>CANSGD010000290.1:0-2400000 GCA_947645195.1 Patellifolia procumbens
CTAAACTCGGCGCCTCAGTGATAGAAGCATAGAGCTCGTCATCGGTGTGAACTTCCCTCTCATTTTTCTCCATCTCGCTCTTCACGTGACTACCTCGACAAACCATCGATCATAGGCTTAATCAATGTCTTGGAGAACTCGAAACAACCTTCCATTGGCGACCTCAATAGTGATAGTATCATTTCTACAGTTTATCACGGCGCCCAATGTCTTAAGAGCCTCCTCCCAAGAATGAGAGGAGGTTTGGGATCTTCCTCATTGTCCATAACCATAAACTCACAAGGCACAAATCCATCCCCAACTTGATTGTATTTTGTTAGTTTTTTATATGTTTCTATCTTAGTTTGTAGCTTTATAAATCCGACTTGCTTACTCCGTGATGAGAACATGTTGAATGCATTTGGCTTTAAGCTTGTTTTTGTTTTGGAAGTATTTTATCCAAGCATTGCTAACGAGTGAACAAAAACATAAAAATATAATGAAAGGGCGGTTAAACTTACCACTTAAGAGTTTAGATTAATTAGTGAGTGAAGTTAATCAAATCTATTCTCATATCCTTCCTAAATCATTAGTTTTAGGTGAGTGAAACCTTAAACTTAATTTAGAACCCTTAGGCAATCTTAAGTGAGTGAAGCTTAGGAGAACACTAAGAAGAATCCTTAACCGGATTCGCATCAATTGGTATCAGAGCACAGTCGATTCAACGGGAGCGTAAGGGCGGGTCCCTGGGTGTTTGAAGCCTGCGAAGGGTAACCGGCTTGTTAGCTAACATCCTAAGCTAAAACCTCCTAAAATTTCATTGCAACTGGCCAAGTAACGATACCCTTAACATCCGTTCTTTGACAAAAATTCTTGGAAGAATCGTAGTTGGGGAGACAAAGTTTTGGATAGTTTTGCAGAGCTTTATGAGGAGATATGGCTTTTACTTCATGGTAAAGTTAAGTCCTTGGAATCCAAGGGTGGTGAAGAATCTAAAGTGGTGAAAAGAAAGGAGAGAAAGATGATATGAAACTTGGAGACCTCCGAAAGTTTGATGGCACTCTCTGGATCCTGAAGTGTAGCTAGAGTGGGAAAGAAAAATTCAGAGGGGTACAGAACACAAAGTTACTAATGATCATAAATGCTTACCTATGTTGTTCTTAAGTTGTCTATGGTGGGCTTCTCTTTATGGTGTGATAATATCCATGTGAGGAGAGAAAGGGAAGATAAAGAGAGAATTAAGTCGTAGAACCATTAAAACAAAAAATCACAAAACAGTTTGTTACGAGAACCTAAGCAGGATTTGTTCCATAAACTTTTATACTTTCAACAAAATAACCACTGACTGTGGAAGATTACATCAGAGATTTTGAGAGATTATCTTTAGTTGTGATAGTAAGGTTTTAAAAACTTGAAATCTCTAAATTCCATGATGATATCAATACTGATATATAATGGCAAGTAAAGTTGCAACCTTTAGCCCCCTTTTGATGAAGTTTGTGAGCTTGCTGTTAAGGTAGAAAGGCAGAGGATTAAATCATCAGAATAAGTGTGTAAGTCTAGTTATGCTCGTAAAACTGAGTGCAAACAACTGGAGAAATCGAAGTTATGGTTAAAAGGCAAAGGTGTGGTGGAATCCTCAATTCATGCAAGGGTTCTAGAGGCAATAAAGATGAGATCAAGTGCTTTAAATTGTCAAAGAGGGCATTACAAATCTGAATGTCCAAATAGAAGAGTTATGACTTCTATGGCTTTCAAAGCATTAGAAGAAGAAGATGCTCGATATGCTCTTATCCAGCAGGAGAAAATCGTTGAGCAAGAAAGTTTTTTGACACTATACGTTCGTTGGCCACACATTGTTGGAAGCTGCTCAGATCCTTGTGAAACTCTTGTATTGAGAAGGTGTTACCATTATAAAGCAATCCACTAGAAGATTTAGCTCAAAGGAGAAAATCTATTTCAAACTCGATGTTTAGTGAATGGTGGTCAGAAGTTGCTCGGTTATCGTTGATAATGGTTCATGTACTAATGCATGTTCTCACAAAGATGGTGGAAGCTTTTAAAACTAAAAACTAAGGAACACAAGATCCTTACAAACTCACTGCTTACAATGATGATGGTGGTGTTACAGTCACAAAAGCAAGCTTTAGTGACCTTTTCCATTGGTGAGTTTAAGGATCAAGAGTGGTGTGATGTGGTTCCCATGGATGCGTGCTTTTTACTACTTGGGCGACCATGGCCAGTTTAATCGAGACATAAATCTACATGGCACGAAAGAATGACTGTTTCAGTGTTCTGTGAAAGGAAGAGGAATCGACTCAATGCATACACTTTGAAGTTATTCAAGACGAGGTAAGAAAGGTGATTTCGCTTGCTAATAGTGACGAAGTTGATCTTAACAGGAAGCAAAGGAAAGAAAAGAAGAACCGCCTACTAAAGGCATTCGAAAGAAACAGTTCGAGATAAGTGGCCATATTTTGGCTTTCGTCAAGTACTCAAAAGCTTCACAACAATAGCAAAGGAAAAGATAGACCCAAATTCGAAGAATGCCCTTTTGAGATTGTACATGCAGAAAACATGATACTTTTCAGTTCATGCTCAGGAAAGGTGTCGTGGCTTCTCTTTGGGCAAATGATCTTGTTCCGTAAAACGATTATGGAACTTGAGGGCAAGTTCTTTTCAAAGAAGGAGAGTCGATCCATGTCCAATTCGCATCATGTTTTGGGTTTTTTTACTCGGTTTAGTTTAAACTGAATTTAGTACTTTTATTAGCTTAATCTTACTTATATTAGTTCGGTGGGAATGATTAGCCACATTTCCAATAGTCACATTAAGTATAGGCTAGTTTGGGAGAGAAGACATTCACGTTGATCCGGATATTCCAGCGCATTGAAATCGTTTTTGTGATTATGACCAATCCCCATGGAATTTTAATTGATTCTTTTTGTTGGATTGATAACATGTGAAGTTTTACCCTACAAAGTATCGTAAGATTTCATGAAGAAACAAAGTCACAACAGCCTTCAACTTTTGACGTGACTTTGGAAAACAATTTTCCTAGTCTTGGAGTGATGATTTTAGAATGCTTAAAGGGGAAAGTTTTGGTTATGATGGTCCAAGATACTTCAAGAAACAGTCTCCATATTCAGCTGCTTGAGGTGTGTGCTTATTTGGTCCAATAATAAACTATTTTACCTAGGAAGGAAAGCTCTTGATTGAACCAACTTCTGGCTTGTGCTGAAAAACGTGTTTCAGTACTCTTTTTGTTTAACTTTTAGAAACTTTTAGACATCTTTTTGCAGTGACATTTTGTGAGCTGTTACTCCTAGATTTTATGGAAACCTTCCAATTAGTTTCATGAACAAACAAGCAGCCAATTAAAATTAAGAGCTATTTTAGTAGAGGTGTGCAGCCAAAAAATGCTGATTTATTTTGTTAGTTTTTTTATATGTTTCTATCTTAGTTTGTAACCTATAAATATAACTTGTACTCCATTGATGAGAACATGTTGAATGAATGGGGTCTGAGCTTTTAAACTTGTTTAAACTTTGGAAGTATTTTATCCAAGTTTTCTTGTGTTTTAAGGGTGAACTTAAACATAAAAACCTTAATCTAAGTGAGTTAAACTTAGCTTAAGAAATTTTGGAGTAATTAGTGAGTGAAGATAATCAAATATATTCTCATATCCTTCCTAAATCATTAGTTTTAGGTGAGTGAAGCCTTAAACTTGATTTAGAACCCTTAGGCAATCTTAAGTGGGTGAAGCTTAGGAGAACCTAAGAAGAATCCTTGCTGGATTCGCGTCGCCAGTTGCAATTAAAAGAATGATAATGAAATTGTGATATTTTTAAGTTACAAATGTTAATGTTGTTTGATCCTATGAATACCAAATGGATTTATGAAAGGATTTATTTTACTATGCATATATTTTGTTTGCAAATGAAATGATGAGCAAGGAAGCTACGATGTTAGGGTAATATGTTATTGGGCCTCGGGTCATGAAACAAACAAGTGTAGGCGTTAGGATCAGGGATGGAAAATTATTCCAAAAGTTACTACTTCGCTTTGTTTATATGTGTTGATTCCGCAATGTTTAACGTGTTAGAACATGGGTTCGAGTCAAATAGAGCCTATGATGGGTCATATGTGGTTGAAGGTATGATGTTTATCAAAACTTCATGGGCCAAAAACCTCGACCAATAAGATTTTGAATAAAAACTCCCCATATAATGGGCAAAGCAGCTTTATTACAATTCTGTTAAATTCTCTCGGTTATTGGCTTGAGTTCCTTGATAAGTGTACTTTAGGTTCACTTATTTGCATTTAGTTTTAGGTCATTTTAGATTCATTTTCGGCCATATAGTTTCCTTTTCTTTCCTTTTTTCATCATTTCTCATATTCTCATACTTAGAATTTAGTTTTAGTTTATTTGCATATAGTTAGGTTGCATGAGGGTCTTTGAAACCGCATATGCATCCCCCTGCCCCATCTAATATTTTCTTGGATCATTTTGTTTTTTGTTGGGCATGAGAAGAAGCTCCGAAGGGGCAGCAGGTGGAAATGGGGAAGAGGAGCGGGCGCTCAAGGGGCAGAAACAAAGGCAAAATGGCAGTAGCTTGGAGCGGCCCTGGAGCGTTCCAGGAGGGCGAGCTCCATGTTGCAGGGGGCAGGCGCTCCATGTTGCAAGGAGCGGGCGCTCCGTCGCCCAGTTTTCCTACTGTTTCGTCTTTTACAATTTGCCCTTGTTACCGGTATAAAACCCGATTTTCAAAAATCTGTCGCTAATTTTTTGATTTTTAATTAGTTTTAATTAGAGGTTTTTAGAGAGATAGAAGTAGAAGTTAAGAGATAAACTAGATCTAAGCTCTTGAATATTGAAGTTTTGAAGCTAATTGAATGGAGTTTTGCATTTGATTTCCATCCATCTTTGAGTATTTCTTATCTCTTCTCTTTATTTACTTTTATATTTTGTACTTGTTTTACCTTGCTTTAATATTGATTAGTAGTAGTGTAGTTAATGATTAGCTTATTAAATATGATTTTCACCATTGTTGCTTCAAGCTTTTATTTATTCATTTCCATGGCTAGTGAGTAGATTAGTAGCTATCAAGAGAGGATGGAAATGCTAATGTGTGTTGACCTTGAAGTCGACTTGGAGGTGTGTTTTGGGTGAGATTGTGTTGTCTAACTCATTGGGGTGCCTTGTTTATTTGATTGATCACCATTTGAACTTGTTATGGAAATCTAAGGTGAAGGATATTGAAATGAAACCTTAGATAGACCTTTCGATGAATTTTAGGTTGACCACCCAACGAGCCAAGGTGATTGACTTCCTAGGATATCAATCGAACCACTATGAGTTGTAGAAATACTTGGTTGATTAATTTTACCATGAGAATAGGTAAAATTGGTTTATTAGGTCCTCCTAATTAGGCTAGAAGTGGGAAGCGTTTGGTGACTTAGTCCCTGTGGCCCTGTAGATGGAGTGACTTTGACAAATGGGTTAGATTGGTTAACTAGTGATTCCCACACCCCTAGTGTCCCCTTTATATAGTTTAATTTGAATCATTTAATCTAATTGCTAGTTTCTTAGTTCTAATTTCTTAGTTAATCATTAGTCTCAGAAACCCCAATGACTTAGCTATTAGTATAACGTTTGACCCTTTGAATAATCGCTAGCATAGTGGATTCGACCTACTTTCTTGCCCTATATTAGGCTAAGTTAGATTTATTAATTTGACATAATCAACCGTGTCATTCTATGACTCAAGCTCCCAACAACAATGCCTCTAATTGTTGTTCTTCTCAAACTTCACTTGAAGTTCTTTCTCTTCTCTTTGTTTCTCTTTCTCACTTCCTTAGTGTGTCTCAATTGTAAGACTCACACAAACCCTTGTAGAAATACAAATTTTTGTAAAGATTACGAAGAGTAAAAACCAAAGATAATAAGTATGAATTCTCTTGGGAACAAAACATTGACACTTAGACACAAGGGGTATTTAGCTAAGTGAGGAAATATGTGGAGGGACTAGTAAAAGCCCAGATCACTTTGAAACTTGAACTAAACGTTCTATTTATAGTTGAATTAGTTTGAATACTCTGCTAGTAACTACCCACTACTTAAGACCACTAACTCCAAGTTTCCACAATTTTAATTGCTTGGAACAAAGAAACTACTAACTCCACTAACTTAATTGAACGTGTACAATAAACATGGGTTAGCCACGAAAACAAGTATACCACTTTTATATTTGAACATGTACGTGCGAAATAGTTATCATTTATTTTAACTAAAAAGAATAAAAACTAAAATAAATGTAATTAAAATACATTTTCTTTTATTAGAATATTTTCACAAATTTAATCCTTTATTTTTAGTGGACCGAAAATGTAAGATAAGATCTTTGCTAAAAAATAATATCTTTTCTAAAACAAAATATCTAAATAAAATCTTTTCCTAAACTAATAAATAATTAATAGGATATAAGTCTAAACTAACTAGGAAACACAAAAACTGAATGTTTAAACTAACATCTTCATAGTTTTTTATTGACTACACCTACAACGGAAGTTTAAATTAATGCTACCTTCTGCCTCCCTATTAGTAACTTTTTCTCTTTACCTATCTCCTCTACTTTTCTTACACACATTTAGTCACTCATCAAAGTTTTTGTGTCTTGCTAGTAGTCCGTGAAATGGGAAGTGTATGGGTAAAAAAAACGAAGGAGTACTGCCAGTTTTATAGAAATATTTTGTTGTTCCTAAGACTGTTTCTAGGTCCATACCAATTATTCGAAATCAATGAAACGTTTGTTGTCGGAAAAGAGTGGGTATTTCCCATGTATTTCAATGAATAATCTTTTACCTTTACTCAAATAACACATGAAGATATACTATATACCCTAATGCATACCAATCTTCATTCCATTCTTGATTCTTCATTGTGGGAACATCTTATTTCCATTCTTGATTAATTCTCCTTTCTTTAATCTTGACTTGAGTATATTCTCTTTGTTCTTCAATGAATAACAACCTTGTTTTTCTTATCACACATGAAATAATACAAGTATGTTTTTATTAATTTAGTGATCTTTAAAACTTAAATTCGACAAGCAGGTTATACAATAGTGAATATGCTTAACATGCAGTGTGGTACATTCTCATAGAATGAAATTTACATAAAGCAATGAATAGGGGAAACATGGATTTGATAAAAATAATAGAAACACAATTCCCATAACTTAACATGTTCTTGAAATAAGGGAGGACATACAAAGGTGTATTAAAGATTATGAAATACCTCCAGCAATTCTTGATATGTTGTTAGAAGATAGAAAAGACCAATAATCGTTTGTCCGATTGGCGTAACCAATACTATAAAGAGCATTGTTGAACCCTAGCTTCCTATATTTAGGTAATGTTGTTTTTCTTATGGAAGTGGATGCACTAACCTTACTTCATAGTGAAAAATGAATAACGTTGTACTTTATAAGGAGATTTAACAATCAAAAACTCCCCCAAAGCGTCGCTAATTTGGGGGATAATGGGTGGGGATAGGGATTTCTGTCCCTCTTCTCCCTGTCCCATGTTTGTTCGCTGAGAATTACAAATTTGAGTGGGATAAGGACAAGGATAAAAGTACCACTTATCCCACTAATTCTATACCTGGGGATAAAGGATAAGGAATGATGATTTCTACTAATATATATAAATGATATTTTTGCCCTCTCATTATTCAGCAAAGCAATTAAAAAACCCCTTGATCATTCCTCTTTTCATTCTTCAGTATGTGTGGCATAGCTGCTCCTCCACATTCAAGGTTACATCTTCCTCTCACAATCCAGAAGAAGGTGGGGTCAATTTGGTGCGTTTCTTCTTATACTCTCCCATTCATTGTTGAGTCTTTGATTTGATTACTTAAGTGTTGACTATTTTGAAAGTCAAACGATTGTTTAAACGTTTTAAATAATCATTTCATTTTATTGGATCGGATTTTAAGTATTCAATATTTTATTAAATGTTTTGGGTTGTGTTTAAAATGATTTTTAATGTTGGGTTGACGAGCCCAAACCGTTGATGATCAATTTAAGCCCAAACCCAAAAGCCTAAACCTATTCACCTTAGGTTTCTAAGCAACCCTATAAATACCTCCCTGAACACCGATTTTTGCACACATATTTCTCTTTTCTCTCTCTCCCAAATCGGCGCCCTCTCTCCTCTTTTTCCCGCTGGTTTTTCAAGGTCCGACCACCACACACACCCACCTCTCCTCCGTTGTTTCCGGCGAGCCACCACAAAAACTCGCCACCCTCCCTTATCTCGTTCGTGTGCTGCCACCAACAGCCACCACCCCGCTTCACTTTTTCCCCGTCCGCAAGCAGCCAAATTTTAATTGCAGCACTTGCCACTCACTGCCTCCTTTGTTCGCGTGCTTTTCTCCTCCTTGTTTCTGGTTTTTCGAGGTTTCTTTTTCTTATTTCTTCATATCCTCTATTTTATGTTTAACTAAAGTATTAGTATTAAAGTTATGATTCTTATGAGTTTTAATATTAAAGTTGTGAATTTTTATGAGTTTTAATATGTTTGATAAATAAAGTTGGAAACTTTTATTTGAAGTAATTAAATATCTGATTTTTATTTATTATGAATATACGTTTATAATTTGGTTATTGTTATTATTTAAAGTGAGTTTCGTTGTAAGTAATAGTTTTTTTGAGGTTTTAAAGCCTAGACTTATAGTATTATATTAAAAGGTTGTTAAAGGTTGAAACTTTGTGTTTTTAAAGTATTTTGAAATGTGTTAAATCTTTTTAATATTTGTGCTGTGAATTAATTAGGATATTAATTCATTGTTATGTTATTGTTTTGGTAGCGGAGAATTTACTTTAGGGACCTTAGAGTTTTAAGTGGCGTCTGCTTTATGCAAGTACGTACCGTATAAGCATATTGTTGAACTAGTATCTAGGATTAGGATTGTTTGTAGTATCATGTATAGTCCTTATATGCTTCGTAGCTATTGAATTGGAATTACGTGTTGTTGAGCGTAATTGCCTATATGTTTATTCTGTGATTGAATGGGCATTTGGATTCAGCATGTGTTGAGCCTATTTATATTTTGATCCATCGTGTTGGATTAATATTTTATTGTTGGATTGAGTTTGGTATTGTTTCCTAATAATTATTTATTCTTCTCAAAGGCCGAGACTTTTGTGGATATGTTAGTTATTATTGGTTATGGATATTTTATTTTCTAAGGGCTAGGACTTTTGGTAAGTTGGATTGTCTTGATTATGGTTATTTTACTACTTTGCTGACAGGAGACTTGTAGGGTATACACTTATTGTCATTGGACATTCCATTTTGTTGATTTCGCCAACAAATAAATTGGAGGATTAATTCTTTGGTTAATTGGAATTGTTTGATCATTTATTTAATCCTAAGATAAGGGAACATTTTTTTATCTATGTTATGTGTTGGTTACTTTGTTTAGAGTCCAACACAAATAACTTATTAATACTTAAGTGGAATTATACGAATAGCATCCAATAACTTTAGACTTGTGCATGTGCTGAAGTTCTAGACTAGTATGAGTTGGAGTACATGGTGGTAGCCCATGGGTTTCTTGAGGTCGGATTGATCCCGTTTGCATTTTTATTTTTAAAGTTCCTCGATATCGTTGGTCAATGGATTACGGGTCGCGCCCGTAAGTCGTCTTCTACTTTGAGGCTGGGTTTAGTTGGACAACTCGATCCATTGTCTATTCAATTTACTAAATGATTATCATGTTATGTCTTGTGAAGTTAAGTCTTATTTTTACGAGTTGAAGTCTTGAGGTATCTTTACTGTTCGTATTTGTTTGTTCAATAGTATCATGTTGGGTTTCGTGTTTTATTTTAGTTATGTATGTACTCGCTTTGCGTTATGTGCTTTTCTGTAGTCGATTATGGTTATGGCTATTGATCATGTGATTGCCCTTTGTTGGTAAGCAGTTTTCAATTGAGTAGTTGCCTCCATATTTGGAAAGATATGAGCATCTTCAGTCTTACTCATTTGGGATTTGGGAAGCATTGAGAAGGTCGCTTTCTTACTTTTATGCCTCTTGCATTTATGTTACTTTCATTAAGTAGTTTATGATTATTTTTTTTAAATGCTTTAAGTTGGTTTTTGAATTATCCTTCGAGGTTTGGATAATGGTTTGAAAATTCCTATGGTTTGCGTGTTAATAAAGTTTTATTTAATGTTTTCCTTGGAAAACTTTGAGTAAGCCGATACGTTTTCGCACGGGCGATATTCTGCTTGGTAATTCTCTATTTTAATTTGGAAAATATATGTTTTATAAAGAGAGAATTGTCGGGGTGTTCAATAGCCCACAAAACCACCTCCCCTGCCCGAATCAACCGAAACCCGCATTACGCCGACACCCACCATTTTGCCACCAAAGCTGACCGAAACCCACCATTATGCCACTAAACCACCAAAACCCACCAAAACCACCACCACTGTCACCCTGAAATAAATTTTTATGAAACCCTTAATTTTTCGAAACCCTAAACTAGATCTGAAATAAAAATGAAGCAACACTCACAAACAAGCATTCAAATCATTCACCACCGTGATTTGTTGTTTATACAGGTTCTTCCTTCTTTAAAACAAGTCGAAATAAGGAGCAGAGAGATTCTATGGTGGTTGGTGTTGGTTGTTGACGAAAAAAGGTCGTGGTGGCAGCGTGTTGTGGTGAGGGAAAGAGATTAGCATTTTGCGTCGCGGTGGTAGACAACAAAGTAGATCGTAAGGAGTGAAAGGGAGATTTGGAGGTTGGGGTGGCTGATAGTGGTAGTTTCTCAGAGGAGAGGCGGTGGTTGGCGGTATTTTCTGTTGGTTTTTGGTGGTGAGTGTGTCGTGGAGGGGAGGTTTTAGCAGTTGGAGGATGAAGAGTGTGGTGTAGGTTGGATGGTGGTTAAGTATTGAACTGGTGGGTGACAAGGGAGAGGGGGGTTGTTTCTGTGCAGGAGAAAAGAGGGGGTAGTTGAGTTGGGTTAATTAAAGGTAATTAGAGAAATTTAAGTTATTAATGAAGGTTAGTGTTGTAATTTTATTTTCAAAAACTTTCCATATTTGGTAATAGCACTTATTTTGATCTTTCCTAAAAGGGAAACTGGGGAACTTATAAAGAAATGGAGGAAGTACTTATGTTAGTCTAAAATCATTGCTTCTTCTATCAGCATAGTTGTAGTTCTTGTGGCATGTTGTGAATGAGATGGGAGACATGGGGTGAATTTGAGAAGGAGAGCATATGTGGTTGGTTTAGAGGGCAACATAATCTATTTATTTATTTTTCAATTCACTTTTATAGTTCCTTTTAAACATTAATTGATTGTCATAATGAGTTATACCCTTCCTAGTTTATTTTTATGCACAATGGTTGCCATTATTATCAATATCAAATACATTATGGGGGTACTTTTTTCAAAGGAAGGTATATTAACTTATCTTGGAGGTCAAATGTCTTTTGTACGAAATGTGATGCTGATCGATTGTCATAATTTGAGTTAATTGTGATGGTGGAAGATCTAGGTTATCATGCGGGAGATAAACTATTTTATACCAAACCTGGTTATAGTCTTGATGTTGGAGTCGACCAAATTCATGATGATAAATATGTTTTGCGCATGTTGTTGTTGACAAAGCCAAATTTGTTTCTTGACATTTATATACAACATTATGATCAACTTGGTTTAAGTAGAAATACAAGAGTGAAGGAAGGAACCGAGGATGTCAATATGGAGGAGGTATTTTTCCCCATCTATCTTATAAAGGAAGTGACACTATTAAGTACTTTGCATATATCATTTTATCTTCGTATGTTGTTAATGAGCCAAATAAGTGTCGAAGTGCTTATATGTGTTGGGTGCCTTTTATATGCTACTTGTTTAATCTTTTTGTATACCATGTATAATTTGGATATCTAGTGAGATTCTTTTGTTCTATGTACATACATTGATTATGACTATTTTACTATTTCATTCACAACATGGCTCGTCCTCTAGCTAAACGAGAGTTCCTAATATTTGGCACATAATGAGAAGGCGTAGAATAAATTTAAGGAAAATTTAGCGAACAGTCCAAACTATGGGCCATCTTCTACAAACAATCCCAACTATTGATAATCCATGAACAATCCAAACTATCACCTCCATCTTCCATAAGCAGGCCAAGTGACCTGTTAACCTGTTACAAGGGTTAACTGGTATCACGTGAATTGCACGTGACTTTTTAAAAACACCAGAATTTTTTTGACTTTTTTTTCATAACCCATTTGACTCTATAAATACTTTTCATCATGCACTCCCCTCCTCTCCATCTCCTCCATTTTTGATTCATCTATCCATTCCATTTCTTCTTCTCTTTCCTGCAATGACAATCTCACGACAATTTCTGATTCTTCTTCAACTTGGAATGGGCACACAGAGATTTGTGGGTGTTGCGTCCCCACCAAAATTCTCACCATTGCAAGAACAACCACAATCGTGGCCAGAAGTTTAGACGATGTGGCAAATATCCAGTGAGTTTTTTTCTTTAATTTTTGTAAGTGGGGTTTTAATTTTCTCAAAGTTTAATTTTTTAATCGATTTTAATTTAACTGTCTGTGGGATTTAAGATGTTTGCAAATTAGGGTTTGTTTATGGGGGATTTCATATGTTTGGAAATTAGGGTTGTTTGAGGGGGTTGATGATGTATGCAAATAAGGGTTTTTATTAGGGGATTGTTGATGTTTGCAAATTAGGGTTTTTTAACAATTATTTTTCTTAATTGCAGGCCCAGGACTGTGGATTTTTGAATGGGTGGGTGGTTAGGATGGAAGTAGCAACTACACTGGATGTGAACAGATAACAGAGAGGGTTGAAGAGGCACATAAACAAGTTGATGCAATGAATGGGAAGCTGGTCAGGCTGAAGGGCAAGAAGGATCAATTGAAGGAGTACATTGCTGCTTTGAAATGAAGTTATGCCAAGTCAATACAGAGAAGAACATATGGTTCACTTGGATATGGTTCAGCTTTGTGCTTAATAGGAAGTGAGGTAGTGTTGGGGATATTTGGTTGTTTAGGTTTGTGTGGATGTGTTCTATTTTGGTATTTTGGTTGTTTAGGTAGTGTTGTTAGGTAATATTTAGGGTACGAAACATTTTGGTAAATCTGCCCTGTATTTGCTAATGTTGCATTGTTACCTATCTATGTTGAAGCAAATTATGATCACTGTATGTTACCTATTTGATGCTAAATCTGATTTTGGTATTTTTATTTGCTAAGCTAACTGCTGTGAAGCCACATACATATGAAATTCATATCAGTTTCAAACACTCAAACAAACTCTCATACAATAAATTGACTCAGTTCCATTACTAGGAAACATTAACAATTGAACACACTAAAAACAGTTTAAGGTTGAGCAAGAAACAGGAGAGCTTAAATCACCATTGTCATCATCCCAAAATACATAGGAAAAAAACTGCTAAATTAAAACTGTTTGAAAAATACCCTAAGTCAAGCTAATTTGCTGCAAGCTTTTGTGGGAGATCAGACCCTATAACAATTGATGATTGAGCTCTTTGTTGTGAAAATCTTGTAACCTTCACACAAAGAAATTGAATGTCAAATATTGATCAGAAAACCATTACATACATAAAACATGGTTTCAGTTATGAACTTACAAATTGACTCTTCTCCCATTGTTATGTGATGTCCTATCTGAAGCAACAAACAAGCCTACTCCAACAGGAACACCTCTTCCTCTGCCACCACTTACTATAACAGGAACACATCTTCCTCTCCCACCAGCAGCTGCAGTTACACCACCTCTACCTCTGCCAGCTCCCCTAGTTACGCCTCTGTTCATACCCCTTGATCCTTGGCCATTGCTTATGACTCTTCCACCCCTACCAGTTCTACTAGGTTGTGTTGTTGCATTGTAAACACACTCTAACCTCTGTCTCGTTTTGAAAAAGTGTAGCTATGTAAAGAAGATTGGGGGAGTAAGGACACGGGAAACAAAGATCGTGGTCCGTCATCGGATTCCAAATCTCTAAAGATGAAATCTATGGATGACATAACAGGAATTGGTGATTTGCGAATCGAGGATGATCGTATTTTATTGGGTGAGGTGGAGAAACTGCAAACTCCGATTGAATCCCTGAAAGAGTTTATGGTTGACTCTGACTGGCTCTCTATTATTTCAAAGAAGACTGAAACTCGATTGGATTGGGTAAGGAATGCTGTTGAAAGCCTTCATGGTAGGATTCATTCCTATCCCTATTTTACATTGGAACGATGATATTTAATGCGCTGGTGCTGATGATAATATTGGAAATGATGTAATTGAGAATGTGATTTGTAATTTTGTGGCTAAACCTGTTAAAATTGATCTTGAGGACATTCAAACTGAGATTGACTTTTGGAACTACTATTGTTGGATATGTGGCTGAAGCTAATCCTCCTCTTAATGTTATGGAGGGTTTTTGTAGAAGGATATGGAAGAATGATAGGGTTGATAAGGTAGCTCAGTTGAAGAATGAGGTCTTCTTGATCAGATTTAAATCTATGGAGAAAAGAGATTTAATTCTGAGAAGAGGGTGCCTTTCTTTGACATTAAGCATGTATTTATGAAACCTTGGTCATTTCATATGGAAATTGCAAAGGATGATTTTAAGGTTGTTCAACTTGGATCCAGTTGAAATTAGATTTCAAATATTGAGGTGAGAGAAGTCTATTTAAGATTGTTGAGGTACTTGGTAAACCAATTAGGGTTGATCAATCTACTAAAAATAGAGATAGATTGGGTTTTCTAGACTTTTGATTGAAATAAATGTGAATCATGAGTTTCGATCAAATCTCTTTTATAAATGAGAATAGTTTTGAGGTGAATGTTGATGACGAATATGAATGGTGGCCACTGAAATGCTCTGGGTGTTCTATGACGGGACATTCTATGAAGGTGTAGGAAGAAGAATGAGGTTAAGCAACCTAGACTGGTTTGGAGTTCTAAAACACTATCTTCTACTACGTGCAGAATGAGCAGAAATTACCTTCTGATGTGGGGGTTTTATTGTTCCTGTGAATTTGTTAAGTGTAGTGGCAGGATGGTACTGTTACACAGGTTTTGATTAAGAATTCTTATGAAGTGTTGTGTGCTACTAAGGATTTATTGGTTGTGTCTGAGAAGGTGGATGGGTTTCATAAGGAGGTTGACAGGGGGGGTGGAAACTCTCTACACCCTAGTGGATAGGATTGTTGTTTGGAATGTTAGAGGATGAATAGTTTATAAAGCCAATGTAGTGTGAGGAATTTTCTGAATATGCATGCTTTGGGACTAGTTTGCCTCTTGGAAACTAAGGTGAAGCCATGCAATATGGGTTCTCTTTATTCAAATGTATATAGTGGTGGTGATTTACCTCTAATTCAAGCTATCATAAAGATGGGAGAATCGCGATAGCTTGGAACCACTATTTTTATGTTGATTTTGGTATTGTTACTAGTCAATTGATGCATTGTATGGTAACTTCTGTGTTGAATAGGAATGATGGCTTTAGGTGTACCTTTGTGTATGCCTGTAATGATGTTGTAGGGAGAGAAAGCTTGTGGAAAGGTCTGATGGTGATAGCTGGTATCAATGCGAAACCCTGGTTAGTAATTAGGGACTTTAATTATGTCATGAATTCAGATGAGAGAATTGGCTCTATTGTCACACCTAGGGAAACTACAACTATTAGGAGTTGTATGTTTGATTGTGGTTTGGTTGATACGAAAGGGGTTGGCCAATTCTATACTTGGAGTAATAAGTAGGAAGGCCTTAATAAAGTTTTTTGCAAGCTTCACATAGCTCTTATAAATGCTATCTGGAGTGATTATTTTCCTGATTCTAAAGTTAGATTTATGCCTGAAGGTAATTTTGATATAGTTCAAAATGTCTGCTTGCTGGAAATCTTCAAATATTTCAAGTTTTGGAAATATATGGAGGGTTTTGAGCAAGCTGTGAGTGATGTGGTCAAAAGTATTATTGGCTCTTATATGTTTGTTGTTGTTTTAAAACTTAAGGATACAAATCAAGCTAAAAGTTTATGTAGGAATACTATGGATATTCAGGCACTGGATGCTCTCTCATAATCAACTGATTCAATGCCAATAACAGCTTAATTAGATATTCATAATTCTGAGTTGAGAGCTAAAGGGTGAAGCAACAGGGAATACAGAAATGTTCACAAGAGATATATGGAGCTTTTAAGGCAGAAAGCAAAAGTGTCCTGGATTAAGGATGGGGATGAAAGCACAAGGTTGTTCCACCAAGTTATCAGGTAGAGAAGGCTCCAGAATAGTATGTACAACATTAAAGATATGAATGGGAGTTGGGTTGATAGTCCCCAACAGGTTAATGAAGCTTTTCTTCAGTATTATCAGCATTTGCTAGGTACTGAGATAAGTGGCAGAAAAGGGGGTGATAAAGGAGATTGTTGAGTTGGGTCCATGTGTGGATGTGGAGTTGCATAATGTGATTTTAGCTCCAGTTACTTATGATGAGGTTAAAGAGTTGTTTTTCTCCATTCCTGGTGATAAATCTTGGATTGGATGGAGTTGGATCTCCTTTTCAGAGATGAGTGGCATATTGTTGGGAATCAGGTAACACAAGTTGTCATTTCTTTTTTCCACAATGGTAAAATCCTCAAAGAAATAAATGCAATTGTGTTAGCTTTAATTCCTAAATGTAAAGTTCCTGACTCTGTGGCTGAGTTCAGGCCTATTGCTCATTGCAATGTCATTTACAAGATTATCTGAAAGGTATTATGTATAAGATTGAATAATGTACTTCCTAACTTAGTTTCTGAAAATCAATGGGCTTTTGTTCAGGGTAGAAGTACTGTAAACGATATTATGATTTGTCGGGAAAAATTCATAATATAGTATTGAAAATATTCTGAAATGCTATGGTAGGAGAAATTGTAGACCTAGTTTCTTGATAAAAATGGATATTAAAAAAGGCATGATACTGTAGAGTGAGGGGTTTCTTAAAGAGATGCTTTTATTTCTCAATTTTCCATGTAAATTTGTTGATCTTATAATGAGTGTGTAACTATCCCTAGGTTCTTCGATGATAAATGGTAATCTTTATGGTTTCTTTGAATCTAAAAGAGGACTTAGATAAGGGGATCCTATCTCCCCCTTACTTTGTGTGACATGTACAAAGTACCTTACAAAATTTTAAAGTTTGTGGGTTTGAAGAGAGGGTTTAGCTTTTTACCCCTATGTGATCCAGTCAACTCAACCCACTTGATGTTTGCTGATGATGTGCTCTTATTTTTCAAGGGAGATTATGTGTCGACCTATCATATATTGCAAGGGCTTAAACTTTTTTTCGGATTCCTCTTGTTTGAGAGTCAATAAACAGAAAACAGTTGTTTATACTGCTGGTATGGAGGAGGGGTGATATACAAAGGATATCGGATGATCTAGTTTCTCAAGAGGGTCTCTTCCTTTTACCTACCTGGGTATGAAGATTTGCTCAAAGAAGGTTAGTGTTGCTGACTGCCAGGTGTTATGTGAAAAAATGCCTAGTAAAATCAGAGTTTGGAGCTCTAGGAATCTGTCATACACTACTAGAACTCAATTGATCAATTCTGTTCTGATGAGTTTGCATATTTACTAGGGGCAATTCTAATTATCCCTAGGAGGGTTATTAAAAATATTGAGAGTATTAGATCTTTCTGGAGGAGGGGAATATTCTAAATCTAAACCTGAGAATGTGGACTAGGAGCATTCTTACTATCCAAAAGCAGGAGGGCTTGGGTTTAGGAGAATTGATGTGTGGAATCTTTCAGGTATTAACAATCAGTGTGGGATATTGCAAAGAAACAGGACTCACTTTGGATCAAATAGGTGCATGTTATATATATTAAAGGGGTGGACTGGTGGGAGTATAGGCCTTCTAGCTCCTCCAACTGGTATTAGAGATCTGTTTGTGCTACACAAGGATGAAATTAAAAACATGCTTACAAGTAATGTGCTGATGCAATTAAAGGATTATAAAATCCAGAAAGTCTATAATAAGCTTCTTTTGGGAGATTCAGTTAGATGTGCTTGGGATGAGGTTGTATGGTGTAGGATTGGATGCACCTAGGCATATAGTCAACGTTTATATGTTTCGATGCAACAACAAGATGTTGTTGTAACAAGTAGTTTTGTTGGTTGGTTAATTGGTCACATTTTATTCATGAAATGGGTCTGAGGCGGGCTATATACACTTGATAGATTGTTAAATTGGGGTGTTTGTCAATCAAATAGTTGCCCTATTTGTCATGTGTTTTTTCAGTGCTGATTTAGTAATAAAGTGATGCATTTGCTATCTGTCTAGTTAAATTTCAAATTCTATGAAAGAAGCTTAGTAAATTGGTATAAAAGGGTGAGAAGGAAGCAGGGATCAAGATTTCAGAAGATGGTGATGTATGCTGGGTTGAATGTTGCCCATATGGAAAGCTAGGAATGCTACTGTTTGGGATCACAAAGTTCACAGACTTGATGTTGTATTTAGATCACTAAAGTATGAGGTTATAGCTAGAGTGAATGCTTGTATGTCCTTTTCTCTAAGTAGTGCTGATAGAGAATGGGGGAAAATGATTTGTATTAATTAGTGTGGTTTGGTTTCCTTGTGATGAAGAGTCCATCGTAGATGGTTTGTTCTGATCTTGGAAACCTTAGGGTGTATACCTTGTTTTGAGCTATTAAATTCCTTTTACCTGTTCAAAATAAAACACTACTAGATTCTCTAGTTTGACTCATGTTGCATTCAGTAGTTGTATCAACTCTTGGCCTTTTTAGTGGTTGCAGTTATAGCACTAACTTTGTCCTTGTTTGGACATTTTCTTTTGTTGTGAGCTATTGACTTATAAATTGAGCAAGTCATTACAACACCATATTTAGTGAGCTTGCCTGATTTTTTTGGATCTTCAAAGGGATCCTTGATCCTGTTCCTCCTAGGTCTACTAGGGCCTACTTTGATGGGAGGTGGTACCACAGGGAAGTCAACCTTAGGCCAATATCTCTCACAAAATAGGGTTTTGTACAGATGAAGGGAAGGATAATGCATCTGTTGGAGGTGCAACTGGTGAAGGTCCTTTGGTAGGAATAAGAATCTTTTGTGGGGTCACTTTTTTAGCTGGCTCTTTCTTTTGGGTAGTGTTATTTATTGGGAGGGTATTTTTGGGAGGGCTCTTTTCCCATGTTGCATTTACATCACCAGTCAAAGCATTCATTTCAACATACACTTCTGGTGTATCAACTCCATGTATAACATATACATCAGCTCCTCTATATTGTATAGCAAGTTCCCCAACTGCAAGGCCTCAGCATCATGATAAACCCTTCTGAAACCATCTCTAATGAACAATTAGGTAGCAGGTAATACACTTCATTAATAACTCTTTAATTACCACAACTCTTTGGCAACTCTAACAATGTCCACCAACTAATCTCATCAGGGTCTACAATCAGGGTTTTCCCTTCACCAGAAGGACCACCCACATAAGTCATGTCCTTCCCAGTATTTTCAAACAATCCACCATGCCACATCTTCAAAGTAACCATTTCATCTAACCACTACAACACCATACAAATAGGGGAAAACTTATTTCAAACACAACTAACAACTAACAACTAAAACATCAAACTAAATCATAATTTAAGGCAACAAACAATAAAGGGCAACGATTTACAGCAGGACAATTAACACGGAAAAAATCGGTTCTTAACCTTCTTCATAGCTTCTGCCTCAGCATCTTTGACAAGTTTATTGACATAGCGTTGATGCTCATAAGCGGAGGTGTTGAACTAGAGGACTTCATTAGCTGCTGAGTGAGTTGCGTCATCTGAGATGTAAGCATTGAAATAGCATCAACTTCAAGTACCTTCTTAGTCACACTCCTAGATGATGAATGGTCATTGGCTGCAAGATTTGCTAGGAAGTCATAACCCTCATCAACTGCCTTGTCTAAAAAGACTCCTCCTGCAGACGAATCAACAGTACTCTTCGTCTGAGGCTGCAGACCATTATAAAAAGTCTGCGTCAGAAACCACTTGTCCATATTATGATGTGGACATTCCCTCTGTAGGTCTCTGAATCTAGTCCACGCTTCCCTCAATGTCTCATCTAGCTCTTGGGAAAACGTAGCCAACTTGTTCCTGAATTCTGCTGTTTTTGTGGGAGGGTAATACTCATGTAGAAATGCAGCAGAAATCGCCGGCCATTCTATCTCAGTGATATCGCTGAACCACCTCTGAGCCTTGTCTCTGAGTGATAACTCAAATAACATAACCTTCAGCTGCTCAGGTGTGACTCCTTGATGTTTAACAGTCCTGCAGAGTTGTTGGAATCTCTGCAGATGGTTGGCCGGATCTTCAGAAGGATGCCCACTAAACTGATTCTGCTGCACCATATTAATTAGTGCAGGTTTGATTTCAAAATTGTTCGCAGCAATAGTGGGCATCGGTGGACCTGTGGGTATGCCTTCAGGATTAGGCACCCCATAAGATTTCAGTGACTTCGCCATTGGTAATGTAGAAATCTCTGAAACTGGCTTCTCTTGGTCAAATTCTGCTCTAAGATCCCGAAGTATTGCTTCTGTGTCAGGATCTCCAGGAATAATGTGAGTTTTCTTTTGATACCTGGACATATAAGAGAAAACGACAAGATAACCGTAAGAACGGCCTCGATTGGAACGGGAGGTTCCAATGAGGCAAAGAGAAGTACGCTAATTAATCGAATAAAAACTAGAAAACTAGCCGTCTCCCCGGCAACGGCGCCAAAATTTGATAGGTTTTAGTCGTGTCACCTAATCAAAAATAAACCTACGGTCCTCTAACTAAGGTAGTCAGTGGTAGCAGGGTCAAATCCGCAGGGAGACAGAGTTTCTATATTAATATTCAATTAACTAACTACTTCAGATGAAAATATGGAGAATTAACTGAACCAATGAGTAAGCTAAATAAAACGAATTAAGTCGAGGATTTAACTATGGAATAAAAGTCTAGGGTATTAAGTCGGTCCACCATGCTTATACCAATCAAACAAGGTCAACAACTATCGAAACCTAGGTCAAGAGTCGAGGGATTAGAGCATGTGTTAAGCTATGGTTAAGACTCAACTCTCATAGTTCAACATACGCCGCATGTTCACTAACGTATCAGAACTACTGATGTGTCCTAGGCCTCTAGTCGTAAGGCGGATCTGTGCAAACAACTATTAACCACAAGCAATCAATGAAATTGGCCACTAACATTAATCACTAATTAAGAACAAACCACACCACAATCACTCTAATCAAGCCCTAGAAATCAATAGGAGTCTAAATAACAATCATGGTATAAACATGGCTTCCATATCTAACACCCTAGAAAGAGAACTACTCAGACATGATTGAATTGACAACAACAAATCTAATTGAAAACCCTAAGAATTGCATCATGAACTAATTGAAAAATAAGCAATTGAACTAAAGTAATTGAGAGATAAGAATAAAGCAATAAGCAAGACGATTACCAAATTGACGGAAAGCGAAAACTTTAATTGAATTGAAGTAGCACTTGAATCTCTTCTACAATGGAAAGCAATGATAAACTAGGCTAAGAGTTCTTTAATTGTTTTATAATATGAAAGATACCAATAAAAACAAGCTAAAAAGTATTTATAGTCTCTAAGAAAACAATAAGATAGAGTGGGGAAATAACGAAAATCGCATCCCCGTGTCGTCCACCCGATCAGGCAAAGGACCGTCCGATCGGGTCTGGGAACACTTATTCAGCAGCAGCAAATTAGTGAGCGCCCGATGAGATCGGGCAAAGGTCACCCGATCGGGTGCTGGGGTTGCGGCCCCGATCGGGCGAGACCACCCGATGCCATCGGGTGGAGGTCTTCTCAAGCTCCTCAGAAATCCAGCAGCATAGGGCTAAGTGTAAGTCCGCCCGATGGGATCGGGTAAGTCCACCCGATCGGGCGGAAATCTGAACTTCTGGCATTTTAATCGTACCCGATCGGGCAGTGGTTGTCCGACCCGATCGGGCGAGTCTTCTTTCTTCCTTGCTTCACTTGGCTTCAGACGCCAAGTCTTTGGAATATTTCTTCTTCACAATGGGGTCCGAATACCATATCGAGACCGCTAAGATGCCTCATAACCTTCCGCTATAGCGTGGTGCTCTAAACATAGAGTAAATAGGGAGTTTTTCCCTAAAAACCTGCAAAATGATATGGAACACACAAACCACAACTATATCGAAATAGTTAGCATAAATAGCTCCTAAGAGCATCAATATCGCATAATTTAGCTTGTAAAGAAAGGGAAAAACTCTATAAGAAATCAATATATCATTTATCCAATCTTGCATCCATAAACGTTGCCCAGAAAGAAAAAAACCAGAATTTGAAGAAGATGAATGGGTGGATGAATGAAAATGGTGGAAACGAAAAGGGAAGAAAAGTAGAAAAAGAAAGTAAGAAAGTCAAATGGGTTATGAAAAAAGTCAAAAAAATCTGGTGTTTCTAAAAGTAACGTGCAACTCACGTGATACCGATTAACCTATTGTAACAAGTCACTTGGCCTGTTTATGGAAGATGGAGGTTATAGTTTGGATTGTTCATGGATTATCAATAGTTGAGAGCTTGAGACTGTTTGTAGAAGATGGCCCATAGTTTGGACTGTTTGCGTCCAATTTTCCTGAATTTATTGATTATATTATCCTTCCTTATGTAGATGTTGATGTTTTAATTAGGAGACTTAGACATAGGATATATAGGGAGCCTTGTTGGTATGATCCAATTATACGATCAACTCATCTGAGTAATATGATAGATAGAAGTGATTGCTCATGTATTGAGAAACTTCAAATGGATAGACGTTGTTTAGAGTTTTATGCTCATTAGTGCGAGAATATGGTGGATTGAAAGATGCAAAGAATATGAGTGTAGAGGAAATGGTTGCAATAACTTAACATATAATTGCTTACAATGAGAAAAATCGCGAAATAAAGTTTGACTGTCAACGATCTCAAGAGACGATAAGTAGACAATTTCACAATGTTTTACGAGCAATACTAAAGCTTTTTAGATTGTTATGGAGGACTCCTCAACCGATCCCTGGTGATTGTGCAGACAATAGGTGAGAGTGGTTCAAAATAAAAATAAATGGAACTAGATCATTTTTGTCAACTAAAAGCAATTCAAAGTGTAAAAAATAAGATAATGATTGGCATACTTACCCTTTCATATTATAGAATTGCATTGGTGCATTAGATAGGAATTATATGTGAAGGTAAACGTGTGTGTCATTGATAAGCCACGTTTATCGATCTAGAAAGAATGACATTGCAACAAATGTTCTCGGCGTTTTTGGACCGGATATGCAATATATCTATGTATTAGCTGGTTGTGAAGGTTCAGCGACAAATGGAAGGATACTTCGAGATGCCCTTTCTAGACAAAATGGTCTTAAGGTTCCTCGTGGTAAGAAAATCTATATTCATGTTATACTGAATATAAATAGAAATTGTGCAGGATTTCTTGCTCCTTAGAGAGGCCAGGGT
Source organism: Patellifolia procumbens (assembly GCA_947645195.1). Taxonomy (NCBI): domain Eukaryota; kingdom Viridiplantae; phylum Streptophyta; class Magnoliopsida; order Caryophyllales; family Amaranthaceae; genus Patellifolia; species Patellifolia procumbens. Next base: position 23,594 of record CANSGD010000290.1, read on the forward strand.
TATCATTTACAAGAATGGACTAAGCTACTAACTAAGAAAGAAGATTTGTTTAATATGAGACATGCATATGCTAGAAATGTTAGTGAGAGAACATTTGGTTCGTTAAAGATACGATGTAGTATATTGAGAAACCCTCTTATACTCAATTGAAACACACACCGACATAATCCTAAGGCATGTTGTTATCTTCACAATCTCATACGGTAGGAACTAGAACTCTAGAAGCATATATGCAATCTCAACAACCTGATGAAACATTGATTGTACTGAGACTTCAACTCAATGGACTCGGTGGAAGGTCGAACTAGCTCAAGAGATGTGGGATGCTTGGCAATTGAGACGTTGCATAGTGTGATGTGTTTGTCATGAATTATTATAGACTTCTTCGTGCTTTTGTTTGATGAGATGAGTTTGTGTTCCTCATTTGTTGAGAACATTTTGCTATTATTTTTCAAAGTTGTTATGTGTTGTTTATTGTCCTTTGCTTCATTGGTTTGAGATATTGGATATGATTTTTTCATTTATATGAGATATTTGATAGTGTATGTATTATGTTGCTTTCTTTTTTTTGGTTTGAAGAAGAAAGGCAAAAAAATTATGTCAAATTTCGGCAAAGAAAAGAGATAGAAGAGTGTGGTTTGCTAAAGAAGAAACCTTATTGATCGATTTGCTTTACGATATCAACGACTCTTGTTGGAAAGTGGACACTCGTCGCAAGTCGGGCTATTTGTCGCACATAGAGAAGAGATGGCGAAGAAGTTGCCGAATTCAAATATTAAAGTCGATTCGCAGCGTACCAAATCGAAGGTGGAGGTTTGGAAGAGACACCTTACATATATTCTTGATATCCAACAACAAGGAAATCTTTATGGGGTGGGCAAAGGTAATACTCTAATATCTCACATTATTACTTGTTAATTATATACAATTTTATTCTACACCCTTTTCATTTTGGTTTGAGTCTTATTATTACCTCTTAAGTTTAAGTATACATCTAAATTTTTTCATAGAGTCGAGATGGAGCATCATCGTTGTGGACGAAACCTATGGTTCACTATGATAAACTTGTGGAGATTTATGCTACTAACTTGGCTAAGGGACATAAAGTTAAGGGTCTAGGAGAGCAATCTGAGATGGACGAAGATCAGTCACCACGCAATGGAGGTGAAGTTGGAAGCCAAGTTGTGGAAGAATCTGGAACTCAATCTTAAGCTGATACTATCCAAGCTATTCTAGGCAATCTCGCAAAATAAAATTGTGTGAGAATGATCCACTCGAGGTAGATTTTATTCAACTTTGAAAGTCATTCTCTAGCTTACTTGAAGCAGACTAGGAGAGTGCATTGGCTATGAATGATATTAAAAAGCATTTGTACATAAAGTTGATGTTCATGAGTAAACTAGTGATCAGAAGAAACAATTGTTCCAAGTCTTGTGTACATTCCAGAACAAGTTGTCAAGGCCACTGGTGTAATACCCCGAATTTCCAAACTATATTATTAGTTTTAAAACGTGTTAATTACTTTATAAATTATATTATTAGCGAAAATACGTGTTAATTAAAATTTTTGAGTTTTATTAAAGTATTGATTTTTATTACGATTTTATTTCCAATTATTTTAAACACGCTAATTATTTTGATATAATATTATTTCCATTATTAATTTAATTAGTTAGTATTAAAATTATTTTAAACAACTACTTTAAATATTTATTTCATTAAAATGTTATTTCATGTACTAGTATAAACATTTTGATGTACAACTTTAAAAGCTTGATTACTACTCATACCACTTATACCACATATCACTTATCACCCAACTCAAAGCTCTCATCACCCTCATCATCACCTTCCTCCTTCACCCCACAACCATTAATGGTTTCTCCAAAACCTCAAGCAAACCCATACCCACTTGCAAGAAATCAGATTTTTCCACTCAAAAATCTGATTCACTTACACAATTGAGTCAAACAAGCAACCTCTCTTCAACCTCCATGCCTCTCCCTCATCAATGGTGCTTGACCATTCAAACCCAAATCAGATTTTCCCCCTCTATAAATACCCAACTCAACCCACTCAAATAATCAAGCAAACATCACTCAAGGTTTGCTTCACTCTCTTGTTTCTCCCCTCTAAATTTCTGATTTTAGTTTTGAGAAATTAAGAAAATAAAATAACCATTAACACCACCTCAAGCTCCACCACTTAATCCACCACAACCAAACTCCGAATCACCCTCTACTGCACTCCGACCGCCCAGCCACCGCGCCACCACCGCGGCACTGCTGCTGCCGCCACGCAGCAGCCCAGGCAGCAACTCCCCCTCTCTGTCACAACCCCAAAACCGCCCCAAATCAGCCCCAACGCAGCCTATCTTGAACAGCTAGCGAGGTGATGAAGAAGGTTCAAGGAGAGGCTTGGTTATAGCATACAACTCTTCTCCAAGGCACAGCAACAGGAGCCCCTAGCAGACTGCTATACAAAGATTTAATTGAGAATCTACGATGCTTCAAAAACCTGTCAGGCTGTGTATGATCAATAAGTATTTTGTTCTTACAAATTTTCTTCATAGCCCAAGACATTCTATTAGGAACATAGAAAATCTATGCAAGTTGCCGATCTTTTGTTGAAGGGGTTGAAGAATTTTTTTGTGTTATCATTTTGTCGTCTAAGTTGAACACATTTGGTAATTGTTGCTTCTAAGCGTTCTTACTACTCAGTATGTTTTACCCCTTTGTTAGTGCTTTGGTGGTGTATTTCTATGGAATGTTAGGCCTCTGTTATTTTGACATTTTGGCGAGGAGGACTCCTGTGTTAACATTTACTAGTGGAGATCATATAGACCATTCATATGACTTCTTTTGGTTTATAGATTTGTTTAAATTACTTATTTGATTTGGTATTATAAACATTATTTATTACCAAATTGCTAGAAAGGTTAGTTGAAGGAAGATGGCAAAAGTTTGACAGGCATGGCAGCAGCAGTTAGAGGCACAACCTGTGTTATCTTGTTTTGGAGATGATTATTAACAGGGACAATAGAGTAATTTTATACTTTAATCCTTTTCCCTTTCCAGCATAACAAACATGAGACATAAAAATTCCCACCATTGTCCCATACCCATGCCAAACAATGGATTGGAAATTTGGGATGAATATATCCCTATCCCCATTGTTAAATCTCTATCCCTATCCCCGTTGCATACCAAACACCCCCTAAACGTAATAACTTTGTTCTGAAGTGGTGGAGGAAGTCTTGAGATTTTATTGGCTCGTACTATATAAAACAAATTTACATCTCATTTTATTTAATCAAGGGTGGGTTATTTTCCCCTATATGATTTGAACTTTTCGGATCTTATCTGATATGAATTTTTCTAATTTGCTATGAATTTTCTTAATTCGATCTAATCTGTATTTTTCTGAGGTAATCTGATATGTATTTTCTTATCTAATCTGATATGAGTTTAATATAGTTGTTTGTCCTTATTATTTATGATATAATTTGATCTGATTAGGAATTTTCTAATCTACCAAAATAAGCAGTGAAGTGCTTAAATAAGTTGAAAAGAACATAAACTACCTAATAATTTCTATATGATCCGGAAGATCGTCAGCCAACAACAAAAGAACGTATTAGCCATTAGGCCCAGGGCAATGCCCCCGAGGTTTGTGCATTACAATTTAGTAAGTGTTATAACCAATATTATGTAGAGAAAATGTGATTTAAAAACTCATATACTTCAAAAGTTACACATGAATTCTTTGTTTTCATTCATATATCTACATTAATTTGTACTTAAAAGAACCAAGAAATAATACTTCCTCTGTTTCAAAAAAATAGTTACACTTTTCATTTAAGGAAGTTTCAAATTAATGACTACACTTACTAAATCAAAAAGTGTCTAGGAGTCCGCAATTAAAGAAGTGTAACTATTTTTTTGAAATGGATGAAGTATAATGAAGTGATAATTAGAGCTGTTAGTTCAATATTTGAGGTTGCGTATTTTTATATGTCTGCGAGAAAGAATGTGAAGAATGGCCGTGGCCCGTTATAGTCTTTAACAGCAAGTCTAAACCCTAAATAAAAGTTACAGGCTGCCGAAAACCCTAAATCCTTAAAACATCAAACTCCCACCTCCATTCATTCTTCTTCTCTCCCTTCTACTACTATTTCTTATTGTTCTTGTTAGAGGCTGGAGAGAGAGAGAGAGAAAGAGAGGATGAAGACGTATTTACTATTCGAATCAGCCTCTGGGCATGGCGTGTTCTTCGCGGAGGGACTGGATGAGATTGGTCAGAACACTGAAGCAGTTCGTAACTCAGTTACAGACCTCAATCGCTTTGGTCAAGTTGTTAAGCTCATCGCTTTTCAGCCTTTCCAGTCTGCCCTTGATGCTCTCAATCAAATCAATGCTGTTTCTGAAGGTCCGTCTTTCTTCTTCCTTTTTAACCATTTACCTCCTCTTACTTGTTTCATCTCAGCTTTTAATTTTTTGTACTGAACTCGTCTTTTTGCCTTTTGTTTTTGCTATTTCTTGAGTGGGGTAACTGTTTTGTTTTGCTTCATTTGTTTTGCATGTCTTTGTAAGCTGAACAGAACTGAAATTTGTGTAACTGTAAGGGGTTGTTTGTTCGGTTCAAGTTATTGAATGGAAAGGAAACGAAAATAAGTAGAGGAGAATGGTAACAGATATGGTTAACTTTATAGAGTGTTTGTTGCAACTCATGAAATAGAAAGGGATTGGTAACCATTATCACCCAGTAATGGCTTTTGTTACTTAAGGGGAACGGGAAGGTAACCAATTGGGGAATCCACTAGACCATTACCATTGAGTAGTGCTAATGGATTGAGTAGGAGGTGAACCAAACAAAAAGTATGGGAATCGGTAATTCATTCCGTTTCATGGAGTTCATAAATAGCGAACCAAACAACCCCTAAACATCTATCTGTTATTTGCTGTTGCTGTGTCGTAAAGTAGAGGATTTGTACTCTCTTGCTTAATTTTCCATGTACCGGTGACTATTTATTCTGCTGGTTTTTACATATGTTTGTGTTGATTTTGTCATTCGTGTAATTCTAGAAATTTACATTGCAAACTGCTGTAATTTTTCGACTTGGTAATACTGGATTAGAATTGTATTGCATTTGTGTTCTGGTTTTTGTTCTTAACTTATGTGTTGTGCAAGAGGCTAATATTGTTTACATTTACAAAGTTATCAATATTCGCCACCCACAGTTTCTTTGTTGTGTAAGTGCTTCGCTTGTTTATGAGACAATTTCTCTTATCAACTTTGATTGTGAAGAACTGAGAATAATGTAATTAATTCACTGCTCTTGAACAGGTATCATGACTGATGAGTTGAGAAGTTTCTTGGAGCTTAGTTTCCAAAATTCAAAGTCCAAGGACTTTGTTCTTGGAGTAGCAGATTCCAAACTCGGAGCAAGTATTTCTGAAGCGACTAAGATAGTATGCAGAAGTAATGAGTTTATTCTAGAGCTTCTTCGTGGTGTGCGTTTGCATTTTGAAAAGTTCATCAAGGATCTTAAGGTTGTTATTTTTTGTTTGTTTAAAGAAAATTTGAGGCATTGTCTTCCACAATTCTGATAAGCTTATCTGTTTTTTTTTGGTTGGCTGTGGACAAATTGATCGTAAGCATGTTTTGCACTTTACATTGTAGCCTGGAGATCTGGAAAAAGCTCAATTGGGTTTGGGACACAGTTACAGCAGGGCTAAAGTCAAGTTCAACGTTAATCGGGTTGACAACATGGTCATACAAGCAATCTTCCTCCTTGACACTCTTGACAAAGATATAAACTCATTTTCTATGAGAGTCAGGTTTGCTACATGCTTCCTAGTGCTACATTGTGTTCTTCCCTTTTCTACATCTAGATTCTAAGTTGGGAGTGACTTTTATTTAGTTCTTTCAGGGCCATTTGAAAACTCTTTTTCTCTTGAATGCAGGGAATGGTATTCGTGGCATTTTCCTGAACTAGTTAAGATTGTCAATGACAACTATTTATTTGCAAAAGTGGCAAAATATGTTGAGAACAAGTCAGACTTGTCTGAGGAAAAGCTTCCTGCCTTAATTGAAGTTGTTGGTGATGAGGATAAAGCAAAGGAGATTGTTGAAGCTGCTAAAGCATCCATGGGTAAGTTTTTTCACTGTTTGTTGAAGAGTTTTTCGTCTTACGCATTGAAGAATGACAAAGAGTCGAGCATTTAAACTATTTACCCTGATTTACTGCAGGCCAAGATTTATCCCCTGTCGACTTGATAAACATTCAGATGTTTGCTCAAAGAGTAATGGATCTTGCTGAGTATAGGAAGAAACTTTACGAATACTTGGTGACAAAAATGAACGACATAGCACCAAACTTGACCTCATTAATTGGTGAGATTGTTGGAGCTAGATTGATCTCCCATGCTGGCAGTCTTACAAATCTGGCAAAGTGCCCTTCTTCTACACTCCAAATTCTTGGTGCTGAAAAAGCACTCTTCAGGTATGGCTAAATGCCTATTTTGTAGGACACTCTCTTGATATCTTTGCAATATTTGTTGGTAAAGCTAGTAGTTTGATTTGCTTTACAGCTTTTGGGAACTATTAATTTGCAGCAGAAATGTTAAAAGTCTAATTGATAACTTCTTTTATTAGGGCCCTGAAAACACGTGGAAACACACCAAAGTATGGTCTGATATTCCATTCGTCTTTCATTGGCCGCGCATCTTCTAAGAACAAGGGTCGGATGGCGCGTTACCTTGCAAATAAGTGCTCTATTGCCTCTCGTATTGATTGTTTCACAGGTTTGTTTTCGCTGCAATTCATGAGCTTTTTGCTTCTTTTTTTGGAAGGAGAAAATGGATCCTTGAATTTGATTTATGATTATTGTGCTATTACAGAGAAGAGCTCTACTGTATTTGGTGAAAAGCTACGCGAACAAGTAGAGGAGCGCCTTGACTTTTATGACAAGGGAGTTGCTCCTCGGAAAAATATTGATGTTATGAAAGCAGCAATTGAAGTGACCAAAGACAATGGTGAGTGTCAGACACTACATGTCTTGTATGATGTTAATGTACTGAATTTGATTTCAGAGATTTCAAGGTCAAGGACAATGTCCTATAATCTTTTTCTTTTTGAGGTGAAAAACAGGAAAGCAATGTCCTTTAATCTATTGAGCGCTGTTGGCACTTTATTCACATTGTATAACTTGTGCAGGTGATGATATGGACTTAGATAGTCAGCCAGAATCTGCAGCAAAGAAGAGTAAGAAAAAGAAATCCAGGGATGATTCGGACTCGGATGAGCAGCCAGAAATTGCAGTGAAGAAGAGTAAGAAAAAGAAGTCCGGGGATGATTTGGACTCGGATACTCAGTTGGAATCAGCTGTGAAAAAGAGCAAAAAAAGAAATCCAAGGATGACGTTGATGCTGCTGCCACAAATGGTAATGGACTGGAAGAAACGAAGTCTGAGAAGAAGAAAAAGAAAGATAAGAAGAAAAAGAAAGAAATGAGCTAGTTGAATCATGTTACTCTGTAGCTGCTGGCTCCTTTTGTTAGTTGAGTTCTAAACATTTGCATGTATCAAATCATGTTTCAAATTCTTGGGGTGTTCTTTAGGTGATATAGTTAGTAAGCCTTTATTTCTCTAAATTATGTTCTTTTTGTCTCCACTTTTCTTCAAGAGGATTGATTTTGCTACCACTACCTTCGATGGTGCTGTTGGTGAGATCTATTTTTGTACTTCCTCCGTTTTTTTTTAAATGTGATACTTTCTATTTTAGGAAGTTTTAAATTAAATGTGACACTTTCTTTTTTGGCCAATAAACTCTCTCTATCTTTCTCCTCTTACATGGGTCCCTTTATTTTTTTTCTCTCTATCTCTTTCCTTTCCAAAAATTGCCTAGGAGTCCGTGAATCTAAAAGTGTCACATTTAAATAAAAACGGATGAAGTATAAACTTTGAAGTAACGTAGTAATGTTTAATCATCATAAATAGTATTTCCATTATCTTCCTAATTTGGTATCTAGAAAAGGTTTAACAGGGCAACCAATTTTAGGAAATTCTATATAATGATGGGAAAAAAACTTTGGGAAATTCTACATGATAACCCTCAACTTTTGAAAATTTTAAATGGTAGCCAAACTTTTTTTTCTTTCTATTTGGTAACCTTATACTTTGTATCTTGTATTTTGTATGACCTTATTGTATAACATATGATCATTTTAATTAAAATTGATTTATTAAAATAAAAAACTGATTTTTTAAAATTAGAAATTGATTTTTAATTCCCCCTCCACTTGAATTCCCCCTTTCTCCTCGTAAACCTTACCATCTCCCACCCATGAAGACTTAGCACCACCACAAACTCCTTATCACTGCAAATTAAAATAACACACCACCACTCTCCGTGAGTCCACCACAGCACACACCAACCGTCCTCTTTCAAATTTGCAGTTGCAATTCTCGAAGGGGGGTGCATTGGGGTGGCTGGGATTCGAATAGGGTGCCTGGAATTCGAAGGGGTGACATAGGGGTGGCTGGGATTCGAAGGGTCAGGGGAGGTAGTTGGGGGTTCGAAGGGGGGTGAGTTGGAGTGGCTGGGATTCGAAGGAGTAGCTATGGGGGTCCGAATGGGGTGGGGTGTTCGAAGGGGGTGGGTCGGGGTGGGCTAGGGTGGTTCGAAGGGGTGGCTGGAGGTGTTCGAAGGGGAGTGGGGTGGTCGGGGGTGGTCGGGGGTAGGGTCGATGTGGTGGGGTGGGGTGGGTGGCAGTTGTAAGGTGGTTGCGGTGGTGTGGTGACTGGGCAGCGGTGTTGGGCTGTTGACTACTTGGCTGGGTAAGGGGGGCTTTGGTTTTAGTAAGTGGTTTCTTTAAAAAAAAAATTGAATGGTAATAAATGGGGTTTAATGTTAATGATGTTTTAGAGTAGTTTAATCATGTTTTAATAAATCAATTTTATTTAAAAAAATCAAATTTTATACAATAAGGTCGTACAAAATATAAAGTATAAGGTTACCAAATAGAAAGAAAAAAAAGTTTGGCTACCATGTAGAATTTTCAAAAGTTGAGGGTTACCATGTAGAATTTCCCAAAAACTTTTAAGTTTCTAAGGTGACCCTCTAATATCTATAAACAAATTAAAGCAATTTTAATAAGTTGTTTTTAACTGTAAACTAAAATTTTACTTTAATTAAAATTAATTAAGCTAATTTAATTTTATTTGAAATTTTAACCTTAATTCACCCCAACCCCACAACAATCGACAACTCACTTTCATTTGGTTCTTCTCCGACCAATGCTCCTAAATTATTTGGCTTGAATTTTAGCTAATTTCTCTGGTTGGGTCTTCTTCTCCGGTTGCTCTACTGCAACGAAAGAAGGTTGAATATAGAAAAGGTGTCGGTGGGGATCGAGTATAGTGGTGGTCGATGAGGGGAAGGAGGGAGCAAAGAGGTTGAAGAGGGGAAGGGGGGAAAGCAAGGGATGGGCGTGGAAGTGTGGTTAACAAAGGGGAGGAGGGAGAAAAAGTGGGGGGAGAGGTCAAAGAAAGGAGAAGGGCAATAGATGCTGGACGATGGTTGACGACAGAAAAGGGACAATATGGATGGGTGGGAAGGTGGGCTATAAGGGTGAGGATGGGAAGTCGAAAAAGAGAAGGGCATTAGGGGTGGGGAGGTCAAAGAATGGAAGGGGGACAACATGGATGGTGACTGGTGGTGAAAGACGTCATATGTCTGTATGGTGTCAAGTTAACAAGTTATATTTTATTTATGTGAATAATTATTTATCTATATACCTTAATTTTTATTAGTAAAAGGTCACTCATATATATCTAGTAGTAATTTTGTATGACTTTCCAAGTCTACAGCTACAAATAATATCTATTATGTAGAGTGAGGTCGTTTAATCTTAAAATAATAGAAGAAATTACATATTAAATTCAATTTGACAAAGACATAAATCAATATGTTACTGTTTCAATTGCAACCATGTTTAAGATCTATGAATGGATCGAGATGGTCGAAATTTTAATGAACGATGATGAAAGTCAAAATAATGTTCTATCCAAAGCCATGCTTGTCAATGATTTGGGTTTATGTGAATGGTCCTTGCTAGTAGGTTGTTCAAAGGTAAAGTAACGTTTTCTAACAAGTATTTCCGAATAATTACCAAAGCGATGTGATATGTGCTTGTGTGTGAAAAACGTTTTCAATCCAAAATCGTTTTTTAAGGCTAGAGTAGAGTTACGAGTTTTCTAATCATTTTGGAATTTTTCTTTGTTCCTCTACGTTTATGAAAATAATCTGGTATATGGAGATAAAACTCAAGTCAAAGTGAGAGAATGCAGCTCTCGGGATGGCATATGTGAAATGGTTTTAATCTAAGTGTGAACACTATTCTTATTGTATTATCCTTAAGAATAATTTAGGGTAATTATTTAGTTTATGGGCCTATAACAAACAGGTTTACGGTCATTTTCTACTGCGTATCAATGTTAATTATGTTTAATTAAAGTTAATTAAGGACCCCTAAGCTCGTGTCGTTACAAATATGGTCACTTAGGGGGTTTTAATTCCATGAATTTATAGGTATTAGTATTTTAAGGTGGTCTCGAGAAGCTTCTACTATCTATTCTTATAAATCTATGTTCTATAAAAGAGAGAAGTGACATAAAAAAAGTTATGATTGTATACCATCTGATAAAATAATAAAAGTTAGATTTCCATGATTATTTTTTGAAAAGAAAGAAAAAATGTACCAAATTTATTGTTTTTTTTTATTTTCACAAGCATCATAACCTGAAAAAAAAGAGAGATGCTCTAATCAACCGATATAATATGTAACCCTCAGAAATGGTAGAATATGGGGGAAAAGAGGTGGAATTTTTTCCCAAAATAATGCTCCTCAGCAAAATAATTCCCACTTTACCGTCACCTTGAAAATAATTCCCACAATACCGTCCACGTAAGCAAAGTCAACGTTTCAATTTTTTTTGGTTGGCGGAGTAATTTCGCTACCTGAAGTAGCGAAATAAGACAAATTCGCTACTTGAAGTAGCGAAATTAGTCAACAATTTCGCTACTTCAGATAGCGAATTTGTCTTCCAATTTTCTCACAGCAATTTGGCTTGTGTTGGCTTCTGTTGCAAGTAGTCAAACAATTTCGCTATCTGAATCAGCGAATTCATATGTAATTCGCTCTTTCAGATAGCGAATTAGCTGCGTGAAAAAACAAAAAAAAATCTTATGCTGACTTGCTTACGTGGACGGTATTGTGGGAATTATTTTTAAAGTGACGGTAAAGTGGGAATTATTTTTAAAGTGACGGTAAAGTGGGAATTATTTTGCTGAGGAGCATTATTTTGGGAAAAAATTTTGTGGGATGATGTTGTGATAGAGATGTATGAGAAATGACGTGACATGGGAAATGGGAGGGTAAAGCAAGTGGGAGGGGGCAGAAGTGTAAATTTAAAAAGAGAAAGGAAAATTATCATATTGGGTACCTCAGGTTTGACAATATATCATTTTGGGTACCCAAGTTTTCAATAATATCAATTTGGGTACCTGAGGTTTGACAATAGGATCAATTTAGGTACCTCCATACTAACGGTGTTAACTTACCGTTAAGTGTGACCCACTTTGACCGGTTAAACGGCCGGTTAAAAAATTGGGTCCGGGTCGAATAAATGTTGAAAACCCTAGGCGTTCGATTTCGGTAGACCAAACGGGTTGGTTAGAATAAATTTTTTTTGAGTTCAGGTCCAATAAACCTTTAAGACTCAGTTCAGTTTCGGGTAGATAATCAACGGTTCTAATGTATTTAAAGATGTAATTGTTGTTATTATTTTAAAAAAAAAGTGGCAAATCCGATACTACTCTTGAAATAGATTAGGGTCATTGATCATTTTAAGAAATGGGTGTAGACCTGTCAAAATCCGACTCGAAATCCAACCCAAAAATAATGGTTTTGAACACAAATTTTTTTACCCGAACCGAGAAAGCCATTTTTTACTCGACCGACCAGAAAATCATTATATCTAGCAATAGTATCAAATTATAGGAACTTTTTACATATATGACCCAAAAACTATATAAAAGTAAGATCAAATTCAAATCCCTAAACCCGTTGGGTCTACCCGAAACTGAACTGGGTCTTACAGGTTTATTGGACCCGAACTCGAAATTTTATTCTAACCGACTCGTTTGACAAATTCACATCCTTTAACCAGTTGGGTCTACCGAAACCGAACGCACAGGGTTTTCGCTTTTCAACGTTTATTTTACCCGATTTTTTTAACCGGCCCGTTTGACCGGTCAAAGTGGGTCACACTTAATGGTAAGTTAACACCGTTAGTATGGAGGTACCTAAATTGAACATATTGTCAAATCTCAGGTACCCAAATCGATATTATTGAAAACTTGGGTATCCGAAATGATATATTGTCAAACCTCAGGTACCCAAAATGATAATTTTCCAAAGAGAAAACCCCCACCCATTTGATCCATCCATCCTTCTTCCTAGTTCCTACAGTCCACAATCGAAGAATCAAAATCATATAGTCATAGTTGGTAGGTCCGAAGAAACACCAAAAACTCTTTCATTCGATTCTCATTTTGTACCTCCTAACCAAACCCCCCCCTTAAGGCCTTCTTCATCTTCTCTTTTCTCTTTTCTCTTTTCTCTTTGTGTGTCCAAAAATGGCGGCTAACTTGGAAGATGTTCCCTCTGTTGATCTCATGACCGAGCTTCTTCGCCGCATGAAGTGCTCTTCCAAGCCCGACAAGCGCCTCATTCTCGTTGGTACTCTCTCTCTCTCTCTCTTTCATTTTCTTACTTTTACCTACTTTTTCCCAGATCTAAGATCTGATTTTCCTTTTGCTCTGGTTCCGGTTTTCAAATTGACTGCTGCATGTTATGAATTTCACTCTAATTTATGATTTGCGTTTTTGTATTGTTTCCTGTCAGATTTAACACTTTCACACCTTTGCTTTCTACTATTTCAATGCCGGATATTGTGGCCTGTGAGGCATTGTGCATTGTTTGTGCTTGGACTTGTTTTATTGCATCAACTCGGTCGAGTATTGTAGGAATTCCAAATCTCTGTTTCTTTTTCTCAATTTTATGTTTACTTTACAATAGAAATGGCTTTTATGCTCAGTGATAACCTCATTGTGTTTGTTGTTCCGTCATATTTGATGTCTCATTACACTCTACTGGTTGACTTTTTTGGTTTCATTTTTTTTATTTATAGTTTGCCCGAACTTTAATGTTATTCCGAATGGAAATAACGTCGTTATGTGAGATCTTGTTAGATTTGTATCATTCTGTACTTTTAAAATAGCAACTGTTTATAGTACACCGTTAATTAAGATTAACGGTAAAGATGTGCATTTGAGAATGTGAAAGCCAACGTGTGAAGCGTAATGTGAGACAGGTTGGAGTCAAAGGGAGTAAATTTTTATCTAGGCTTTGTGTTCAAGTTCTATGTTTAACGTCTATACTAAGGGGTCGATTGGTTCGATTTATGGAAGAGAAAGGGAATGAAAAGAAATAGAGGATGAGAATGGTAACAGATAAGGTTGCCTTTATAGAGTGTTTGATCCAAATGAAGATAACAGCAACTTGAGCGTTTCAATTCCACACTTTTTGATCGTCGCATGATGCATTTTCCTGATGTTTCTGATTGTGCATCACATTTGGTGAATATATAAGTAAGCTTGATTGGTTGATTTCTTCCCTTAGCTGGGTAATTGCTTTTGACTTACCGCGTTGCAAATTTTTGCTGATTAATGTCAGTACTGACTTCACTTTTATGTGCCATGTTACTCAGACACATTGAGTGTCTACTCGGATACGGTGTCCAAGTGTCTGATTCGGCTATTTTGTAGAAAAAAGTCAAGTTTTTAGTTTAAAATGAAGTATCCAAGCGGAGTGACGATTTTTGAGGTAAATGAAGGTGTCGGAGTAACATACTGCCGCCCTTTATTTCTGTATTTAAATTCGTGGAAAAGATCTGCTGTTTGATTCAGGCTGGTTTGACCGAGCTTGACAATTGACAGTTTGCTAAAGTTCTGAACTTATGTGGTTTAAGAAGTCAAATAATATATATCTGAAAATCCCTTTTCTTTAATATAAATAAAATGATTACTTGGTTTGATGGCTGTTGAGTTGGTGTTTCTTAGTTACTCATATTACTTCAATCATAACATATCAATTTTGCAGGACCCCCTGGATCGGGTAAGGGTACTCAGTCACCGCTTATTAAGGATGAGTACTGCTTGTGTCATCTGGCTACTGGTGACATGCTGAGAGCTGCTGTGGCTGCTAAAACTCCTCTCGGGATCAAGGCTAAAGAAGCCATGGACAAGGTAACAGAGTGGAGATTTTGTATTCTTGTTGATGCTTTCAACATATAATCGATATATGCTGTTCATAGGGAAAATATTAAAAGAACAACTGATAACAAGTTTCATATTGCTCAGGGAGAGCTTGTTTCTGATGATTTGGTTGTTGGGATTATTGATGAAGCAATTAAGAAGCCTTCATGTCAAAAAGGTTTCATTCTTGATGGATTTCCAAGAACAGTGGTACAAGCACAAAAGGTGGGTCCCTGGTATTTATCCATGTAGTTATTTCAAGTGAATCCATCTGTTTCTTGTATCATAAACTTGCTTGGTTCAAAAAAAGGAAAAGTTAATTATATTTCTCTCTCTATTAATGCAGCTTGATGAGATGCTTGAAAAGCGAGGAACTAAAATTGATAAAGTGTTGAACTTTGCTATTGATGATTCCATCTTAGAGGAGAGGATTACTGGCCGCTGGATTCATCCTTCAAGTGGTCGTACATACCATACCAAATTTGCACCTCCTAAAGCTCCTGGGGTGGATGATGTAAGACATTAGATAATACTACTGATCTCTTGCCTTTTTGCATAATTGACTTTTAGACACATTTCTTAGTCTTAACGCTTTGGTGTATGACAAAACACAACAGACTTCTTGTAACTGTTTTTTGCATGCATAGCTTCATACTAATTGGAGATATGCAACATACAAATTATGCAATTGTTTCCGAACTCTCAAATTCCCTCAAAACTTTTGTCTCACAAACTGACTCAACATATCCGTATTAGGGCCATTAGGCCTTGCACTATTCCTTTTAGCGGCTTTTGTTTTGTTGCACAATTAATATATCTTTTTATGACATTTGCTTTGTGTTTAAGGTGACTGGAGAGCCTCTGATTCAGCGTAAAGATGACACAGCAGCAGTTTTGAAGTCTAGGCTAGAAGCTTTCCATCGACAAACTGAACCGGTATGTGCCTGACTTTGTCCCATTGTTATCTCTACAGAACTAGGAAGTAAATAAATTAAGGGACATATTTTATGGTAAATGTATCGTCAGGAATTTGTCCTATATTATATCTGTTTTGGGTTTCATAAACATCTGAGATATGTGAGTTGTCTGTGTCTCCGACCATAGGAGTACAGTGTTGATAAATCATGCTGGAGATTTTCTTCATAGGCTTGCAAGGTTGATCGGAGATTATTCCCTGTTTACCACACTTGGGATGGGGGTTGTGATATGGTATACTTTGTTAGTCTTGTATGGTTGGGAGCACTTGCTTGTGATTTTCCTAGTTTAGATTTGGATGGACTGTTTAAGGTGGTGATTATGGACGAGACCAGGTCAAGGATCTAAGGGGATCCCCCCCCTATCGATTGAGATCTTCATACCTCTCCTTTAGTAATAGCCCATAAATCCATACCTTGAGGACCTTGAGATGAACCAAACAATTAAAAGAAAGGAATGTATTTTGTATCCATACCCATGGGTTCTCATTCCCATACCATTCCATTCCAATTATTTAAACCAAACACTTCCTAAGAGGGTGTTGTAGAGAGTTTAGTACAATAACTCTTAAGAGTGGGAGCTTCATATACTGACATCGATTCATTATTGAAAGTCGTAGGCTCATCGTTCACCTATATAATAGTATATGTGTTACTATTATCTATGGGTTGGTTTAAGGCTAAAGAATGTTTTCAACGGAAAATTATTTTCAATGCAAAACATCTTACGATGGAAAATACAGTTCTATTTTAGGTTTCTTTTGTTTGGTTTAGGAAGAATGAAAGGAAATGGATAGAATGGATGAAAGAAATGGAAAGAAGAAAGTAAGGAATGAAGGAGGAAGATATGGCTTTACTACTCGTAGGAAGGAAAAGCTAATCCACCCTTCTATCTTTCTACCTTTACAAACCAAACAAAGGAGAATGAGAAAATCTCTTTTCTTGTAAAGTTTATATTTCCGAACCATACACATTTAAGACAACACTTTGAGTTCTTTTGTAACATTGTTTCACCCATTTATATGTTGCTTCCTCCGTTTTTTATTAGTTGATCTGTTTCTTTTATCACGTTTGCCAACGCGTGATTTCAATCACTTTTATCTTGGAAAATTGATGAGTAAAAATTATAAAAATATGATATTTTGAAAATATACAATGAGACGAATCTAACAAGACCCCAGATGACTATATTTTCTCTTATGTATAAATCACAAAAGATAGTCAAAGTAGATTATGTGAATAGTGTCAAAAGTCAAAACGTGTCAACTAAAAAAAATGGAGGAAGTATTTGGTATCCATCAGGATTTGTCCCAGACTTAAACCTTAAACCTCATATCCTGTTTTCACTTCCGCATCTTTCTTATGAAAGCCTTTGGTGAGATGATACGAATATCTTCTCCCTAGTATCTGCAGTACAAGGCTAAGTCAGGGTGTAGAATCTCATTGATGACAATCTTTTTTGCTCTCAAGTAAATTAAGCAATTATACAAGTGAATAATTTTGTAGCAAGTTCTGCAGGTATTAAGCCAATCGTGGAAGGGATACAAAGCTATGTAAATCCCTTCTTGACGATGCATATGAAAGACACCATTGTCTCACATCGACAAATTAAGGATAGGAGCCTCTTTTTGGCCTTTGTATGTAATTCTACCTGCGCCATTAACTAGTTAGTCAATCCAAAAGCTATACAATAGCCTCTTCAGAGAGTAGGTTTTAATGTATCTTCATAGCATGGTGGCTTAAGTTCGGCTTTAAGGCCCTGATTCTCTTTATCAGGGAGAAGCTACCTATTCTCGTTGCTATCTTTAGCTACTTGTTAGCTGTATTTTCTTGGTTTAGTTGTTAGTATTAGTGTAAGTAGTTTTTTTGTCAATAAGTACTCCCTGCGTCTTTATTTCCATAAATGGATGTCCTATATTACTTTCTACATTTTCTTAATTCGCACGGGGACTCTAATATTATTTCTACCCATTCTACCTCATTTTTGTCATTTATCCATACTATTTCTACCTATTATACTTTTTTTTGTCATCTACCAATAAAGTTGTGGCCTCACACTCCAAATGCATTTGTTAAACCCTTGTATAGCAAGTAAAAAGGGTGGATGGTGAATTTTGTTAATCTGTGCTATCTTTAATTTTGTTTTTAGAAGTATATACTATATACCATACGTCCCAAGTATTTCTTTCTTTAGCATCACACAACATTGTTCTGGTTATTGGCAATATACATTGGTTTCCGGGCAAGTTCACTAAATATTCTTAAGTTTATTAAAGTAAGTTTACTTGTAGACGAACACGATGTCGTATGTGATCTAGTAAGGGGATTATTTATGAGGTTATTTTGTGATCCATATCTCATTTCCTAGGCCTGAAGAAATTGGTAGGGTTAGCTCATCCAATAGGATGTACCTTTGGAAGTCGTGAGTCGGATGGCATTATCCTCGCACAAAACTTGCTCACATTATTCTTTTCCGAGCTAGAATTTCTTGGTCGGTGGGGCCGTGGGGGTATCCTGATGCCTTTTGTGGTGGCATAGCCATGTTCTATTTTTCCAGCAAAGTTTAATGCTTAAATTGTAAGTTGTATTGAGGAATGTGCCAGCTTTGCAAGACAATATTATAGAAAGGGTGATCGTATTTTTGGGTCAAAAATGTGTGTAAACATTCTGCGGCGGGTCGTATAAGAGACCAATTTTAAAATAAAATTAGGCAACGGCCCAAAGAGGTTAATAATAAAAAGAGAAAATCAACAAACCATCTTCTGAAAATAGGGAATAGGGATCAGTTTAATCTATTTTGCGACCTATTTAATTCATTTCGTGACCTGTTTAGCTCATTCAATACTCAGTGTTAAATCTATTTAGTGATTAGTTTAATTCAGTCGGTAAGTCATGTTTTTTTAGGAATTGCTTGTTATATTTCGAGACTAAAATTGAAATAAGGAAAGGAGAAGAGAATGAACAACTAGAGTGTGCTAATTGTCTAGGAATAATATTGGGCTAGAGTAAGATAGAATGGGCTTGTTAATAGAATGTGGGCTTTGGTTGGTCTAATCTATATATATATATTTAAAAGCGTAAGCAAGGAATGCAATCCGCCACGTGTCACCATCCCTCTTCGAATGACACTTTATCCATTTCATTCTCATATAATAAAAAATATCAACTTATAGATTCGAACCCGTAATCTTGAGTTTGCAATAAGGAGTTCTAACCACCACTCCAACATGTTATTAGTGCTTCTTTTATCAAAATCAATAATGATGTATAGATAGAAACTAGAAGTTAAGTTGTAAATTTATAAAATGCATATTGTAAATGAGAAGACTTTTTTATATATATAATTTTTCACACTACATGACATCAATTATTTTAACTATTATTAAATTTAGTATACAAAAATCCCGAGCATCGTCGGGGCCTAAATCCTAGTTTTATGTTAAAAGTAGACCGCCTTTTTTAATAATTTGTCAACGTTCTGAATTTGTTTCTTATAAACTGATTTTACCACTTTCAGGCCAACTTCTAAAATGTAGTTTATGATTGGCATTGAATATTTTTTGTTATGGAGTACCCCACAATTTGATTACTTGTTTGTTTCAAAGGATGTGACTAAATTTGGTGGCGCTTTGTTGCAGGTCATCAATTACTATGCCAGTAAAAATGTTGTGACGGATGTCCATGCTGAGAAACCACCAAAGGAAGTCAGTGAAGCAGTGCAGAAGGCATTGTCTTCATGATGATCTCCAGTTTATCAGATCAGAGAGAATCTTTAAAATGTTTCCAAGATTTTGATGTCAACATTTTGAAGCTGAAATCTTTTTTTGCTGTTCGCTATGAGGTCAAAGTTTGTTCTACTGCGGAATAATCCCTTTCGAGGAAGTTTATTGCAAATGATTTTTGAGAACAGTTGTCAATCACTATGATTTAAAGGATTTATCATTTTCAGCTATGGATTAATCAGGGAGCAAGTCTTAGTGTATGGTTCTCCTCCTGTTATTTTTTCAGATTCTTTTATGTTTATGGGTCTGATTTCCGAACTTTCCATCTTAAACAAGGCTGATACAAGGTGCGTAAGATATGGGTTGGCTTCTTTTTCATATCAAGTAGTTTTGATTGACTAGGTGACAGCAAGCTCGATTACCATTTACACTTGCAAAGCTAACTTCTGTTATAGGTTATGTGAGTATTGGCGGCTCGGTTTATCTAAGCATCGCGTACTATTCCAGTTTGTCCCAAGCTCCCAACTTACACTCCTTTCATTCTTTCTAACCTTTTCATTCTGTCTCCTCAACAACAAACCCCAACCACATCCACCATGGTGCGCACACCTCCTCCCGTCTCCACCATTACTGCTTCCAATGTGTTGTGGTTTCGTGAGATTGAAAACTATCACGTAAATCTCAGGGGTATATATATAATTTATCGAGACAGGTGTATGCAATATTCCGATCTGCTTTTTGAACTTGCAAAAAAAAGGAAACTAAACAGAGAGGGTTTTTAGAGTGTTGATCATTTGTCCCATTTATTATCCTATTTTTAATCCCATAACTCAAATAATATATTTTTTTTGCTACGATTCTATGTGCTCCCTATTAGTAATTCCTCCTAAAAACCAAAAAATAAAAAAATTAACTTCACTTAGTAAAATAAATAATGACGAAAATAATTTATTTCCTTTTTGCTAATCATTTTACTAAACGAAGTTTATTTTCTTAATGTTTTGGAGGATGACTCACTACAAGGGAGCATGTGGAAAGTAAGTAAAACATCATTTTATTCAAGTTACGAAACAAAATAGGAAAAATTGATTCTAATAATCCAACCTTTAGCTGTTCCACTTTTAACAATCTCACCTTTGAGTAATTCGAAAAATAATCCAACCTTTGTTAAATATTTTTTTTAATGGTCCATGACCTGTTAGTGACCTATTTTGAAGGTTAATTGACATGCGTCATGCTGTTCCACACTAAAAGAATTTTTAAACAATAAAAAACAAAAACAAAAACAAAAACAAAGATAAAAATCTATTACTTAATAAAGAAGTTTAGGAGTTTTTTTGCAAATTAAATTTATTCGAAAAAGTTTAACAAATAATTTAAAGAATCTCAAATTTTAATTTTAAATTTCAAATTTTGAAAATTTTAAAGCCTTAATTAAAACAACTTATAACAAGTTATTGAAATTTCTTAAAAAACAAAATTTAAACCTTAATTAAAATATGACGAGTAATTTCAAAAAAAAAAAAGAAACTCTAAACTCAACCCCCCTCCCCAGCCACCCGCCTGCCGCCCCCACCCCCACAAAAAAGCTCCCCCATCCCGGAAACCGCCTCCAGTCGGCCGATTTTCCTCCCCCACCCCCATGAAACTGTCCCTCCACCATCGAAAACTCCCAAATCCCCTCGAAAACCCACCACCACCCCTCAAAAATAACCCTACTGCTTCGCAAGTAACACTGCATCCACCAAAAACTGGCTTTTTGGTGGGTGGGTGGTTATCTTCGACGGAGATGGGTTGTTTTCCAGGTGGTGGTGGGTTTTCGGGTGGTATTTGTGAATTCTTGAGGAAGAGGGACAATTTAATTGTGGTGGGGAAGGTGGTTATGACAATGGTGGGAGAAAATCGGCCGACTGGTGGCATTTCCGGGGTGGGAGAGCTTTTCTGGTGCGAGTAGAGGGGGCGGTGGGCAGGTGGCTATGGAGGGGGGTTTCTTCTTTGATTTTCTTTTTCAATTTGTTTCATTTACACTTTAATTATTTTCCAGATTTTTATTTTAAAAAAAAGAGAACTAAGGTAACTTGTTCAATAGGTTGAAGGTGGTTTTGCTCATTAAAAATAGATATACCACAAAGGTTGGATTATTTTCGAATTACTCAAATATTGGATTGTTAAATGTAGAACAGATGAATGTTGGATTATTAAAATCAATTTTTCCAACAAAATAATAGCAAATGAGACACCAGATGGGACAGATCATCCAGGCTCTTCATATTAGGGTAATGATTCTTTTTTTTTTGTAGAAGAGAGATTCTACATGTTCTAATGTGACATCCTAGTATTAATAATAGCGAAAGATTGGGTTTGATCCTTTCTACGTGCCCTAAAATTGTGGCCTATAAGTAGTTGGCAAATAAGGTGCTGCCATGTAATAGGTACTGACTCGACAACCAATTAGATGTTGTCTTTTTAGGGATTTCAGCCTTTTAAGGCTATGTTAGGACTGATTCCAAGGCCCTAGTGACCCCACCGTAATTCCTTAGGGCAAGGACACTTGTATGTCTTTATTGAGTGATACAAATAGGCTTCATGGAGTGATACATGTATGCGTGTGATAAGCACTTTATTGAGCTTAATTGTATGTCATTTTTAGTGTCCTTGCATGTAGTTTAGAGCATTTAAGCCTAACATTGCATGATTTCTGTCACCTTTGAGTTATATTGTCGCTTCATTATCTGTTTAGTTGTTTTTGGATGATTTCCAGGCTAACTAGCAGGTTTTTAAAGTCATATGATCATAGGAATACTAGTTGTGGACTGTTGAACTTCAAATAGACATAAAGTTTTATCTATAAATCGGATGAAGGTGATTCCAGCGGGAGGTGTTAGCTCGTTTCGATAGCTTTCCAACGACTGGTAATAAGCCCAATTGCGATAAGAGACAAGAAAGATATGATCGTTTGAAGTTGAGCTGTCCGCTAACCATCAGGCCACCACGGCCGTGGCACATACACCACGGTCGTGGGGACCTGTAGCAGGCAAGACAGACTGTTGAAGATTTGGGATTGACTCGACGAAGCCAGGTCACCACGGCCGTGGTGATTTTGCCACGACCGTGGCACCTGACTTGCATAGAAGCAGTTTCGTTTGAGATTACCTTCTGCCTCGACAATTTTAAGGCGCCACAACCGTGGTGATTTCACCATGACCGTGGCGACCTAATTTCGGGTTTCGCCAAGGAATCCGGCGTCAAAGCATTTGAGATGCTGGAAGACCCTGACGAGGTCCATCGCTTTAAGAGTCGGCCATACTTCTACGAAGAGACTCACTGGGCCAAAATTTGAAGAGAAAACCTCCTTAAGTGGGTTGAGTCAGATGATGAGGCAAAAGATCCCCAAAGCAGCCAGACGAGGCTAAGGATCAATGAACGTTTACTGCTCTTAAACCTTTTATTTTGTTGTAGTTATTGTAGCTTAGCCAAAAGGCCCTAATTTTTGCATACTCTTTATTAATGAAAGTGTCATTTTCTCACTGTCTTATCTCTTTAAATTTCTCGCATTCTCGTTTAATAGTTTGCAAATGTAAGCTGTATAAACCCTTTGCCAAGTTTGTTTGCACATTCATTTCGACTAATGTTTCCGGTCTTAAGATAACTCGCGCAACACTTCCTATGCCGAGTACTTTAACAACTAAGTACTGCATAGGGACTTTCCTAGTCCGATCATACAAACGTTCTGAATATATTTGTTGTGCCCTTTTCGCACTAAGTGCCTTACGTACTCGTCCAAAATTGTAACTGTTCACTAATATTTGTCATGTAAACTTAGCAATATTTTCAAGTTATATTCCCCGCCTAGAATGGGTTTTTTCAAAAGTTAGCCCAGACGATATACACTTCAAATAGCAAGCCGACTTAGGGCAGTTTGTATTTCAAACGTTCTCCTTCTATAAACAAGGCGCATCTGAAAGACCTTAGAACTTTATTCAGCTAGGAATGCTCACAGAAGGAAGGCATCTAACCTTTTTTAGAAGATAAGGCGGCTAGTTTTTAATACATCAACCGCTCTTTTTTATTTGGACGGGGATTAATTGCAGAGGAAAGGTGTCTAGCTTAGTTAGTAAGCAAGGCGACTTGTCTCTAAAAAGATGTCATCCGCTCTCCTTCTACAAGCAAGGTACGCCTATGTGATGTCACCACGTCTTTGGGCTTGAGCAATGGGGCGAACGAGTCGCCGACCCTCTCGAGACAGTCAGGTTACTGTCCACGTCCTCTAGTGATGGATTCTTCTGTCTTTTGAGATTAGTTGGGCTTGCTTTGAACATTTAACATATATAAGTGGATAATATAAGTATGTTGAAAAGCATTATAGGAGATAGTAAACGATAAATAGACAACATCTGACCTCGTCATCATCTCTGAACCTAAATAGACATGTTGACGACCATTGCAACAAAATTCGAGATTAAACCTACCCTCATCAGCACGGTGCAATAGAATCAGTTTGGTGGGCATCCTACTGAAGACCCAATCAATCATCTACACCGGTTTCAAAAACTGTATCGAACTGTTAAGCATGCCAGAGTCACTCCAGAACAATTGAAACTTGAAAGTGATGTTATTTGAGTTCTCCTTGAAGGACAGAGAACAAAAGTGGCTAAATGATGTAAAGGGCACTGAAGGAATGACATCTCTACAACATTCGTGAAGGGAATACTATCCTACCACCAAAACCACAAAGATCATAATTAGCACCTTCCAACAAGAGCCTAACGAGACATTGATCGAGGTATGGAGTAGGTTTAAGAATCTACAAATGGACAAATGGTTCGTAACCGAAGCTTTCTACAATGGATTACAATGTGCTACTAGGAGTACAATTGATTCATTTGTTGGAGGAATTTCTTGATAAGGAGGTAGATGAAGGATATGATTTTCTGGCCAATCTGGCGGCCAACGATCACTCATCCTCTAGAGATGTCACGAGGAAGAAGCTATATGTTGATCCTTAGAGCCTTCTTATCATCACAAGTCTCGCAATTGAACATGAAGATGGGTGTCATTAAGAATGCAGAGTCTGGACCACTGCTCATGAGTATAAAATGCTATGTCTGCTGTAGCACCTATCACCTCTTCCTACTGTGAGGTCCGTAGGGTCCAAGGACACTTTAGACACGATTTGTGTGTACGATCAATAGAATGGATCTCATATGAATCCTGCGAATGCTTTCCAACAAAGACCAACCCACAATCCTTACTCCAAGACTTACTATCCGGGGTGGAGAGCTTACCCTAATTTTTCATATAAGAGTAGCAATGTCCATAAGACCATAACCCTCTACCACCACAATAAGCTCCCTAGTCCCTACTAAGCACCACAAGATAACTCCAGACCATTTTTTCACCCAAACCAAGGGGGTCATCAAAATCCCCCTGGTTCTCATTAACCTCATCCACAAAACTTCCTGTTGGCATATTCATAAATGAGTTTAGTTATTTATATGTGGTAATATTAGAAGAGAAGAAGGTCTAATATTCGGGTCTTGTACTACTTTATCTGTTTCATATACGACCTTAACGTGAATATATACTACTTTATTATCAATATCATACTATTAACTTAGAAAATATGCTACTTTATTCATTGTATATCCTGCTTTAATCTGTATACATCCACTTTTCGACTGCAAAGTTTATTGATGCAAATACTCTTTAAGAAAGTTTTATATATACTACTCCCTCCGTAACGGTTTAATGACAACAATGGATTTTGCACGCGATTTAAGGAAGCGATTTAAGGGTGTAAATGGACAAATTAATCAAAATGGTTTTAATACAATCAAGAATGACATTAGAATCTTGAGATATTTATGATGAATTTATTCATTTACATTCTTAAATCTCTTCCTTAATATACGTGCAAAACCAATCATAACATTAAACCATAATGAGGGAGTACTTAATTATCTTCATCTATTACTTTAATATACTCACCGTAACACATTAGTTACAACGATTTAACATAAAATATAAATAAAAAACAATTAATTCGTTACGGACGAAGTACATGTTATTTCAAATATACAGTACTTTGTCACCTTATTTAATAAGAATTACATGAGCAGTTGTAGCTTTGCCCCAGAGAAAGAAGTTGGAAAAGAGAGTGTCGAACGAAGTAGAGAAGATGGGAAAGCAGCAGGATAATGATGCAAATTCAGTTGCATCCGATCTCATTCATTTTTTGAACGCTTCTCCAACTGCTTTCCATGCCGTTGGTAAAATTTCCAATCATTTTTCAAGTTTTAGATCATGACATGTTTATTCAACCATTAATTAACTAACTAATAATCGACGTATAATAATCTCAGATGAAGCCAAGAGACATTTGAAGGAAGCTGGGTTTGAGCAGCTTTCGGAGAGGGAAGATTGGAGTTTGCAAGTTGGAAACAAGTATTTCTTTACTAGAAATTACTCCACTATTGTTGCTTTCGCCATTGGTAAAAAGTATGCTTTTCTAATCACCCTTTTTAATTAATGTAACTATCTAATGAACTTAATGGAACCTGGGTGTGCCTTGTTTCTCTTTTTCCTTTTTTTTTTTTTTGGGTTTATGAATGCGAGTAGTGCCACTTTAACTTCCAAGTTTGTGATTTTGATATTTCTCCTTACCTATTGTTGGAGTTTGTAAATCTGGGTAGTGCCATATGATATATATATATTTTTTTTTATCATTTGTGATCTCCAATGAGCTTGGCTATTGAAATACTCCTTGAATGCTATTTTTGAGTAGATTATGAGATGTAATAGGCCTTCTAATAAGAAACTTAGTACTCGTATATTCTGTGTGTTACTCGGACTCTTCATTTTTCCTCAAGTACCCGTATCGGATCCTCAACACTCCGACATGGGTATGGATACTTGACACTTCATTTTCGGCTAAAATCATGGAAATTTTTTACAATTTAGCCGAGTCGGCACGTACCCGTGTTCGACACTAGTACCTGAGTCAGAGTAACATAGCATATATTATCCAAAGTCTTGGCCATGTGATGGAAGCCGAAGTGTAATGAGCAATGAGCAATGAGCTTGGTGTTTTTTCACATTTCATGTGACTCAACCTCATATATGAATGAATATTATTTTCATCTTGAATAGTCGTTTTTCAAGTCCTGACATTACCCCTAGTCCAAGGCTCAACAACTTACCGGGGTTGAACCCAAACTCACCTGGTGGGAGGAAGGGAAGCGACAGGGGCTAGAGGACATAGTCTTGAGATTATAATCGTTTCAATTTCTTTGAAATGAAGCCTGATGTTAGCAAGTACGAATTAGGTATGTTGCTGGTAATGGATTTCATATAGTTGGTGCTCATACGGACAGCCCTTGCTTGAAATTGAAGCCAATATCAAAGGTAATCACACTATTATTTGGAGTATAATTTAGGGGGAAGGGAAAATGTGGAAATATTTTTTCTCAGTAAATCATTTCTTTCTTTGCTAGGTAACTAAAGGAGGTTTTCTAGAGGTTGGTGTCCAAACATATGGAGGTGGATTGTGGCACACATGGTTCGATCGAGACTTAGCAGTTGCTGGACGTGTGGTGGTCAAACAAGTGCAAGATGGTTTATCTTCATACTCTCATCGGCTTGTCAGGATTCAAGATCCTATAATGCGAATCCCTACCTTAGCTATTCACTTAGACAGGTAAGTCTTCATGTACGCACTGCATTCTAGATGCCATCCATGCCGTGGCTTCTCGAACACATTGTTTGGATAGGAGAAAATGGAAGGAAAGGTAGAGAAGAGAAAGGGAGGGGGGAGTTTCACTTATTTGGATAAATGGTTTGGGTACGGAAGGGGAGGGATCCATTTCCTTCCTCCTTTAATAAGCATTATGTCTTCAAGAATGGAAAGATTTGGAGGGAAAATGGACTACACCCTCCCTTTCTCTTCCCTCCCCTCGCCTTCCTTTCCCTTTTTCTTTGCTATGCAAACAAAGCATAATTGAGGATGCATTTCACTGCGAGGTATTGTTTTTCTTCCTCTTTCTTGTAGTAGTCCCTGATTCTAGTGACCTATCTTTGAACAGGGGTGTTAACGATGGGTTTAAGCCTAATACACAAACTCACCTTGCTCCTATCTTGGCGACGTCAGTTAAGGTTGTAGTATGACCAACTATCCTTTTTGGGTATATCTTCTAAAGTTAGCTAAAATTTTTGTATGGTTTGTGAAGAATTTTTAACTTATAATATTTAATGTGTTGTTTGTTGAAGCTTATGAGACTGTGCATTATTTGTATTCCACTTTGCTAATTGGAAGCAATCAAAAAGTAAATTAGATTAAGCTACACGAGCCATGTTTCAGACTTTCAATTAACCCTATTACGGATGATAGATCTCTTGTCTATGTTCTTGTTGTGAAAGGGACAAACATGTGGTGTGGCTTATGTTCTCTAAGAATAGAAATATGGAAACTTCCATTAGTCTTGGAGATCCTCATTCTACTTGGATTCTATACAGTGACCCCTGATTGCTTTGTTTCATTTCTCAATAGATGCTGTTTCAATAACTTCTCTTCACTTATTTAAAATATGTTTAATCACTCTTGATGTTGAATCAAAGGCCTTAATCCAATTTCTTGGAGTTCTCTTTGATAGAGGTTAACTAGATTTTAAGATGAAAATATAGGAAAGAGATGGGGGGTTATATCTGTATCAATCAGGGTAGTGTTGTCAACAGCTAATACAAGCTAGCTTACAGTTCAAGAGGTGAGTGCGCTCCTAACCAAAACTTCTCTTTATGAATAACTGGGCAATACTCTCTCCTTTCCTCTTTATTTGTACTCTCATCTTAGTCATCTATTACTACTCAGTCTACTGCATTGCATCCACTACTAATTTCCTCCACTAATAATCAGAATTTAGCCCTTGCTGCATAACTAACTCTAACATCAGCAGAATATTCTCTAACAACTTAGTGGCACTATTATCCTGCTGATCTTTTACGCCTCCTAGCATAAGTAAGATAAGAGGGTCTAGTTGGGTCTCTTGCATCTTGATTAGTTTTTTGAGGTTGTTGATGCAAAGATCTTCACTTCTATAAAGAATTCTGGTTGGTTTCAATTTGCTATCCTACAGCTAACCTGCTATGAACTAACATTTGAGGACAGGGTACTTTAGGCACTATCTTAATCAATAGCTTGAGGAATAAGTTAGGGACTTAATTAGGAGAAAGGTTATTTAGGAGAGGAGAGTAAAGAGATAGTTTTACCATGAATTTTATTAAGTGATAAGTTTGTAAAATTGGGAGAGAATCAAGCTTCTCGAAAGCTTAAAATCATTTCGTTTTTGCTGTTTTACAGTTATCATTCAATCAATCTCCATCGTCTTCTTTTATATTTCACATTTTATCTCTAAATTCTGTCCAAAGCTAAGTTGATTCTTAGCATAACCATTGACTGATTCAGATATAAAGTATTTTGACTTCAAGTTGATATAAGAAATAATGTTCCCTTTTTTCCATAATAAACTTCACATTTCTCCGGTGCACACAATTGGGTGGTGGCCTGGTGGGTCCTCTAAACTATCATTATTGTTGTTATTGACTTTTAAGTTGTGTGGATCCAATGATATAAATTGTAGACTCAACGGGAAAAGCAAATATTATCAAATTATGGGGACCTTACCGAATTCGAGAAGTTAAGAATTTATTTGAGGACGATCTTTTAGGGAGGTATGGGAAGTTTATCATCGGATAGAGGGAGTATGAGTTGAGTTTTTTTTTTTTTTTTCCAATTATACATAGGACATCAGTGCTCTACTTATTCCATGTATTATGTTGATTTACGAGTGGGAGTTTCCATGTTTCTTTTGTTGTTAGTGTGACTTACCCTTGACAGAGAAATAAGAAGTTTAATATGGCACGGAGGGAGTATGAGTTAAGGACCTCTTTGTAGTTATACATAGGACCTTACGGCTCTACTTATTTCATGTATCATATTGATTCTTAACTTGGAGTTTTTCTACATCACTTTTTCTGTGAGTGTGACTTAAAGCTAAAGAACATATATTTCGGTATTGCAAATCAAAGTAATGACCTTATATTAGGTAGGTGACCTATTAGTGAGAGAAGCTGATTCACACAATCCAAACCCTCTGCATTAAAATCCTTGGGGAGTGAAACCTCGTAATTGTAAAACCCTTAATTCCCTCTAATTGAATCATGGTTCGAAAATACAATTTTGGTCGCGGTCGTGGTAACGGTCACTGCTAACGGAGATAATATGGTGTCATACCGCCATATATTTGCTGGAATAGGAATGGCAATGGGTAGGGTTTGGGCCGATCTAACTAGACCCAGACCATCAATTTCTTCTACATCCGGACCCGTCCGGTATGGGTCTGATGGATCTAGGGTCCTTACATGGTCCTTAGTGGGTCCTTTTGAATTTCAAGTTTAATAGCATTTTTTAATCTAATAAATTTATTTCCCCTATTTTATAGGTTCGCGTGACCACGGTTAAGGTTTGTTTCGAAACAATTAACAAATTATAGCTCATAAAATCTTAAAAAAAATTCAACTTACATCATTACATGTCTTAAAATGTAGTCACAACTACTCATAAAGTCGTAGTTTACAACTTAAATATTTTTTTATGTAAATGGGTATGTGGGTAGGGTCTGGGTCTGATATATTTGGACCCGGACCCAGACCCGCCTGATAACCTCCAGATCTCCAGACCCGCCTGATAACCTCCAGACCTCCAGACCCGCCTGATAACCTCCAGACCTCCAGACCCGCCTGATAACCTCCAGACCCAGACCCGACCCGACCCCGACCCATTGGGTCTACAAAAGTTGGACGGGTTCGGACCGGGTCCAAGATCCATTGCAATCCCTAGGCTGGAACCACGAGATATCGCTTGAATTGGTCTAAAACACGTTTTTTTTACACCTTTACAATGCGGGTAGTATCGGTTTGGTAGATTTGTAAACCTTTACAACGCGGCCGATACGATACAATACAAACCTTTACATCATGTTATGAATGAAGATCGTACGGAACTAAACTAGTATCCATCTAGATACACATCAGCTAGTATTCGAAATGTCGTCAGTGCTAGTGTTCATTAGAGGTTGTTCTCTTTTACATCATTTGATAAAAAGATTCTTCATTCGACAAGGTCACAGATTATGTATGCCTTATGAAACCAGCACAATGTAAGTAGATGATACTCCACCTGGAAAGAACAGATCTGTATTTGTTTTCTTCCTTTAGATCTTTTGTTGATGAGCATTCTTTTTCATATAAATTCTTTCTCTGACAAGAGACAAGGCTGTCTTTCGTGCTTATTCTCTTATAAACATTCCTTGTATAATATCCAGGGAGAGCTCAATAGGATTGTTAACGAAAATGATTCAATTAAAAATGAAGATCAGACCGAGCCAAATGATTTGAAGAGCAAGAACCAAAAACATCATTCCCTTTTGCTTAAGGTTTGGGCATATAACTTCTTTGCAATTTGTCTATAGTCATTATTCTTCAAATCAATTTTCTGAAGAACTTCAATAAATGTATATTTTGGTGACTTTCATCGACTTTTTCCTGTTTAACCAGCTGCTGGCGAAGGAGATTGGCTGTGAACCTGATGAAATATGTGATTTTGAGCTCCAAGCGTGTGATACTCAACCTAGCCTTATAGCTGGTGCGCTGAAGGAGTTTATTTTTTCAGGAAGGCTTGATAACCTTTCAATGTCATTTTGTTCTTTGAAGGTTTGGCTTTTGAATACCTGTCTCCTACCCATAAGAAAAATATAAATCATTCTACTGTAGCTATCAAAATTCATGTTCATTCTTCTCTGCTTCATTGAGATTATCATTAGTCAGTATATGGCTGCAAATTTACTAGCTACTGTCCGTTGTCTGCTTTCACAATATAAAATGAAAAATTTGGAAGCTAACGTAGTGCAATTTGAAGTTTTTCATTTTTTTTGAAAGAGAAGTTCATTAAACATGCTTGAGATGCATAGTAAAATTCATATCATCGAATGCTTGGAATCAATCATCACAGTCACAAGGGAGAGCATGGAGTGTCTAGGATAATTGGCTAAAAATAAAACAAAGTGTCATTGATATGTGAAAAATAATTCAACCTAAAATATATGCTCGAAACAACACAACCCTTACCCCTAGTTGTGTAAAACAATAGTTGTCTAAATCAATATTGTCGTCATCGCTGACGGAATAATTTGGGTATATTCCATCAGAGGTTATTGTTTTTTTTTTCCTTGAAAAAGACCTAGTTTCACATTAGGAATCAAAGACAAAAAGCTATAAAAGCTTTCTGATTTTTATCCTACTTTTCCAAATTAAATAAGTATGAAGATAAAATTTATTTATTTTGTAGAAATTAAAAGATGAGCATTATATATTTTTATTTCTTTTAAAATTTAAAACTCTTTTCGTATATTTCATTATTACTTTGGTTTCCTGAGGTCTACGCTTTTACTCACTTTTTTTATACATCCATTTTCTTAAGCTCTATTCATTTTTGCTATTTTACTCACTTTTGCTATTTCCCTTATGTGACAAACTTTTTCCTCTTTTTTTTTCTCGAATATCCCAGATATGGGATGGGATGAGAATATGAGATCCCTGGCGTAGTTTATGAAAACAAGTTAGGATAGATAAAAAGAGAATTTTATTTTCATATTACCTCTAAAACCACATTTATTACTATACACTTTCACTTATCCTTTTCGCATGGACCCACTTTAGAATATTTTATTTCCCAATCACGTAACTTTATTACCTACCTCATTATCTCTCTTATAATTTTTGAAAAAGCAAAAAGATGATAAGGATAGAGGTATACTATAAATATTATAATATACACAAGATTGTGCTTTATTTTGCCTTGGTTTTTCCCCTTATCCCAATAGGAATAACAAAAAGAGCAGACGGTACTCCTTTATTTAAGTTGCCAGATTTCTACTTGCACCTTTTTCACCACAAGTTGGTATTTCGATAAGCTCAAAAACAACTTACATACTCCTCCCCTCATCTCTTTTTATTTGCAATGTAGAATGACACAAAGTTTTAGGATATGCATGTGTATGTAGTGAAGGAGTGGAAACCATCACATTATAGGTGAAAGACAAAAAAGGTGAAATAAATAGGAATAATATACATAGATGACAAAAAGAAGGGGAGACCTAGGTAGGATTATTGTAGGGAAAAGGACGACACTCCCGAGGAGGAAATGTAGCAAATTAATTGGGACATTCATTTATGTTGTATGTAGAAAATGTAAAAAGACGGATGGAGAACTACCTTTGTCCCTATCTTATATACTTATTTTGACTTTCAAGCTTGACAAAACCATTGACGTGTCAAATTATCAATATGTTAAACATTTAATATTTTGAAATATGTATATTTTTACGAATTTAACAAGATCTCCCACATGATCCGTGTATAAATCACGATGGTTGTAGTGGAGTATGTGAATGGTGTCAAAGTACAAAATAAGTAATCTAAATAAGCACAAAGGGAGTAAAGTTTGTTTTTATATGTAAGTCAAAAGTTAGTATACAAACCATGCCAAAGGTGAAGATGACGAAGTATTTATTTTTGAAAATGGTGGGTTTTATAATTTATTTATATATTTTAGAATAAATCATATTTTGAAGATGGTACTGTTGAGAGTAAATAGGTCATATTGTATTATTTTGCACATATTGGTGATAGTTTTCTATTTATGATGAAAAAATGTCCTGTCCTAGTGAAATTGCATCTTAGGCCTTATGAATCTTACAGATATATCATTAAAATATTATGATTCAAGTTCTTTCCTTTTATTATTAAAGCATGAAATTCAAATTTACTGTGAGCTGATTATGTGACTTGTGATGTGGTGGTAACTAGACCCTGGTAATGAACAAGGTAGCCTTATAAGGGTAAGGGTTCGATCAGGTTAAAAGGACTTCACTTGGGCAAGTCCTCTAATAGACGAGACCTTTGTTGGACAGACAAGGTCATGATTGTTATGGTTCAGAAAAACGGCCGTTCCGGAACGGTTCGCCCGTTTCGGAACGGTTTTCAAGTTCACCGAACCGTTTTTGTCCGGTTCAGCACGGTGGGTTTGAAAACCCCGTTTTTTTGGCCGGAACGGCCGTATTGACCGTGACAACACGGTTTCGCCCGCATTTTCCGCATCAAAACGGAAGCTTTTAGGGCACATGCGAGCCAAGAAGATAGATCTGAGAAAGAATTTGAAAAAAGAACAATTTTTATTTGAAAATAACTCTTACCCAGGCTTTGTAGATGAATTTCGAGCCAAAGCCCTCAATCAATTGTGTAAAATTGAGTCAGTTAAACCTATAAATCAAAACCCTAATTCGTTGGGAAAACCCTAATTTTGGGAATCATGATTAGGCTTGATACTGTGGCCGCCGACGTACTAGATAACACAGAGGTGGCCGACGACCACTTTGCTGGTGGTTCCGGCCCTGATCTGCCGGTGATTGTCGCCAGCGAATAGATTCATCACTGTATCCTTCGTTGGCAGTTTGGCACAGTCGCACAGAAGAAAAGGAAGAAAGAAGAGAGAGAGAAAGAGAGAGGGAGAGAGAAGAGGAAGAGGTGACTCTGTCAACCTCACTAAACCCACTTTCTTTTTCAAAATTGCATTCAAGTTCTTTTTACCATAATATTTACAATTAAAACAAAAAGTTAAATTTTACTTCTTTTTTTTTATTCTTTTTGTAAGAAGAAAGTTGTTATTTTGTTTTTGTGGAATTATCATTAAAAACACTTAAAAAGGCTGTAAAACTTAATTCCTGCCGCGACAACCGTATTGCGGTCCGCGACGAACGTATCCGTTCCGTTACACCGAAATCCGAACCGTTTCCTTATCCGAAATCGTTCCCGTATTTTCGAACCATGATTGTAAGCCAAATATTTTGCACAATTAAATAGATATGGTAAAAAAGATTCATGTATGGTTAAGTTTATACACAGACACATTTCTTTCACTCTTATCCCGTGTATCATTACAACTCTATTGGCCCACCCGTTATCATCCTGCAATTGGCTCGCCACCTAGCAACCTGCATGGCGTGACAAGCAATAAGTTGACCCATCAATGACTTGTCCGGCTATTAACCCACCTGCCAAATAACTAGGTTTAGTGGCAATGTTCCGCATGACATTTGTTATAGTAAGCAATCATGTCGCCCTTCCACAAACTTCAAAATTCCTACACTGAAATATGATGATAAAGAAGTATGAGATGGAAGTTGTTTTTCCTAGTTCCCATAACCAAGTCAAAAGTTCTACAGCAATCCCTATAACTTTCTAATAGAAGTAACAATTGAACGAGAATGTGAAAATCATGCTGATTTTCATGTTTATGCGAAGACATAATATATGTGAAGGTAGCAAAGAAAGAAGCGAATACAAGGTCAACAAGTGAGATACAATGAGTAAAGCAAGAAAAGTGTATGAAATTGCTTAGCAACTCGATGCCCATTCATATGATTCCATGGCTCCCTGTTGTTTTAGACCTTATTATGTGGTACTTAAGGTTTTCTTATATTTCACATGGCACTTTTGTCCTTTCTCATATTGACTACCGTATGTGCTAATCTTTTGTTTACTTGTTTTCACCGAGAGACAGATTCTGAAAGAAAAGGAAAACTATATGAGAGTAGTCGCTCGGAGTCTGCCGGGGGAGCCCTCTCAAAAGTTTTAGAGACATAACAAAATGAAAACAATTTTGATTCAAAAAAAAGATTGAAAGTAATTTAAAACATAACTGAAGATAGATTCTTTTATAAGATTCGGCTTACTAAAAGCAAATGAATCCCCAACCAACGAATGTATATCATAACTGTGTAAGCTATGCTTCTGTGATGTTGAAGTATCTATCTATTCACCTTTTTCTTGGCGGGGTTGGAGCGGGTGGAGGGTGGATGAAAGAAAATGTCATGGTTACTCTGTCTTCTACCTTTCATTTCCTAAATTTGGTGTTTCAGGCATTAATAGATGCTACATCCCCTGAGGATAGTCTTGATGATGAAGTAGGTATTCGAATGGTGGCACTTTTTGATCATGAAGAAGTTGGATCTAATTCAGCCCAAGGAGCTGGATCTCCTGTGATGTTGGATGCCATATCCAGAGTCACTTATGCCTTCTGCTCAAATGTTAAGGTGGTAATGAAATTTCTATGATAAAGTACACGCTGTTGCTTTTTTTTTTATATAAACTTGTGTGTCGATTAGTTCCTAGCAAGTTCTCGCTCATGCTTATAATTACAGTGAACAGAAAAATGAGAAACTAGTATCATAGTACATACTTCCTTCGTTTTTTTCCCCAATTGCAACACTTCTCTATTTTGGATATTTTAATATAGTTAGAACATACATCCCCCTCTAACCCAAATTATTGGATATTTGGATACATTGCCTTTTGCGTGGTCTCCAAGACGCAATTTTGACCATTAATTTTTTTCAATTCCACATCGATAAAAGTTCTAAAAAGTTGATATTTGAAAATCATACATTGAGCTAACAAGAATTTTTCCTTATGCCTTAGTGTTAAAATACAGTCAAAGTTGATGAACTTTGACTTTAAAAATAAAGTTGATCCAGTGTGGGCGGAGGGTTTAGCTTTCTTTTTGGCATTTGAGCTCTCTCCTCCATGTTCATCACATAGGCAAATTTACCATCTCTCTCTAACTCTTTTATCACATGGGAGTATGGGACTCCTAAAACTGTATCTGCCCCTGCAACTGAAAAAAGAAAAAAAGAAAAAGAACATATTAAGTATATGCTAAGATATTTCTTTACTTTTAGCAATTTTGTAACCTATCCTTGTTTTTCTCTTTTTGCCAATGTTTCTTTTTCAATATGATTGAGTTATGAAGACAAGAAGGTTTACACTTGTATTGCAAAGAATTTGCTATCCAAATTTGTGAGAGCATATTAAGGGTTCTCTCCAGCTTGTTTTCAGTTGATTTTAGCCCATTAGCTTAGTTCAACCCACCTCAACTCCATTAATTGTTTAACCATTTCGTTAATAATGTTATTATTGTTGATTTTATTTATTTTACTAATTATTCTTGTTATTATGATTATTATTGCTATATTTTATTTTGTTTATTATTTATCTACTTATTATTATTATTACTATTGTTATTAGGTGTTGGTGCGGATTGGGACATAACCCCAACCAACCCACACAAAAATGGTTTGAGATTCAGCTTAGGTGCAATGCGGTTTGCTATTTACCTATATTTTATCTCGATACGAGTATTATAATTTAAAATTATTATTATATTTTACCGACTAGATATTTACTATCAAAATCCTAGAAAAAAGCTACTCCCTCCGTCCCACAAAGTTTTATACACTTGATCGGGTATGTAGTTTTAAATGATAAGTTGTTGTTTGGTTATCAATTGTACTTTATTAAAAAGAGACATGTGATGGGAGTTAGTGGACTATTATTTCATTTGCATGTAAGAGAGTAGTAGGTCATGGTTGAAAAGTCAAAAGAATAAAGTAGTGGTGGGCCATGTCCAAAAAAAATGTATAGAGTTTTCTGGGACAAATGAAAAAGGAAAGTGCCCAAAAATTATGAAGTTGTTAAAAAATTTACTCCTTAAAGTACAAAATTATTGTTACGTCGAATGTTAAAAACACTTTAGCAATTTGATTTATAAAAATTATAAACCAACCCTAAATTGCAGACCGTGCCTTGGTTAAAAGCTCAAATCAACCAACTTTCTTGAGCCCATAAACCAAGCCAAACCGCGTCAAGACAATTTGGGTTGCAATTTCGTACGGTTTAACCAATTATTATTATTGCTAATTATTACTATATTATTAATTCTTATTATTATAATAGTAATATCAATTTATTTCTTAGGCATTATTATTATTATATAATCATCATCAATTATTAATATATTAATAATAATACTAGTTACTTATTATTATTATTATTAATTTATGATTATTACTATTATTTATTTATTTATATTTATCAACTAATAACAACTATATACTATTGTCATTGTTCGTTAATTATAAATTATTATAACTTATCATTATACTCCCTCCGTTTTCTAATGTTTTCCCCAATTACTATTACTACAAAAACCAAGGCAAAGATGAGAGATGGTGTGAAAATGGATCCTTTTTGTTTATTTAAATAGGAAAGATAATATAGTTGTGAGATAGTGTAGAATTATGGTCGTCCAATAAGTGAGGTAAAGTTGTAGGAAAAGGGAATAAATATTTGTCGTTGTTGGAATGAAGTACAATTGGGTAGAACCTTAGAAAACAGACTTAAACCGAAAATGAGTAGAATATTATAGAACGGAGGAAGTAATTATTATATATTATTCATAATTATTATCTAATAATTTATTTTCGTTTAATTATTTATTATTAATTACAATTTAATTCAATTTACTTCAGCTCAGTTCACTTGCATTCACTTTAGTCAGCCGCATTCACTTGATTTCACTCCTTTTTAGGTGCAACACGTCATCATTTTGGAAGTTTTGCAACATAGTTTTTTTAGTTAGTGGTTTCTTTCTTTATCTCCTCATTGCATGGGCCCTTTTACCTTTTCTCTGTATCTCTCATCAACACGGGCCTCCTACCCCCTGCCACCCCTACCACCACCATTTTGCTACTGAAAAGCAAATGAAGTTTATGATAGGAAATTTCCGTATTGGTACTTATACAAATCCTAGAGACTTTACTTTATGTGCAAATTTCATCTGGTTTGATCCGAATCGGAGAATGATTGATGTAAACTATATGCTCAACTTATTCCCCTATTTTTTGTGTCTTTTTTTTTTAGGAGTGGAGGGAGGCTCTGGGCGGGTGGGCGGGGGGCTGGAGGGGGCAGCCGTCCCCCAAAGGTCCAAAAAATTTAAGGAAAATTCCCAATGGTGGCCCTTAGGTATTAGAAATTCTCAGTGGTGTAAATTTCTAAAAAACTTTCCCATTGGTAGCCTTACTTTACAAATTATTCCCAAAAATAGCCTTAATGAAGAATATTCCATTAATAAT
The DNA here is from genome assembly GCA_947645195.1 of Patellifolia procumbens. Classification (NCBI taxonomy): domain Eukaryota; kingdom Viridiplantae; phylum Streptophyta; class Magnoliopsida; order Caryophyllales; family Amaranthaceae; genus Patellifolia; species Patellifolia procumbens. The sequence continues at coordinate 61,750 of CANSGD010000290.1, forward strand.
AAAGCATATTCCGTTAGTTAACCATTAAGATGGTCACTCGCACGTAAAAGGAGGTCTTTTGGGTCGTTTTTTTGCCAATTTTGACATAAAAATCAAACGTTGATGGGTAAAATTAACCCCCTAAACTTAACTTTAAGAATCGATTTTGTAGTGAAAACAAGGAAGAAAATCGCGGATATGGTCGCGTTCGCGGTAACGGTCGCGGTGACGCGGGAGCGGCTTGTAACGGTCGAAAAGAGAAAAATCGCGGTTGACGCGGCGTGAATTTTTTCAAAAAATTCACACAGTTAGAATTTTAACCTCAAAATGGCATTTTTGAAGTTTTATAAGTATTCTTATAACTTAATTTGACCAAAGCAATCATATGGGTGGGTTAAACATATGGTGAATTGAAAAGTACTACTTTAAACATGAGATTCATATCATATTATATATATAAATTGATACTAAATTATATATATTACTCAACTTGGAAGCCTATGGCAAGTTTTTCTCCGTTCATTGGTGTGTCCCTATTATTTTTGTGCTACTATGCGTATATTCCCTTTCTCTTTTTTGACCAATTTTGATATAGTAACGGATGTAACGGGTAAAAAAACGCTCTAACGCGGCGAGTCACCGTTACGTAACGGACAACGCGGTGAGTTGGACGTGAATTTCATCGCGGCGTTACGTAACGGCATTTCGCGTAACGGCAAGTTCAAATTCCGTTACATAACGGCCGTTACGTAACGTAACGGCCGAGTTTTGTTTCCCTGAGTGAAAATTGAAATAAAACAATCCGAAGTGTCTTGTTTTATGTGCGAATGTCCGCTTTAACGGTTCACTAATGGAATATGCTTTATTATTAACGAATATTTTTCGATAAGATTATGCTTGGGAATAATTTGTAAAGCAGGGCTACCAACGGGAAAGTTTTTTTGAAATTTCCACCACTGGGAATTTCTAATACCTAAGGGCCACCATTGGGAATTTCCCAAAGTTTAATTAATATGTAGAATTCAATGTAGTACAATATCACTAAATGGATTTAGTTTAGTTGGTTTTCATCATAAAAAGAGTCAATGACTCATAAAACCCGGGTTCAAATCTCCATACCAACATTTTTTTCCCTTCCATACAATTTTATTTTTCAAATTGTTAGTTTTAACCCCCTCATCCGAAAATTCCTGGCTCCGGGGGGGAGGGGGGTTTACCATACTGACGTTGTAACTTCCACTCATTTCTTTGCTTGTGTTTGTGCATAATTGTTCAGATGCTAGAAAAGGTTGTGCAGAAGAGCTTTTTTGTATCAGCTGACATGGCTCATGCATTACACCCTAACTACATGGTGGGTTTGTACTCTTTATTTTGGCTCTCACATCTTTTGATACCTTTTATTCCCTGAAAACTTCACTTGCGTAATTGATAAATTTGATATTGATTGCTAGGACAAACATGAGGAAAATCATCAGCCCAAGATGCATGGGGGACTGGTTATCAAGCACAATGCAAATCAACGTTATGCAACAAATGCTATAACCTCCTTCATATTTAAGGAAATAGGACATAAACACCATCTTCCTGTCCAGGTCTGGGCTCAATTATATTTGTTAAAATCCATGCTCACTATTATTCTTTAAACCTAGGTTTTGAAACGAAAAGCAACAGATATCACCATATGCATTGCATATTTTTTGGTTTGGGCCTTTACCAAAGTGACTTAGCCTACGTCATTAACTTCATGGGAACTTTGAGAAGTTGCTACAGTTTAATTTAACATTTTTTTCTGTTAATTTAACTAAATACTTAAATATGGTGTCTAGTTTTCTTTCCACGCCTTTTCATTGTTGGTATTTGTTACTTGTTGATCCCAAGACCTCATGCTCACAAGTACAATTTTGTTGCAAATTTGTTATTGGTTGTATATACATAGAATTTTGCCAGTTTTGAGTGGTTATTTATTAGCTCTCTAATAAGTGTGCCTCAACTTTGTAATACAAACGAAAGGGATGTAGTAGTCCTTTATGAACAAATGATGTGGCATAGATTTAGAAAACTATGAAACTGGGGTTGGGTTTAGAAGTGAGGACACAACTTGAAGGGAATGATTTGCCTACTTCCGTTTGGTTTCTGAAGGAGTGAAAATAATTTTTGTAAAGGTAGGTAACGGTTTTACCAGGGTGGAATAACTTTTATAAGGAATGCCTCATTTTCCTTCTTATTTCCTTGTATTTTTCTATGTCTCCTCCCACCCGTCTTGTCCCTTCCATTTCCATCTTCCATTTCACGCTCTTTTTTGTATCAAAGAACTAAACTAAAGAAAATAAAGTTTGAAACCTTATTTCCATTGACTTGTACTTTCGGTTGAAAATTTAGTGGTTTCCTTGAATAAAAAATGGCTTAGGATTGCAATAGTACATGAAACAAACATTCATCTTGGAAATGCAATCTATAGGACAAGAAATACACACGTTTTGGAGATATTGTGAAAATCAACCTTGAACAGTGACCCATCTTCTTTAATTAGTCTCAACTATTGATCAATTCAGAGTAATTCTAACTTTCGTGATGTCTTCCCAAAAGAGTCCATCATGACTTATGGGGGGAAGTGTTACAATGGTGCTCAAAATAGAAAAAAAGAAAGACCTTTTCTTTTCACTTGGTGGTATTAAAGGGGAAGTTTCATGCATCACTTGTTTTGGGATCGTTGGTGACACATTTTCTTATAAAATACTTCCTCCGTTTTTAATAGTCGCACCATTTCTATCTTTCACACTATTCACACATGTCCACTGAAATTAATATTGTGACTTATATGTAAGAAAAAAATATAGTCATATGGGATCTTGTTAGATTCGTCTCAATGTATAGATTATTAAAATCTAATTTGCATAATTTTTTATTGTGTATAATTAAAGATACTTAACCTTTAAATTGTGTATTGGGTTGCGTAAACTGGTTCAATGGTGCGAGTATTAAAAAACGGAGGAAGTATACTTTTTGAGAAAACCACCTTACAATTTTTGTTTATTATCACCACCTTCTCTGTCATATGGGCCCAATGTTTCCTTCCCTCCAACCCCCTCCCCCAACTCTAAAATTGTGATTCTACCATTGGAAAGCAAAATTTGGTTGAGCAACTATCCAATTGACGACCTGCTGTTTGTTTTATGAAGTAACGCTACGCTTTAATTCCATAATACAAAATATATTTTTGTTGACTTTGATATGTACACAAGAGCACTTAATGGAAAGAATGTTAGGGCTTATATATGGAAAATTTGGAAGTGGTGATAGGATAAGTAAAAGCATATAAACTTGTTTGTTGATTTTAGGATGCTAAAAGAGTAGGAGATCTACTAGTGTCTTACAATCTGTTTGGATAGGGGGATTTGGAGGAAATGGAGAGAAGAGAAAGGCAGGAATACATTTTTCCTTGTTTGGATAATACATGGGTGGAGGGAAGGGAAGAGAATTTGAAGAAGTCATTTTCCTCCCCTCTTTCTAAAACATATCTTTTCAATTTTTGACAGATTTGGAAAGAAGATGCAAGCTCACTCTCCTCTTCCCTCACCCCCCTTCCTTTCCTCCCCCTTTCCTTCTTTTTCCGCTCCTTTCCTCCCCTTCCTTTCCCTCCATCATTGGTATCCAAACGAAGAGTTATTATATGGTTACTCGATGTAGGTTTTTTTTTTGGGTAATTCCCAATGGTGGCCCTTAGGTTTTAAGAATTCTCAGTGGTGTAAATTTCAAAAAAACTTTCCCGCTAGTAACCTTGCTTTACAAATTATTCCCAAACATAACCTTAATGAAGAATATTTCATTAATAATAAAGCATATTATATTAGTTAATAGTTAAAGTAGTTACTCGCACGTAAAACGAGGTATTTTGGGTCGTTTTTTGCCCTTAAGGGATGATTTTAGTGGTAAGTTTTAGCCCTTAAGAGTTGATTTTGAGGTCGAAATTGGCAAAAAAGATCCAAAATGCCTCGTTTTATTTGCGAGTGACCGTCTTAACTGTTAACTAACGGAATATGCTTTATTATTAACGGAATATTCTTCATTAAGGTTATGTTTGGGAATAATTTTTAAAGTAGGGCTACCAACGGGAAAGTTTTTTGGAATTTCCGCCACTGGAAATTCCTTAGACCTAAGGGCCACCATTGGGAATTTCCCTTTTTTTTTGTGTAGAATTAATTAGTTACTACTGGATAGTCAAGTATGTAGACTGAACTTATACAAGACTTCAGCTTAGTATCTCAAGTATATAGACTAGTTATTCCTTGTTTCTCGTGTTTAATGTGAAGAGGTGGGTTTTGAGTCTTGAATGCGTTTATTGCCATTTCCTATAGTCCTTAGCCATCATTTTGTGCCTTATATTAGCTAGTTTGTTTTGACGTGCAAAAGTAGCTAAGTTATGTGAGAAAATTTTGGTATTTGTAGGAATTTGTGGTGCGAAATGACATGCCCTGTGGTTCCACAATCGGTCCAATTCTGGCTAGTGGTGTAGGAATCCGCACGGTCGATGTTGGTGCTCCGCAGTTATCAATGCATAGCATAAGAGAGATGTGTGCAGTTGATGATGTATTGCATTCATATATGCATTTCAAAGCCTTCTTCATGGAGTTCTCTGATCTTGACTCAAAGCTAACAGTGGACGCTTAAAGTCTGAACCAGCCTCGACATCTTTATGTGGTAGCAGGGACAATCATTACTTCACGAGCATTAAGTCTTTCCTTTTCCTCTCTGAATCCATGAGAGCACTTGAAGTTGATGTATGTTGTCAAATAATCGGCCATTCTGTGCGTTTCCTCAACTGTTCTGCTCTTGAACGAAAGTACTGATGTTACAAAAAACCTCAACATAACAGATGCAAAGAAAGCTGAACATGTTTACTCCAGTTCTTTATATCAATTGCATTTCCTGAAGTTATAAGTTATTACTTTGTTTTCGTCCGTAGTAGGATGATTTAAATGTGGAGTTTTAACAGTTTGTATCACAGATCTACTTCAACCCTTTCTCCTGTTGTTATGGTTGGGTTTTCTACATGTGCGCTGCCATGCTGTTGTGGTTGGATCTTCCCTCAAAAACTCATCCTCTAACTCCTAGTTTTTTTTCCGGAACGGGTAAGATTTTTGGCGCAAGAAGAAGCGGTTGATCCGTATCTTGACTTGGTTCTGCTTCCTTTTTAATACTGAGTTGGGCTCTTCTCCTACCTATATCAAACTGAGTAACTGGTGTAGTGGCCAGTGGGTACTACGGGGGCTCTACCGCTCTAGTTCTAAACTTCACTCATCCAGGCCCTAGGTAACGACACTGTCAGTTTTCAGAAAGTCAGCTAGATACTACTATTCTTCACATATTTATGTTATGATTTTATTCATCGAAGTTTAATATTTATTTCCTCCGTTTTTTTAGTTGTATCCAAAGGCCTTGGCACGTTTGTCATCACACAACTTCAAACGCTTTTACCTATAGTCGTATGCGTAAAAATTATAAACTGTTGATATATTAAAACTACATACCGAAGTGGATTTAACAAGATTTTACTAGACTATATTTTCCTAATGTAGAAAGATTAAATGGAGGTCAAAGTGGAGGACATAAATAGTGTCAAAGTTAATATAATACTCTAATACAAGAGTTTTCCATACAAACACCTTATAACTTTGATAGGAAATCTAGAGTCTATCAATCCCAACCATACTTTCACGAATGTGCATAGTTTTATAAATATTATTTCAACAACCTCCCTCATGTTGTCCAAGTTCCTAACTTGGAGGATCAAATTGTTGTTTGCCAAGAGTTTTTTTTTTGTTTTTTGAGAATGTCAGCTAAGATGTAGGAACAAGAGAGTGGTCAATAAGACCTTTAATAAAACCATTATGAACTAAGTTGCACTCCATCTCAGCTAAGATGTAACACTAATTGATTTTCGCAGAACAGATGATAGCTTTGGGGTTGATGAACACTCATACTCGCTCGCAAAGATGACCATATGATAAACATCCTCAAATTTATACAATGTGCTAAAGGATCACAAAATGGATAAACATCCTCAATGGATCACCGAAAAATTCTGTGTCAAGGTCAAAGAGTTGTCAAACATATACCCCACAAAAATTCATTTGGGCTCACAAATTTACAAGAACACACAATAATTCTCTCCTCCTTAAAATATAGAAGTATTTACCAATGAAAGCTTAGAAAACTACTAAGATACTACTGTCACGTGTGAAAACGTATCGGCTCATTCAAAAAATCTTACAACGGAAAACATAATTAAAAATACCCTCAATTTTAATAGAAATAATATCTCGAGATAATAAAGAAAAGTGAAACTATTGGGTCAGACCGTCTGACCCAATATGTTCCGTCGGACGAAGTCGCAAGAACGCCGCCGCGTCGCTGCTCACCATCACCATCACCGTCATCAAAACCACCGTTCACCAACCCCAAAACCACCGTTCACTAACCCCAAAACCACCGTTCACCGTTCACCATTCAGATTTCCTCATCAACAACATCATCCATCCTCTTATACGGGTAGAGTCTAGTATATGAAGCTGGCAAAGCAAAGCTGGGAAGCATTATGTATTTTTTATTTTTATTTTTTATTTCTAAAATTTGAATAGTCCCCGACGCCGTCCTCCTCCATCGGGTATTACAACAATGGAAGAAGCATCCTCCTCCTCGACTGAAGAAGCAGGTTTGTTATTTTTTATTTTTTTAGTTTAGTTAGAAACTAAATGAAATAATAAGAAAACTAAATGAAACAATAACATAAGTAACTGAAAACTGATTTTGTTTTCATTTAGAACTTATTTTATTTCATTTACTCCCTTTTTTTTTCATTTGCTTCTAACTTGCTTTCATTTACTCCCCTTTTTTTCATTTGCTTCTAACTTGCTTTCATTTATTCCCCCTTTTTTTCATTTGCTTCTAACTTGTTTTTCATTTAGACTAAAACACGTAAATAAAACAATAAGATAAGTAACTGAACTTATAAGACATCCAACTGAAATAAAAAATCAACTGAATTTTTTTTGAAACTAACTGAACAAAAATTGAAACCAACTGAACAAAAATTGAAACCAACTGAACAAAAATTAAGACCAACTGAAACAAAAATGAAACCAACTGAAAGTCGTCCGACCAAATGTTATGATCGGACGCGTCTGAGCCAATACCTTCTCTAACGAAAATCATTATCGTTCCCATACCAAGTCCTTAAACTGAAATCCAGCGCTTATTTAAACTATTATCCACAACTAATAGAAACTCAACGATAAAGTGAAAGTACTATATTATGGGATTACTCCACAAAGCATCTCAAAACCCCATAGAATGCAACATGATCTACAACCTAAAAAATCGGCTACACACCATTACTCGCTAAAACGGGTCATCACATGATATGTATATATTTAATATGCTAAAATTATTATAAATATACTTCAAACATATTTACAAAATTCATAAAAATATGGGGGATCACATGTACCTCCATTCGTCTTTTGGTTATGGGCAAAGCACAATGTACCAAACACACGTAAGGCATTGTAGGATGGTTGGTTATTGAATATAACTTCATAAGGGAAATTGCTGTCCAACACGTATCGAGATGATTTAGCAAGTGTGTCATAGCGTGAATGGCTTCCCTTGAAAAATACGAAAATTATCATTTTGGGTATTTGAGGTTTGACAAAATATCGTTTTGGGTACCCAAGTTTTCAATATTATCAATTTGGGTACTTGAAAGTTGCTAATTGGTTCAATTTAGGTACCTCCAAACCAACGTGTTAACTTACGGTTACGTTAAGTGTGACCCACTTCTTAAGATAATCGATGCCCTAATCTACTGCCACTTTTTATTTTGGAAATAGTAACAACTATTAGATCTTTGAAATAGATTAGGATCATTGATTATCTTAAAATGTGGGTCACACTTAGCGGTAAGCTATCACCGTTAGTATGGAGGTACTTAAATTGCACCGTTAGTATAGTGGTACCTAAATTGAACTCACTGTCAAGCCTCATATACCCAAATTGATATCATTGAAAACTTGCGTACCCAACATGATATTTTGTTAGAGCTAAGGTACCCAAAATGATAGTTTTCCCATAAAATAAATGGAAAGTTCGACTTGAAATCGTTATGCTCATCACTTTCAAAATATGTTGACGTTTTTGCTTCTATTGAGGATTGTCCCGACAATTGAATAACAATCATGTAGACAATTGAACACAATTGAATTCAGTTCATTGTTAATTTCACAATCTTAAACTTTTAGAGAACTCGTCTAACCATGGCAATAAATAACATGAATATCTGATTTTTTTTTTTTGTTTTATCCACTAATAAATTAATCAAGACGACACAAGAAATATCGTCAACTTAAGTTAGAAAAAAGAAAATCAAGCCCCACACGAGGAAGGATGCCTCTAAAGTCACAAGTCAGACTCGATTTTCAAAAACCCTAATATTATGAGAAACACTAAGCAAAAATGAATCCCTAGGTTGTTTGGCGAGAAAACATGCTTTACATCTCTTACTAAAACTAACTTCAACACGAGATAGCTGGATTATGATCGAAGTTGTTTTTACATGTTTAAGTAAACAGGTTGACACGACACAACCCGTTTATTAAACATGTCGGGTTAGAATTGAGGGCATTCAACAAGTTTATGTAAGCAAAATGACACGAAAATGATATAACACGACGTGTTTACCAGCTCTAAATAATATTGTCATGGAATAATTGTTACAAAAATAACAGTTTCAAATCCATCAACATCAAATTTTCATATCGGACTATAACCCTAAATTTGCCTCTCATTTTTTCTGTTGCTGCTATCAGCTAAATCTGCTTAACTACTAAACTCAAAATTGATGATACATAAACTACTGTGCTCTGTAGAACACACCCAAACTGCAAAATTTGAGGGAGACTCAATATTGTCGCTACATTCTCAATATAGATACACCGCATATCATGAAAGCTTTCTGGAAAGATTTTTCAAACCACAGCCCACACATTTGAGGATGACGGTGCCTGTTGAAGGGTCAGCCTTGATGGCAAATTTAACATCCAGAAAGTCTTTTATGAGCCTCAACGCTTCTATTCCATAGGGAGTTAGTTCTCCCACACGGATCTTTGAAACATCTTGTGGACACAAAGCACATAAAACAAATAACAAGCCCTGCAAAAGCAGTCAAGTAGAAACAAAAATTAGAGCTATCGGGTTTTAGAGAGCAAACACTACTACTAATGAAGTTAACGAGATGCTTACACAAGCCCTCTTTTTAGGCCTATAATCCAACTGTATACCAAAACAGAAAGCAGGACATAATCCGACAAGAAGCACCAATATTGAAGGATCTTAAACTTATATCTGAAAACTAATTGACAAACTACGCAAGTTGTTTCACAGGTGTGGCCATTCTACTAGCTCTTTGATTTATTTCTCAAAGAGATCATGGAGTGATCTATTTTAGAGGTGATCATGCCATGATCAATGCTTATGACAAAAAATCATGAGTATAATGCAAATTATGTTTATCATGGTTAATGATTAATTTTTATGATAAAAGAACATGGATGAGAGTAAAGCAAGAGTGAGTTATTCTTGAACAAAATAAGTTCCACCAACGAATAAGTCAAATTCGGCAAAAGTAAGTCAAGTTTTACAAAAGCATTTCCAATTAAGCAAAATTAAGTCAGGTTATGCTAAAATAAATCAAATTGTTGGCCAACAAGTCAACAGAACAGCTTCAAAAGATAAAGACAACAGATCAGAGTTATTCCAAACGCATGGAAAACAAAGGGGGCGACGACTATCGACATCAAATTCTTCCACCATTTCTTAATTGACTTTTGCACCATTCATATATTAAAGTTGACCCAAAAGTTTCGTTAAAATATATGAAACAAATGTTACAATGTAATATAGTGTTGGAATAGTATTGATATATTTTCAACACCATCATTTTTTTTATTATTTTAACTAATAGAATAATCAAAGATATAACTTGTTAAAGTTATGCATTAACAAGCATGAAACTCCAAGTAGTGCGGGTATCATGAATGGAGGAAGTCTTTAAACAAGGATAACATCTTATAGCAAGCTTTAGGCAGAACAACTTTATAGTACAAGACTCGTAACGTTGACAGTTATAGATTTTATGATTTATATAGAAATCTTTACGATATAGTAGAGGCATCTCTTCCAAATAGTTCTTGCAGCAAGTATGGTTATATGTTGCCGGACATTAGCTCGATAGGCCATAGAAAGTAGAAACTACATAAGCCATAATAACTATTGTTTATCACTTTGAGTTGTAACCATCATCCACTAGCTCTATTCACCCAGTACAGAGAAGCAAGAAAGGTTTACCATCTATAAAGAAAAATATCTGGGAAAATAGAAAAAGTATGCTTTCAAGCATCCTTAAGAGACACAGCAGAATTGTAAGAATATCCTTCTGTAGAGATGTATCTTTGATCTTGTAGCAACCACAGTTAGACATTGGTATATTAAGCTATCTTATAAACATATCAGATTAGGGGCTAGCAACAGTAAAACAACAAAATATATCAATCTCCATTATCTTTTCTGAGAGCACAAACCTGATGTGTTGAATCCACCACTCCCCCTTGCTCAATTTCAGCTAGTAAAGCAGAAGCGATTTCCATTCCAACTTTCTCAGGCGGCTTCAGATCTTTTTTCTCCTCGTCCTCAGTTTCATCTGTCTCTTCTTTTCGTGGGTAAGAGACAGCAGTGTCCGCAGAGATATAGCATCCAGTAGTGGTTTCAGCAACCAGTGAAATCCCAAAACCTGGGGAACTGATCAAAATCGAATATCCATAATATAAGTCACCATCACTCAAAGAGACGGAAGCATAATACTTTGCGGAAAAAGGTGCTTACTAAAACCGCAAGGATGTTTTTAGTATAATCCATTGGACCTAGGATTTTAGCAAACAAGCTCCGCGAAAGCCCATTTGTTAAGTAAGTGAACAGGATCAAACAAAAATTATAAGCTTGCTTAGTAGATGAGCCAAACTCGCCTACAACTCATTTGAGCTCACACTTCAGCTCAAAGCGTAAGCCTTCCAGAGGTGAGCTTGAACAAGTCAAATGCCTCAAGAGCCCAGCTCAAAGATAAAAGCTCACTCCAACTACACATCTAAAATCCTTATCAAGCTTTACCTTGAACAAGAACTTGAGTTAGGTTTAGCTAAAATCCTTATCAAGTTGAGCTTGAACAAGCTAAACTCGGCTCATTTGCATAGAACTGAGAACTATACTATAGATGGTGGGGAGAATAACTAGCAAAAGAAAAGGGAAGCTTACTTTCCAGCTTGTGCACCAGCCTTGTGATCAGTAAAGATGTGGACATCAGGAAGCAAGTGATTGAAAATCCCACGAGCAGACTGTCTAATTGCAGTTTCAAACTGAACCGATACTCTAGTGGAGAAAGAAACCCCTCTGATTCGCTTAACCATACCCTCATCAATCCAGTTCACGGCCTAAAAAAAAAAAGCATATCTAAGAGATATGAATCAAAAGAAGAAAAAGAAAGTAATGTAAGAAAAACTTACCGTTAAACTACTATGCACAATGGGTACTGATAAAGCTACTTCTCCGCCACCCAAAGGAGGAACCCCACGGCTCTCAATTTTAAGCTCCAGGCCTTCCGATGGAACTCCAAAGCGTTTTAAAATGTTCAAGGTAGTCGACCGAAAGGTATCAATCGATGGATCCTTAGAATCATTTGTTATACCTGATACAACATAACTTACGTCACTTAAATTAAAGTGGAAACCTTGAGAGGAAAGGTAAGGTATTTTTCTAGGAAAATCACAGTAATATATCAGGAGTTAACGCACATGAGGGCAAAATTCTTCCGCAAAATACTATATCGAAGTCGTTAATTCCTATCTAACACAACAATTGTCTATTTTGATGTTTTGTGATTGCCCAAATTAATGAGCATATAAAAGAATAGTATCTGAGACCGTCCATTCCGCTAAATGCAATCAGCTGGCTAAGAAAGTTATACCGTTATGGACTATGGTGGGTAGTATTATATATTCCCGTAGAGATGTACAGGCAATCGAGTAGATGATAGGGAAACATTGATACCGAAAGCAACATGCTAAAGTTCAAACAATATATTAAAGCACGATGTTCGTAAAGTTATAGGGTTTGTTTGGTTAGGCAGACGGATAACTACTTTTCCCATTTACCATTGTTGGGTTAGTAGGATAGAAAGTACTAGTTTAGTAATGAAGACTATTGCGGTTCCATTTCCATCCAATAGCAAGCACATAATTCTCGAATTGTTCAAAACCAGATTCCTGCCTAGAAGAGGTTTCATCTATGTCATAAAATTACCCCATCACTTTATATCATTATCCATAGTAACAGAGCTCACTATAGGGGAAATATATATAATGAAACAAAGATTAAGAATAATAAAGGGAATACCTTTGAGGTTAATTGAAAGGGGTCTCTTCCCAAACAAACCCAAAACAATCAATGGTTCCAAAAAATAACCAATAGAGCGACTCAAACCACAATCATGAGCTAAATATTTCCCACCCATCACAATTCCTGGCTTGTACTTCAATTTGGTACCTGAAGTCACAAAATTACACACAAAAATAAATAAAAATAAATACATAAGACAATTACAAAGTAAAAAGCCCTAAAAAAGATACCAGTTTCGTTGATTTCAACATGACAATCATCGCAAACTTTTTCAATAAGTCGAAGGAGAGAGATTTCGTGAGGACGAAGGCCAGGGATGGTATCATATGAACGAATATCATCAATGAGAATTGGAGTTGATGAAAGAGTTGAGAGAAGAAGACGAAGCCTTAGGTTTTGGCTGCCTTGAAGTCTCATGTACTTTGTCTTCCCCATTTTCGGTACTCAAAGAACCGCTTCTTCGACGACGGGGAAATACAAGTGGTGTGCTTTCCCGACGGCGGGGAAATACTTACTCATGTGCTTTCTCTCTTCTTCCCTTTTTTTTATTTTTATTTTTATTTTATTTTATTTTGCTTACTGGGTGATACGGCAATGTTGCTAGCAAACCTACATAATTTTTTATTTTTGGAAAAATTATCAAGAATAAGTCAACCACTTTTAACAAGTTAATATTCTTTTATTCTAGTAGTAAGTAAACCTTGCACATGATTTCGCTTTTAACAAGTTTTTTTTTACTTATGACCTGAGCAACTTGTAAACTTTTATTTTAAACTTACCAATTTCCTTTGACTTATTGACTTAGGCAAAAAACTTTCCCTCTACATTTCATTTCCCCTAATTGTTCGTATACTCACTCTCACTCCCTCTCCTAGTCTTCAAGCTAGACATTGAAGCTCAAGCAAATCAAAAGTTCGAATCTTTGTAGTTTTTCCTTTTATTTCGTTTTTTGCACCAGAATTTTCTGGAATTTTTCCATTTTATTATTCGAAACTCTTGGCTGAATGCATGTGTGTGATGTTTGATTGATTTATTCCTAATAGTTAATTAGTTGCTTTGAAATGGTTTGATATTGATTGTAAAAAAATTAGGGTTGCAATTCTGGGTTGAATTATAGTTGTTGATGATGAATCAGTTACTTAGTTTAGGATTTCCATCCTTTTTTTTGTTATGTGTTTGATATGTTTGTTAAATGAATTTAAACTGGGTTGGAACTTATTTTGAGAAATATATTGAATTTTTTAGGTAGCAATGGCTAGTACTGTTTGGGATTCTGTTACCTTAAGGTACTGGCATGGTGGGAGGTTTAAAGAAGCTAGTATAGGGGAGTTAATATATGCAGGGGGCAAGGGAAAACAATTGGCGTTGTTCCTGATGAGTTATGCTTTTGGGAAATTATTGATGTGGCTAAGAAGTGCGGGGATTATAGCACAGTTAAGGCAGTTCTCTACTTAGCTCCTGGGATGAGTTTGTTAGATGGGCTAATAAAAGTAGAAGATGACAAGTGTGTGCTTGCACTTTGTGATATAGCAAAGAAAGAGAAAAGTGTTGATTTGTATGTGTTGCCTCCATTTTCCCACGGAAACCTCCCTCTAAAACTCCTAGTAAGACAATAACTCCTTCTCAACCACCTGAAACACAATTACAAAATCAGAAACCAACCAAACCCCAAAAGCTTACACCAAAAAGGGCCCCACCATCTGTTAAAAATATTCCCTCCAGAACTAGATCTAGGTCAAAGGGAATAGATGATGTTATAGTGTTGGACTATGCAACCTTTGCATCAGAATGCAACCATACTTCAAAACCATATTCTCCCACAGAACAACAACAACCTCCAACTCCAAAAATTTCACCAGTTCATCCATTATCCACAGTTTCAACTGCTTTAAAACTCAATTCTCCTCCTAGATCTACTGAAGCAGCTATACAACCATCTCAATCTAAATTACCAGTTCAGCTTACATCCACTCAAACACAACCTGCCACCTCTTCAAAACAACTAGATCCATCTTCTTCATCCAATCCTAAACAAACATATTACCCCTTTGAATATGATTTTCTTCAAAATTATGAGTAGGAGGATAATAGGCCAGACAGTCCATTAACACTGAGTGGATGTAATAGTGATGGGTACTGATAAAGGTAGTGGGTTAACTCATGAACATGATCCAATTTAACTCATGAAGATGATCCAATTTATGAGCCTGAAATCGAGCTGGCTGAGGGTGAAGGTAGTGGGTTAGATGATTTGGATTTCATAAGTGATGAGGAGGGTGATTTGATTGGTGATGGGACTGGGGATGAGCAACTTGAAACTGAAGAAAATTTGGATGGATTTGATTAGCCAAACTTGAATTTTGCCTGCTTGAACGATTCTTACTCTTGAAATTGTTTTGAGCTTTGATTTGTTTTTATCTATGGGGTGAGGCAGTCTATTCCATGTTCATAATCTGTTTGCTTGAGGACAAGCAAAGGTTTAGCTTGGGGGAGTTTGATATCACGTACTTATATAGTCTTTTCTCCCTTATTTACAAGCTAATTTGTGCGTCATTGGAGCTCTTGGGAGCTATTTTGTGCTAACTATCGTATATAGTTGTGGTTTTGTGTTTTAGTGTTGAATTGCAGGTTTTAGGGAGTTTTCTCCTTATTCCCGAGCCATTTGGAAGCAACCACGGCTTTACGAGATGTTATGGGGCACGTAGGATGGCTCACGAGCTTTATGGATAGTTTAGGAGGTCCCAAGACCCCTAAACATGAAGATTAGAGAGCCAAAGAGTCAAAAAGGAGGTTTCCGTGCACTGATCGGGCAGAAATGGCCCGATCGGGCGAAGAAGTATTGATCGGGTATAGATGTTGCGGACCCGATCGGGCAAGGCATGCCCGATCCGATCGGGCGAGCACACATGTGCCCAGACCCGATCGGGCATCCACCCCCGACCCGATCGGGTCGAATGCTGCTACGTCTCCTTTTGCTGCTGCTTTCGAGGGGAACACGCTGGCCCAAGTTGTAGCCAGGCCCGATCGGGTGGCAGCCTCGAGCCCGATCAGGTGGGCCGCTTTTCTAACCTTATTGCTGCACTGCTGCTGCCATAGCCCAAGAGTCAAGATTGGGCGAACTTGTATTTGGCCCGATCGGGTACTGTGCTCGGGCCCGATCGGGTCTGGCACTTTAATCGCGCTTTTTCACTTTTTATTTCCGTTTTTAGTTACTTGAGAGGGTATTATAAATACCTTTTTCCTCATTATTTAGGGACATCTTTATTCATCTCTATACTGCTTTAGACTCTAGTTTTATTCCTCATTGTTCTTAGCTTAGTTTAAACACTTAGATTAGATTAAAGGTGATTGAACCTATTCAATTTCAATAAAAGTTCTTGCTTTCCGTCAATTGGTATTCTTCTCTACTCTAATCTCTTTTATTATTCCTAATTGCTTAGCTTAATTATTTATTCATTCATTCATGATGCAATTATTAGGGTTTCATATTAGATTGTTTATTGTTGACTCAATTATGAGTGAGTAGTTCAATTTCTAGGGTGTTAGAGAGGGAAACCATGTTTATACCATGATTATTTGAATTACTATTAGTTTTTAGGGTTTGATGAGATAGGTTATGGTGTGATTTGTTCTTATTGAGTAATTAACGTTATTGCGCAGTTTCTTTGATTACTTGAGGTTAATAATCGTTTGCACAGATCCTTCTTACTTTTAGAGGCCTAGTACACACCAGTAATTCTGATTATGTTTGTGAACATGCTGCATATGTTGAATTATGGACGTTGAGACTTAACCATAGCTTGACACGTGTTCTAATCTATCGATTCTCGACCTAGGTTCTGATAGTTGTTTGATCCTTTGATTGGTATAAGCATGGTGGACCGAACTAATTCCCTAGACCTTTAATTCATAGTTAAATTCCGATCTTTATATTGCTTTCTAGTAGTTAATTATTTTTCAGCTGAATTCTATCTGATTTTTGTCTGAAGTAGCTTTTTAGCTGAATATTAACTTAGAACTCCGTCTCTCTGTGGATTCGACCCTACTTCCCTTGACTACCATTGTTAGAGGACTTAGGTTTATCTTTGATTAGGTGATACGACTTTAGCCTATCAGTATGCCATTTTCCAAGGTGGGAATGTGAATGTAGTTTTAAGTAACAAAAACATAAGACAAGAGTGCCGAGTGAAGTGTGTTTCAGGGTGTCCCTTTTATCTAAATTCCTCTTGGCACCTAAACAAATCCAGTTTCATTGTGAAGAAAGTGGTGAATAAGCATAGGTGTCAGAGAAATATGAAGAAGAACAAACAATTGAAAACAAAATGGGTTGCAGCTGAGATGTTGGAAGTGTTTAAGGCTAGGCCACATTGGTCAGCCAAAGAGAATATTGAGACAGTGAGGAGGGCTTATAAGGTTATTGTGCATAAGGATTTTGCATATAAAGTTAAGTACCATGCACATCAGATGTTACATGGGTCTATGCAAGATCATTACAGGAGGCTAGGAAGATATATTGCAACTTTGAAGAAGGGAAGTCCTCAAACTGTCATTGAGGTGGTTGTGAATGGCAGTCTAATAACAAACCCTCCCACATTCCAGAGGTTATTTAATTGCTTTGAAGGACTAAGGCAAAGTTGGAAGGAAGGGTTTAGGAGAATAATATGTGTTGATGCAACTTTCTTAAATACTTTTTAGGGGGTTAGATAATATCAGTTGTTGGTAGGGATGCTAATGAACAGATGTATCCCATTGCATGGGAAGTGGTGGAGGGAGAGAATTACTATCATGGGAATGGTTTTTCATGCATCTACAATCTTGCTTGGAGCTTGTGATGGAGATGGATATGCAATTATTTCAGATGAGCATCTGGTAATATGTCATGTTCCTAAACTTTATTCTAATGTTTTGATTAGCTTATCTTGTAATTGCTTAACTAACTTAGCTAACCTAACTGTCACCAACTAGCATATCACAAATGATCATAAATAACCTAGCTAACTAACTAATTCAATTAGGTTAAGTTGTAATTCTAACTTATCTAATCTAACCTAGATAACTAAGTAAATCAGTTAGGTTAAGTTGTAATTCTAACTTAGCTAACCTAACCTAGCTAACTAACTGCATTAGTTAGGTTAAGTTCTAATTTTAACTTATCTAACCTAACCTAGCTAACTAACTAAATCAGTTAGGTTAAGTTCTAATTCAGTTATGCAAATTAGGTCAAGTAACTTAGCTTAACTAACTTAGCCTAACTAACTTAGTTTAACTACCTTAGCTTAACATAGTAAATCATATAGCTAAAATAACTTAAATTAACATACTAAATCAGTTAACTAAGTTTGTATATACACTTAACCTAAAGTTCTAATTAGCTTTACTACTATTTTGAAGGCTATTGTGAGTGTTGTTGCTAAGGTATTACCTAAGGCAGAGCATAGACATTGTGCTCGACATGTCTATGCTCATCGGCACAAAAAATATAAAGGAGGTGAGATGAAACTGCTATTCTGGAAGATTTCTAAGGCATACAACATGGCTGATTTTGAAGATGCTTTGAACAATTGGATGAAGAAAATACAGCTGTTGCTGCTACTTTTAGGGCTTACAAACCACCTGTTTTTTGTAGAGCATTCACGAGTTCTAGGATTAAATCTGATGCCATCACTAATAACATGACTGAGACCTTTAATGGTTATATGATCAATGCTACAACCAAGCATTTGATTTACATGATGGAGGATATTATGGTGGCACTTATGCAAATATTATGTAATAAGAGGCAGTCAATGGAGAAGTTAAATGTGAAGATATGTCCTAGGATTCAAGCTATGCTTGATAAAGTGAAGGATACGGCTGCTAATAGTGATGTGATGCCCTCTACAGAGCACATTTTTAATGTCAGATATTATCTTGATCAGCTCATTGTAAACTTAGATTCTAGGATTTGTACATGTAGAAAATGAGATCTGCTTGGAGTGCCTTGTTTTCATGCAGTTACATGTATATTCTTTTTTAATAAGGATGTAGAGGATTATGTGGATGAATCTTATAGGAGAGAAGCTTATGTGACAACTTATGGGGGTTCTATACCACCTTGTGAGGGTGAACGGTTCTGGCCAAGAGTGGAGTGTGATCTAAATCCACCCAAAATAAAAATTGGTCTAGGGAGGCCAAGAAAAAACAGGATAAGAGATCCCTTTGAAGATCCAAAGAAGCCCGGTCGGTATGCAAATGACTTGCACCCTATGTAATGAGAAGGGTCATAACAAGAGGGGATGTCTTAGGACAGATTTTGGTGTCCAACAACAGCCTCCAACCAAAAAGCTAAGGGAGGCCAAAGAAACAAGCAGCAACTACTGAACCACCACCACAACCTTCTGCCAATCATCACTCTGCTACTGCTCAGCCAACCTAACTTGGAAGGGGAGGCAGAATGATTTTGGGTGGAATAGGTGCAAGAGGAGGCTCCAATGCAAGAGGCAGAGGGAGGGCTGGACAAGCTGGTGGTAGAGGCAGTACAATAGGCAGGCCGGGAAGAAGAGGAAATCAGGTATAAATGCAAATTACATTTAGTTTTCTTTGTTTTTACACTGTCATAAAATGTCAACTAAAACCTGATTTGTGTTGGTGTTTGTGGAGGTATCAGTTGATGTTGTTAATTACATAGAGACTCAATCAAGCCAAGCTTCTACTCTTGTTAACCCGACACAATAGGATAGATGCTGCATTACTACAATGATTTTAGTTGGTGTACTAGCAAGTTTTCCTTTACTAGAACAAAATTTGTAATAGATAATCTAGTATTATGCAATGAGCAGTAATTAGATGACTACGTGGGTTTATCTTTTGGAAAGTATGGATATTTGGATGTTAAAACATTTTTGTTTAACTTTTGGAAAGTGTGGATATATGGATGATTATCAATGAAGCTAGTACATTTTGGTGAAAATATGGTGTTCTTATATGTGTATCATTTTAGGTGTACATTTGAAGCCAGTTTTGGAAAATGAAGCTACTATTAGCTAACAATTTCTGTGGAACATAGTATAGCTCAATTTAACAATCTCACAAAATGATCAAAATGATGTCAGATTTCATTCATCGAAGTTCAAACCATACACTTTGATAACCTAATCAATTAATACATAACTTAATAACCTAAATACAATCAACTAAGTACTACTTTTACTTAAGAATCAAAAAAACCAAAAAAATTAAAATTGCAAAAAGTAGGGCAACCATCAAATTCTTTATTGTCAAACTATACTTCATAGCAGACATTTTTAACTCTAAACCCTCTTTCTTCAATTGCTTGACCTCTGCTTCTAGTTTCCCAATCTTCTTCTTCAATTCCTTAATCTTATCTTCACTGAACTTTTGCAACATCTCCAATTCAGCTATTGTAGTATCCTTCTCGAGCAACCGAAATTTCAACATCATCCACCAACTTAAACATGTCACACTTAGTTTTCTACAAATCGAAAATGATAAAAAATTAAATTTTCATGTTTAGCAAAATAAAAAAATTTAAACAATCTAATTAACTTAAGGGTCAAAGCGGGCATCCATAAAATTTAGCACCGGGGTTGGATCCATTCTTCACGGTTCTGACCACGTCATCATTTCCACACTTGCACTTCACTTTTGGGTACAAAACCCTAGCTGAATTCGAAGAATTATCAGACCCACACGAGCTTGTCTTCGCGATGACATGTTTAAGTTGGTATGAAAGAGAAGGAAAAAAATACGAAAAAGAGGAAGAAGGGAAGAAGAAGCAGAGTATGAAAGAGGGAGGAAGAAGCAGTTGGGTGGGTTTTATAACAGGTGGGAAAAATAAAGATTAATTGCAATATACCTAACGGATCTTTGGTTACCTGTTGAAACCTTCTATTGCAGGTTAACAGTTAAAAAAACTTGTTAAAAGCGAAATCATGAACAAGGTTTACTTGCTATTGGAATAAACGAAGGTTTACTTGCTATTGGAATAAACGAAGGTTGACTTGTTAAAAGCAGTCGACAAAAAGGTTGACTTATTCCTGACAATTTTTCCTTTTTTTATATAGAAAAGAAATTAAAGATAGGCTTTTGGTCTTTCAGTATCTGTAGGAGCTTTGTTCAGTTTCTACTAGCCTTATATGCACACAATGTGTGCAAAAATTATATCATAGTAGTTTTGGTATTTTGAATCAGTTTTTTTTAATGTTATTTATTTATTGAGGTTGGGTGAGTGGGTGAGTGGGTAGTTATTTTTTGTGATGTAGTGGGATTGTGGGATGATTATAGGTGGTTTATTTATGCAATTGTTCTCATTATTTTTTTATGATAAATTATTTTTCCTGTAAATTATTAATTAAACAACAAAGGGTAAATTAGGCAATACATTAAGTTTGGTGTCCCACCCCTCTTCCCTTACAGTATAGAGATTTGATAAATACCTTCTAATTATAGAAAACTAGTACATTTATAGATTCACATTGTATATTTAATAAGAGTTGGTTTACTATAAGACGATCTTAGGTTAAACCTTAGCATCAGACCAACCAATAAGCCAATTAAAAGTCCAGATACGCGCGCCACACGCTAAGCAGCCAGACAAATCGATTTTTTTAACGTTTCGACCTAAAACCTTAACTTTTGTGGTTTTTAATTTTTCAACCTAAAACCTTAACTTTTGCATACAAACCCAAGTTAGAAGTGTACCAATTTAAAAAAACACCGCAAAATAAAAATGTACATATTAAAAAATCAGAGGGAGTACAATTGAAACCATATACAGAAAAAAATCTAAAGTTTTTTTTTTTGGTAAGGAGAAGTGGCCCGGACCCCGCTCGGGTCCTATTGGGCCAGACACTTGAGAGTAGGGGGGAATGGTAAGGGAATCCCACCCTCAAATGCCCCTAGTGGAATTTGATCCCATGACCTTGAAGTTATGGGGCCAAACTCTTACCACTAGACCAAGCCAAGCTTGGTTAAAGTTATTTAAATGGAGTAAGTGTTATGTAAATCACATATAGGAGTATTTTTTTGGTGCGAGCATACAATGGGTTAAATCAATTAATGGTTTCTTGGTTAATTTGGTTATAGAAAGAGACAATCATGCATGTTGGTATCCTTTTGAGTTTAAGTTGGTGCCGTTTTGTAAACAATGAAAAATTAAGGCTTTCTTATGTTCACTTTATTGAAATTCATTTCAGAAGAAAAAAAAAGTTCAAGGAACTTAAAATAGTTTTTTAAAAAAATAAATTAAGATAAGTTTTTAATCCGAATAAGAAACGCTTTCCCGAAAGGGTATTGAAAAAAATTTCTCATAATGGTGTTTGGTTTAAAATAATCCTAGTTTATGGTGTTCACTAGGTTTGAAATGTGTGAAGGTTGATTCATAATAAGAAAAAAGTCTCATAATGATATTTCGTTTAAAATAATTTCATTTAATGGTGTTCAACTAGGTTCGTGTGTGGGAGGTTTGGATTATGATCCTGAAATAATTCTTATAATGATATTCATTTTAAAATAACTCCAATTTCCGTAGTTCATAATTTTGTATATTTTGGGATGAGTTTTCATAATTTTAGTGGAATAAGTTTGTGCATACTAGATAGAGCTATGTAATGAACATGCTATTTTGTAGTGCTTACTTTACCACTTCATATTGTTTTTTTTTTAATTTCAGTGATGGTGTTAAAATAAATTATGTTGCTAATTGATTGACGAGAGACAAGAGAAATCGGAAAGAATACCATGATGAGATATGGAGAAAGAACAAGAGAGAGAAATGAAACAATGTAACATCAATATAGTAATTCAAGCAATTTATAGATTTTGTGTTAATAGATGTAGGGGTATAAATGTGGGGTTATATTAAGAAAATCTCAAAGTATTAATCTTGTCTTGCTTTTTAAAAGCAATGATATTTGCATTAGGATGGGAAACAAATCCTCAATTTATTTGTTGACTAAAATCAACAATCGAAATGTCCTAAGACAAAGGTATAACTTACCCTACAAAGCCCTTGGTTTTTGTAATAATGAAACCAATCCAATTTACTCACAAAGTCCTCGAGGTTTGAGAAGTAATAAAATAATAATAAGAAAACAAAACAATTTTCCAATTCACAATAATATATTTATAAATCCCACATGCTAATTTATATATATACTTCCCTTCCTAAATATGATTGCATAAAAAATCCATTCAATCATGTAATAAACATCATAGGCAATTAACATGCTCAACAACACATAATTCCATAAAATAATAGCCACGTATGAACCACAAAAAGGTTTCCTTCACATGATACTACTCAAAATCCTAATCTTAGGACATGATACTAATCTAACACATAAGGACATGTACATAGCCTGTGTAGACAAAATGAGAGGCCACTTTAGGAACTCTATAGATCACTCAAGACAAATTCTCTGTCTACAAATACCAAAATATTCACGAATTAATACTCTAATTAATTCACAACAATTATAATTATTTTAAAACGTTCTTAAACTCGTTTTAAAATCCTTTTTGTACACTAAAGTTTCAACTTTTTTAACATCCTTTAATATAATACTACAAAAGTAGTCTTTAAAGACCTTAAAATCCATTCTTTAATATTTAAATCTCACTTTAAATATTAATTATTAAAATCAAAATTATAACTTAAAATTATTAATTATAAAAATCAGATCTAATATATTAAAACAATAAAGTCATAAACTTTCTTTATTAAACGTGATAAATCAAAGCTTTAATTAACAAAAATAATTAATAAATATTATAGAGGAAAAATGGATGAAAAATAATCGGAAAGAAAAAAAGGAAACCGGAAACAAAGAGGAAGAAGCGGCGGTGGCGCGTGGCAGCTGGCTAATGGCGCTTGTGAGTCACGTGCGGCCAACGAGTGGGTGTGCGGCTGCAGGTGCACGAACGAAGGAGAGGAAGAGAGGGGGTGCTGTGGTACGGTGGCAGTGCTCGCCGGAAGCAAGAGGAAAAGAAAGTGAGTGTTGGTGGTTGCGTGTGTGGCTGGAAAAACGAGACGGAGTGAGAGTGAGGTGGTGGGTGGCCGTCAGAAAATAAGAGGGAGAGAGGGGCGGGTATGAGGAGAGAAAGAGAGAAAACAATAATATAAGGGTGAGGGTTTTTGGGGTTTAATAAGGTGATTCATTTGGCGAAACACCTAGTACAAGTGCGGTTAGGGTTGAATTAGGCTTTTAAGTTGATCATCAAACTTAAAGGTGGTTTGAGCTCCTCAATGCATAATTAAAAACTAACTAAACTTGCCCCAAAATCCAAGTGCTCATTTAATAAATTTAAAAGTCCAAACCCAATAAAATATAAATGATTATTTAAAACGTTAAATAATCTTTGACTTCAAAATAGTCAACTATCAAATAATTTAATTAAATCTGAAAATCATTTATAAATATACTTTAAATATATTTATAAAATTTATAAAATTATAGGGGATTACACAAATATTTTGGTGCCCATTATTAAAGACTTTGGTACTAACAGTTGATCACTTTGGTACCAACGTTTGATCACGTTGGTAGCAACACTTGATCACTTTGGTATCCAAAATTGATCACTTTGGTACCAACATCCGATCAATTTGATGCCAAGTATTGATCATTTTAATGCTAACATCAGATCAATTTGATACCAGGTATTGATCACTTTGGTACCAACATCAGATCACCGTGTTTACATTATCACATTAATGCACATTATGAAGAATAAACTTTGGGATTTAGCATAGTATGAAAGATCGTTTAGAAGCACTTATTCTTCCACATAGACTATAGGGACACAGTCATAAGGGTCTTTATGAGTTATGGCACAATCAACAATTGGCTTCATTTTCAATTAGGACTTGGTGCTATTTCATTACCCCGGTTTATTATGAAATTTATTATGAATTACTTATATCATAGGTATTTTGGAACTATTTTAATTCACAATGTTTATTTGTATCCTTAAAAAGTGAAAATGAAATGTTACTTTCTTTAAGGTTCTTTACATTTCTCTATTTTATATATTCTTTTACATCATAAATTTCTCAATACAATTTCTTAATAATATATTATATTGGTGAAAATTCTCAATTTATAGTTATTCTATCTTAGTACAACTATAAGAAATAAAAATAGGATTGAGCCTTTTTCGTATAGTATTTACCTAAACGATTTTATCAAAACTTCGAGATTCCATTAAAATAATGGGTCAAGCCTATTGTTATAATGTTTCTCTCTTTCTAGAAGAGTAACACTCACATATTCAATAATTTTCCTTATTAAACTTACTCAATTCACTCAAACTCGTTTTTTTATCAATAATGATACTAGTAACAGTTTTTTAATACACGATTAGTGGCCTGCACTTCTAATCTTAATCGTATTTAATGATTAATCATATAATAAAATGACCAAATAACTAAATAATATATTTTTAAAAGTCCCTTAATAATAAGAAAACGGCTAAATACAATGCATCATAAAACTCTATTTTCTCAAAATTTATAAAATCTCAAAATTCGACTCTACGATCCGATTTTAACATGCCTTTCCGATTCAAGTTACAATCTTGATTTTAACAACCTTGTCCATTACTATTGTTTATGCCAAACTTTACAAAAGTAAAATCTAGCTACAGACCTACAACTAGCTAAGATTCATTAAATAGCAAGATGAGTTACAAAGAACGTCTAGTTTTTTGAAGGCTATCATCTCTTTGTTGAACCTATCTAGGTAGTGACGAACAGTTTCATTCTGGGTGATGCAATAGAGATC
This sequence comes from Patellifolia procumbens, assembly GCA_947645195.1. NCBI lineage: Eukaryota > Viridiplantae > Streptophyta > Magnoliopsida > Caryophyllales > Amaranthaceae > Patellifolia > Patellifolia procumbens. The sequence goes on from CANSGD010000290.1 coordinate 87,012, forward strand.
ACCAGAATGCTTCTCCATAATCCTGCTACTAGCAAATTGCTGGTAAAATTTGATAATTAAAGTAGAAAAGGTAGATACCAAACCTAGTTCTCGGTTGATTAACCATTGAAAGGCTGGACCAGCAAGAGTAGCACTAAAGGATTTGCACGTGGTAGATTCAATTAGGTGCCATGGGATGGAGAAGGTCCACATCATCTGCTTGTACAGGGCTACATAATCTTATCGACGATGGTGCCGTCATACAACTTGGAGATGGGTGACGTGTTCAACTTCTTAGGGATCCTGGCCTAGCTATCTCATCTACAAAGGGTGACTGAACATAGCCATCTAGTGCTTCATGAATTACGGGTATAGGTGCCCCAGGTAGCTTGGCCAGCATGCACATCATCTTCTTGTTTTGTACTTCTAGGACCGCTAGCTTGCTAGCTGTTGAATCAACTTCTCCATCTTCCTGGTTAGGATCTTCTCTGATCCCCTCTTCTTCACCGCTACTTTCTGAACCAGATAAGTTAGGGAAGCGAGGCATGCTGCCAATGTTGCGTCCTTTGGACTTGCTGTTAATACTCTTGGCAGATTCCAACTCCTTTCTCAAGTTTTCTATATTGTGTTGCTATTCATATTGAGCACGCTGGAGTTCTTGCAAAGCATCTTTCATTTGTTCAGGGGTAAGATCAACCATCTTGATTGATTAACGAGTTTCAAGAGAATGAGTGATATTGATTGAGGTGTAATCTAGTTGTTGGCCCCACGGTGAGCGCCAAACTATTTATGCCAAATTTTACACAAGTAAAATCTAGCTAGAAATTTACAACTAGCTAGATTGATTGAATAGAAAGATGAGATATGAATAACGAGAAAGAACAAAAAGAAAGTAGAGAGGAAAGAACGCCGAGAGTGATGACGCGAAAAATTTCAGGAATAGAGATCTAAAAACTGCAGGTGACCTTGAGTCCACCAGTCCACTATGATCATTGTAAAATACAAGTACAATAAAAGAGTTTTCTTATGAATACTAAGTATAAAATACGAAGCTAAGTGTAAAATATGAGTAGTAATACTTTCGAAACTTCGAATGATCAGAATTAGCTTATAGCCTTGCCTTGTGCATTTAATCTTACGTAGGTCGTGAATCAACTTGTTTGAACTGTTATAAAGCTTCATAAAATATAGGTAGGTTGTTGTAACAACTACCTAAAATCAAGGAGTTTGTTAGCATCTTCTCTTCAGCTTACTTTGACCCAGTATTAGAGGTGTTAAATGTTGACACGACCCGACAACCCGACACGAACCCGATTCGAAATTAGTGGGTTTGGGTAAAGACTTTTGACACGTTTAAGTAAATGGGTTGACTCGACACGACACGTTTATTAAACAGGTTGGGTTAGGGTTGAGCTATTTGACACGACAACCTGTTTATCTACACATATTTCAAAGTTTTCCCTCATTACATCTTACCTTTATTCATTTATTTTTGAATTTAGTTTATTTAGTGTTACTTTTTATACCTTTTAGATGTTATTTTAACTACCGCATGAAATTTAATAAGTTCCAAACCCAAAATATAAGAAAAATATATATGAAAATTAAACGGGTCAACCCGAACTCAACACGTTTAATTAACGTGCCGGGTTACAGTCAAGGATCTTGACACGTTTAAGTAAACAGCTCGGGTTAGGATTAGGGGAAGACAACCCGCCAACTCGTGAACCCGACACGAGCTCGACACAACACGACTTGTTTACCACCTCTACCTAGTATACCACTACATTAGGCATGTGGGGAGTATGCTGACTTATTCTCCCAACTGATTTTGATTTGGTCTTACTAACAAACTTTCCTATATCTTCGAATGCTCTTGTTGAGTCATATGTTGACCGGTTACAAGCTGCTGGCTACTAGCTGGAGCTGGTAGCCGCTAGCTGATAATTGGTAGCTGCTAGCTGATAGCTGGAAGCCGCTAGCTGGAAGTTGGTATCTAGCTGATAACGGCTACTCGCTAGCTGCAGCTTGCACCTTGGAGCCTGCGAAGCTGGCTTGGAAAAATCTGGACGTAACAACTAGATTATTAGGATTTATAGAAATGCTTGGGATTGGCTTAATTGCACCAATTTTACAGCTGACTATTAATGTTGAGAAGTATCCTTATTTTATCATTTATCAACGCAAAAAACGACTGTTGTGTGGTTGCAAAATTTCCTTTTTGGCGCCAAAACTTGTTAGTTGTTACTAACGGAATTCATAAAAGATCACCATTCTTCAGCCAATTAATTTCATTGTCCATCTTCAAGAATTCATCCCCATATTAAACAGAAATACTCCAATAAATCGAAAAAGTTGAACTCAGTTTCAGAAGAAGAAATCGGAAGTTGGAACAATCATCAATGGCGAGATCAAGAATAACGAATACTGCCAAATTAAACCCATCTCCACTTTTCCATCTACTATCTCTCACTCCATTTTCATCTTCTCCCAAAAAAACTCAAAGAACCAAGAAATTCTTCCTTCCATCTGCTTCTCTCTCTCTCCTCTTCTTCTCTCTCTTTTCTTTCTTCGTTTTCTCTGCTATTTTAATCATCAGTACATTCAACATTTCCCACACCTCTCATCTTTGTTCTGTTTTCACCCCTGTTTCTTCCCTTTCAACATCATCATCATCATCATCATCATCCTCGTCGTCGTCTTCAAGAATGCTTCTTGCTTCTCTGTCCTCCATTTTCTCCGACTATGGGGATGAAGATAAACCCAGCAGTTTGTCTGTAAGTGAGATGGTTCCACTTCCTGCTCGTGGGGTTTCTTTAAATTTGAGTAAAGAAGAGACTGACTTCTGGAAGCAGCCTAATAATGAAGGCTATCAGCCTTGCTTGAATTTCGGCATCGCTTATCGGAGAGAATCTCCGGTGATTTCTTCTGAGAGGAGAAGGTTTCTTGTGGTGGTTGCTTCTGGTGGGTTGAATCAACAGCGGAATCAGATTGTTGATGCTGTTGTTATTGCTCGAATCCTCAAAGCCTCTCTTGTTATCCCTTTTTTGAAGGTTAATTTCATCTGGGGCGATGAGAGGTACCATTCTTTTGTATTCATTGCTTCAAATTTCTGGTGGGTTATGCTTTTTAAATAGTTCTTGAGAGGTACCATATACTCAAATGATTGGTAATTTTTGAGTTTTTCAACATGGGTTTGGCTACTGAATTTCTGATTTTCTAGTATGATTAAAAGCTTTATCAGTCTCTTGAATAAAGTTCTACAATATATGGGATAGTGATTAATCTGTTATTTTGTTTACACTTTTGCTGCTGCAGTGAATTTTCTGACATTTTTGATGTTGAACACTTCAAGAGGACCTTACAAGCTGATGTGCGCATTGTATCCTCTCTTCCCTTCAGACATTTGGTCTCGCGACAGTCTGTTGAGACCCAAATTCCATTTGAGGTATCACCACTTTGGATCCGTACCCGCTTTTCCAAACAGGTGAATCCCGAAACCTGATGAACTTAATTGTCATTTTTCTTCAATAATTTTTTGAGCTTAATAACCAGGAAATGAGATTTTTTTAATCATGGATATGTGTTTACCCTGCAGCTCAATGAGGAGGGTGTACTAGTTCTTAAAGGGTTAGATTCTAAACTCTCCAAGAATTTGCCCTCGGATCTCCAAAAGTTGCGTTGCAAAGTAGCTTTCCATGCCCTGCGCTTTGCAGCTCCAATTAGGGAACTCGGAAACAGATTAGCCAGGCGAATGTGGATTGAAGGCCCGTATATTGCCATCCATCTCCGGCTAGAGAAGGATGTTTGGGTTAGAACAGGCTGCCAAACTGGACTCGGCCCACATTATGATAGGATAATCAGTGAAGAGCGTAGCACTCGACCCGAGTACCTCACTGGAAGGCTTAACATGAGCTATCCTCAGCGCCGCCTTGCTGGTCTATGCCCCCTAAATGCCTTTGAAATGGCCAGGTAAACTATTTACTTTGAGAATGTAAATTCAAATTGTCAAACAGTTAATGTTGAGACCTATGTTACTCATATTCGAGTATTCGTGTCGGACACATGCATGTATCAGAGTGTTGAGGATGCAACACTAGTACTTGAAATAAATTGAAGTTACCCAATAACAAAAGTTGGAATTATAGATGCTAGTTTTTACTTGAATTTAACTTGAAGAAACTGAAAGATACATGAATTGATTATGGTCCTATCTTGTGTTGTGGCCTGGCAGGCTTCTCAAGGGGCTAGGGGCATCAAAGCATGCAAGAATATTTGTAGCTGGTGGTAAACCGTATGGTGGTTCAGAGGCTCGAAAACCACTTGTTCAAGAATTCCCGAATGTAATGACCAAAGAAAGTCTGGCTAGGGAAGGGGAATTGTTGCAATTTGCCAACAGATCATCGGCTTTAGCAGCCATCGACTACATTGTCTCCCTCAGCAGCGATGTCTTCTTGCCATCCCATGGCGGTAACATGGGCCGAGCCATGCAGGTATTTCAAGCTAAGCAACTCTTGACCTGTTTTTTTTTTTTCAGTTGACGAGATTATTAAGATAAGGCTGAATTTTATTCTTGTGTGAAGGGTCATAGGGCTTATTCAGGCCACAGGAAGTATATAAAGCCAAATAAAAGAATGATGCTTTCATTCTTTGAGGATCAATCAATATCCGAAGCAGAATTTGGAGTAATCATTAGGAAACTGCATGAGAAGTCTCAAGGGCAGCCAGAGCGTAGGACTGGTAAAAGAGACAGAGATGTGATCGCTTATCCTGTGCCTGAATGTATGTGTAAACACCACTTTGCTTCTTCCTAAGCAGTTCATAGTTGTATCAAGCAAATTTGGGTTATTCCAAATTTTCATATCCCTTTCATTTGTAAAGTTCTGCAATACAGATAATGCAAAGCATATACTTTGCTGATAATAGAAAATGCAAAGCACGTTTTTTTTTTTTTTGAGAAGGCAATATATATACAACCTAAAGAGATCAAGCATCACATATGCTACCAAGCAAGGTTTGCCTAGTGGTAAGGATTTAACCTCATGAATTCAAGGTAATGGGATCGAAATCCTACTAGGGGCATTTGGCGGTGGAAATTTCCCCTTACTTCCAGATGTCTAGCCACAAATACTAAACATCCTACTGAGCTAGTTGAGGTCTGATTAGTGTCCATTCTTACCAATCAAAAAAGCAAAACATACGCTGGGCCAAGCTAAAATACACGCCTTAATACTCATGCTAAGCCTCAAGTTTACAATATGGGAACTCTCAACTAACCCCACTAATTTATAAAATACTTCCTCCGTTTCTAAATAAGTGGAGCATAGAGAAAGTTGGGGAAACCAAGGAGGTTAGAGAGAGAAAGTTGGGGACCACAATTAAAAAGAGAAAGGGTACTTTAACTAATAAACAATTGGATATATATTGCTTGAGTAAGGTTAATCATGTAATTTTATTATTTAAAATCTCCTATTTTGAGCTTGGTGTCACTTATTGTGACATTTCCATATTAGGAAAGCGTGTCACTTATTTAGAAACGGAGGAAGTAAGTAATTTAAAGTGTAGATACCCAATGCTTCGGTGAAAATATCCACTAGTTGAACATAAGTGTTTATGAAAATTTGAAAGATGGTCATATATGACGATCATGTCATATACGATATAGTGTAGATACTCATGCTAAGCGCTTTGTGTCCGGTTCACCTCCTCCTCGATCTACATTACTTGGTGGTAATATTTGTTTCCTTCCCCTCCTTTCAAGTAACAAAAGTCATTATTTGGTGGTAATTGTTGTCACTCTCTTTCTATTTGATTTGAACCAAACACTTTATAAAGGTAACTATTTTCGTTACCATTCCCTTCCTCTATTTGTCTCCATTCCTTTTCCTTTCCATAACTTGCACAAAACGACCCATAGTGTGTATATAAAAATCTCCAACATGCTTCCTCACTATGATAACAATTTACAACAAACATGGAAAGTCTCCAAGTTGCCTCATCTATAAGCAATTGGTTGCTCCACACTTCATTTTTCAGGGTCAACGTACATATACAAAACATTGCAGCCTAAATAATAAAACCAAGACTTAATGTAAAAAAGAATTTATATCTATGATATATTCGATTACAATCTCTTTAAACAATTGTGTAACAACTAAACTAAGTCCACTAATTTCGTTCAACTGTAGGATGACATGTATTGATGTCAACCTTGATTTGGGTGTTGTAGACGTCTACATTTGTCCCTTTGTCTCAACGAGTATCATATAATAATTTAAATTGGAATTTACCACTAATGCCTAAAGTAATCCCTTTACATATTGATTTGGAGTACGAGCTCGACAAAAAAAATGAATTACTACCTTTCTTCTTTGAGAAGTCCAAAAGAAATGTTTTAATAAAAACTAAGAGAAACAAGTGGCGGAGGGAGCGATCAGAGAGAGACAGAGGAGTAGAGTGCTCAACAATGGAGTGACAGCTCCATTTAAAAAGGAGAGAGCGATGCTCCCTGATTTCTACAATCTCTAATTTTGAATATTACAGCTTTACTCTTACTTAGGGGATATATAAGCCTGTACGTGTAACTAGAAACTGTTGGAGTTAAGGCTTGCAAAGCCTACTTGTGTTTTTCCCAAACATCCCACATCTCCTATGGAAGGGAGCTTGCCTTTGTTTATTAACTCCCTTCCTCTTCATGTTTATTGAGTTGAGTACTTGGTTGGTTTTTGTGGTTGGAGATCAAACTTGGGTTTGGGCTTGCTATCACACGCGCGACTGGACTGGGCCTGGGATCTGGGTTCTGGGAAGAGCTGAGCTGTAGCTTATCTTTTTGGACCCGAGCCCAACTGTGTGTAACGGTAACATGTAAAACTGAAACGTTGTTAAACGTTACAGTGTTAATGGCCTTTATTTTCGCCCTTGATTTCCTCCCTCTGTTTATTACCTTCTTTATTTGGCCTGATTCTTTTACTATAAAATCAGTCCACTGCTACCTCAGTTTTGCATCCGAATTTCACTTCTCTTCTCTTCTTCTTTCTCTCTTCTAAACACTGGGTACGTGCTTAATCTGTCTCCAAGATCTTTCTCTGTTAGTGGTGACTTAGAAAGGTCGCTGTGTTAACCTTGGGGAGCTTTCCGGCCAGTTGCGATTACCACCATAGTCGGGCCGTAATTGCTTTCAAGTCAGTGGTCTTCTACCGCGACACAGCCTTGAATTTAGTCTTTGTTCAGTCATTGTAAACAGTCAGTTTCTAACAATTTGAAAGCAATTAATTTAATTTGCAATGGCTGATTTTTCAAGCAAATCCGTGTCTCATCTGTCCAAGCTTGAATCTCTTGACGGAAACAACTACAAACGTTGGTCTTCGAAACTGCTGATGTTCTTTGAGCAATTGGACATTGACTACGTCCTTTTCAAGGACTGTCCCACTGCGCTTACTACTACAGGTGACTCATCCTCTTCTCCTTCTGCTACTGAAATTAAGAAGAAAGAGGACGAAATTGAAAAATATGTAAAAGATAATAAAACTGTCCGTTTCCACCTCCTTAATCTGATGATCAATAATCTGTATGATTTATTTATGGTTCATAAAACTTCAAAACTGATTTGGGAGGCCCTTGAGAAAAAATATGGGGCTGATGATGCTGGAAAACAGAAATATGTTGTTGGCAAGTGGCTGGCTTTTCGTATGGTTGATGATAAGCCAGTCATGGATCAAGTTCATGAGTTCGAAAATCTCTGTGCTGATGTTCTTAATGAGGACATGAAAATTTGTGAAGTATTTCAACCTAATGTTTTACTAGAAAAATTTCCCCCTTCTTGGAGAGATTTTAGAAATAATCTGAAACACAGAAAAGAATTCCTGTCTCTTCAGGAATTAATTAGTCATATGAGGATTGAAGAGGCAAATCGCCTTAAGGACAATCTAGATTCAGTTTCTGTTAATACCACTAAAGCTAACCTGGTGGAATCTGCTGCTCCATCAGGCTTTGATAAGTTTAAGGGAAAAGGGAAAAAGGGTAATAACAAAGGAAAGAAGCAAGGCAAATTTAACAAACCGGATAGCAAGATTCAAAAGAAGTCTGTCCTCTGTTATGTCTGTGGCAAGCCAGATCATAAGGCTTACCAATGCCCTCAACGCCAAGGTTCTGTGCAAAAACAAGGACCTCAGGCCAACCTTGCTGAATCAAACGACATTGTCGCTGCTGTGGTTGTTGAAGCAAATCTGATCGAGAACAGTACTGATTGGATTCTGGACACTGGGGCTTCAAGACATTTCTGTGCAAACAAGGAGCTGCTCCATGATTTTCAGGATGCTTCTGAAGGCGAGTGTGTCTACATGGGCAATGCTGCAACTGCTGGAGTACTTGGACGAGGAAAGGTCACTCTTAAACTTACCTCTGGAAAAACCCTCTCCCTTTCAAATGTGTTGTATGTTCCTACTATGCGTCGCAACTTAGTGTCTGGTGCCTTATTAAACAAAGCTGGTTTGAAAATTGTTTTTGAGGCTGACAAAGTTGTAATGACTCGTGGTGGGGAATTTGTTGGGAAGGGGTATTTAAGTGGAGGTTTATTTATTCTGAATGTTGCTTCTTCTATTTCTGCTGTTTTTAATAAAACTGTTTCTGGTTCTGCTTATATTGCTGAGTCTTTAAATTTGTGGCATGGTAGATTAGGGCATGTGAATGTTGCTTCCATTAAGAGACTAAGGACCTTAGCTTTAATTCCTAATCTGTCGACTTCTGAGTTTTCTAAGTGTCCAGTTTGTGTTGAAGCAAAATTCACTAAGAAACCTTGCAAAACTGTGACTCAAAGGACCACACAACTTCTAGAGTTGATTCATACGGACTTAGCTGACTTCCAGAACACTAGAAGTAGAGGAGGAAAATTCTGGTATATTTCATTTGTTGATGATTTTTCGAGGTACACTAAGATTTACCTTCTCAAAGCCAAAAGTGAGGCAGGGGAAGCTTTCATCAAATATAAGGCCGAAGTAGAAAACCAACTTGATAGGAAAATCAAGAGGGTTAGATCTGACAGAGGTAGAGAGTTTGAAAACTTCTCTTTGAATGACCATTGTGAGAAATTGGGTATTATTCATGAACTTAGTGCACCTTATGTACCCCAACAGAATGGTATAGCTGAACGGAAAAATAGGTCTTTGAAAAACATGATGAATGCTATGCTTGTAAGTTCTGGGTTGCCTGATGAAATGTGGGGGGAAGCACTCCTTTCAGCCTGTCATGTTCTTAACAGAGTACCTCACAAAAGGTTAGATAAGACTCCCTATGAATTATGGAAGGGGTTTACTCCAAACTTAAGCTTCTTGAGAGTGTGGGGGTGTCTAGCTAAAGTTGGGCTACCTGACTATAAAAGGTCAAACATTGGACCTAAGACCTTTGATGCAGTATTTATTGGTTATGCTCATGCTGCCTATAGGTTCATGACTTTAAGTGATAGGTCTATTTGTGAGTACAGAGACGCTGAGTTCTTTGAACATGTTTTTCCCTTGAAAAAGGGTGATGTTGCTTCCATGCCTTCATGTTCTTCTCCTACGGTTGTTTTACCTACTTGTTCTACGCACGACGTTCCCTTACCTACTAGTAATGTTCCTGCTGATTTGACTTTAAGTAGTACTTCAGTTGATTTGCATGTTAGTAGTTCTGGTGCTATAGATGAACCTAGGAGAAGTAAAAGACCTAGAGTAGCAAAAGACTTTGGTTCTGATTTTGTCACTGCTTTTCTGTCTGAGAGCTCTTGTATTGACTTGTTGAGTGATGAATTGGTCTATGCTTTCATGATAGAAGAGGACCCTAAGACTTTTGAGGAAGCAATGAGATCTGTGGATGCTAGTTTTTGGAAAGAGGCCATTAAGAGCGAGCTAGATTCCATAGTGTCTAACTCCACTTGGGAGTTAACTTACTTACCTAAGGGATCAAAGACCATAGATAGCAAATGGATCTTTAAAAAGAAGTTGAGACCTGATGGGACCATTGAGAGGTTTAAAGCCAGACTTGTGATTAGGGGCTTCACTCAAAGGAAAGGACTAGATTACTTTGACACTTATTCTCCTGTGACTAAGATAGCCACCATTAGGACCCTGTTAGCTCTTGCTGCTATTCATGACTTAGTCATACATCAGATGGATGTTAAGACTGCTTTCTTGAATGGTGACTTAGAGGAGGAGATTTATATGTCTCAACCTGAGGGTTTCGTGGTGCAAGGTCAAGAAGATAAAGTGTGTAAGTTGAGGAAGTCCTTATATGGTCTCAAACAAGCACCAAAACAGTGGTATGAAAAATTTGACAGTACTATTGTGTCAAATGGCTTCATTGTCAACAACTCTGACTCTTGCGTTTACTCAAAGCTAATAGGATCAGATTGTGTAATCATATGTCTTTATGTGGATGACATGTTGATCTTTGGTAACAATTTAAAGGTGGTCAATGATACTAAACTTTTCTTGGCATCGAAGTTTGAGATGAAGGATTTGGGAGAAGCTGATGTGATTTTAGGAGTAAGACTTAAGAAAACCTCCGGTCGCATCTCCCTTAGTCAGTCTCATTATGTGGAAAAGGTGCTCCAGTGAGTACACCCTATGACCCTAGTATTCACTTGACTAAGAATTTAGGAGAAAGTGTTTCTCAAAGTGAATATGCGAAAGTCATAGGTAGTTTGATGTACCTCATGAACTGTACTCGACCTGACATAGCTTATGCAGTGAGTCGACTGAGTCGGTATACTCATAACCCTAGTAATGAACATCGGAATGCTCTTCATCGTCTTCTTAGATACCTGAAAGGAACAGTTGATCTATGTTTGCACTACTCTAAATTTCCTGCTGTACTTGAAGGATTTTGTGATGCAAACTGGGTTTCAGGTAATGATGAGATTAGTTCAACTAGTGGTTACGTGTTTACTCTTGGTGGTGGTGCTATTTCTTGGAAGTCTTCGAAACAGACTTGTATAGCACGCTCAACCATGGAGTCTGAGTTTATTGCACTCGAGTTGGCAGGGCAAGAAGCTGAGTGGTTGAGAAACCTTTTGTCTGATATTCCATTATGGGGAGGGCAGGGTGCTCCTGTCTCCCTTCACTGTGATTCTCAAGCAGCCATTGGCGTTGCTAAGAACAGTGTCTACAATGGTAAGAAAAGACACATACGGATCAGACATGGAGTCGTGAAACAACTCCTGAAAAATGGGGTGATTTCTTTGGACTATGTCAGGTCCGAAAGAAATCTTGCTGATCCCTTTACTAAGGGATTATCTAGGAGAGTTGTCCTAGAGTCGTCGAGGGGGATGGGGCTTAGGCCCATTAGTTGAGAGTTTATGGTGGATACCCGTTCGTGGTCAAACGAAGCCATAGAATCTTAACTTGCACTACATTACTCATCCCTATGGCGTGTTGGTAGTGCTTTCTAAATCCATAGCCTGTTTGGTGGTGCTATTGAGACGCACTTGATGGATTTATATTGTGAGGTTGAGCTTTTGCTCTTAATAATTTCATATCCCTCGGGGTGGTGTTATTGAGGAACACTTAATGGACTACCTACGTAAGTGTGGAGGTTAAGCCGTCTTCTATGAAAGACTGGGCTGTCTTTCTAGAGCACTTATGAGACCCAAGGTGTGCGCATGGCTATAAAGCGCTTGTGTTGTATCGCGGAGACTGCACGTTCTTAAGGTAGGTATGTGTTGTGGGGGTCTCAACGGAACTCTGGTGAGTTCAAGAGAAATTCACTCACTAGAAAGTAAGTTGTTGCCTCACTCCACTATGTATCAATTCAAATCGAAAGATATTGATGCTTAAGTACCTCCCTTTCCTTACCCAGGAATTTCTTTTGCTTTTCAAAGCCTTTGTGGGGGATTGTTGGAGTTAAGGCTTGCAAAGCCTACTTGTGTTTTTCCCAAACATCCCACATCTCCTATGGAAGGGAGCTTGCCTTTGTTTATTAACTCCCTTCCTCTTCATGTTTATTGAGTTGAGTACTTGGTTGGTTTTTGTGGTTGGAGATCAAACTTGGGTTTGGGCTTGCTATCACACACACACGCGCGCGCGCCGCCCGCCCGGACCGGACTGGACTGGGCCTGGGCCTGGGATCTGGGATCTGGGTTCTGGGAAGAGCTGAGCTGGAGCTTATCTTTTTGGACCCGAGCCCAACTGTGTGTAACGGTAACATGTAAAACTGAAACGTTGTTAAACGTTACAGTGTTAATGGCCTTTATTTTCGCCCTTGATTTCCTCCCTCTGTTTATTACCTTCTTTATTTGGCCTGATTCTTTTACTATAAAATCAGTCCACTGCTACCTCAGTTTTGCATCCGAATTTCACTTCTCTTCTCTTCTTCTTTCTCTCTTCTAAACACTGGGTACGTGCTTAATCTGTCTCCAAGATCTTTCTCTGTTAGTGGTGACTTAGAAAGGTCGCTGTGTTAACCTTGGGGAGCTTTCCGGCCAGTTGCGATTACCACCATAGTCGGGCCGTAATTGCTTTCAAGTCAGTGGTCTTCTACCGCGACACAGCCTTGAATTTAGTCTTTGTTCAGTCATTGTAAACAGTCAGTTTCTAACAGAAACAATCTCATCATAATTTAATTTCATAATTCTAGCTTTCGAGATAGAATCTCAGAGAGAGAATCTTGCAAAGAGAACTAAACCCTTAGCTGAGAAAGTAGATCTAGAAACTTATATGGTGTTCAAGCTTGGAATTTCATCATTGAATCAAGTGAAATCTTCTTCATTAATGAGTATTGCTCTTCTATTTGATGTTTGATTGCTTTGTAGTGTAAGTTTCATGATATATGCTTGATTTCATCATGTTTGGCATTGTTGAATTTGGTTTGATGTTGAGAGCTTTTTGTCTCCTCTTTTCCATGATTAGTGGAATTCATGTTTTAACCTTAAGTCATGTTTGGTGGGTTAGCTTTAAGTGAAGCGTGGGTGACTAACTTGTTTAAGGAAAATTTGTGAAGAACCCCCTGCAACATTCCATTTTTTGTGAATAACCCCCGTAACTTTTTCTGGAAAAATAACACCCAGGAACTTATTAAAGTTATTGGATGCACCCCCAAAAACCTAACGCTGTTAAAATCCTCCGTTATATGGGGCCCACTTTCCCTCCCAAAAACTCTTTGAAATTACTTATCTATCCCTCAGTTACTCAACTCAAACTGCCTTCTGTCTCTCTTCTTCATTTCCAATTCAGTTGCAGCCATTGCTTTCCCTCTCTTTCCTCTGAGAATTCAACAAAATGAAGCCACCTTTACATGCAAATTCATCGTTTTCTGGGTAAAAGGCTAGGGTTTTTTTACTCTATGGAATCTAATGAGGTCAAGGCTAGAAAGGGAAAGAAATTACGTGCAGTAAAACATGAAAAATAAGTCAAAACAAGGTGATTCACTTTGCACTATTCAATTAGTTTATTTAAGCTTCGATTAACACACCATTACAATGAATTATTGATCAGTTGTTGTGGTTGCTTGTTGTAAAGTATGACTGTGCAATTTTATATTCGTAATTAGTGTATTCAATTGGGAAATACTGAAACCCTAATCTGTGTAGACCTTGGAATTAGGGTTAAATGTTAAATTGATTACATTAGATTCTGAATTAAAATGCTTTGCTGTTAATATGAAGTAGCTATATAGAATTGTTGTTTGGATTACTTTGTTTGAACTGTTAAAAACAATACCTAAAATACTGCTCTTGATTGCCAACTGTTGTAGGACATATCATCACATACAACTTGAAATTCATATGGGCGGACATTTCTTACATAGGAATCATAGGACAGAATATGTCGGAGGCTGTGTTAAGAAGGGTATACCTATACGTTAAACTCATAGAAATGGATATGCCCACTATGAGGGGGATTGTTATGGATGCAAAGAAAACTGTGGGTTCTGAGGATCATGAAAATTTCAGTATGTGGTATAGGATGTCTGGGAGGAACATGACAAATGGTAGAAAGAAAATTTGTAGTGATTCTGATTTTGAGGGATTTTACCAAAGCAAAGATATAAATAATAGAGTTGTATTGTATGTGATGGATGAGTGCAAACCTGATGTTGTTGGGCCTACTTTGAGAAGAAAATCAGCATTAGTTGTAGCAACAACATCACAGTCCCTCCCAACTTCTCAAACATTATCCAAAGACACCAAAAAAAGCCTACTTGTCAAGCCCAAAATAGAGATCCAACCCAGCTAAAAAAAACTATCCCCAGTTAGAGAAGCAGAAGGTTGGTAGAGGTTGTATTTTTCGAAAACCCCACTGATCTAGGTGAGAGCTCAAACCCTATTACAGTACCACCCTCTCCCACTATCATAACTAGGGGTGTTCATTTTGGATTATCCGATCAGATCCAAAATTTTCGAAGCGGAAGAAGCATGATCTGAATCCGATTCGATTTTTTTTTCAAACAATTCTATTTAATGAAAAATTTTACGGATATCCGAAAAATATCCGATTTTTTAAAGCATTTTTCGGATTTTGCGGATACCCGAAACTACCTAAACGGTGATCCTAATCTGAATTATCCGAAACACTATATTTTGGATCGGATCGACCGGATCGCAGATCGGATTTTTGTGAACACCCCTAATCATAACAGCCTCACCTATCATCAAACCAGCCCCACCTATCATCAAACCAACCTCTCCAAAACTGAATTCCCCCTCTAAAAGCCAGAGAATCTCTGTTGTTTAGAAGAGATCTACACCAAGAGTGAAGCATATAGCAACAAAAAATAAGTGTCAAATGAAGGATAAAAACAAAGCAGTTGCAGTTGAAAAAAAGCAAAGGGGGAAAAGAAAGCTCAAAAAAAATTGTTGTTTAAAGATGGTGATGAAGAGCTGTTGAATGAAGATTTAATTGGTGAAGAGTGGACTTGCGCTGATATAAATGATGGTGATTATGAACCTGGGGAGGAGGACAGAAAACAGCATGTTGAAGATGAGTTGTTCTTCAATGCACAAGGAGCTAAGGAGGTGTTGAAACAAGTTGTGAGGGAGTTTGAAGTTGATAAGAAGAAAGCTAGTAAGAAGCAGAAAGATCCAAAGTGGACAGAAGAGGAGGTTGATTTTGAGAAAGTGGTTCAAAATGATTATGATACAGATGAAGCTAGGAGTTTAGATGGATCAGATGATGAAGGTGACAAGCATCCTAATTTCAACAGGGAACCAGATTTGTTAGGTAAGGTTAACTTGACTATAGGTTTGAAGTTTGACTCCATTTATGACCTGAGAAAGGCTGTCCAGCATCACTCAATTGAGAATAGGTATGATACTATTTTCTGCATAATGGAAATGGTAGATTTGATGTAAATTGTAGACATAAGTGTGATTGTCCTTGGAACACAAAAAAGGGGAAGTTTTACTACTGTCAGTGTGGTGAAAATGATTTAAAATGCAACTTTAAATTGCATGCTATTCAATTGTCAATGTCTGATCAGTATCAAATAAGAAGTATGAGGCTTGAACACACTTGTGGGTTTTTTCATTCTAGTAGTAAGGTCACATCTGCTTATTTAGCTAAGAAATATTTAGAAGAATATAAGGCTGATCCAGATTGGAAGTTGAAAGCTTTCACTGAGAGGGTGTATAGGGACATTGGAATTGAAATAAAATACTACAAAACTTGGTTTGCTAGGGCAAGGACAATACAGATTATGTATGGTGATGCAGATGAGCAGTATGCCAAGGTTTATCAATATGCATTTGCCATATTGAAATACAACCCTGGTAGCACAGCCATTGTTTGTTGTGAGAACACAACCAGTTCAGCCCCCACTTTCAGTAGGATGTATGTGTGTTTAGAAGCATGTAAAGTTGGTTACAAGAAAGGATGTAGACCAATCATCGGAATAGATGGATGTTACTTAAAAAGTTCATATCCAGGCATGATTTTAGTTTCTGTTAGCAAAGATGGGAACAACAACATATTTCTCATTGCTTGGGGAATTGTAGAGGTTGAAAACACTTTAAGCTGGACATGGTTTTTAGAGCTGTTGATGAAGGATACAAAACACATTGAAGGTGTTGGTCTGACTTTGATGTCAGATAGGCAAAAGGTACATTTCAATTCTAAGCTCACTAGTATTTGCAATTAAATATTTTCATATGTAAATTTTTATAAATATAGTAACATATATGCTATGTTTATAGGGACTGGATGCTATAGCTAGGGTTGCACCTAAGGCAGATGTTAGAATCTGTGTAAGGCATTTGTGGGCCAACTTCAAAATGAAGTTTAGTGGCACTTTATATAAAGAGTTTTTCTGGAAAGCTTCCAAATCAACTACAGTGGTAACTTAATTCACCTTGCAGTTTCATTTCTCTTAATTTGAATGCAAAGCTGTGTTTTGATTGGTGTTTTGTTTTTGTTTTTTTTGGATTAGTCCTATTTTGAGAAGCAAATTGGTGGTATTAGATTATTGTTTGAAGAAGCTTATAAATGGTTGAAAGCTATTCCACCTAAGCATTGGTGTAGGCATGCATCCAGCAACACATCAAAGTCCAACATGGTTACAAATAACATGTGTTATACATTTAATGTTGCCATCAAGGAGGCTAGAGATAAGCCTGCTATTACTTGCTTGGAGTGGATAAGAAGGTACACCATGAAGAGGCATGCAGAAAATGGGAGGCTTCACAAACATACAAAGGCAGATTTATGCCATACATAAGTAGAGTGTTAGATTTGATTAAAGAGGGTGCTAAGGGTTGTATAGCAGTACACTCTAGGGCTGATGAGTGGGAGGTGGACACTAGTGATGATAGGCTTATAGTGAATCTGAGGACAAGGTATTGTAGCTGCAATCATTTCATGCTAACTGGTATACCTTGTAAACATGCATGGACATGTATTATGGCAAAGAGGGGGAGGCCAGAAGATTATGTAGATGAGTGCTACACCAAAGAGATATATTTGGCAGCTTACTCTTCCCACATTAAACCTATGTCTGGTTATAAGCATTGGGAACCTTGCCAAATGCCTGAACCTCTGTCGGGAAGACCAAATGCAAAGAAGAGGAAAAAGGAAGCTGGTGAGACTGATGAAGGCAAGGGTAAGATAGTGTCAAAGGCTGGGGGAAACAAAAAATGCTCTAACTGTGGAGAATATGGGCACAAGATCCAAAAGTGCAAGAATCCATCATCTTCAAATGCTCCAAGTAAATCTGGTGGCAGGCCTGCTTCATATGATCCATGGGTGGTGGCTAACAGAAAGAAAAAACAGATCAGATCTGTTCAGGTAATTATCATCTGAAATCATTTTTTACATTTCTGTGAGGTTTTGTTATATGTTGTGTCTAACTTGTTCATTATTTCATTTGTAGATGACTTATGTGCCCCGAGAGGTTAATGAAGTTAGCACATCTGCAAATGTCTATCAAAGTCAACAAATCCCCCCCTCTCAGTCAACTGAGAATATGGTGCATCCATCCTCACATGAGCTCAGTCAACAAACCTACCTCTATTCATCTCAGTCAAGTCGACCAATGATGTTTCAACCCTCCCAGTCAAGCCAAACAATGATTTCAAAGCCAGCAATCAAAGTTGAAACAAACCAAAAAGTTGCATCAAGCACAACTGGGAAGGTTCCATTTAGGAAGAAGCTGCCATTGAAGCCAACAAAGAAGAAGTTGCAGGACGTTTATTGCACCTCAGATTCTAAGAAGATCATGTAGCTTGTTGGTTTTTGTCTATACTGATGATGTTTAAACAATGATTGTGTTCTGAACAATTTAGTTGCGTATTTAAGCAATATAATCAGTTTGTGTTGTTGAACATTAAGCTTAGTTTCTATCTGTTTAGAAATACAGCTGCATTTGGTGTTGTGAACTGCTCTGCCACTTTTAAATGCTAAGTTTTTTTTTGGTTTACTGATTTCTGGTACCCTTACACATTCATCATATCATCATAATTTTGCATTTCATAAGGTACCCTTACACATTCATCATATCATGAAATTATGTTCTTACATTCACTTTGCTTGTACACAAAATACAGCTTACATTACCTAAATACAACCAAAAGCTAACTACCTAAACACAAAACAGATACCATTACCTAAACACATTTAACATATTGCCCTCCCTAATCAAGCAACAACTAAAAACTAACTACCTAATGCATAATGCTTAGAATCAAGTTAACAAGCACTATAGTTACAAGTGCCCCAAAAACCATTCATGTGCAAAATCCAAAACCAGAATCTGATGCTCCAACTTTTTTCCTCTTCATTTTTCCTCTAAAATCTTCAAATCTTCCTAATTCACGCTTCAAGAATGTTACTTCATGAGTCAAAAGACTTTTCTTCAACAGCAGCTCATTTATAACACACATTTGCCACTCCTCCATGTTCTTGTCATGCCATCCAAAAAAGCCACATCCATGTCTGTCATTGTGATGATCGGAAAATTTGCAAGCGTAAAACCTTCTTCCAGGGTTATATTTGTCCAAGACTTTATAATTTACTTGGAATTCCGCATTTGCATTTGGTAATAATTTCCTACCAATCAAAATCAAAAATAACATATAACATTTAAATTTGGAAAATCCAACCTTAATTTACCTAACCCAACTTATATTTTGACATCTAAATGCAAGAGAGTAGCATAATTTCATTGAAATCCTAAATTACATATTTTTTAATCCCTAAATCAAATTGAAACCCTAATTCCAAAATTAGAACCCTAATTTGCATAAGGAACACTTACCTGATTTTTTCCCACCTTCGAATTCAATATGCTGCTGTTCAATGACAATTTCGAAAAGGAATTTAAGGGAATTTGGGGGAAATTTCACCATTTGAATTTTTTATGGTTTGTGAATTGCAATATTACCTTTGAGCTCATTTGGGGATGGGAAAAGGTGGTTATAAACTAATTAAAGTGGGCCTCACATAATGGAGGATTTTAATAGCGTTCGGTTTTTGGGGGTGCATCCAGTAACTCTAATAAGATCCTGGGTGTTATTTTTCCAGAAAAAAGTTGCAGGGGATTATTTACAAAAAATGAAAAGTTGCAAGGGGTTCTTCACAAATTTTCCCTTGTTTAATTATATGTGTTTAATTGATTGACGCATTTTCTCCATTTTTATCTATTTGCAAGATTTAATCCGTGATGCACAAATTAAAGAGATCATGTAAATGGAAGATAAAAAAAAAAAGGAAAGCTTGATGATATTAAAATTAATATTGAACTTCTATAAATGAACATTGTAGATGGAAAAAAGGAGGGAAGTATTACTATCCAACCTATAGAAATTACACCAGCATTGAACTAGAAAATCCGATTTCGGAAAATGTTGTATACATGAGTTCCATTCAAATGATAAGACTTAAATCTACAAAATCGTAATTTACCGCAGTGCTCCAGAGGGGAAGCGGCAATTTGCCCGATACTGGATAACATTACACATCAACATGATGAAAGTCATCCTTTACCTTCTTTGATTTCTTGGATTTGTGCTTCTTCACCTCACTTCTTCCTTTAGAAGGCTTTTTCCTTTTCACTGGCACTGCATCATCTTCATTCTCCAACTCTTTCATTTTGTTAATTTGAACTTCATCTTCCCGTGCATTTGTCACGGTAATTCCTGCTTCTGTGCAAAAACTAGTTATTTCCACAAATACAAATTGCTCTTGACGAATGAACCAATACAAAAGCTTGTGTTAAACGTATCCATAAGCATGTTGGACAAACTGAATGGAATTTAAAGTTAAAACTGCAAGGATAAAAATTACAAATCTTTACACTTACGCTTTAAGTAAAAACTGCAAGTTAAAACCTTACTGTTTGAAGTTAAGACTATTTTGTTTTAACATGGCCTATCCCATAAGCATGTGGATAGACCGTGTGTTCTCTTGACTGAACTAAACGAAAAGGAATAGTAAAATGTGAGAGTAAAAGTATGGTCAAGAGATTAACTCAACCGAACTGAAAATAAGTTGAGGGACATGTTCTCTCCTCCACCTGAGTTCAGTTTAGTTCACTTCAGCTCTTAATAACATTTTTACTCTCACATTTTACTATTCCTTTCAATTCAGATCGCTCGGTTCTTTTCAGCCGAAAAGAACCCTAAGGTCTCAGGTCTCTCTCCAAAGATGACCCAAGTCTGAAATTAAGTACATTGACATTAAAAGAGAACTAAAAACTAAAAACTAAACAAGAAATTAAAACTGATAAACCAAGCTTCTCAAAGAATCTAGACAAATCTTCACAAAGAAGAAGGCAACAACCGACTGGTGCACAACCCCAAAGGTTTGACCGTTTCAAGGGTCTTCAAGCGGCAATGGGGAAAGCAATGATTTTTCAGGCTAGAAATAGCCATCGCGGTGCTGGCTGCAATGAAAGTAGATCTTCCTTGTTTTGTAGTGAAAGGACCGCCATGCTCGTTACTGAGGCCTGACACCGGCATGACTAACCGGCAAGGAAAATAGTTGAGGGTGCTTAAAAGGCCTGCCTCCTCTCTAGTAGCTGGATGGAGATGAACTTCTGGACGGCGCGGATGCGACTATTTTCAAGCGACGGTGAGAAGGCCACCATCGATTAACAGACAAGCTGGAAGAATTTTGGGCGACACAGTGTTGGGGTGTAGTGTTAGCGCAGGAATGGGCAGGGGGCAGAAGGGGAAGCAGGAAGGGGACAGAGAGGGAGGCAGGAGGGTGAGGTAGAATTTGGCGGTGAGGGATTTTGAAAAGAAAACCAGTTATTTAATTCAAAATGCAGATTATTTTCATCAATGAATATGGTTAGGTGTTTCTTTTTGTTCCTTAGTGGACAAGGTTACAAGAATTCCAAGTGTACATGAAATATTTAGGAAAAATTCAGACGATTAAACTGAATATGGTCATTTTTCTAATAACAATCCCAATAAGAATTATTGGGTATAACACAAACTATATGGGATACCGTACCTAAATCGATCCCTAGCCACCGGCAACTTGATAAATCAGTGAACTCTCTTAATTTTTATCTCTCCCCCCCCCCCTTTCCTTTCCCTTACCCGACCCCCTCCTTAAAATTCCAACCTAGCCACCACCTATTACAAGGGCCAATGACCTATTAAAGCTTCTCTAAGGAGGTCATCCAATTACTTTCTCCGTTTCTTTTTATAAGGAACAGAGAGAAATTACACATATCAAGGAACTTAGAGAGAGAAAGAAGGGACCACTTGTTAATGAAGGAAAATTGCACATACCAAGGGCAAAGTTGTAAGTAAATGGAAAAAAAACTTTCCATTTTAAGTATTGGAAACAATTAATATGACTATTCCTGAAAAGGAATATGTTCCTTATAGAAAGAAACGGAGGTAGTATTATGTAAGACACCCTTTATAGTTCGGTTATTATTATAGATCTTTCCAATTATTTATTCCTTATGGTTTGTTGGGTCACCAAAAGTTTGGAAAATTAAAGTTCGAGGGGAATTTTTTTGTTAGCCATTAGCAAAGCATAAAAGAAAAGATATACTATGTAATTTTCCTCCCCATTTGCAACTAGAATTGTATAAAAGTTTTCTGTCACTGTCCTCTATAATTGCAATTGATTTTATTTCTTTTACAGGGATAAAGCTTCATCTGTTTTCTGCCACTGTCCTCTGTTATGGTCATATACCCCTGGCCAGTTATTATTAATTCTCATGAAGAATTTTGTTATCGGTTACAATGGATTCTCACAAGATCAACCCTTCATAATTTTTACTAATACATAAATGACCAAAGATGCAAAGATGAGGAACAAAGACTGCTAAAAAAGAAAGAGGGTCGAGCATGACCAAAAAAGATAGGAGAGTCTTATATGAAGGTGTTGGAGCTCGACTCAATGCAGTCGATTAACATCGGAAGAGTGAACAAATACCTTTTATAACATCATCTCCAAAATCGTGAAGTTTTATTACATTTTACAAAGACGTGCAAACATGAGTGTCATCCTAAGAAACGACCTCAAGATTACCTCATATAATTTCCATTTCCTTTTTCGTAAAATGGCCTAAAACGCACGATTACCTCATATAATTTCCCTTCACTTTTTCTTACCAAAATACATGGTTGGTATTCCAGTTTGGTAGATAGACCATTGGGCAGATAGCCAGTACTACACCTCCCTTTTCCTTTCAACATCATCTTCTGCAGCCATTTAACAAAGGAAACAATGCCAAAACTTTTTCCCTTTTCCCTATATGAAATTCTTTGTTGTGGTCGACCATGAAAACAAACTCCTCCATTGATTTCTATGTAGTGAAATATTCTCCAACAAACCCGTTTTCTTCATAATATCATCAACTTACTCTGGTCCGAGTCATCTTTAGTCTCCCTCAACTTCTGCTAAAATCTCCATAATCCTAACTCTACTTTTCTCACCGATGCATCTTTTCATCGACATCAGACTTGCTCAAACAGACATAGCCGTTCTCCCTTATACTATCCTCGATATATTTCTCAAATTCTCACCCTCCTCCAAACATGTTCATTCTAAATTCTATACATTAAAAACCATATATTGCTTGTCTATACCCACACAGAACTTTCCCTTTTTAACATAAGAGGTACACTAGGGTCACACGATATAACAATTTCTGCTCTCCATTTGAACCACCAAGTTACAAAATTTGTCCATATTTCCTCTCAACTCCAAGGCACTTACAAATATTCACTTAGGTAGTTAGGTATACCTTCTTACTATCTGCACACATGTTCCCTAGAAGAACTAGAACCCCGAAAAAAGTACTAATTTTCTGAGATTAATTTACGTCCAAATACTGTTTTCCAGACACTTTACTTCCCAACCAGGGAGGGGGAGGTGCATTTTTGGTCTTTCCGCTCGCATTACCCTCAATTCTCTTTCCCCTTATATAAAAACGTGATATATTGTTAAAATTGCAACAATAACGGCATGTAAACTGGTTCAAACACAAACTGTGTTCAAGTTGCAACCATGATGGCCCCTTTGACCTTTTCTCTTATTACGACAAGGAACTTACAAATAATTCGTGGATGATGTGTCCTATGTAACAAGTTAAAAGTCAAAGAACAAAAATATGATGATTAGAGGCCGTATACTGCAGGGGAGAGATACATAGTGGTTAAACAGTTAAAAAGAGGATGGTGCTTGCAAGTAATGTTTCTTTATTTTTCTTGTCAGATAATGCATTCTTGCTTCCAACAAAAACTACCATGATAGCACAAAAATAATCATGGCACATGCAGGCACCATCATCAACCACTCTCTGCAATTTCATACCACTTGTATTTAAAGAGCTCTTAACTTCAAGTTCGTTAGAAAGCTTTCACGATATACATGGAAGAAGAATATTGCAAGGCATCCAAAGTGGCATTTCAATAACCTAATTACTGACCTTCATCAGAATAGTTTGAATCAAATACCACACTGGTCAAATGTTGCTTTAGAAATACCTGCATCAAGGATGTTGAACAACAATTTAGAAATGTGTCCAAGATAGAGGTTGGCATGGTTGAATGCCATCACAAGCAATAATTAATCTGTAATGATGGATGGTTTGGAGCAGATGCTAGATGGTTACATAAATTAATTAAGATTAGCTAGACTACTAAACTGCATAGTTAGACACAAATCATGCAACCATGATTGCAATTTAAACATTTTCAACCTTCTCAATAACCAAACCCAGTAACTTAAGAGTACTCGTGTAATGTTGGTTGCTTTACAAACCTATTACAAGCAGCCAAGCCCAAAAGGCAAAGTACAAGTACATCAAAGTATCAGCTTGATAAACTAGAAAGAACCTAGTCTGCTTATAATATCACCACAATGGCAACACGGAAATTGTAAGCATCTTGTTAGCACATTTTAAAGGGTAGTTGTATCCAGACTATTTAGCCAATACCCTATGATGAGGTATGACAATGTTTTTTTATGCTAACACTAAAGTATAGTTTTCAACAAGCAATAGTTGATCACCCAAATAATACATCATGCTGTTTCTTGAATGAATCAATTGTAACCACCCAGGTTATGAAACCACCTAACCAATTGCATTCACAAAATAATACCAGGAAAAGATACCCCACAGGAATTAATGGCAATCTCCTCCTTTTCCAATGAAACCCACTTCACACAGAATTCTGGAGTTTGTACTCCCCATTTCCCAAGGTCGCAATGATTCCGAAGAAAAGAGTCCGCGAGAGCAAGGTAGCTCATTCATTTCAGATCACACAGAAATCAAGTTCCGGCTCCAGAGAGCCCTAGATATTATAAAAGCTCACAGCCAGTTTCTTTTTAGATACTTTTTCCCCAAAAATCACAACCAAACTCCCCTTTTTCGTAGTATATACTAGTAGGATCTTTTAGGCTACACCTAATTCTACATCATTTAGAGCATCTTTAAGGCAAAGCAGTAACTATCTGGGTAAGTACACAACTAAAAAAGCAAGGACAGCAACAATTTGGTTCGAATTTTATTTCCCTCTTTCTCACTCCATACACACTCCTGCCTCACAGAGGGAGATGTCTAGGAGCATGGAATAATTCAACCAGGAGCACAAGTTAATGAAGCATTTATAAAGTGCTAAACATCTGAAATGAATGGAATCAATCACCAGCTCAGAAAAACAGAAGCTACCTCAGATCTAATATCAACTGGCAAAAAAAGAACATACCGCAGAAAGAAGCTGCCTGGAATTTATATCCCAAAAGCGCACGTAACTGTCCAATCCTGATTCAGAGAGAAAAATAGGAAATAGATGTCACTGGAACTTCGCAAACAGCAATAAAAGGTCATCTTGTATCTGTAATTAAGATGGCCACCTCATCACTCTCTATAAAGCCTAAGCTAACACTTTATTCGGTAGACAGTGAAATAAGACAGCCAACCCCACCACCCAGCTAAAGAAAAATAGTACTACCTCGTCCCTAAACAATAAGCCACATTCTGTGTTCGACTGAAGCAGGCCATTTCTACATTAGTAATACAAGTTTAACTTTGCAGTTTGCATACCACCATTAGCGACACTGACACACCCAAATCTCAACTACTGAAATTCAAAAGAAAGGCTACATATGTGGCATGCTGTTGTAATTCTAAATAGTACTTGCACTCTTCTCTCCTAATGGTAACGTGGGTTGAAACATTTTTTACGGAACCTATTGTGATGAGGAGAGAGATAGAGAGAGATAAAAATAAAGACCCATAATAAAGATAGGGACATGGATATAGAGATATCGCATGCAAAAAGGTAATGTTGCAATTAGAGTGTGTTCCAAATTTCCAATTAAAAGAGAACAGAGGAAGCATTAGATTCTAGTATGGTATATTAACTCAATTCCTTAATATGACCAAGTAAAGGAGGAAATCGGGTCGTTCAGGTCGGGTATGGGACGGGTTACTTGGGGTCATGCTGTTTTCGGTACGGACTCGAGTCTGTTCGAATATGTCGGTCTTTGGCCAAGTCGGGTCTATTTTTGGAACAGGGCTGATCGGGTCAATACATTTGCAACGAAGGTATATAAAAATCAATATATTGTTATAGTTTGGTATATTCTCCCTTCCAAATTCGTTCCAATTGTACTGTTTTCTTTGATGGAAATGCGTATTTCTATGATGGAACTCTACGTATTTGCGGTTATTTGCTAGTGATTATTTTTTCTTCATATATCATGTAATTCGGGTCTCGTCACCTAAAAATAAAACTTCACACTACCTTTTCCCGAGACAAACAAAACTTAAGAGTCTCCCAAGAAGGAGTATTACCTTTACAGCTTGTTTGGATAGCCAAAATTGGAGGGAAGGGGAAGGGAGGGGAAGGAAAATGGAAAAACTCCATTGTTTGGATACCAAGTAAGGGAGTGAGGTATTTGTAGGGGAGGGAAGAAAATGCTCCCTCCAACATTGGGGAGATTTGAAAGGAAAACTCATCCTTCTTTCCTCCCCTCCCTTGCTCTTCCCTCCCCTTCCCTTCCCTCCCCTTCTTTTCCATCCCCTTTTTTATCCAAACACACTGTTACGGTTTACTATAAAGAATAACAATAATATTGAAGAGTATAATTGTATTGACTATAAACTTATAAATAAAAATATGATTTTCAAATTAATATTATTCGGGTCGATCTCGGTCGGGTCAAACACAAGCTAGATCTGTTCCAAGCCATTTGTCGAGTCGGATCTCTTCCGGGTTGCCGCTTTCAGGTCAATTTTGGGTCTCAAATCGGGTTGTTGGGGTCAGCATTGCCAAGCCTAGTCAGAAGTGGCCTATAATTTAGGAGCTAAGGGAGTACAAGAATACAACCAAAAAGAGAAACATACAGTGAGAGTAATTTGATAATCAGATGTGAAAAGGAAAAAATCAGGTAATAATTACCACATGATGCTATAACAGAGTGCTCCGGGTGTCTGGCTATGGACCTGATACTTCCAGAACACTTTCCCAAGAAGCATCCAACCAACTTCCCTGTCACAGTTTAACGCACATAGAGAAACAGTATGATTCTCTCATGCAAGCCAAAATACCAGATTTCATTACTGATGCAATAACACCATCGACAACATATGCATACCACAAGTGAAGCCAATTGATAACAATAGTTAATAAGTTTTAGAGGAAAAATCCTCGAACATTCCAGGGACCATCATTGAGCTTATTTGAGTACTATAGAGTAATAACATTTCATTTTTGCCTATGATAAGACCTAGGTCAATGGAACCCAAAACCATGCAGCAGACAGAATTGTAATGCCAAATAATGCCAAACTTGAATATAAAAAGGGGTCAGTAATGATGATGTACTATGATTTTCCCATCATGTGATCTTCAGACCCATGGGCACTAGAATTTCCAATGCCATTTAAGTAAACAACGTGTGCAGAAAGCATGTGGCTTGGCTAACTATTGAAAAGGCGAGTGCTGTTCCTGCTGATGACTAGAGGCTCTTTTGGGCAAGGCTTTAGGGACAGTAGTCTAAGAAGCATTACATGTGCTTTGCAAGCTCCAATAGTGAATCACTTTTGGACGCTTAGAGGAACGGAATAAAGCTTTCCGCGGATTATTCTTAGAAAAAAAAAAAAGTTTTCATTGACAGAACAAACTAGCATAAAATATGGGGACATAACCGCGATATAATATTGCAAAACTCTAACTCTACTGAAATGCTTTAGAAAGTCACCGCCTACTTCCTAGTTCCTTCATGAGTTCCAGTCCTCCCCTGACCTCCTTTCATTTCTTATACAACCATCCCACCTTCTATGTAATGTGATTTCTCTTCATGTGACTGGAATTCCCCTGCCAAATTCCCATCTCCCTCTCAACGACACATGTTACATAACCGAAGAACAATAACAAGATTCTAGATTCACAAGCAAAGACAACAATGAGGTGAATCACAATTGTGGCACAGTGTAAGGTTTCTGAGGTGGTGACTCAATTATAATAAACAGATTCAGTTGCAAATTTAATGAAGAGAAAAAAGGTAGAATCTGCGTTTACCAAAAAAGGTGACAAGGACTACCCAAGGCAGAGAGATAATTATGGGAAAGCGATAGGAGAGAAGTGTTTCATCTTCTTAATAATAGCCTTAAATGTTGAACGGCACATGTGGAGCATTAAGCAATTTTAGTCACATCTAGGCTCCGTTCTTTTGTTCTTTCGGACGGTATGGTGCTGAGCTACTGGACTGAAATTAATGGAGCTGAAATTAACTTAACTTAACTTATAATTCACAAAAAAAGTTATGTTATCAATAGTAATGGATAAAATTAATTCTAATAATAATATTTATAATACAAATTAATATAATTAACCTTAATAATAATATAAAAAAACATAATATTAATATCAACAATAACAATGATTATTATAGTATTATTATTTTAAATTATAATATTGTTATCATGATTAATTATAATTTAAGAGATTGTAATAACTTTAATATCAATGGATAATATTTAGGAAAAATTGACCGGGATAATCCAAACTATACTCGTTTCGCCAAGAATAATCCCTACTAAGCTAAGCTTTATTCCTGTATAATCCCAACTATTAGGGGGATCCGCCACAAACACCCCCAAGTGAAGTCACCTATAAACTTTTTTTTTTTCTTTTTTTTCCTACTCCCACCACGCACATCAGCCACCCCCTCCCCTCCTCTTCCTCACCCATTCCCAAAAACCCTCCCAACCACCCCCTCCCCTAATTCCGGTCGTCGACCACCCGAAAACCACCATTAACACCCCCTAAAGTCGTCATCTAAACCCTAACCACCGCAAAATTGTGGCCCACCACCCTAAACTGAATTGATTTTTTCGAAGATGGATGGGTTTCGGCTGGGAGTGGTGGGAAGGGAGGGTTTTCGAAGGGTTAGGAGTGGTGGCGTGAGGAGGGTTTTTGAGGGGGATATGGGCGGTGGCGTGGGGTGGGTTTTCGAAGGGTTAGGAGTGGTGGCGTGAGAGGGTTTTCGAGGGGGATAGGGGCGGTGGCGTAGGGTGGGTTTTCGAATGGGCTAAGAGTGGTGGCGTGGGGAGGGTTTTTGAGGGGGATAGGAGCGGCGGCGTGGGGAGGGTTTTCGACAGGGCTAGGGGTGGTGGTGTGGGGAGGGTTTTCGAAGGGGTTAGGGTAGGGTTGTCGAAGTAGTGGTTGTTTTCTTGCAGGGAAGGGAGAGGGGGATTCTGAGGTGGTGATGAGGGGGAGGTTTGTGGTTGTTTGCGAGTGGTGGTGGTGGGGCTGGGGGTGGTTTGACGCTGGCAGTGGTGATGGCGGCGAGGTGGTTTGTCGAAGCTTGGTGGTGGTGGGGAGGTCGGAGTTGGGTGGTGGGGAGGCCGGAGCTGGGTGGTGGCGTTGATGATGATTTTTGGTAGGATGGGGAAGGAGGGGTAAGGATTGAAATTTTTTAAAAAAAAAGGGTAATTTGTGAGAAACAATCTTTTAAATACACTTTTTTTTTTGCGAGAAACAACCTTTTAAATACATTTTTTTGCGAGAAACAACCTTTTAAATATTTTTTGCGAAAAACAACCTTTTAATTTTTTTTTGCGAGAACACACCTTATCACTCTTTTCCGGCCTTGACCACAAATTTCCGGCCTTGACCAAGTCAAATTTGCTATTTGCACTCCTTTTCCCTTATTTGCTCTCCATTATATAAATCCCATGTTTTTAAAACCCAAAAAGTTCTTTTTCTTTAAGTAAATTGATTAAGTAGTGTAATACATGGGATTATAAAAACATAAACCCAAATTTGTCAATGCATGTATTAGTACTAAGACTACTACTTAATCAATTTACTAAAAAAGAAAGAACTTTTTGGGTTTTAAAAACATGAGATTTATATAATGGGGAACAAAGGAGGGAAAAGGAGTGTGGAAATAAGAAAGAAGGAGTACAAATAGCAAATTTGACTTGGTCAACGCCGGAAAACAGTGATAAGGTGTGTTCTCGCAAAAAAAAATTAACAATGTTGTTTCTCGCAAAAAAAAAATTTAAAGGTTGTTTCTCGCAAAAAAATATTTAAAAGGTTGTTTCTCGCAAAAAAGTGTATTTAAAAGGTTGTTTCTCGCAAAAAAAAAATTAAAAGGTTGTTTCTCGCAAAAAAGTGTATTTAAAAGGTTGTTTCTCGCAAATTTGCCAAAAAAATAAAATAAATAATAATTGTAAACAGCCACTAAGAGCATGACACGTGTCATGTTTACCTATTGCATAGGTTTCCATCCGGTCACGGGGTGTTTGTGGCGGACCCCCTTAATAGTTGGGATTATACATGAATAAAGCTTAGTAAGGATTATTCTTGGCGGAACGGGCATAGTTTGGATTATCCTGGTCAATTTTTCCTAATATTTATACTAAATAAAAAAAATTGAGGAATACAAATTGAGCAGAGTGAAGCAAATCTTGAAGAAAGTGTTGATATTGACATGGTTGATCATCGAAAGCTTCCATGTTTAAAAGAAGAAAAACATTAGCTATGATAATTTAAAAAGATATGAAACATTCACGTTAAACTGGCCGTGAAGATGTTAATGATGGCAATGAAGATGGTTATAATGGCGGGAAAGATGTTAACAATAATCATGTAAAAAGATAATGAAAAGGTGGGAGACCATACAAGAAGATGAATAGAAAATTAAAACAGAAAATGATTTTTATTTAGAAGCATAAAATGTACTTGAATTGATATTAATGCTAATATTATATTATTTCGAGCAAGGTTGCAAGGAAAATTAACTTTGTAATAATATTAATAAAAATAATTATTATAAGTCATAATAATAATAAGACTTATAGTAATATTAATGAATATGATAATGTCTCATATGTAAAGCGATAGTAATAAAAACATTAATTAGAATATTTAAAAAATAATTATAATAGTAATATTTTTTTATTAAAATTGATTATAATGTCTAATAAGTAAAACAATAATATTGGAAAAATTGATAATAATATTAAAAAACACAATTAGATATTAACATATTAAGAAAATTTAATTGAATTTCATATATCAATACAATAATACTTATTATGACAATAAAAATAAATTATGAATGATGACAAAAGTATTGTTGATAATAAACTGAACTGAAATTCAGGGAGCACTGGTGAACTGAATCGAAATTAATTTCAAGTAATCCAATCCAAAAGAACATGGCCTAATACCACTACACTATAGATCCAATTGGTGTTTATTGTTTAGGAAACCTTTTTCTTAAAACACAGACTAGATTAAATATTGTTAGAAACTAGCTTAGGTGAATTACCAGATCAAATCAGAAAAATAAAGGCGAGAATTAAAGTTGTATTATTAGAATTCTATTATTGAAGTTGTCTTAGCTTAAACAGACATTACGAAAAAGTATATGATATTTTCAAGCTCTCGAGAGGCTTATTTCTCTCCTAAAATGAGCTTTCGAGAAGCTCACTCTCTCCTTAACGAAACCAATCAACTATCCGATATTTTTAAGATATCCTTTCCCTCTCTAAATACTCTACTTAAAAAACTATTATCTATAACTAACTTCTTCAAGCTACTAAAAACTAGTAAAGCTAATGTCTCAAAAGCCAAAATATCGTATGTGAGTGTCTCAGTCCATTAATTAAGAAGATTTATACAAGATTCAAGAGCTAAAAAATATATTTTGAAAAAGATTTAAAAAAAACAATGACATCTAGAGAACACAGCGCGTCAAAAGACCTCTTTCTCATTTTTCCGAGTGTATCCATCATAACCACTTTCCATAGCAATATGTTAATAAAACAAAAAAATTCCTAGAATTAGATTAGGTTCAGTTCTTCACCCATTGATTTAACTAATATCATTCTCGAGTTAGTAAGAGTTATAGCAAGTTCATTCATCTCCAAGTCACTACAAAAACTGATATGATTTCTCAAGATAGTCAAGAGTGATCGCAAGTTCATTAATCTCCAAGTCACTAGAAGATATGATCCCAATTTGCCACTTATCCTACTTATTAGAACATGATCTCCCAAAATTGCTTCTCTCATGCTTATTTGGTATAGACTCACGCACTCTTATGTTCCCTCCACTGCTCCACATCATGAACCGGGACATCACCACTTTGCCTCTTAGTTTAAAAAGGCGCAAGTCGCACCGAGGAGCAAAGGGTCCCAAGAACCTAAGCACTAGGCAAAGGTGCAAGGTGAAGGCGCGCCCCTTTTGTATGCGTGGCACGTTAATACTAATTCTTTTTTAATAATAAGCACTTTTATATACGTACATTAAATATAGTTGATATTACGGCTATTAAAATTGAAAAAAAGGTAAGTGTATAAATGTTTGTCTTGTCTCTTGTCAGGGATAGTCCCTTATAATTTACTCCAGTAATTCATTGAAAGAGAAAACGAAAAACAAAGTGAAGTCCAAGATTCCAGAAGAGTAAGAGGAGCATGATTGAAAGAGAAAACTAAAATAAGATATCGAACAGAAAAAAAAAAGTCTAAGAAAGATAAAAGGAATGAACCTAAAGCTAGTTCTGACGATGGCCACGGGATGGGAAAGACTTGCCGACATCCTTTCTCGCCTCCGGCAAAGTGGTGCCCCTCATAAACTTCCAATATGAATAAAGGTTTTTCCCCATCATAGAGATTTAAAATTAGGGTTTATTCTCATGATGATTTATGCAATTAACAAAGGGAGTATCCTCG
Source organism: Patellifolia procumbens (assembly GCA_947645195.1). Classification (NCBI taxonomy): domain Eukaryota; kingdom Viridiplantae; phylum Streptophyta; class Magnoliopsida; order Caryophyllales; family Amaranthaceae; genus Patellifolia; species Patellifolia procumbens. The sequence continues at coordinate 119,114 of CANSGD010000290.1, forward strand.
GATTGTTGTAATTAAGCCAAGGTAAGTCTGCACTTGAAGAAAATTTTCCTTTTTTTTACATTTTAAAGTCAGATCTACCGTCTCCCTTTCTCTCGCACGATTCTCTACTGAAGACGGCCAAGGCGTGCGAGCCTCTCATAAGGCGACAAGAGGCGCATGCCTCGCCTTAGTTGGAGGAGGCGATTTTCCGAACACCTCGCCTAGCCCCTAGGCGCACTTTTCAAAACTAAGTTTTGCACAACTTCATCTAGCAACAAATAATCACCATGACAAACGTATCCAACTTAAGAGGAGCCAACATCATCTTTCAAGCATCCAACTATGCTCTTCTCCTTGAGAAAAGTAGTAACATCACAGAATTTAAATCAAGTAGCCTCCTTGATAGTTCTATCTTTGTAGTGCAGATTAGAATTAGCAAGTCATTCACATGCCCTAAACTTCATCTTAGCAAGCTTCTGTCATCCCTGGCCATCATCATGGACACCCTAAAAATGACCACATTGTGGACCTCAATATTAGCTACCCAATTCAACCCCGATAGACTAGTTTAGAGGGCAAACTTGATCAACCATCACCCAGGTGGACCAATAGTTTGTTTATTATCTTAATTCGTAAGGGACAGGAAAGTAGAAAAGAAATTTTACTAATACATTACAAAAAACAAAACAAAAAGGAAAAACCCTTAAATAGCCATATATATCAAGTAAGAAGCACAACAGCCTCCAGATAATCTCAAACATAAATAATAACATGTTAACTAGTTCCTCTGTGTGAGTTTCTAAAGGTCTATACACACCCAAGCACATATTTACATGCAACTCAAAGTGCATGTATTCCCCCCCACTTCCAAATTTTCCACACAAAAAACTAATCAGTGCGAAGTTGTTCCAGTACTCATGAAAACAAAGCCACAACCAAATACCGCATCATTGTCTATTTACTCCATTTGCTGCCATGATTCTGTAGCTCAAGAGGCTGGTATGACCTTCTCAAGATGTCAATAGATCAATTTAAGGGGTTAAGTCCAGGAATATCAGGCCAGCCACCATCTTTGGTTCTCTGTGCAAACCTCTCTAGTCATCCTCCACCACAAAGATCCTTAAAATCCCAAAAATGTAATGCAACTTAATACATGAATGTACATCAAATCCAATCTGCTTCCAACTGAAAACTAGGGACTCATGAATATTCCTCTAGATTTAGACTGACCTACCCAAATTCCAGAACTCCTCCAAATATCTTTGTTACATTATCTTAAGTTGATGAAAAAAATAATGAGACAAAATGTCCACTCGCTCTGCTTGCAAATTTTTCAACAAAGTCACTTCTAAGCCATCTAAAATGACACAATAAAGGCTCCTTCAATCCATACCTTTGTGGAGGAAGCATGCATAAACAAAAAAGTAAGCATACGAGATAGAGAGGAGGAAGCAAAACACAAAACTAAGACAAATGGACAACAAACAACTTCAATAAGAATTCTCTATTGTAATTGCCTTCAATTTATTCACATCCAAATTATTCGAAATTGTAGGAACTCCCCTAATAACCTGCCATTTCCAGCAATGTGCCTAAACTTCAAACCTAAAGAATTGCATAAGTCAATACAAAGCTAACCAAACTTAATGATTTAGATATTAGCAAGCGACTTCATCAATTCTCTTTCACATCCAAACTTTCCAGACAGATTCAAACTTAATGTTCAAAGAAACCAACATTGTCTTCTAAATACATTCAAGTTGGGTTCATGTTGGCATTTTTTTGGATAGCCTGTATAATCTTTACATAGACACACAAGAATGTTCAAATAGGATTTGACAGCACAACCTTGTACTTCCAAACAAGAAAAAATTTATAATAACATCAAATTCTAAAGGATGAGACTGAAAATTTGAGTGCAGAGCTATGTACAATAACCATATACAATAATATACTCAGCCACAATAAAGAAAGCAAAAAACAACTCTGCCAACCATAATGTCCTAATATTAGGCCAAACATACAAAGATAAGCATATCTCAAAGACAATCAAATCCACTACCTGTACGAATGTCAAAGGAAGCCAGATCACCAGAACCAGTCCCCGCATATATAGTGTGTCCATCTAAATCTTCGGCAACCGCTTTAATAGGTGTCTCCCTGAAATCAACTGATAACACAGGCCTTCTCTGAGCTGATATATCGTAGAGGCGAACCTACCAGAAAGGAGCATGAGCTAACATTTAGAGAAATGAAGAGAACTTCCGGGTAGGAAATATAATTGTATCACTTAGTCACTAACTAAAGAAGTCTAATGCTACAAATCATTAAACAATACTTGTATACTACTGATAATCAGGAGGATAACCAAATTTAATATCTATCATGCCACATACTCAGACACAAAAGACTTATGAGAAGAACAGCCATCACAGGAAAGTGAAACTTAGATCAATTTTGAAGACAGGTTTTAAAAATGTGGCATGGATTGTAAGTTCCCTAATAGAAACAGATACGTTGGTGTTTTAGCTTCTGCAATGACCCTTAGAAGCACATGAGAGCAGATGGTCTCCATTCTCCAACATGACACACATTTTAGATAAATAAGAGTGTATTCACTCATGAAGTAATTCAGCAATCAAGCACTTGCGTTTATCCAACTTACGATAGAAAAAACCCAAGATAGGCTAAGCAAAGATAGTTGTCAAACATTCTAATTAGAGTTTAATGGAGACAGAGAAAATTTCTAGAAGTATAAGGACAAGAATTTTACTATAATTACTTAGTTTTAGAGTCACCAGGTGGAAACAAGGGGCAAACGCTTAGTTTAAAAGACGTGAGGCGCACCGAGGCACAAAGGGTCTAAAGCTTAAATGCGAGGCACAAGGAGAAGGTGTGCACCTTTCGTAGGCGAGGTGCACTTTTATTTTATTTTTTTAATCACTTTGTGGCATTAAGTATAATTAAGATATATACCAAAAAATAACAATACTTTCAAAAAAAAAAAGGCTACGTAACCACCGTTGTACTGACCTTTGACTTTCTAGCTCAATTACCAAAGCAGAAGGGGGAAAATAAGGGCTGGACAGGGACTTAGCTACTCTAAATAGAAGAGAAAGGAAGAGAATAATAGAGAGACGCATGAGGAAGGAAAAGAGAGTAGAAGACAAAATTGTAGATACTCACTTGATAACATACAAACACGATGACCACCGGCACTTACTGGAGGTGGCTCGCCGGTCTTTTCTGTCACAACCGGCTAGGAGGCAGCCATCAATTGTTGCATATTCGTGACTTAGGGTTTCCAAATTAGGGCTTTTGAATTGCGGTTTCAATTGAAGAAATTATTTGCAATTAGGGCTTTTGCTCGAAAATGACATATAAACTTATGTACATGTTCTCACCAAAAGCTTTAGCTCATATATTCAGATCTACACGTTCTCACCAAAAGCGCCTAAGGCGATTAGAGGCGTGCCTCGCCCAAGGCGGCCAAAAGGCCTTGCATGGCTTTGTGGAGGTATTTTGGTCATCGCTTGAGCTCGCCTTTCGCCTAAGCAACCCTTAGGCGTGTTTTTTTTAACTATTGGAAGAGGTACCTGAAAACTACACATGAACCACAAGACAAAGGCACGCACATCTCATAGGTGAGGCACCATGATATGGCACAGACAAGGCAGAGGCACACACATCTCATAGATGGACATTCAACGACATAGTCAGACTGCAGGTGCAGGTTGGGCCGTCCCTCCTCAATTCTAGAATGATCCACCTATACCGCTCTCTTCTACCTCATCAAGCTAAGGTATCGGTTCCGGACACCTTTTCTTTTTTTCACTTTTGGATTTTAATTTTCAGCAAAAGAAATACTTGAAAATAAAGCCTTAAAACACGTGTTCATGTGACAAAATTCAAGGGCAAGGGAGTTGGGAGCCTGTTGATCAACAGAAAACAAAATGGAAGAAAATGAGATACAAGAAGAAAATACTAAACATCTTACTGTAGTGGTCAAAGACGATAAAGAGTGAAAGCATAAGCTTCTAAAAAATGAGGAGGAAAAGAGGAATGCAAAATGTGATAGAAGGGGGCAATTATGAAACAAAGAAAGTGAGGCGATCAGATCAAAACGAAAGAGAAAGCGCAAGAGACACAGCACGAAATGAGAGAAAGAGAAAACCCTGAAATGGCTTGACCAAACACATTCCAAGGAATCTGGTGCTGGACATCGCAGGAGAGGACTCTGGCATTTACTGTCATAATGGGCGAGTCAGCTACCACCAATATCGAGCTATTACCCAAATCTGTAATTTAGGTGTTCTTTCTTGATTCAGGCCTTTAAGTTAGGGTTGAATATGAAGTAATTTCATGCAATTAAATGAGGGCTTCTGCTCATATCTTAATCTTACGGGTAAGTTTTAGTTAAAAGAAATTTTGATATTTTTTTATCTTCACGCTTCAGCTCAAATATCCACTCTCGCTCAGGCGTCTACCATAAAACTGGCTCAGATGATTCACCTTGTACCTCACAGAAAGCAGCACGAGAAGTGACTCTCACAATGCCCAATGAATCGGAAGTGTTTTCCCCACCATCACTACGTGCCCTTCGTCTTGGCGGGCGTTTGGCGATCCTTTTTTTGATTAACTACAAGTGTGCTCCAGAAGATCTTTAGAAACTCTATGGAGTATCACTCATGCATTTTTTTCCCGTAATACGGTAATAGAACTTGAAATGTTTCAGAATTCAGCCTCTAGAGTTAGCAAAGTAAAACCTTTGGCAAAGAAATCTAATGCAGGCCACATATATATATCACTTATTAAGAGCAGTCATTGCTTAGACATTGTTTGGTTCATCAACATTTGACTTCCAACGGAAGTTGTAATTCCTGGGTAAGTAACAGATGGAGGTCAAGAAAGAATCCATGACAGTTGTTTCATTAGTTGATAAGATCAGCATCTGGCAAATTAATCAGCTACGAGATTACCCCCACTTGATTACAAGAGTGCTACCTCTTCATGGTATGAGATGCATTTAGTTTTCAGGTGGAAAATTTACAAGTTCCACCAACGTCTCACCTCTTCCCCCCCCCCAGATTGGCACAAAGTAAGCAAGTAGCTATGAGTCATAGGACGTAATCTAGATAGCAAACTTCCTAAACCATGGAAGTTAATTGTGCAAATTGTGTTTTCAAATCACTGGTGGAAAAAAAAAATTATCGCCTCTACATTACCTGATGATTGTTGGTACCAGCCACAACCTTACGATGATCATCCTTGCTTAGAAAGGTTAGTGATGAAAACCAAGTTGGCGTAAAGATCCCAAGGCTATTCTTTGGGGGCTGCAGAAAAATTACAATAGTACTAAGCACTCTAGTTTGCTTGAGGAATCAAAAAAGCTGCATTACAGTACAGGCCAGAGATATTTAAACAAATTGTTTAAAAGCTTACAGATTTTGCACTCCAAATCTTACTAGCCTTTTCCAAATCCCACATGTTAACTTCAACACCTTTCCTAAACAAATTGTTGTAGATAGCAAATTAGCACCTCGTGAGGCGTAGCATGTTACAAAATGCAGTCAAGTAAATATAGTAATGTAGGTGTCATAGCACAAAGGCTCACCCTCCAAACACAGAGTAGCCTTCATCAGCATGTACTTTGGAGCAGCAAATGTCACCAGAACCACACACACTCCATGTGTCTGCATTAGCACAAGAGATGGAAGCCCCGTGTGAAACCAAATTTTCAACTCTCCTCAAGCTTGCTTTCCCTTTAGTTGTACACGTAAGCAAGGTGCGGGACCTAATTACAAATGGAACACGGAGAAAAAATTTGCTTAAAGCCACCATAAAGAATAAAAGAAAGAGTCAATTGTACCTTTCCCTCTGTTCTTATTTCATAATATCATATACAAAGAATTGACACGATTTACCTTGAAGGTGACTCTGCACTCTGCTTTTTAAATAGATGCAATCCGTTGATTGGGTCATCTAATGGAGATGTGCCAGAACCATCATCGGATATTGAAAAGCACAACTCTCCTGTAATCGGACTCAAAACATCAATCTGCGTCGTACAATATTGCATACACAACAATGTATCAGGAAAATATGAGCTTAGAATATAAAAAAGGCTTGCTACCCATTCATAATAAAGTTTATATGGTAAGGAGCAACTTACTGCACCATTTCTTCTGGCAACTGCTAGCAACTGCAGCATTGAAAAACAATAATGAGAGGTTTTCACATGAATAGATACAAGCCGTAGCAAAATAAGAATAGAAACAAACAATGGCGAGGGAGGGGGAAATGGTACATTCATGTATATGTAGAATTTAATGTACCGTAGTATAATATCACTAAGTAGACTTAATAGAGTGAACGACTCATGAAACCCGGGTTCACATCTCCATACCAACATATTTTTCCCTTTCATACAATTTCATTTTTTCAAATTGTTAATTCTTGCCCCTCATCCAAAAAATTCCTAGCTCCGCCATTGCAAACAAACCAAACTTTCTCGACACGACAAACATGCACTATAATAACTCTACATCAAAAAGAAAACTAGCAGAAGTAGCAAACATACAGGCCTTCGAACAGTCCAAAATATATTGTCAAGCAACAAAAACATTACATGAATGCCTAAAAACTATGAATGCCCAGAATATACATAATAAATACAAAGTTAAAAAATGGTACAAAAAGAGATAAAAAGAAAGAAAAAGCATACAGGGTTAGATTTGGAGTCATCAAGAGAAGAGGCAAGGATAGCTTTGGAAGAATCAGGGTCACCCCATCTATTGACCACCTTAGCAACCCCATCTTGCTTAGTCCTAGCTTCAATTACTGAAAATGCAATTGGCACAAAAGGATTAATTAATACTTCATAAAAGAAGAAAGCAAAAATTGACATGGAGAAAAAGAGGAAGTGTGTTTCAGGAAAAGGTGAGTACCTTTAATAAGACCAAGTACGTCGAAAGAAAGAGCTCTAAGTGGTGGGCAACCTGGGCACTCGATTGTTGTGGTTCGCGGCATCTCTCTCTATGTTGTCTGTTATTAATGGCGGAGTAGAGGAGATGGTCGGACGAGGAGTAGAACTGTAGCAGGAGTGTTAAAGCGGGCGGCAACGACGGCTGTTTTACAAAAACATTAAAAACACGGGGCCCAAATGAAAAGGGTTTTCTGCTCTTATTTCCCGGCTTGGTTTCTCCATTGAGTTATTCATTAATTTGTATCTATGAGATAAATTAGCAAAAAGAGAAGTATTATTTAATTTTAAAGGTATATAAAATCACTTAAGTTTTTGAAAATGGGTAGATTATATATACTTTTTTTGTTTTTTTTAAGTGATATATAAATGTTTTTTTAAGTGATACACTTTCAAAATTTTCTAATTTTGGTAATATTTACCTTATAAAATTAAAATATTACCCTTACTTACTAATTTAATCAAACTTAAATCCTTTTATCCATACTAATTAATCCTACCTATCCCATTAATGATTCCCACTAAATTTCATCTACCCAACCCCCCTCATTTATGAATCAAACTGATTCATGAACAAAACCCTTCACATTCTAGGGTTCGTTCATTCTTCAATTATTGATTCTCACTTTCCCTTCTCAAAAATCCTCCTCCTTCTCAAAACTGTTCTAGGGTTTCTGTACTTCTCTCGTCTCTCTCTTCATCCTCCAAATTCTCTCTCATCAATCCTCTTTGTTCATCCTTAAACCTTTCGTCTCCCTCTGTTTCACTTTCATTCTCCCAAAAATCGAATGAAATCTGCGCTCTCCTCTCCAAAAAAATGTCAAAAGTCCCTGATTTGAAGCCTCTGGTTGACGCGCACTTCAGATTAAGGGATGAAAATGAGGCCATGTTCATCTATGATGTAATTCAATCTCTCGAACATGGATCTCCTTGGCAAAGGCGATTATATGAGAGTGGGGGTGCAGAGAAGGTGATGGGTCCCCGTGCATGTCGAGGTTTAGATAAGGTTCTGGAAGCCCAGAAAAATAACACTCCGGTTGTTTGGAGTGATGATGAAAGTTTTAGTTCCGATTCTGAGTTTGGCACTTTCAATTTCATTGAAATTTCATCTGATTCTGAGGAAGTGAAGGTGAAGGATGAGGGAAACGAGGAAAGAAAAGGAAAAGAAAAAGTTGGGTTGAGTGAGGACAGAGAAGAAGAGGTTAAGGGAGAAGGGTTGAAGGAGATTGAGAAAGGGGAGGGAAGGAAATCTGCAAAGGGAAAGGGAAGGAACTATGTAGATCTGTCAGTCAGATTGTTTGTGCCCTACATGCTCCTCAACCGGAGGATTTTTATGACTACACTAAGAGAATGCAGAGAATGAATTTTAGTGTTTGTTTAGATGGATCTGGCAAATTGTGTGGTGTTCCTGCTTCTTGTGCCCCTCTTTCTGCTTCTAGGTCTGCTGGTGGAACTGGTGGTGGTGGGTCCCCTGATGGTGGATCTGGTGGTGGTGGTTCATCCACTGGTGGGAGGAAACCGTACCTCATATCCTCTTTTGCTAAAGATTTGGCTTCCTTTGCTGCTGCTACTTCCTTTTCTAGAAAGAGGAAGGGAGGTGTGAATTTCCTTTTTATTGCTTTACTGCTGATTCCTTCAAATTTGGCTTGTGGTTGTTATTGTTGTTTGATTGCATCACTTAATTATGAATTGTTACTATTAACATTTGATTAGTATTGAATTTGCTAATGGTTCTTACATTATGTTGGATGCGTATATGAGTCCCTAGAATAACTGTTAGGTTGATTTTTGTTGGATAATGTTCATGAGTTAATTTTGTGCTAGTGCTGCTGAGAATTCATTCCTTTTGTGACCATGATTATGGTTTCTGAGTAGCATTTGCTTTGACTTAGTGGTTGATGCCTAATTTGATGAATGATGAAGATGCACATTGATGATTTTTGGATGATTTAAACTTGGCTTGTAGTATGTATTGCACAATTGTGAGTCCTTGGTAAATTGAAACAATAAAGAGTCCCTTGTTAAATTTCACTCAACAATCCAAATGATGAAGGGGCTCACAATGAACTCGAAGTAGGTCAATGAATTGTTCGGCAACTTATGTGCCTTGAGGTAACATTGCCCTATCTTCATGAGTTACTCTGTACTCCCTGATGGATTTGAAGGTCAAATGATGTTTTTGTGATGCATATTATGGTTCTTCCATCTCAGTCACCTATATCAATCCCTTGATGAACAATAAATGAATGAAGTTAATGACAAATCAATGACAATTATATTTGCATATAACTCTTAAACTGCATAACATATTTGCATATAAAGGGTTAATATAACATGTTTTAAACTGCATTTACAAACCTAGTTACAAAAAGTACTTGTAACTCCATCCTCCTCCCTAGCTACCTAAGGTTTGTTTTGCAGTTTAAATACCCAAAAAAGATCAAGTAGTCACCCAAAAAAGACCAAGTAGTCACCCAAAAAATGTCTTACTTACATGTACTATGTTTTTTGTACTCTGTTTTTTTGTACCATGAACTTCACAAAAACTGCAACTTCATGCTTCACTTTTTCCCCCAAAAAAGTCTTTACCCTTTTATGCATTCAAATGTCTTCTTTCATTCTTCATAGACAACATCAATAGTTGTCAAACTTGAGTCATTATCAAAAACGATAATTTCATCTTCATTTGAGGGCATTTTTTCATTTAAGTACTTCACACTTTCATCAATTAATGACTGATCAACCAAAACAGTTTTGGGGAGGAGGCCCAATCTTTCTAATCTAGCCTTACCGTGATGGGGATTTTTGTAGTTGTTTCCACCTTTAACTTTCAAAATTTCAACCATCACATATTGCAATTGTAGCCAAGTATACATCATAACTTGAGTATCAAACCTTGCATAAGCATCATTAACACTTACAATAAGTTCATCAATGTTTTTTGGAAATGTTTGATACATCAAAGCTTGAATAGCTCTAAAAAACCCTAAATCTAAAACATTTAAATCAGGGGATTGAGGTGGTTGTTGAATGAGTTGGATGTTGAATCCATTTTGTGCTGCTACTACTTTGAATTCCTCATCATTAGGGTTTATGTGTGGCCTAGCGTTATCTTGTTGAATGAATATGTTTTTAGACATTCCTTCAGGCCATTTACTCATGATTGAGGGGATGACATGTTGAATTATCATGTCTTTGATGACCTTTTGAGTGATTCTTTCAATGACTTTTGTTTCAATTGTGCCGGTCTCTCTGTTTTTGCTTCTCTTCTTAGCTGGTACCTTTTCCACAGAGGGGAAAATGCTAAATTTACCATCATGTAACACTTTTCCTTCATTGTCAAATAATGGTTCAGAAGTAGCTGCCATGAACATTGCCTTAATCTTAAACCTTTTAGATTGACAGCACTTATTGGGATCATCTTCCCTTGGCAGCAAGTAGAACCTTCTAGTTTCTGGACTTAGATAAAACCATTTTTCATCAATATGGATTATGTTTTGTAAGTTCATAAAATTGGCTGGCTGTGTTGAGGTTCCTGGTTCAATATGGGATAAAACCCATTTCATCCTAGCCAACTTATGTGCTTCTGTTAGACTTGGGTGATTACTGCTTGTATGACTTCTTAATCTCCCCTTTTTGAGGAGTGTGTAAACTGCTGAGGGGTGGATTTTTAATGCCCCTGCAAAGCATCTCACACTTGTCCTCAAATTTAGAGGGACTGACTGCAGGAATTCCTAACTGTATTCCTTTGCTTTTCTGCCAACTCTTCCTTCTTTTTGGTTCCTGACATCAATGGTATCACTATTTGCTCTTTGTGCACATGCTCTCCTCCATAATTTGTCCATTGTCACCCTGGAAACACCATACTTCAAAGCTGTTTTGGAAATTGCTCCAAATGGTAATTTGTTTTGCTCAAGCATTGCTAAAAGCTCATCAATTGCTTGCCTTCTTTTCTCATTTGTTAGATTTGGCCTTTTTCCCCTAACTTGTATGTTTGTTCTGTTGAGGGGATTGAATGTCCATGTCAGGCTCCATCTCAGTTAGAAGCTGTTCATAGTAGGCTTTCCAATTGTCTTCATCAACCATGGCTTGGAAGAACTCATTTGGTGCATCTCCCATTTTGTAAATAGAGTTGATGCATATTAGCTTAGGTAATTGGGAATTTGGATTATTGGGATTTTTTTGGGGGTTTCAAAGGATTATGTTTTTTAATGGATTGTGATGTAAAGCTTCTGTTTTGGATTTGGTTTTTTTTATTGAACTTCAGTTACTTGCTGCTGTGACATCAAGCTTTAAATTTGCTCCAAAAAAAAAATTGGAGTTATAAGCCCTTAAATAGGGCAGATTCTGATGTTAGGGGGGAACTTTGGGGAGGAAATGAAAATGCAATGGAGGGAAATATTTGGAAAATTTTGAAAAGTGGGCCAGCAGCCAAATAAATTTAGGCGCATAAGGGGAGTGGTCCCCCATCTTTGCCGGGTAATTAAAAAACGTTGGGGTGGAGACCACACCCACTTATTCTACAATTAAACCCAACAAATTACACTTACAATCTTTTGCCTCAAAAAACGCAAAAGCAACTTTGTATCACTTAAAAAAAAGGAAAATTTGTGAAAACCCCCCCTACAACTTTCCAGTTTTTGTGAAAAACCCCCCGCAAGTTTTTTTTGTAAAAATAACACCCAACAAGTTAGCAAAATTAGTGGTTGCACCCCCTAAACCCTAACTCTGTTAAAAAAGTCCGTTAAGTGGGGCCCACCTGATTCTTTCTCTCCTAAAACACTTTGAAATTACATTATTACCCTTCCTTTTAATTACCCAACTGATTTCCCACTTCACTCTCTCTTCTCTTTCCCTCCAATTTCCCACCTACAATATCTCTTCTTCTTCAGTGGTTCTTCTTCTGATTCTGCTCCCATTTTCTGACTTCTTCTTTCCATTTATCACGCGAGTGTAAGATACCATAGCCAAGGAGGACATAAATGATAGGGGAAAAAGCAGAAGCCATAACATATTTTCTGGTATTATCTTTCCTTAGAATTATCTGTGCCTCATATTCTGAAATCATATATGATTCTTCCAAATCTGGTGAATCCATATCCTGTATTTGTTCTCCTTCAATCCAACCCTTTCATTTTCAGACCCTTTTTTTCAATGTCCATCTTCAATCAATCTCTATCCTAAATTTTCTTCAGGGCACCCCTTAAAACCCTTAAAAATAAAATCTTTTAAAGGAGAAAATTGAATTTTGGTTACAAAAATAATGTGGGAATTTTCAAGTCAACAAGATTTCTTCAAAAATTGCAGATAGATGGACAATGGGGAGCCCCTGATTCAATCTCCCCTCAGATGTAGATGAAGAAAGCATCTTCAATAAATTATGTCCTTTATTACTATTTTTTTCTTAGTTTTAAAGTGTTTAATCTTAATATTCTAGAAAATATGGTTTGAGACTTCTACTGATTTATTTTATATGCAATTCACTGAACTATTAACATCACGCTCTTTTGTACGAGAATCATTATTATACTCATGAGAAGTTAACAGTAATCTTTCAATTACCTTTGAAACTGCACGAGTCATCATCCTCCTACAATTTAATCATTGTTGTACTGGCTGCTAAAATTTCAATATCTTAGAGGTCTATTTTCAATGGCAGTGCTTTGGTGGGTCATGGTTGTTCCAATGGCAGTGGTTTCTTTAGGCCTCCTATGGTCACAGTGTCTAATTGATTAATTCAAATTGTTCTCCTTCTGAAAAATGAAGCTGCTTGTTATGCAGTTGTGATGTGAATACTGAAGCAAAAATCAGCAAAACTTACCCTTGTCAGCACGAGATAACAGTATAGTATCATGTCATAGATCACTTTTCTTTGGTCCCATAACACATAAACTAAAATTTAAGCAAACATCAGCATTTTTAATGAAGGAAGGAGGAGAGAAATCAGCTGGGAATTGGAAGGAAGGAGGAGACAAATCAGGTGGGAATTGGAAAGAAGAGGAGAGAGATTGAAGTGGGAAATCAGTGGGGAATTAAAAGGAAGGGTAATAATGTAATTTTAAAGTGTTTTAAGAGGGAAAGAATCAAGTGGGCCCCATTTAACGGAGTTTTTTAACAGAGTTAGGGTATAGGGGGTGCAACCACTAACTTTGCTAACTTGTTGGGTGTTATTTTCACAAAAAAAACTTACGGGGGGTTTTTCACAAAAACTGGAAAGTTGTAGGGGGGTTTTCACAAATTTTCCTAAAAAAAATGGAGGAAGTATGAAACACTTGTCTCAATAATTCATCACCACCATTTTCAAAAATAAATTCGTACCAAAAACTAAAGAGCTCTTAACAGACAACCGCCAAAATAAAAGTTTGTCAAAATACCTTCTAGCAACGACAAATCAGGAGGAAATTGTTCAACGTCGCTGCTAAATTTATCAAAATGGAGAATCCGGAGCAAGTTCAAAATACAAACCAAACTCTAAGTACAAAAATCAACAAAAATCAAATGAAGAAGCATCAAACAACGAAAAAGATGATCAACAGTCAGTACATTAGCTTAATTATCATAATTTTCGACCTATTCATCACATAAATTAAAATTTAAGAATAATAAATTTATAATTAAGTGTCGGTTATTGATATCATGATCAGCAAACGATTAAGGAATGCTACTTGACGATGTTGAGACCTACGTCATGGAAGCATGAAAAATCTCAGCTGCCTAGCTCTTCCTCGGGGAAGACGGATGGAATGTCCCAGCTATAGGGTTGGCCACGAACAGAACTGAAACGAGCCGAACCCGATCCCAAAAAAAATGTTCTATTACTTAACGAGCCGAGTTCGAACTATATAGTGTTTGGTTCGTTAGCTCGCTAACAGTTTGAATATCAAACATTAGTGTTGTCAATATGCTACGTATATTTCATGTCTATTAAGTTACTTCTATGACTTATGTATAGTAAAAACATTTGTCAATCTTTATACATTATGGCTATAGTTATTACTCTTCCTTTCTTAGTTCCCAAAATTTCCATTAATTGTGTAATTGCCTAAATAAAACAACTCCCCAAGCCTCCATTAACACACTTTCCTTTACCCATAAATCCCAACAGTAAAGATTCGATACTCCTTCCCTAAAATTGAAATCATTTAAGAAACTTTGCAATAAACCTTTACAGCTTCTAACCTCTCCATCTTCTTCAATCCTTTATATTCTAATAACTTATTTCCTTATATCAATGTCAGTATCTATTTTTCCCTCAACTTTTCATATACCTTGTTTTATACTACCTCCGTTGCGCAATACATGCAACGTTAGGAAATGGCACATGGACCAAGGAAGAGAAGAGAGAGTGTAGTTGTCTTTATTGCCCATGTGATAAAGAATAAAGTAGTGTACATGTGAGTGGAAAAGTGGGGGCACAAGTGTCTTTTTGGCTAAAGCTACTCACCATTAAAGGAAATGTTGCATGTATTGCAAAACATCCAAAAAAGGTATATGTTGCATGTATTGCGAAACGGAGGTAGTATATTTCATCCAGTTCTTCCAATTAACAACTATTACTCTCGTAAATCCATTTTTTGGTCTAAATTACTTTTCTTTTGCAAATTAGAGATGCAATTGTCACTTTCATCAACCACCTGAATTGTCCATTACAAGGTATGCTCTCACATTTTTATAGACTAGTTGTTAGGCCACGCGCGTTGTGCGCGATACCCCAAGATAGTAAAATATCCTTATTCTATTTTATAGTAGAGTAAAATTAGTTTAAATAATTTGATTACGATTCAGTGATATAAGTATGGTTTGTATAGTCAAACACTTTATAATACATTCTGGGCATTGCATGTTAGGAATTGATTTTTAAGAAAACAAAGCTCTCTTTTAAAAGAAAGCCTCAAATAACCATTTTCAATTATTGGCTATGCTAATTATATTGATTAATGGAGCAGAGTTTCAAACAACGAACTCATATCAACCTATAATAATCTGGGCCAAACATATGTAAACAAATGAACCTTAACTTTACAAGGAATTACTACCAAAACAAAGAAAATTGAATGGGTATAAGGTACTTGGTAAATAGACATTATGTAATTAGGCCACTCGCAACACTGAAAAATGAACATACTTTCCATGCCAAGATTTTAGAGTATTAAAGTCACGAACTCTAGCCTGATTTTGGTTTATGAAGTCTACGGTCATTTCTTGTTCCATGAACCAGATAACATATGCATGTATGTTTTTATAGCATAGTGTATAAGCTCACCTCATTCGTTAAAATGTTCGAGAGTACTATTGAATGTATAATTTTGTCTAATTAATTGAAGAATTCTGAATTAGTGATACAAATTTCCTACAAAAAAAACAGATTCGAACCTAAGCATCATACTACTTATATTGAAATTTCTAGTTCCAATAGCACCCTTCAATCTTGAGCTGATATCATAGAAGCATTATTGCAACTTGCCTTTATAATGTATGCCTGCATAGTGCATATAAAGAACACAACAATAGTCACCTCAAATATTAACATTTGAAAATAAACCAATGAACCACCTTTTAATGCAAATTAAAATACAACAAAGCAGAAAAAAACTTACTGAAAGTATAAGTCCTAATATGTATTTTGAATAGAATTAGATCAAGGTTTAGACTTTAGAATGAAGTACGGACAAAGAGCGTCCATAAAAAGGTTTATAAGTAGAGTACGTCATGGTGCAGCCATCATTAAGCATGAGCCAATATTTTATGTTAAGAATCAAGAGCAAAGACACGTAAGTAGATTATTTAGTTAGACATACTCTACCATACAACGGTTTCCAACACCTCAAAGAGGCTCCCCCCTATAGAAGGGCGGTATAAGATTTAACTCCCAGTTATTTCATCTTGCCATGCTACACTAATGGTTTTTTTGTCAGATCATCCTATATTCTAGACCAGCTTACAAAACCCATCATAATCTAATAGTGAATACAACCCATCATGGACTCAATATAAACATGGAGAGATTATTCTCTTATAGTCTTATCCTCCCAAATCATGTGTTGACTGAACAATCATCTCTTAATTTTTTTCGTGGTGGACATATGATGCGAATTAGTTGGATTTCAAGCCTTATTGAATGAGAACAAGTGACACGGTTAGTATTAGTTTATATGCACAACTAAACTCAATTGCTTGTAAAAATGGAAGCTCAATCATTTCAACATAACTACATATTCTGATTCAACAATTGAAGAGTAACAACAAAACTTTCTACTATCACTCTCTAGACTCACTTATGCTTAAGAACTCAATTTTGAGGTATTGTTCGACAACATAGAGGTAATATGATCCATACGAATTAAAAATATCTACCAGATACAATAGCCAAAGAACAAAGCTCTAAAGGAAAAAATTTAAAACCTTTACAAGTCACAAGAATACTATGCATAGTAGCCTCATAAGTATCAACTAAACGAGTTATGTGTTGGGTTCTGGCCGGAAAATTCAATACTACCCGCAACCCATTTGATAGTCACATCGTATAAGATCAATGTGCCTAATTAAACAGATTGAAAACCTTAACAAACACGCTAATTTGATACACCGCCAATTAAAGTGCACATGCTTCTCATCCACGAAAGAAACATATAAATTAGAGTGGCAAGGCACCAAAACAACAATAAAAACAAGACCTGATTAAACTCCTTGGGCATGACAAACAATGCTTTAATCGAACCGGTCGGAGATAACTTGTAACATATGATAATAACGATAACAATGAAGTAAAAGAAGCATCAGGCAACTGAAAAATGTATAAGAGGCCATAGAAGATAACAAAAAGAGTATACAGAATAAAATCTTTACTCAAATTTTCCATAACAAGCGAAACACCATAACTATTAGCCAAGAGATTTTTTGACTTCACAAGAAAATAAGTGGAGGCAGAAAATATCATGTGAAGAATGAGAGATAAATAACCTTAATGAACCCATAAATTTGAACTTTTTGATATTTTCATATTCTGATAAATGATTCGAGCAAAGCATACACAACTACATTTATCAAGTGAACCAAAACAACACAGAACCAAGATTATCAAAGCATATATTACAACATTTACCATGTGACCCAAAGCAACACAGAACCAAGGTTATGGTTGACCTAACTGAACACCTACCTAAGCTAGTCAGTCAGGCCTAATACGTTGCATGAAAGTTAACTATTATAAGAAATTTACATTTAATAGCTATTGCCTCCATAATCATCTTGCTCGGGTAATTAATAGAAGTTGCACATTATGTTTATCAACGGGGGTAATGATCCTTGAAAGTCTAACCTAAGAAAACTACATTCATATACAATTCACCATTTTGTGCCGAAATCCCAAAATAAATCAAGATTAAGAATTAAATCAGTTCTATAAGAGGTAAAAAGGAGCAATTAACAAAGATAAGATGAATATTTAAGTGACTAAAGAGAGGAGCATACCATTGTTGAAGTCGGGTCTTGAGAGTAACAAGAAAGCTCCTCTAAGGGCTGAAATTCTGGAGAAACATTGTGGAAATATGGAGACATTAGATCAGACGCTCGATACATTTTTCCTTTTTGCTTGGTTTCAACCCTGTAAACAAGCTTGATAAGAATAACTAAGGAGAGGGAAGAAGACAGACAAAATTCGTAAAAAAGAGACTACTTGTTATCATTAACTAAAAGAAAATAAGAATTTTGAAGAAGTGGCACAGACCTTACTCTCGTTGATCTATCTCTTCTTCAGTCAATTGTCTCCTCCATTAGCAAAGCTAATCGAATTCGACGGAAGACAGAGAAAGTGTGGCTAAGAGTCATTACAAGAAAACCGAACTCCGGTTTTCTAGAAGAGAGTGAACAAATGAGTAGAACCCAAACCTTATATTTCAAACCACAAATATAAAATAGTGAGGTAGATTGAAAATCTAAATTTATTTCATAACCTTAAATCAAAACCCAAACAAAAAGCATTAAGTCAAAGTAAAAAATGGACCTTTTGCTTTTTTACAAAACCTATTATAGCAAGAAACAAACTGTGAACTATTGATGAAGTGAGCTTTTGAACGTATGAACTACTTTGATAATATAGAAACTGAAAGGAAAATAACATACCCGAAAGAAAACGAAGCTAAATAAAAATGGCAAAAGAAGCTGTAAGAAAGCTAAATAAAATTTTTAGTTATTTGATTAGAATGATTTATAGGGATAGTAAGGCAAGAAGGAAATGAAGTGCCAACAATCAAAAACAAAAAAATACTAATAGGAAATGAGGTCTAATTTGGAGTGCACATATAAAGCGGTAGTAAGAAGAGTCGGTCAACAACAGGTAGGCACCAAAATCATTCACATTTGCTAGTATGTGTAATCCATAATCTAAAAAGAAATTCACAAATAGAAAAATCTTGTTAATTTGGAATCCTAAAACCAGGATCCTAAGCCTGCCAACTGAAATTTCACTTTGTGGTTGTGACTCTCTTCACCAACGAACTTCAGTGATTCTTGCATTTGTAAGGGATATTTCAGATCACAGTAAAAATTTAGTCTGAAACTCGAATTAGCACAATAAAGAAAGAAAGTGAATCGTGTTGACACTTATGATTAAGAAAAGAAACAATAAATAAAGTGAATCGTGTTAACAGAAAACAAAAAGAAAAATCAAGATAAGATAACTCTCGGTTCATCTTGAAGAACAACTCTTGCAGCCAATTGTTTTTTTCAATTTATCTATCTCTCACTCCCTACCTATTCGGCCTCTCAATGAAAATTTTACGCGAGGAAGATGTGTTACCTGGAGAATTGCATTAGCGGTGTTGAAAAAACCCAGATTTAAAATCCGAAAGTAAAATTCTGTTGAATGCTGCAGTCAGCCCAATCTTCAAAGAGGTTTAAGTTGGTAAATTTTACTCATAATAACAAAAATATCATATGAAAATCGAGAGAGAGAAAACTAACCACTTACCCAGATTGAAGCCCCAACTAAAGAGAAAAGAACAAAAAAAATTGAATTAGAAAGAAGTAAACTAAAAATCATTAATATCAAACACGCGAACTAAGAAAGAAAAATCAGGGCAAAGAAGAAAAACTCAAAACTTACAGTCGAATTTGTTTAATCGAACCCACAAACAACAAAAAATTGATTCACAGATTAAGGAAGGATGAAAAAACCAAATGACCACAGCTTCAATTTTTTATGTTCAAAAACCAAAAAGGTACTTGAAAACACATATCTTTAACTATTCATTGACATAGTTATGCCACAAACTAATAAAAATTGAAACCTAACAGCCCGAAATGGAGCACGAAAAAAATTTCATGATCAAATGAATTTGGCATAAACCACGAACAAAATTGAAACAAGATAGCACTAGAAATCGACATACTCTATTCTGTTCAAGGACGTCGACCATGACAACAAGACGGCCTTACTCTTTGCATAGTTCACGAGAGCTACCCTTTCGATCTCTATGCACTTCTTGAACGGCTGAAAACAGTAAATCAAAAGGAAAATAAACTCAGATTTTAAGCAAATTAAGCAAACAATTAAGTAACTAAACTTCATCAATATCAAATCGTGTAAAAACTCGAAAGACATAGAGATGCATGGAAATGTGAGCGCAGGAAAAAGAATGAGATTACCATCTTGAGAAAAATAGGGTTTTCAGGAAAAGGAGAGAGAGAAAGCCAGATGGAGAAAAGGAAAGAGATTTATGGTGGGTAGGGGAATCTGGAAAAGTAGGAGAGCTAGTTGGGAAACAGCTGATGGAGAAAACGCTTAAATGGAAAAGATTAGCTGCCATTGCACTGTTCATATGAATAGTGAAAATCAAAGTTTTAAGACTCATGTGAACATTAAAATGTTTCTCCCATTCATAAGGGTTATAGATTATCTAACATGCTTTTTTTTATTTTTTATTTTTAACAATATTAAGATCACCTTGACTTAAGGTTCATGCGTTAATGGAAAAAATATTGTTCTAAGTGAGAAATTGTATCACTTGCATATTAGGTGTTCAATGAATTGCTTGAACCAACTTCTAATATAAAGTTTTAATTTTAGATGGATTAATTGAATTTCTCGATTAAAAGCTCGGTTCATTTTCTTTTCAAGCCAAGATCGAATACGAAGTCGAGCTTCAATAATAGATTTTGAACCGAGTTCAAGCTCATTTTAAAAGTTCCAATCTATAACGAGCTCAAACTCGAGCCTTACATTTGAAAGTCTTAGGAAAAATTGCCTAAAATAATGCAACCTTTCGATTATTCTGGAATAATGCAACCTTTATACCCCATTTATTTTAAACAGGACAAAACCGGCTAAAATCAATTCTAACCTGAAGAATAGGTTTAATGGACACGTGTCGGCTTATAATTGGTTCTAATAATTGATTTATAAAATAATTTAAAAAATAAAAAAATAAAACAAAAAAATAAAATTCCCACCCCCCCCCCCCCTAAACCCCACCCCACCCAGATTCCGGCACCACCCACCCACCCAGATTCCGGCACCCCTATCCCCTCCCCTAACCCCGTCCAGTTTCCGACACCCCCCCCTCCCCTAACCTAACCCAGATTCCGACACCCCACCCCCTAACCCACCCAGAATCCCGACAACCCCCAGCTAATGCCACAGCCTCACCCACCCACATCCACGCCGGCGACGCTCGTCTGAGCACCGAGGAGGAGAGAAGAGGGGAAGCGAAGGCGGAGGAAGGGGTCGCGTACGGTGGTTGCGCAGCCACGAGGAGGAGGAAGTGAAGGGTGGTGAAGGAGGAGAGGGAGGGGATTGGGGTGAAGGGGATGAGTCGAGAGGGAAGAATGGTTGGTGGAGGGTGCGGCGAGTGGTGGTGGAGGTTGGGGGGTGGGGTGGGGGAGCTGGGCAGTTTTTATTTGGGGTGGGGGAGGTTGGGGTGGTTGTGGTTGGGGGTGGGGAGGGTGGGGGATTTTCGTGGGGAGGGTGGGGCTGGGGTGGGGGGGTTTATTTATTTATTTATTTTTATATATTAATATTTTAATTAAAATTTAAAGTTTAAATAAAAAATTACCAATGCTGCAGGTTACCGGTCATTTGTCCTGTTTAAAATAAATGGGGTATAAAGGTTGCATTATTCCAGAATAATCGAAAGGTTGCATTATTATTTGCGAATCGCCCAAAGGTTGCATTATTCTAGGCAATTTTTCCAAAGTCTTATCAAACCAAGCTTTAGTATAGTTCGGCTCGGTTCGGCTCGTGGCCAGCCCTAGTCCCAGCTGCCTGGTACCCCCTTAAGGAAGTTTGAGGCCCCGAATAAGAAGAAAAGAAATTGGTTTAATGTAAAGAAGAACCAATCTCGTCCAAAGAGGTTGTGGCTATAATGAGCCCTACTATAGAACACCTGGAACCAGTTGACGTTCTTGACAAGGTTAAGCTTGATGAAGTTCGTCTGGACCGAGTTGTCCAAGTTGGATCCTCCCTAGGCGAAGAGCTAAAATAACGTCTTACTCGCCTCCTAAAAGAATATCAAGATGTATTTGCTTTCAGTATTGAAGAAATGTTGGGAATAGATCCTACATTGGCCTTCCAAAAGCTAAATGTATATCCAAGGTGCAAGCTAATTCACCAAAAGAAGAGGCATTTGGGCTAGGTTCATAACAAGTTTGTGGACGTTGAAGTTCAAAAGTTGTTGGACCCCAAGTTCATCAAGGAAACTTTTTACCCAAACTGGGTTCCGAATGTTGTCATGGTTACCAAACCCATTTTTGGGACATAGAGAATGTGTGTAGACTATAGAGTATGTAATGAAGGAGTATGTAATGACCAACCTTAGAGCAATGAAATACTTCTTTGACATTCAAGTTAAGCAAAGCTTAGGAAGGATATTTCTTTCACAAGAGAAGTATGCAGAAGACTTACTCAAGAAGTTCAACATGAGCAAATGTAAGCCATTATCTACACCAATGCACTCAACGAAAAGCTATCAAAGAACGACAACAAAGAGAAGGTCGATGGATCAATGTACCGGAGTTTAATAGGTTCTCTCATCTATCTTACACATACAAGGCCCGATATAGTAAATGCAGCCAGCATCGTATCTAGGTTCATGAGTGAACCAAGCAAGGCTCATCTAGCAGCAGCAAAGAGGATTCTAAGATACATCAAGGGAACGAAGAGCTATGACATCATGTAGGAAATAGACGAAAGTTACAGGCTTACAAGATACACATATAACGATTGGTCCGGAAGCGTGGATGATAGGAAAAACACAAGCGGGTACGTTTTTCAACTAGGATCGAAGGTGATCTCATGGTCATCAAAGAAACAAGCGACAATGGCGCTATCATCCGCCGAAGCAGAGTATATTGCAGCAACAAGTGTAGCATGTGAAGCAGTATTCTTAGAAGGATATTAGTTGATCTACAACAAACACAATAAGAACCAACAACCATATTCTGTGACAACATATATGCTATATCAATGACGAAGAATCCGTCCTTCCACAGCAGATCAAAGCACATCGAGATACAATACCACTTTATTCGCGAGTTAGTCGAGAAGAAGGAGACCAAGCTGCAATTCTACAAAATGGGGGGAGCAACTCGCAGTTTTTCACGAAGGCAATACTAACGAAAAAGTTTATTGAATTCAAAAGACAACTCAGAATTCCAGATTTTTCTGATTTAGGGGGAGTGTTAAAAGCATTAATCTAGAAAAATCTAGAAATATATGTAAATAAGAACAATCTAGACTAAATGTGTCTACAAGAACCTAGAGAAATCTATAAAAAGAAATGAGTAGTGATATCTAGAACTAAAGCATAGTAATTAGTAAGTCGGCGAAGCAAACTAATCGACATTCCTACACTATATACATGCATTTGTATGGTGGTGTAAGCAATTCAATACCCAATAAAACAACACTTTCCACAAAAGCTAAGTCAACCATTTCTCTCATCCCATTTTCATGCACAAAAACCATAAATCTCATCTCATCAAAATTACTACCCAATAACATCAAACCATTACTCTTCCTTACAACAAATTTCAACAATTTGTACCAGCACAAACATTCAGAAGCTATAACATATAAAAGAATTGATCATAATTATGAAGAAATAGGAAAAATCTAAAAGGTCATTGAATTCCAAGAATATCAATGAGTTCCTCGAAGGCTTCATCGTCATCTTTCTGAGTGTCGAACTCTTTCTACTGCTATGCATACTTTTTTTTTGGCAGTAATTAAATTGTTTATTTGCGTGGATTTTTTGTTCAATTATTTGTAAATTTCAAAATTAGCTATGCAGATTTGATTTGATTTTATTATGAATATGAGCATACGAAAATAGAATTTACGGTTCAAATACACCATTATTTAACTCGTTTTCTTGCAATTGGAATCATACAGATTTTCTGCAAAATTTGTTTGACAAGCATCGGCCAATGTAGTACATTTTGGAGGCAAACTCTCTTAATTTAAATCTCCAATACCACTAAGAACCCCCTTGGCATTGAGGAATTCAATTGGATGATATTCCAAACATTTAATGATGTTTAGCTTTTTTGAATAATGATGCATTGCTAGTGGCAGGGGAGGGGAGTAGGGGGAAGGTCGGTGATTTCACTGGAAGGGTGATAAGAGGGTTTTAGTGTGTCGTTAAGGCACTAAGAACCGCTTAGCAAACAATACTTATAATCCTAACAAGCAACTACTGTGAACGTAGTAACGACAAGTCAAGGGTCGAACCACAGGGAAATGGGGATTGACTAAGGTCTACTAAGTCTAGAACTACCTAAGTGAAGGGTATTTGGGGGTGTAAATAATGAATAGTTACCAATTAACAACTAACTAAAGAATAACAACTAGTAATCAAGTAGAAAAGTAAATATAATAGAGAAAACACTAGAGCTTGGGTTACTCGCATGAACTCGGGCAAGACAAGACACTAATTGATATCACGTATTTATATAGAGTTTTCTCCCTTATTTACAAGCTAATTTGTGCGTCATTGGAGCTCTTGGGAGCTATTTTGTGCTAACTATCGTATGTAGTTGTGGTTTCGTGTTTTAGTATTGAATTGCAGGTTTTATGGAGTTTTCTCCTTATTCCCGAGCCTTTTGGAAGCAACCACGGCTTTACGAGATGTTACGAGGAACGTAGGATGGCTTACGAGCTTTATGGATAGTTTAGGAGGTCCCAAGACCCCTAAACGTGAAGATTAGAGAGCCAAAGAGTCAAATGAGGTTTCCGTGCACTGATCGGGCAGAAATAGCCCTATCGGGCGAAATATTATGATCGGGTACGAAAGTTGCGGACCCGATCGGGCAAGGCGTGCCCGATCAGATCGGGCTAGAACACATGTGCCCAGACCCGATCGGGCATCTACCGCCCGACCCCATCGGGTCTAGTGCTGCTAGGTCTTATTGGGACGCTGCGGAGGAGGCGAGCTTGCTGGCACTTTTTGTCGCCAGACCCGATCGGGTGACTACCGCCCGACCCGATCGGGTGGGCCGCTTTTCTCGCCTTATTGCTGCACTGCTGCTGCCAGAGCCCAGGAGTGAAGATTGGTGAATTTGTATGCGGACCCGATCGGGTACTGTGCTCGGGCCCGATCGGGTCTGGTGCTTTAATCGCGCTTTTTCACTTTTTGTTTCCGTTTTTAGTGAACTTGAGGGGTATTATAAATACCTTTTACTCATATTTTTAGATCTATCTTTCATTCATCTTTTATTCATCTTTCATTAGGTTTTAGACTAGTTTTATTCTTCATTGTCATTAGTTTAATTCAAACACTTTAGATTAGATTAGAGGTGATCAAACCTATTTCGATTTCAATAAAAGTTCCTGCTTTCCGTCAATTGGTACTCTACTCTACTCTTTATCTCTTTAATCACTTTGATTGCTTAGTTTATTTATTCAATTATTCATGATGCAATTGTTAGGGTTTCATATTAGTCTTATTGTTGTCAATTCAATTATGAGTGAGTAGTTCTCTTTCTAGGGTGTTAGATAGGAAAGCCATGTTTATACCATGATTGTGATTTAGATTTCTATCAATTTCTAGGGCTTGATTAGGGTGATTGTGATGTGGTTTGTTCTTATTGAGTAATTAATGTCAGTGTACAATTTCATTGATTGCCTGTGGTTAATAGTTGTTTGCACAGATCCGTCTTACGACTAGAGGCCTAGGACACATCAGTAGTTCTGATTACGTTAGTGAACATGCGGCGTATGTTGAACTATGAGCGTTGAGTCTTAACCATAGCTCAACATAGGCTCTAATCCCCCGACTCTTGACTTAGGTTTTAATAGTAGTTGACCCTATTTGATTGGTATAAGCATGGTGGACCGACCTAATACTCTAGACTTTTATTCCATAGTTTAATCCTCGATTTATTCAGTCTTCCGTAGTCTATTCTTTAGTTTAATTAATTCCTTCCTGATTTCATCTGGAGTAGCTGAATTGGTTGAATATTGATTTAGAAACTCTGTCTCCCTGTGGATTCGACCCTGCTTCCACTGACTACCTAGTTAGAGGTCCGTAGGTTTATTTTTGATTAGGTGACACGACTAAAACCTATCACTAATGCAACTACGAAACTATAGAGAATAACATGCAAGGTTAAGTTTCCCTCTAAAGTACTTGAGTCCTCTCTCGAATTGTACTCAAGAGTAATCAATTGATAAATCGACCAAATCCTCTCTGGAATGGTGTTTAGCCAATTGATTAATAGATTCAATTAGCTTGGAAAACCCCTAAATAGGATCCTCTTAATTTCTACCCAATCTCTTGGTCTAGAAATTAAGTTGATTCATGGGAATGACTAGACAACAACAATCAATTAATAGTAATTGAAATTTAAGCCCTAGCATAAACTTGATCAAGGTCTACCCTAAGGTGTCAAAACACCAAGATCAATGCAAATTAGACATGAATAAAGTAATTACAAGAACATCTTAATTAGCCCTAATTCATGCTTTCACCCAAACCCTAGATAAGGAACTACTCACTAATCATGGATTCAAAGCGAAAGAGGTTAAAAAAATTAAACATGATTAATAAAACAATAGAAATAAAGAAGAGAGATTGAAAGAAAATTACTTGGATTGAAATCACAATCGAATCCTCAAAGTTGCAATAATGACAAAAGCTAAGAGTTTGAGAGTGTTTTGAAAGTTAAACTATGTAATTAGAGTCTAAGTAATGAGATCAATGTCAACAAAAAACGCTAAAACTATTTATATGGTTCATTAAACAAAGACGGAAAAACGGGGCAAAAGCCAAAATTAGGTCGACACGGTCGTGGTGCCTTAAAATTGTCGAGGCAGAAGGTAATCTCAAACGAAACTGCTCCTATGCAAGTCAGGTGCCACGGTGGTGGCAAAATCACCACGGCCGTGGTGACCTGACTTTACCAAATTCCACTTCCTTCTATTATGGTGGAGTGTCTACTGTTTTGTCGAGTGAGGGTGACCACGGTCGTGGCAAAATCACCACGGCCGTGGTGACCCAACTTTGTCGAATCAGTCCCAAATCTTCAACAGTCTGCCTTGCCTGCTACAGGTGCCCACGATCGTGGTGTATGTGCCACGGCCGTGGTGGCCTGTTTCCTTCAATTCCCCAAGTCAGAGTCACCCAAGCATCTCCAAAGCACGAGCCACGCAAGCTCGAACATGCTCAAGTCCCTAGATCACAATAATACTCCAACACGTGCCAATTCTCTTGAAATACATCAAAAAAATAACCAAACAATCGTGAAGTACATTTGAAATCCAAAGGAAGGAAAAACCATGCAATCCTAACTCTAAATGCTCTAAAGCTACATGCAATGAGACTTAAAATGACCTATAAATATGCACTAAAATGGACTGATCAAAGGGGAGGTTGCTGAGGAAAGAGAAGGGGTGGGGGAATTATTAAAAAACTAAAAAGGAGGTAATTCATGATCTTACTTTAAATTAGGTTGATGGTAATAAAGTAGGGGTATGATGGTAATTTGGTACTAATTCTTATTTTTTTAAAGTGATATTGAATAATTAAAAAAAACTAATTATATAGTAGTACAGGTACACGTCATTGATCTGATAGTATTACATAATTGTACACAACATTTACTGTGAAATTTTAAATTTTTTTGAGGGGGAAGACTTCGTCCGTAAGGGGTGGGGCATTTGACCCACCAGCTGAGCCATGGCCCCAGTATAGGCCGAGGTCCCAGGTAAAACCGCGTCCGACTGTGACAATTCTTCAAGATTCAAACCAGCTGCGTCCAGCTGGCTTTCCAAATCAATAGGAATGGAAGATTCTCCAGCTCTTACTAAGGTGGCCGGTGGTGGTAAGATCACTGGGTCCGAAGGCTTTCTCCCCTTTTCACCGGCAGGGATAGGTGCCTTATGGGCAAACGAGCTCGCTTGACCGACCTTTTTTGCTGGAGGAAAAGACTTTGATTTTTTAGGGGAAGAAGGTTTTCCTCCTGAAGAGGTTGGCCGCTTCCTTGATGAACTCGGCTTGGCAACAGACGTTTTTGTCGTCGGCAAATTTCTCTGCAAGACACCAACATATAAGTTAAGTTTATACAAAGACAAATCATATCCCAGGATGAAGGTTACCCTTAGAAGGAACACGGCTAAAGCTTAGCCGATCCTCTCCCTAAGGAGCCTTCGTCCCAAGTTATCTTTATACACAGACGAAGATCAACCAAAGAACGAGTAATATACAAACCTAAGGTTATTCAATGAAGGAATCCATCCAAAGCTGGCCGTTTTCCTTCCTTGACCAACCTTCATCCACATAGGCTACTAAACGAAGGCGACAATAAACCGAAGGTTCCTTAAAGAAGGAATCTATCCTGATCTGGCCGCCTTCCTTCTTTGACCAACCTTCGTTCATAAAAGCTCACAGACAAGGACGTCTAACAAGGAATCTATCCTGATCTGGCCGCTTTCCTTCTGTGACCAGTCCTCATCCACAAGAGCCCTCCACCGAAAAAAACATAGGAAGAAGGTCGTCTTTATCCAGATGACTTCCTTGCGCAAGCAATCTTCGGCCAAAATATATATATATGTATATACTTACCAGTGTCTCTTCACGCTTCTTAGACAAAGTTTTAGAATACTCTGACCAAAGATTGCCACCAAATTGGCTCATGTTGACGTCTCCTTTCCAAGATGGTGGGAGTTCTTTTCTTGTTGATTCAGTTCATAAAGAAACAAAACTTGGTTAGACAAATTTAGAGTTACTTGACACTGACAATTACTTGGGCAAGATCAAGACAATACCTGGATCTTCACCCTGCTTTAGTTTTGGCAATCAAAAATTTCTCACTAAAAACATTTCTTTGAAGGGAATCCAACCAGCCGGTCCCTTCAAAGCAACCTTCTTAGGCTTTGGGCATCCAGGCTCCCCAATCCCAGGATGAATGTACTTTGTGGCCGAGAAATGGGCTACCACAGCATCGTCGTGCCTATTTTCCAACTCCAATATAGGGGCACCCCGTCCTATATTGGTTACTACTCGGTTTCTATATCTATAGGGTCTAGTCGTCTTTGCGTCTGGAGCTTGGACAAATACAACTCCAACTTCCAATTGTGCATTTTTGATGGTTTCTCAAAAACAGTCATGAACCCTGCCCTATTGCATACACTATACCAAGTCCCCTCTATTGTCTTTTGAAGTTGGGAAACATAATGCATGTGGGTGAAAGCGGCAAGAGATAGAGACAAGCCACGCATTTCACACGTAGCAATGAAGGTCAGGATATTCAGCCAAACATTGGGGGCCAGCTGGTTGTGACCTAAACTATAGTGTCTAAGAATTTCGAAGATGAAGGGGTGAAAAGGAAATCTAAGACCCGCATCCAATGCTAACTTATGTACAGCAAATTAGCTTGAAGGGGCATGAAAAATCGTTTCCTCTTTCTTTGGGAGGACGAAATGGAAATCATTCATAGGCATCTCCCTACCTAGACGACTCCCATATGTTCCATATCTCTCGAACCAATCAATGTCTACACACACATAGGCTGGGTCAGAGAGAGGACCTACACGGTCCCTGATTCTGCAAAGGTAGTGGAAGGGTCAGATCCCTATTCCTCTTCTACTTCCTTATCATCCTCGTCTGAGATTCTTCTAGACGGACCTGCTTTATTCTGGTCATCCTCTGATTCCTCAAGATAACACTCAGCCAAAGGCTCAATCTTCAGTGGCTGGATCTCTTCTACTATGTCAGACACCTCCCTCTCTGGGCCTCTTCCAGTAGACTCTTCCATCTCAGAACTGGAGCTGGAAGAATTATTGAACGTCTTAGACGTGTCGTTTCCTTGACGCGCGCCAGATTAGTGTGCATAGGCAGAGACTAGGTCGTCGAAAACGGGTCATGCGTTCTAGTAAAACAATGGTATTGATATTAAGCCGAGATGGGCCCAACTCTTGAAAAAGCCGAAGATGAAAAAGAATCGTGTAACATCCCGTCCTTTAACAGTAATATAAAAAAGATAAAATAAAACAAAAGAAATAAATCCATTAAATAAAAGATCAGTGGCAGCGGAATTACCACTGGGACGGAAATGTTATTCTAAAAACAACTAAATAGTATAAAAATCCCATGTCAATAATAACCTCAAAATAAATAAGGGAATGAGGTCACATACCCTCATTCCATAAACATACTAAAATCCCAAATAAAACATCCAAACCATAATCAAACTAAAATGAAATCCATAAAATAGGAACATCCATAATAAAACTACTTAAGACCCACTAGAAAGGTGGTCTTAATCTTCCTATCATAGTGCTCATCTACAACTACTAGGATCATATCCTTCCTCACAGGACCATGTCTCACAGCCCCAGTCCAGACAGTAACGATCCTAAACTTCCACATCTGCAAAGATATATAATAAAAATCCACAATCAGTAGGGAGTAACTAAAAGCTCTCCCAGTCCAATCAGGATTCAATTAACAATTTAAAATATGAAGAATAATGCCAGGCACACAAAATAATCATAAAAAAATCATGCGACAAGCGAGTAAGAAATAATAAGACAAGTTAACAACAATAATATTCATCAAACACTATTCAAGATAAAGAAAGGAAAATAATTCCATAAAAAGATCGTCAAAGGAGGAAAGAGACTTCAAAATTTAGTAAGTAAAATGAATAAAAAATAATTAAATGAGTGAGATGAACGCTAGTGACTTACATCCCACTTCCTAAGAGTATGTCATATTGCAACCTCTAGAATGGCCTATGGGTTACGTTCCCTACCGTTTGTGTCTAAGAATGACCAAACCCCCGATGCGGGACAATACGCACAATAGTTCCCGACTTCTCGGACGACAACATATCCTAAGTTTCTCCAATGCAGGGTAGCACTCTGCTCAGTGCCCCCTAACCTCTCAGAGTGCATGTTCAAGTATCCTTGAATTAAAATAATCCCTTAAACTACTCAAATCAAAATAAAACAATTAAAAAAATAAGGTTCTTCAAAATCAAATATTCATCAAATCTTCAAATATTCTTCAAATCATCAAATATACTTCAAATCATCAAATAATTATGAAAATCACAATTCTTCAAAAGAAATACTTCAAAGTCAATAAAATAAAATAACTAAATTAAATGCTCTTCAAAATCAAGGATAAAAATATAAATTCAAACTTCTTCAAATTCTAATTCAAACATTAATCCGTCAAAGTCGTTATATGAGTTTGGGTACGAAGTCAATTATAAATTAAATTATAAATCTTCCCATACATAACTCTTGGCAAAGTGATGCTAAGGGCAGTATTATTCTCCCCCGAGCATTACGACATCGATAACTAAAAAATTCATCAAAGTACTCAAAAACAGTTTCACAACAACATGCATCATCACAATAACTCAACAATTAAAAATGTAACAACCAAACATGCTTCCATAATTAACAAAGACCAAACTGCATAAATAAAATTATTAAAATAACTTAAACAGTGCTGCTACACATATAACAAAACGAAACAACAAGCATTGGCGGACCCAGGAATTTGACGGTGGGAGACAATTTAGATGATCCACTACAAATCTATTTAGTAATAAAAATCGGGTAACACAATTAAAAAACGTCAAGTACATAGTCAATCCAAAATGCCATATGAATATTACAATTCGGGTACATACTACAATCCGCCGCCGTCAATAATGATTTTCACCTTGTCTCCTTGTGAAACACAGAAGCAGCGAACTAATTCACAATTCACAAATTCCTCTTTAGTAATTCCTTTCTTTTGTTTCATTTATCAGTTTATGCTTGTCAGTGATAGTGGGCCCCACAGCGTTTTCTCTCCCTTCTGAATTCTAACACACATTTTCACTTTTTTTAAAGTGGGGGACAATGGTCCCTCCTTGTTTCAAGGTGGGTCCGCCACTAACAGCAAACCAAAGAGGAAAAGGGAGGGGGCGGCACTAGGTCGCGGGCCGCGAATGGCTGTCGCGTGGTGCGACGCTGCGCGCAGGTCGCGAGCAGCCACTGCCTCCCCTTCTCCCGTTTTGGTACTTTACGTACCCAATTAAATTCACATCAAAACATGCTCAACTAAACTCATGGAAAAATTAAATATAACCTCAATAACATCATTAGGCATGCTTGAATCAACACTTCAAAGAAATTAAAGGAACAAAATATACAAGTTTCTAAAATCATGAAGCTAATACTTTTAAACATGCTAAAACATGAACATTAAATTCCAACTAAATCAACTAAAATTCCAGCACTAAATTACTCATGATAATACACTTAAAAACATTGAAGAACACTCCCAATAGCATACTCACCATACTATAAGAATTAGGGCATGTTCAAGACTTAAAAACAACTCAAAAGAATTAGGAAAAATTTCACTAGAAATTTCACGCGCTAATTTATTTATTTATTACGTCATATTTATTTATATCCTTGATTTATTTATATATTCTTTATTTATATATATATATATAAATATATAAAGTGTTTTTGTGTATAATTATATATGTTTATGTTTTGAAAACTAAATTTATATAACTTATTTTTATTTTTCATAAGTATTGGATGTTTATATTTAATTGTTGTGATTGGGTGATTGTGATTAATGTTGTGTGATTATTTTGAGTTTTATATTTTTAAAGAGGTAGTATTATTATGTATATTTTAGTAGAGCTAGTACTTAGTATTTATCTTAGTTTGAGCCTTATTATTTTATTTTTGGCCAATCTTGTAGGATGCTTCATTTACCGCTATTAGGGTGGTCGGCCATGGGAGAGTTGGGGGGGGATTTTATTTTAAATTTTGAAGCTAGCATCTCTTAATTTTGGTAGCTAATCCTTTCCCCCAATGCAAGTCAATCACTCTCTAATCCTCTACTCTATTTTATCAATTATATATTCTAACCGAAAAAATTGATAAGAATAATCCCACCTTTGGCCGGTCTTCCACCACTGGTACCACCTTCATTTAATCCAGCAATAATCCCACCTTTGACACCCATATTCTCTCATTGGTAAGGGATGATGACAACCTGTTTGACCGACCAAAATTACTGTTGACTTTCTTTTAAAAAAACATTTTTAAAAATGAAAACCCTCCCCCCAGTCCAGCCCCAGCTCCATTCCCACCCTCACCCCATCCCCTCCCCTTCCCCCACTGCTGCTCACCGGCGATCGACGACCGGCGGCTCGACCAAGGAGCAGCGCCAGCACCACCACTACAGTTCTCTGCCTCTATTATTTTCCCTCTCGCCCCACTCTCTCTTTCTTTCTCTGGCTTCTGGAGTTCTGTCGAAAGAAGGTGGTAGGTGAAGGTGGTTTTGCGGTGGGGACGCGATGGTGGTGCTAGCGGCCGCAGCGAGCAGGGGAAAATGGGAGAGAGAGTGAGCGAGCATCGATGGAGAAGCAGAGAAGGGATGAGGTGTTGTTGGGTGGCTGGTGGCGTTTGGGGCGTGACTGGTGGCGCCGCGGGTCTGTAGTGGTGCTGCTCCCACACAGCAGCGTGAGAGGGGAGAGGGAGGTAGAGGGTGTTTTGCGAGACGGAGAAAAACAGGGGAGGGGCTGTTGCGGTGTGGGGGCGATGATGGGTTTGTGGTGATGGTCGATTTAGGCGAAGATGGAGTTGTGGTGGTAGCGGGTGGTTATGGTGCTGAAGTGGTGGTGGTTGATGGGTGGACATCAATGGTGGTTGGTGGCAGCAGTGGGGGAAAGGGGATGGGAGGAGGGGTGGGTTTTCTTTTAATTTATTTTTATTAAATCTGATTTAAAACTTTAATTAAAAATTTAAGTTTAAGATATACTTAATTAGCTATTAATCACGTAATTAGGAAGATTACCAATGAAATTGATAAGAATAATCCCACCTTTGGCGGTCTTCCACCACTGGTACCACATTCATTCAATCCAGCAATAATCCCACATTTGACACCCATATTTTCTCATTGGTCCCTCACATGTTGGTAACTTCATGGAAAAATAATTTCTGCAATATTAAAATAATAAAATAGCCAACAAAACATCTAAATTCATGCTAAAACCATATCGCAATTACTACAGTAATTCCATCAATACTCAAGGTTCAAACAATCCATTAAAAACGTCAATATCATTAAACTAAAATAATTCCAGCATTAATAAAATTAATAAAAACATAAATCAAACATACTAATCAATGAAATAAATTAAGAGTAATAACCCTACATGATATTAATCAATACTAACAATACTAATAACTAGCGAAAACTAATGATGATTTAGGGTACTCTAACACATATTACAAGCGATAAAACTAACCCTAACACGAATTCTAATAACTATAACATTAAAAAATGTAGATCTAATAACTAAACACATCCTAACATGATTACATAATTAAATAATTAATTAAATACTAAATTACTAGAAGGAATGTTAGTTACCTCGATCTACCCGTAGAGTGTAATAAAAACCGAAAATAAGAGAATAAAATAGCTAGGAAAATCGTCCCTTGATAGAAATACCAAGAAGAGATTAAATCCGAACTTGAGTCTTGAATTACCTCTTGAATATCAATTAAAAGTCACTAGGAGGTAGGAATTCTATGAAGAACAAGTGGAAAACTTTTCCCCTTTTTTGTGTAATAGGCGTGTGAAAGGTAGCAAGAGAGGAGTGGTTAATTGCTCAAATTATTAGTTTAGGACAACAATAATAATGACAGGGGTTAGAATAAATAGAGTAGAGGATTAGGGAGCGATTGACTTGCATTGGGGGAAAGGATTAGCTACCAAAATTAAGAGATGCTAGCTTCAAAATTTAAAATGAAATCCCCCCCCCAACTCTCCCATGGCCGGCCACCCTAATAGCGGTAAATGAAGCATCCTACAAGCTTGGGCAAAAATAAAATAATAAGGCTAAACTAAGATAAATACTAAGTACTAGCTCTACTAAAATATAGATAATAATACTACCTCTTTAAAAAATATAAAACTCAAAATAATCACACAACATTAATCACAATCACCCAATCACAACAATTAAATATAAACATCCAATACTTATGAAAAATATAAATAAGTTATATAAATTTAGTTTTCAAAACATAAACATATATAATTATACACAACAACACTTTATATATTTATATATATATAAATAAATAATATATAAATAAATCAAGGATATAAATAATAAATTAATTAAATAACGCGCAAAATTTCTAGTGAAATTACGGGGTGTTACAAATCGGCTCTAAGGTTAGCACATTCCATGGGTTGGCCGGGGTTATTGGACGAGGTAAAGGATACCATTTTATTTTAAAGAAAAGAAAAATGAATAAAGAGGAAAAATAAAAGGAGAGAGAAGGAAAATACGTGACTAAGAGCTGGACGGAGACGTGAAGGACTTTTTCTTCTCTCCTTCAACAAGTCAAGACGCCCTCAGCAAAGTCAAACTTCCCCAGGAAAAATCTCTCAACCAAATAAAGAATATTCCTTTTTTTCTATCTCTAGAAAAGACCCCTAACAACAGAAAACACCTTATCTCTCTAAAAATCCTCTCTCTCTAAAGATTCTCTCTGTAGAAGCAAAAATTCGAAAGTGACAAATGAGGACTTTGAGGGGGTATTTATAAGGCGGTAAAAAACTCTCCCCCTCCCCAAAAGTCAGTTCACACGTGTTGCTTCCCCGAAGTGACACGTCACCTATGCCTTTTTTGATTGGACAGTATATGAGTTAAACTTCGAAACAGTATGGTGATCTGAAAAATTACTCTCAGTTAAAGGGCATTAATCAGTCAAAACCTAGATCAATCCCCTTTTAGGGGCAAATGTTGTGACATGGCAAAACTAGGACAAGTGGACTAATTGAAAGGCGCCCCGTGTCCCAATTGCCGTACACATGTGGGGCAAATGGATGAATGCCATGTGTTGGAGTTCAAGACTGACACGTGGCACAAACAAAAGGGGATTAATGATCTCACTATCTCTTAAAATGAGGCCCATTTATTCTCTAAAGGAAGGAATAATCAGCCTAAGTTCCAAGGAAAGGCAACAAATGATTGGTTGAGAATATCAAGGCAATAAAACACGACAAGTGTCGCTTGTTTATTGCTTAGCCAATCAACTCGCTTTAAGGTAGGGTGTTCCTTTTCATTTTCAAACACTATAAATTGTTCCTCAAAATCAGGTAAAAGGTAGAATCTTACCAACTCCCTAAACTTACTCTATCTAAATATATAGTCATATTTTCTCTCACTCAAATACTAACTTAAGCATCGGAACGGGAACCAACAATCAAACCCCAGGGTTGGTTTCCTTATTTTCAGGTTCGGACTCGAAGCTACCAGCATCTCTATACAAGTCTCCGTAAAGAACTCATCTACAAGAGTTGAAGAAGAGCTTAACTTTCAGTAGCTAAAAACAATTATTATCTTATAATAATACTCCCTCCGTCCCATATTACTCGATACACTTTCCATATTCATCCATCCCACATTACTTGATACACTTCTAAAAATAGCATGGACCCACCTAAAAATATAATTTTTTTAATATGAGATGGGTCCCACACAGAATTAAATACTAATAAACCCACCCACCCCCAACTCACTCAATAACGTCATTCCTTATTTTTATGATCTTCTCTCTCCTCACAATTACTCCTCATTTCACATTTTTTCTGACCTCTCTCTCTCTCTCTCTCTCTCAATTCACTCTCCTCATTTCTCTGGAAGTTTCTTCAAACACCTTCAAATTCATTTCTCAATTCAATGTCCTTGTTTTGGTCGAATTAAATCTCCTTCTCACATTTATTTTCAAAATTTAGGGTTTCTTTTTCCATCTCACATTTCGATTGGGGTTTTAATTTTCTGGGTTTACAAACTTGAGCAGATTTTCTGCGTTTTTGTTGCATTTTACGGGTTAATAACTTGAGCAGATCTGGGTTTTTTTATCACATAAATTCACTTTGTGGGTCTGAGCATGAAAAAAGGAGAAATGTTATGCGGTTCGCCTGGGATTTCATCGCCTTTGGTTGTTCTTGATACCCCAGATCGTGT
Organism: Patellifolia procumbens; assembly: GCA_947645195.1. Classification (NCBI taxonomy): domain Eukaryota; kingdom Viridiplantae; phylum Streptophyta; class Magnoliopsida; order Caryophyllales; family Amaranthaceae; genus Patellifolia; species Patellifolia procumbens. The sequence continues at coordinate 155,586 of CANSGD010000290.1, forward strand.
ATCGGCGGTGGATGTTTTGGTGGTTCTTGATACCCCAGATCGAGAAGTAAAAGACACGCCGGAGCGTGTCGCTCAAACATGTCGTCGAAGGAGAGGTAAATTTTCGTTTGGAAAATCAAAAATCTGTAAAAAAAAAGGCCGAGGTAGATCCTTTCATTTTTTCTATGTTGAAATCTTTCATTCCTTGCTTGAGACATGATCATTTGAGTGGTGTTGATGAGTAGAACAATTTGTTAGATTCATTTACATTTTGTGAATATACGTTGGTATTGTGAACATGTTACTGTGCTCTATTAATTTGTGTACTGTTAAGTATAGGTGTTATGTAATTTGATGAATCTGGGTGTTCTGTTATGTTATGTTCTGTTGTTCATTTCATTTTTGGTGCTTTGCTATGTTCATTTCATTTTTTGTTTGAGCTCTGTTAACATCCTTTGAGCTCTGTTAACTTCATTTCATTTTTTGTTTGAGTTGTGTTAACATCCTTTGAGCTCTGTTATCTTGAATTTCAATTTTTGTTTGTTCTGTTAACATCCTTTAAGCTTTATTATGTTCTGTTTTTTTAATTAACTGAGCCTTGCATTACATGAGTACAAAATCACTTGAATATAAAATCAGCCTTCCATTTAATGAGCAATTGAAGTTCCTTACAAAATGGTTCATAACTAACCTTTACAAAATGTTTCATAACAAACCTTTACAAAAAGTTTCATAGTAGACCTTTACAAAATGTTTCACAACTAAGCATTCACTTCGCCTATGAATTGTAACCATATCATTGCCTTTACAAAATGACTTCAATTTAATCTAATGTCTGAAGGTGTGCTAAACATTCAAACACTAGACTTTCAGGGGGAGAAAATGTAACTGGTAATATGCCTTGTCGATCTAATGCAGCTTTGCCTACATGCTTAAGTTCATAGTTGTTGCCACCTTTCATCTTCATAACTTCAATTAAAACTAACTGAAGACTAAGGAACACCCTATTACCTTTAATTGGATCAAATGCATCAAAAGCTTGCTTAACATTTCTACATAATTCAACTGTAGTCTTTGGAGTTGTTTGATCTTTGAGTGCTTGTATGGCTAAAAAAAAACCTAGATCTAGCACATTCATATCAGGGATGTTAGGAGGCTGACAAACTAACTGGATATCCATATTTGATTGTTGCACTGCATCTCTGAAATCTCTGTCATCACATTGAATGTGAGGTCTTGCATTGTCATGTTGAAGATAAATGGGTACTTGGTGATCTCTTGGCCACTTTTCCATTATTGCTGGAATAACCTTGTTGATGATCATGCTCCTGTATGCTTCTTTTGTGACTGAAGTTATTGCTTTAAGTTCTAATGTGCCGGCAGCTCTGTTAACTGACCGTCTTTTCGCTGAAACCCATTTTTTAAAAAAACCTGCCTTTTTAAACTAATCCTTCATTTTTTATAAAAAGCTAACCCTTTAATATGTTTACTGACCTTTAATATGTTTACTGAGCTTTAAGTTAATGCATTTATGGCATCTTCAACTTGAAGAATTGAAGGGTGGATGCTTGTTGAATGGAAGGATGGAAAGTGAAGAATGTTGAAGCACTTATGAAGCAGTTATGGACCTTTTTATCTTGGGGGGAAATATATAATGGGGGTTCAATGAAATGTGAAATATTAGGGGGAAATAATTTTATCTTGGCGCCACTATATACGATGGCAGTCATCAGCTTTGTAAATTTGTGTTCTTGTATGTAAAGGTTGACATTAATGAAATGAAAAGGCATTTTGAGCCACTTGCATTCTCTCTCTTGTCTTTTCCATTATTTTACTTTTGTACTTACACCAATGGCCCACATTGTACTTTATTAAATTAAATAAAACTAACAACTAACTACTCACAATAAAATAAACAAGTCAAATAACACTCCTAAAACTCTGTGCCGGTCAAACTGTATCGAGTAATATGGGACGGAGGGAGTAATAATAATTATTAGTATTAGTTTTATTATCATTATCATTATTATTATTATATTAATTATTAATATTAATATTACAATTATTATTATACTTATTACTACTAATTTAACTTATTTTAACAATTTATTATCATTTATTATTGTTATTTTTATCGTTATAAATATTATCATTATTAAGGTTTTTTATTATTATTATTATTATTATTATTATAACAATAATAATATTATTTATTATTATTATTATTATTATTATTATTATAAAAATAATAATATTATTTATTTATATTATTATTATTATTATCATCATTATTATTATTAATATTTTTTTATTTATACTAATTATTATTAGTATTATTAATATTATTGTTATAATTAGTAGTATTATTATCATAATAATAATTTAAAAAAATATTATTAGTATTAAGTATTATTAATATTACAATTATTATTATTATTTCTATATTTATATCATATATCAACTATATAAATTTAATTTACAAAAAGTAAGCTCAGTTCAGTTCAGTTCAGTTCTTTGCAGGCCAAAAGAACAGGGCCTAACTCTCTAAATTTGAATCTCCAATACCACTAATAACCCCCTTGGCTTTGAGTAATTCAACTGGATGATATTCCAAGCATTTAATGGTGTTTAGCTTTTTTGATGAATGATGCATTGCTAGTGGTAAGGGAGGGGAGTAGGGGAAGGTTGGTGATCTCAGTGGCAGGGGAGGTGGGTGAGGAGAGAGAAGGGGTGAGGGAATTAATTAAAAAATAAAAAGGAGGTAATTCATAATGTTACTTTAAATTAGGTTGATGGTAATAAAGTAGGCTATAATGGTAATTTGGTATTAATTCTGATTGTTTTAAAGTGATATTGAATGATTTTTAAAAAAACTAATTATATAGTTGTACAGGTACACGTCATTGATCGGATAATGGTACATAACTGTACACAACATTTACCGTGAAATTTTAAATTTTTTTGAGGGGAAGACGGACACGGGGTTTGATATGATTGCTACTCCAAGAGTCTCAATCAATGAAATCCAAGACAAGGAATTTAGGTTTAATTTGCCTAAATCCGAAAACAAGGAACAAAATAACCGGATATGATAATTAAAACTAACACTCCCGAAAGTTTTAATTAACTCTTAATCTCACTTAAACCACTCCTGAAATTAAGTAGATTTAAACACTCAATAATGATCACTCCTGAAAATTATTAAATGGTCGAAATTAATTGAAAGAACCAATTAACTCTTAAACGAAAGTTTTAACTCAAAAATAATCTCTCTCTTTATTAATGAAAACAGGCGCCTATATATACTATACTACTTCTAGTATGATTAGGAAACCAAAACTCTATCTGGAAAGTATATAAATTTAATCCCTAGAATTTAGGAAAAGATAAAGATAAACATAAAGAAGATAATCTAATAAGAATGATAGGATTTTCGGCCTTTCAATCTTATTTTACACGCCTATCCTTCCTTATCCTTTAGCTAGATCGATTGTTATTTTAAAAGGAATAACAACTCAACTAGGACTTTCATATAACCGAAATTCCAACCATATTTTCGGCCATATGGACATAAAATAAAAGCTTAATTAAATGTTTAAAATAACATGACAAAAGACTCTTAAAAGACCCCAAATAACTAATTATGAACACCCCATATTAATCTTCACAACTAGGATCATGATCAATCCACCTTATTATGGACGAAAAGGTTGTGTTGAGTTTGAACTCGTAGCTCCCATGACCTTGCTTTGAAGAATTAACCATACCTAAAAATTAGGAAGGTCATAAATAGTGATATTTTGTAGTAGCTTCTTCGCTTTTGCATCAGGGTTTTGTTAAATAAAATCAAGATCTGTTGAAGTATTAATACCTTGAAAAAAAGAGTTTACGAACAATTAAACTATCCTGTTAACAAAAGCTACTCTCGCTATCGACTGAACTACTATGTTCCCACCCTGCTTACTAAATTTACCGTAAATTAATCATACAACAGCTCTGCCTCTGAGCCTCCACGCCTACTTGTATATGCATGTCTCTTGGCCTTCGTAGAACTAAAATCGTGTCCACTAATTGCAACATTACCATAATTGCGCATTCCCATTCAGGCATTCACATTCACATCATCATCCATCTTCCAAATTTACAAATATAACTCTACCCTTTCTCTCCCCCCACCCCCACCCCCACCCCCACCCCACCCTTTCTCTCTGTCTCGACTGCACAAAAAACAATGGCGGAAATGCAGGAGTTGATCAATCCCAAAAACGGATACTGCTCTGCTACAAAAACATATCACACTCTCCGAGACAACTTCCCTCTTCCACCCGAAACAAATCCTCTCTCCATTACCCACTACATCTTCTCTCTCCTCCATTCCAACCCCAACTTCTCTCCCACCTCCCCTGTTCTCATCGACTCATCAACTCACCATTCCCTTTCCTACTCCGAGTTCCTTCACCGAGTTAACTCACTCTCATTCTCCCTCTCAAACTCCCATCCTCACCTCTCTTCTAACCATGTCGCCCTCATTCTCTCTCCTCCTTCCTTCCACGTCCCCGTCCTCTACTTCTCTCTCCTCTCCCTCGGCGTCGTCTTCTCCCCCGCTAACCCCCTCTCCACCCACTCCGAGTTGACTCACCTTCTTCAACTCGTCAAACCTTCCATCATCTTCACCGTCTCTTCTCTCTCCTCCAAGCTTCCCTCCTCTAACTCTAATCTCCCCATCGTCCTCCTTGACTCGCCCGAGTTCGACTCATTTCTAACTCACCCCCGAGTCACCCGTCCACGAGTTATTGTTTCACAGTCGGATTCCGCGGTCATACTCTACTCGTCTGGGACCACAGGACGAGTCAAAGGAGTTGAGTTAACTCACCGGAACTTCATCGCTTTACTGGCGGGATTGCATCATCGGAAAATGAAGTTAATGGAGGAGGAGGAGGAAGAGAAGAAAGGTGTAGCAGCAGTTTCGCTGTTCTTCCTACCCATATTTCATGTGTTTGGTTTCTTCATGCTTCTTAGAGCAGTAGCAATGGCGGAAACGTTGGTGTTAATGGAGAGGTTTGATTTTGAAAAGATGTTGGAGACTGTGGAGAAGTATAAGGTTACCTACATGCCGGTATCGCCGCCGTTGGTGGTGGCACTCGAAAAATCGGAGTTGACGAAGAAATATGATCTGAGTTCACTTGAGTTTCTTGGATGTGGTGGTGCTCCTCTTAGTAAGGAGGTTGCGCAGAGGTTTAAAGCTCGCTTTCCTAATGTCGAAATTGCACAGGTAATCTTTCATCAATATCCCAACTTTACATTCTAAACACTATATGTATATCCACTGATTCTGTTAGAAAACATGTAAAGTTAAGGTTCTTTTGACTAAAGTTGACTCCCTTTTTTCTTTTCTATTATGAGCTTTTTTTTTTGGGTTATTATTAGTTTGATGATCAAATTCAGTACTGGGTGATAATCTAAGTAACTGAATGCGCATCGAAATGTAAATTAGGCCAGTGGGAATAATTGATCTGTATCAAAAAAGTCGAATGGGAGAGCGTTCATTTAGATGGAACTAGTCTTAAAAGGTAGCAACTAAAACTTCAATTGATAAAGCTGTTAATTATCTAATTAGAAGCGTTAAGTATATACTACCTCTATTTTTTTATACTTGCATCATTGAGCTTGTGTACACAAATTAAGGAGAGGAGAGAGATAGAAAGAGGGGAAAAAAAGGACCCATGTGATTGGAGAGAGGGGTAGAGAAAAAGTATGGCTCTAAAAAGAAATGATGTAAGTAATTTGCAACTTTCAAAAGTGGGGAATGATACAACTAATCTGCAACTTTCAAAAGCAGGAAATAATAAGTGATAAAAGACGGAGGAAGTATGTATATATATATATATTCGTATTTTGTTATTTGATGTCCCATTCCTTTTCTCTTATAGAATAGAAATTATTATAAATTTTAAACCCTGGGAGGCTTGGTATCATAGTAAGAATGAGGGTGTATATATAAACCTGTAAAACAATGTCTGAGAGCTCGAGTGCACTCCTCTATTAATTGTATTCTATATGGGAGTTGAAGGCAATTGTTTTGTAGAATAATAAGAAATTAAGAACGAGTGAAATGAGGGAACCACAAATAGACAATGGGAGATTTATTAACTGTGGAACTAATATTTAAAGGAGAACTTGGGCAGACGTTTTTGACTTTTGTGTTCCTTCAGTCAATCTTGCTTTGTTTGGTTCTAAGCTTAAGCTGTCCAAGGTTAAAATATTGAGGATAAATTTCCTTTTGATTGAGTTTTGTATGTGATGTTTATGTGCAAGTGTGAAAACTGCTATTCAGAGGACTACTTCTTTGGCCTGATATGCAAGTAGTGACAATCTGCTGACCAGCTTATGTCTTGTTTTGAAGATTAGGTAGTGTTCAACATCCTTGTTAGAACTGGTGCTGACTACTCAAGGGAACAAGGACCATTCCTCACTATAAATGCCTCACATGGGAATAAATTATTACTGTATATAGACTGATTTGATTGGATCTGATTATGTACTTTCGAGTTTCATGAATTATGATTTTTGTTGAGCATATTATCCAAAACAAGCCTACATCTGTGAGAATTATTATTAAGACTTAGTTCTACATGTTTTCTGAATGCAAATTACATTGACAAACTTGGACAATATCTCCAATTGATGAAGAACATCAATCTAAATTCTTTAATCGGATGCTTCTGCTGTTCTCCCAGATAACATAGCATATTGGGTGCTCATTTGGAGAAACAAAAGACAATCTAAAAATGAAGTTTCTTCCCTTTCTTGACTCCAAGTTCAGGGGAGAACAGAGCAGCCTGAAAAACAAAACCGCCCCAGATTTACTACAACTGATTCAAATTGATACGTTTCTATCATCTTCGCCACTGTGATATTGGGTGCTTAAAGTAATCATGGTCTTTTGCTATTAAAAACACAAATTCTTCACACCAACTACTTGGATGTTACAACCAACCTTCGGCAGGACCACTTAAATTAGGTTAAGGTCACAGGACACACTCTCATCTCAAAAAGGAAAATGAAAGAAGCCATGTGCGGCATTCAAGGCTTTTTATGTGCTGTAGACGAGGCCCTTTTCTTGTGGACTGAATTAATTGCAATTAATTCTAGTTCAGTACAATTCAACTCAACTTAGATTAATTTTAGTTCAGTTGATCTCCATTCAGTCCAAATGAACAGTGGCGAAATTCAACATTATTCTTACACTTGATTATCTGCAAAACATAAACTACGAAGAGTTACTTGGTCTTAGTTTATATGAAAATGATTCTCCATGGGTTTAGAGTTCTTGTATTTCAATACTTGATTTAAGTAGGTTGTTTAGGAAGTTTTAGAGTATATTTGCTTATTTGAAGATAAAGAGAGAGAGAGGGAGTGAAGGGAGTGGGGTGGTAGAGAGTTTTTTAAGCTGGCATATATTGGTCTTTATGGAGGGTCTAAGTTAATGGGCATCTGTCAATGCCATAATAGTAATAAGGAAATCATAACAATGCTTTATCTTATAAAAATCAAACTTATTATTAGATAGAAGTTATGTTATATGTCGATCTTAAGACAGTGAAATGCTTTCAAATAATGTGTCTATAGAAATTGTAAATTTTATTGGATAGATCTTTATGAGGAATTCCATTTGTTCATACCATCCCAAGTATCTATTATTTAGAGGTTAAGAAGGAGATGTTTATGCTAACAAAAACCATTGATGGGGGATATTGTGTAGCAAAGCTTTATGAAGCTATGAGTGCAAATGATATTACGCTTTCTCAAATGCTGTTTAGCTATGTGGCATTGAAGATGGTTTCAGCCTTTTAGGTTAGGTTTAGTAGATGCTACCATATACTTTATGTCTCGAGTTATTCTGAGAGGCAAATTGTAGGAATGTTCGAGCAGATCCCTGTATGCTATTGCTATGGTTGTGGAGCCACATGGGTATTGATAAACGCTGATTTATTTTCTTGAGATCATGGAAAATTCGAACTGCTAGGCTATGGCCGACTAATGACTGGTTGAGTCTATAATTTTCTTAGCTATTATCTTCATTAACCGTCGGTAAACTTAAGTTGCTGGTTAAAGATGCTAATATAGCAAGTATAAGGTAACTTTCATGGGAGGTTGTTCAACTTTAAAATATGTATTCCTTATGTCATTTCTTTGCTCTTTTTATTTTGTAATAGGGATATGGTTTGACTGAGTCAGGAGGTGGGGCAGCATCAACGGTTGGACCTGAGGAATGTGAACAATATGGTTCTGTTGGCCGCCTGCAAGAGCACGTGCAAGCAAAAATTGTTGACCCCTCAACTGGAGATGCCTTGCCACCTGGTCAACAAGGGGAGCTATGGTTGCGTGGTCCAACCATCATGAAAGGTTAATATTCTTTAGAGCTTTACACCTCTCCCGAACATATATACAACTATTGGAATGAAGTTACTTGTGTGTAATCAAACAAGTATAAAAGAAGTTGGAAATAATCGTCATAGCCATGAAGTGAAACTTAGTTTAGGCAAATGGATTCTTCTGTTACTTGTTTAATGTGATGAAGGATGAAATTTCAGTTTATGGTGGAAGGCCAACCTAGTTTGTCCTTGCAGTTAAGGGTGATGGTCAAAACACTTACAGCTAGAAAGGTGAGGGCATTGACGCCAAATATTACCGTTGAAGTTTGCAAACCTATTGGAGTTTGGGAAACAATGGTTAATAATATCGTTGAGGTGGCTAAGAGTCACATTTTGGATTTCAATTGGGTAGCTCACTTGACCTTTAAGCCTCTAATGAAACAATGGCACACAATTTATCTCCCTCGTTACCAATTTGAGCTTCTCGTGATCTTGTTGATTTAAAACCCTTCCCAAAAGCAAGAGCTTTATATTTATTAACGGGTTTGGCTATGAAGATGACCTTGAAGCTCCGTAATATTGTAGCCTCGTAATAAGTTACTATTTTAGTTCCAAGACCTATCAACATTCAATCTAAATAGTTAGTGGATTGGACTAGAATATGAAGTTTGCTTTCTAGAGAGACAATGTTTTGGGTGGTTAAGGTCTAGAGTATACAAATCTTCCTCCCTTCTTAGTACCTTATCTGTGGACATTGCTTCATTGTGAAAAATGACTTTGTTGCCAGGTTCACCTCTTAAATTTTGTGAAGTTACGAAAATGGACTTGTACTATACACAATGGAGGAGAGTTTAGACCACATAAAATACAAAAATACGTTCCGTCCAGATGAATTAACAATGGGAAAATTAGTTTATTTTGCCCATTAAGTGGTTAATTTCTCTCATCTTCTCCGATGTGAGACAATAGACATGTGTGCAACACAATGAAGCTAAACACTTCCATTTACATGTGAGTGACCTTTATATATGAGCAAACTCGGAAGGTAAACAACACCCATCCTTATTAGCATTGAACATCCAAAAGAGACCAAAATCTTTACTTTGTTTCATAATTAACCAGTTCACGCTTAAAAGTGTATGAAGTTATAAGAATGGGCCTCGATTACTCACTAACGAGAAGATATTTGACAGGTTAGTGTTAGGTTTTTAATTTATAACTCTTATTAGTGCGGAACATGATAAAACAATTTATCTAATTTGATCTCAAGATCCATATATTAATAAGCAATGAAACATCTTAATTATTGAACAAAGTTTATACTTTTGACGCGTGAATTGCACCGGATAAACGAATGCATTAAGACGTTAGAAGCACAAGTGTCTTTCTGCTATCGATTCCGAATCTTCGTCTGCAAGAAAGTATCTTACTACCTCTTTATTCAATTACTTGCAACACTTTCCATATTATGAAGTTTCTAAATAGTTGCAACATTTCCTTTTTGGCAAAAAAAATTCTTTCTATCTCTCTCCAATTACATGGTCCTCACTTATTTTTTCTCTATACTTTTCTCCTACCAAAAAATTGCCTATGAGTCCGTGAAAAAAAAGTGTTGCAACTAATTGAATACGGAGGTAGTATTTTGGTTTTTACCCGTTATTAAAGTTAACTATTAATAAAAAAATTGGGTCCACTCGAAAGAGACCCGGCAAAGTAGTGCAACCGACACGTGCACACATCCGAAACAAACCTAACGCATTCCAAATATAGATAATACTTCCTATGTTTCTTATTGGAAAATTTGACAATAAATACCTAGGTTTAACCTCTTTTTTGAAATAAATATCTAGGTTCTTTTTTATTATATATAAACACCACACTTGCTTCATTTTTTTTAAAATCAATACCAACTAACGGATTAGCCCAAAAATTTAATGGGAGAGATTTCATGTTTGAGGGTCCTACAACGTCAACTATATACAACTACCCTTAAATTCATTCATTTCTCCAACACCATGTGCAATCTATCTATTAAAGTTAGTGAAGTTTTTGGGCTAATACATTAGTTGGTATTGAAAAAAATAAAGCAAATGTGGTATTTATATATAATAAAAAAGAACCTAGGTGTTTATTTCAACAAAGAGGTTAAATCTAGGCACTTATTGCCAATTTTTCCTTTCTTATTAGATGCATATTAGTGAGCACACTTGTCAATGCACTGCTTTGTCCATTACTATCTCTACATATATTATTAAGAATTGTAAAAAAAATAAAATAGAAGTAATATTTTGAAAACATGCATTGAGATTAACCCAATAACTTCACATATTAGTAATTAAATATGGTCAAAAGTTAATATATATTGTAAAAAGTCTATATGATGCATCGATTAAGAAGGAAGTATAATGGAGCTTGGTTTGTTTGGAATCTAGACTCTTATATAGGGGCCTTAGGTATTATGAAATGGCTCACACCACAAGGTTCTGGGTTTCTTATTGAATAAATACTTCATTTTTATGTTAGTTACAAGATTGGCAACGTTTGCCTTTTCTAATTCACTAAGTTAGGTTGTTAATATCTTTGATTGTGTATTGATAAATGTTATGGAAAGTCAATCAATTAAAAAGCGGAAGAAACAAGTGTTTTTTGTATTTCTTTGTGTGCTTTGTGACAGGTTTGATGTAGCCATTGTGTTGTTCCATGAGTAGTTTTTTTATGGGAGTACTCCGTGCTTTTCTATTTAGTGGTTACACTTTACCTTTTCATGCATGCATGCAAATGTTTGAACATTATTATCTCTAATTGTGTATTTGTAAAAACTATAAATAACTTATATTTCAAAAGTACATATCGAGACGAATCAAACAAGATCGCGTATCAATATATTTTTCCTTATCCATAAATCACAAATAATAGTCAACTTGAAATTCGTGAATAGTGTCAAAAGTCAAAGTATAACCATTAAATAGAAAGCGGAGGTAGTATTATTTAAAAGGGCTTGGCTAATAAGATCGGTCTTTTCTATACCTGTCCCCTTAAATCTTTTGGGAAGGATATTTCTTTCCCTCCTACAAAATTAGGACTTGTGTTTTAAAAGAAAGTTTCATCTAGGTCCTTGTGCATTCTTCAGTGAATTGTACGCACTCACAAGATGCTCTGATGCTAAAGTCTCATGGTTAGAGTATTTCAAAGACCAGATCTATTTATGAAGTTTGTTTTCCATTGTGTCAATTTATTTAAAGGTAGCTGCATTGATCCCTAATCACTATTGTGCAGCCTAAGTATATTTCTTGTGTAGTTTCCAAAATGCCAAAGATACCCATTTAATCCTAAAGTACATTGCATCTGAGCGCCTGGATTGACGTCAGATACTCTGCTTGTGTTTATCTAAGATATTCTTTCTCTCATGGTAGCTCTTTGGTGTAGGTGTAGCAAAATCATTGTGTCATCTCCAATGTTAGATATAGAATCTGTTATAGACCGGATTTGATGGATAAGGTAGATGATAATGTGAGAAAAGGGATTAGTGATTATAGTGGTGATTTAAGAACTAGAAATGGAACTTGGATTGATAGGATGGATATATTGCATAAACCCTAAGAATAATACAAGCTAAGTACTACATTAAAAAAGATTCATTCTCATTAATTTTCATGATGACTACTCTCTCTCTACTTAGCTCTATTTATAGATAAATTATCCCTAAAACATCTAAACCCTAAATTATTATAAACTACCTAAAACGCCCTTATCCTATTAATATCCATTCATTACACTACCGGCCCCTTAAAATTCGACATTGTCCTCAAGGTGGGAAGTAATTGGCACTGTACTATGAACCTCGCGAGCAATAAAAAATGTTGTTCTTGATGTTGCTAAGGCTGATGCCCGGCTTCCATTGTCGTTCCAGCTCCTCATTAGTGATGCCTCTGACCTCCTCTAGTAGTAAAGTTATGCTGGATTGAGCTTGGGCGTGAAAGGAAGTTGCTATGGAGTGGGGGTGTGTTGATATGTTGCGGTGTGGGAGGATAGAGAAGTGGTGAGTGCAATATGGTTTTGGGGGTTGGAGCAAGTTGTTGTGGTGTGTGAACTGAATAGGTTGTGCGGGTTGGAGAAATTAGGTTGGGTAATTGGGTATTGAATGGATGAAGTCAGACAAGAATTTGGAAGGATGGGTTAGAGTGTTGGGCTGGAAATTTTGTGGGCCATCATATTGGATTGGAGTATTAAGTGATGGGAATGAGGTGATGGTGAGATGAAGGGTTAAAAAATGGAAATTAAAGAGCTTAGTGGGACTGGGAGGTATTGGGTGGGGCATAGAATTGGGCTGTAATTTACTTGGCCCAATTGCAGATTTTTTGTCATGCATGGTCTGATTGGAATATGATGCTATACTGCTGTCCTCATCAGTGACATCATCTCTTTGCTCTTGTACCAGATTGCCCTTACCAAGGGCTTCTAGCCAGCCAAGGTCACGTTTCTCTCATATTCCCATTCTCCTACCATACTCTTCCTCTCATCCTTGCTGCTATCACTGACATGACCTCTTGAGCACCAATTTCCAGCAACGTTACCGGGTCCTCCACCTGACCCACTCGCACCAGCATCACCCTTCTCAAATTCTCTTCCTCTACCACTTGATTGTGCTAACTCGCCGGGCCCACCACCAGAGCCAGAGCCGCCAGCACCACCACGCTCGAAAATTCTTTGACGTTGTTTCTTCGCGTTTCTTCCTCCATGGGTGAGGTTGCCGACAACAACTCCTTGACCACCAGGGACCAGACAATCCTCCAGAGAAACCACCTAGATCTGATTTTTTCGGCTTCACCCTCGCCGGTGAACTCCTTTTCTCCACCCCGATTTCTTTTTCGCCGAAAAATCGAGGATGAGTGGTGGTTATTTTCACCACCAGTTTTCCTTTTCCCTTGAATCCAGCATCGATCTCCTCACCTCTTGCAAAATCAGTTAGGTCATTGTGTTGATGAAAGTCTAAGATCTAGTGTTCTACCTTGTTGGTGAAAAGCGCTGGTGAAGACCCAAAACGCAGCACCAACAGAACCCTTAACTCCTCCCACCAAGAGAAAGGTTGTCGGCGGTGCTCCTGTTCAAACCACCACCACGCCTCGCCGTCAAGACCGATGCAGGCAGCCTTGAACTCCTCCTCTTTGCTGAACCAGAAGAGCTGAAAATAGTCTTCAATGTCCAAAATCCATTCATTTGGATTTTTTCCATCAAACAAGGGAAGTTGAAGCTCATACCGGATTTTCTGCAACCTCTTCCGGTCCGGGAACCACCGAGTAACCTCTGCAAATCCTTCGTGAACCATATTTCTTAGCTCCTCCATTTAATCTTCTTTTTTTTATATATAAAACTGAAAAAGAAATCAGCAGTAGCTCCGACCACCACCACGGACCGTATGGCTCTGATACCAAGTTGTTATTGACCGGATTTGATGGATAAGGTAGATGATAATGTGAGAAAAGGGATTAGTGATTATAGTGGTGATTTAAGAACTATAAATGGAACATGGATTGATAGGATGGATATATTACATAAACCCTAAGAATAATACAAGCTAAGTACTACATTAAAAAAGATTCATTCTCTCATTAATTTTCATGATGGCTACTCTCTCTCTACTTAGCTCTATTTATAGATAAATTATCCCTAAAACATCTAAATCCTACATTATTATAAACTACCTAAAAGGCCCTTATCCTATTAATATCCATTCATTACAGAATCTTGATTCCATCTCCTACTATGGCCCAGAATCAATGGCTATATTTTTTTGTCCTCGTTAGCAGATGGACATCTTCAGGTTCATCTGTTAGTGTTTTATGTAATGGAAAGAAAAACTCTGTCTGGTGAATATGTCATTTTTTGGTTCAAACGGATCACTTTGACCATAATTTTTCTCCAATAACTATGATGAAATCGTAGGTTATGTTGGAGATAAGGAGGCTACTGCTGCGACTTTCCATCCAGATGGGTGGTTGAAGACTGGTGATCTTTGTTATTTTGATTCTGAAGGATATCTGTACATTGTTGACCGGTTAAAGGAATTGATCAAGTACAAGGGTTATCAGGTATCAAGAATAATGATAATTAACGAGGAGATAATTTGCTCTAACCACATTTCTGATTTTCTATAAACTCACTGGATCATGGCTTTATGTATTGCCAGGTTCCTCCAGCTGAGTTGGAACGTGTGCTGCTATTGCACCCAGAAATTGCTGATGCTGCTGTTATTCCGTAAAGAAACCATCTTTTTTTGTGCACTTGTGCAATTACTGAATTTTACATCACTTAACTTTATGCAATTGCATCCTTTCTCTGCAAAAGAATCAACATGAAATTAAAAGCATATAATATTTTAAGTTTTCTTTGTCTCCATGCGTTATGTACTTAAGATTCCGTTTTAAGACCAATTTAAATGATCAACTTGTAAGTTTTTCATCTAAGGGGGTTGCTCTTGCCACAAAATTTCACGTGTTTTGTTTGGAAAATCTTTTATTTATCCTCTTATTATTATTATTATACTATTATATATGTCTCTTCCACCCAATATTCATATCTTTTGTATGCTTCCATTTTCGAACTAGTCCCAAGACTCTAATCTTATATTTGATGAATCTTGTTTCTGCTAACTGACTGCAGTTATCCTGACGAAGAAGCTGGACAAATACCGATGGCATTTGTAGTCAGAAAACCAGAAAGCACCCTTACTGCGTCTCAAGTAATGGATTATGTTGCGAAAGAGGCATGTGTTTTTTATTTTTTTAAAGTTGATTACAGAATTAGTAGCTTATATGCTGTTGATACTTGAAGCAAGGCCATGGTTCACATTTTAGGGCTATAATTTTTGCAACTCTGGTTTAGCCAGTCTAAAGCAATTAAAGCTGAATTTCTGTTGCAGTGATGTTTACCTTTAGTCATAAAGTTATTCGATCAATTGCTTGTTTGGTTCACTATAGAGAAGGGATGCCAATCGGGTGGGGTGGGTGCGGGCCGGTTTAGTTCGCTGAGACACATACCCACCTGGCGACCACCGACCTACCATCCATTTTCGTCTCATGGGTACAAATCCCATCCATACCCACTGTGGTGGGTGCAAAAATTCACCTGTTCCCAACTCTAAGGTTCCGTTTGGTTGGGCAGAAAACCATTTTCCAAGGGAAAAGTCAGTTTAGATCATCTTTAATTTGTTTGGTTCCTTACAAAGAAGTTAGAAGGGGAAAAAAAAGAATGGAAAATATATTGGAGGATAGAAGGGAGAAAGGAAAGAGAAAGGTGAGGGGTTGGGAGGAAATGTGTTTTCCATCCACGTAAAAGGGAAGATGTTCTCAACTCAGTGGATAACTATGTTCAATCATTAGGAAACTATTGTTCAACCTTTACAAACCAAACAAAGGAAAGTAAGGAAACTAGTTTTCCGGTAAAGTGTTTTCCCCCCAACCAAACGTAGCCTAAAATACCCAAAAAATAACCATCCTATAAACACCTGTCTGTCTACAACTTGTTTACTCAAATGGAACACAAGTATAGTTCTCAAACACCTCATAAACTCATGTAAAAATAGACGAGTACTTATTAGTATTGGGTGGGGCGATGGAGAGTAGATATAGGCCAATGAACTCCCAATAATATTACCTACCCTCAACTCATGGTGTGTATGTCTCTTGTCCACCCACAACCTCCTACTTCCTCCGTTTTTATTTAAATGTGACACTTTTAAATTCACGGACTCCTAGGCAATTTTTGGGAAGGAAAGAGATAGAGAGAAAAAAATAAGGGGACCCATGTGAGAGGAGAGAGATAGAGAGAGTTTATTGACCAAAAAAGAAAGTGTCACATTTAATTTAAAACTTCCTAAAATAGAAAGTGTAACATTTTAAAAAAAACGGAGGAAGTATTATATTATCCACCAAGTCATGCCGAATGGCAAGTGTAGTGTGGATTCCACCTGACACTTATCTGCCATTAAGTTGATTATCATTATGCAATATCCCATTAGCAAGCCTTCCTTTGGGCGTATCATCTTGTGTTACATGGTGGTAGTTGAAAAGAAAGTCTCATCAGAACAATGATTATTACAATGGAACATCATCTTTAATTGTGTCTTTTTCTTCATAAGTTTCTATAATTCTATTATCAATCGATACCACCTTCAAAGCGGTCAGGGATGGTAATGAAATTTTATGAAGAATAAATTTTGGACAGATAGAGATTACCATGGAAATTGGCATGAGACGATCATTTTAAAATCAAATTGTTATGCACAGTAGGACCACTTTACAATCTGAGTAATATAAACAACCTCTGAATCATGGAAAATTGAAAGGTGAAGGCTGAATACAGATCACATTCTCCTACCATGCCCTAACGAGGAGGCGGGGGGCCTAATTGAGGGCTAGGGGCTAGTGCTTAGTTTTCTTTTTTAAAGAGGGAGGGGGGGGGGTATTATGTAAGGGTACAACGTTTCCTTCTAAGAGAGAAGCTGTAACTGCACTGTTGATCTAGTTTGTACAGTATTTCGTTGGAGGTCTGACACTCAAGCTCTTTAATTGCGAACATGTGCCGCTGATTTTTCTCATTACACCCAAAGGTAATCATGTTTTTTGACTTCTTTGCAGGTTAGTCCATATAAGAGGATACGCCGTGTTTCTTTTGTCAATGGTATTCCAAAGAATCCATCAGGGAAGATCCTTAGAAGAGAGCTCGTCAGTCAAGCTACAGCTAGTCCTTCTAAGCTATGATTAAGCAATAGTAACTTCCAGCAACTTACCTCTACCAATTGCTTGGGCTGTCTATGATGTAATCAGTCGATCCAAAGTATCACCCCTTCACTGCACTCACCAGCTTTACAATGATTGAGACCTTATGGGAATTGCTCTCTGGCGAGCTTGGTGCCAAAATATCCAAGTAATAGCAGCGCATGAGTGTGGCTCTTTTGTGGAAGGGTGACATTTCTAGTAAATACCATTCTTCTAGTATGATTATTTTCTACTGAAATCTTGAAGATGATATGTCGAAGCTCAATCACATTATTAGTTGGTGGTTTAGATGTGTAGATTGATTTTTATTATTTTCAAGTGTAGAAATTCAAATCTTGGAGCAATATTGTAAACAGCTTTTTTGCTAAGTACTTGTATTTGAGGGCCCTGCTCGGGCTCCTCTCACTATATTAATTGTAATTCATATAAGAAAGTTAATTATTTATTATAAATTATCTTATATGTTGAAGGATAAACATACATCTTAATGTTTTTTTCCCCTATATATTATTGCTCATGATTTTTAAATTTAATCATTTGAAGTACGAAGTTTATAATACACTATCAACATTGCTATAATAATCCGCATGTTACATTTGGTTAGATGAGGCGTTATGTTTAAATTTAAATATATTATTATTACTACTATTCATTATTTGATTTGTATAAAATATATATTTTCACTATATGTAAGTGTCATTTATGAATAATGAGATAAAGAAGGGAAATATTATTTACCATTAAATAATAGGTTACATTAGATTGGATGAGGGGTTATATTTAAAATAAAACTATATTTTTGTTACCTTAATTATTTAATTTGTATATCATTTATGTTTTCATTACATGATGTGGATTTGAATGCTACTTTAACTCAAGATGAGCTTGTTGTATTGTTAATGGAAGTCATGAGATTTAATTTAAGTTTCAGTCAAGTTTTTATTACTTTGTTGTCTTGGGTTTAGGAGGATGTTCAAGTCAGGTAGTTGAGTCTGTAATTAGAGTTTGCCTACAGGTTTTTACCTTTTCACTATAAAAAGGGTTATTCTTATTTTAGACTAAATTATGTTATTTAGTTATTGTCTTTTAAATATTGTTGAGTCAATAGTTAAATTAGAAGGTCAAGAGTCAAAGTTATTGATCAAGATGACAAGATATTGAAGAAGTAAGAAAGCCAATGCAAGGGGAAGAAAAGTCAACTATATTGGCGGGTAACAAAGAAGGTTTCAAGATTGGCCAAAGGTTGTTGCTAAAAGATAGGAAGTTTGTTGGAGAAGATACGATCAAGCAAGTGGTGGGTGAAGCAAGGTAAAATGACGCGTAAGGTTTGTTATGCAAGTGGCTAGAGTTTGTAACTAACTCTCCTACTTGGGCTCTGTTTGTTTTAGTGGAAAATAATATTCATAGAAAAGTACTTTTCAAGGAAAACAATTATCAATGGAAAATATGATTTGAGAAAGAGTTTTCCTTTGTTTGTTTGATTATAGGAAAACTTAGGAGAAAAGGTAAATGAAGTAAAAGAGAAGGGAAGGTGGAAGGAGTGAACAAAGAGAAGTAAGGAGTGAAGAGGAAAATGTGCATACCTTCTCTACAAAATGAAATTGGTTTTCCTCTTCTAAGAGCATTTTCCACCTCTAAGATTTCCACACCTCACCAAAACAAACAAAGGAAAATGGAAAGATGAAGGAAAACTATTTTCCAAGAAAATGGTTTTCCTCCAAAACAAACGGAGCCTTGGAGTTTGTTGGCCTAATTAGATATGGATAAGGATTGGAGGAGGTGCCTAAAGGTTGGGTTTTATTACTCTATTTTTCGGCCAACAATTAAGAGAAGAATGGTTTGTTTTCCTTTTCCTATTTAGGGTAAGTTAGGGATTGTCCTATCTACCCTAGAGTCTCATTTACTATATAAAGGGCCATATGATCAATAAATCTAAGTATTATTCAGTGTAAAAACATCTAAGTTTTGTTAAGAGTTTTAAATTCAAGTGTGAGTTTAAAAATCAACCTTTTAATAATTCTCATAGTATTTGTTATTAGAGTGCAATTTACATAAGTTCAAGGTTGTTCTTAGTAGAATTGTGAGTTAATTGTAAGTTTAGGAGTGTTCCATAAATATCATATCTTGATTACTTTGAGTGTGAAATTTTCAGAGTTAGAGGTTTATTTTAGGACCTTTGCTTTGGATTGTTTGATTGGTTTCTTTGCTTAAGAAGGCAATCTCTTCAATGCTCACTTTTTTCTTTTCAATTTCCGATCTTTTGGGAATTTTTTGTTGGGAAACCTTCGGTTGGCACTTTTTTTTCTTGGGAAAATTCTCAAAATCTATTGTGTCTCTGTTGTGCTCTTGTTTGATTTTGATTATTTTGGGCAAAGTGGTGTTGTTTTCATTAAAAACGATTCAGATTTTTGTTGAGTCTTGGAGTATTTAATTTAATAGTGAAATTTATTGCCTAGTAAAATCGATTTTTTGTGGAGTTTTGGAGAGTAAAAGTTTATTCTTTTATCAAGTCTTAAAATTGATTAAATAATGGAATTGGCGGAAATTAAAAAGGCTATAGATAATCTTACAAAACTACATTATAATACAAGTGTCAGATTTCAAGAAGCTGAAGTGAAAAATTCGAATGCTTTTAGGGTTTTAAACAAAACTAGGAGAAAGAAATTAAACCCTATGAGATTCTCTAAAAGATTCGAATGCGAATCAAATTAGAAAAATCGAAACCGGGGAGGATTTGTATGAGATTCTGCCTGAGGAGGAATTAGTAGAGGATGTGGAAGAAGAGGATGTTGGTTTTTGTCAATGCTGAAGATGATTATGGTAAGTTTCTTGGTGTTATGAGAAGGGTACTGCATGTTGATTGTCCTATTAATATTGAGCAAAGAGAAAATTTATTTCATATTAGATACAGAATAGGGGAGTATACTTGCGGTATGATTGTTGATTCTGGTACCTGCACTAAGGCTGTTTCTGTTGATTTGGTTTGATAGTTGAATTTGACTGTTAAGAATCATGTTAGTCCTTATAAGTTGAGTTGGTTGGATGATAAGTCTGGTCTTTTGGTGAAATAACAAGCATTGATATGTTTTTCAATAGGTTTTATAAGCATGAATTATGTGGTGTGATGCTATTCCTATGAATGCTTGTAAGATACAAATGTTAGTCCTCTTACCACCCCCTTCAATAGAACAACCCAGTCGCCTGCTTGGCAGACCTTGGCAGTTCGATAGGAATGTAATTCATGACGGGGATACAAATGTTTATTCTGTACTTGTAGGGAAAAAGAGAATTAAATTGGCACCTTTACCATCTTCTGCACTTGTTCTTACAAAGGTTGAAGAGAAACATAATATATTTTTGGGGGCAAAAGAATTTGAAAGGAAAGTTGAATCTGCATGGGTTGGTTATTTGATTATTGTGAAATATGTGTGGACTGCTGAAAAAGAAAAGACTCCTAAGGACCCAAAGTTAGTTCGACTTTTAGAGGAGTTTTCTGATTTGCCTTAAGGTTTTCCACCCTTGAGAAGTATTGAGCATGCTATTGATCTTGTCCTTAGGGCACCTTTGCATAATAAACCTGCCTATAGATGTGACCCTGTAGCTTCTAAGGAGTTACAAAGACATATTGAGGAACTTATGGATAAGGGGTATGTAAGGGAAAGTATGAGTCCTTATACTGTGCGCCTGTGCCTGCTTTGTTGGTTCCTAAGAAAGATGGTACTTAGAGGATGTGTATTGATAGTAGAGCTGTGAATAATATTACTATCAAGTATAGGTTTCCTATGCCTAGACCTCATGATATATTGGATGAATTGCATGGTGCTACTTATTTTTCAAATATTGATCTCTGAAGTGGTTACCGTCAGATGAGAATTAAAGATGGGGATGAATGAAAATCTGTTTTAAGACCAAACAAGGTATTTATGAGTGGTTAGTCATGCCTTTTGGTCTCTGCAGTGCTCCTAGTTCTTTCATGAGGTTAACGAATGAGGTACCTCTTTCCTTTTTAAATAAATTTATTGTTATATATTTAAATGGTATTCTTATATATAGCAAATCTGTAGTGGGACACTTATTTCATCTTAGGACTTTATTTGAAAAATTAAGAGAGAAAAATTATATGGAAAACTAGAAAAGTGTAATTTTCTTGTTGCTAGTATTTTTTTCTTGGCTATATTGTGTCTAGGAAAGGTGTTCATGTTGATCGAGCGAAAGTTGCTGCTATGTCCACTTGGATTGCACTTTCAACTACAAGTAAGTGTCGAAGTTTCCATGGTCTTGCTTCATTCTACAGAAGATTTGTTAGAAATTTTTCCACTATCATGGCATCTATTACCGAGTTGATGAATAAAGGGGAATTTTCTTGGACTCCTATGGCACAAAGGGCGTTTGAAGAGGTAAAATAGAGGTTATGTAGTAATTCTATTCTTGTTTTGCCTGATTCTAACAAGTTATTTGAGGTTGAATGTGATGCAAGTGGAGTTGTCATTGGAGAAATTCTTGTTCAAGAGAAGAGACCTATTTCTTTCTTTAGTGAGAAGTTAAGTGGTGCTAAACTTGATTACTCTAATTATGATCGCTAACTTTATGCAATTGTTAGAGAATTAGATCATTGGTCTCATTATTTAAGACCTAAACCCTTTATTTTTCATAGTGATAACGAGGCCTTAAAACACATTCATAGACAATAAAAACTGAACCATAAGCATGTTAAGTGGGTAGAGTTTTTACAAGCTTTTACTTTTTCATCTAAGTATAAAGAGGGTAAAAATAATATTGGTGTTGATGCTTTGAGTAGACATGCATATCTGTTAGTTATGGTGGATGCTAGGGTTTTAGGGTTTGAACAGATAAGAAGCATGTGTGTTGATGATGTTGATTTGCTGCTTTATTTCGAAAACTTAAAGGCCTATTTGTTGTTCAAGATGGTTATTTGTTTAGGGGAAATAGACTACGTATTCCTAAATGTGGTGTAAGGGAGTTACTTGTTAGTAAAAAACATAGTGGGGGAGTTGCTGGCCACTTTGGGATTCACAAGACTTATGATACTTTATGAGCGGATTTTTATTGGCCTAGCATGATTTAGGATCGATGTTCATATGGTGGTGATTAATTGTGCAACTTGTCATAAATCCAAGAGTACTTTTCACAAAGGGCTATATACTCCTTTGCTATTCCATATCTCCTTGGGAAAGTATTTCCATAGATTTTATTGTTGGCTTGCCTAGAACTCAAGAGGCAAGGATGCTATTATTGTGGTTGTTGATTGTTTTTCTAAGATCACTCACTTCATTCCTATGCATAAGAAGGACGATGCTTCTCATGTTGCTGGTTTGTATTTTATAGAAATTGTAAAGTTGCATGGATTGCCTAGGAGTATTGTTCCTGATAGAGATTCGAAATGTCTGAGTCATTTTTGGAGGAGACGTTGGAAGATGGTTTGAACTAAGCTGTTATTTTCCACAAGGAATCATCCTCAGACATATGGTCAGAATGAAGTCACCAACAGAACATTGGGTTCATTATTGGATGGCCTTGTTAGTAAGACTCAAAAGGATTGGGATGTTAAGTTGTTTAATTGTGAATTTGTTTATAATAGATCTTACCCATCCGCTGATTCTTATTCTCCTTTTGAAATAGTGTATGGTATTAATCCTTTATTGCCTGTTGATTTTATTACTTTGCCAAAATATGATATTCAATTGATGCTAAGAAGAGGCTTGAAGCTTTGAAAAGAACTTGTGAACAAGTCAAGGCAAAAATTGAGAATATAAATGCTCTGCACAAGCAAAGAGCCAACAAGGGGTGCAGACAAATCATTTTAAAGAAGGTGACCTTGTATGGATACGTTTGAGGAAGGAAAGATTTCCCTCCAAAAGGAAGAACAAGTTGATGCTTAAGTTGATGGTCCTTTCAGAGCTGAGAAGGTTTTTAGGGAGAGTGCTTACACAATCGAACTGCCTAGTGAATATGTAGGGGTAAGTGCTACTTTCAATATTAGTGATTTATCTCCTTATTATGATGATGAGAATTTGAGGGCAAATTATTTTCAACATTGGTGATTTATCTACTTTCAACATTGTTAACTTAAAAAAAAGATGTCGTTTTTTCTCGCCTAGGTTTCCCTTTCGAGTAATGTCGGCGGCCATGGAAAGGAATTCTAGGGCTCAGGGGACGCAAATAATTGTGAAGATGCTGCATGAAAAATTAAAAGGCCCAACCTCTGATTCTTAGGCAAAAGCATCGATATAGATGGATGAAGTATTAAGCGCGTCTGTGTTGGATGTGGGTGCTATTGCAATCCAAGAGGAAATTTTATCGTCTAGAAAGTTGCTAACATCGCTACAACAACAATCTGAACTGCGTACTAACTTCTCTGAATGGATGGAAGTGCTGTAGCGGTCTGAAGGAAGGAGACTAAGTGGTGGTATTATTCCCCCTATTAAAATTTATAGGGAAAATTGTGAATAACCACCTGTCTGATACACCAATTTCAAAATAACCACCCCAAATTTTTTTGCATTTAAATAACCACCTCTACTTATGTTCACGTTTTGAAATACCCACCTCTTAACGGAAAATCTTAACACCGTTAGTTTTAGGGCTCAACTTTTTTAACTCCCTCCAAAATTTCACTAATTACCTTACTAATTTATAATTTGACTGGTCAAATCATGATTAACAATTTAAAAATCTTTTTTTATTCAATTTTACAATTTTGTAAACTATATATTTTTGATATATGACACGGTACTGGACACAAATTTCGAGACAATATTTAATCGCGTTTTCAATACTCAAGACGACGTTTTTTCGAAAAACGGACACCACCGTACGCCCTTTATGGGCACGAATTTTGAGATTCCCTACGAAACGGGTACCTACAAGCCGTCTTTTCGGGCACGTACTTCGAGACGCTTTTTTCGGACGGAATACATAGTTTTTTCGAAAAACGGACACCGAATCATGATTAACATTTTAAAAATATTTTTTTATTCAATTAAACAATTTTTAAAACTATATATTTTTGATATATGACACGGTAATCGACACAAATTTTGAGACAATATTTAATCGCGTTTTTAATACTGAGGACGACGTTTTTTCGAAAAACGGACACCATCGTACGCCCTTTATGGGCACGAATTTTGAGATTCCCTACGAAACGAGTACCTACAAGCCGGGTTTTCGGGCACGTACTCGAGACAATTTTTTTTGGATGGAACACGTTTTTTCGAAAAACAACGGACACCGCCGTACCTACAAGCCGGTGTCCGTTTTTCGAAAAAACTTTGTATTCCGTCCGAAAAAGGCGTCTCGAAGTACGTGCCCGAAAAGCCGGCTTGTAGGTACTCGTTTCGTAGGGAATCTCAAAATTCGTGCCCATAAAGGGCATACGGTGGTGTCCGTTTTTCGAAAAAACGTCGTCTTGAGTATTAAAAACGCAATTAAATATTGTCTCGAAATTTGTGTCCATTACCGTGTCATATATCAAAAATATATAGTTTAAAAAATTGTAAAATTGAATAAAATAAGATTTGTAAAATGTTAATCATGATTTGACCAGTCAAATTATAGATTAGTAAGGTAATAAGTGAAATTTTGGAGGGAGTTAGGATAATTTAGTAAGAATTTGGGCATCACACTTAACGGCGTTAGAAAATTCCGTTCACAGGTGGGTATTTGAAAAAGTTAAGGAAATGAGAGGTTGTTATTTAAACACAAACAAAAATGAGGTGGTTATTTTGAAATAGGTGTATCGTGCAGGTGGTTATTCACAATTTTTCCAAATTTATATTAGTGAGATTCAACGTGAAATAGATTATTGGGCTTCTTTAATTTTCTGTTATGTGCTTGGTATTAATTCCCCCCGTTTGTTATGGAAGGATTTATTAAGAGGGTTTGGAGAAATCAGGGTGTTGACAAGGTGGTGATGGTGAAAAAAGGGGTGTTTATGGTTAGGTTTAGGTCTATGGAGAAGATGGATCATGTTTTGAATGACAATCATATTTTCTTTGACAATAAACCAGTCATATAGTTAAGCTATGGCAGCCTGATATTGATATGATTGAAGAGGATATTAAAACCCTCCTTGCTTCGGTTCATTTGCCCTTGGATTTCAAATATTGCGGGGAAGGATGTCTTAATAAAATTGCTGGAAAGATTGGGTAAGTGGTGAAGTATGATCAACCACGCTTAAACGCGAAAAATTGCAATATGCTAGGGTATTATTAGAAGTTCAGATGGAACAAGTTTTCCCTGATGAGATCTCTTTCATTAATGAAAGAGATCAGCTCAATAAGCTGATGGTGGAGTATGAAAGGAAACCAATCTTATGCAATGTTTGTAATGGTATGGGGCATAATAAAAGTGAGTGTAGGAAGGTTGTGATCAGACAGGAATGGAAATAGAAGGAAAAGCCTATTGTTGTGGTGGAAGATGATGATGGTTGTGGGAAGGAAATGGAGCGGGAATTTAAACAGGTGAGGAATCCTGCAAGAAGATTGATAGCTTCTCCTGAATCAATTGGTACCCAAAATGATTTTGAACTGTTGAATGCTCATGTGAATGAGGTGGTAGTTGCTCAAATCCAGTGCACAAATGTGATTGAGTCTGACTCAGGAGGGGGTCAACCTCCTGATATCAATGGGTAAATTAATATGTTGGAATGTCAGGGGGATTAATAGCCACCAAAAACATCTAGATGTTCAGAAATTTCTCCACATGAAAGTTCTGGGGGTGGCTAGTTTCCTTGAAACAAAGGTTAAGGATCCTAATATGGGAGAGGGTGGTGTTTCACTTCAAACATGATGGCTCATAAAGGTGGGAGGATCTGCTTACTTGGAATCCAATAGTTTTCATATGTTAAAATAATAAAGATTACCAGTGAGGTAATCCACAATGTAATTGCTAATAGGAATGGAGGTAATACTCCATTTTGGTGTTCTTGTATACATGCTTTCAATTCTGTTGCTGAAAGCGAGACACTATGGGAGGATTTTGTTCACATTCATGAGACTATTTCTGGTCCTTGGATAATGCTGGATGACTTTAACTGTGTATTGAGACTTGAAGAGAGAATTGGTGCTTCTGTTAGATCTCATGAGACAATTTACATTCTGAATTGCATGATGAAATCTGGGATGTTTGATCTGGCTAGTACTGGCTGTTTGTTTACCTGGAATAACAAGCAACAGGATGAGAATAAGGTTTTTAGCAAATCAGACAAAGTGATGGTGAATGATGCTTGGTGTGAAACTTTTCCTTGTGCTGCTGCTCATTTTATGCCAGAGGGTAGTTTTGGTCATTGTCCAATGATAGTTAATGTTTACCCTTAAATACAAACTTGGAGACAACCTTTTAAGTATTTCACCATGTGGAGCTGAACTGGAAGTTTCCAGGATATTATTATATGATGTTGAGATACGAGAGTTAATGGTTATCCTATGTTCGAAGTGGTGAGTAAACTGAAGATAGTGAAAAAAGCTTTGAAGAGGTTAAATGGTGAAGGCTTTAATGATATGCATACTACACATATTATTGCCTTGCATAACTTCTCTAGATGCCAAGAAGAGTTACAGAAATGACGTTACAAATCCACAAAAACAGGAAGCTGAACATAATGCAGACATGGAGTATAGAAGAGTTCATAAGCTCTACTTGTCTTTTTTAAGTCAAAAGGCTAAGCTAAATTAGTGTAAGGAGGGTGATGAAAATGCCTACCGTTTTCATTAGTCCATCAAAGATAGGTGAGTTAAAAACATTGTTTATGCTATTAATGATAGTGCTGCAAGGTGGTCAGATGATCCTAAGAAGGTGTCAGAGGCTTTTTTAGAGTATTATCATGAGTTGCTTGGTACTGCTATGACAGATAGAGTGCATGTAAAAAAGGTGGTGACTG
Source organism: Patellifolia procumbens (assembly GCA_947645195.1). Lineage (NCBI taxonomy): Eukaryota > Viridiplantae > Streptophyta > Magnoliopsida > Caryophyllales > Amaranthaceae > Patellifolia > Patellifolia procumbens. The sequence continues at coordinate 182,618 of CANSGD010000290.1, forward strand.
AGATAGGGCCAACACTCACAGAAGAGCAGATTCAGATGCTATATAGGCCTTTTGATCAATACAGGAATAAGCTTTGCTTGGTCTAGATGTTCAATCATTCTAAATGACTTATTAGAGCAAGAGCAATCAATCCAACAGGAATGTAATACAACAGACGAGCATGAAAACTTATCAATGTCTTTGACCACTTCTCTATATCCGGATTACGAGCCTCCAGCATAAGTATATTGTTCTACTTAACCGTGTTGATTTTTGCTCGCTTTTGTTTGGGGAGAGTGGAAAGAGCAAGTTCTGCACAAAACAAGAAAGATGGTTGGTAATAGAAATATCTAGACAATAAGGATACTTGCCCAAGTATATACCTATATCCCCGTCTTGCTACAGTTCGACAACAATTAGGAAGTTGTGATCCCAAAAGGAACTCTTAAGGGACAGCCATAATGCGGGGCCAGTAAGAGGTGCGTGGCCTTCCTGAACGTGCTTCTTTGTCTCAAAATTAGCAATAACCATCTCATCATTGTCGTCCTGGAGGTTCAATAGAGAGGCACCCCGTTCACAATTCATTACCACCCGGCTGCGGTACCTCATCCTCTAGGCGATCTCCTCACTAGGAGCCTTAAGAAAAATAAAATCGGCCTTTCATTCGTGCATCTTAGACGGCTTGTCCAAAGCAGTAAGATAACCGATTTCGTAGCATATGTTATACCAAGTGTCGTCCACAATATTGGGGGTCTTGGTTAAATAATGAAGATGGGTGAAGGCAGCTAAGGAAGGCCTCAAGTCACCAAAGTGACAAGCGGTGATGAACGAACGAATGTTTATCCAAGAGTTAGGGAGTAGTTGAATCTGCTCAATGCTGTTACGACAAACCACTTGTTTAACAAAAACGTTCAATAGAAAACGAAGACCCGCGTCCAAAGCCAACTTATACACAAGAAAGTGTCAGTAGGGGCTGTAGAAATGGTGTCATCAACGCTGGGTACAACGAATTTTTACCCCGACATGGGAATAGTCGAATGAAAAAGTTCCAAATTACTGTTCACTCTATCCAGCTACTTCCTGTCAGCTAGGATAAAGCAAGGATCAAACACTGGACCTAAACACTCTCTTTCCTGGGAAGACGATTTCCTAGACGAGTCTTCATCGTCTTATTGGGAAATTACCTTATTATTTCTGGAAGTACTAACTTTAAACTGAGTATCCTTTTCCTCATTATTAACTCATCCAAAGGATTCCTCCATTTCAAAACTAGACTATGGCAGAAGCAGCTAGCGTTCGAGATGTGCAATTTGTTTAAGACGAGACAAATTACGCTGCACAAGTAAGTACTGAGACGTCGGAGTCTCATTGCCAAGCCAAATAAAATTGAGGCATGGATGATCAACTGGAATTGGTCCAACTCTAGAATAAGCCAAAAAATAAATATCGGTTCTAGAGCCAAGACTCATTCCCCTGTCGTTGAGTTTATTGGACGACTGTAAAGAGTCAATTTTTTTGAAAAAAATAAATGAAAGGAAAACGTAAAGAAAAAAAATACTTGATGAGTGGGCTCGAACAAAATTTTCAGACGATCAAAGACAGGGACGTTCTCTCTCTCGAGAAATCTCACTTCTGGCAAAAGTGAAAATTAGAGAAGAGAGGGAGATATTTATAGGGAGGTAAAAAGAAGGTTCCACCTTTCACCTCCTTATAGGGACACTTGGACTCAATCCTTTTGTTATTGATCTAACTTACTGTAAAAACTTAGAATCATTTGGCTGATAAATACTTGTAAAAGGCAATTTATCCGTGTTTAAGGCATAGATAAACCCCCTTTTAGGAGCAAATATTGTAAGTAAATTCAACCTCTTATAAAAGCCACATGGTGGAATCCGTGACTAACACGTGTCAACTATCAAGGTGCAACACATGTCCAAACCAATGATAGACACGTGTCAGCCTATGACGATTAACACATGTCAGCTTTGATGAATCTGCCAATGATTGGAAGAGGACCTTAGATGATGTAAGCCCAAATCAGGGAATGTCCATTTAACAAAATTAGTTATGCTATATTTCAAATAGATATTGGCTATCCAACCAAGAGACCTTATTTTAGGGGAAGACTAGAAGGCCTAAGGGCCCCTAGATTGGTATAAATACCCTTATGTCACATTGTAAGAAGTAAGCACATTTTCCCATAAATTTATTATTACATCAAAGCTTCTCTCTCTAGATACTGACTTAAGCTTCAAAGTTGGAATCAATCCTTACCCTCCTAGGTTGGTTTCCTTCGTGCAGGTTCGAAGCGCAGATCGGGTCATTACCTATAAAAGTCTCTTGAATTACCCTAATACCCTTGAGAAGTCTGAGAGCCAATCTCGAGCATATAACACATAGGTTTCATTCCCTTCCTGTATTCCACTTTACGTTATTAATATCTTAGAGAAATTCAACACATAATAACATTCAATAAACAAGCCAAATCACACACAAGAACATTTCATTAGTTGGTGTTCACACAACTTTATATCCATAAACGTTAACCAAAAATCTTGTCTTTTATCATAACTTGCACATTCCATAACCAATATCGATAGCTCAATTCATATGAATTAAGGACCAGTTCTATAATATCGATAGCCCAATAAAATTTATATTGTCTGGCATATAGTAGTACTTAAAATAGTAAAATAAATTTATATGAATTAACACCCTAACCCCCTCACTAACCACTACTCTACCACCTCCACCAACCTACATCTGTCACGTTCATCCCACCCTTCACCACCGCAAACATCCACAACCCCACCACACTCTTGTCACCACCCTCCTAACCACCCACTCTACCCCACCAACCGCCATAACCACAGGTTCCAACACCACCACACCACTACCACCTCGCCGCAAATCACACACACCCAATAATGGATCCCATCTAGAGGCAACCGAGCCCAACCTAAACCCTCAAAACCTCCCCAACTCCTCCCGAAAACCACCACATTTCCTCCCTCAGAACTACACACAATTCCGAAAAGCCACCCGATTCCAGCGAAAACCATCCGACTCCAGCGAAAACCACCCTACTCCACCGAAAATGTACCCTCACTAAACTCATAACCCACCGAGCCGGTGAAACCGACTAATAAACTACCGTGTCCCACGAAAAAACACCCACATCTGCCCAAAAATGTGAACACAAAGCGCTGGTGAGAGGGGGGTTAGACCGCAAGGAGAGGTGGAGGCAAGGAGTGGTTGAGGCGGTGGCGACGGGGGGGGGGGGAAGATGGTGGTGGGTGGGTGTTTTCATTTTTGGCTGGTGGTTTTGGTATTAAGTCATCGACATGAAAAGAGAGAATGAAAGAAAAAAAAACCCAACCCAAATAAATTTTTTATCAAAGAGTTTCACTTTCCTTCCCCCCTCTATCCCATTCTTGATTCCATTCTTTTGCCCTGTAGAAACCAACAGCCCCCTAAATGAAGAAAAGGAAATACAAAGAGAAAGAACAGTTGCTCAGTTTGCGAAGGAAAACTGAGGTGAAGGAGAAAGAGGAAAGGAAAAAGGAAGATAAATAGGGAAGGAAGCAACATGGTTGTTGGGCATCAGCGAGCAACCAGCCAAACTGGCATTCGGTGGCCAAGGTCGGCGATCTGCAATTAGTAAGTTCGGGTTTCTCTTTTCTTGAACATGATTTGAAATAGAGGAAGGCTTGGCAAGTTGGCGGTGGGTAAAGGCAGTTCTACGGTGGTTTTGGGAGGTTCTGCAAGTTGAGCTTTTGCGTGTGGTCTACGATTCGGTTTCACTCTTTATTTTTTGTTTGCTTCCAAAGTGGTTTGATTTGTTGAGAATAGGGGAAGGAGGAAAGGGTTTGATTGAAATACAGTGTGGTTAATTCTATTGTTTTGTTCTTTGAAGCTAATGGGAAGAGTCTTGATGAAGAATAGATAATCAATCAATCAATCAAGAAAGGTAATAAAAAAGACTCTTACCACAAGCTAGAGTATCAATAAGGATATTAAGCATTTGAGAGTGGAAGAAGGTAAAGATGGAAAACAAAGGAACATCTCAAAAGCAAATTAAGAGAGACAGACATGAGTATTTATAGAGGAGTTACCCAAGGATGAAGAAACCAATACTTACCCTAAGAAGAAGAAAAACTAATACTTATTAAAATAGAAGGAAATCCCATCTACTAAATTTATAAATTATATAATGGAAATAAATAAAATGCTAAAACTAAAATTGATAAATATTTAAACTCTCCCAAAAAATCATGATGTAATATAACTTTAGATAATATATAAAATATAATAAAATATTTCCTCCTTTATTTAATAAGTGACACACTTGTATAGTATTTATCATTCACAATTTACACTTGTGTGTAATATAACTTGTATAGTATAATTAGTTTTGATGATTTACATTTTAGGAAAAACACAGTCGTGTGGGATCTTGTTAAATTCATCTCAATGTGTAATTTTTTAATATCAATTTTTTTTTATCATTTTCACTTATTGATAATTATTGATATTAATGTTTAAAATAATGCATTGGCTAGCGTGCAAACATAAACCGTGTCACTTATTGAAGAACGCAGATTGTATAATTTATTGTATTAAACTTCGTGATATTACAATTACTCCTCTTTACGAACTTTTAAGTTAACTCTCATGGTAATCGTGTGGATTAGAGAATGCGTTTTGTTTGTATTACAACCTCTTAGATTCTTGGGCCTGATGTAAGTTATGGTTTAAGCCTTAACTTGGGACTGCCTATCCAAGAGTAATCGACACTTGGTGTTAATTTGGAGCTGACATGGGTTAGCCAGTACAGGTGACACGTGTAAGTCTTAGGAGAGAACACGTGGATGCCTTAAATGAGTGACACGTGTCAAATTATGCGCATGCCATATGGCCTTCATTAGTAGGTTTATTTTATCTTATAACACAATCCATTCAATTTCTTATTACAACCACTAAATGAGTTTATATACCATCTGCTATAGATGATCAGGTAATCGCACTTCTATTATCACTTTGATATAATTGCAAATATCAACGCCTCATGCACTCAATTTGTCGTCTCTTTGGTTCATTTAGATTCTAGAAGTCTTACTTCCCCTCCTCAAGCCCCTTTCTCTTCAACATGATGCTAGGCCATCTTGGGTGACACATGTTTGAGTTGTTCCAAAAGCACAAGATCATCTCTTCATGTGGTTGGGCGGCATCCTTGCAGCTTAAAAGAGCATTCTGGAAACATGTATTCTCTGAACTTTGTATAGAAGGGAAGAAATGATCCTTTATTAGATTTTTAAATTTCTTAAACTCACAAAATACAGTTCCAAAAATATCATCTTGTATCTTTTCTTTGTGTATCTTTGTTGAAGATTTGTATCCTTATGTAATTTGTATTTCTGTAAGTTTCAAAACTTGTGTGAGCGCTCCTTTTAAGCAAAAATATATTTATATACGTATTTTTTCAGTTGTTACCAGCTCGAGCAATGTTATCAGTTCTCCCCCCTTTTGTTTGAGTACATTTAGCAACACCTATGTGTAAGACTTAAGGTATATTGCCTGAATCTCTCACAAGTAAGGGTAGCTTTTCCATTTCCAAAACCATTACCTTCACCATGTGCAAACTTTCAAGAGTGATAAACCGATTACCCCCATAAGTAATAGTTATAGGCAAAAAGTAACTAGTTTATCTGTGGACCAACTAAAAATCGCCAAATGAAATTTAGTGGCAATAACTGATCCCATTACAAGTAAATCATATAAGGCATACGAAGTCAAGGCTTATTGGTCAGTTCAATTCACATGAGAAAAAAATAATCAATTCATACAACATGAACGAAATCTTGTACTTTGTTTCATATAGTACAGTCTACATGAAATTTTCACAATTGTTTCAAGCAATTTAGAGGAAATTCAAATGCCTATTCATACAGTTTGCATAAAATACTTAGGTATGTTTCATACAATATGCACGAAACAGTTGGAATTGTTTCAGAAACATTTTGTGAATCAGGGATATGAGTTTCATGAACATTGCATGAAATTGGAAAAAATCCGAAATAAAACTCATAACTTAAATATAATTTCAAGGTAGTGGGAGGCAAAATTTTTGTCCATTGTAGAGAGAGTTTCTATATTTCATTATTTTTTCCCCAAACGTGGGAGGAGGAGGAGAGATGAGTTTTTATTAATGAAAGTAAAAGTGAGTAAAAAAATCAAATGCTTTCTCCTCTTCTCTCGCCCCCTTTTTCCCCCCTCCCCTTCCTCCAAAACCCTATCCTCCATCAAAATTTTGTAGGGGGATTCCATCGGTCTTACAGATGGAAAGCTCCAATTTACTTTTCTTATTTCTTACATATTTGGTGATGCTAGTTTTTAATTTATATTTTAATAAATCTCCCTCCTTATGTGAGGGTTTTCTCCATCAACATGATGGTTTTATCTACTCTCGCTATGAGAGTCTTTAATTGGTTGAAGATGCAGAACATTAAGAAGAGCGTCAGATTTTAATTTACTATGAAATCAAACAATAAAGATGTTGAGTCATCGAAATCAATTTATGGTTGGAAAATCACTATAGTAAACAAGCAATAATGGATCGTTTATGTCAGTAAATTCTATAAATATTTTCAAATTGGTGCTCTTAATCATCATTTACTTAAGGATAATTGTTGTTATAGCTGCAGTATGACGATTTATTAACGATAATTTTCCTATTCCCTTCAAAAATTAGTGAGGGTTTGGAATTGTGTTAAGTAAAAAGAGATTGTGTTTAGTAATTCTCGTTTTAAGGCAGTGAATAGTTGTTCACAATTTTCATTGTCACATCTAAAGGTGTTCACGGTTCGTGAACTAGGGATGGAAACGGGTGGAATTTGGATCGGGTGAGCTATCACCCGCATCCATCACCCGGTTAGAACAACTCTCATCCATCCATTCGTCACCCGATAAAACCACCACCCGTATTCCATCCATCCACCACCCGCGGGTGAACCGGGTGGACAGTGTAACACCCCGACAATTCTCTCTTTACAAAACACATATTTTTCCCAACTAAAATAGAGAATTATCAAGGCATTATTGCCCGTGTAAAAACGTATCGGCTTACTCAGTGTTTTGCAGCGGAAAAACATTAAATAAAACTTTATTAAATACTCAAACCATAGTGATTGTCAAACCATTATCCAAACCTCGAAGGATAATTCAAAACCAACTTAAAACATTTAAAGAATAATCTATAAAACATCTTAATGAAAGTAACGTAAACGCAGGAAGCAATAAAAGTAATGAAAGCGATCTCTCATCAAAGCTTCCCAAATCCCAAATGAGTAATTGTGACGATGCATCAAATCTTCCAGACCTGTAGGCAAATACTCAATTGAAAACTGCTCACCAATAAAGGGTCATCACAGGATCTATAGGCACAACCATGATCGACACACATAAAAGCACGTAATCAGCAAAGCTGAGTACATACATTATAAAATAAAACACAAAACCTAATCATGATACTACTGAGCAATAAAACATGATCAATAAATATACCTCAAGACTTCAACTCATAAAATAAGACTTGGCTTCACGAATCATACAACATGATAATCATTTAGTAAATTGAATAGACAATGGATCGAGTTGTCCAACTGATATCACGTATTTATAAAGTTTTTTCTGCCTTATTTACGAGCTAATTTGTGCGTCATTGGAGCTGCTATTTTATGCTAACTATCGTATATAGTTGTGGTTTTGCGTTTTAGTGTTGAATTGCAAGTTTTAGCGAGTTTTCTCCTTATTTTCGAGCTATTTGAAAGCAACCACGGCTTTACGAGATGTTACGGGGCAAATAGGATGGCTCACGAGCTTTATGGATAGTTTAGGAGGTCCCAAGACCTCTAAACGTGAAGAATTGAGAGTCAAAGAGTCAAAAGGAGCTTCCCGTATACTGATCGGGCAGAAAATGGCCCGATCGGGCGGTAAAGTTTCGCACACGATCGGGCGGACATCACCTGACCCAATCGGATGGAAAAACAAAGAAATTTAGGTTGGCAATCTTACTACCAACCCGATCGGGCAAGGCCCACCCCATCGGGCTTGCCCAAAATTTCAAGCAAGTTGCTAGGTGGCTGCGTACAAGAAAATGAGCAAGCTGGGCCAAATTTGAAGCCCACCCGATCGGGCACTGTTGCTCGAAGCCCATCGGGTGGAGATCCTTGCAAATGTTGCTGTGCTGCTGTTCATTGGGCGAGAATTTGGTGGACCACAAGGCCCACCGATCAGGCAAGGTGTGCCCGAACCCATCGAGTGGGAGGCCCGAATGTCTTGTTAAAATGTTGCTGTTGCGTAGATGATGAAATAATAGTTGGGCAATTTTTGTGTGGGCCCGATCGGGTGGCCCTTTGCCCGATCGGGTCCCTCACTCAACTTCGCGATTTTCTATCATTTATTTTCCGTTTTTAATGAGATTTTGGGGGGTATTATAAATACCTTTTCCTCATTATTTTAGAGACATCTTTTTCAGTTTTATTCCGAATAGTTCTTAGTTTAGTTTTAGAGAGCTTTTATAAGATTAAACACTCTAGATTAGTTTAAAGGTGATTGAACCTCAGATTTGATTTCAATAAAAGTTATTGCTTTACGTCAATTGGTATTCTTCTCTACTCTTAATCTCTTTACTTATTTTGGATTGTTTAGATTAATTATTATTTTGATTCATGATGTTTAAATTAGGGTTCTTAATTAGTTTTATTTTTGTTCATCCAATCATGTCTGAGTAGTTAATTTCTATGGATTTGGGGAGGAAAGCCATGTTTATACCTTGATTATTTGCATTGCTATTAGTTTCTAGGGTTTGATGAGATTGATTATGGTGTGATTTGTTCTTATTGAGTAATTAATGTTATTGCGCAGTTTCATTGATTACTTGAGGTTTATAATTGTTTGCACAGACCCGTCTTACTTTTAGAGGCCTAGTACACATCAGTAATTCTGATTATGTTTGTGAACATGCTGCATATGTTGAATTGTGGGCGTTTAGACTTAGTCATAGCATGACACTGCTCTAATCTATCGATTCTTGACCTAGGTTCTGATAGTTGTTTGATCCCTTGATTGGTATAAGCAAGGTGGTCCGAACTAATTCCCTAGACCTTTATTTTATAGATTAAAATCCATTTTATATTGCTTTCTAGTGTTATTTAGTAGTTCAGCTGATTTCTATTTGATGTTGTTTGAAGTAGTTGTATAGCTGAATATCAACTTAGAACTCCGTCTCTCTGTGGATTCGACCCTACTTCCCTTGACTATCATTGTTAAAGGACTTAGTAATTATCTTTGATAAGGTGATACGACTTTAGCCTGTCAAATTTTGGCGTCGTTGCCGGGGAGACGGCTAGCTTTCTAAGTTTTTGTTTGGTTATTTGGTCTACTTCTCTGTATCTCATTGGAACTTCATTGTTCCAATTGAGGTACATTATACTGCTTCTTTGTGTTTCTTTTGTATGCCCAGGTCTCAAAGAAACGGTTCCCCATCCCAGCGGATCCCAATCTTACAAGGACAATCAAGCAACTTCGAAAGAAAATTCAGAGAGAAAAACAGTTTGTTCAGCTGAATACCTATGAAGCAAACACTTCGAGTTTAGCTATGGCCAAATCGTTTAATTCATATGGGGTGCCCATTCCTGACTACATTCCTACTGGCCCACCAATGCCCACCATCGCCGCTAACAATTTTGAGATTAAGCCTGGACTCATCAGCATGGTTCAGCAAAATCAGTTTGGTGGGCATCGTACTGAAGATCCGGCCAATCATTTGCAGAGATTTCAACAACTCTGCCGAACTGTAAAGCACCAAGGAGTCACACCTGAGCAATTGAAGGTCATGCTATTCGAGTTTTCACTTCGAGACAAAGCTCAGAAGTGGTTCAACGACCTCAAAGTGTCTGAATGGTCGGAGATTTCTGCTGCGTTCCTGAGAGAGTATTATCCACCTACAAAAATAGCAGAAATCAGAAATAAACTAGCTACGTTTTCCCAAGAGCCTGATGAAATACTTTGGGAAGCGTGGGCTAGGTTCAGACATTTGCAAAGAGAGTGTCCACATCACAACATGAACAAATGGTTCTTGACGCATACATTCTACAGTGATCTGCAGCCTCAGACGAAGAGTATTGTTGACTCGTCTGCAAGAGGAGTTTTTCTGGATAAGGAAGTGGATGTAAGCTATGATTTTCTTTCAAACCTTGCAGCCAATGATCATTCCACTTCTTGAAGCCTCACAAGGAAGGTATTGGAGGTAGACGCCTTAGCATTGTTGACTTCGCAGATGGCAAAGCTGAGCCAGCAGATTGACACCTTGAAATCCTCTTTGTCGACAACACCTCCCTTGAGTATTAATGCTATGTCTGCCATGGCACCCATTACCTCATTTTACTGCGAGGTATGTGGTGTGCAAGGTCACTTTGGGAATGACTGTCAGTTCAGTCAACATCAGATGGAGCAGGCAAATGCCTTTCAACAACACAGAATTTTCCCCCTCCATACAACTACCAAAATCAGCAAAATTATCAACCTCCACCTCCACAAAATCATCCTAAACCCTCATACTACCAAAATCCCTCTGGTTTTCAGAGACCTCCACCATAGAATTTCCATCACCCCAATAACTTCCAAGCCCCACAAAATATTCAAACTCCACCTCCACAAAACATAAACCCACAAGAGCCTTCCATATCTGAAGTGATGAAGTTGATGTTGAGCATGCAAAAGACTCACGAGGAGGCGCAAAGGGCTCAAGCGGAGGTATAAAGAGCTCAAGAGAAGCACATCAGACTTCTTGAGAGTCAGATTGCCCAATTGGTTAACAATAATGCTCAGAGGCGGCAGGGGGAATTGCCAGGGCAACCCATTCAGAGGGAGCACGTAAATGCATTACTCTTCGTAGTGGCGGTGCTTATGATGCTCCTCCATTGCCCATTGATGATGTTGCCCCAACTGCGGGGAAGAAGAAGGTGGTAGAGGAAGGAAAAGGGAAGAGTTCGACGTCTGAGGTCGAATTATCTGAGGAACCTGAACAGACAGGGAAGAAAAAGAAGAAGGTTTCTGGAACGCCTTTTACACCAAGGCTACCTTTTCCTCACAGGATGCAGCAATCAAAAGTCGATCAGCAATTTGGTAAGTTCTTGGCTATGGTCAAGAACCTTGAGGTAACAATTCCATTCACTGATTTAATTACCCAAGTCTCTGTGTATGCCAAGTTTCTGAAATATATGATCACTAAGAAAAGAGACTTTGGTGGGCTCAAACGTGTCTCTCTTATTGAAGAGTGTAGTGCTTTTATTCAGAATAGAAACCCCACCTAAGTTGAAAGATCCTGGTAGTTTTTCTATACCCTGCCATCTTGGTCCTAATTTTATTGATAAAGCTTTGTGTGATTTAGGTGCTTCTGTTTCTGTTCTGCCATTATCAGTTTATAAGAAACTGAAAATGGGAGCACTTAAATGCACACAAATCACTTTATAGATGGTTGATCATTCTATAAAATACCCTCTAGGTGTTTTAGAGGACGTTCCTGTTAGGGTCGGGAAATTCTATATTCTTGTTGATTTTGTGGTGTTAGATATGGATGAAGGCACATATGCTTGAATAATCTTGTTGCAGGGCTGGGGTTTTGGTTGAGGTAAGTGTAGAGAAGGTTTAAATTCCACCTAAGGTTGTCTCACCATCTGGAGGTATTATCAAGAACATATGGAGAAGGTAGATGTTTGATGAGGGTGACACTCATTGCTTAGCCCCTCCTATAGTCGTGTGAGACCTTTATAAACCAGCGATGTGCGTAAGGCAACTCAATTTCCCCTTTTTCCTTTTCCTTTTATTTTTCTTCTTTTTAGTGAGCGAGAGTGAGGGTACTAACGTTGTTTTTCCTCTTAGCATTGTCCTTTGTTACCTTTTGGCATTGAGGACACTGCCAAGTTCAGCTTGGGGGAGGATTTTTCTTTGTATTCTCTATCTCTTTTACTGCTTTCTAGGATAGATTTAATGCTTTCGAAAAAAACTGAAAAAATCAAAAAAATATGGCTCCCATGACTGGTTTAGTTGCCTCCCTGTGCCCCTTGTTGTGCTCTTATTGAAAATGATTTGACTTTATTTTCTGGATAATTGGTTATTTGTGGTCTTGAGGCTATGATTTGATGTTTGATTGCTATGATTTCGAGCAAAGTTTCATTATTATACACTACATTGTGCTGCATGCTTGAATTGGTTAGACTATGAGGCCTCTTTGTAGCCTGTTGGAATCATATTATCATCCAGTCTGTTTTTATGTGTTAGTTCCTCTTTAGTGGATTGATCTTGACTTTGATTTCGTACTTATCTAATATCCGATGAATTGTAGCATTTGTTGTGATATAGGCGTTCTTTTGTATGATTCTTGAGCCTTAGAGTGAATTTTTGATATACTTTTATCCTCCTTAGCCCCGCTGAGCCTATTGACTTGTTTCATGTTACTTAAACCCTCATTATGAGCCCACGGCCTTTTTTCGATACTTTTTCCAAGCCTAGCTTGGGGGAGCATTTGTTAGGTTGACTTTTGAGATTGGTTTGATGGTTTGGTTTGGTTTTGGGGGAATTAAAGTGTATTTGATGTGGTTTGATTGTGAGAAAAAGAAAAGAAAAGGCAAAGTTAGAGTTGCGTGAATGCTTGGTTCGAAAAATGAAAGAAAAATAAATAAAAGTTCAAAAGAGTTCAAATTCCTTTATTCACATACGTTTACAAAGAAAAATTTGCTTCATTGCTTGAAAAATGGGTTTGTTGTGAGTTTTCATTGATTTTTGAGAGTTGGGTTATATTTCGGGGTGATATGGTGTTGTTGGGAGTTGTTTATGCCATCTTAGGCCTTGTTTCGAGTGAACTATGCTCCCCCATTCTTGGATTTTCCACCACATTTCCTAAAAATATCCCCTACCTCTTGCTTAAGCCCCATTACAACCCTATAAAGTCCTCTTGAGCTTGTGTTTGCATTGTTTATTGGATTGATTTCGAGTCAGTTTGTCAAAGTTAAAGAGTATTTCTGCTAATTGAGTCGACTTGGCTAGGATGAGCGTCATTTAACCTTCTTAAACACATGAGAGTGTGAGCGGGAAGGGCATTTATGGTCGGGTTGGTGAGTGTTCTGGCATATTCTTTGCCTGCCACAAAATTGAGAGGAGTGACACCCTTGTGAGAGCCTTTTCAGGATTTGTGTGCGTTGTGGATGCTTGAATTTGATGAATGGCTTGGATGATTGGTGGTTGGATGGATTTGATTAGCCGAACTTGAATTTTGCCTACTTGAACGATTCATGGTCTTGAAAACTTTTTGAGCTTTGATATTTATCTATGGGGTGAGGAAAGTTATTCCATGTTCATGTTCTGTTTGCTTGAGGACAAGCAAAAGTTTAGCTTGGGGGAGTTTGATATCACGTATTTATATAGTGTTCTCTCCCTTATTTATGAGCTAATTTGTGCGTTATTGGAGCTCTTCAGAGCTATTTTATGCTAACTATCGTATATAGTTGTGGTTTTGCGTTTTAGTGTTGAATGACAGGTTTTAGTGAGTTATATCCTTATTTCCGAGCTATTTGGAAGCAAGCACGGCTTTACGAGATGTTACGAGGCACATAGGATGGCTCACGAGCTTTATGGATAGTTTAGGAGGTCCCAAGACCTCTAAAGGTGAAGAATTGAGAGTCAAAAGGAGCTTCCCGTATACTGATCGAGCAGAAAATGGCCCGATTGGGCGACGATTTATTGATCGGCCGGTAAAGTTTCGCACCCGATCGGGCGGACATCACCCGACCCAATCGGGTGGAAAAACAAAGAAATTTAGGTTAGCAATCTTACTACCAACCCGATTGGGCAAGGCCCACCCGATCGGTCTGGCCTAAAATTTCAAGCAAGTTTCTTCATGGCTGCGTACAAGAAAATGAGCAACCTGGGCCAAATTTGAAGCCCACCCGATCGAGCACTGTTGCCTGAAGCCCATCGGGTGGAGATCCTTGCAAATGCTGCTATGCTGCTGTTCGTTGGGCGAGAATTTGGTGGACCACAAGGCCCACCCGATCGGGCAAGGTGTGCCCGAACCCATCGGGTGGGAGGCCCAAATGTCTTATTAAAATGTTGCTACTGCGTAGATGCTGAAATAATAGTTGGCCAATTTTTGTGTGGGCCCGATCGGGTCCCGCACTCGACTTAGCGATTTTCTATCATTTATTTCCATTTTTAATGAGATTTTGGGGGGTATTATAAATACCTTTTCCTCATTATTTTAGAGACATCTTTTTCTGTTTTATTTCCAATAGTTCTTAGTTTAGTTTTAGAGAGCTTTTATTAGATTAAACACTCTAGATTAGTTTAAAGGTGATTGAACCTCGGATTTGATTTCAATAAAAGTTATTGCTTTCCGTCAATTGGTTTTCTTCTCTACTCTTAATCTCTTTAATTATTTTGGATTGTTTAGATTAATTATTGTTTTGATTCATGATGTTTAAATTAGGGTTCTTAATTAGTTTTATTATTGTTCATGTCTGAGTAGTTTAATTTCTAGGGATTTGGGGCCATGTTTGTACCTTGATTATTTGAATTGCTATTAGTTTCTAGGGTTTGATGAGATTGATTATGATGTGATTTGTTCTTATTGAGTAATTAATGTTATTGCGCAGTTTCATTGATTACTTAAGGTTAATAATTGTTTGCACAGACCCGTCTTACTTTTAGAGACCTAGTACACATCAGTAATTCTGATTATGTTTGTGAACATGCTGCATATGTTGAATTGTGGGCGTTGAGACTTAGTCATAGCTTGACACTGCTCTAATCTATCGATTCTTGACCTCGGTTCTGATAGTTGTTTGATCCCTTGATTGGTATAAGCATGGTGGACCGAACTAATTCTCCAGACCTTATTTTATAAATTAAAATCCATTTTATATTGCTTTCTAGTGTTATTTAGTAGTTCAGCTGATTTCTATCTGATCTTGTTTGAAGTAGCAGTATAGCTGAATATCAACTTAGAACTCTGTCTCTCTGTAGATTCGACCCTACTTCCCTTGACTATCATTGTTAGAGGACTTAGGGATTATGTTTGATAAGGTGATACGACTTTAGCTTGTCACCAAACAAAACTAGCCTTCAAAATAGAGGACGAATTACGGGCGCGACTCCATAATCCCTTGACCTACGATATCGAGAAACCTTTAAAAATAAAATAGGGTACTATGATCAATCCGACCCGAAGAAAATCCATGGGCTACCACCATATACTCCAACTCATACTAGTCTAGAACTTCAGACGTGCACAAGTCTAAAGCTATTGTTATTCACTTCCACTTTAAGTATTAATAAGTTATTCGATGTTGGACTCTAAATAGAAAAGCAACGCATAACATGAGTACAACAATTTCCACTTTTTTTCTTAGGATTAAATTAGTGATCAAACAATTTCAATTGACCAAGAATTAATCCTCCAATTTATTTGTTGACTTAAATCAACAATCGAATGTCCAATGACAATAAATATACATACCCTACTAAGCCCTCGGTCTTTGCAAAGTAGTAAAATAATAATAACCAATAATAATCCAACTTACTCACAAAGTCCTCGGCCTTTGAAAAGTAATAAAATATCCATAACCAATAATAGTCCAACTTACTCACAAAGTCCTCGGCTTTTGAGAAGTAATAATATATCCATTAAGGGAAACAATACCAAAATCCATAATCTAATAATAAAATATTATTAATCCACATCACACGATGGATCAAAAAATAAATACTCCCAACAACAACATGCTTGAATCAAACATCCATTCAATCATGTAATCAAACATATAAGCAATTAACATGCTCAACAACCCGTAATTCTAATCCAATAGCCACGTATGAACCACAAAAAGGTTCCCTATACATGATACTATAAATAATCCTAATCCTTATGACATGATACTAGTCTAACACATAAGGACATGTACGTACTTTGTGTAGACAAAGTGAGAGGCCACTTTAAAACTCTAGAAGTCGCCTAAAGTAAATTCTCCGCCTACCAAAACAATAACATAACAATGAATTAATATCCTAATTTATTCACAGCAATATAAACTATTTTAAAACGCTTCAAAACTCGATTTAAAACACTTTAAAAACATTAAAGTTTCAACCTTTAACAACCTTTAATATAATACTATAAGTCTAGGCTATAAAAACCTCAAAAACAATACTTTCATACTTGAAACTCACTTTAAATAATAAATAATAAATCTGAATTTATAACTTATATTCATAATAAATAAAAATCAGATTTGTAATAATTCAAATAATAAAGTTTCCAACTTTATTTATAAAACATATTAAAACTCATAAAAATCATAACTTTAATATTAAAACTCATAAAAATCATAACTTTAATATGAATACTTTAGTTAAACATTAAATAGAGGATAAAGGTTAAGAAATAAGCAAAAGAAACCACGAAAAATGGAAAACAAAGGAGGAGAAAAGCACGCGACTATATACGATAATTAGTATAAAATAGCTCTGAAGAGCTCAAATGACGCACAAATTAGCTCATAAATAGGGGAGAAAACTCTATAAAAATACGTGATATCGTATTCTCCCAAGCTAAACCTTTGCTTGTCCTCAAGCAAACGGAACATGAACATGGAATAAATTGCCTCACCCCATAGATAAATGAATCAAAGTTAAAAAAATATTTTCAAGACTAAGAATCGTTCAAGTAGGCAAAATTCAAGTTCGGCAAATCAAATCCATCCAACTACCAATCATCCAAGCAAAACATCAAATTCAAGCATCCGCAAGGCATACAAGTCCTGAAAAGGCTCTCACAAGGGTGTCGCTCCTCTCAATTTTGTGGCAAGCATAGAATGTGCCCGAACACTCACCAACTCGACCATAAACCCCCTTCCCACTCACACTCTTATGTGTTTAAGAAGGTTAAATGACGCTCATCCTAGCCAATTCCACTCAATTAGCAAACATACTCTTTAACTTTGACAAACTGACTCGAAATCAATCCAATAAACAATGCAGACACGAGCTCAAGAGGGCTTTATAGGGTTGCAATGGGGCTTAGGCAAGGGTAGGGAATATTTCTAGGAAATGTGGTGAAAAAACCGAGAATGGGGGAGGAAAAGGTCACTCAAAACAGGCCGAAGATAGCCTAAACGACTCCCAATAACACCATATAACCACAAAATACTTCCCAACTCTTATGAATCAATGAAAACTCACAACAAACCCAATTTTCAAGCATTGTAGCAAATTTTTCTTTATGAACATACGTGAATGAAGGAACTTTGCATTCTTATGAACTTTTATTTCTTTTCTCTCATTTGTTTGAACCAAACATTAACCCAACTCAAACTTTGCTTTTTCTTTTCTTTTTCTCACACCTAAACGCCATCAAATACACTTTTAATTCCCCAAAAACCAAACCAAACCATGAAACCAATCTCAAACTCAACCCATACAAAAGCTCCCCCAAGCTAGGCTTGGAAATAATATCGAAATAAAGGCTATGGGCTCATAATAAGGGATTTAGTAACACGAAATAGGTCATTAGGCTCAGCGGGGCTAAGGAGTATAAAAGTATATCAAAAATTCAGTCTGAGGCTTAAGAATCAGACAAAAGAACGCCTCTATCACAACAAATGCTACAATTCATCGAATATCAGACAAGTATGAAGTCAAAGTCAAGATAAATCCACTAAAGAGGAACTAACACATAAAAACAGACTGGATAATCATATGAATCCAATAGGCTACAAAGAGGCCTCACAGTCTAACCAATTCCGGGATGCAGCACAAAGTAGTGTATAATAATCAAAACTCGCTCAAAATCATAGCAATCAAACATCAAATCATAGCCTCAAGATCACAAATGCCCAGCTTTCCAGAAAACAGAGTCAAATCATTTTCAATAAGAACACAACAAGGGGCACAAGGAGGAAACTAAACCAGTCATGGGAACCATATTTTTTTATTTTTCAGTATTTTTTGAAAGCATTAAATCTATCCTAGGAAGCAGTAAAAGAGATAGAAAATACAAACAAAAATCCTCCCCCAAGCTGAACTTGGCAGTGTCCTCAATGCCAAAAGTTAACAAAGGACGATGCTAAGAGGAAAAACAACGTTAGTACCCTCACTTTCGCTCACTAAAAAGAAGAAAAATAAAAAGAAAAGGAAAAGGGGGAAAATATGAGTCGCCTCTCGCACTACACTCTTCAGTAAGTGCGACACGTTCTACCCCACCAAAGTCTCTTTTCTTGGTGAATCATGTCTTTCAGAAATTTGGCATACACAAGGACTTGGGTAATTAAATTTGTGAATAGAATCGTTACCTCAAGGTTCTTGACCTTAGCCAAGAACTTACCAAACTGCTGATCGACCTTTGATTGCTGCATCCTGTGAGAAAAAGGTAGCCTTGGTGTAAAAGGCGCTTAAGAAACCTTCTCTTTTTTTTTCCTTGTCTGTTCAGCTTCCTCAGATAATTTGACTTCAGACGTCGAACTCTTCCCTTTTCCTTCCTCTATCACCTTCTTTTTCCTTGTATTCGGGGGACCCTCATCAATGGGCAATGGAGGAGCGTCATAAGAAGCGCCACTGTGAAGAGTAATGGCATTAACGTGCTCCATCTGAATGGGTTGCCCTGACAATTCCCCTTGCCGCCTCTGAGCACTATTGCTTGCCAATTGTGTAATCTGAGTCTCGAGAAGTTTGATGTGATTCTCTTGAGCTCTTTGTGCCTCCGGTTGAGCTTGTATATGCTTTTGTGTTTCCTCATTGGTCTTTTTCATAGCCAACATCAACTTCATATATTCATACATGGAAGGCTCTTGTGAATTTATGTTTGTGGAGGTGGGGTTTGAAAATTTTGTGGGGCTTGGAAGTTATTAGGGTGACGGAAATTTTGTGGTGGGGGTCTCTGAAAACCAGGGTGGTGTTTGGTAGTATGATGGTTTAGAATGATTTTGTGGAGATGGGGGTTGATAGTTTTGCTGATTTTGGTAGGCATGTGGAGGGGGAAGTTTTGTGGTCTCTGTTTGAAGGTGTTTGTCTACTCCATCTGAGGTTGACTGAACTGACAGTCATGCCCAAAATGACCCTGAACACCACATACCTCGCAGTAAGATGAGGTAATGGGTGTCACGGCAGACATAGCATTAATACTCAAGGGATGGGGTGTCGAGTTAGAGGATCTCAATGTGTCAATATTCTGGCTCAGGTTCGCTATTTGCGAAGTCAGCAATGCAATAGCGTCTACCTCCAATACTTTCTTTCTGAGGCTGCGGGAAGTCGAATGATCATTGGCTGCAAGGTTTGAAAGAAAATCATAGTCTATATTTATAATCATTTTCATATTTATTTCATTTAATTATTTAAGTTTTGACTATTTTGAAAGTCAAATGATTGTTTACAAGTTTTAAATAATCATTAATATTTGTTGGGTTAGATTTTAAGTATTAAATATTTTATTAAATGTTTTGGGTTGTGTTTAAAATGGTTTTTATTATTAGGAGCCCAAAGCTTTTGATTAGGGTTGGTTGATCAACCCAAATCCCAAACCTAAGCCTAACCTAATTGCCATAGGTTTTACGCAAACTTATAAATACCCCCAAACCCAAAATTTACACACTTTTATTTTCTCTTTTTTCCTCTCTCAACCGGCGCCCTCCTTCTCCTCTTTGTGCGTGCAGCCGCAGCAGCCCTCGTTGCACCGCTCCTTCGCCTGCGCACGCACAACAGTAGTCGTAGCAGCCACATAGCGCGTGACTGTCACACGCCTCGCACCCCAAACCACGCGCCACTTCCCGTGCGCGTTTCTCCTTTGTTTTTTCGGTTTTTCGTGGTTTCCTTTGGTTATTTGTTAACCTTTATCCTTTATTTAAGGTTTAACTAAAATTTTAATATTAAAGTAGTGATTTTTATGAATTTTAATATGTTTTATAAATAAAATTGAAAACTTTATTATTTACGTAATTAAAAATCTGATTTTTATTTATTATGAATATAAATTATAATTTTAGATTTATTATTTATTATTTAAAGTGAGTTTTAAGTATGAAAGTAATGGTTTTTGAGGTTTCCAAAGCCTAGACCTATAGTATTATATTAAAGGTTGTTAAAGGTTGAAACTTTAATGTTTTTAAAGTATTTTAAAACGAGTTTTGAAGCGTTTTAAAATAATTTATATTGTTGTGAATTAATTAGGATATTAATTCATTGTTATGTTATTGTTTTGGTAGGCGGAGAATTTACTTTAGGCGACTTCTAGAGATTTAAAGTGGTCAATCACTTTGTCTATACAAGGTATGTACATGTCCTTATGTGTTAGACTAGTATCATGTCCTAAGGATTAAGATTATTTATAGTATCATGTATAAGGAACCCTTTTGTGGTTCATACGTGGCTATAGATTTGGAATTACGTGTTGTTGAGCTATTGCCTTTATGTTTATTACATGATTGAATGGATGTTTAGTTCAAGCATGTTTGGGAAGGGAAGTTTATTTATTAATTCACAAAAGGATTAATAATATTTTTATTATTGGATTTTGGATTGTGGTATTGTTTCCCATATTTTTATTTTATTACTTCTCAAAGGCCGATGACTTTGTGAGTAAGTTGGACTATTATTGGTTATGGATATTTTGGTACTTCTCAAAGGCCGAGGATTTTGTGAGTAAGTTGGATTATTATTGGTTATGGTTATTTTACTACTTTGCAAAGACCGAGGGCTTTGTAGGGTATGTATATTTATTGTCATTAGACATTCGATTGTTGATTTAAGTCAACAAATAAATTTGGAGGATTAATTCTTGGTCAATTGGAATTGTTTGATCACTTATTTAATCCCGAGATAAAAGTGGAAATTGTTGTATTCAGATTGATCACAATACCCTATTTTATTTTTAAAGGTTCCTCGATATCGTAGGTCAAGAGATTACGGAGTCGCGCCCGTAATTCGTCTTCTATTTTGAAGGCTGGTTTTGGTTGGACAACTCGATCCATTGTCTATTCAGTTTAATAAATGATTATCATATGTCTTGTGAAATCAAGTCT
Organism: Patellifolia procumbens; assembly: GCA_947645195.1. Classification (NCBI taxonomy): domain Eukaryota; kingdom Viridiplantae; phylum Streptophyta; class Magnoliopsida; order Caryophyllales; family Amaranthaceae; genus Patellifolia; species Patellifolia procumbens. The sequence continues at coordinate 203,722 of CANSGD010000290.1, forward strand.
TATTTTACGAGTTGAAGTCGTGAGGTATCTTTACTGATCATGTTTTGTGGTTCGATAGTATCATGTTAGGTTTCGTGTTTTATTTTATTTATGTATGTACTCAGCTTTGTTGATTACGTGCTTTTCTGTTTGTCGCTCATGGCTGTGTCTATTGATCCTGTGATGACCCTTTATTGGTGAGCAGTTTTCAATTGAGTATTTGCCTACAGGTTTGGAAGATGATGCATCGTCTCAATTACGCATTAGGGATTTGGGAAGCGTTGATGAGAGATCACTTTATTACTTTAATTGCTTCCTACCTTTACGTTACTATTATTGAGCTGATTTATGGACATTTATTTAAATGCTTTAAGTTGGTTTTGAATTATCTTTCGAGATTTGGATAATGATTTGACAGTTATTATGGTTTAAGTATTTAATAAAGCTTTATTTAATGTTTTTCCGCTGCAACACTCTGAGTAAGCCGATACGTTTTCACACGGGCGATAATGCCTTGATAATTCTCTATTTTAGTTGGGAAAATATATGTTTTATAAAGAGAGAATTGTCGGGGTGTTACATGGTTATACCAAAGTACTTTCACGATACTCACATCCTTATTGCGTGTACTACGCACCTTCTTGTCCAAAATCTTCACATGTCCTTCCTCATACGTGAGGCTACCATCAATCTGGACTCTTGCGGGTTTCAAAACATGATTCTCATTAGGAATATACCTCTTAAGTTGTGTGATATGAAACACCTCGTGCATCTTCTCGAATTCCATCGGCAAAGCCAACTTGTAGGCTACTTTACCAATTCGTTGCAAAATCTCATGCGGACCAACATACTTGGCACTCAACTTGCCTTTCTTACCAAATCTCATAACATCTTTCGTCTGTGAGACTTTCAAAAAAATTTATCACCAACGGCGACCTCATCTTCACGCCTCTTCAAATCAGCGTAACTCTTCTGCCTATCCTGGGCAGCTTGGATTCTAGCTTGAATCAGCTTCACATTCTTAACCGTTTCTTCAATGAATTCAGTCCCTAGGACTATGTTCTCACTAAAGTCATTCCAACAAATAGGACTTCTACACTTTCGTCCATATAAGGCCTCAAATGGATCCCTAAACGAAGCCTCAAATGGTGCATCAAAATGGCTCCAAAAAAATCTCCTTAAGGTCTTTATACAACTTATTATCACCGGGGTGTACGGAATACGGAGTATTGTGACCTTCCTCCATAAGCTTCCTCTTAAGCTCTTCACACTTTTGTGGTATACACCACCTTCCTTTGGATCGCAGACTTCCATCCTCATGGATCTTAAAATCAAATTCTTTTCTTTGCTTCATCTTTTCCTTGATCTTGTCAAGATGCTCATCTCCAACTTGACTCTCCAAGATCTCATCTAAAATCGCCGATCCTAACGACAAAGCGCTCAATCTTGCTTCTATCTCTCCAGAATTCAACATCTCAAGGCTAAGCCTTTACATATCTCGATACAACTCTTCGAAAACTACCAACGCATTCACGCTAAGGCTCATTTTCCTACTCAAAGCATGGGCGACTACATGTGCCTTCCCTTCATGATAATGGAAGTCTAAGTCATAATCCTTGATCAACTCTAACCATCACCTCTGTCTCATATTGAGATCCTTCTGAGTGAAAATATACTTCAAACTCTTATATTTGGTGAATATCTTCACAGTCGCTCCATAGAGGTAATGTCTCCAAATTTTTCAAAGCTAACACAATGGCATCTAACTCTAAGTCATGGGTAGGGTAATTAGACTCATACGGCTTCAACTGACGCGATGCATACACAATCACCTTTCCATTCTCCTGTAACACACATCCCATACCATTCTTCGAAGCATCATTATATACCTCGAATCCATCATTCCCACCGGGCAGAGTTAAAACAGGTGCAGAGGTTAAATGATCCTTCAAAATCTGAAAGGCTTCCTCACAGTTCTCATTCCATTCAAACTTCGACTCCTTCTTCATCAAAGTAGTCATGGGTCTCGCTATCCTCGAGAAATCTTTCACAAACCTTCTATAATAACCAACTAATCCCAGAAAACTTCTTATGTCAGACACATTATTCGGTCTAGGCCACTCACTAACGGCTTGTATCTTCGCAGGATCCACAGAAACTCCTTCCTTAGACACATAATGAGCCAAAAATGCAACTTTCTCCAAACGGAACTCACACTTAGAGTACTTGGTAAACAACTGATTTCTCCTAAGCGTCTCCAAAACCATCCTCAAATGCTCATCATGATCTTCTTCATTCTTCGAGTATATCAAAATATCGTCAATGAATATTACGATAAACTTATCTAAGAACTCATGGAAAATCCTATTCATCAAGTCCATAAATATTGCAGGTGCATTGGCCAACCCAAATGGCATCACAGTAAACTCATAGTGACCATATCTTGTTCTAAAAGCAGTATTAGGTATATCTTTATCGGCTACCCTCAGTTGTTGATGACACCCCGAACGCAAATCAATCTTCGAGAAAACACTAGCTCCATTCAACTGATCGAAAAGGTCATCTATCCTAGGCAAAGGATACTTGTTCTTAATAGTCACATTGTTCAACTCACGATAATCAATACACAACCTCATACTACCATGCATCCTTCTTCTTCACAAATAAAACTGATGCTCCCCAAGGTGACGCACTAGGTTTAATGTAACCTTTCTCCAACAATTCTTGCAATTGAGTCTTCAATTCACTCATCTCATGAGGTTCCATCCTGTAAGGTGCTTTCTACATAGGTGCAGTACCAAGAACTAAGTCTATGGTAAACTCAACGGCTCTCTTAGGCGGCGTTCCAGAAATCTCACTAGGAAACACATCTAAGAACTCATTCACAATAGGTACATCCTCAATTCTAGACTCAACTTCCTTGCTACATAAGAATAATTCACAACCTTTCCTTATCAATTTCTCGGCTTGCATAGCAGAAGTAAGCCCAAAACTCTTAGGTTACCCAAAACTTCTGTACGAAATCGACTTCCCTGAAGGACTCTTCAAAACTAATGGGAAATTCAACGACTTCAAAGTCCACTAGACCTAACCTCTTAACAACAGACGACGAAATATAAGAATAGGTCGCTGCAAAATCAAATAACGCTTTAACTACAGTGGAGTTGATAGAAAAAGTACCAGAAACTACATCAACGGACTTTTCAGCTTCAGTACGACTCATCACGAACAGCTTTCTGGAGCCTTACTCTGGTTGTTGTTGTTGCTTCCATTCACAAGCTTATTGTAGCTTCCTTCACCATTCTACGACCCCAAAGGTTTCGGTCCTTGGTTGCTATTTTGGTTATAACCAGATCTTACCTGACCATTGGCTCCATTGGCATTCTGCTCACGTTTCTGCTTTGTAAAGCATTCAAACTCTCTATGTCCTTTCTTCTGACAGTAATTGCACGTAACCCAGATCACCTTTACAGTCTCTACCAAGGTGGTTCTTATTACATCTCTTACAATGGTAAGTCCTCTCAGGCTTGGCCCCATCACTAGACCCTTGGCCATTCTTGTTCTGAAAATTTCCATTTCCATTCTTGTTCCTATTGTAACTACCTTGACTTCCTCTAGCTTGAAAATCTTTCCTCTTATCTCCTAGGGCAACATTCTTCTTGTCACGCCAAGTCTGTTGTCCATAAATATGAGCAGCTCGCCCATACACAATATCTAGGGATGTAAAGGTTTCACCTCCTAACCCCAAATGAATTTCCTTAGTCAAACGTTGCTCAAATCTCTGAGCTTTCAACTCCTCAGTGGCAACTACTTCAGGTGCAAATCTAGACAAAGCTATGAACTTGTTCTAGTACTCAGAAATAGACATACTTCCCATTCTAAGGTTTATGAACTCTTGAGCCTTTTTATTCCTCATGAAAGCAGGGTAAAACTTTCCTCTAAGAGCAGTGGCAAAGGACACCCGATTGAAATCAGCCTCGGCACTAATCCTAGTCCCATTTTCCTTCCACCAAAGACCAGCCTCATCTTTCAGATAAATCACGCCCTGATCTACCTTCATTGCCGCAGGGCAATTAGCAGCTCCAAATATCTTGTCAAATTCTCTAATCCAACTCTACAAGAAAGTAGGGTCAGTCTGTCTTTTAAAATAAGGCAGCTTAACTTTAGCCAGCTTCTCAAACATCTCGCATGCAGTGTCAGGACGTTCTGTTCTCTCTTGGGTGAATCTCTCTGCCAAAAGACAAATGGCAGAGGCCAGGGTGACATCGTTGTTGTCCATCCTACTACGTAACCTATGAAAAACACGTACGTCCAATTTCAGGTCACGATTCATAACTAATTTCCATTCTATGAAGGCATCAAAAAGAAAGGTTGATCATACAAGACCGTCTAAACAAAATAGGTTCATTGGAGTTTTACTTGGAATAAATCCAAAGTACAAACAATTTATTTGGATTAAGTCCAAGCACCAATAATTTATTTGGAGCGCTTCAAACCTCGTTTAAAACACTTTGAAAACATTAAAGTTTCAACATTTAACAACCTTTAATATAATACTATAAGTCTAGGCTTTAAAAACCTCAAAAACCATTACTTTTATACTTAAAACTCACTTTAAATAATAAATAATAAATCTGAATTTATAACTTATATTCATAATAGATAAAAATCAGATTTTTAATAATTCAAACAATAAAGTTCCCAACTTTATTTATAAAACATATTAAAACTCATAAAAATCACAACATTAATATTAAAACTCATAAAATGATAACTTTAATATTAATACTTTAGTTAAACATTAAATAGCGGATAAAGGTTAAGAAATAAACAAAAGAAACCACGAAAATCGGAAACAAAGGAGGAGAAAAGGACCCGGGTGGCGGCAGTGGGCGGTGCGTGCGTGGCACGTGCTACTGGCTGCTTGCGGAAGGAGGGGAAAGAGTAATGGGGCGTGGTGGCAGCACACGAATGAGAGAAGGAGGGTGGCGAGTTGTTATGGTGGCTCGCCGGAAACAACGGAGGAGAGGTGGTGTGTGTGGTGGTTGGACGCCGGAAAACCAAAGGGGAAAAAGAGGAGAGGGGCGCCAGTTTTGGAGAGAGAGCAAAGAGAAATAAGTGTGAAAAAAATTGTGATTAGGGAGGTATTTGTGATTAGGTTTAGGCTTTCGGTTTGGGCTTAAGTTAATCATCAAACTTAAGTAAACGGTTTGGGCTCCTCAACCCAACATTAAAAATCATTTAAAACACAACCCAAAATATTTAATAAAATATTTAATACTTAAAATCCAACCCGATAAATATTAATGATTATTTAAAACGTTTAAACAATCATTTGACTTTCAAAATAGTCAGCACTTAAATAATTAAATGAAATAAATATGAAAATGATTATAAATATACTTTAAATATATTTATAAAATTCATAAAATTACGAGGGATTACAGCTAGGGTGATCATCCATTTAAGATAATTGAATGAGAGAAGTTAAATCAAACTTGAAAAATCACAATTTATATATTAACTTTATGTCAAATTAAGATAAATTCAATTTATGGAAACATGTCGATAGTAATGGAGCCGGTGATAAACGGGTGATGGGTCGGGTGATGGATGAAACTTTCTCACCCTAATCCATCCATCACCCGTCACATGTTCACCCGTCACCCATCCATCATCCATTTAACTTGATTTTTCACCCTTTTCTGTTTTTCAGGTGGAGCGGGTGATAGATCATCCATTGGATATTGTCATCTCTATCATGAACCCACCCATTTAGCTTAACGGAACGGTTGACCGTTACAATGGTTATAATATTTTAGTAACCATAACCTATCATTAAGAAGCGGTTAACCGTAATGATCAACCGTAAGTTAATTGTACAGTTAGAGATTAACTTATGCAACCTATACGATTAAAATTTTAAATAAAAATAGCTTGAACAACAAGTAACAAATATAAGTTATACCATCGAATACCGACGACGATGAATCGTTAAATTATTTAAATAATTCCAATATGCAGTAAATAAATAGTCTAAATCATGAATGCAATTCTATGTAATAACTAATTTAGAACAATAAAAGTACCAACTAATCTTAGAAATCTTATGAAGAAAGTGAGAAAAGAGGAAAGGTGAGATTGTAAGCTTGTTAGAAGTAATTGTATGGTAGTGTGATAACTAATAATTAATGTAATACCCCGTATTTTGAAGGACTTTTATTATTATTAGAGGACTATATTATATTATAAGAGTTGATTTATATAATTAACTTTATAATATAATTTATTTTAGAGAAAGTATTGTGTCAGACGGACTTCAGTTGGTTTCAATTTTTTTCAGTTGGATGTATTTTGATTTTAGTTGTTTAGTGGATAAATTCAGTTAGATATGTTTTATGTTCAGTTAGATGTCTTTTAAGTTCAGTTAGACATTTTGTTCATTCAGTTAGATGCATTTTAAGTTCAGTTGATCATTTTTTCTTTCAGTTGAACGTTATACTCATTCAATTAGATATCTTTTAAGTTTAGTTGATCCTTTTACTCTTTCAGTTTAACGTGTTTTAACTTTAGTTGGACCTTCTGTTCATTCAGATGGACCCCTTTTAAGTTCAGTTGATCTTTTTTTCTTTCAATTGGATGTCTTTTAAGTTCAGTTAGTTATCTTATTGTTTCATTTACGTGTTTTATTCTTTCAGTTGGTTTTATTATTGTTTCATTTGCATGTTTTTATCTTAATTCACCTTTCACCTTCCTCCATCTCTTTCTCTCTCCACAACAAATTCTTTCTTCTTCTCTCAGCTGAAACACACAACTCTTTCTCCTTTCTCTTTCTCCAAAACACGCAACAACACCAGCCCACAAATCCTTTCTCTTTCTCCAAAACCACATTCTTCATACCCACAATTTCTTCACCACCATTATTAGTACTACTACTATAATCCTTCATAGTACTGGATGAAAAAACACCCTTGAAACAAACTACCCTCTTCTTCCATTTGAGCGAAACTTGAGAGTAGTGCGTAGGGAAGCAACTGTTCTGGTGGCCGAAGCTTGATAATCGGTGGCCTGGGTTGGCAAGGTGGATGAGCGGTAGAGGGAGAGGATGTGACTGGGCGGTGGTGTCAGCGGAGAGGAAGGAGGAAGGAGCGGCGTCAATAGAGGCACTCCGTCTGACAGTAAGAGTGGGTCAGACGGTCTGACCCAATACTTTCACTTTATTTTATGAAGAAAGGATTTTATTAAAGTCATATTATATATATATATATATATATATATATATATATATATATATATATATATATATATATATATATAGACTTAGTTTTGGACTTTTAAAATATTACAAGGACCTTTAGTTTGGATGACATGTTTTAAAAATGATTTTTGAGCTCAATGGGCTCGTAGTCTTTTTATGATGGAAAAATGATTTTAAAAAGGGCGATTTTCATGAAGTCCATTAAGGTTTGTGGATGGCCTATAAATAGAGAGGGAAGGAGAGAGAAAACATTTATTGCCATCATCTTTTCAAATTATGTTTTGTAGGGTTCATAGTTTTAATTATGTTTTCATGATTCATTACTTTATAATTATTCATGAAAAGCATGTTTCTAGATGTATAATTGTTTATTGTATATTTTAAATTTAGTTTCGGGAATGTTGTAAACAAAAATCGAATCTTTAAATTAATTTAAGGATTCGAGTGTGTTGGGTTGAGGGGGAGCACGGCGAGCGCTTGGTGGTCGGAAAGACTACCGACAGGATGGTGCACAGCCGCGCATGGCCGGCGAGCCACCGCATGCTCGTGTGCATCTCAGCTGTCGCTGTTGTCCGCCTGCTTTTTTTAAAAATATATTTTTTCCTAAATTGATTTGATTTGGGTAATTTACTTAGTTTTCTTACCTAAAAGGGATATCCAGAACTTTATTATTGTTTATTAAAGTTTATTAGGAGTTTTAAGGTAGTGGTTTGACAGGGAAGAGTAAGTATCCTTATTCTTCTGACGTAACACCTTGGGTTTTGTCCTTATGGAAAAGTCGGGGTGTTACAATCAACTATTAAGTAAGCAATTAAGTTGTTGTATACAATATTTTTAAAAACATATATACTTCATCCGTTTCAATTTAAATGCAACGGTTTCTATTTTTGGATGTTTCAGATTAAATGCAACAATTTCTTTATTTCCATTTATAGTATGGATTTTACAGGCAAAATTACAAAAAAGCCTTACTTAAATATTAAACCATAATTTATACGATCTAAGTTAATTTATTTAATAACCCAAACTATATTAATTAACCTAATCTTCTGACATCTCTCTCTTCAATACCCACTTCCTACACTCACGCGCCACCCATCGCCACCAACTTCCATATTCACCACCCATTACCACCAACTTCCATCTTCATCACCACCACCACTTTCTCTCTCCTCAACTTCCACCATCACGCACCACGACCATTTCTACTCGATGTCCATCTTCATCAACCACCGCCACCTTCTCTCTCCCCAACTTCCACCGTACCCCACCACAAAACTTCTCCCGCCTCGACTTCTAGCATCACCCATGACGCCCTTCACTCTCCTAAACTTTCATCCTCTTTGCACCCTCGACTTCGACCATCCTTGATGATCTCAAATGTTAGGTTTTCGCTTGATGTTTTCCATTATGGGTTTTTGTGGTATTGGTTGTGGATTTCGGTGGTTTTGGTGGTGTTGGATGTGGATCTAAATGGTATTAGTGGTGGAATTTTGTGATTTTTCGGGGTGACTTTGGTGAATTTGGTTGTGGATTTTTTGTTTGATGGTGTGTTTGGTGATTTTGGCTGTCAATTTCAATGGCTGGCCGGTGGATTTCACTTTTGTTGGTGGTCACTCGATGGTGGTAGTGGCTGTATGTGGCGGGTTTAGGTGGTGGCAGCAGGTGTTGCTGGCGCCTGGCAGTGGTCAGTTGTAATTAGTTAAGTGTTAATCACATGCCTTACTTCATTAATCACCCCTTGCCTAGAATTCCGTATCGAGACAACTGTTAGATTTAAATCGAAACGGAGCGAGTATAAAAATAAAAGGGAATATTAACAAGATTAATCTAAACTATTGCCCATATTTCATAAATAATCTCATCTTCAGTAATTCCCAAAATAATCATAAGATTAGGGTACCTTCCTATATTAGTCCCAGGTAAAATAATAACCTGATAAATAGGTTAACAATGCCATGTGGCGTATTGTCATTGGTCGGTTTATTAAATTTGTAAATCAAAAAATTTTGTTTAAAAAAATTAACAAAAAAAAACAAAAACCCACACCTCCTCACCCCCCACTGTTACAACCACCAAAACCACCCTCCCCACTATCACAACCGCGACTCCCACCACCAGGCCAACAGCCCGTAAAAGCAGCCATCGAAAACGCCGAAGACACGACAACACTCGTCGGAACCACCGCACTCCTGGGGCAACAAATTTGCCTTCCATCATCGCCGTCAATACGAGACAAATCTCCTACATCACGCAGCCACCCACGCAATCCAAGACGAGTTTACCCACTAGCGCGACAGCCAACGAACGCCTTTTTCTCGCCGGAGACCTGGAACCAGAATATGTCGGCCAACAGCGTGCAACCAATTGCCACTACCATCTTCGCCGGAAAAACGAGCAAGTTGTCCAGATTTTATGACCTAATTTCAAATATTTCTGGGTTAAATTCGAACAATTCGAGCAACTTTTAGGCAAATTTAATAATTAAATCCCATCTTTTATGTTTCAAATTCATCAATTCAGACTCTTTGAACAAATCGAAGTGCTAAAACCCTATTTAACACTCAATCAAATCGATTTGGGGGAAAACTAAGGGTTTTTTAAGAAATTTTGAAATTTAGACCAAAACATCAATTAAGTACTTCAAACAATAATTCGAATCATGATAAGCTGTTTTTTCAAACAATTTCGAACAAAATCAACCTCAAATTCATGATTTTGAAGTAAATTTTCGACCCTAAATCCTTGAAAACGAAGAACTTTATTTTTTTGGTGGGTCTGGGGTGGTTTTCGGTATGTGGGTGGTGGTTTTGTGGGGGTAGTGGTGGCTAGGAAGGGGAGGACAACGTGGTGGTGGCTGGGGAGGGGAAGGGGTTGCCTTGGTGGCTGGGGTGGGAGGGTTATAATTTTTTATTATATGTTTTTTGCCAATGTCACCATGACACGTGAATTGTTCTACCTGTATAACGAGTTTCAAGTTAAATGAGATTGCTCTAAGAAGGGAGGGTGCTAATTGAGATTATTTGGAAATTACTAAACATTAAATTATTTATGAAAAATAGACGATAGTTTGGATTATTCCTACTAATTTTCTCAAAATATAATGACATTACAATTAAAATAAGTGGTTTATCTTGACCATAGATACAGTTACAATTTTTTTCTGAACACCACTTAGTCACATACTCACATCATCTAATTCCAGGTGGCCAATCATTGAGACCAATCTTTGACAGGAAAGGAAAACAGCCGAAAATCACTCTCCTCTGAGTGATGCTCCAATAATGGCGAATCCAACAACAAGACAGTACTACCCTGTTCCTTTAGGAGGATGGTACGACTCTGAATCACCTGAATCCGAAACACAGACACTTCCTCTAAAGCGTTCTCTTCGACGCTTGAAATCCTTCCTAAGATTTCTAGGGTTCATACTTGACTCCCCTCTTTCACTTTCTCTCTCCTCCCTCTCATTCCTATTCTTCGGAATCGCAGCTCCTTCTCTTATAATCTTCTTCTTCTACTGCGCTTCTGCTGATCCATCTGCCTGCCATAAGTATCATGTCAAGAACTTCGAGCTCGAGACTCTCTTCTTCCAGGCTGCTGCTGCAGCTGTCTCTCTTGTTTGTTTCTCCCTTAGTTTCAGGAAATATGGTCTCAGGATCTTCCTTTTTGTTGATAAGTATCAAGGAGATGTCGCTCTTTTTCAATTCGACTATATCGCTAAAATCGATGTAAGTTTTTGCTCTTTTATTGCTGCATCTCATCACTATCTTATTGCTAACAACTGTTGAATTCCCCCAGATAAACAATACTGCTGTTTTATAGGGAGATCCGGTAACGCTTATTGAATGTGCAGTTATTGATAAGCTGCTTTTGTCGTGCTCTATAAGCTTAAATTTGTCTTTTGAGTTAGATTTAAGAACAAGCCCGATTGCCTCTTTTCTTTTGCTTTTTAGCCTGAAAAAGTCAAAATTAGGAGAAGAATTCAAATGCGAGCTTGTTAGCTTTCTTTCCTTCCAAATTCCTTCGATTTTGGAAGGAAAGGTAAGTAAGTATTTGACAGTATTTTTTTTTTCTTCCACTTCCTCCCCAGTCAAACCCTTTTTGTTCATTTTTTACCAAAAAAAAACTTTGTTTGGTTAGTGGAAGCTAGCTAAAAAGCCAAAAACTACAATGGATGGTAGCTGCTCAAGGCCAAAATTACATTGGTGTAAAATATAAATGTCTAAAATGGTCATTTTACACCCTAACAGCCAACAACCAACACTTGAATTTACCAAACATGTTTTTAGGTAAAAAGCCAACAAAAACAGCCAACAGCCAACAACTAGTCAAACCAGCCAAGTCCAACAACTAGCAGCTACCGCCTACCTGCCAAATGCCAAACAAGGTCATAGTAAAATGTCTTTTTTCCTTCCACTTCCTTTCTTTTCCAATCCTCCCCGCCAAACACATTGCAAGAGATAAAGGAAATTCATTTCCCTTTCCTTTCTCCCCCCATGTTGTATCCACAAAAGGAAGAATGAATCCTTCTCTTTTCCTCCAAATCCTCCTATCTCCATGAATTGCTGAGTTTCTATTAATTGGTCTTGAAAAGCCGTCGATCGAGATATGAGGGGTTTGTTGCTTTGTCACAAAATCTTCTTAGTTCTAACTTAAGTGATAGCTTGCCTAATAGGAGTACACAAGATTAAGATAGTGAAGAAGAGATACAACAAGAGCTAGAACTCGTTAACTTTAGTTTTGTAGCCACCTTAACATAATTTAAGGTAGTACTTTTAGTGGAAAGGTTGGTATAAGGACTAGGACAAGTTCTTAGTGGGTTATTACATTTGTAGCCACCTTAACATAATATAAGGTAGTACTTGTGTCTCTTATGTTCTTTGGGTCCAGTTGTAAGGTATGGCATTTAACCCCCGCGTTGATCTTGATCTTAATATGGATTGTTGTTTCCAAATGCATTTGGCTAGGACTATGCATTAGAAAGGATCATTTCAGTGGATCCCACTTTCAAGTTAAAACTCTCTAATGACCATAATGTATGGAAGGGAGCTATAGGAGTCTTTATAAACATTATTCATGACTTACTGCCTTACGGGGACTTTTGTCTTTCCATTTTGTAGGGCTAGTGCCACTTGATCTAGTGGATGTGCTTGTACATACAAACTTGAATTCTAAGTTTTGTGGTGGGAATGTAAAGCTATTGCATCAGAATAACTTGAAGGCGACAAAGATTTAGGAGACTTTGGTTGGTAGGATGACATTTTTGAGGAAAAGTAGTCTCCACAATTTCTTTGGTTAGTGAAGCATGAAATACAATTTTCCAAATGGTGGAAAGTAAACCAGCCTGCCTTGTGGGTCACCCGAGCATGGGCCGCTAGGACCCGCACCCACCTACTCCAACCCGTTCCTCCAATTGAAGCTGACTCAAGCCAATTTCATTCGACCCTAAAGTCTAAACCACCCAAAACTCACTCCATAGACCACGTGCCCAATCGCTCTACACGCCAACTTTTTGATACTCATAAGATGGCATATGGTGGTTGTGCCGAGTAAATTGGGCGGGTTATCCAATCCATTGCTGGGTTTTGGTGGTTTGGTGGGTTTTGGGTGTTTGGTGAGTGGCTTGGGTGGGCTACAGATGGGTTGGGTGGGTTGGTGTGTTTGCGAGGTGGAGTGGGGGGGAATTTGTCTTCCTTTTTTAGACACTTAAAATGTTAAGTTATTACTCCATGTGGTTATGATTATATTAAGATTATTAGTATTACATCCTTTAATAAAGTACTTCCTTTGTTTGTCCTAATTTGACCAAAAAGCTCTTACATAATTGGTCAAAGTAGGACAAATAAAAAGAAACGAGGGGAGTATTCGTCTTGTAATCTTTTGGGCATCAAATATATACCCCTAGAATACTTATCCCACTACATTAGTTAAACCTTAGCCTTAGTTTTAATATACGTCATGCGAAGGGAGGCACATGGAAAAACGCCTCCGGCCACTGAGGCGAGGCGTCTTTCTAGAGGTGCGTGAAGGAGCACACTTTTGGCCTCCTTAGAGGAGGCACATCGCTTCCTAGCGCAGTTGACGGTAAACAACATGATAAGCTAGATCTGAGTTGGAAAAAAATAAGTTTTTTCTTCGAATCAAAGCTTACCTAGGCTCTAGAATTCATTATCGAGCATAATCCCTGAATCAATTATAGTACATTGCTTCAAAATTGAAGGCTAAATCGAGAACCCTAATTTGCTTGAACGTCAATTGACGGTCGAGATTGTGGTAGATGTTGTCGACGGCTGTTTCTGCCTTAAGTCCAGCCGGCGGTAGGCGGTGGTGAAGAGCTTTGAGGCAAGTTCTCCCTATCTTCCACTTTTCTTCTTCCACGATGTCTTGTTTGGTGTTTATAAGTTTTTTTTTATTTTTATCTTTAATTTACGTAAAAAATGTATTACATGCCCCCATATCCTTGAAATTGAAAAGCCGTTTTTCCCTTTCCTTTTTTGAGATTTTAACTTATAATTTGACTAGGTACAATCAAGTATTCATATAGATAAAATTAAAATTGAAAATAAAATTATTCCTCGCCTAGAGTGATGACAATGGCAGTGATGAAAAAACACCAATAAAAGATGTTTTCCTTTCTTGTAAGTGAACCATACATAATGCAAAGTGATACCATTCCATTCCTTAATCCAACCTAACAAAATTATAAAACGCCGTCTCTCAATTCCTTTCCCTTCCTCTTCCTTTCATGATTCCTTTCTCTTTGAATGAACCAAACTGCCCCTTCGAGGGATTAGCAAGGTGTTGCTTTTATGCATTGAGTTCATATCTTCATTACTAATTGTTACTTCTCAGCTCGTGACATATATTGCTAGATATGTTGCTTTTGCATGACCATGAACCCTGCTCAATGACATTATCTACACTACATATTTGCAAAGGTTCTGTAATTTTCCCCTTGTCTTTTGGGAGGGATACATAGATTTATTGAGCTTTGTGTCATATGTGGAATAAAAGTTTAGAGCTGTTGCAGGAGTTCTTTCGCTCACTGGCTATATGGATTTTACCATGCTTAGTCTTGAAGATGACAAGGGAGATTGTTAGAGTTATCTATGTGCATAATGGTTCTCTGATACAATCTCTGATGGTTGTGTTTGTATTGCTGGTATCCTGGACTTATACTGCTACGGTCTATCTGTCTGGAAGCACTTTGTATAGTTTGGTTTGTAATCTACAAGTTGTACACTTTGAGAACTACAAGAAGCTTCTGGAAAGGAATTTGGATGTTTTAGTGTATATTGAAGAGCACAGTCGTCTCACATTTAACCTGTCCAAGATAAGTCACAGATTCCGAATGTTCCTTATTTTGGAGTTCTTGATTGTAACTGCTAGTCAAACTGTGACTCTGCTGGAAACTACGGGGAATAGTGGGACCATCAATTTCATAAATGCTGCGGATTTCGCTGTAAGTCTCAACTTTATATAGCGTCTCAGTATATGAAAACTTGCAAATTCCTTGATAGCATCTTTCCTGCCTTTATGACGCAATTTTTTCATTTTCTTATTTTGCTCATTTTTAACATGTCTATCTTGGTTCAGACGCTACTAGTTTCTAAGTCTATATATCTATTGTCAATCTTATGCTTTTTGCTAAACTATATGCAAATACCCTTATTTCTGTAAAGGTCTCTGGATAGATTTAAATGAAATTAAGCCCTGTAACAATTAAGGATGGTTGCAGTCAGCCAGTCACTGTCTGAAGTGGCTTTAGTCTTGACACTGTGCATTAGATTTAAGTTTTAACTACTAATGATCGGTTCACTGATTGCATCATGGATTTGTTTGTGCAGTAGTTTGTGCCTTTGTGGGCTGTTACTCTTTAAATATTGTTGGGTTCTGCTTATGTTTTTTGTCACGGCAACCTGGCAGATATCCTCCATTGTTCAGGTGGTGGGAATAATTATATGTCTGCATGCTGCTGCAAAAATATCTCATAGGGCTCAAAGCTTGGCATCATTTGCCAGCAGATGGCACGCACTTGTAACATGCCGCTCCAATGAGGCTCTAGGAGAGTCAGAAAATGGCGGCAACTTAAATTTTGCTGGTTCGGCAATTACCGCAATGAACTACCCAGAAAGTGACATGGAGTCATCTGATTATATATTGCCGTCTATGAATGTAGAGTCACTGTCAAATCTGTCTTCGTATCGTAAAAGGCAAGCATTTGGTATGTGTCCCTGGTGCTAACCAATGCTTATGCGAAACATAATTTCTTCAGAACCATTGTTTATCAGTATCTATTGTTTCTGCAGTCATGTATATGCAGTCGAATCCTGGTGGAGTAACCATTTTTGGATGGACAGTGAATAGGGCATTCATGGATACAATCTTCTGTGCTGAACTCACTGTGGTCACTTTTGTTCTTGGCAAGACACTAACATTTACAACAAGCAACAATTGAAGAAGTCAGATACGTGTTCTTACAATACATATTCTTTTGCCTCTTAATTGAGGCACAAACAGCTGATTGATGGTAATTTTTCTGAATTCTTGTTCTCTGTGCGACTAATTTGTTCCGAACCCCCTTATACACAGAACGGGATGAGAATTTTTCCCCCCTCTGCGTTAAGGAGCTGGGATTTTTCCCACGGCTATGCCACTGTTTGGTGCTCTTCGTTTCCCCGTTCTTCCTCCAGTCCTCTGAGATTCGGACTATTATCTGTTTAATGGAAAAAGGAGAAAAACGCAAGTGGAGCCAGGAGCTTATTTATAAGCCACTGCTCCCCAGCCATAGTACTGGGGATCGGAATCTTACAATCAGATATCCTTGGTTTCAGAGGGATGGAGGTTATATAGTGTTCTGACATTGTGCCTGGATTCTAGTATAAAGGCTACGGTGTCTATGTGGAGTCACTTCCCCCTTACTCTTCCTTCAGTGCTCCGGTTGACGAGGCTGGTCCCCTGTTAATTACCGAATCCCTAACAGAAAAAAGGAAGAAAAAAGTAAATTCAGGCTTGAATAGCCTCCTTTGCTTTAATTTTATGAAAAATTATCTCTTATGATAAGATCAGCTTGTACCTTTTCTTATAGAAGGATATTATGATGTGCAACGTAGATTTGTTTTCTACTAGTCAGGAATCAGCTGGATGATGTCGTTTGCCCGCGGAAGCGCTCATTTTAACCAGTAATATTCATTTAACCTTGAATTGTTGTAATTATTCATTTAACTTTCAATTGTTTTAATTATTTTCCGGGCAGTTGCACCTCCTATTTAACTAATGTTGCTCCTCTGAGGACGAAAGGATGGTGTCTAAAATGACTCGGTATTCTGACCCTTAAGGGGAAGTGACTGACGACTAGCAGCAAGAGAGCAAGCAGTGTCCTGAGAAATGCTTGGATATCAGAATGGAGATTCGTATGGATTGTTGCTTTGCTTGGAGCCTGTTGTTAGCTGGATAGAAAAGGAGTATGATATCTTGCGAGTTAACCTATAGGTATCTTTGAGAGCGGAGGAGGATTTCAATTACCAGGCGACCACTTTCTTGAGGGACATATAGAGAGAAGATTATATGGGGATATATGATCCGCAACATGGATTTTGTACATGATTCTAAATAGTTTATTTACTGTGACTCAGGAGAAGATATTGTGTGAATAGCACCGGACATTTATGCAATTGCAAATTATTTTGTTAGTAGACCTATCTTTTTCTGCCGAAACTGCTTGATAGCCAATTATAAACCGTGAATGTCACAAAAGTGGTAAATTAACCCCTTAATTTTGCCCCAATATGAGATTAGGCCCTTTAACTTCTAATTGTAATGTTTGAATCCTATAACTTTAGCGAAAGGTGAGATTAAGCCCTTAAATTAAAAATACTATTTTTTTTTTCCAATGTAAAAAAATATTATAACATAAAAAAAATAAGGTAAATACTATTATACGTTATTTTCCTTTCACAACATTCTAGTTACTTTCTTTTTCTTCCTCCTGGTTCTTGACAGCTCCCATCTTCAACTCCATCTTCATCTATCTTTTCTCTGCAAACCCACACTAATAGAAATGATTGCATCCAACATTCCCTTATTTACTTCTTCTTCGTTTATTTAATGATGGAAAATAGAAATGATTGAAGCTGGAATTAAGACTTTGATTTGTGCTCTCAATTGCCTGACTCTAGTCTCAGTTCCTCCCCCTGTTCGATTAAATTAAAGCAAGGATTTTTCACTAACCCTTTACATGTTTCTTTGTATTTTGTTCCCACTGTTTGTTGATTTGTGATTTTTGGTGAATTTAGATTGCCTTTTGTTCTAGGTCATACTATTTGTGTTTCATGCTTGACTGAACTGTTTATCATTTTTCTTTGTTTTCTTATATAGATTTTGTTTAATTTGTGAGTTAGAGTGAATTTGGGCTGACATTGTGAAAGAAATTAACCCGACAGCAAGGACATCTAAAATTGTGAGTGAAAATATCAGCTCATCAAATTTCTCTTACACCGGCCAGAAACTGAGGCTTTTTCAGTCCCCCGGTTGATGGAACAGATTTGCGAATGTCGGCGTTTAATTTGGTTTAAGGGGATGGTGATGTGATGTTGGTGATATTTGGGTCACTCCATTGTTGATGGGTTGGAGGTTCAGAGTTGGGGCGAGAAGAGAGATGAAATATGATATTCGTTCACGCCATGTTGATGGGGTTGGAGGTTTAAAGTCTGGAAAGTATAAAAATAGAAAAATTTGACGCCAACAGTCCAAACTATTGCCCATCTTTTATAAACAGTCCAAACTATTGATAATCCAGGAACAGTCCAAACTATTATACCAATCTTCCATAAACAATCCAAGTGACCTATTAACCTGTTATAATATGAAAAAATTTCTTCTAGTTTGGACTGTTTATAGAAGATGGGCAATAGTTTGGACTCTTTATGGAAGATTGAGGTAATAGTTTGGACTGTTCTTGGATTATCAATAGTTTGGACTGTTTATAGAAGATGGACAATAGTTTGGCCTGTTAGCATCAATTTTTTCTAAAAAATATTATTTGGTTGTATATAGTATATGATTGTATTTGGTTGTATAGTTTTATTATATTTTAACTATTTATTAAAAAATTATTTGGGGGGCTTATCTTACCTTTAAGTGAAATTAAGGGGGTTAAGTATTACAATAGGAAGTTATGGGGCTTAATCTTACGTTCGCTCAAAGTTAAGGGGTTCCTCTAAAAAGAAATTGTTATCTTCTTTTATGACTTCCATCAGAAATCAGAATTTAGAGTATAGAATTTCTTTAATGGAAGTCCTTCTCATCATTGAGAATTGTGTCTCAAGTCTCAACTCCATGTCGTTCTCCCAAAATCTCTAGTGCAATTGTCGCAAGGCTTGCGTAAAACAATTAGACCCGTCAAAACAAACACATGAGTCGCATATTCCTATTTTCAAAACCGCGCCATTTTTAGGTACAAGTTGACTTTGGATTCGATCCTTAGCATATGTTACTATTTACAACCATTCTTTATTGCCTACTAGATGAGTTATTATATGATATTTACTATTAATAGCAAGACAAGTCATTTTCGCTTTTGGTTGGATTTCAAATTGTCTTTATCGATTCCATATTGTATAAACCGTAGACTATAAGGGATTTTGAGTTATATTACCAATTTCGCAGTTTACCACGTATATTATTTAAATAGTTAATGAGTATAAGTAAAACAAGTTAAGTAAATCAGCTACTTATATGAAAATGATACAACAATAGCTATAAGTGTCTTTTTGTATCATTTCACAATTACGAGCACGCTTTGAATTAGATAGTATATAAATGTACTTTAGTATTAGCATCATCTACTCCCTTCGTTTTACAAAAGGATATTTGAGACTGCTCAAGAAATAAAATGCCAAAGGATTTACTTTTGACCTATTTGACAGTTATTCAACTTGAGTTATCAATACACATTGTTCTACGCACTTTTCGTTTAAGTCTACTTTTTAAAGTTCTACCCAGCCCACTTTTACTTTATATTTAGAAGGGCAAATCTTTGTTTCATTTTCATGCCAACTTCTAAGGCCCATATCATTCTATATCCTCTCAAGACCACAATATATCACCTATTTGGATAAACAAGAGAGGTGCACTTTTCGTAGATTTATAGTAATGGGGGTATGAATAAGGCTACCACTTCAGTATCGACTCTATCATTAGTAGTTATATCACTCCAGTAGTCATAATTATCTATTTATACATAATTACTTCGATATTAATATCAGCAAATAATATGATTGCTTATAATTAAACTTCCATAATACCTCTGTTCCACAATACATCAACATGTTGACTTGCACACATAACAATGCATTACTTTAACCATTAATAACTCTAATTATGAATTAGTAAAAATTATAAAAATTTGATATTTTGAATATACAAGTTGAAACTAATCCAATGAGATCTCATATAATAGCATTCTTTTTTATATATTGATAAAGAAATATGGTCAAAGTTAACTTACGAATAGTGCAAATTTTCCAATGTAACATGTATTGCGAAAGGAGGTAGTAAACTAGTAATTCATAAATCTCCCCTCCCTTTCCCGAAATAGGTTTCAAACGTGAAGAGAACTATAGTATGTGAAGTTGATTTCAGTTGAACCAAACAAGGAACATGTTGTCATATGAAATATATTATATATACAACCCAAAAGATAATGTTAATAAAGATATATTCTCCTTAAAATACGTTTACATTATTTTTAGAGAAAACAATCCACAAGAAAGCAAACAGCTTCAGTACTAGACAACTATGCTGCCTTCTCTACCTCAAAAGCTACAAGGAACAACCAATAGCGGCATCGGATCCACCACCACTTCTACAGGGTGCCAGCTATTCAAAGCCAAACAAATACCGAGTTCATTGCATACATCACCTAAATGCTGCCAACGATACTTGTGGCTACATACACCCATGTATACAATAAAACATGGACAAACAAAATAACCCTAATGGTCACATAGAAGAATTAACCCCACAGATAATCAGATAAGAGGGTTCAAGGAGAGTAAACTAGCTTGTAAACAGGATAAGAACAAACATTAGCAAACACTTGGATACTACTTGTTAGAATGGCAGCAAATATAATAGAATATTAGATAAACATAACCCAGTACAGGGGGATCTTTGGTCTACAACAATTTCGTTTCAAAACTCATAAAACTCCTGGTTAAGTTCAACTTCAAGCTGCTGCCACTCACACAATCCTCTCAAAATTCAATTTCTGTACTCCAAAACATAGCACCTAACATTGCAATGAAAGGGATAAACAAGGGCTGCGTTATAGTAACACAGAACTTTACAGAGAACTTCAAAATGCAACAATTTAACTCTAAGCTCGACCATTATGAAGGGAATGACCATTTTGTTTCTTTTGAAGGAAAATGACGTTATTGCCATGTACAGCACAACATTATCATTTACCATATTTTCTTAAAATGGTGCGACCAAAACTTCTGGATCTCTAGATTGGAGAATATTACAAATATAACCACCACAGAAACAGCAATAAATTTACCAGTAAATAATTTGACGCGAGCAAAAAAGATGCACAGGTAGCACAACCTCTCCATTCAGCATGGATGATGTAGTAAGCTGAATGAGATCCACTATTTTCTCCATCTCCGATCAAACTCCCTCGTCAAGCAGAGAAGTGATAGAGTACATACGAGGATAGGCAAAAGACAGACCATACAATTTAGAAGGAACTGATCATAATCTAGAAAATGGAAAATGATGTTATGCACTGTACAGTAGAACATTACCATATTCTCTTGGAAGTGTTACACATATTTGCGACCAAAACTTCTGAATCTCTCTCAAGGCTGGAGAATACAAATCACGAATACTGAAAAGAATTTACCACAATACAATTTGATGAGAGCAAAAGAATGTCCAGACAGCTCTTTCCTTCCATTGGAAAGCTGAATGAGATCCACTACGTTCTCCATTTCCCATAAAGCTCCCTTGTCCAGCAGAGATATGATCAAGTATATTACGAGGATAGGTAGCTAAGAATGAAAGACAGACCATACAAGTAACTGTTAGGGAGACAACATACCAGCACCAATCCACAATAAATGCTGATAATTTGGCATTCAAGATCCTGATTTGACAATAAACCTAAAGTGGATAGACAACTCAACATCACAAGAGTTTCTTGGTCAAAGGTGAAAAAAAAGAGGAAGAAAATAATATAGAAAAAAGAAGACGGTCTATAAAGCTGTCTTAGACATCTGTTGATCAGTACAACACTTGTCTACTAGTAAATCACAAAAGCAAAGAGATTATTAAAGGTTGATGTACAAACCAATACAGTTCAAATATACAAGAAAACATTCAGCTGTAACTTTAATGGTAAATGACACCTATATATAGCTATTCAGAACAAGTATCAGGAGCCATCAGTTGTACAGAATTTCAGATGCTTCAAAGATGCATTTCAAATGCAACAACCTTGCGAAAAAGTTAAGTACATTCTAGTGGCGCAAGGACAGCGCTGAAGGTCTAGACAAGAAAGTTTGACAACCAAATGCTCAACAATGATGGAACCTAATGGCGGAACTAATGTATAAAGATTTAAACAAAAGTTACTTATTATCGGCATGCATTATATCTGGTCACATTGCTGCTGTTCAAATGAAGATTCACTCGAGTATCTTTAGACGTGAAAAAGCTGGCATGAAAAGAAGCATGCCATAAAAAATAATGCACAGACATAACAGTTTCACAAAAGAACTTCAAACAGTGCACTGCCATGTCTGCAATCTGTGAGAATACCTGAAAAGCTTGAAAAATCTCTCCTTTAGTTGAAGCATGATGAGAACTGTTCGCAGTACCCCTTTTTGCAGCAACTCTTGCAAAAATAAGTGCATGTTGGACATTAAAATTAAACAACGATGACTAGCGGAAATGATCAATGATATTCATAACGAGTCTAAAATAAGCAAGAATATACAAAGTATTGTAATATTTACAAGAGTTCCTTCAAATCTCCGCCACCTAAGTGTAAGAAATAAAAGAAAATAGTATATGAAAAACTAACACAAGAAAATACAAAACGCATGACCAAGGAACAAAAGAAGAGAAAAGATATGAGTGGAGTAAGGAACGGCTAGTTCACACCTTGCACGTTCAAGCAAGTGGCTATCAAATATCATTTGCGTCCAGCCATGAAACTTCTCCCAATGGTGAAGTTGGGTCCACAATAGCTCCCCAACAGCTTAACAATGTTATCATTGTGGGGGCAGCGTAATAAGTCCAAACTCCAACATTGGCTCAGATCTGTAAGAGCACAGGAGATAGTGGTAGTAAGTCGACTCAGGAAGACTATAATCAGTCAAAACAATCAGCTACTCCCAACATTTACACACAACCACCAGTGTAAGATAAATGCAAAAGCACATCAGATATCCGCTGCAGCAGCCCTCCACCCCAAAGTGCACCAAGAACATCTGTAAAAGCACAAGAGATAAACAGGAAGTAACAGATCCCACAAACAATAATGCATAATCCACTTCCCCTCCACTCATTCCAAATCCGTCAAACCCAAGCAACCATGCATCTGAATATCTTGGAGGTAGTCGTCATCCACCAGCTTCATGTATCCATCCATAGATCCCTATTACTGCCAGGCGGAGATAAGAGAAGCCAGTGATCTTTTTATAAAGAATATGTCAAGTATCAAGTCTTATCTTGTCAAGACAACCTTCTCTGCTGTAAAAGAAGACATGAGATCCCCAGAGGGGGGAAGCGTAACATCCTGGAACCAAGGATGGTTAAGGGCGTCTTCCGCTGTTATCCTCTGTAGAGATACAAGGAAATCCAAATAAGAACAAGTATGAAAATCCAATCACAGAGGATAAAATATGTAAATCATCCCGCAAAAGTTTTGGAACCAGATAAACCTTCTCAGGGTCATACGTCAAGAGCCGGCTCAATAAGTCAAGTCCCAAGTCAGAGAGTGTTGGAGAGTCAGTAAAAGATGCACGGGGAAATTTCTTATGCAATTGGTTATACCTGAAACCAGAATGTAAACAAAGAAGTGGTTAGAAGACACATCTTAAACCAGGATAAATGAGCCATAAAACAACAGCATAGAAACATATACTCACGGTTGGTTAACAAAGTTGACCCTGTTCCCAGGCAATTGAGAATAGCCCGGCCAGATCTTTTCATTAGGTGTGCCTAGTGTTCTGACTATCTGCAATATAACCAGTAACATTTAAGCTAAACATCAAATGACAAGTTCGATAGAGAAAGACTTTGTTCAGGAACAACCACTTAACAGAGGAAACAAACACCTACCTTGTCAAGCTGCTCGAACTCGGTCTTCCCCTCAAATAATGGTTTATTGGTCAGTAGTTCAGCCATTATGCAACCAATTGACCACATATCTACAGCTGTAGAGTATGCTTTAGCTCCCAGAAGAAGTTCAGGAGCCCTGCCAACACAGCGTTACACCATCAATTAGATTAGCAGCATAAAGTACATCACTAAACATGATGAATCATGAAAATGAAAAGCCAGATAAAGCTGAAATCAGAAGAATAAAGATTCTTGCAACTCTACCTGTACCAAAGAGTAACCACCAACGCCGTATATGGCTTCAATGGGCTACCATACTGGCGTGACATTCCGAAATCACATATTTTCAGCTCGCCCTTATTATTTATTAAAAGATTTGATGTCTTCAAATCTCTATGTAGCACCCAGTTATCATGAAGATATTTAACACCCTCTAAAAGCTGAAGCATCAAAGACTTGACTTCACTCTGCCTGAAAGGTTGCCTCCTTGCCTTCATAAGCGCCTTAAGGTCATGCTCCACATAGTTCATCACCATATAAATGCTATCAAAGCCATCAACACTATCATTATCATCCACTACTACTTCACGAACATTGACAATTGAAGGATGGTTCAAGGCCATGATAGTATTGATTTCCCTCAAATAATTGACAGGAAAACCCTCTCTTTTATCTTCCATCTTCATCTTCTTTAAAGCGACGATCTCCCCAGTCTCCTTGTCCCTTGCTTTGTATACAATACCATAACTACCCTCACTAATCTTACCAAGCTTTTCATAATCAAACACACTTCTACTACCCTGGAGCATATTTCTCCTTCCTTCCCCGAAAACTCCAGCCTCAGTGCTCTTGCTCTCATAAAAAACCAAATCCTTATCATCATCAGTAACATCATCCTCCAAGTCACTTCCAAAAGAACATTCACCTTCACTACCAGAAATGTCTGAGCCCTCCTTTTGAGTAACCCCACTCTCAGGACTGGAACTTCTTCTCTTCGATTCCTCTCCTATTGGGAGAACTTCACCCTTCTCTCGACAACCATACTCCTCTAAATCATCATCATATGCCCAGCGAGACATCAAAATATTAGGCGCACGAGTAAAATCATCTTCATCAAGTTGTCCCGGCTCCTGATCATCATCTAGATTTAACACTTGAGAGGACGACAACGAGTTAATGGTGTCATCCTCATCCCTTAGAATAGGAGAGAACTTTCTCCTCTTCTGAGGAGGGGAAAGCACAGTCCCGTCATCAACAACTTCCTTATTTCCGAGATTAAAAACATTGTCCAACACACCCCTCTTTCCACTCTCATACTCCAAATTCACATTAGTTACAGATTTAGACCTAAAATTATCAACAAAACCAAAATCCTCACAAACAGACACTTTACTAGAAATGTGAGAGCGATCTCCACATCTCAAAACACTGATATTTCCAGCCGCCATTATATCAACAACAACAATAACAACAACAACCAAACAAAAAGATAATTCAAAATTGACCTAAGCAGCGAACCTAAATGATATTTTCAAGCCCGAAACAATGAGATCCTCGAATCACAAATCA
The DNA here is from genome assembly GCA_947645195.1 of Patellifolia procumbens. Taxonomy (NCBI): domain Eukaryota; kingdom Viridiplantae; phylum Streptophyta; class Magnoliopsida; order Caryophyllales; family Amaranthaceae; genus Patellifolia; species Patellifolia procumbens. The sequence continues at coordinate 228,884 of CANSGD010000290.1, forward strand.
AGATAATCGAAAATCAAAGCTTAGACAATAAAAGATTGATGAAGAAGAAAGGGTGAATAGGCACAAAAACGGTAGATGAAGAAAAAGATGGCAAAACCCTAGCAAGTGAAAAGAAATCGATCTCCTGTAGTTGACGATGCGATTTAGAAAAGAGACGTAATGGAGGATCTTACCGAACAGCGATGTGAGAGAAGATCAGAAGAGAATTGAAGCCACCCAGATGGATTTTGGACGACGAGATTACGATAAAGAAGAGCGAACAAGAGGAAGAGGAGGAGGAGGAAAAGTCGTCCACGAAACCCTAATAACATCACAAATACAAAGAATAAGGATATTAAAAGTATCCAAGAGAATAAAACGGAGATGCTATTGAGGTCGGCGGGACGGCAATGGCCAATGGGAGTAAAGTAATGCAATCCCTTTTTACTCAATGGAAAAACCGATAGCTTTAACTTTATTTATTTAGGGAAAATTAATAGCAATAATTCAAACTATTGTTCGTCTTTCGTTATTAATCCCATATTTAATTTTTCTCAAAATAATCTCAACTATCACTCACTCTTCTCAAAACAATCTTACTTGACTTGCAACTTGTTAAACAGGTTGAAAGTTCCACGTGTCATGCTCACATTGGCCAAAAAAACTTTAATAAATATCAAAACCCTCCCACCCAGCTGCCACCCCCTTCCCCCACCCACTTGACTTGCAACTTGTCAAACAGGTTGAAAGTTCCACGTGTCATGCTCACATTGGCCAAAAAAATTTAAAAAAATATCAAAACCCTCCCACCCAGCTCCCAGCTCCCTTCCGCCCTTTCCCTACATGCCAGCCACCCTGAGAACCAGAACCCACAAACCGAAACCACCACACCACCTTCCCTTGCACGCCGGCCAACCCGAAAACCATAACCCACGAACCAAAAACCACCCCACCCCCTTGTCCTGCACGCTGACCACCCAAAAATCACAACCCACGAGCCAAAAACCACCCCCACCCCCTTCCCCTGCACGCCGGCCACCCCTGCGACGCTGCCACTCCCTTCCCTTTGCCCTGCAAACTCCCATAAAACCATTATATTGTGGCTGCGCTTTGTAGGTGGTGGTCGTTTTCATTTATAGGTGATAGGGGTGGGGTGGGGTGGTTTGGCCGGCATTTGTAGGTGAAGGGGGTGGTGTGGGGTGGTTTGGCCGGCGTTTGTAGGCGAAGGGGGTGGGGTTTGGTGGTGGGCTCGCTGGTGTTTGCCGGTGAATGGTGGGAGGTAGTGAGGGCGGGGGTGGGTTTATTTTTTTGTAATTTCTTAATTTTTTTAACAAATTTGATAATTTTAAAAAGTTAACCAATGAACCAATCATAATGCGCTACGTGGCATGGTTAACCTGTTTATTAGGTTACCATTTCACCTAGGACTAATAGGGAAAGATACCCTAAATACTTGAGATTATTTGGGAATTACTAAAGGTGGGATTAATTTTGGAAGATGGCCAATAGTTTGGATTATTCCTGTTAATTTTCCCTATTTTTTAAATAAATATATAGATCCTTTTATATTATAATTTCTTCATTTTTATTGAAACTAGTTATTGAATTGCGCGCTAACACGCACGATTCTCCAAAAGTGCAATCTAATTTGGCCATTGTTGGATTAGCGATGATAAAAGTCAGTATGAGTTGTCATATGGTTCAAAATTTATTACAATACACATAAAAGTTGTATCAAGCATTAACATGATAATCTTGCCTATCAATGGACCCTTAGCTATAACTATTGAGATACATTTCAATTAAATACCGCATATTGCTACTCATTCTCAATCATGGCCTTCTTAGCAAATGCATCTGTTTGCTTTTGTAATTCTAGCCTATATGTGGAAAAGCCAAAAAGAAGACAAACAATTAGTATGTATAAACAATAACAGGGAAGTATTGGTTGCCCAAATTGTCACGTTAATGTTAGGTAAAATTACATTAATTGAAAGTGAAATCGATATGTTCGTGAAATACAATAACTAAAATAGTGCATATTAGGTTATTAAGGGTGCGTAATAAATCTAGAATATAATAACTTGTTCATAGTTATAGAGTTAGGTAGCAACAACAAAAACAAACCTTTTTTGGGGATCGGATTGGCAGGCCGGTGTTTTACCGTGCATGGCTTTTTCTCTAAAGCGAACACTCATTGTTCAACTTTCTAATGTGGGCCGACCACAAGGATATCACCATTTTCATATGGTTGACATTAATCCAAAGTGATAATTTCATGCAGACTTAAATTTTGATATTTGTCATTAGTCCATCATCTGTCCAAACAAAAAGAATAGTAACATGAGTAACTGAAACAGGTGCCTTGTCTCATACTGAATACTACCTCCGTTCCATATGTATTGCAACACAGGGAGTTTTACGCCTCCCAACGCACTACTTTAAACGCTAATATCTCTAATTTTATTTAAGTAAAAATTATAAAAAGTTGATATTAATTAAGTATTTATCGAGACGAATCTAACAAGATCTCACATGGCTACATTTATCCTTGTGTACAAATCACAAAAGAAGGTCAAACGGTAGTGTATGAATAGTGCAAATTGTCAAAGGTTGCAATGCATATGGAACGGAGGTAGTATGTAATAGAGCTTATTAAACACCAATGAGTGTGTGAGCATACCATCAGAGTATCACCATTTATGAAAGGGGAGGGAAAGTACATGCAACATAACAGGATAGGGGATACTAACACATCATAACCACAAGGCTTAGTAACTTTGGGAAAGCTAAGTTTTCCGTCTTTAATGGGCTACGAGGACATCACAGCCTTCCCCTATTTTTGGGTGGGAATCATTTTGAGAATTGTGTTAAGAAAAAATGTGGAAATAATGTCGTATATGCATATATGATACTCCCTCCGTCTCCAAATAGATTTTCCATTTGTTTTTTACACGGTCTCCAATGTGCAACTTTGACTCTTATAATTAATAACAAATTATAAAAAAGTCGATATTTTGAATGTACATCTTGACTCGAATCTAACAAGATCCGAAATAGTTATTATCAATACTATTATATTGGTGAGAATCAATGTCAAAGTTTATAAAGTTTGACTTAAAATAAAGCAAATGGGAAATCTTGTAAGCTAAGTCGATGTCCTCCCTTGTTTTATTTTTTATTACAGCTACTCATTCAATTCCTTCTTCACCAATCTTTTCTAGGGAAAACATATTCCAAGGATTACAAAGCGATGTAGCTAACAACTTACCTTCAATTTTTAATCTCGTCGTTGTGTAATCTTTCATTAACAAGGCCTAAGAGAAAACACAAATATCAAAAGTCTGAACACAACAAAGTTAAATATTCGCCATCCCTCGCTCTTTGACTTTCGTCTAACTGAGATTAAGGATAGAGTGACATATTTACTATATGCAACTTGCAACAAGGCATTCCCATTCTAAACACAATTACTATTAATTTCAGTATCTCAAAAATGTAACCAAGTAAGTTTTTATCATTATGAACTGTTGATTCATTAAAACCAAAATCAAGTGCTCACTCTTCCCATGGGAGAATTACCAACAAATGCTCACAAATATGGAATCATTTTATTCATGATCTTTTTGAGTTCGTAAAGTGCTAAATCAAAGATCACAAAGTTTCATTCTAATTGGAGACTCTAACGGTTGTACTTGACAAGGAAATCTTGAAAATTTGTTGCCTTAATTGTTTATTAATGAGTTTATCAATCAAGCTGCTGTTATGAGACTTATGACAAATCGAGGCAGAGCCTTAATTACAAAAGTTAAATTTTATCAATCAACACAAGGACATTAATGTTAAGGGTGAAACAGAGCTACCTACCCGGCCATGTCTGCAAAAAGAAGATCACTCTCAACCTCTTACTCTAATGCAACATCTGGCAAAAGTGTACAGAAAGTAAAACAAAGAAGTTTATAATATTGTCAAAAAAAAAGAAAAGAGAAGCATGCAACTTTGAAAAAAGTTCAGAAAATTGAAATGAAAACCTAATAATAAGTATAGGGCCATTACCTCACCTGTAGATTGATTCAAGTAGTAAAGTACCTAAACTTCCAAAATTCGAGTAATAAGTACATCTAAATTTCGAGTAATTCAATTCCAAAACAAACTTAAATACCAAAACTTTCAAAAGAAATATTTTGAGACAGTAAAGTACTAATGCTCATTTTAGTGACCCATAACCAAAATCAGGAAAAAATTATTAATAAATAATTTGTAAAAATTACCCAAACAAAACATTCAAGATGCTTTGGAGTTGAATCAATATCTGCAAAATACAAAAAAAGTCAGAAAAGAAGAAGAAACCTAGAATTAATCAAACAAAACAGATATGACAGAAATAATAAAAGTAATTTACAAGAAAACTTGAGCTGTAGAGGTTCGATGTTGAGAAGCTCGCTCGTTCTCATCTTTGAAATTATATCGTGTTCAGATTTGTGAGCAAGATCTGGCGACTTCATAGATGAAATCCAAATACAACAAAATTTCCATGTTTGTACCTCAAGAGTAGTGTTATAGCTAGACTCAATTTTCAAGCCCGAGAAGATGTCGAGGTCTCGAAGTTCGACATCCGCATTGACAGTAAGAGGAATCAAAGGGAGTTTTATTTTTGTAGAATGAAAGGGGAGTGACGAGACCATGTTAGGTGTGTTTTTAGAGTGATTCAGAGTCCATTTTGTAAAGGTTTAGACCTTGAGAAGCGGAGTTTTTTACATATTAGCCTAAGTGTGGTATATGGAGCATTGGGTTGGTTTCGGTGTTTTAGAGGTGTTTTAAGGATGTTAGGAAACTTTACATTAATTAATCATTTACAGGTGGACTTCGTCCCATGTTCGTGATAAAGGAAGTCAACAAAGTTCGTAGTTATTGCACTTCGGCTCTAGCTCATGAATGTTCGATATGTTACATGTTCAAGTGGTTGAGTAAAGGTTGGTTTCGATTCGAATGTCCGTATGAGAAGTAGCAAGCCTCGTAAGCCAAGCAAGCATCCGTAGCAAGCATCACAAGCATGGCCACATGCACGAGGCATTGCAGCTCGCCAGGAGACCTCGTGCGCGACCCACGCGTCCCTTCGCACGCCCAGCACACACCCAGCAAACAACAGTGTTAAAGCAGCATTCATGCGCGAGTCGCGCATCATCAGGCGCACCTCGTTCTCTGGACGTCCTCCCAGCAACTTCTCAACACACATAATAAGTAATCATGCGCGACTCGCACCTGTCGGGCTCTGTTTTGTCGCGGACGACGTTTCATCGAGTGTAGCATTTTAACTTAGCTTTAATAGTTTTATTTTATTAATCATTCATCATTAGACACTATTAGAACCCTAATTAGAGAGAGAAACACTTCTCCCCTCTCTCTAACCTTTCTATGATTTGCTTTTTCATTGACGATTCATTGATGTATGCTATGCCGATCGTAGCGTAAATCGATTCTTGAGAACGGTGACCTAATCTTCGGTTAGTTTATTGTGAGGTTTCTTTTATAAACAATTCCTTAGTTATAATATTGAATTCTATTTTCATTGTTTGATTATTGATTTGGTTCTCTTTTCAATTAATCAATTGCTATTACTCAGAACGTTGCCGATCGATTGTTATTTGTTTATGAGCAGCAAACTAGGGTTTAACTTTGAATCTGATTGTTCTTGTTATTTCCTTGTGAATTCTCTATTTCCAAATTGAATAATTGCACTAGTAATTGTTGTTTGGCACATAGTTTCCTAGGGCTTTGACGTTCTTTAGAATTGAACCTGAATTGCTGATTCAGTTAGGTTGTTCTATAGTTCATTTATTCTATCTGCAGATTCGGGTAGTTTAACGTGTCTTTAGAGGGAAGCGGGATTAAATTCTCAATCTATGTGTGATTAAGAATAGTTGTTCATATTTAGAAACTGATGATCGATAACCCAAACTAAAGTGACGATTGACCGAACTCAAGACATTTCTCTATTGATATTCCCTATATTTTATTATTGTTTTCTTAGTCTATTAATTAATCTTTTTAATCTGAAAACCCCTCTTTCAATCTCTTGTGAACATACTTTAGTACCTAAGTCTTTGTGATTCGACCCTACTTGCCTCCTACATTAATTTGTATTGGAAAGTTGGATTTTTTTTTAAAAACGCCTCAAATCTGATTTTTTTTAAAAAAATACAATAGCAAGAAGACTTGGCAGCACTTGATCTGTAGCATAAAAAACTAAATATCAAAACATGTAATCCAACCAAACTAACAATTTCCAAAATCAACAAACACAACATTACAACAACAGACCCTTCATTTGAATCAACATCATTTGTCATTTCTTGTCGAGCACACGTCTCAAAGAGTAGCGTACATATAAATTAAGTTACAAAACATTAGAAAGAGATACAATGGTTTAACCGAACAATCAACAGGAGCCTCAAGGACAAATCCCTTAAGAGGCAGGACCTTGACGCTGATCTTCTTTACTGCTTCTGCTTTGAAAAGTCTAAATAGATCAATAAGCACTGCAATAGTCACATGATATGAGGGAAAAGTAGTGCTAATATTGAACCGAGATGCGAAGGGACCGTATAAACGTATCTCCATTAGCAGAATCGGGGAGAAAAATCTCAATACCTGGGTACTCTCTAGGCATTGTCAATGATAAGACCACAACAAAAATGTGTAAGAAGAATTCATACTTGGTCAATAGATCAGATCAATATATAGTGACAACCTCTGGGCAAATGCAGATCTCAAATGATGGAACCTAAAAATCAAGTCAGGCCCATAACCAAAATGCCTACATATAGATGAGATGAGAAAAGAAGAATCAAATAGGCCAATTTTAAGGATACTCACAGGCATCATCGCTGCAAAGAAGTTGCATTTAAAAGAAAGAAATTGCAAGTAGGCCAAGTTTAAATTCTATCCAGCAAAAAAAAAATTATTCTCATAATGCTGCTAAGAAGTACAGAGTATGCCACAACTCACAACCTACAAACCAAATGTTTCACAAAATGTAACAAATAACAATATGCAGCAAACAAATAACAATATGCAACAAAATTTTAATAACTCCTACTGCTATACTCCTACATTAGTATATACATGATACAAATAAAGATTGTGTATGCATCAGCCATCTAAATTAGTTTTTTTGGATGGTTGAGCAAACGGGGGAGCAAAATAGCTGAGTGCATCCCCGGGATTAACCAGCTGAACACTATCATTCGCGATACCACATGGAGAAGAGATGCCAAATTTACAAGACCGTGATACTAGTCCTTTAAGACACTGGCACTGGCTACTAGAACATGCCAAATATGGGTCACAAGGCTCGAGTGTTTGACATCGATTACTAGGTACTTTCATTTGAGAAACAACCTTTGATGTACCACGTCCAATGCTATTGAAGGGTAAAGACCCATCACTCCCTAAGACCGCAATCCAAGTTGAATTCATAGCATTCGAATTAGGAGAGCACAAACTGCCATAGCAAGACCTTACTGTCATCATAGAATTTCCATGAATTGGAGTCAATCCTCGCTAAACTAATTACCCCGCCATCCTTATTCATGATCTTTCTAGTATCTTTTCTCATAGACCAGTAAGTCCGGGGTGTTTTATACCCAGAAGAAAGAACCATATCATCAGACATAATCACAAGGACATATGTTAAGTTACCCTTCTTCAGATCAGGATTACTCGCAAGCTGCATCCCTTCAACGAAATCCTATTCCGGAAGAATGTATTAGTAGGATGCCTAAAACTCTCCCAAACTATGCTGTTGTTATCACTTCCATACAACACTAGTTTCCCAAAATCCTGCAATTTGATTACGGAAACTGGTTCCCAAAATTAAGATAATACCTTATAGTTCCGAGACTTCATGAAAAGATGCATAGTAGACGTCAGTTCGATGATCAGCGCCAATCCAGACGAGAAGAGGATTTGAGTGGACAAAGGACAATGAGCAATAGAGTAATGAGTAGGAATCAAAATTATGGGATAGAAGGGAGAAGGATGGGGAATGCAATAACATCAAGACATATACATTTCTCATTGCAAGTAATCCTTTGTCAAACAACATGATAACTCCCAGAGTTGTGAAAAAGATACCAAAATCCGTCAAACCTAGCCCAATCTCTTCTTTTCATATAAGACGACAAGAAAAAAGATGGGTTAGAAATAATAAGCAGGTCGTTAAAGAGATAGCATCACAAAATTTTCTTTGCCAGATCTCATGATGATGATAATGAATAACTTATCCAATTGAGTTAATGGGAGAATGGCCGAGTAACAAAATTTTCTTAGTTATTTTATTATCATTAGTAGAGAACTACGCGTGTCGTGAGAAAAACCCACCATTTAAGGTGCTTCAATCTTAGCTTCCGGACTTCAGGTCCCAAAACTAAAATCTTCTGCAAATTTGATTCCTAGATATGGTTTTAGCTCTAGATTAACAAGATAAAACATTAAACTATACTATCTCTTAACTCGGGGTCTTATTCAGAACGCACTGGATTAAAAAAGACGAGCCGAACTAAAAGCAAAGCAACTAATTTATTAATAGCCAAGCTCCTGAATTCAAATTCAGTATTTACAGTAGTTTAGTTCCATGATTTTAGTCATCAGTATCAAATTGCTTTGAATATGAAATTAATTCAACATTATAAATCAAATCAAAAGCTTAACACCATAAACTAAAACAACAATGCGAAAGAAACTGAAGATACAAGCAATAAAGGACAATAGATACGACATTCATACCTGGATAGTCATGGCTTTTTTTGTTAGTATCCAGTTCGGCTTCCTGCACCTTATCAAACGATCAATTAATAGATTATAAAACCTCAATTCGGTTAGATAAATCATTCATGTGAAATAGTTTCAATTTGTTAAAATTAAATTCAAGATAATATTAGCAAATTTTTGGAGCGACTAATGAGAGACATATATAAAAAAGAAAACCTTTAGCAGCCTTGTTCTTCTCCAAGTTTCTCTCACGAGTTGTCTTTGATTTCTGAGCGTTGCCTCCCCCATCTTCACGATCGATCAGAAAAGAAACAAGAAAGTAAAAATAGAATCTATACTAAAAAATGTAGAGATGGAAACATCAAACATTAGTTAACACTCTTTACAACAACCACAAATAGGTAACTTGAAGAGTAAGTGTCTTCAATAGAAACATCTATCAACATCTTTAGCTCACAGTAGAAACACAGTAGAAATTTGTTGTTCAGGGGAGTCCAAATCCAGCTAGGGTAGTAACCAGTAACAGTCCAAGGTCCAGTAACTTCGAGTACCTGCAAAACCGAGCACAGTGAACTACCCCGAGGATGTTCCCGGGATCCTCTCTCTGATGCTTAAGTCAGATTTGATCTCAGAAGGTCAGAGAATAGTACTAGTAAATGCTTTGGAATGTGTGTAAAAACGTATATCAACGTACCTGACTGATCAGGTCCAAGTACTATTTATAGATAGTACTGGGATGATGTCACCCGGTGAAGGTGATGACGTCATGAAGGCCTTTTATTCAGTGGGCTTACTAAAAGCCTGTATTTTCTGGCCTGCAAAGCCCTAGGGGTAAAATGGTAATTTCATACCTAAGGGGTATTTTGGTCATTTCACTAATAAAGTGGGCCACGACCAGACTGGGCCCAAACATTAGCCCCACGCTTTATACCGCAGTTGAGTTCCTCGAAACTTGGGTGTGGAGCGTAATAATATTAATACCCGACTTGTATTTTTCTTCGATGAATAACCTTGGTTGGCGTCCAAATAAAAAATGGAGAAATTGTCAAGAATAAGTCAACCTTTGCGTTGACCGCTTTTAACAAGTCTACCTTAATTTATTCTATTAATAAGTAGACCTTTCATACCCTCCGCTTTTAACAAGTCAAAATTGGCTATCACCCCTTAGTAACCTTTTAAACAGGTTAAAGTGACACTTGTCATTATTTTATTAGACATTCTAAAATTTTAATTTTATATTTAAAAGAAAAAATAAAACAAAAAAACATCCCCCTCCCTCCTCTCACACTCCACTTCCGACCAGGCGACCGTAACCTTGCATCAATCTTAAACAGCTGTGAAAGCGAAGACAAGGAAAAACAGCTGTGACCGGCGAACGAAGGTTGTACACGCGGTGACTGACGTTACTTTCTCTCTCTCTTTTCCGCCCGTACAGCCATGGCAGTAGTACACTAGTACCATATTACGCGGTTTATTCAAAAAATTGAAATGTGATTCGAAAATTATGTGATAAGGAGTATAATAATTATTCAAAAAAAAGAAGGGGACAAAATTCGAAAAGCATAAAAAAGGGAATATGGATCAAGCTGTGATGGGAGTGAATCAAGTACAACAATATCATATATTGAATTGTACGAAAATGGCAAAATGGCATGAAAATGGCGTTAAGATTACTCCTATGTAGAAGTACCATATTTAATTGGGAAATCCAGTGGAAATAGTGATGTTGATTGGTGTTGATGGTGTAAATGTTGGTTGAAATCTGCAAAAATGGTGGAATCTGATGATCAGGAGAGAAAGGGGAAGAGTGATGAGAAGAGAAAGAAGTGAAAGGGAAGTAAAATGTGGAGAGTAATGGTGGAAGGTGAATTTTAGGGAGGTGTTTGGTGGGAGGTGGTGTTGAAAAAGAATTTAAAAAAGGAAAAGGTGTGAAGGAAGAGTTGTCAATTGTGTCATGTATGGGAGTGTCTGAGCTCTATTTATGCGGCGCGGTTTCGTTAATGTTATGTGGTGACTACTACTTATTAGTTACAGTAGTACCAAATTTACTTCTATTATGGCAGAAAAATCATCGTTCTTAATTCCTGCTGACGCCGTCATCTTCATCATAGTAAGTCTCGATTTAGGTGCAACGGAACCGAAGTGAGAAAAGATGGAGGTAACGCTGTGGTGGCTGTGGCAAGAAAAGAGGGGAGAGAAAAGGAGGAGGTGATGTTATGGTGGTCAGGGAAGGAGGAGGAGGAGGAGAGAGAAAAAGGAAAAAAAAGGGAGTGAGAACAAAATTAAAAGTAATTAATTAATTACAGCTAATTGGAACAAGACATGTGGACAAGTCACCTAAGCTAACAAGTTAGTATTAGGTCACCGGTAAAAAACTTGTTAAAAGCAAAAGTATGTACAAGGTTTACTTGTTATTGGAATAAATTAAGATTGACTTGTTAAAAGCGGTCAACGCAAATGTTGACTTATTCCTGACAAATTTTCCATAAAAAATTCCATTTCTTATTTTAATAATGCAAACCTAATGATAATGCTGCCAAAATCATGCTTTTACACCTTTTGTCTTGTAGTGCATCATTTGGTTTTTGCAATTTGTTGTTGCTCGCATGTTGTGATGATGATGATGATCAAAATCAATTCCATCCAAATTTATATGAAGTTTGTCTTCATTTCTAGGCTTATGCAGCAGCTCGAGGCACTATTTTCCTACACAGCAAGAAAGAATTCGAGGCACCTTTTGCCGATGTACCCATATAGCTCGAGGGGCATAACAGTTTCCACGCCCAACTACGCTCGATGTTACCTTCCCTATACCATGCAGAAAAGTCCATCTTCGAGGCTCAAAGCGGTTCTCACCCCAGCTCGAGGCAAACTTGTCGAGCATCAATGCATCATGCACGCATAATCCCTTAATCGAGCTCGACGCCTCGACGCATCTAACTCTCTCATGCTCTTTCATGCTCAAGGCACATAACACTTTTAAGAATCCATAACTCACACTCACATAGAAGCTCGAGGTATGCAGTAGTTTTCACGTCCAGCCCATTTCGAGGTTGCTTTGTCATGTTTCATGCGATGATTATGACGATTCGCAGCAACTCAAGGTATATAAAACACTCACGGTAGCTCGTAGTTGCTGATGATGATTCGAAGTTGCAAGCTGTATATTCTATATGATTCGAGTGATGATGATCATGTGATTTGATTGGAATGATGATGATGGTGATGACATTCTTTGTGTTATATGACTTAACCCCATGCGCCATGTTAGCAGCTTGAAGCGTTCATGCTAGCATCTCGAAGCACCCATGTGAACTGTTGCCATGCCCATTCAAGATCGAGGTACCCAAATTATGAGCTTCGAGGAAGAGTAACCAATCCTGCTTCGAGTATGCGTGAATAGTGTGTTGAAAAGGCTGATGATATTCCGTGCCGAGCCGATTCCTAGGTGGTATTTGCTTGGTTTGGTTGCCTATCAACAACTCGAAGCACTTAATATTTGAAGGGACGTGGTGGCAGTCTTGCATGTATTTGTCAACTAAAGTTCCAAAGCTCACGAGTTGGAAGCTGGCTCTCACTCCTTTCCCATGCATTTGTATCACACACAGTAGCTTGAGAAACAACAACAAGCAGACTTCGAGTGGCTATGTGAACTCGACTTATCCTTGTTCAATATCCTGAAATTCGAGTGGCTAAAAACTCGAATGACACTTTCTTCGGCTGACATGAAACTCGACTAACTCTCTCTTGAGTAACGTCAAAAACTCACATGGTCCAAGACTTCGAGTGACTGGCATTTTCTTCGACTGCCATGAAACTCGAGTAACTCCCTCTTCGAGTGACTGCCAGGAAGAGTAACCAATCCATTCTCATGCCCAACTTCGAGGTGCATAATCGTCTTTGACTGGGTGTTTCTATGATCGTCTTCCCTGTGATGATGATGAAGCTCAAGGTATTCATATTTTTAGAAGATTAAGAAGCTCGAGGTTGAATTGAACCAACTTCGAATGGCTTGATCATTTGCACAAACTCGAAAGGCTTGATCAAGGAGATCGAAGACACGGCGATAGATTGGAGTTTGGCCTGTTTAAGTGACGATCATGCGGCTCGATCATGCGATCATATGGCTTGATGATGCTAATTCGAACTTATATGGCTTGTTTTGTCAAACTCATATGGTGATGACGATCATATGACCTGTTTTGTCAAGATCAAATGGTGATGCCGATCGTATGGCTTGTTTTGACCAAATCATACGGTGATGATGAGGTGTTTGAAGTCTTGATCATTCCATGGTGATCATGGGGTAATTCATGTTTTTGGTATTCCTTTTTCGAGGCAGATAATCATCTTGATCATGTGATGATGATGATGTATGATCAACTATAGAAAATGAGAACCACACTAGCTATGCTCGATGATGATGATGATTAGATCAACTTTCGCGCTAGTTCGAGGCAGATGATAATGCCCAGCTCGCGAAGCATGCACGTCGAGCCCCACACACACATTACCTCACGCATAGCAGCTCGAGGAGTTATCCTCTTCATGCTCATCAATAATTCGACACACCCCTTCTAATCAAAATATGCGCTGATAGCTTTGAAGTTTCAATACCTCGAGGCGCTTTGACAGAGTTGATAGCTAAATGGCAGCTTGAAACATGCAATAAGAAGCATGTCAACCTTCAACGTAGCCAAACTTTATTTCTTCGACGTAGCCTTGCTCAGTACACATGAAACTCGACTGGCTGCTTTGACCAGATCGTTGACTTTATTTCTTCGAATAACTCAAACTTCGACTAACATAAAAACTCGACTGAAGTTGAACTTCGAGTGAGGATGCGCCTGCTAGTTTTGGATGTTACATGACAAACTTCGACGCAATGCAAGGCCGAATTCGAGTGAAGTTATTCGAAGCTTGATTCTAGTATGTGTTTCTCACAGTACTTCGAAGTAGTCACATGACGTAAACATTAAGTGACTAAATTCCGTTCTTTTAGTGTCATAAGAACTCGAACGACTCCAAAGGTAGCCTTTTCTTCGAGTGACCTCATTCGAAGGGCATTAGTGGACCTCCAATAACCTCGTTCGAAGAATGATTTTGATTTGGGTGTCCTTCAAAACATCGACATATGCATGAGTGTTTCTTTGAAATGACATAAGGGTGTGCCTGGATCAATATGGTTGAAACTAGTGAACATTTCACTCCGGATAATTGGTCGAGCAAGTACATATATAGGTTGACTCGAATTGATGGTTGAAATGATTGTTTCATTCATTATATCGGCTCAAATTGAATCGTTCCCGTGAGAGGCTAAATCTTGTCATTCTTGACTTTGCTTGCCTAGAAAGCATGGGCATTATTTGGTAGACGTGTATCTTAACATTATTTTTGCCAAGGGATCATGATAGAATCAGACCTCATCATTAGCCCCACGCTCTACGTTGGAGTTTAACCTTCCAAAACTCAGATGTGGAGTAGAAATTTGTAGTTCAGGGGAGTCCAAATCCAGCTAGGGTAGTAACCAGTAACAGTCCAAGGTCAAGTAACTTCGAGTACCTGCAAAACCGAGCACGGTGAACTACCCCGGGGATATTCCCGGGATCCTCTCTCCGATGCTTAAGTAAGATTTGATCTCAGAAGGTTAGAGAATAGTACTAGTAAATGCTTTGGAATGTGTGTAAAAACTGTATATCAACGTACCTGACTGATCAGGTTCAAGTGCTATTTATAGATAGTACTGGGATGATGTCACCTGGTGAAGGTGATGTGAATGCCTTTTAGTCAGTGGGTTTGACTGAAAGCCTGTATTTTCTGGCCGACAAAGCCCCAAGGGTAAAATGGTAATTTCATACCTTAGGGGTATTTTGGTCATTTCACTAATAAAGTGGGCCATGGCCAGACTGGGCCCAAACAAAAGCCAATATGGACAAGAATCAACAGATGATGACTAGAAGAGAGAAAGATCAATTGAGTGATAACACCATATCATAATATTCACTCCATTTTTGTGGCCAAACGTATCAAACTTCATGATATTTGACCCTATCTTTTCACTATATACAAAATCAGACACCTTAAGTAAACAAATAAAGAAAGCTAAACCTTTGTGGTTCTTTTGATTACCCCAAAGCAGATAACTTGCAACAACAATACCAGTTTTACCACAATAATGCACCATGTATATGAGCAGTGCAACCTGAAATTTAGACCTAATAATGCACCTAACAGTTAGATGACATTCGAAAATCAAATTGTAGCGAAACAATAGGGAATCAAAAGAACCAGAACTACAGATCTCAGATTAATCTCAAACTCACAAAAGACACAAAACTAATGAATTCAACATCACTAAATTTCAACAAGATTGCGTCCGAAAAGCAAGATAACAATTCCTACTCTAGAATGCGAACCCATAGATGAAGTAATTATAGACTTAAAATCAATTAAAATAAAATTTTTGGCCGAGTGTACTTTAGCAGATAAGGAATAGGAACCAAAAAGAATCGAGTAAAAATCACAACCACACAATTCGCAGTAGCCAAAATAAAACAAGTACGCAGGTGACAAAGAGAACATCCTAAAAATATGAAATAAACGTCCAAAAAAGTTTCAAAACTCTACAGCCTCAAATTAGACACAATAAGGTACAAGTTCATGAAAAATAATCTCCAAAAAGTCGAATTTATTTAGGAGAAACAGATCAAAAAACTTTCAGACCTGATTTCTGAACTTTCTGGGCATTTTCTGGAGAATTCTGCGCAGCGAACGAATTTTGCACGAATCTGGACGAATTGATGTAGATTAGATTGGGGTTCAAATCCAATGAATTAGGGTTTTGTTATTGAACGTGATGTAAAATTATTCGGATGTTGTAACAGATTTGGAGAATGATTGAGTAAGCAAGTTGTTGTTGATGATGACGGGAAGGGGATAGAGGAAGTTGTATACAGACTTGACGGCGGTGTTTGCGGAGTTCGGGGGCGATGTCGTTGGGAGTGGCGAAGGAGAGGAGGCGGCGGAAGGAGATGAGTGGGGGAATAAGAGGAGGAACTGGAGTGAAAATAGTGATAAGTGTTTCTTTAGGTGAAGACCTAAGAGGCGTTGAAAACGAAAAACGCATCAAACAATATCCATTTTTTTATATATTTTAAAAAATGAAATTACTTTTGCTGCTATTAGGCTAAAACTCCTCAAACAAAGAGCAACAAATTATTGTTTTTCTACTAGTGTCAAAGGAAGAATGTTAGTGCCGCGAGTAGTAGTGATCCTCAATTGGGAGAGCAAGTGCAAGCTCTCACTTCCTTAATGAGAGAGCTTATGATGAAGGGGCAAGTGCAACATGTGAGGGCTTGTGGGATTTGTTCTTCTAACCATCCTACAGATTGTTGTCCCCAATCGCAAGAGGGGCCGAGTGAAGAAGTGAAGGCCATGGGTTTCCAAGGCCAACAAAGCAACCAAAGGAGGTTTTTATAGGTTTGCTTAGAAACCTAGGGCAAATAGGTTTAACCTTTTTATTTGGGCTTAAATTGATCATCAAAGTTAAGTAAATGCTTTGGGCTCCTCATCCCAATTTTAAAATTCCTTTAAACACAACCCAAAATATATAATACATAAAAGTCCAACCCAATAGAATAAATGATTATTCAAAACGTTTAAATAATGTTTGACCTTCTAAATAGTCAACACTAAATTAATAAATGAAATGAATATGAAAATAATTATAAATATCCTTTAAATATATTTATAAAATTCATAAAATTATGCGGGATTATCGTCCTCTGCTCTATATTTATACTCTGCCATTTCTAGTTTTCTCTTAAACCCTTATGTGTTCCTCTTCTTTCTTTCAGCTTTTTAAAACCCACTGACCCTATAAGTAGGGATGTCATTGGGGCGGAGGGTGCGAAGGATGGTCCCTCTACATCCACACACGTTTAAAAATCTCATCCCCGTCCGCGCCCCATCTTCCGCCTTAGTAGCCGCACTTGTCTCACACCCTTCATTGCCGCCCCAACATCCTCTATACCCACCTTAACATACGTCTGATGTATCACATTTATATATAGTTTTTAGATGCATTTAGATTGCATTTAGAACTACTCTTTGAGCATTTAGGTGCATAATGACATGAATTACATAAGTTGTGCTCTACTACTCCCTGCTTGTGTGTTTCGATGATTTTCAGGTTATTTTGATACAAAGTGATCACGAGTACCAAAGATCTAGCCTATTAATCATTGAAGATTAAGGTAGCTTGCACAAGGATCACAATGCATCCGTTTGGGACAATTTTGAGTTGGAATGAAGCAAAGAGTTAGTGAAAGAAGTGCCAAAACTGACACACCTTCACTATTTTCATTATAACTTTTGATAGAAAATTAATAATCAATAAATTCCAATTGGGTTGGATTCTAGACTTCAAGAGCTTTCCAATGATATGTCACACGTCCCAAACGGATTTCTGGTTTCAGAGATATGACTTTTGCAAGTTGATGCAAAATCGCCAAAAAGTGGCTCCACCCGATCGGGCAACCATTGCCCGATCCGATCGGGTTGAGCCTTCTCCATGTTGCCGCTGCTTTATTCCAAAAAAATAAGAGATTTGAAGTTGGGTTATTTTTGTACCAACCAGATGCCATAGGGCAATGGTTGCCCGATAGGGGCCGAAACCTTGACACCCGATCGGGTGGATTCGCCCGATAGCATCGGGTGAAGCCCATTTTATTTTGTGAAGGAAATTAACATGGCCCAAAAATTTGTACCAACCCGATGCCATAGGGCAATGGTTGCCCGATCGATTGTACCAACCCGATGCCATAGGGAAACCACCGCCCGATCGGGTACCGGGCTCGCGGAGCCGAAATTCTAGATTTTTTATATCGTCTTTAATTAGATTTTGGGGCTATTATAAATAGCTTTCCCTCATTATTTTAGACAGATCTTTTTCTCTAATTTTATTTTCCATAGTTCTTAGTTTAGTTTTATTTAGTTTAAACACTTTAGATTAGATTAAAGGTGATTGGACCTCAGATTCGATTTCAATAAAAGTTCTTGCTTTTTGTCAATTGGTATTTTTCTCTACTCTAATCTCTTTTATTATTCTTAATTGCTTAGCTTAATTATTTATTCATTCATGATGCAATTATTAGGGTTTCATATTAGATTGTTTATTGTTGATTCAATTATGAGTGAGTAGTTTAATTTCTAGGGATTTAGAGAGGGAAGCCATGTTTATACCATGATTATTTGAATTGCTATTAGTTTCTAGGGTTTGATGAGATAGGTTATGGTGTGATTTGTTCTTATTGAGTAATTAACGTTATTGCGCAGTTTCTTTGATTACTTGAGGTTAATAATTGTTTGCACAGATCCGTCTTACTTTTAGATGCCTAGTACACACCAGTATTTCTGATTATGTTTGTGAACATGCTGCATATGTTGAATTATGGACGTTGAGACTTAACCATAGCTTGACATTGTTCTAATCTATCGATTCTCGACCTAGGTTCTGATAGTTGTTTGATCCTTTGATTGGTATAAGCATGGGGGACCGAACTAATTCCCTAGACCTTTATTTCATAGAGTAAAATTCCACTTTTTATTGTTTTCTAGTAGTTAATTATTAGTTTAGCTGTTTCTTTCTGATCTTGTCTGAAGTAGCTTTTTAGCTGAATATTAACTTAGAACTCCGTCTCTCTGTGGATTCGACCCTACTTCCTTTTACTACCATTGTTAGAGGACTGTAGGAATTATCTTTGAATAGGTGATACGACTTTAGCCTATCAACGTCCCATGTTTATTAAAGTATATGTGATATTTTCAAAAAAAATTAGTTTGTTAAATATAGCTTTTATTAAATACTAATTAATAAGTACTTAAGAGGCGGGGATGAAGTGGGCAGACGGGGATGGAGCAGGTACATTCGGAACTCCACACTCCCATCACCCACAGCGGGGATAATTTTCATCCCCATCCCCACCCCTTACCCGCAAAACCTTTACCCATCTCCGCCTAACTGGGTGGGTTTCATCCAACCCCGCAAACCCCGCCCCATTGACATCCCTATTTCCATGGCCTACCTTGTTCTTAGCCTTGCTCACGTGGGCCTAGCCCAAATTGGGATTTTCAATTCCAATGCAATAATGATACTACATGATTCCAAATTGGGAGTATTACACAATTTCAACTAGTAAACATTTGAAGTAGCTTTTACTTCCTTCTAAAAAGTTGTAGATCTTGATCTCAACTTTCCGTATCCACTTGAATACTCTATTTAGGCTCTGTATGAAAGAGTTATGCCTAAAATACTACGTCAGTCCTACACAATTAATAATACTTCAATTTAGTGCATCTCTCTGAACTCTACATAAATGGGTCTGATAGGGTTTAGTCGTATCACCTATTCAAAGATAAACCTACAGTCCTCTAACTAAGGTAGTCAGTGGAAGCAGGGTTGAATCCACAGGGAGACAGAGTTTCTAAATTAATATTCAATCAATCAGCTACTCCAGATAAAATCAGGGAAGAATAAACTGAACTAATGATTAAACTAAAGCAGACGGATTAAATCGAGGAATTAACTATGGACTAAAAACCTAGGGTATTAGGTCGGTCCACCATGCTTATACCAATCAAATAGGGTCAACTACTATCAAAACCTAAGTCAAGAGTCGGGGGATTAGAGCATGTGTTGAGCTATGGTTAAGACTCAACGCTCATAGTTCAACATACGCCGCATGTTCACTAACGTAATCAGAACTTCTGACGTGTCCTAGGCCTCTAGTCGTAAGAAGGATCTGTGCAGACAACTATTAACCACAAGCAACCAATGAAATTGTACACTGACATTAATTACTCAATAAAGAACAAACACATCACAATCACCCTAATCAAGCCCTAGAAATTGATAGAAATCTAAATCACAATCATGGTATAAACATGGCTTTCCTATCTAACACCCTAGAAAGGGAACTACTCACTCATAATCGAATTAACAACAACAAAACTAATATGAAACCCTAACAATTGCATTATGAATAATTAAATAAATAAACTAAGCAATTAATAATAATAAAAGAGATTCGGGCAAAGAAGAATACCAATTGACAGAAAGCAGGAACTTTTATTGAAATCGAATAGGTTTGATCACCTTTAATCTAATCTAAAGTGTTTAAACTAAACTAAGAACAATGAGAAAAACTAGAGTCTCCTAGAATGAAAGATGAATAAAAGATAATGAAAGATGTCTCTAAAATAATGAGGAAAAGGTATTTATAATACCCCCAAAGTCTAACTCAAAGCGGAATAAAAAAGATAAAAATCGCGTTTGCGGGCACGGGACCCGATCGGGCAAACGGCCACCCGATCGATTTTCATAACTTCAATTCCACTGGCAGAAATCTTGATCAAGCGAGAAATTGGGCCTCACCCGATCAGTGGCCCGATCGGGTCCATGAACGGGTGTACAGCAGCACCTCCTGGATGTACGCAACACCAACATTTAAATGGGCCAGCATCATTTCTCTCTGAAACACCTGAAGCAATGTAGCAAGTGGGGCCATATGTCCCCTAATCACCCAGCAGGCAGCAACAAAAGTTAGTGGGCCATGCATGTGTTTGTCTTCTTGCGGCTGCTAGCAAACCAATTCAGTGGGCCAAGTAAATTCACGCGTGCAGCATTGAACTTCCACCCGATCGGGTGGGATCACTTAGCCCGATCGGGTCTGGGGTATTAAAAGCCCATTTTTCGAGCCTTGTCTTGTTCAACGTAGCGTACAACATTTGACTAAAAATTGATTTCGCCCGATCACCCACCCGATTTGGTCATGTTTGCCCGATCGGGTCTGGGCATTTCGTCTCTCGCCCAATCGGATCGGGCAAGCCTTGCCCGATCGGATCCGCAACTTCTGTACCCGATCAATATATCTTCGCCCGATCGGGCTATTTTTGCCCGATCAGGGTACGGAAATCTCCTTTTTGACTCTTTGGCTCTCTATTCTTCACGTTTAGAGGTCTTGGGACCTCCTAAACTACCCATAAAGCTCGTGAACCATCCTACGTGCCTCGTAACATCTCGTATAGCCGTGGTTGCTTCCAAATGGTTCGGGAATAAGGAGAAAACTCCCTAAAACCTGCAATTCAACACTAAAACACAAAACCACAACTATATACAATAGTTAGCACAAAATAGCTCCCAAGAGCTCTAATGACGCACAAATTAGCTTGTAAATAAGGGATAAAAGTTTATATAAATACGTGATATCAGGGTCCTCACTAATTAATTGAAATAGATAAAAATGATACTTGTAAACTCTAATCCAAAATATCATAAAAGTATAACATTTAGCTCGAATAACTCCACATAAGACACTAAAATTAATATATTAAAGGGTAATTATATGTATAAGTAGGCAATTATCAAATTCCTCACACTTAGTTTTTGGTCTTCCTCGATAAAAATACAACTAAAAGTAAACTACATGCAACCTACCAGCTAAATGCAAGATCTAATTCGCCACATCAAATTTCTTGTCGGATTTATCTAAATTAGACAAGTATAAGACGAGAGATTAGAAAAATTTTGATGTTAGTCACAAAAACGTTGCGAAAACATTAGTAGAAATGCTATATTCTTGGCGTTGAAATTGTCATACTATCAAAAATTGTAATAATTCATGGACAAATGATTTTTCATTGTAACTCCAAATACCTAACATGAGTTCATATTTGTGAATACATTAGGTTCGATAAATAGACCCCCACAAGTATAAGCTAAACACACTCACTTTCATGTGTTTAAAGTTAAATAATATTCACTCAAACCGATAACCAAGTCAAGTCTAAATGAAGTATTTTTCTTTAAACTTGACTATCGTCTCCATTCTCCACTTGAGAGTGACAATATGCATAAAGATCAAAAAGCCTTGTAAAAAGATTGTAATGTGGCTAAGGTTTAAGGGTAGGGTACATGTATCTGGAAAATGTGGTGGTAATTAAAAGCCAACTAGTAGAGTAAATAATATTTAAGAACAAAGGCCAACAAGTGCAAAGGTTGCAAACACCCAACTAACAATTTCCTTCTCATCTCCGACAACCTTTTTTATTCTCCACTTCTCAAAATATAACTTTACATTCTATTCTCAAAAGAATTCGCACACATGTTTTTTATTTTTTTTTTCTCGTTCTTTTTTCTTATATAACATATGAAAAACTTTCTATTATTCACCCTTTTACGATAGCACCACAACAGAAGCTTAAAATCAATGGAGCAAAATCATTACTCCCATCATTTAGGCTCGGGTTTCAAGTAGGGGTGTGCAAAAAAATCCAATCTGAAATATCTGATCCGAAAAAACAACTATCCGAACTGGAATTTCGAATATACGATCAAGTTTTTTAAATTTGGATAGTTCGAATCAGATATCCTATTTTGAGACCGGATAATTGGATCGGATAACTGATTTAAAAATCCGGATATTACAATAAAATCCGAATTATATATGATTCTACTGGCCTATTCATGGCCCGATTCAAAAAGCCCAAATATAATCTAATCTAAGGAAGTCTTCAACTTTATTAGGGCATCCTTAATGGCCAAAAATAAAAGTTCATCCTAACAAACTTTACAACTAAGGCTTGATGGGCAAAAAAGAGAGGAGAAACAGTTCTGGACACTTAGCGGAATTTGATTGGGTGAAAGGAAGGCAATTTTCGTGAAAGGAAGGGATTGAAGGGAAGCTTCAACTTTGCTTTTCAACCAATCAAGGCTCGCTAAGCGTCAAGCTGTGAGTGAATGACAAATATAACTTGGTAATTTTTTTTGTAATAGTCATAATTCACAAAAATATAAATCAAAAAATTAAATAAAAATACCAAGTTGTATATTTTGTTGCGATCTATATATAGAGACGAATCTTGATATATTTCAAACATATTAAATTTCATACATATATTTTGTAGGAGAAAGGGATGAACCTTTTATAAACCTTTTAGTGAGAGAAAGTGAAAAGAGATAAGGATGAATTTTTTTTTTAAGTTCATGAATAATGATGTTATTCTCCAGTTCTGCAGCCAGCCGCCTAACTCATTGTCACCGTACTGTCACTACGCCAGTCTTCTGCAGCCAACCAGCCTCCTCTCGCTAGAGGTGGCATCTGGGCCGGGCCAGCCCAGCCCAGCCCGTCTTGAGGCTATGTGGATCAGGCCCGCTAAAACCCGCACCTAGCCCGGCTCATCCCGCCAAAGTAAGAGACCTGCACCAGGCTCGCAAACCTCAACCCAGCTCAAGTGAAACCGCCCATACAGCCCACCCGTAACCATTCACCAACCCACTCAGTCTAGACCAATTGCCCATCCAGCCCACCCAACCGACCCAGACCCACCACTCAAGCCAACCCAGCCCGCACCACCCAGCTAACCCATACCACACAAGCAGCCCGCCATTAACCTACATAACCCACATAAATCGCCTAGCTCGTCGCCTCTAAACCAACCCAGACCCACCACCCACCCAACCTGCCCTAAACAGCCCGCCAAACCACGCACAGACAACCCAGATCTCGCTGTTCAGGCTGAGACAGCAACGAACACCACCACGTCACGTCAGGCCGCGATTCTGATGAGTCTGATCTGACTCATCTCAGAGAATGAGACGATGCAACAAACACCACCACATCGTTCACTTTACATCGAGATTCTCAGTGGCGTGACATTGGCAACAATGTTCAATAAATTAAAATTAAAATCTTTCACAATTCACAGAATGCAAAATCCCAAGCATCCAAGCTGCTGAGACGCTGAGCAATTGAAATTTGATTTATTATGTTCAATGTGTTGAGAATGAGATACAGAGGTAGTGATAAGATTAATGTGCTTTACTTTTACAGAACGCGTGATGCCAAATTGCCAATTGCCACCCCCATTCAATAAATTAAAAAAACTGTGACTGAAATCCTGAAATTCATCATTAAAAAATTAGAAGTGGCTACAGTGTTGTTAATTGAAATTGCCAAAAAAAAGTTAAAATCTTTCACTTACTGAAATTAGTTGCAAGCATATTCACCATTATTTTCTTATCTTTGTTTTGCAATTTGTAGTGCTCCATACCTTAAACAGTTAATTAAACAACCAGAGTAGCAACAACTAGAGATGGCAATATTCAATGGATGATCCATCACCCGCTCCACCCGAAAAAAATAAAAGGGTGAAAAACCGAGTTAAATGGATGATGGACGGGTGACGGGTGAATGTGTAACGGGTGATGGATGGATTAGGGTGAGAAAGTTTCATCCATCACCCGACCCATCACCCGTCCGCTCCATCACCCATTTCTTACATTTTCTTAAAAATCTATCATTTTATTAACATTAGTATAATAATTATCCCTTTTGATTACTATCGACATGTTTCCATAAACTAAACTTATCTTAATTTGACATGAAGTTAATATATAAATTGTAATTTTACAAGTTTGATTTAACTTTTCTTGTTCAATTATCTTAAATGGATGATCACCCTGTCCACCCGGTTCACCCGCGGGTGGTGGATGGATGGATGCGGGTGATGGTCTAATCGGGTGATGGATGGATGGATGAGAGTTGATTTAACCGGGTGATGGATGCGGGTGATGCTTCACCCGACCCAAATCCCACCCGTTGCCATCCCTAGCAACAACGATGCTTTGAGAATTTGCTTGTATTTCTATTCCTAATTTCCCCCCAATTTTCTTCTATAAATAGCACCCCAAACTCATGCTTTCAACTCACACCATTTTCGTCTTCTTTCAATCTTCCATCTTTCCTCTAACTCTTGCTTTTTCTCTTGTCCTGACTCTTTCTGTCAACTCTGAAGTCTCAAGTTTTCTAAGTCTAAGTTTTTGAACTTAAGTTTTTTTTGCTTATTAAAAAAAGTTGGTCTTATTTAGATAATTTTATTTCCCACCTTTGTTAATTGTTACACTTATTTGGTTATTTCTTTCATTTACATTGAAATCCCAAAAAAAAAAATTAACCAAAAAAATGGATCCGACAAGAAATGTTGAAACTGGTTCATTTAACTTTAACACCGAAAATCTCGATGCATTTGCCTAAAACATTGGTGTTTCAATATTGGGGATGCACATGTTCAAAATCTTGGGAATCTGGGATATAATATGTCCCCACCATTAAGAACATCTCATCAATCCTCAAACTCAACAATGATGCCACCCCGACCACCATCTCATCCACAATAGAGTCTTCTGGCGCCAATGAAGGTAATACGAAATGGATATATTTGCCTCAAAATTTAATTAGTGTTAAGTTATTTATTTCAACATCCGAAACGCCATTAGTATTTATTAAGTATTCATATATTCATTATACTAAGGACTAAACCATTATTTTATATATATAAAAATACGTACATTAAATTATTAGTACTTTTTAACTTATTAATTAATGTAATTAATAATCTAAATATGTATTTGTCATGCATTTAGTGTTGAATTTCATTAGATAACATGATGTGAGTAAGTTTAAGATATTATTTGTTTGTATTTATTTATATTTTAATTAATGTTAGAAACTTTTGACGATAACTAAACTAATACTTGAATAGTAGCTTAAAGTTTAAAAAGAGTTAGTAACTAAATATATAACTAACTATAATTATACATCATTAACCATCATTGCTACATCATTATCATTTTTTCTACATCATATAACCATCATTAATATGTAATAAACTACATAACATGACGTGATTAAGATTTAAGAGTAAGTAATACTCGAATATTAGTTTGTAACTAATTACAATGGCTAATTATAAGTTTGAATGATATGATGTGATTAAATATTGTTTAAATAATATGATGTGAGTAAGAGTAATTAATACTCAAATAGTAGCTAACATTAAATATTGTTTAAATAATATAATGTGATTAAAAATAACTAATACTCAAATAGTAACTAAAATTAAATATTTGTTTAAATAATATGATGTGATTAAGAGTAACTAATACTCAAATAGTAACTAAAGTTAAATATTGTTTAAATAATATGATGTAATTAATAGTAACTAATACTCGGTTGCTAAAATTAAATATTGTTTAAATAATATGATATGATTAAAAGTAACTAATACTCAGATAGTAACTAAAATTAAATATTGTTTAAAATGAAATATATAACTAATTTGTTAGTATGTAATAAAATGTCTACTAAGTTTTCATTTTGTTAATTTAGGTTTTTTTTACTCGTAATCTCGTAGTTACTTAATTTTTTGTAATAAACTAATACAACTTACTTTTGAGTAGAAGAAGAAACTTCCCAGAAAAGTGGCCAAGGAGAGACTTCTTGGGTCTGGTCATTTTATGAAAGAGTGGTTGTTGCTTGCCAACCCATAGAAGCCAGGGGACCAATAAGCTACACTTGTCTTTGTCTACCATGCAAAAAATCAAACGCCCCTAAGCAGACAAAGCACAAATGGAAAAAGGGGATGGTACGGGAACGTTGGGTCGTCATCTCAGAACAATACACCAAATGACGCCCGAGAATACAAAAGGACAAGGCAGTAAAAGGCGTTCAAGGTCAGTTATCTGGGTATTTTTCTAGCCAAGTCGGTGGAGGGACACTTTTCTTTTACAATAGAGACAAAATGATAGATGGTTTTGCAAATGTTATTATCGCCGAAGAATTACCCTTTAGTCATGGCGATAATATAAATTACGAAGAGTTTAATAGAACTTATCTACAACCGGCTTTTAGGCGTATTCCACAAAATACGCTTAAAAACCGGACGGGGCAACTTTATTATGCTTATCATGCTTCTCTTATTGAAATGTTTCGTATTCAGCTTCCAAGAGTTAGCCTAACATGTGACACGTGGACCTCTTCTTGGCAGGAGTCTTTTTTCAGCATAACTACACATTGGGTTGATGACGACTGGTTTTTACAAAGCGCATCATTTGTTTCAAGGCTATGCTTGAGATGCATAGCGGTTACAATTTAAAAACTCGTATTTTAAACTGCTTGAAGACTTTTCATTTAACTCGAAAAACTTTTACTTTGTCTCTTGATAATGCAACCTTTAACACGAAAGCCATAGACTTTTTGAAACAGGACCCCGAGTTGCCCCTACTTTTAGGCGGTGAATTACTTCATGTTCGTTCTTGTGCCCATATCCTAAACCTCTCTGTCCAAGAGGGTATGATTGAGTTAAAACCATTACTTGACCCTATTAGAACCGTTACTAGATGGATTAGAGTAGTGAGGACTGTTAACAAACGATATATGGCCCTATGCAAAGAGAGAGGACTGAAGAAGCATCAATGGAGTATTTACACTCCAACCCGATGAAATTCCACTTTCAAGTTGTTAAACCAAGCTATTTTTTACCGTGAGGTTCTCACTATTCTCTGCAATGAGGCACAGACGGACCCTAAGTGTTTGATTACCGATGACCAATGGATTGTTTCTATTCTTATTCGCGGTGTTTTGAATTTTTTTTATCATGTTACTAATGTCTTTTCTTTGGTTTATCAACCCTATGTTCATTTAGTCATTATCGAGTGAATTAATATTGTTCATGCTATTGACATTAGTATCGATGTTCGTGCTATTAACGCTGTTTTGTACAATATGAAGGCGAAGTGGTATAAATATTTCTATGAATTTCCTGTGATTTACGTGTTGGCTGCACTACTTGACCCAACTTTTAAGCCGGAAGGCTTGAAGAGATTGTTGGAATTTTATTGGGTATTACATATGATGTTGATTTGTATATTCAAACTTGTACAAGTGTTTTAGAAAAACTATTTGATTTCTATTCTTCCATATTGAATCCCGAGGGATGCTATGGTGGTGATATCGACAAGTCATCAAAAGGTAGGTTTAATCCTTTCATTTCCAAGATTTTGAAGAAATCCAAAAATGAGAATACTACATTATCCTCATCATCGTCATATTTGCAATTGAACGAGTATTATTCTTATCAATTCGAGACGGATGAGAACTTTGAAATACTGCGATGGTGGAAGCAACATGAGTAGCAGTTTCCAATACTGTTAAGGATTGCCTGGGATATGCTTGCAGTCCCTGCCTCAACAATTGCTTCCAAACCAGCGCTTAGTGCCAGTAGAAGAGTTCTAGATGAAAAAAGAACTCGGCTCTCCCCAGAAAGCATCAAAAATTGTGTTTGTAAGAAGGATTGGAATCAAGCTGAAAAGAGAACACAAGGTCTGCAACGAGATGATGATGATGAAAATGATCCATGGATGAAAATGACATCAGAATTTGGATCGAATGGGGGAGAAGTTGCCAGTTGGACGGGCCCGAGTAGGAGTGGAAAACTTCCGATGGAAGACGAGAAAGAAGAAGAAGAAAATTATTAAAAAAGATAGCACACACCCCCCAGAAAATCATTTGCAATCTATGAATTCCTCTAAAAATCATGGTACGCAAAGAACTAAGTGAGCTTTGATTCCTTTGGGATACGTAGGCAACTTAAATTTGAAAATTTTCGTTTAATGTAAAATTAAATTAAAGTTTTCAAATTACTAGCTCAAGCCCCCCATACTCTATATTAGTAAATATGATTTATATATCACTTTTGCTGCTTTTTAGGATAGTTTTATTGCTTTTTAAAAAATGAAAAAAAATCCCAAAAAATATTAAGCTGATTTATACGTGTTGAGCTATATGATTGTCTCCTTGTGCCTCATTGATGTTTTTGAAATGTTTTGGATTCATGATTTACAATGGTTTGGCATGAGGATTCATTGGTTTTGATTTGATTTCCGATATTTTATGACCCTTGCTTGCATGATGCTTGTGACATTTGCACTTAAAGTAGAACTATATTTGTTAGACTGTGAGTTTTGAGCTTATGGATGCCTATCTTCATCCAGTCTTTCCTTCTTTGTGTGATAGTTCCTCATTATAGCATTGATCTTGGTATTGCTTCATTAGTCCTTGATGTCTAGCATGCCTGCATATTGAAATGATTGAGGCGTTCTTTTTTATTGTCAGATCCAAAGAGCCACTAATAAAACACTGTACTGCTTCTATCCCGTCTGAGCGTTTCATGACCGTTTGTGCTTTATTTGTGGAGCTTGCTTGATACAAAGCTCATAGTTACAAAATTTTGAAAATTTTGTCATTGAAAAAAGAATGAAAAGCGAGCAAAAAGAATTCATTGAAAACTTCAAACAATTAAAAAGAGAATGAGTTGAAAAGAAAAGAAAAAGAAAATGTGGTTTGTTAGAGTATTGTCGGATTGGTTATCTTGCGGGTGATGATTTGTGGAGTTGAGAGGTCATATTGACCTCATGTTATGTCTATGTTTACCACCACATCTCCCAAAATTTTCCACATCCTTCACGTAAGCCACGTACCTTGCAAAGACCGCATGATCCTTTTTGCATTGCTTTTGTTAGATTGATGTGTAGTTTTGTCCCAATCTCGTAGAGTATTTTCTATATTTGAGTCAACTGAACTAGGTTGAGTGTTACATGCTACCTTCTAAACACACGAGTGACGTGAGTTGGGAGGGGGCATTATGGGTTGGGTCAGGTTAGCAATCGGGCACATCTTTTGCCTGCCACAAAAATCGAGAGTTGAGTGTCTCCCATGTGAGTACCCTCTTAGTATTTTCGGGATACGCAAATGACCTTGTTTGATTGCTACCAACTGATTGATTGTTGGTCTGATATGATGGATTGATGATGAACTTGCCTACCGGACTAGTCTTGGATCTAATATTTTTGACCTAAATTCTTTCTATCTGATTGGGGTGAGACAGTCATATGTTAGTTCGCATGATTTTGTTGCTTGAGGACAAGCAAGAGTTTAGTTTGGGAGAGTTTGATGTGTTCATTTTATGTAGGCTTTTAGCCTCGTTTCCCCTCTTGTTTTATACACTTTTAAAGCTCATTATTGTGAGATTTAATATGTTTGGGTATGTTTTGTGTTTTTGAGCTTTGATTGTGCAGATTATGTGTCAGAGGCCTTTATCTGACATTTGGGAGTATTACCCAGATTACATGGGCATATGGAGTACCCCGAGAGCAATTCTGGAGCTCTTGGGATGAAAAGGCGTAAGATTGGAGCTAAAGAGCGCTCGCCAGCCCGGTCGGGAGAGGCCGCCCGCTCGGGCGCGCAATCATATTTAGAGCTATATTGAAGAATGTCTAAGTCATCTCCGCCAGCCCGGGCGCTGATTACAAGAACTATGTGAAGAAGTTTTGAATACCGCATACCCTGGCGCCATCGCTCGCCCGGCCGCGCGGTTTCTCGAGAGGCCTTATTTTGTCGTTTTTATTTGCTTTTTGAACATTGTCTATAAATACTTGAAGGTTAATTTCAATTTGTTATCATAGTTTTTATCTTAGTTTCGTATTGGCTTAGTTTTAGACTCCTAGTTCTCTGTGAAGCTTATTTGGTTCGAACATCGTCTGCTTTCAATAAAGTTGATTCCTTCTAGTATTTCTTCTTCCATTGCTCTTTATTATTTTAATTATTGCTTTCATAAATCTTAATTATGTCTATCCTAATTATGATTGCTTTCGTTTCCATAGTCATGTCTGAGTAGTTCCTTTTCTAGGGATACTAGTGAGGGAACCCATGCTTATATTATGATTTAATTTGAATGCATTGGTATTACTTAGGTTGTGATAGTAGTTTCAAAATGGCAATAATAGAAAATAGATAATAATAAATAATTACGATAATATAAAATTTATCATTAATCAAAATTATTTAAGAATACATTGGTCAATATTCAATACTCATTATAATCTTATTTTTATTGTTATAGTAAGATTATAAATAAACGACATTACTAGAAAAGAGATGATAATAAATAATTATGTCATTACAATATTATAAAAATTAATCATTATTATTAACAAAATAAAATTTATGAAACAAAATATTTCATATTTGCAATCAACGTATTTCACAGTTAAATCTAATGGAATTATACAAAATTACAAATGCAAATTCATATTACATCCTTCTCAACACAACCAATCCACCCACTAAGCCCACCTAGCCCATTAACCAACCCACCCAAACCACCCGCCCAAACTGGTTGTGGGTCGCCTCTTTAACCCAGCCCACCGACCTGCCCAGCCCGCTTAATTTCCCAACCCGCACATCCCAGCCCGCCTCAAACCCGACCCAGCCCAGCCCGATCCACCCGTTTGCCACCACTAATACCTCACGATGTCACTCACTCTCAAAGAGTAAAAGGGGAAGCATCTAGCCACTGTCACTCCATTATTCCCATGCCATACAATCTAATCTACAACAAGTAGTTAATCTATAACCCTTATAAAAGGGAGGAAAAAATTACCGTTCATGTGAGCAATGAAGTGAGTCTCAAAACACTGAATTTCACTTTCAGATTTAGATATCAAAAAACTCAATATCCCATAATGTACAGGTCTTTGGAGCATGGATTGGTATCATGATTTCACTTGACAACTAAACATTTGAATCATAGGTATGGAACTTAAACTTTTGGTATCTTGGACAGGTTTATTTGAGTGTTCTAAATCATGAAATGTAGATAGTTCAAAGATTCCTTTGCAAGATTAAACACTCTTGACTGATTTTGTTATGATTGTTCTTTTCTAGATAGAAAAAAGCCAACGAGATGTTGAATAAGTTGAAGAAGGGTGACGTAAAACTCATCTCTTCCTATTAATCAGTATAGTAAATTTGGGGGTTGATGAGCTCTTGAAAATTCCCAGAATTTGGGGGTTTAGATGAGCTCCCCGTCGATATACTATTCTCTAACACATAAATATATATGTAGCTTTGCATATTAATTTATAAGTGTAAGTTAATTTTATGGATAAGTTTCTTTCAAAGTTGATGCAAAGAAAGCTATGAAATAAAGAAGAAATTGTGTGAAGAAGAAGGAAAAGAGAAATCATGGAGAAAGACAGAACAAAGAAAAAAGGAAATGAAAAAATACGTACCTCGTACCAAATGATGTTTTGTTGAACTAAGAATAGTTCTAGCTTGCAAGCTAGACACTGTCTTGTGGTTTCTCGTCTTCAGTAAATTGTTTCCTCCCCTCTTCGTCCTTCTTCTCATTTTTTGTCAGCTTTTAGGGCTCGCCGCTAGCAAGCAATTATCGCCAAAGGACTCAATTATTGGGTTTCAATTCTCATTTGCCATTAAAGATGAAAGTTTTGGGTTGATGATCGAGTGAAAGAGGCAAAAAAATGAGTTTTGAAGCAGTTGAGAACTTGGGTCGTTACTCGCTATTGAAAGATCTACGCTTGAATAGTCGCGAAAATGAGACTTCTATTAATATCTGTTTCTGGGTTTATCTCTCCAGTTCTACTCTGCTTCTTTCTTCAATTCTTCACCAGGTCTCAAATTTATCTTTGATAATAAAATTGAACTATTACATGCATTTATTATTTTTCTTCCCATGAGTAGGCACGATCTTCATTTTAGGTGTTGATGATGGACATTTTATTTTTTATATTTATTTCATTCTTTTTATTTCTGGGTTTTTTCAGTTATCTATTATGTTAGAATGATTATTTTCTGTTTTGGATTGGGATGATGGTGATGATGATAGTTGAATAAAAGACAGGTAATTCTTGTTTATTTCAGCTTTTGTAATTTTTTCAACAGATGGTTTCATGGGAGAATTTGTTTCTTTTTTTTATTTTTTTCTTCAGTATGTTCTTTCATAATTCTTCTACTCTATTTATTATATTGGTTTTTTCAACATAAATGAGCTGTGGAGTCAGGTATGATAGAAATTAGGAAAATTAATTTTGGGTACCTGAGGTTTGACAAAATATCATTTTGGGTACCCAAGTTTTCAATAATATCGATTTGGGTACCTGAGGTTTGACAATAGGTTCAATTTAGGTACCTTCATACTAACGGTGTTAACTTACCGTTAAGTGTGACCCACTTTTAAGATCTAATCTATTTCAAAGATCTAATAACTGTTATTATTTTCAAAAAAAGTGGCAAATCCAATACCACTCTTGAAATAGATTAAGGTCATTGATCATTTTAAGAAGTGAGTCTACACCTGTCAAAATTTGACTCGAAACCCAATCCAAAATAATGCTTTTTGAACACAAAATTTTGGACTCGAACCCGGGAAAACCGTTTTTTACTCAACCGACCGAAAAATAATTATATTTATAGCAATAGTATGAAATTATGGGAATTTTTACATATATGACCCAAAAACTAAATGAAAGAAAGAGCAAATTCAAATCCCTTAACCCGTTGGGTCTACTCGAAACTGACCATGCTGGGTCTTAAACAAGGTTTATTGGACCCGAAGTCGAAAACATCTTATTCTAACCGACCTGTTTGACAAATTCACATCCCTTAACCCGTTGGGTCTACCTAAAATCGAACACCTGAGGTCTTAAACAAGGTTTATTCGGTCCAAACCCAAAAAAATTTACTTTAACCGACCCGTTTGACCAGTCTAAGTGGGTCACACTTAATGGCAAGTTAACACCGTTAGTATGAAGGTACCTAAATTGAACTTATTAGCAAACCTTAGGTACCCAAATTGATAATATTGAAAACTCAGGTACCCAAAATGATATTTTGTCAAACCTCAGGTACCCAAAATGATAATTTTCCTAGAAATTAAGATGAAAGAAGTACTGCCATCCCTATTTTAGGGAAGTCTTATCTTTACTTTTTCTTTTGTTGAAGTTTTATCATTCCTTTCCTAAATTTTCCTTCATCTACAAGTGATCTCTTTTTTTTTCCCTATATTTTTTTCAATTACAACTTTTATTGATTATTGTTGCAGGTCCAGATGATTTCTTCTTTTAGTTTAAGTGTTCTGTAAATTACTAGATCGCTAATTATGAAATTATTGCTTTTGATTTAATGTTTGCAGATTATTTCTCTCCATCTTTAGTCGATCCATCTAGTTGTGATTGAAGATGATGTTGCTTGAAGCATTGAACCAACATAGGGTAAGTTTCATTTCTCTTTCTTTTTTTGCAAGTTTTCATTCCAATAATTAGGGTTTTGATATTATGTGTTCATTACTTTGCAAAGTTACTTTTTCCTGAGTAATTTGCTACTGAATATAGTTTATTTGTCCAACTGGTAATCAAATCTTTCGAGATTCAATTTGATAATCTGGTGGTTTGAAAATTTAGTTGGGATATTCCATTTAGCACAGCTGTACTTTTGGCTTCTCCATTAGGTACCACTATTTTTCGGGAATTCTACTTGATACCATTGTAGTTTAATCTTATTCCCTACTATAGCATTCCATTAAGTAAAAATATCTTTTGCTTGTGTAGTGGCTCTCTCTTACTCTATTGTTCCTGTCGTTTTTCCTTTAAGTAGAAAGGATATCGTTGTTTCCCTACACCTGTGTAAGATATTATTTGGCAAATTTACTTAAACCTTTAGTTCAGGGCCTCAAGCTATGGTTGGTAGTTGCTCTTATACTTCTCTCCTTCTGTCTTTTATATCAATCTTATATTCATGTTCGCTCTTGCTTTCTTAGGTTATATGTTTCAAAGTCTCTGAAAGAATTATATTCCTTGCTTAATTAGGTTTACAAACTAAACATTTATACTAGCTTTACAAAATAATATCTTGCCTAACAAACTAAAGATATTGTCTAACAACCAATATCTTTTACTAACAAACTAGCTAATTAAATATTAACATATCTAATTTATTTACATTATCTAACACACCCCCGCAGTCGAAACGGGAGGAGGACGAACGCTGAGACTGTCCCTAAAATCTTCAAAGAGTATCAACGGAAGACCCTTCGTGAAAATATCTGCAATCTGATGCCTGGAAGGAACATGTAACACACGAACTTCACCACGTGCTACCTTTTCACGAACAAAGTGGATATCCATCTCAATATGTTTAGTACGCTGATGTTGCACTGGATTTCCGGACAGATAAATCGCACTCACATTATCACAATATACTAGTGTCGCCTTCTTTAGAGGACAATGAAGTTCAAGGAGTAAGTTTCGAAGCCAACACGACTCCGAAACTACATTGGCCACCCTCCTGTACTCGGACTCTGCACTCGATCGAGAAAGAGTAGCCTGTCGCTTGGAGGACCAAGAAAGTAGGTTATCACCCAAAAACACACAATAACCAGAAGTAGATCGTCTGGTATCTGGACAACCACCCCAATCCGCATCAGTATAGGATAACCATAAAACAAACCCCAACTCTTATGAATCGATAAAAACTCACAATAAACATAACTTTCAAGCAATGTAGCATTTTTTCTTTACAAACAACGTGAATGAAGAAACTTTGAATCCTTTTCGACATTTATTTCTTTTTCTTTCATTATTCGAATCAAACATTCACGCAACTCAAGCTTTGCTTTTTCTTTTTTTTTCTCAAACTTGAAACCAAAAAAATACACAAGCATTCCCAAAACCTCACAAACCATAAAACCAATCTCATAACTCAACCCAACAATGCTCCCATAAGCTAGGCGCCAGAAACTTTTTAACCTTTTCGAGCACAATCTTCGAGTCTACGACCCCGGAAACTTCCCAAAGCACCAAGCATAACTCGTATCAACTGCCTCATGCCATATAACAACTCATAAAGCCGTGGTTTCCTCAATAAGGCTCAGAATAGGGAGAAAATTCCCTAAAACCTGCAATTCATGTACAAAACAACGAAACCACAACTATATGGAGAAGTTAGCACAAAATAGCTCCGAATAGCTCCATCTAAGCACGATTTAGCTCGGAATAAAGGGAAAAAACTCTATATAAAACCATGATGTCAAACTCCCCCAAGTTAAACTTTTGCTTGTCCTCAAGCAAACAAAGCATGAACATGGAATAAAATTGCCTCACCCCACAGATAAAACATTCGAAGCTCAAGATTAAAAATCATTCAAGGAGGCAAAATTCAAATTCAGCTCTTCAGATCCATCCAACCACCAATCATTCAAACAAATCATCAAATTCAGCTCATCTACATGGCATACACATCCTGAAAAGGTGCTCACAAGGGTGTCACTCCTCTCATTTTGTGGCAGGCAAAGAATGTGCCCGAACACTAACCAAACGACCATAAATCCCTTCCCACTCACACTCTCATGTGTTCAAGAAGTAATGACGTTCATCCTAATCAATTTGACTCAATTAGCAGACATATTCTTTAACTTTGACAAACTGATTCGAAATATAATCAATCCAATAAACAATATAAACACGAGCTCAAGAGGACTTTATAGGGTTGTAATGGGGCTTAGTCAAGGTTAGGGAATAATTCTAGGAAATGTGGTGGAAAAACGAGCATGGGGAAGCAGAAGTCACTCAAAACAAGGCCGAATGTGGCCGAAACATCTCCTTACAGGCTTACAACACCAAATAACCATAAAACACACCCAACTCTTATGAATCGATAAAAACTCACAACAAACATAACTTTCAAGCAATGTAGCATTTTTTCTTTACAAACAACGTTAATGAAGAAACTTTGAATCCTTTTCAACATTTATTTCTTTTTCTTTCATTAAAAATCAACATTTACGTAACTCAAACTTTGTTTTTTCTTTTCTTTTTCTCAAACTTGAAACCACAAAAAATACACAAGCATTCGTAAAACCTCACAAACCATAAAACCAATCTCATAACTCAACCCAAGAACGCTCCCCTAAGCTAGGGGCCAGAAACTTTTTAACCTTTTCGAGCATGATCTTCGAGTCTACGGCCCCGTAAACTTCTCAAAGCACCAAGCATAATTCGTATCAACTACCTCATGCCATATAACAACTCGTAAAGCCGTGGTTTCCTCAATAAGGCTCCGAATAGGGAGAAAATTCCCTAAAACCTACAATTTATGTGCAAAACAACGAAACCACAATTATATGGAGAAGTTAGCACAAAATAGCTTCGAATAGCTCCATTTAAGCACGATTTAGCTCGGAGTAAAGGGGAAAACTCTATATGAACCATGATATTAGTACTCATAAAGAAAAGGAAATCAAGGGCTCAAAAGGGCCAAACAAAGATAATATTATATGAAAGAAAAAACTATGTAGCTTTAATATGTGGAAAAAAATGCCTAAATCGATTCGGGAAGGTTTTTTGGTGGACAAAATAAAATAGTGTCGACTATAATTGTTTCACTCTCAACCCTCTCTTTTGTTAGAATAATCTTATAAACATTGATTTATTTAACTCTTTGAAATGTTAATTCTTAAAAAAAGTATCGTCTTCAACCTTTGGAGTTCGTATCTTTCCCTCTTCTAAGTTCTACTTTATCTTGTTTCTAAAAATAAAGAATTATTTCATTTTAAGGTGACTAAAATGGAGAATCGGATAAATGGGAGATCATTTACATTACATGAAAATTAGTTGAAATTAACAATGATAGTTTTGGCTAGCTAAAAGAAAGTTGCTCGAATCACATTGCAAATCAATTGGACTATGAAAGAGAAATAATTGATTTAATCATCAATTGTAGCAGTAGATCTAGTTGAAAAAAGAAGAAGCCATAAGCAACGAAGATGGAAATGGAGATTTACGTGACAAATTTTTTTTTCAAAGTTAATTGTAATTTGTAACTTTTACAAGTTTCTTAAGTCTACTAACAAGATGAACTCAACAAAAATAAAAGGCTCAGATTTATGATTTTATCATTTATTCATAGGCATTTGTCCCAAAAGTTTAAAAGAACACTAAGTCAAGTTCAAGAGAGCCATACTTAATCGAGGAAACTATCATACAAGAAAGAAAAATATGACTGATGCAGATATGTCAATCTATTAGGCTCAGAATCACACACGATTCTATTTATGTAGCCAACTTATTTTGAGAAGCAAGATGATTTTTCTGATTATATTATGAATCTTTCAAGTTCAACTATTCTTTTCCAATTATATATTCATTTCCAAAATAGATTAGTTTAAAAAATAAGTTAGATTAGAGTTTCTTATCAAAGTTACTGATCGTCACTCCTCATGAAATTAAGAGATGAAATCCTAAAAAATGCAAGCAAATCCTAAAACTAATGCAAGCAAATGCACATCATTTTTGTTTTTTATTTAAAATTCTTTTAATGAATGTACATGAATTAAACTACTATGCAAATGCAAATCTATAAATTAAGCTCAACTACCCAAATCTCAGTAAATATTTCGGCATCACGTCCTCTAAAATGTGATAATCCTTTTTTTGCAATCACGACACGTGTATTCAACATATTCTCCAGCAAATATCTAGCATACGAAGACAACTTCATAATTCAGGTTAAAGAACTCCAAAAGCCCTTCACACTCAAAATTAACATTGTCCTCAATGTATAATGCCAATAAAGAAAAGAAAAGAGAGTGGGGGAAAATGCCCTGAAAAATTGGAAAGTAGATTTCCGGTGAGGATGCGCAACAAATTGCATAACAGGCCATGTGCTATCAAGAGCAGCTTTAGTTAGTTGATGAAGATACAAGCATATTGCTTTTTTCTAGACATCATAGGATGATTGTAATTTCATTTTTCAGCAGCCTATCTTTCCTTTTTCCATGCTCCTGCAATTTTCTAGCATAAACTAATAAAGAAAAATATTTAGGAATCAAACATGGAAGACGACATAAATACATGTCCTAGTACAGGAATAAAGTGTAGTCATTTCTAATGCCCCGTGTCATACATATAATTTAGTAGTCAATTCAACTCAAATAAATGCAAATAGATTCCGTGTTCGAACTTTGCATTTTTTTCCTGATTTATGTCATTCTACTTATACGGTCTAGTTTATATTCAAAGATAGAATTGCATAACAATTCAAACTTGACTCCTAGCATGTGTAAGAAAAAATCACTAAGGCATGACTATCTTCTCTAACAAAAACATGGCGCAATTTAGAATATAGCACAACATCGTACCTAATAAAACAAAATAAGTTAACATGAAAATATTAAATAAAGCAGTAATCAAAGTCATTCTTAGGTGTCCTCCTACGCATTAAAAGTTTAACTTGAGCCCCATCATGAACCAAATTAAATAAAGACAAAAACAGATTCCCAACACCTCCCCCAACCCAAATTTAAAGAGGAATGATGGGAAGCTAAGTATATAAAAAAAAATTATGTAACATGATTTTTAAATGAAAATATATTGTCTTTTTCACAATAAAATATTATATTTCTCATGATAATATATTATCTTTACATAATACGTAGGAAAAATTGACCAGGATAATCCAAACTATGCCCGTTCCGCCAAGAATAATCCCTACTAAGCTTTATTCTTGTATAATCCCAACTATTGGGGAGGTCCGCCACAAACGCCCCCAGATGACTTGCTACCGGTAAACAAGGTTAATTTTTTTATTATTCTTTTTTTTTTTTCTACTCCCACCCCCAAATCACACCACCACCACATCAGCCACCCCCTCCCCTCCTTTTCCTCCCCCATTTCCAAACCCCTCCCAATCACCCCTTTCCCTGATTCTAGCGCCCACCCTAAGACCACCTCCCCTTCCTTTTCCTCCCTCCCCTTCTTTTTCCTTCCTAAACACCACAAATCATCACCCTAAACCTAACCACCTCCAAAATCGTCAATCTAAACCCTAACCACCGCCAAATTGTCACCCTAAACACCCCAATTCGAAGTTGGGTGGGTTTATTCAAAGGTGAGTGGGTATTTGAAGCTGGGTTGCGTCATTTTCGAAGCTGGTTTTGGTTTATTCGAAGGTGGTTGGTGTTTTCTAAGGGGTTGGGAGTGGTGGCGAGGGAGGGTTTTCGAAGGTGTTGGGGCTGGGTTTAATTTTCGAAGCTGGGTTCGGTTGTCGAAGGGGCTGGGAGTGGTGGCGAGGGAGGGTTTACAAAGGTGGTGGGCTGGGCCGGGTTTAATTTTCAAAGGTGCTCAACGATGGTGGCGTTGTGATGTGGCAGGGTGTTGGGTCCGTAGCAGGGAGGGGAAACGGGGTTGTAGGGGTGGTTTAATTATGAGGTTGTAGGGGTCGGGTTGGGGTTGGGGCTGGTAGCTAAGTGATCGGAGGTTCCGGGCTACGAGTGGTGGCGAGGGGAGGTCGTGATTGGGGCTCAAGGTGGTGGTGGTGGCGAGGGAAGGGGGGGGTTGGTAGAGCTGGTAGGATGGGGAAGGAGGGGGGAAATTTAAGAAAAAAAGTAAAATAAATAACATTACAAACAACCAATTAAAGCATGACACGTGGCATATTAACCTGTTAAACAGGTTTCCTTCAGGTCACGGACCATTTGTAGCGGACCTCCCCAATAGTTGGGATTATACAGGAATAAAGCTTAGTAGGGATTATTCTTGGCGGAACGAGCATAGTTTGGATTATCCTGGTCAATTTTTCCTAATACTTATTATATTATCTTTTTATGAAAATTGTGTTAGATGTTTGATAACATCTAACTATTACTAGCTGATCATTTCTCAAATTTAAATTTCCTCGTGAATAAATGAACAAACTGAAGGATTTTGTCCTTCGACCAAGTGTAATAATCTAAATATAAATGGACATATTATATTAGGTGACTTTAACGTTTTGGTAGAAGCTAATTACGGTTTACTAATATTTATTGGGTCCTATAAGGTCACACATTGTAGCATTTGGTTGGATATTACCCAAACCCATTTGAGAATGGGTTTGGCCGTGAATATTGATGGATGGAGGAGTTTGTAACTCATGAGGTTGATGTCTTATAATGTATGACATATACTTGATGATATAGAGGTTACAAAGTTATAACTATTGTGGTTATTAGCTCCATAATGTATGACATTATATGACTAATAGAGTTTCATAAAATGTGGCATTATTACCCTGATGAGGCCACAAGTAACTCCCTTTGTAACTTCACTATATAAGTGATGTGGAGGTGGTAAAGAAGAGAAACTTGAGTTGATAATCTTTTCTCTCCAAAATTTAATTTTCGAAAGCTTCTTATCTACTCCATCTTCTCCCCATTTTCGGTCTCATTAAATTGGATCAAACAGCACAAACTATACGTTTATTGCACAAAACAGCACCAACAAAAAAGGTGCACGAAAGAATACAAACTTTCTCTAATTGGTGCAGTAAACGACATAAGTGGATT
Source organism: Patellifolia procumbens (assembly GCA_947645195.1). Classification (NCBI taxonomy): domain Eukaryota; kingdom Viridiplantae; phylum Streptophyta; class Magnoliopsida; order Caryophyllales; family Amaranthaceae; genus Patellifolia; species Patellifolia procumbens. The sequence continues at coordinate 269,708 of CANSGD010000290.1, forward strand.
TTTTGCCTGAGATTCCCTATTTCCGGTGAATCTTTAGTATTTTAGCCTTTTGATTTCTATTACCTATACATTGTAGACATTCGTTTTGATTCTCGTCTTGAACATTTGCCACTCATCCTCCAATTCTAGGATTTGATAGACAAAATCAATTTGGGAATTTTTATGGTTTCAAAGAGGAAATAAGGTGATTTTTAGATCCAATAGTTTATTTAAAGTGAAGGGGAGAAGATAACAAAATGAAAAATAGCTAAAATAAAACCCACTCATGTCATTTTCTTCACCGATTAGAAAAAGTTCGTGTTGTTTTGTGCACCTTTTTTGTTGGTGCTGCTTTGTGCAACAAACGTATAGTTTGTGTTGTTTGATCCAATTTTTCCTAAAAAGTAAGAGAGTGAAACTTGTACATCTTTTCCGTACTAGCATACATAGTGATCCATAGGGATGTCAATGGGGCGGGGCGGGGCGGATGTTGGCATTCCTATCCCTATCCCCGCCTAAAAAACTCATCCCCATCCCCGCCCCATCACCCATGGCGGAGGAAAATGTTGTCCCCATCCCCGCCCCAACGGGGACAAGATAAAATATATCCCCGCCCCATCCCCACGCGAATCCCCGCACCCGCCCCATCCCCGCGCGAATCCCCGCCCCATCCCATACTATCCCCGCGCGAATTCCCGCACCCGCCTCATCCCGCCCCAATCTATTAGGGTTAAGGGAGAGGAAAACAAAAGTTTAAAAGTAATTTTGGATTTTAGCCTTTGGAAAATAAAAATATCAAATGAAAGTAGTAAACAACTAATAACATATAGGATTTTAGGCCTTTGAAGAAATACCTATGGCGGGGCTCAGACGGGGCGGGCGAGGATGGGGCGGGGCGGGTGGGGATGGGGCGGGTATGGACTAACATCCACCCCCGCCCCATTACCCATGGCGGGGATGGTTTTCATCCCCATCCCCGCCCCATCCCTCGCGAAACCTTCCCCCATCCCCACCTAATTGGGGTGGGTACGGGGCGGGTCTCCACAAAACCCGCCCCACTGACATCCCTAGTGATCCATCCATATCTCGTGGACCAATATTAGAGGAACGATATTTGACGGTATGTAAAAGGATCTCCACCAAGTACCTTGTTAAGAGAAATTCACGCATCAAAAGGTATGATTATATATTACATTTAGTTCATATTGATTTATATGCATTTAGGTCTGGGGTTATATATTAGATATACAATACTTGAAATTCCCTTATGTACATCTAAATTCCTACACAAATTTAAAAAACCAACAAGTCTATCCAGATTCCAGATGGAGCACGTCAAATAGATTCAAATTGCTACCTCTCCTCAATTTAATTTTTTTGTTTTTTGGTGAAGGGATCTCCTCAATTTATAATTTGAATGAACAATATGCTAAAAAATCGGTTTATCTTCTAACATATCCTTATGGTTTTTAAAATTGCCCCAACCGAGGCGGCTGGTAACGGCACAAAGTTCTATACTCCCCATAATCTGTATTATCAAAATCATCAAAAACACGTCAGAGTACAATCAATCATAGTTATCCTCTGCACTAAAGGCCACTGCAAGTTCCTAACAGCACCATACTCATCTGTAGATCATATCATCATCGGCCATACGTGTTACGATGACAAATGACATCTTGCGTGTCTATCCACCCGACTACAGAATTGAGAACACTACAATAATACACAAACTATACCATCATAAACACTGATAAAAAGCAACCCATATATTCGCGCATTCACCCAACTAAAACCTTACCATAATACTCCACATACACATTGAAAAGTGTACGTTGAGAGAGCTAAGATTAACCAACTTGAGTTAAAAAGGTGATGGATCTAGGAGCTGCATACCATTTTCCGGCTGCCAGACGATCGTCGGACAGCTATGATGTGCCAGAAGGGGTAGATGTTAGGGGAAGGTACGACGAGGAGTTTGCGAAGATACTCACTAAAGATGCCTTGCAATTTGTGGGTGAGTTACAAAGGGAGTTTAGGAACCACATTAAGTATGCTATGGAGTGTAGAAAGGAGGCTAAGGCTAAGTATAATAGTGGGGCGTTGCCGGGGTTTGATCCCACCACCAGGAAAATTAGGGAAGGAGATTGGATATGTGCTGCTCCGCCATCGGCTGTTGCTGATCGCAGGGTCGAGATTACTGGTCCTGTTGAGAGGAAGATGGTCATTAATGCTCTTAATTCTGGGGCTAAAGTTTTCATGGTATGCTTTTATCTTTCTCTTTAATTAATACATATTGATCATAAAATTTACCCTATAAACTTTGATACAATTAATTTTTAGCTAATGACTTTTATTTGGTGATATTCTAAATAAATTGTTGGATAATTTGTCAAAAACCACTATAAACTTTACACTTTTTGAAAAAAATCCACCATTTACTAGGCTTAAAAGTACTATTTTTTATATTGATATTGCAATCCACTATGTGTCACCATTGTTACTTCAATAGCATCCTATCTACATCGTTCTCATATACTCATAATCTCACACGATTCCTGGTTGTTACAATTGCAATCTGTTATGTGTCACTATCGTTGTTTTCTTACCCTATATAACAAATAATAATCAAAATTAAATTTGTGAATAATGTCAAATGTTAAAGTGTAACAATTAAGAAGAAATGGAGGTACTATGACGTAAATAGCCTTAACCATCATGCCCTTACATCTTTGTTGCTTTTTTTTTTGTCAAAATTATTGGAAACACTGGAGTTAAAATTTGACTTTTGAAATATGTATTATAAATAAGATGACTTATTTCCCCCTTTTTAATACTTTCTCTGTTTCTCAATACTTGTAATATTAGTATATTGACCACTATTCATCTATTAATGTTATGTTATATTTTTTTCTCAAATGTATAACAAAAAATATAGTGAAGTGGGGTCTTATTTGATTCATCTTTATGCATACTATCATAATATTAACTTTTTATATTTTTTACTTATTAATAATTCGAGATATTAAGGTTTAATGTATTGCATTATACAGTGAGCAAACAAGAAACGTTATAAGTACTGTGAAACGGTAAAAAAAACTTGATTTATGTAAGCCTGTTATTAGGTTTTGCCCATTAACTTGATATGACGTTACCTTTCTTAATTGGTTATGTCCGTAAAGAGGAAAGAAGATTACTATTATTTATTTTTGTTACATGTTTATTGATGGTAATGTCGTTAGTTGTTAAAGGACATAACCAAATAAATAATGATATAAAAGACTTATGATAGTCTTATTTTTAAAGACAACCATAAAATTTTCAAAGTGTTAGTTTTCCTAAACACAAAAACGTTCTGGAGCATCGCGGACGCCTTTGTCTCGATATTAGTTAGGACCCTATTAGAGTATTAGTTATCTATATATATATTAAAAAGCGTAAGCAAGCAATGCAGGCCGCCATGTGGAACTATCCCTTGTTTATCTAAAAAACCGATGAAATATCAGATAACAAATGGAATTCATATTTTTTGTTTTAATTTTTTGCAAAGCTGAAAATTGGAAGAAGAAAAAACAATAACAAAACACGGGCTAATTAATGGTGATATACTGATATTATTGAATTGTAATAAGTAATGCAGGCTGATTTTGAAGATGCACTATCACCAAGCTGGGAGAACTTGATGAAAGGACAAGTGAATCTAAAAGAAGCAGTGAACGGGACAATTAGCTTCCATGACAAGGCCAGGAATAAGGTCTACATACTAAATGACCAAACTGCCAAGCTCTTTGTCCGCCCACGCGGATGGCATCTGCCTGAAGCCCATATTCTTATCGACGGCGAGCCTGCCACTGGCTGCCTCGTCGACTTTGGCCTTTATTTCTACCACAACTTTGCCAAGTTCCGGCAGACACAGGGTGATGGCTTTGGCCCTTTCTTCTATCTCCCTAAAATGGAACACTCCAGGTATTTAGTATTTTAGTATGTGAAATTTCCATATAAATTGTGTGATTACCTTTTGTTTCAGTTACTTGATTCCAGTAGTTGTGTATTATGAAATTTAATTATACAATATCATTCTTGCAATCTTGCTAAACATTAAGGGGTATTCAGCCGATGAATTTTATGCTTTGTTTGGATAGAAAAGAAGGAGAGAAAGAAAAGATTGGGAGTATTAGCTTGCCTACCAGGGGAAGGGGAGGGAAGAGAAAGAGAGGGGAAATGCGTGGTCTATTTATCCCTCTCCCTCTCCCTCTCCCTCCTCCCTCCTCCCATTCCATTCCATATTCTTTTTTTCAAAATAAGACAAATTGTCCTTCTCCTTTTCTCTTTTCTCTTTTCTCTTTCCTCTTTCCTTCCATTATCTTTACAAACAATGTGTTATTCTTTAGATGACCTTTTCATAATTTTGGTAATTAGGCTTTTTTATCTGGCCACAACACTAAAGTATATTTGTCAAACACATTTTAAATATTAGCAATAGTTAAATTGTGAACATGATTATCCAAATGTCAAATCAAGGACCGACACAAGTAAGTGATTTGACGCGAATGATCCAAACAAACTCACCATATATCCAAAATGACCCATTGAAGCCCAGAGACCTAGAGCCTGATTGACTAGAACACATATATCTAAAACAAACACAATCAAGGTAACTTGATATGTAATCGACCTGAATGACCCGATTGCATCCTCTACTCAAACTATTTAAGTAAAACGACAAACAACCAATAGGCAATTGTCAAACATCTCATTTGACTTTTACAGCTTGTTTGGATAGCTAAAATAGGAGGGAAAGGAAGGGGAGGGGAAGGGAAATGGCAAAAATCCATTGTTTGGATAACAAGTGAAGGGGTGAGGGATTGGGAGGGGAGGGAAATGGAAGGATCAATTTATAAAAAATTGTTTCCTTCAACAATGGAGAGATTTGGAAGGAAAACTCATCATTCTTTCCTCCCCTCCATTTCTCTTCTCTCCCCTTCCCTCCCCTCCCCTTCTTTTCCTTCCCATTTTGTATCCAAACACACTGTTATGGTCAAAGTTCTAATCTTTTCTTCTACTAATCTATTGATTTATAAAAATATTGGCGATGATAAGATTTGTGTCAATGTGTATGAATGTTAAATTAATTCGGTACCTCATAGTGTCACACCAATTAAATCGTACCAAGATTTTTAGAAGATTAATTCTAAAATTTTGTTATTCATAATCTAGTGCCTTATTCGAATATGCAGGGAGGCGAAGATATGGAAGAATGTGTTTGAAAGAGCAGAGAAAATGGTAGGCATAGAAAGAGGAAGTATTAGGGCGACAGTTCTTGTAGAGACACTTCCAGCAGTATTCCAAATGAATGAGATATTGTATGAGCTGAAAGACCACTCTGTGGGGCTCAACTGTGGAAGGTGGGATTACATCTTCAGTTATATTAAGACTTTTCAGTCTCATCCTGATCGCCTCTTGCCTGATCGTGTTCAGGTTGGGATGACCCAACACTTCATGAGAACTTACTCTGATCTTCTCATCTACACTTGCCATAGGCGTGGCGTCCACGCCATGGGTGGCATGGTATCTACTTTTCTTTCTTCTATACTTTCTCAGTCTTTTTAAAATTAAAATATCTTGGATCTGTTATTTTCAACTTATTAGCACTTATTTGGACTTATAGAACTAATATGAACTTATTAGAACTTATAGTCAAAAGTTATTAGTACTTATTGGAAGTCATATGAACATATTTGAATTTCTCTGAACTTATCTAAATTTAATAGAACTTATAAGTTTATTATTTTTGATAATCACTGAAAATTGAAAAGAATGAGACATTTGACTCCTACAGTATATAATACCTCACTTTGATCATTGTTTGAACTAATATATAATATCAAATAGTTTAGAGCCTATTGTCACGACTCGTCCCTTGGAGCATCAACAAAGGCCACACTTATACTATTAAGTGTCGATAGAGAACTTTTGTGAGGTGCTCTTATAAAGGTTTCTAGAAGAGACCAAAGACTTCTTAGGAACACTCTTGATAAATTTTGTAGTCTTTAGAATCATCATGTAAATACTTGTAATATCTAGAGTAGTCTAGAGGTAGATATATAGTTAACCTGTACTAACAATTTAATTACTAACATGTTACCAACGTGTTGAACTCATTTAAAGTAGATACGTAAGTTGACTTATCTAAAAATAATCCAATCAAAGTAGATACATAAGTTGACTTATCTAAAAATAATCCAAACGTCAGCTTAATATTCGAAGACATCATCAATGTTACCTTATTATAAACGATTTTCCTTATATATTTAAACATTTTTCCAGTAAAGAAAATGGTTCTAACTAGGGATGGCAATGGGTCTTGGACCCGGTCCAGATCCAGACCCATAGACCCATTTATAAGGGTTTGGTGTCCAAAGTTTTTAGATCCAATGGGTTTGGGTCTGGGTCCAAATATATCAGACCCAGACCCGGTCCAGTTTCTATCCATAGACCCATTTACATAAAAAAAATTCAAAAAAAATATTTAAGTTGTAAATTACGACTTGATGAGTAGTTGTGACTATATTTTAAGACATGTAATGATGTAAGTTGAAACATTTTTAAGACATGTAATATATCGGGGACTAGGTCAAACACTGCCTTGTTAATTTTTGACACCATTGAAATCCAGTATCTAGAACTTATTACCCAATTCGGAGATAATGGGAGTTATAAGAAGGAAGTCTAACTCCTTGTCAAAACTACATCTATCATATCTTAAGAATATTGACTAAATTTTTTAGTGAGAGCTTGACTAATGTCGTGAGTGTTATTAGTGATGATGTTATTAGTAGTTGTATAACGTTTAATCACGTTACGATTTCTAGAGATGGAAGTGTAAGAGTGGTAGAATTTTGTGTTATGGTCTTCTAATTGAATGTAACTAATATTTCTAATTATTCTCTAATATGAAGATATTCTAGTAAAATCTAATGTCACTCTTTTTCTATCTTAAAATAGTTTAAACAATTTCCATTAATCAGTTTCAAAAAAATGTAAACAACTTCGTGTATGACTAAAATTGCTATATAATATCACACTATCTTCTATCAAATGTATTTCACTATTATATTGTATGACTAAAATTGCTATATAATATCACACTATCTTCTATCAAATGTATTTCACTATTATAATAACAATAGGCCGATATTCCACTAATACTTTTCGTTATCAATAATATAAGTAGAACTTATCTAAGACTACTGGTACATTTCTTTTATTAAAAATATATGCTATGGGAATTAAGATTATATGTTATGTGTTATTTGTTGTTGGTAGCCAAGATAAGGTCTTGGTGTAGTTTTACCGACTAGAGTTATTACTACCTAAGAGTACCAGGCCTGAAAACATTTTCTAGGAAGGACTATGAGAGACCTGGAAGTTAAAACGTAATACAAGGCTGGCTAACCTATTAAAAGCTGAGTAAATCACATAACTAATTCACTTCACACTTTTATATTCTTTACCATGAAACCTACACACGAGTTTTACTTTTTAAAAATGATCAAATCACATTATTGCTTTCAGAATAAAGATTTATATCAGCCCAGTGTTATACACCCGTTTACCAAATATGTCATTCACATGAAGATAATTTTGCTTAATTTCCATCACTTGCTTGAAACATTTAATCAAGGCTCTTTCTATTGATTGTTGAACAGGCTGCCCAAATTCCAATCAGGGACAACCCCCAGGCAAACGAGGCGGCCTTAGAGTTGGTAAAGCTAGACAAGCTTAGAGAAGTAAATGCAGGCCATGATGGAACTTGGGCTGCTCATCCAGGCCTAATCCCACCCATTTTAGAAGTCTTCAACGCCAGCTTAGGGGATACCCCGAACCAAATCCGTTCTGTAACTCGGCCTGAAGCCTCCACCATCTCGGAGGACGATCTCTTACAACTTCCCCGAGGGGTTCGCACCATGGAAGGTCTCCGGCTCAACACCGGGTTGGAATCCAGTACCTAGCTGCTTGGCTTACTGGATCAGGAGCAGTCCCCCTATACAACTTGATGGAGGATGCTGCCACTGCAGAGATCAGCAGGACCCAAAATTGGCAATGGCTCAAGTACAACGCTGAGTTGGATGGGGACGGGTTTGGTATCAGGGTCAACCCGGAATTGTTTGCCCGTGTTGTGGAGGAAGAGATGGAAAGGATTCAGAAAGAAGTTGGGAATGAGAGGTTTAAGAAAGGTATGTACAAGGAAGCTTGCAAGATATTTAGCAAGCAGTGTACTGCCACAGAGTTGGATGATTTTCTTACTCTTGATGCCTATAATCATATTGTCATCCATCACCCAATGGGTTCATCGAGGCTTTGATCGAGTGTGTTAAATATCAATCATTACTACTGGTTGAGTAAGTATTTTTCTATTAGGGGGTGGAGTATATCTAGCATTTCAGTAGAAATGTTACATACTGCTTTTACCTCCAGCTTTTAATCAATATCCAAGGCCATAGTCTATGTCAGTCCCCTTGATTCTGCCCCGCATTGCGTCTATTTGGTGCTTTGGTCATTGATTACTATAGTAATGTATTCTGATTATGAGTTCTGCATTTGATTTCTGTTGTGTAAGACCTTTTGCATGTTATTGCTTAATGGTTATGCAATTGTAATAATAAAGTCTCCCATCTTTTCTTTAGGTGAAAGTTTTATATACTTGTTCCGGGAACATATATTCTAACGCACCATTAGGCTGAATAATATGCTCTTATAGGATCTTCATATGTGCATATTGCACCATCTTTGTTTTCTTGTCCTGAATGAATGTGTTGTAATTGGTCTGGATGTGTGCACATCACGAATTTAGGGGGGTGTTGGATATTGTGACTTAAATCACTCAACAGTCGAAGACTCACAATATTCCAAGACTCTGCCCATATGTGGAACAGTTTCCCTAAGCCACCTGTTGGTTGTCAAAGTCTCTATAATTCGAATAGAGATTATGGCGAAAAATCCGATCTGAAAATCCAATGAAGAATTCCGGGTATATGATCCGCTTTTTTAATTTAGATTTTTCGGATTGGATACCCGGTTTTAAAACTGGATTATCTGATCGGATTTGGATAGGCCTTTTGAAAATCCGAATAATCCGAAAATCTGAATTTTTAAAAAATATTTTTGTATTGGCCCATTCGATGCCCAACCTTAATTTCATTTCAACCTAAAGCACTCTCCTTCCTTCCCTTGCTACCGACTATTTCACACCAAGATATTGAGAGAGGTTCGTTATGGACACCATGGGAGAGTAGACGTCGCAGCAGCCACCACTTCACGCATCGCCACTTCACTAATCGTCACCTCACTCATCGCCTTACATGCTACTAATCTCTAATGTTTGCTACTTGGCTATGGTGATTTGAAGTTTTGAACAATTTTAAATATTGATTAGGTTCATGTGCATAGGATGATAATGGCTGTTTTTCCTTTTGTTTGATGGTCTGATTCATTGTTGTATGTCTCTGAGATGATTCATCTACTTAATTGAATTTGCACTCAGTAAATTTCAACTATGTGTGTTGCATCAATTTTCTTATGGGTGTTTCTTGTTTTATGTTTGCTGCTTCGTTTATTGTTAAAAATCAGCTATTCATTCGTATATAACTCCTATAATTTGGAACTAGAATGCTATGTTATGTAAAGTTGAAAGTTTGAAAACTTTTTTTAGGGATTTAGAAGGTTTGAAACTTTTAGGGAGTAAAGGTTGAATGCTGAAAATAAAAAGAGTCAGGGACCTTTTTTTTTGTTGAAGTTTAAGTGAAAAATGCACGATATTATAAATTCGGATTATCCGGATTTTCGATCCGAATATCTGGATTATTCGGACCGGATTCGAATAACATATTTTGTTATCCGAATTTCCGATATTTGGTTTTGAACACCCCTAACTAGCAGCACTACTTAACTATCAATGCTTACAACCAAAGCAATAAACTACACATATCGTATTCTAGTGATGGGGCGGGACAAGGCCAGGGTGGACTCCCCTTTGGATCCGCCCTTAAGCATACAAACTATGCTACATCATTTTTCATCAACTTTTTTTTATTATGTAGACACACAAGACTATGACACGAAGGGTCGATGAATCTATGACACAATTTAACAAGACAAACAATTGTTTAATGGTACAATACATCCCATGAGATTATGAGATGTTCTTCTAGTACAAATTAATACTTCCTCCGTTTCGCAATACTCGCAACATAAGAATAGTAGCCACTATTCATGAACCAATTTTATGTTATATTTTTTTACAAGTGTATAAGAAAAAACATAGTCAAGTGGGGTCTTATTTGATTCGTCTTAATGCATACTATCATAATATCAATTTTGTATAATTTTTACTTATCAATAATTAGAGATATTAAGGTTCAAAGTATTGCATTAGATAGTGTGCAAACAAGAAACGTTGCGAGTATTGCGAAACGGAGGAAGTATAAATTAATTTCAGTTTGGTTCAGTTCAGATCCAGTCGAGTGCTTGAGTCAAGGAGTTTAGTTCAGTTCGTTTCAACTCCATTAATTTCAATTCATTTCAAATCAACTTCATTCAATCCAAAAGAGCAAGGCTTAAGTCTTGAATAGAGTTTGGACTTTCAAGACTAGTATGTAGACTTAATTTCAAACTCTTTCACACTTTATTGAATGGAACTCCCAATTTTGAACAAAATCCCTAGTAAAGACTTTTTTCCTACAAGAATCCCAATAAACTAGGCAAATTGCTTTTTGAGTAGCCGAAAAGTCAACTTTTCATCTAAAAGTAAAAGGCTGGTTTACTAGCTTGTTAGGTTGGTTTTATCATTATTTTGTATTAATCAACCAAACTAAGATTGTGTTATCAACTTATTTATGTTTATCTAAACTTATTTTTTCTTATCACACCTTATTTGACCTTATTTTGGCTTATTATACGTTATTCGACCTAATCTGAACATATCTACACTTATTTTTCCCATAAGGAATAAAAATAAGTTGAAAAGAACGGACCATAATCGATAATCAATTGCCAAACACCTCCAATATAAGAGTATCTATTGTTCAAACTACAATACACATGCGAGCATGAGGCACATTGAACCGCACATGATAACTATTTTTTAATTCAATGATCACTATTGATCTTCTTACTCAAAAAGAAAAGTGTGCGACTGTTTCAAGCACGACATGAAAATATTTATATGGACAGAATATCATTGTAAATTCCTTTTTTATTTCCTTGTCTATTTCATAACCGTTTCATAACGTTTCTCATATTCGTTCCCATATAGATTCGTGAAATAGCCTCACTCAATCGATGTACAAATATACCTATATAAAACAAGAAAAGTTGGTGATGTGTCTAGTTCTCATGCATTTGGACACATGTTAAAAGCACAAAGAAAATGCTACATGTCGCAATTTTACATGTTTAGACATCGATGTGGATCAAACATGGAAAATTGCAACTTAGAAAAGGAAGTTAAGATCTAGAAATTAAAGAAGAAATTCATATGATTATATAAGATATTCATTAATTATACATATAAAATACGTAAATTAGCAACATTACAATTAAGATATGAGAATCAAATAATATATCCGATAAGATATTTACAAATTAAGCATATTTCCCAAAAGTGAATATGTGAAATCATTATTTTTTCTATCAAACATAGTATATTGTATTATAAAAAACATGTGGCTATATTCAAACGTATTAGTCAAAGATAATACATAAAATATTTGTTGAAAAGGATTTCCATGAATAATTAACTAGAATTATATTTTTCAACCACATCTAAAATAATTCGAGTACCTTCTTAAATAAAGTACAATTTTCTGATTTAATACAAAAATAAATTTATTTTGTTACATATTATTGCGATATATGACATAATCTCGGGTTAATCTCTTACTTTAAAATTTTAGAAAATTGAGCTTTCTTTTTGGAAAGAAATCAAAATTGTTCTTGAAATATCACGTTAAAAAGATCATTATTTATCCCTTACAAAGTCCCATATGAAAGTGGTTGATCCTATCATTAAGGTGAATTACGTTTAAGTAGAATCTAAGAGGAATATAAATAATTCATTTTTTATGTCAACAAGGTGTGTAATTTGATATATAAGGTCATAAGGTGTTTTCTCGCAAACCAATTGTAAAAGGTATTTTTTTTCACAAAATTTGTAACTATAAGGTCTTTTTGACACAATTTCCTAGCTATTTTGGTAAAATATAATTTAGGGGAGAGAATGCATACTAATTAGTTGAAGAGCATTAAATATATAAATAATTCAATCATTGGGTTGAATAAACAAAAATAACAAAAAATTATTTTTCAAGAAACAAATAAGTAATATTGGCAAAGTTTTTCAAGGCAAATCATGTGAAAATGTAGAAATATAAAGAGAAACAAGCATTATATTTTGGGACACCCAAATAACAAAGAAGCACTATATTATAGGACAAAGGGAGTACATTGTATGAAAATACATGTTTTATATTATAAGTATTAACCAAATATAGCTATAAATATTTTGAATATTTTTGGTTGGGACTATTATATTAATAAAATATCAAAATATTTTAGAAATGGCACATTTATTGTAATTGTTGAAATAATCGTGAAAATCAAATATATGTCTATTTCTACATATGTTTTATATTTGTATGTTAATAATTAAACCAATATAAGTACATATTTAGATTTGAAATATATATTCTTTTTCCGCCATCTTTCACAGTTTATTAGCCTTAGCAACGATATAGAATAATAAATACTCTCTCCATCTCATTTTGATATATCCATTTGGAATATGGTGGAAAACCAAGGCAAATAGAATTATAGGAGAATCTTATGTTTATTTTAATAATTTTCATGTACTTTTTTTTGTCCTTATTGCTTTATGCTAAAAGTAAGAGAGATAAATTAATGGGAGGATTAGGAAAAGTAGGAGAGAGAGATTCAAAAGTGAGAACCATTAAAGTACAAATGAGTAAAAGGTAGGTAAATGTTTAGATATTAAAGGGTAAAATGGGAAGAAAAAATGTATATAAATGGAAAAGATTCTATATAGGTATATCTTTTTAAAACGACCTAAACCGGAAAATGGGTATATCAAAATGAGACGGAGGGAGTACAGTATAAAAACTAAAATTTTAGAACCTAATGCAAGATTAAAGTATAGTTTTATCATTTTTTACATATATTGACCAGACTTTATCACCCTGAAATTTTAAGTAGTATTATATGTTTATTTTTCATCTCAAAATACCTTGTGTAGGATTTTCCATCAATAAAACTGCCAACATTGTAGCTTTACATAGAGTATGGACAAAGATATAAGATAGAATACAGGAAGATAAAATATATTACAACAGAAGTACATTTATAAGAAAATTGGAAACATAATATAAGAAGATGATGTGAAATTAGGGGTTTAATGTTAATAAAATATATTATTTTAAAGCATTTGAAAAACAGAGTATGAGTATGATAAGATACTAATGAGATATAATATATGAAAATTAGGGTTTTTTCAGCAAAATTTTGCAAAACGGGATATGGAAAGAGTATGGAATACGACATATTTTAATCTTTTGAAAAACGAGATATGGAAAAGAGTATGGAATACGACATAATATAAAAGTCTTTGAATTTTACTCTTTTGAAATATATTTTTAAAAAATGTATTTTCCTTTTCGTTGGCATTAGTATATATTTCTTCCCTTTTGTCATCATTCGACATATTTTTATGATATTATTTATCTTATTTTGACATAATCTTTATGCATAAATGTCATTTTTGCAAGTTTGATTTATTTTTTCTTGGTCAAATCTTTTAAATTGATGATTACCTAGTCCACCCGGTTCACTCGCATATGGTGGATGGATGAAAGACGGGTGACAGTCTTACCAAGTAAGGGATGGATGCATAGGAGTTGGTGTGAGCGGATAGAGATGACAATATCCAATGAATGATTCATTAACCCCTCCACTTTTAAAACAAAAAAGGGTGAAAATCCGAGTTAAATGGATGATGGACGGGTGGTATGTAAACAGGTGACGGATGATGGATGGAAGTAGGGTGAGAAAGTTTCATCCATCACCCGACCCATCACCCATTAATCACCAACTCCATCATCCATTTCTTACATTTTCTTAAATGTGTATCATTTTATTTACATTAGTATACTTTTGTTCCCTTTTGATTATTATCGACATATTTCCATAAACTTAACTTATCTTAATTTGACATGAAGTTAATATATAAATTGTCATTTTGCAAGTTTGATTTATCTTTTCTTGTTTAATGATCTTAAATGGACTATCACCATGTCCATTTGGTTCACCCGCGGGTTGTGGATGGATGGAATACGGGTGATAGTCTTACCGGGTGACGGATGGATGAGTGAGAGTTGGTCTAACCGGGTGATGGCTCACCCGACCCAAATCTCAACCGTTGTCATCCCTATAAACGGGTGACAAATGGTGTGGGTGGCGGTTCACCCGACCCAATTCTCACCCTTGACACCCCTAGTTGTCTGAGGAGCAAGGAGTCTTAGGACTCATCAACAAGGCTAACAATGTCATCCTGACCCGTTAGAAATCTGACCTACCCGACCAAAAAAATGGATGAAAACCCACTAAAACAAGGGTTCTTATCGGATGGAGGATGATCGGGTCGTGGGTGGTTGAGGTTGCGCCAACCTAAAATACATTTTTTCTAGTAATATTAGTACACCGAAACTGTTAGACTAGAAATATTCATGCAACTTACTCCTAAGCTTATGCTTAAAAGGCATTACGCTAATTCTTGCTGTAAGATTTATATGTTATTACAATGTTGTCTTTAATACATTACTAACTCGGCCCACCCAAATCACTTATGGATAATGGGTGAGTAGATTTTGGGTTGGAGTTTAGGCGAGTGATGAATGAGTCGAGTGACTAATGGAGTACTAGAGGGTAGGGGCGGGTTGGCCCAACTCCGACCACCTCTGGCCCATTGTATGCCCCACTTATCAATTGCATTGTCTCATCTTATTTGGCTTCCTCTTTTCGATAAGTGCACTTCGTGGCTCAAAATATTTGCTATATTTTGTTATTTTAGAGGTTTATAATTACTTCTTATTTTTTTGGCAAATACTTTTTCGCTATATTTATTCACTCGCTCACTTTTTCTCTCTGCTTTTTGGCTTACTGAAAAACTTGTGTTAAATGATGATTTAGCAACCACACCCTTTGTTTGTTTTTATTGTTATAATTTACTTTGGGGGATAGCCAAAGGATATTTATAAAATCTATGCAATGACTGTTTAAGGAATATATAAAGTTGTTTGGGGAATAGATAAAGGGGGTATTTGACAATTAGATAAAGGGGGTATTTGACAATTGGATGTTGGCTGGTGGCTTATATGCTGGCTAGTGTGAACGGCTGTATAATTGTTGTGGAAAAAGTGTTTGGTAAAAGTGGATGTTATTACTGGCTGTTTAGTACAAAATGGAAGCAAAAACCAAAAGCCAGCTAAAAAAGTTGGTAGAAGCAGCTTCTGGATTTTGGCCGAAAAATCGACTTTTCAGCCACTACAAAAGCCAGTTTCCAAACACTTTTTTGGCTGTTTGACAAGAAACAAAAGCCGAAAGCCAATAAAAAGCCACCCAAAGCCATTTGCCAAACACCCCAAAAGTATAAGAGAGAATGTTGTAAAAGCAAAAAGTATCAGGTGGTTGAGTGTTGAATGGGAAAGCCAATAGACAAGTGGGTCCCAAAAGTGTGGAAAATTGGAATATAGAGATGTGAAATTTTACCAATCAAAGATAGTAAAAGTGAAAGTGTAACAATTAAAAAGAAACGTCTTAAAAAGGAAAATGTAACAATTAAAAACAAACGAATGAAGTACTTTTAAACGAAAGGAGTACGCTTTATTTACTTTCGATAATTTGTTTTTGGTGAAAGGTAAGCAATATATTAATCAACAAAGAAAGCTAAAATACATAGGAGTTTAGGCAAAGCCACACAAAAAACCAAAACAAAACAGGAACCTAACAGCCAAAACAGTTATCAACAGATAGAAACAAAAACAAAACCAAAAGCAAGAACTTAAGTACAAAGACTAAAAAAACCAATCTCTATCACTATAGAAGGCCATTGAGACTGGCATCTGTTGTTAATCCTCAAACAGACTTCTTCTTGGATGAGCTTGACAACTGTAGAAGATCTATACACTTTCAAGTTCCAAACTGCATCATTCCTAGCTTTCCATATATGGTAAGTCAGAGGAGACAAAGCTAGCAAGCATAATTTACTTTCCATAATTAAAATGTAAAAGTTATCAGTTTTAGTAAATAGGAAATTTTTTCCATACATACTTAGCCTCCGTTCTTATCACATTATTGCCTATCTAAATTTATTTGAACTTATCTTAACTTATTTTAGCTTATTTTAACCTCTTATAACTTGTCATAACTTATTTTCCTTATTAGACGTTTTTGACCTTATTATACCTTATTCGACCATAAATCACCGTATTCGAACTTATTAGACCTTATCTTAACATTTTATGAACTTAATTCTTCTAAAAAAGACTGAAAATAAGTTGAAAAGAACGGACCCTTAGGATGTATCTAATAGTGGGTAATGTGTTAAGAAGGTAGTAAACTGAAGCTCGGAAATTATCCAAACTTATCTAAATGATCTGAACTTATTGTTTCTAATAAGGATTGAAGATAAGTTGAAAAGAACGAACTCTTTTTCTCCCTCATGTAAGCTAATTATCTAATAATTTCTACTTAGTACTTACATCTCTCCCTATGACCATTATCGATATTTACCTCCAATACCACTTGAAAGTTCAACTTTATTGATTTCATTTTTTTTATCGACCCTTCAATGCATTATCTATGTATTCTCAATCCAAATATGCTATATTAAGGGTTTGTTCTTTTCAACTTGTTTTTGTTCATCTGAACTTATCTGGACTTATTTTTTTTCTTATTTGTACTTATCTGACTTATTAGAACTTACTGAAACTTATTCAAACCTTACTTGTGAGAGGGTCAAACCTTATTTTTGTTAAAGTGAACTTATTCCCACTTATCTTAACTAACATGAACTTTTTTTTTTTTCTGATAAGGACTAGAAATAAGTTGAAAAGAATGGGGCCTAATTATCACTATTAAAAATAACTATCGCACAATATGTTATATTTGACACGTGAATGCCTTGTGTAAGGCGTTTTTATTCCATGTTGTCTCTAAATCTGATAAAAGACATGTAAACAATCTAAAAACACAAGGGTTGAGGAAACAACCTTGTCTAGTTGTGTTGTAACTTATGGCCTGTTCTCCCCAACTTATTTTCAATTCAGTTTCACTTCAGCTCTGGACAATTCTTTTACTCTCATGTTTCACTATTCCTTTTAGTTCAATTCAGTTTAAATGTTTTTGATTAAGTTCAGTTTTGTTCAACTGTTTACAACCGAAGACAACAAGCCCTTAAAATGATGGAATTCCTATCATTGATTGTTACTACCATTTTCTTTCTTTTGGGTCTAACAAGGTTGTCAAGTCAAAACCCTTGCCCAATAATGATAAAATTCATGGTCCGGTGGTTTTATAAAATTCCAATAAACAACCCATGAAGATAAAAAAGGTGCGAGACTCTAGAGGCCCAACGATCACAAACAAAAGTCAGAAAGAGTCAAGGTATGTGGGGGTAGAACGAGAATTGTACGTGGAGTCTCAATTGCTCGTCCCTTAAACAAGGAAGTGGAGCCACTAAATGTTGGACATGGATGAAGACTTTGAAAACCAAATAGATCGTGGGGAAGGTGGGTAGACAACCGGAAAACTAACTTTAAAGGCGTCTATAAAAGGAAGGCTTCATCACCAACAACAATACACAACGACAGTCAACAACGTTCTCTCAGATTTTTAGTTTTTAGCGTATCGTAGTTAGTGTAGTTGAACATTAGCATGTTCTATAATCTCTGGTGTCTTTTCTTTTCATTGAGCATAAGAAAGATGATGATATTCCTCTCATTCTTCCTCAATTAAGCTCGATTATGTTATATTTTCTTTCATAAAAGTTTGTGTAAGATTTGAAATTGATGCATAAATCAATAAATACTTCTTCCGTTTTGAAATAAGTGATACACTTTCTATTTTGGGGTGTTTCAAAATAAGTGATACATTTTGATTTTTTGCTTTATATGGTAACTTTTTGCTTGTGAAATGACCTATGTGCCCTTACTTTTTTCTAAACACATCATTAACAACATCTAACAATACTAACTTCAAAAGAGGGTGGGGGATCACACTCACTAACTTCACCATTAATTATACTTTAAACACATTTACAATCTTTTGTCGTAAAATCCGCAAAAGCAATAATGTATCACTTAATTCAAAATGGAGGAAGTAACAAATTTCTATGGATTGTTTGCATTTATTAATGCTACTTATTGTAATACTCCGTACATTAAAATCGTTTAATTAATTACTACTTATGTTTAGTAGAGTTGATACACTCTAATTTTTTTCAAAAATGCATTGAATAAAATGAGTTTAATATATACAAATGAATACAATAGTATAAATTCTAAATATTATAGGCAAGTTAACAAAGAGAAACAAAAGCCCAAATACTACTCCACGTTTTGAGCACAAACCAAAACTATTAGAGAGATAATTACAGGAAAGTGAGAAAGCATGCATAGCTACTGACTGCTCTCTCTAATTGTGAGTAAAGAAATCCACCAAAATATTATTTTGAAACAGAAATCCACCAAAATATAAACATGTATAAATGAACAACGTTACACCAACTCATTCCTCCAACTCATACTTCCATCGCTAACTACTCTCTTGATAGTTTTGCCAACCAAGTCCCTCAAATTAAGGATGAAACACAAAATATTACGTGTGGCTCACCATCAATCCACCATTGTCAACATTTCTACAAGCTCCCAAGCTCCCCTATAGATACCAAGAAGTTAACTCATAAATTTCCCCAAGCCAAATATCCATCAAACATGGTATTACTCTCCTGTAATTCAAACTATTTTCTGTTGAATATTTAGAGTATTTGGTTGATTAAATTCATGTAACGTTAACTTGGATTACTTGGTAATGGTGTCGTTGTTCAAGTTGCGTTAGTTTGCACGTTGATGTTTGCGGTTTAGTAAACATATAAGAATATATACATTGGAATAGAACACGAGCCAAAGAGCAAGCACAAGAGCATCATTGGCTCGCGACTCGCGAGCACCGTCGCGGCTCGCGATGGGGCAGCTCGCGACTCGCGACCCTCATCGCGGCTCGCGACGGACGACTGCCATGTGACGCTATCTTTTGCGGTTTTGTTTTTTGAGCGGTTAGTGTCCATTTTCCTTTGTTTGACGTGCCTATATGTGTTGTAAAACACAGATGAATGTTCATAAGTTTATATTATTCTCTCAAAGGCACTCTCAAGTTTCTCTCTTTTCTTCATTGATCATCAAACACAAAATCACACTATATTTGTTCTCATTTGACAAGATTCATAAGAGCGTGACTCTTGTTGTTCTTCTTTATATCTCGGAGGTGAATTCCGTGCAACCCGTGCTTCGTATAGGGTCGGAATATCGCTTTTGGGAAAGTGTTCCCAAACACGCCTAGAAGTTTCTTTGTTCGTTGTTATAATTGTTGTGTTCATCTTGTTTTTCCCGGTTACTTGCACTAACAATCCAAAAGCGATAATTGAATAAAGATGGCTACACTTCGTGAGATGACAACGAATTTCCACAAACTTGACAAGTTTGAAGGCGTGGGTTTCCGTAGATGGCAAAAGAAGATGCACTTTCTTCTTACCTCTTTGGCGGTGGTGTACGTTCTCACATCCCCGAAGCCTATTGAAGTGGATGATGAGACGATTGAGGCTACTAGGAAGAGGAAGAAGTGGGAGAACGATGACTACATATGCCGTGGTCACATTCTAAATGGTATGTCCGATGATCTCTTTGATATTTATCAATACTATGAATCCGCTAAAGTTCTTTGGGATGATTTAGAGTCTAAATATATGGCCGAAGATGCTTCTAGTAAGAAATTTCTAGTGAGCAATTTTAATAACTTTAAAATGGTTGAGTCTAGGCCAATTATGGAGCAATTCCGTGAAATCCAAAGAATTTTAGGAAGCTTTAAACAACATGATATTAGTATGGATGAAATATTTGCCGTTTCTTCAATAATCGATAAATTACCCCTCCTCTTGGAAAGATGTTCGAAATAGCTTGAAACATAGAAAAGATGAAATGACTATTGAACAATTGGGTGCTCATCTTCGGATTGAAGAGGGCATTCGGGTTCAAGATGGTCAAAAGGAGGTAAATCCTAGTTCATCCACTATTAACATGGTGGAGGATGGAAAGTCTCATGACTCTAATCCTAAGAAGAGGGCACATAACTTCACCAAGGGAAACTATGGTAAGAAACCAAAGTTTGGTGAAGGAGGACAACAACGAGCTTGTTGGGAATGTGGAAAGCCCGGTCACTTCAAGAAGGATTGCACATTTGGAAGAAAAAGATGAACAAGAATGGGCATGGTGGTGGGAAAGGCGAGTCAAGCCATACCCAACCCAAGCAAGGTACTTGTGCACAAGTTTCACTTAATTCGGTTTTGAATTATGTGTGTACGATTTCTGAAATCTTTTGTGTACAGGATGATTGTTCATGGTATATCGATTCGAGAGCTTCAAGACATGTATGCAAGGAACGATCTCTTTTCAAGACCTTCAAGGAGGCGGATGAAGGAGAAGTTCTTTACATGGGGAACGATTCTACTGCTAAAGTCTTAGGAGTAGGTCAAGTTGAGCTAGTTTTTGTTCCGGAAAATCTCTTGTTTTAAGAGATGTTGTATTTGCTCCGGACCTTAGAAAAAAATCTAGTCTCGGGAGCTATCTTGAATCGAATAGGTTTTAAAATGGTATTTGAGTCGGACAAGTTTATTTTATCTAAAGGAGGGTCGTTTGTTGGTTTGGGTTATTTGTGTATGGTATGTTCAAATTAAGTATTTCGAATACTTTGTTAAACCATGTTTGTGTTGTTAATGATAGTTCTTCTCTTTGGCATTATCGGCTTAGTCATGTTAATTATAGAAAGCTTTATTCTATGTCAAAGGATGATTTGATTCCTAGTTTTGATCCAAGCATAGAGAAGTGTAGAACATGCATGCTTACGAAGATAACCAGAAATTCTTTCCCAAATAATGTGGAAAGAGATACTAATTTGCTTGATTTGGTGCATAGTGATCTATGTGATTTTCATAGAACTCCTTCTTTAGGTAATAAGAAGTATATCATAACATTTATAGATGATTATTCTAGGTATTGTTATGTTTATCTTCTATTCACTAAAGATGAAGCTTTAGATAAGTTTAAGATCTATAAAAACGAGGTTGAATTGCAACTAAATGACAAAATAAAACGGTTTAGAACCGATAGGGGTGGTGAATACCATGATCCTAGTTATTTCCAATCATTAGGAATCATACATGAAAGAACCGCGGCTTATACACCACAACAAAATGGTATAGCGGAAAGAAAAAATAGAACTTTACAAGAAATGGTAAATTCTATGTTATCCTATTCGGGTTTAAGTGATGGATTTTGGGGTGAAGCGATTTTAACGGCTTGTTATTTATTAAACAGCGTTCCTATGAAAAAGAACAAAGTTACACCCTATGAATTATGGTACAAAAGAAAACCAAATCTAAGTTATCTTAGAGTTTGGGGTTGTAGGGCAATTGTAAAAGTGCCGGAACCTAAACGTAAAAAGTTAGGTGAAAGGGGAGTTGAATGCATCTTTATAGGGTATGTTATTCATAGCAAGGCCTATAGGTTCTATGTTATAGAATAAAATGAAGTTTGGTCAATTCACACTATTGTGGAGTCAAGAGATGCAATCTTTGATGAAAATCGATATTCATCAATTCCTAGACCAAAGGATGTAACTCCAAGTACCATTATTCAAGAAGATGATCGGTCTTTAAATGATCATGAATTAGATGAACAAACTCTAGAAGAGAATGTAGCATCAACTTCATCACAACCTAGGAGAAGCAAAAGGGCAAGAAAGGAGAAATCCTTTGGCCCGGATTTTCATGTATATTTGGTTGAAGGATCTAGAAGTTCTATTTTGACTAAATTTCCATATATGTTTAATGTGGAAGGTGATCCTTTGACTTATGATGAGGCCATGAGATCTCAAGATGCTCCTTTTTGGAAGGAAGCTATTGATGATGCGATGGATTCCATCATGGGGAATAACACATGGGTTTTGGCGGATTTGCCTCCCAAGTGTAAACCTATTGGGTGTAAATGGATTTTCAAGAAGAAAATGAAAATCGATGGAACTATTGATAAGTTCAAAGCCCGGTTAGTGGCTTAAGGCTTTTCCCAAAAGCCGGGTATCGATTATTTTGATACGTATGCACCAGTTGCTAGAATCTCTACTATAAGGTTGTTGTTGATTGCTCTTGCGGCTATACACAACCTTGTGATCCATCAAATGGATGTTAAAACAGCGTTCTTAAATAGAGAGCTAGATGAGGAGGTTTACATGAAACAACTCGAATGGTTTGTTGTAAAAGGTCAAGAAGGTAAAGTTTGCAAACTCGTTAGATCTTTGTATGGGCTAAAACAAGCACCCAAGCAATGGCATCAAAAATTTGATGAGGTTGTGTTGTCTAAAGGATTTAAATTGAATAATTCGGACAAGTGCGTATATAGCAAATTTGATGACTTAGGTCATGATGTTATGATTTGTCTATATGTAGATGACATGTTGATTTTTGGGACTGATTTGTCACAAGTTGAGTGGGCAAAGGCTTTCCTATCATCAATGTTCTCCATGAAAGATTTAGGAGAAGCGGATGTCATTCTAGGCATAAGAATTAAAAGAAGCAATGGTAAATTGAGTTTATCTCAAACACACTACATTGAAAAAGTACTTAAGAAGTTCAATGTTAGTGATTGCTCTTTTGTATCAACTCCTATGGATCCAAGTGAAAAATTAATGCCAAATGATGGTAGTGTGGTATCTCAACTTGAGTATGCAAGGGTCATAGGATGTTTGATGTATGCTATGACGAGTACTAGGCCGGATATCGCATTTGCGGTAGGAAAGCTTAGTAGGTATACTAGTAACCCTAGTATGAAGCATTGGCATGCTATTCGTCGTGTCTTAAGGTATTTGGGAAAAACCAAAGATTATGGTTTATCCTATAGTGGATATCCTTCGGTTTTAGAAGGTTATTCGGATGCAAGTTGGATCTCTAATTGAGAGCATCACTCTTCCACAAGTGGATTCATTTTCCTACTTGGGGGAGGTGCTATCTCTTGGGCTTCTAAGAAGCAAACTTGCATTGCGGACTCCTCCATGACTTCGGAGTTCATTGCTTTGTCCTCGGCTAGCAAAGAGGCGGAGTGGTTAGAGAATCTCATGATTGAGATTCCTTTGTTGCCAAAACCAATATCGCCCATAGCGATACATTGTGATAACGATGCAGCTTTGGCAAGGGCATATAGTCAAGTTTATAATGGTAAGTCAAGGCACATAGGTGTGCGTCATTCCTATATTCAAGGACTTATCAAGGATAGTGTTATCACTGTTGACTATGTGCGGACTACGTATAATCTAGCGGATTGTTTTACTAAGGCCTTGGCTAGAGATACGGTGAAGAGGATGGCAATCGGTCTTGGATTGGAGCCCTTAGTTAATCACGAGTGAGGGAATCTTAACTTAACGCCCAATAAGACGTTGGGTCTTAAGTTCAATAAGATTAATTCCTTCATTTGATGATTGAAGAACATTTGTAAATATCCTCTAAGTATTGTTCTTAAATTGACTATGATGTTGATAAGAGGTTGTATATCTTAATAGTTTTCTTGTTATGCCTTGTCATAGTGGCATGTTTGTTTAAGAGTTCTACCTATGTAAGTGTGAAGTTTAGCCGCTTCAAGTAGCAATAGGGGCATAGCTATGATACACTTATGAATGATACGGACACATGGCTTAACGTGTCAAGTTTAATGAGTTCAAATAGTTAATCTTGTGTGTATGATATCTTCAAGTTTTCCACTATGTATTGAGATTGGTTCAATTGCTTGCGACACCTTTCGGATACGGATTCTTGGAATGTATATTATACTAGGTGGAAGTTCAAGTCTTAGTACACTTTCATTGATGCATGAGGTTGTTTGTTTTGATGATGTTTTGGTGCTTATTATCTTTTAGAATACTCTAAATGGGGGAGGATTGTTGAATATTTAAAGTATTTGGTTGATTAAATTCATGTAACGTTAACTTGGATTACTTGGTAATGGTGTCGTTGTTCAAGTTGCGTTAGTTTGGACGTTGATGTTTGCAGTTTAGTAAACATATAAGAATATATACATTGAAATAGAACACGAGCCAAAGAGCAAGCACAAGAGCATCATTGGCTGCATCATTGGCTCGCGACTCCCGAGCACCGTCGCGGCTCGCGATGGGGCAGCTCGCGACTCGCGACGGACGACTGCCATGTGACGCTATCTTTTGCGGTTTTGTTTTTTGAGCGGTTAGTGTCCGTTTTCCTTTGTTTGACGTGCCTATATGTGTTGTAAAACACAGATGAATGTTCATAAGTTTATATTATTCTCTCAAAGGCACTCTCAAGTTTCTCTCTTTTCTTCATTGATCATCAAACACAAAATCACACTATATTTGTTCTCATTTGACAAGTAACATACGAGCGTGACTCTTGTTGTTCTTCTTTGTATCTCGGAGGTGAATTTCGTGCAACCCGTGCTTCGTATAGGGTCGGAATATCGCTTTTTGGGAAAGTGTTCCCAAACACGCCTAGAAGTTTCTTTGTTCGTTGTTATAATTGTTGTGTTCATCTTATTTTCCCGGTTACTAGCACTAACATTTTCTCTCATTCAACATTCTAGTTTTTCCTCCGCACCACATACCCACCATAACCACCACCTAGGTTGCACGGAAACGAAAACGGGAAAAGAAAACGCCGAAAAGTGAACACGGGGAAACGTTGATCCCAAAATTGGGAAACGTTGATCCCAAAATTAGGAAACGTGGGAGAAACGTTAGGAAACGTTGTTTATTTTTTCTGGGGGCTTTTCAATATTAATAAATAGAGAACAAATATTTAACATAGAAACAAACGTTCAAATAATGATAGTCAGGTATTTAACACGTGCATAAATAATCCAAACTAGGAAAAACAAAGTAAGATTACATTAATTCTATTTAGTGGCATCATTAACGAATAACTTCGATTCCAAATCTGGTTCATCAAATTGAAGCTACTTTCGTCACCCCCATCTTGCATTGAATCAAACTGATCACCACCTACATCCCACATTCATGTTTTCTCGTGATTATATTCTTATCTGTGCCTTGATAGAATATGTAGGTTGTTGTAAACAGAAACCAAAAATCTCAGTCCGTTTTGGAGTCAACCATTTTCTTCTATGTGAGTGAATAAAAGAATATGTACTCCAATTGTGTTCACAACAAGAAGATGAAGTAGGTTGTCCAAGATATCTCAAAGCCAAAGCTTGAAATAAGGGGTGGATGAACCAAAGCTAACCGACCACTTCATAGGATCAATGCTAAACCTGCAATATAAACTATCTCCACTGGCGTACGCATCAGATTTGAAAGAGATTATGGCATATTCACTCATAACATTACTAAAAAAATTTATTATCAGGAAATAGTCTCTTGAAACACCTTATTCTTCCTTAAGATATTTCAGGGTCTCTATGAGAAGGTACTCTAGAGGGATTATCTTCAAGCCATGCCTCACTATAAAACCTTCAAGAATAATAAATAAATAAAACAATGTTATTTATATGAAAATTTAAAAGTGACTAAAATAATTTTGAAATTTCATGAATAAGATACTTGAGGTTTAATGAGTGGGCTAAACAATGAAGAGGAGTGTTACTTTAAGAATGTCATAATCGACTTCATAGAAGTTAGAGTTATCATCATCTTGCAAGTTTTCTATATTATAAATTACAAGTTTCACCTTTAATTTTAGTCATAGAATCCCACATCTCATATACCAGATGAAGCATTGGCCTATCAGTATCACAAACCCTTATCATATTATAAATCGGTCTAGTAAAAGAAAGAATGTACTCCACATTATCCCACCAATCCTCATTTATCACCTTATCTCTTACAAAACTTGCCTTACCTTGATCATCCTCTCTATAACTCCTCCTTTCCTCACTTATCACCATGGTTTGAAGAGATTGTTTCAGAATTTTAAACCTCTTAAGCATAACAACCACCGAAGCAAAATGAGTGTCAGCAATGGCAAGCAATTTCAAAGAAGAACACTTATTGAAAATAGCTAATATCATAGAATGATTCACAATGAAAATTTTCACTTGCACTGCATCATCATGAACTTGAGTAATCTTAAAGACATTCAACATAGGTATCCTGGTTAGTGTCTACATTTTTCGCAGCACAAATGTTCTTCAAAACAAGGTTTAAAGTGTGAACAACAAAAAAAGGTCCAATAAATCCATGGATATATGCCTTCAACAAGTGCTCAAGCACCTTTGCAATTGCTAGCATTATCAACGATTACTTGAACTACATTCATCTCACCAACCTCATCAATAACTTCTTTCAAAAGATTAGCAATGAAATGTTTATCCTTAACTAGAGCAATTAACACTTTTAGTAAAGATAGCGCCACTCCTAGTGGTCATGAAATTGATCAAAGGCCTTCTTTGTGGATCACTCCACCCATCAGACACAATAGTCACTCCTTTCTCCTTTCATGTAGCTTTCAAGGGTTGTAAGAGTGTATCAACATGAGATTTTTCTTGTTCGAGTGACGTTGTTCTCAACTTATTGTAACTTAAAGGAATATACCCACTCAACTTGTTACTTGTAGCAAATTGAAAGGGTTTTATAAAATATGGGTTTCTTGCCAAATTAAAATGCAAACCAACAGTGAAAAACATTCTTGCAATCAACGCATCAAGATGTTCCCTATTTTTTGCATCGTATAATTCAGAAATGGGGTTTTCTTTTTTTTTAGAGTCTATAAAGTCTCCATATTCGACATGATGTTCTTCACTATTATCTTGTGTCGGTAAAGGAACATAATGTGGTGCTAGTGCCCTATTTCTTCTTTCAACCTCATCCTCCAAAATTTTCATCTCAAGTATATCTTCTTTTGCAGTCTTAATACAAACTGAAATTCCTTTTCTCTTAGGTCCAAGCAAATGGGCCCTCACTCTAGTGTATGTTCCTTGAAAGTCCTTACTACAAAAAGTACACAAAACTAGCACATTGCCCCCTTACCCCAATTTGGCCCCCTCTTTTGACTATAATTTACCACAATTCACGATATATCTCAAAAGAGTATCTATATCCACCTTTTCCATCTCTATATTGGCAAATCAACCAAAAACTACAAGAAAATTAACCAAAAATATATATATAAACCAAATATAATTTTTTATTTAATCGCTTTCCAATCATAAGAATATGTATTGCTTCGACATATATAATCAAAATTTAAATGATAACTTTATAATCATAGTTTTTTCACTAAATATTTTAACTTAGTCACATTTTCTACATATTCACTAATTGTTAAGTTTGGCCAATTCCACAAAAAAGCAAAAAAGTAAATGAAAATAGTGTAACATATTCACTAATTGTTAACATATAACATAGTCACTTAGCCAATTCCATAGAAAGCAAAAAACATAAAATGGTGGCCCTTAGGTTTCAATAATTCTCAGTGGTGGAAATTCAAAAAAAAAACCTTTCCCGCTAGTAACCCTGCTTTACAAATTATTCCCAAACATAACCTTTAATTAAGAATATTTAATTAATAATAAAGCATATTATATTAGTTAATAGTTAAGGTAGTTACTCGCACGTAAAACGAGATATTTTGTGTCCTTTCCCGCATGTAAAACGTAGATGGAGATGAATGTTTCCGTGCTTCGGAGACCACCACGCAACCACCATCACTACATCGCCAACGAGGACATTGCCACTGCCACCGCCTCAACTGAGCGTTCGTCGTAAGCACCCAGCTCCTCCTCACCCATGCTGCTCTTCTCCCTCTCCCCTGTCCAGTTTCATTAGTGCGCCACCCATCACACGACACCACGCCGACATGCTGATGCCAAGAACCCCCAAGAAGATCCACTACCTTCCATTGTATTTCCCCTGCCGTCGCACCACCATATCCCCAAGATACCTCTGTTCTTTCGTTGTTTCAGAAGATGTATGGAGGTATGTTACCTCCACTTTTTTTTAGTGAAGAGTTATTCGGCGCCCTAAAATATCCACGTAATGCCCTAATTTTCTTTTCTTTTTCCTTCTTTACCCCGAGCATTACTCCTTACCCACTCTCTTCACTCCCACTCTTTTTTCACTCTCCTTACCCATTCCTTACCCCCACCAACAACTATATTCACACTACAACTGATGACAGAATTCGGCGAAGAGGTAATTCAAAATAAAAAAAATTGCAAGTAAAATTTATGAAAAACATGTTTGTGCCATGGCAATGACGTATCTGTGCCATGGCACAAACATGTTTTTCACACGGATGTGACATGCCACATACATGTTCTTCACACGTTTTGGCCATGGCACAGACGTGTGAAGACCACGTTAGTGCCATGGCACATACGTGTTTTTCACACGTTTTGGCCATGGTCAAAACGTGTTTCTTACATGTTTTGGTCGTGGCTTCAACGTGTTTTCCACGTCTAAAAAGAAAGGATGTGACTATGTTTAGTATGCTCTTCTTGTTGTAAGAGAGGTAGAGACCATTGATGATCCATACTTCTTACAAATACTCCATGTCTCTACCCTATGCCAACAAGTGATTGATAACCATGAACAAAGATGGAATCCTTGCACAAGAACTGTAACACCCCTGAAATTCCGCTACTTCGAAAATGTAATATAATAAATAATTTAAGGAAAATTCAAAGGTGCTACACCGCGATAATTAATAATAGTCACTGCAAGGCAAAAGGTTCTAACTGAAAATAAATAGTTAACGAGTTTTAAATAATTAAAACTAGCTAGAACTAAAATAATTATTACAGACTGAAATAAAATTCTAAAGCGGAATTCTTATTAAACATAATAAAGTATAGGATTTTTTGTTGGGAACTACCTACATTAAGGGATCATTTATGAGTAACTACCCTATTTCAAAAAAATGCCAAATAATTACCTACTTTGTCAAAAAAGTGTGGTATCACTACCTTATATAGATTTCCGTCAAAAAACTTAACGGATAACGTTAGTGGGGCTCATATTTCAACATTTCCCTCCCAATTTTAACTGAAATTACCGAACTAACCTCTTGTTATACACTCAATTCAGTTTCTCTCTCCTTATTCATTTCACATTAGCTAACTTCATCCCTTTTCTTCCATTTTCATTGCGGCTTTCTATCTCTTTCTTCCAAATTTGACCATTTGGGATGGAATATTCATGGAAAATGCAATCTGGAAAATGAAATATGGGTTGGAAAAATGAAATCTAGGTTGGGAAAATGAAATATGAGCTGGGGAATATGGATACTAAAATGAATTCAGTGTAACAAGAGGTTAGTTAAGTCATTTCAATTGAAATTGGGAGGGAAATGTTGAAATATGGGCCCCACTAACGTTTTCCGTTAAGTTTTTTGACGGAAATCTGTATAAAGTAGTGATACCATACTTTTTTGATAAAAGTAGGTAGTTATTTAATATTTTTTTAAACAGGGTAGTTATTCACAAATGACCCCTTAATGTAGGTAGTTCCCAACAAAAAATCCTAAAGTATAACTAAATCCATCGCACTGTTTAACCCAACCTTGAGCTAACCACCTTCAAGTCCATGCACATTGAACACTATGGTATCAGCCAAAAGGCTGAGCAAGATTTCATACTGTAATAAAACAAAACTATCCAATGTGCAAGTAAGATATATATAGGAATATCTTACAAATTTATTTCATAGTTGTACATAGCAAAATACAAAATAAAACAACTTTCCAATAATCTCAACTTTCAATCTTTCTCTTTCTGAATCAATTCTGTAAATACATTTAAAATGTAACTCTTTTGAAACTTGTGAGTAGGAAGTATTAAAGTCCAATGAGCTAGCTAGGCTCACGAGACGGGTAAACACCAAAGCCCCTAGCCCTAACTTGATAACGAACCAAGAAGGAAGACAAATGACAATTTGTATTGATCAACATACACCCAACTACTAAATAATGGTTGAAACAAAACTCAACCTACTTCCAAACCCGAGGAATACCGCTTACCGGCAACCCTACAAAAATATTCTTATAGAACATGATAAATCATAATTAAGTAAACATAGAAACATTCTAGTTTACTCAAAACCTGTAGCAATGAGGAACATCCTCCTTTTAAATCTCAACTTGGCATATGAGGAACTTCCTTTTGAATCTCATAAATAATCTCATAATTTTCTTTCACATAAATATCGTCAAAACGATATAAATCTAATTATATAAACGATTTAAAAACCCCTTTTAAATTTCAAGATATAAACCACATAAAACTTTTTTAAAATATCAATATCATTTTTAAACCAATATAAACCATTTTCTAAATTATCTGTACAAGTCTTAGTAAGAAATCTCACCTTTTCACCAACCACAAACCACTAAACTCAATCTCAAGTCAATAAAGTTCTTCTACGAACTCACGATCTACAATACTATAGTATAGTATAAGTCACTTGACTATACTACACATAATTCACATACAAATAACTTAACCTAGTTAATGAGCTTTGACTAATTTTGAAAACAACTCAACGTCAATAGAACACAAAAGTCAACAAAAGTCAAACTGGTCAAGTTTGGTTAACAAAAGTCAAACTAATCATATTTGATCAACAAAAGTCAAATTGGTCAATTTTGGTCAACAAAAATAAAACTAATTTTGATTCTAATATCATCCATATTGTTTTCCCACCAACTAACTCCTTCTCCTTCACCCTATAATACAACCCAACAACAACAACAACAACAACCATGGCAATGACAAAAAAATGGTAGCCCACAACCTAACATACACTCCACAACAGCAACCTCCGGCAAGGTTATACTAGGCAATCCCAATACTACCAACTAACCATGATTCATAATAACAATATCTAAGGCAATTGTGTAACGTTTATGTTGACTCATGAGTTTACTAGAAGCCCCTATCATAATTATAAATACTTTCAAAAGCTTGTAATTGGTTCTTTCATCTACTTATTACTTTATGTTTGTAATATGTTGGTGGATTGCTATATATTATTGGGGTTGACAACTTGAAGAAGTGGGTTGGGTAGTGAGTTTGATATGAAGGATCTTGGTGAAGCCAAGTACAAAGCTTTTCTCAATAACTAAGTTCACTTTGTGTGTGGACTTAGTTGGTCTTTCTCTATGTTCAATGTAAGTCCTTAAGGGGCGGAGTTGGAGTTGTTGTATATAAGGGGAAATGTATGAAGGATTCAAGTCAAAGTGGAGAATTTGTTATTGTGCCTTAACATCGAAAAACGAGAAGGAGGGGAAGAAGTGCCCGACGGCAAAAGTCAGCTCGGGTGGGCAAGGGCCCTACCGCACATTCTTGAAAGAAATCCATGCTTCTCCTTTTGCATTTAGCTCGGGTGGGCTAATTTTGGCCTGAGGGGGCTCCCTACTATGCTCTTTGTTCACGATTCGATTTTAATCTGGTTTTGTTTGGGTTTCCTTGTAAGTTTATGAGGTACACCAAGAACTCTACACGTTTCTCTTATCTTCTTCTCCCCCTTCATTTTAATTATTTCATTGAAAAGCCGAAATTCAAAACTCCAAGCTTCTAAAAATAGATGTAGGTCACATCGTATGAATCACGATAAATTTGCGTTTTACTCTTCCCTAAATATTGCTCTTTCTCTTTAAAAGTCCCAGTATTTATTGTTACTCATGTTCAATTAGAAAACCTTAGGCCCTTGAAAAATTGTGTTTATTGCTAAGAATGCTAACGTTATGCATATAGGTCCAAGTTCCATAATATACGGATATTAGTATATACTCAAATATTTAGGCAATTGTCATTAGCTCAATCTATTGATGAAACAATATCATTAATCATGTCTTGCCAACACATATAATAAAATGATAGGTAAATTACAACTTATATTCGTTTAAGAGACGAAAGTAAAGATTGGTAGGATCATTCTATATTCTTATTTGGTAGCATGATTGGCATCCATAAGGGCAAAGCGAGATTGGTAGAATGCTTTTAAATTTTCATGATCAGGCAAGTTTTTCTTCATAACACTGCAACACAGGAGCGCATTAGCCCAATTGTGAATCCATGGATACTTCTCCTTTGTAAGTACTTCCTTACCCACGACTTCTTGCAAACATGTGATCCAGAAAGGTACCATTGAAGCAACTATGTCCAAGTATCCAATATTCTTTCCTCCAAAGAATCGCTTTGCTTCTATCTCGTTTTCCAGGATTTGGAGAGCCTCTTTTAGTTCTGGTAACGCCTTTGCACTTTCAATTCCTTTACTCATTAGTGCAATTCTCACTAAAGGTGTGACCTGTGAAACAGTGCCAACAATATCTACAATGTAATCGATAGAGAGGAGAATAGTGTGTCAAAGGAAATACTTGGACCAGAGGTAGTATATTAAGGGAGAAATGAAAGTTAAACTAATGAAATAAGATAGTTGTATTACACCCCCTCCCCCAAACTAACAAAGTACTGGCATAAATTAAACTCAATTGTTGTAAGGTAAGTAGAGATATGGAGATCGCAACTGAAAATGAAGATCTTCCTTTTTAGATCTAAAAGTGAAAATTCTACTCGGAGGCAGAAATTCCAATAGTTCCCCATCTAAAGTCAAAGTAACTAAGATTGAACGCTTAACCTCGTGATGACGAGTGAGAGCTCATACCACTTGAGCTCCCGCTACTCCCGTAACAAAGGACTTGTTCCTTCATCCTACCACATCTACTTTTACAAATTAAGCTCACACTTTCTCTTCTAAATATATAAACACCGCTAACTCCTATCACATCCACCTTCATAATCACACAAAATTTATAATCAAACAAAAACTTATCATCTAAAATTGCATGTGAAATTGAGTGTTAAGAGTAATCTGTAGAAGGAATATTACATTGACATAATTATTTACTATGCATTTTCTCCCTGTCCCAATCTAGATGCAACAATATGAGTCTTCATTATTCACATGTATCACTATGATTAATATTTAATTAATAGACAAAAGCAAATATTAATATATACTCCATCCGTTTGTTTTTGTTTGTTACATTTCACTTTAGGGGAATAACTAATAAAATTTATGAAACTATGAAATGATTGTTTGGGAAATAGATAAAATATGAGAGACAATGTTATAAAAGCAAAAAGTATGGGATGGTTGGGTGTTTAATAGGAAAACAAAAGGACAAGTATGCCCCAAAAGTGTGGGAATTAGAATATGGAGATGTGAAAGTTTACCAAAGATGGTAAAAAAGAAAGTGCAACAATTAAAAAGAAACGTTTTAAAAAGAAAAGTGTAACAATTAAAAACAAACGGATGGATTATTTCACTTCAAAAGCCGAGATGACACATATTCTATGAAGATTATCAAAAGTTTCATATTATATTTCTCCTTCCATCTTTTCCCTTTTCCCATTCACTTTTGCCTTCCCCACTATCCCCCATCTTTCTTTCTTTCTTTCCTCTTTTTTTACAATTTTTATTATACATCTGGATGCACCATAAACATGTTACACCCAATTTTTTGCTCAAATAAATTTAGATGTACCATGCTCATGGTACACCAAGATTATTTGTTTTTGCTCTAATAGACTTTACCACTTAGGGGTATCATGCTCATAGTACACTCGGGTATGTGATGCATACTCTCCTCTTCTCTATAACTGTTTTTATTTTTCAAGATTGATGACAAACAATCGCTTAAATGGAAGAGGTCAACAGGTGACTTTAATTATAAATTTCAAAGTGTGCAACAATTAGTTACATACTTTCACTATTGAGAAGGTATTGTGTCAGACGGATTTCAGTTGGTTTTAATTTTTTTTCAGTTGATGTATTTTGATTTTAGTTGTTCAGTGGATAAGTTCAGTTGGATATGTTTTTTGTTCAGTTAGATGTCCTTTAAGTTCAGCTGGACATTTTGTTCATTCAGTTAGATGCATTTTAAGTTCAACTGATCCTTTTTTTCTTTCAGTTGGACCTTCTGTTCATTCAGTTGGACCCCTTTTATGTTCAGTTGATCTTTTTTTTTTCAATTGGATGTCTTTTAAGTTCAGTTAGTTATCTTATTGTTTCATTTACTTGTTTTATTATTTCAGTTGGTTTTGTTATTGTTTTCATTTACATGTTTTTTCATGTTCAGCTAGTTGTCTTATTCTTTCAGTTAGTTTTTCATGTATAACTGAAAACAAAACTTAAGTAAATGAAATAAAATTAAGTTCTAACTGAAAGCAACATAACTAAAATATAAAAAAAAGAATCAAAATACCAACAGGAACCTTCTGCTTCATCCAACCTCTGTATCATCTTCTTAGATGAAGTTGGAACTTGATTCAATACACAACCACCATTGATAATGGATGATAAAGACACCAAACTCCTCTCTCAAGTTGCGGCACCACTTATTCCTCACTCAATTCGAGGCATTCAGAGCTACGTTCCTCAGTCTCCGTCATCGCCGTCATCGCAATCCTAATCTCGCACTTTCTCTCCTCCAAACAATCATCATCAATGGAGGTAACTTCAATAACATCATTTACTGTACCAAAGGATTCAGAGTTTGAAGTCTTTTAGGTATTTTTGTTGTTTGAGGCAGAGAAAAGAGAGTAGTGTATAACAGCGGGACTGTAGGAGATGAGTGAGAAGAGAACGGCGTCGGCAACGGCTCCGTCTGACAGTAAGATTGGGTCAGACGGTCTGACCCAATACTTTCACTATTAATATATGTAGAAAGATGGTGAAGTAAATTAGTGCCTTTTCTCTCGAAGTTACTCTTATTATTCCGTTTATGTTTCGAAAATCGAAGATTAAGTGATAGCTTCACAGTAGCTACATCACTTTTTTATAGAGTTGTCAAAAGTTTATACGACACGACAGGAATCGGATACGAAATATACGAGTTTATGTTAAACATTCTTAACATGTTTACTTAAATGGATCAACATGAGTTTAACAGTCTATAAATAGGTCGCGTCAGTTTTGATATTTTCAATATGAAACTGATACAGTTTAACCGCTTAATTAAAAAACATATTTCCTCCGTTTTTTTTAGTTGACACGTTTTGACTTTTGACACTATTCACATAATCTACTTTGACTATCTTTTGTGATTTATACGTAAGAGAAAATATAGTCATGTGGGGTCTTGTTAGATTCGTCTCATTATATATTTTCAAAATATCATATTTTTATAATTTTTACTAATCAATTTTCCAAGATAAAAGTGATTGAAATCACGAGTTGGCAAACGTGATAAAAGAAACAGGTCAACTAATAAGAAACGGAGGAAGTATTTTATAAAATTACATTATAAAATAAAGGTAACCAATTGAAATTTTGTACTTCATTCTTTAAATTTCAATACGAGAAAAAATTAGTAGTTAGACAAACATGAATTCATACAATGATAGAGCAAAATTAGAAACAAAAAATTAATTTATTATGATAATTTTCTAAATATATTAAACCGGTAAAGAGGGTTGCCACAGCTAACCGTTTAATTAAACAACTCGAGTTAGTATCAACGGTCTTTGACACTATTAGTTAAATAGTTCGGGTTGGTGTCAAGGGTTTTCAACACATCTATTTTTAACAAAGACACAAAATCGACACGATACAACTTATTTGACAGGTCTATCTTTCTCCTCCCTAAGTCCCTATGTTTCAACCTTCCCCACACTTCTTCCCCCAAAAGACCCTCCTTCACTCCTTGTACCTCTTCATAAAATAAATTCATTTGTTATAATTTTTCCGTATCTTTACACTTTCCATAATTAAAATAGCCACAATGAATGACACAAATCTCAAAATAGAAACTATTAAATAACCTAAATAAAAGTTTGATGATTACATTATTTCCCTCTAATGAAATTCAATTAATCCCCCTAGGCCCTAACACCCCCACCCCCTCTCTCTCTTCTCAAATCTCAACCCATAGGTAGCAGGTGCCCCATAGCCACCAACAACCCACCAGCCCCACCACTCCACGTCTCCACCACCACCCTCTCTTTCTTCAATCACGAAGGGGGCGACGATTAGACAAACAAAAAAGGCGAAGATATGATGGTTATGCTCTTTATTTATATTTTTGCTCACCTTAATTTTGAATTGTACTTCCTCCGTTCTTTAATACTCGCACCATTGAACCAGTTTACGCAATCCAATGCACAATTTAGATGTTAAATATCTTTAATTATACACAACAAAAAATTATGCAAATTAGATTTTAATAATCTATACATTGAGACGAATGTAATAAGATCCCACATGACTATATTTATTTCTTATATATAAGTCACAATATTGATTTAAGTGAACATTTGTGAATAATGTGAAAGATAAAAATGGTGCGAGTAATAAAAAACGGAGGAAATATTATACACGACGTGAGCTTATCAAATAAACATAAAATTAACAAACCTTATTATCGACAAAATTCGCCCAAAAACGAGCTTGAGCTCTCTCATAAGGATCAGTTGGCAAGAGGGAACTGCCTTCCCAAGTTTCGTCAATATACTCCAAGATTACCAATGATTCAGCGATGGGCTTACCATCATGAATCAGAACTGGTACCTTCTTATGAACAGGATTATATTTCAGAAGTTGTTCACTCTTGTTTAACAGATCTTCCTCAACAAATTCATACTCAATTCCCTTCATCTGAAGTGCTATTTCCACTCTCATACTGAATGGACTCGCCCATATTCCAATTACTTTCACTTCTCCCATTTTTTTTCTCACTCGTTTTTTGTTGTTCAGAGGTTTGACGTTTTGCGTTTTCTACGATGTGGAATTGGGGTGCCGTAACTTATAGGGTGTTGGTGAGACGTTTTTATAGTGCGAAGACCACCGAAGAACTAGTCAAAAATGTTTGCTCATATGTTTTAGCCAAATTTGTTATGTAATAGATGTCTCCTTTTTATTACTTTACTTTGCCCTTTTTCCTTTCTAAAAAAGAGTCTAAACAGAAAGAACAAATGAAAACGAAAGGATTATCAAATTAATAGCTATTTAATATAAAACTTTTTAAAATTAACTACTTAACTTAATTATTTCGTGAATTTATCATTATTAATTCTGTCAAATTTGACAATTTGGTCTCGTGACCTTATTTAGTTTTATTCAAAATATTATTATTTTATTATCTATTAGATAAAACTTGAAAACATTTCTCTAAGTTTCACCAAATTTAACCCATAATCTCTTCCTGAAGGTTAATTACTATATGCAAAATAATCAGCTTGTATTTTTTTTTGTCAATTTCGTAGATTCTCCTAAGTAATTATTCTTACCTCCACCTTTTCACTTGCAAATTAGGGTTAGTAAAATTAAAGTTTTTGGCAAATTATTCAATTAAGGATTCATAAAATTGAGAATTGTTGACGTTTATTTAGAATTAGGGTTAAAAGGTAAGTTTTCGGCTTAGAGGGGGTGATATGGTGATTTTGCAGTGGAAAGCGTGGGCACTTGCCGGATATTTCAGATTTTAACAAAATTTGTAGTGATACTTGACGAAATGTTAAAGGTGGTTATTTTAAAAAAGAATTATATATGAGATCGTTCTTATAAATGATATTTATTAGGTAGTGTAATAAGTCTTAGAATCCAACCTCACTATCCGCTTTTTGGAGGTCAGTTTCTTACTATTCCCCTTCATTCTAGATACCTAAATAATGTGTAAGTTAATAAATCCTAAAAAAACTCTCCATTTGTATTTAATTACATTTACTTTGCACGGTCTAATATCTTATTTCTTATTACTAACCATTATAAAGAATTATTAATATATAATATGTTGACTAATATAAAAAGATCTCAAATCTCATTTTTACCCTTTTTTCTAATGTTAAAAAGACGTTCAAAATTTTTAACCTAAACAAACCTATGGAAATGCTTTTTTTATCTTTAACGGAAATGTTAGTATAGAATTAAACTTCTAGAAGTTGACCATATTGTGTTCTACTACGAATTATAGGTTTGTGATACCTCATTGCTAACCTCACATAATCATGTTCTTGGAACTTGACGCATGTTATGATACAATGATGCCAGCGTCCTTTTCTTTTTGTAATTTACTTTTTCTTCACGAATAAGTGATGATAAACCCTCTAGCAAGTTTCCACCTTAATTTTTACTGTGTAAAGTGTAAAAATTTTAAAATATCAAATTATAACTTAAAATTGCAGACAGTTTATTCATATGATTATGAATAGACTGCTTAACACATATTTTTGTATCTCCTCTAAGAGCATCTACAATGATTGTGCATAAGTACTAGATTGCAAATATAAAAATACTCCAAACTAGTAGGTGATCATTGGACATTGTAGCTTATTTGAGCTAAGTAGCCAAAACAAGCTACTAGCTCAATTGAGATCAAAGAGGAAAGAGCAATAAATGCTCATGATTTAAAGAATAAAAATTGATGTTAGTAGGGAACATTTAGCTATATACATTGTTGCTTACCAATGGAGGAAATAGTAATATAGCTAAAACTTGTGAGGTGGCATTGCTAGCAACATAGAAAGTAGCTAGACCATTGTAGATGATCTAATATGCTAGAGTCACTCTTTTTTACTGTATGTCAGAGCATCTACAATGGTTGAATATAAGGACTAGCTTGCAAATATAAAAATACTTCAAGCTAGTAGATGACCATTGAACATTGTAGCTTATTTGAGATAGGTAGCCAAAACAAGCTATTAGCTCAATTGAGATCAAAGAGGAAAGAACAATAAATGCTCATGATTTAAAGAATAAAATTTCATGTTGTTAGGAAATATTTAGCTACATATATTGTTGCTTACCAATGGAGGAAATGGTAATATAGCTAGAAATTGTGAGGTGACATTGTTAGCAACAAAGAATGTAGCTAGACCATTGTAGATGCTCTCATTACTCCCTCCTTATCCACATAATTGCTATATTTAGCTTGAAGGAAAAAATATTTTTGAAATTGTTAATAACTGCAGTATCCACTAAATTTCACTTTTTCAAAACAACTACCAAATGTAAAATTT
Source organism: Patellifolia procumbens (assembly GCA_947645195.1). Classification (NCBI taxonomy): domain Eukaryota; kingdom Viridiplantae; phylum Streptophyta; class Magnoliopsida; order Caryophyllales; family Amaranthaceae; genus Patellifolia; species Patellifolia procumbens. Next base: position 309,073 of record CANSGD010000290.1, read on the forward strand.
TCTGTAAACAACTACCTTATTTTATTATGTCGATCTACCACTACCAAAATCGTTAAGTTTTGAATTTTTCGTCAAATGCCAAATTTCCTCTATTTATGGACCCTAATTTTGACAATTTAAAAAAACCCAATTCCATGAACCCTAATTTCATTAATTTTCAAATAAAAATACCTAACTTATGAGCTCTAATTTCATTTATTTTCAAAAAACGTCAATTTATACTTCCTCCGTTCCATATCTATTGCAACATATAGAGTTTTACACCTCTCAATACACTACTTTAAACGTTTATATATCTAAGTATGTTTTAGACAAAATTATAAAAATTTGATATTAATTGAGCATATATCAAGACGAATCCAACGGATCTCACATGACTATATTTATCGTTATGTATAAATCACAAAATAAGGACAAAGAAGAGTATGTGAATAGTGTAAAAAGTCAAACGTTGTAATAGATATGGAACGAAAGAAGTAAACCCTAACTTTATTAGTTTTTAAAAACACAATTTTTGGACCCTAGTTTCATTAATTTTCACAAAAAAAACAATTTCATGAACCCAATCTCACTAACTTTCTAAAAGCCCCAAATTTGTGAAACCTAATTTGCAATAAACTAATAGAGAGAAAAGAAATTGAAATGGAAAATTAACGACCTTGATCAAGAGGCAGAGAAGCATCCTCACGGAACACTAACAAGTAAAACAATTGAGCTAAAGAGGGAGACTCAACAACATCAACAATCAGGTGATGCAGCATCAGTGCCGATGTCGGTTAAAGGTGTGAGAAAGTAGAACGAGCAACAAGAGGTTCTCTCTCTAGAAACTCTCCTCCCAACTCTCCTCTAAGCAAGGATCTTCAAGGCTCGCCGGTGACTGATGAATCACATTTATATATAGTTTTTAGATGCATTTAGATTGCATTTAGAACTCCTTTTTGAGCATTTAGGTGCATAATGACATGAATTACATAAGTTGTGCTCTACTACTCCCTGCTTGTGTGTTTCGATGATTTTCAGGTTATTTTGATACAAAGTGATCACGAGTACCAAAGATCTAGCCTATTAATCATTGAAGATGAAGGTAGCTTGCACAAGGATCACAATGCATCCGTTTGGGACAATTTTGAGTTGGAATGAAGTAAAGAGTTAGTGAAAGAAGTGCCAAAACTGACACACCTTAACTATTTTCATTATAACTTTTGCTAAAAAATTGATAATCAAGAAATTCCAATTGGGTTGGATTCTAGACTTCAAGAGATTTCCCATAATATGTCACACGCCCCAAACAGACTTCTGGTTTGAGAGATATGGCCTTCGCAAGTTGACACAAAATCGCCAGAAATTGGCTCCACCTGATCGGGCAACCATTGCACGATCCAATCGGGTTGAACCTTCTTCATGTTGCCGTTGCTTTATTCCAAAAAAAGAAGAGATTTGAAGTTGGGTCAATTTTGCACCAACCAGATGCCATAGGGCAACGGTTGCCCGATCGGGGCCGAAACCTTGACACCCGATCGGGTGGATTCGCCCGATCGCATCGGGTGAAGCCCATTTTATTTTATGAAGGAAATAAACATGGCCCAAAAATTTGTACCAACCCGATGCTATAGGGCAATGGTTTCCCAATCGGGTTGTTCCAACCCGATGCCATAGGGCAACCACCGCCCGATCGGGTACCGGGCTCGCGGAGCCGAAACTCTATCTTTTTTATATCGTTTTTAATTAGATTTTGGGGCTATTATAAATAGTTTTCCCTCATTATTTTAGACACATCTTTTATTCTAGTTTATTTCTCATAGTTCTTAGCTTAGTTTTACTTAGTTTAAACACTTTAGATTAGATTAAAGGTGATTAAACCTATTCGATTTCAATAAAAGTTCCTGCTTTCTGTCAATTGGTATTCTTCTTTACCCTAATCTCTTTTATTATTCTTAATTGCTTAGCTTAAGTATTTAATCATTCATGATGCAATTGTTAGGGTTTCATATTAGTTTTGTTGTTGTTAATTCGATTATGAGTGAGTAGTTCTCTTTCTAGGGTGTTAGATAGGAAAGCCATGTTTATACCATGATTGTGATTTAGATTTATATCAATTTCTAGGGCTTGATTAGGGTGATTGTGATGTGGTTTGTTCTTTATTGAGTAATTAATGTCAGTGTACAATTTCATTGGTTGCTTGTGGTTAATAGTTGTTTGCACAGATCCGTCTTACGACTCGAGTCCTAGGACACGTCAGTAGTTCTGATTACTTTAGTGAACATGCGGCGTATGTTGAACTATGAGCGTTGAGTCTTAACCATAGCTCAACACATGCTCTAATCCCCGACTCTTGACTTAGGTTTTGATAGTAGTTGACCCTTTTTGATTGGTATAAACATGGTGGACCGACCTAATACCCTAGGTTTTTAGTCCATAGTCAATTCCTCGATTTAATCTGTCTTCTTTAGCTTAATCTTTAGTTCAGTTAATTCTTCTCTGATTTCATCTGAAGTAGCTGAATTGATTGAATATTAATTTAGAAACTCTGTCTCCCTGTGGATTCGGCCCTGCTTCCCTTGACTACCATAGTTAGAGGACTGTAGGTTTATCTTTGAATAGGTGATACGACTAAAACCTATCAAATTTTGGCGCCATTGCCGGGGAGACGGCTAGTTTCTAAGTTTTTGTTTTGTTATTTGGTCTACTTCTCTGTGCCTCATTGGAACTTCATTGTTCTAATTGAGGTACGTTTTCCTTTTTTTATTTTGTTATTTTTTTTTTTCATTTTCTTTTTTCTTATTTTTGTAAATTCTTTCTTTCTTCCTCTCTTACCCATGAGTTTATATGGAGTGGCCGGCTTATAATTCGTATGGGGAAGGTTATTCTAATTATCAGGGGCAATATAATAACTATAATGGATATTCCAATTTTCAAGGGCAATATGACAATAATAATGGATACTCCAATTATCAGGGGCAAGACTATAATAATGGGTATTCTAATTTACAAGAGCAATTTAATTTTGATAATGGGTATTACAATGGTTATGTGTCTGATGCATATTCTTATTGTCAATATCCAAATAATTTGTGCATGAATTCCCATGATATTAACCATTTCCCTAACGAGTCCTATGCAACTGATTATACTTATTCTGACCCACATGGCGTCCATAATTATTCACAATCTGAATCTTCCGAGAGTCTAGATCTACTTAAGTAGATGAATGAGTCTTGTGGTGAACGAATTGAAAAATCTAATAAAGACTTAATGTGTTACCTCCACATATCTCAAATTATGAAAAATCGCTTGCTATGCAACTTGATAGTCGACGGACGATTTATGATGATGATGATTGTGATGATAATTGTGTTGAGAATGCCATATTAGAGGTGAATGATAATAATCTGACTCCCGATATTGAAAAGAATGATCAGACTGAGGGGAGTGTGGATGTAATGAATGTTTTGATAGAGGAGGAACTCTTGGTTGAGAGCCCTTGTGTTGACGAGCCCTTTATTGAGGATGGTGAAATTGTAAGTAAAACCGTCAAGGTTGAGCCTATTATTCCATGTCCCTATATTCCATCTTCACATAGACTTGATCTTGTCCCTTCTCTCCCTATTCGCCATGCCCCATATTTTCTCACAGTTACGGTTGCTCCTAGTCTCTCCTTGAGGCCCTCACAGCCTACGCCACCAAAGGGAAGTTGTTCATTGTCCTTCTTTTCTCCCTTTTACTTTGATTTTACTTATCTTCACAAATCATTTGTTTCTTCTGATATTATTTATGTGAAGATGGATGCGCTTGTCATCAAGTCATATCTAGTGCTCAATGACATGTTTGCAGGCGCATTTGATAAGTTACTCAAGGCATTGGACTCTTCCAATGATGATAGGATAAGATCGTGTATGGGCATGTTGGGGAACTATTTCTACAACCCTGTTCCTCATCTGACTGACGGTTGAGGTATTATGGTCGTGCGGGACCTTTATAAACCAGCGCTGTGCAAGAGGCAACTCGTAATTTCCCCTTATATTATTTTTTTTTCTCTTATTTTTTTACTGAGAGAGAGTGAGGGCGCTAACGTTGATTTTCCTCTTAGCATCGTCCTTTGTTTACCTTTTGGCATTGAGGACACTGCCAAGTTCAGCTTGGGGGAGGATTTCTGTTTGTACTCTCTATCTCTTTTACTGCTTTCTAGGATAACTACTTTCGAAAAGTACTGAAAAAAATCAAAAAAATATGGTTCTCATGACTGGTTTAGTTGCCTCCCTGTGCCCCTTGTTGTGCTCCAATTGAAAATGATTTGACTATGTTTTCTGGATAGCTGGGCATTTGTGATCTTGAGGCTATGATTTGATGTTTGATTACTATGATTTCGAGCGAATTTTGATTATATTACACTACATTGTGCTGCATGCCTGAATTGGTTAGACTGTGAGGTTTCTTTGTAGCCTATTGGATTCATATGATTATCCAGTCTGTTTTTGTGTGTTAGTTCCTCTTTAGTGGATTGATCTTGACTTTGACTTCGTACTTGTCTGTAATTTGATGACTTGTAGCCTTTGCTGTGATAGAGGCGTTCTTTTGTTATTCTTGAGCCTCAGAGTGAATTTTTGATATACTTTTATCCTCCTTAGCCCCGCTGAGCCTAATGACCTTATTTCATGTTACTTAAACCCTTATTATGAGCCCATGGCCTTTGTTTCGATATTATTTCCAAGCCTAGCTTGGGGGAGCTTTTGTATGGGTTGAGTTTGAGATTGGTTTGATGGTTTGGTTTGGTTGTTGAGGAATTAAAAGTGTATTTGTTGTGTTTTGAGCGTGAGAAAAAGAAAAGAAAAAGAAAAATTAGAGTTGCGTGAATGAAGTTCAGAAAAATGAAAGAAAAATGAAATAAAAGTTCAAAAGAATTCAAAGTTCTTTCATTCACGTACGTTCATTAAGAAAAATTCGCTTCATTGCTTGAAAATTGGGTTCGTTGTGAGCTTTCATTGATTTATGAGAGTTGGGTTATTTCTCGTGGTTATATGGTGTTGTTGGGAGTTGGTTAGGCCGTCTTAGGCCTTGTTTGAGTGATTTATGCTCCCCCTTTCTTTGTTTTTCCACCACATTACCCAAAAGTATCCCCTACCTCTTACCTAAACCCCATTACAACCCTATAAAGTCCTCTTGAGCTCGTGTCTGCATTGTTCATTGGATTGATTTCGAGTCAGTTTGTCAAAGTTAAAGGGTATTTCTGCTAATTGAGTCGACTTGACTAGGATGAGCGTCATTTAACCTTCTTAAACACATGAGAGTGTGAGTGGGAAGGGTATTTATGGTCGGGTTGGTGAGTGTTCGGGCATATTCTGTGCCTGCCACAAAATTGAGAGGAGTGGTATCCTTGTGAGAGCCTTTTCAGGATTTGTATGTCTTGTGGACGCTTGAAATTGATGAAGTGCTTGAATGATTGGTGTTTGGGTGGATTTGATTAGCCAAACTTGAATTTTGTCTGCTTGAACGATTCTTAGTCTTGAAAACGTTTTGAGCTTTGATTGATTTATATCTATGGGGTGAGGCAATTTATTCCGTGTTCATGTTTTATTTGCTTGAGGACAAGCAAAGGTTTAGCTTGGAGGAGTTTGATGAATCACATTTATATATAGTTTTTAGATGCATTTAGATTGCATTTAGAACTCCTTTTTGAGCATTTAGGTGCATAATGACATGAATTACATAAGTTGTGCTCTACTACTCCCTGCTTGTGTGTTTCGATGATTTTCAGGTTATTTTGATACAAAGTGATCACGAGTAACAAATATCTAGCCTGTTAATCATTTAAGATGAAGGTAGCTTGCACAAGGATCACAATGCATCCATTTGGGACAACTTTGAGTTGGAATGAAGTAAAGAGTTAGTGAAAGAAGTGCCAAAACTGACAAACCTTAACTATTTTTATTTTAAAATTTTCTAACAAATTGATAATCAAGAAATTCCAATTGGGTTGGATTCTAGACTTCAAGAGCTTTCCAATGATATGTCACACGCCCCAAACAGACTTCTGGTTTGAGAGATATGGCCTTCACAAGTTGACGCAAAATCGCCAGAAATTGGCTCCACCCGATCGGGCAACCATTGCCCGATCCAATCGGGTTGAACCTTCTCCATGTTGCCGTTGCTTTATTCCAAAAAAAGAAGAGATTTGAAGTTGGGTCAATTTTGCACCAACCCGATGCCATAGGACAACGGTTGCCCGATCGGGGCCGAAACCTTGACACCCGATCGGGTGGATTCGCCCGATCGCATCGGGTGGATTCGCCCGATCGCATCGGGTGAAGCCCATTTTATTTTATGAAGGAAATAAACATGGCCTAAAAATTTGTACCAACCCGATGCTATAGGGCAATGGTTTCCCGATCGGGTTGTTCCAACCCGATGCCATAGGGCAACCACCGCCCGATCGGGTACCGGGCTCGCGGAGCCGAAACTCTATCTTTTTTATATCGTTTTTAATTAGATTTTGGGGCTATTATAAATAGTTTTCCCTCATTATTTTAGACACATATTTTATTCTAGTTTATTTCTCATAGTTCTTAGCATAGTTTTACTTATTTTAAACACTTTAGATTAGATTAAAGGGGATTGAACCTATTCGATTTCAATAAAAGTTCCTTCTTTCTGTCAATTGGTATTCTTCTTTACCCTAATCTCTTTTATTATTCTTAATTGCTTAGCTTAAGTATTTAATCATTCATGATGCAATTGTTAGGGTTTCATATTAGTTTTGTTGTTGTTAATTCGATTATGAGTGAGTAGTTCTCTTTCTAGGGTGTTAGATAGGAAAGCCATGTTTATACCATGATTGTGATTTAGATTTATATCAATTTCTAGGGCTTGATTAGGGTGATTGTGATGTGGTTTGTTCTTTATTGAGTAATTAATGTCAGTGTACAATTTCATTGGTTGCTTGTGGTTAATAGTTGTTTGCACAGATCCGTCTTACGACTAGAGGCCTAGGACACGTCAGTAGTTCTGATTACTTTAGTGAACATGCGGCGTATGTTGAACTATGAGCATTGAGTCTTAACCATAGCTCAACACATGCTCTAATCCCCGACTCTTGACTTAGGTTTTGATAGTAGTTGACCCTTTTTGATTGGTATAAGCATGGTGGACCGACCTAATACCCTAGGTTTTTAGTCCATGGTCAATTCCTCGATTTAATCTGTCTTCTTTAGCTTAATCTTTAGTTCAGTTAATTCTTCTCCGATTTCATCTGAAGTAGCTGAATTGATTGAATATTAATTTAGAAACTCTGTCTCCCTGTGGATTCGACCCTGCTTCCCTTGACTACCATAGTTAGAGGACTGTAGGTTTATCTTTGAATAGGTGATACGACTACATCCTATCAGTGACCAAGCGTTAAAGCTCCTTGAAGGTCGCCGACGAGCCACCTTTTCCTGTCAGAGCTCTCTCCTTTTTCTGTCCGTCCAGCTTCAACCGCCACGGAATAATCGCCGGCCATCCCCTCCCTTCCCTCCCCCTGGCCGGTTCGATCTCCTCCGAGCGCAGTTGTTCGCGACGTCTACCCCCCTCCTAAACCCGCCGGTGCTCCGGCGAGGCCTTGTTTTTATTGTGTTTTTGTTTTTTTACTCTTGTAGATCTGTAGATCTATAGTTGGTTTTGTTGTTTTTCTCTTTTAGTTCTTCAGATTTGTAGTGTGGTGGTTTGCCTAAGCGGGGTGCAACTAAGAGGAATCTCCCTTGCCCAGTGGTTGATCTACACAAAGGTGCCGGCGTTCTAGAGAACCTTGGGCTAACTCTACCGCCTCTGTAGTGTTTACCGCTCGAAGGGTGGTGTTGAGGTAAAGGTAGAGTTAGGGTTTCGTAGATTCTCGTGGTTAACTTGTCTTGTCGCCGCTGTTTCAACCTCAATTTCAGTGGTTAACTCTAACGCCGCCGTCTTGGGAAATCCTTTTAAACGACCCTTGCCGGTAAAGGTGAAGTTAGAGTTAAGGTTTATTGAAATTCGAAGGTGTTTATTTACTGTCTCTCTTTGTTTCGACCCTGGATGGATCTGCTCAGATTACCCTCTGCCCCCTTGGTTGGTATGGTTTTTTCGTTGATTGGACCAGATACGGTAATGTAATGGACGCCAATTGCTCTCCTATAATCAGCTGATTCCAACCCGGTTCTACTGCAAAACAAGAGATCGTTAGACCCCCTTGTAATAGTAAGCTGCAACAGACAGCGATGCACGAGACGAGGGCTTTCACCGAGTGTCCAATCTACTCAACGATCGTGGTTTTGGCATATTAGGACTAAGTTTATTTCAGTCATGTTTGTATCTGATTATGTGGGTATATGTTGTAATTTTCTTATGAATCAATGAATGAATCTAATCTTCCTTCAAAAAAAAAGGTGATGCAGCATCAGGACTTTGACTCACCACCCAACAAGAGTAGAGGAAGAACAATAGCAGCAACATCGATGGGCAGAAGGCGGACAGTGGTGAAGGCCATCGGGTAGGAGGCAATGAGGCACGAGAGCAGGAGAAGACAAGGACGAGAGAATTTTCGAAAGAGTTACAGTCAAATTGGTGGAAATGGAAAATAGTACTGTGTGACAGAAAATTCAAAAGTTAACGATTTTGGTAGTGGTGGATTAACGAAATGATAAAATAAGTTAATTGTTTAACGAATAATTCTCCAATGACTACCCTAAAATTGTAGCCACCACTTTCAACCTTAAATCACACCCGTTCATTTAAGTGTTAAATCTATACCCTTCATTGCATTGACTTCTTATATAGAATAAATGGATACTACATATATATTTGACATATATACGTAGGGGTGATTATTGAATGAAACGAGACTAAACTCTACTTAGCGGCTCGTGTTCGTTTAAGTTTATTCGAACTCGAGTCGAGCTGAAAACTTGATGAACCGAGTCGTTATCGAACCGAGCTTTGACTAAGCGTTGATCGAGCCGTTGCTGAGTTGTTCATGAACAAGCTTAACCTATTATTATTCTTAGCTTAACGTGTTTGCACAAAACCACCGTAACTTACCATTATTTTTGAAACTCCCACCTTTATGAATCTTTTTCCTAAATTTCCACCTAAAGTTTTTAAAACGTTTATAAACTCTCACCACTAAATAATTTTTCCCAAACTCTGTTAAGTGGTGGGCCCCACTTCAACTTTGTTATTTAATTTTCCCTCCAACACCTTCGTCTCCCTCTTCCTCTATCCAAAAAGCCACCAAAATCTTAATCAAACAAAGTCAGTATTAATTAAATCCCATTAATCCCACTATTTAACCTTAACCTATAACAAGGTTTCCATAATCAAAATGAACCCAAAAAAATAAGATCAGAGATGTTAAAACAGACAGAAAAGGAAGATACATCAAAGGATTTATCAATCATCAATCAAAGAATCCAACGGATGACATTGCATCTAAATCCACTGATGAACAAGAATGAGATAATAGCATTAATGGAGGTGGAGAGATGCAGAGGAGGAGAGAAAGGGAAGAAGGCAGCCATGGAAGTAAAAATTGAAGCTTTATCAGATTTCGATCACGAGAGGGAAATACAGAGATGTTCAAGAGAAAGTTTTTGAGTATTTTAGAAAAAGACTAGAACTTCAAACCCCAATTGAAATAAAAAAAGATGATCCTAGAGAGTTGTGTTTGAATCAACCTATGGGTTTGGTAAGAGAAGGTGGAATTCAACCTTTTAAATATGTTGTGGATGAACGTGCTATGTATTTTGCATTATTCGACCTTTTAAATCCTTCAAAATCCTTCAAATCATTGAAACTGGTTTGGGGACTTTGCTGCAAATCCAACAAAATAACAAAACTGAAGTGGGAGATGAATGTGTTGGACAAAAGAAGAGGGAGATGAAGGTGTTGGAGGGAAAATTGAATAACAAAACTGAAGTTGGGCCCACCACTTAACAGAGTTTGGTAAAAACTATTAAGTGGGGGGAGTTTATAAACGTTTTGAAAACAATAGGTGGAAATTTAGGAAAAAAATTCATAAAGGTGGGAGTTTATGAAATAGTGATAAGTTAAGGTGATTTTGTTCAAAAAATCCTTTTATTAAGGAATATTTTATAGGATTTTTTGTTCAAAACCACGTAAACTTTGAACGTTTTTAGAAACTCCCACCTTAATGCATTTCTTTTTAAAATTTCCACCTGTCATTTCCAATTTTATTAAAAACTCCCACCACTTAATGATTTTTGTTAAGTTTCGCTAACAAAATCCTTAAGTGGGCCCACATATGCATTTTAATAATAACTTACGCTGAAATCAAACTCAATTTCATCAATTTAAGGGCAAAATTTCAATAAATTTGGAGCAAGTTTGGAATGAATTACAACTATTTGGAAAGAATTGCAACTATTTTAATTTCAGTTTTGTTAACAAAATGTATATGTGGGATCCACTTAACGGTTGTGTTAACAAAATTCAACAAAATCCGTTAAGTGGTGAGAGTTTTGAATAAAATTGAAAATGGTAGGTGGAAATTTATATATAAAAAAAATCATTAAGGTGGGAGTTTCTAAAAACGTTAAAAGTCTAGGTGCAAAGATGCAATTTATCCTATTTTTTTATTTTGAATTTATTTTTGGACACTAAAACTATTAGCTTATTATTGTGCAATGTCTAGAACAAATATAATTTTAGATTCATACATAATATAGTATTTTAATATATAAAAGAATAATTGAGCCTGTTCACGAGTTTTTCGAGCCGAGCTTAATTAGCATAACTATGCTCGGCTTGTTAAGCTCTGGAGCCGAACTCAAACTCAAGCCGAGCCACCACAATTCGAGCTTTGACCGAGTCGAACCCAAACTGTTCACAAACAGGTTAGGCTCATTCTCACCCCCTATATATACCCAACGCCTCTTCTTTCTTACTTAAATCATTAACATTTATCACTATTTTTTACCAGATTCCCCAGTTTTTTTCATTGCTTCCGTTCTTTCACTATTCTATTATTTTTCTTTATCTATAAGATTTTTTTCTCATCTTTCACATTTGAGTTTATTGAGTTTGTTGTTAATGGATAGGTAATTTTTTAAAATATATATATAATCTCATTTATAAGTATGAGATTATATTAAGGTAAAAAGAATAATCCTTTAGGCTGCCCTCGCACAGGGCCACCAGGCCCACCACCAAAGGCCTAGGCCAATGTTTGGGGTAAAAATTGATCCTTAAACCAAGTTAGTGAAGATGGGAAGGCTCGCCACTTGAGGCACTCCCAATCATTATTAATGAATGTATATTATTTAGCATGACCATTTTTACAACTTTTCCAAAGAAGTGTTGCACTTATATATGAATATACAATTATGATGCGCCTTATAAATAATTGGATTTACCACTTCAACATCACTTCTAATTTTTCAGTGTAAAGCTATCAAAAAGATAATTCTTTAATATGTAAAAACAAATAACAACAAACTATAAAAAAAATCTTTCGGTAGAGCCTCGTCAAAATCTAAAACATCTTAAGTTGGGATGATTTTTAAAGCAAAAAGTGACAGGTAAAATCCGACCTTTATCTGGTCTTCTACCCCTGATACCACCTATGAGTAATCCAGTTATAATCTCATAATGGTACGCCATGACCTGTAACTTGTTTGACCGGTAAAAATAACCATTGACTTTGTTTTAAAAAAAACAACCTCAAAAAAACATCCTCCCGCTAGCAACCTCACTCCCTCACCTCACCTGCTAGCCCTCCCCTCCCCCCTGCCACCTCTCCCCCAGCCCACCCCACCACCGCACTCACTCCCCTTCCCGACCTATGGACCTGAAACTCCCTCAAAACTACCCCTCCCCTCCCCACTCTCGCAAATACCTCATCTGCCCCCGAAAACACCCAAACCCTGCTGGAAAACTACCGAAACAATTGTGGAGGAAGGGTTTTCGGTGGTTTTCCAACGGGGTTTGGGTGATTTCGGGGGCAGAGGAGGTATTTGCTAGAGTGGAGAGGGGAAGGGTGTAACACCCCGACAATTCTCTCTTTATAAAACATATATTTTTCCCAACTAAAACAGAGAATTATCAAGGCATTATCGCCCGAGTGAAAACGTATCGGCTTACTCAGAGTATTGCAGCGGAAAAACATTAAATATACTTTAATAAATACTTAAAACATAATAATTGTCAAACTGATATATAAACCTCGAAAGTAATTCAAAACCAATCAAAACATTTTAAAAATAAATAATCCATAAAACAATTCAATTAAAATAACGTAAAGGTAGGAGACAAATAAAATAATAAAACGATCTCCCAACTTCACTTCCCAAGTCCCAAGTGAATATTTGAGATTATGCATCATGCCCTCAAATCTGTAGGCAAATACTCAATTGAAAACTGTTCGCCAATAAAGGATCATCACAAGATCAATAAGCACAACCATGATCGACACACAGAAAAGCACGTAATCAGCAAGGCTGAGTACATCCATAAATAAAATAAAATACGAAACCTAATCAATATACTACTAAGTAATAAAACATGATCAATAAAAATACCTCAAGACTTCAACTCATAAAATAAGACTTGACTTCACAAGACACACAACAGGATATATATTTAGTAAATTAAATAGACAATGGATCGAGTTGTCCAACCAAAAACAAGTCTTCAAAATGAAAGACCGAGTTACGGGCGCGACTCCGTAACCCCTTGACCAACGATATCGAGGAACCTTTAGAATTAAAAATAGGGTACGGTGATCAATCTGACCCCAAGAAAAGCCATGGGCTACCACTAGGGGTGTTAATGAGCCGAGCTTGCTCGCGAACTATTCGAATTCGGCTCGGGCAAAGCTCGGTCAAAGCTCAGCTCGGTGGGGCTCGACTCGAGCTCGGGCTCGGCTCGAGTTTTAATGAGACGATACGTGAGACAGACTAAGCTCGGCTCGAAAAGCTCGTGAGCGGCTCGAATTATTTTTATATCATATATTTACCAAAGTGTTCACTATTCTCTTAGAACTAAAGTCCCACATTGGCTAAGAAAACAAGCACCAACCTTATTTTCTTTATAAACAGCTACTACTCCTTTTTCCTCAACTTAGAGCTTTATTTTGTACCTCCTTGGATGGTATACAAAATTTATACTCAATTTCCTTTACAAAAGGAATAAAGTATATTTTAAAGTATTTTATTTAATAATAATTATTTAAATGCACTTAGAGTTTTATTGTTACAAGGCTGAAAGTATTATTTAATACGTCCCACATTGAAATTATAGTGAAGTTAAGAAAGAAACAAAATTATAAAAACATATGTCGAGTGATTCTTTTTTCTTTAACAAAACATTGAGTCCCACATCGAAATTTTAGCAATGCTATAAGGGAAACCAAGTTATAACAGCATACGTTAGATAAGTTAAAAGAAATATGGAGTCCCATAACATGGGTTTGATGAGTTTGTCTTCATCAAACTATGGAGTCCCACATCGAAATCTTAGCAATGCTAAGAGGGAAACCAAGTTATAAAATGAGTTAGATAAGTTTGTTTTTCTTCATCAAACTATGGAGTCCCACATCGAAATCTTAGCAATGCTAAGAGGGAAATCAAGTTATAAAATCATATGATGGGTGAGTGGGTAAGAAACGAGCCATGAGCTTGAGCCACGAGCTTGAGATATCAAGGCTCGACGAGCCACGAGCTCGAGCCGAGCCGCGAGTAGAGTCTCACGAGCTCGAGCCGAGCTCAAATATCGAGTCTCGACGAGCCATGAGCTCGAGCCGAGCCGCGAGTAGAGTCTCACGAGCTCGAGCCAAGCTTGTCGGTATTCGGGCTTAGCTCGGCTCATTAACACCCCTAGCTACCACCATGTACTCCAACTCAGACTAGTCTAGAACTTCAGACGTGCACTAGTCTAAAGCTATTGATATTCACTTCCACTTTAAGTGTTAGTAAGTTATTTGATATTGGACTCTAAACAGACAACCAACACATAACACGAATACAACAAATATTCCTCTTTTATCTTAGGATTAAATAAGTGATCAAACAATTCCAATCGACCAAGAATTAATCCTCCAAATTTATTTGTTGACTTAAATCAACAATCGAATGTCCAAAGACAAAACATATACAAATTTATTTGTTGACTTAAATCAACATTTGGATGTCCAATGACAATAGATATACATACCCTACAAAGCCCTCGGTCTTTGCAAAGTAGTAAAATAATAATATCCAATAATAATCCAACTTACTCACAAAGTCCTCGACCTTTGAAAAGTAATAAAACATCCAATAATCAAATAATATTAATCCCTCATGTGAATTAATAAATAACTTCCCTTCCCAAACATGCTTGAATCAAACATCCATTCAATCATGTAATAAAACATAAAGGCTATTAACATGCTCAACAACACGTAATTCCAATTCAATAACCACGTATGAACCATAAAAAGGTTCCCTATACATGATACTATAAATAATCCTAATCCTTAGGACATGATACTAGTCTAACACATAAGGACATGTACGTACCTTGTGTTGACAAAGTGAGAGGCCACTTTAGAAATCTAGAAATCGCCTAAAGTAAATTTCTCCGCCTACCAAAACAATAACAACAATGAATTAATATTCTAATTAATTCACAGCAATATAATTTATTTTAAAACGCTTCAAAACTCGTTTTAAAATACTTCAAATACATGAAAGTTCCAACCTTTAACAACCTTTAATATAATACTCATAAACCTATACTTTAAAACCTCAAAAATAATTACTTTAATACTTAAAGCTCACTTTAAACAAATAATAATAAATCTGAAATTATAATTTATATTCATAATAGATAAAAATCAGATTTTTAATAATTCGAGTAATAAAGTTAAAAAAAACTTTATTATAAAACATACAAAACTCATAAAAATTATAACTTTAACATTAAACTATAATTAAATATTAAATTAGAGGATAAGGGTTAAGAAATAACCGAAGAAAACTACGAAAAATCGGACAAACACGAAGGGTGAAGACACGCACGAAGGTGCGTGGCGCGTGCAGTAACGCGCGATTGCTGCTGCGCGTCGTGCTGGCGAACGAAGGCAAACGAGGGAATGGGTGCGTGGCTGCTGCGGAAGCACGCACGGCAAAGCGAGAGGGGGTGATGGTGGTGTGCGGTGGCCGGAAAATAAACGGAGAGAAGTGAGGGAGAGGGGCGCTGGTTTGGGGAGCGAAGGGAGAGGAAAAATAAAAAGTGTACAACTAAGGGTTTGGGGGGTATTTATAGGTTTTGCCTAAAAACCTATGCCACTTAGGTTAGGCTTAGGTTTGGGCTCAAGTTGATCATGAAACTTAAACAAATGGTTTGGGCTACTTAACCCAACATTTAAATTATTTTAAACACGACCCAAAACCTTTAAATAAAATACTCAATATTTAAATTCAACCCAATAAATATTAATGATTATTTAAAACGTTTAAACAATCATTTGACTTTCAAAATAGTCAATACTTAAATAATTAAATAAAAATAAAATATGAAAATAATTATAAATATACTTTAATATATTTGTAAAATTCATAAAATTATGGGGCATTACAGTCTAGCCCTCTTAAAAGAAGTTTTGTCCCGAAACTTGGCACAAAAAACTAAATCGTTTGGAAAAATTCTATACTTAAACTTTTCAAAACTGAAAACTCGGAAAAGCTTGTGTCACACATGTGCACAATTTACCAATCCAACCTCAAATGTGTCACTCATGGACACGTCATTGTGCACCAATATGTGCAAATCGCAAAAATAAGCATAAAAATGCATTAAAATACCATAAAAATCGGTAAAAGCGCGAAATTCTATCGCATTCTATTCCTCTTAAAGGAAACGAGTTACGCCCTCATAACTCACCTCAACAAACAAATCAGGATACTTCTTCCTCATATCATCCTCGGCTTCCCATGTTGCCTCCTCGGACTCATGGTTAGACCAAAGTACTTTCACGATACTCACATCCTTGTTGCGTGTACTACGCACCTTCTTGTCCAAAATCTTCACAGGCCTTTCCTCATACGTGAGGCTACTATCAATCTGAACTCTTTCGGGTTCTAGAACATGATTCTCATCAGGAATATACCTCTTAAGCTGTGAAATATGAAACACATCGTGCATCTTCTCGAATTCCATCGGCAAAGCCAACTTGTAGGCTACTTTACAAACTCGTTGCAAAATCTCATACAGATCCACATACTTGGCACTCAACTTTCGTTCCTTACCAAATATCATAACACTTTTAGTCGGTGAAACTTTCAAAAACACTCTATCGCCAACGGCGAACTCATCTTCACGCCTCTTCAAATCAGCGTAACTCTTCTGCATATCCTGGGCAGCTTGGATTCTAGCTTGAATCAACTTCACATTCTTGACGGTCTCCTTAATAAATTCAGTCCCTAGGACTATATTCTCACTAAAGTAATTCCAACAAATAACTTCTACACTTCCGTCTGTACAAAGCTTCAAATGGTGCCATTTTTATACTCGCATGGTAACTATTGTTCTATGAAAACTCAATCAAATCTAGTTGGTCTTCCCAAATTCCTTGAAAATCAATTGTACATGCTCTTAACATGTCCTCCATAGTCTAATTGGTCCTCTCAGTTTGACCATCTGTCGCAGGGTGAAAAGCAGTACTCATCTTCAACGTAGTTCCAAGATTCTGCTGAGCTTTCTGCCAAAACTTCTAGAGCAATCTCGAATCACGATCTGAAATAATATCCTTCAGCACACCATGGAGTCTCACGACGTGCTTAATATAAGTCTTTCCAAGTTCCTTCATCTTCCATGTCTCTTTGATCGGAATAAATACGGCAGATTTAGTCAATCGATCCACAATCACCCAAATAGTATCATTGCCAGTATTGGTCTTTGGCAATGCTGTCACGAAATCCATAGAAATCGAATCCCACTTCCATCCAGGTACTTCTAACGATTGGACCTTTCCTATAGGTCTCTTGTGATATATCTTCACTTTCTGGCAAGTCAAACATTTGGACACGAACTCAGCGACTTCTCGCTTCATATTCGTCCACCAATAATTATCCTTAAGGTCTATATACAACTTATCACCACCAGGGTGTACAGAATACAGAGTATTGTGACCTTCCTCCATAAGCTTCCTCTTAAGCTCTTCACACTTCTTTGGTATGCACTACCTTCCTTTGAATCTCAGACTTCCATCCTCATGGATCTTAAGATAAACTTCTTTTCCTTGCTTTATCTTCTCTTTAATCTTGTCAAGATGTTCATCTCCAACTTAACTCTCCAAGATATCATCGAAAATCGACGATCCTAACAACAAAGCGCTCAATCTTGCTTCTATCTCTCCAGGATTCAAAATCTCAAGGTTAAGCCTTTGCATATCTCGATACAACTCTTCGGAAACTACCAACGCATTCACGCTATGGCTCGTCTTCCTACTCAAAGCATCAGTGACTACGTTCGCCTTCCCTTCATGATACTGGATATCCAAGTCATAATCCTTGATCAACTCTAACCATCTCCTTTGTCTCATATTGAGATCCTTCTGACTGAAAATATACTTCAAACTCTTATGGTCGGTGAATATCTTCACTGTCGCTCCATAGAGATAATGTCTCCAAATCTTCAATGCAAACACAATATCAGCTAACTCTAAGTCATGGGTAGGGTATTTAGACTTATACGACTTCAACTGACGCGATGCATACGCAATCACCTTCCCATTCTGCTGTAACACACATCCCAGACCATTCTTCGAAGCATCACTATATACCTCGAATCCATCATTCCCATCGGGCAGAGTCAAAACAGGATCTGAGGTTAAACGATCCTTCAAAATCTGAAAGGCTTCCTCACACTTCGCATTCCATTCAAACTTCGACTCTTTCTTCATCAAAGTAGTCATAGCTCTCGCTATCCTCGAGAAATCTTTCACAAACCTTCTAGAATAACCTGCCAATCCCAGCAAACTTCTTATATCAGACACATTCTTCTGTCTAGGCCACTCACTAACGGCTTGTATCTTTACAGGATCCACATAAACTCCTTCCTTAGACACATAATGACCAAAAAATGCAACTTTCTCCAAACGGAACTCACACTTAGAGAACTTGAAAACAATTGATTTTTCCTAAGCGTCTCCAAAACCATCCTCAAATGCTTATCGTGCTCTTCTTCATTCTTCGGGTAAATCAAAATATCGTCAATGAATATCACGACAAACTTGTCTAAGAACTCATGGAAAATCCTATTCATCAAGTCCATAAATACTGCAGGTGCATTTGTCAACCCAAATGGCATCACAGTAAACTCATAGTGTCCATATCTCGTTCTAAAAGCACTATTAGGCATATCCTTATCGGCTACCTTCAATTCATGATACCCCGAAAACAAATCAATCTTCGAGAAAACACTAGCTCCATTCAACTGATCGAAAAGATCATCTATCCTCGGCAAAGGATACTTGTTCTTAATAGTCACATTGTTCAACTCACGATAATCAATACACAACCTCATACTACCATCCTTCTTCTTCATAAATAACACTGGTGCTCCCCAAGGTGACGCACTAGGTCTAATGTAACCTTTGTCCAACAACTCTTGCAATTGAGTCTTCAACTAACTCATTTCAGGAGGTGCCATCCTGTAGGGTGCTTTCGAAATAGGTGCAGTTCCAGGAACTAAGTCTATGGTAAACTCAACGGCTCTATTAGGCCACATTCCAGAAATCTCACTTTAAAACACATCTAAGAACTCATTCACAATAGGTACATCCTCAATTCTCGACTCAACTTCCTTGCTTACATCTCGCACACTACACAAGAATACTTCACAACCTTTCCTTATTAATTTCTCAGCTTGCATAACACAAATGATCCCAAAACTCTTAGGTTTCCCAAAACGTCCGTACGAAATCGACTTCCCCGAAGGACTCTTCAAAACTACCTCTTGAGCTTCACAATCTATCTTGAATTTGTAAGAACTAAGTCAATCCATTCCTAGAATAACGTCTAGGTCTCCCAAATTGAATTCTATGAGATTAGAGGGAAAACTACAACCTCCTATCTTCAACGGTACGTTTCTAAACATCTTAGTACACTTCACAACTTCTCAGTAGGAATACTAATAGGAAAATCAACGACTTCAAAGTCTACTAGGCCTAAACTCTTAATAACAGACGACGAAACAAAAGAATAGGTCGCTCCGGAATCAAATAACGCTTTAACTAAAGTGGAGTTGATAGAAAAAGTACCAGAAACTACATCAGCGGACTTTTCAGCTTCAGTACGACTCATCACGAACAGTTTCCTTGGAGCTTTACTCTGGTAGTTGTTGTTGTTGCTTCTGTTCACAAGCTTAGTGTAGCTTCCGTGACCATTCAGCGACCCTGATGGTTTCGGTCCTTGGTTGCTAGCTTGGTTATAACCAAATCTCGCCTGACCATTGCCTCCATTGGCATTATGTTCATGTTTCTGCTTCATGAAACACTCGAACTCCCTATGTCCCTTCTTCTGACAATAATTGCACGTAACCAGATCTCCCGTAAAGTCTCTACCAGGGTGGTTCTTGTTACATCTCTTACTATAGTAAGTCCTCTCAGGCTTGGCCCCATCACTAGACCCTTGACCATTCCTGTTCTAAAAGTTTCCATTTCCATTGCTGTTCCTCTTGTAACTACCTTGACTTCCTCCAGCTTGGAAATATTTCCTCTTATCTCCGAGGGCAACGTTCTTCTTGTCATGCCTAGTCTGCAATCCGTAAATGGGAGCGGCTCGCCCATACACAATATCTAGGGATGTAAAGGTTTCACCTCCTAGTCCCAATTGATTTTTCCTCAGTCAGACCTTGCTCAAATCTCTGAGCTTTCAGTTCCTCAGTAGCGACTACCTCAGGTGCAAATCTAGACAAGGCTATCAACTTGCTCTAGTATTCAGAATCATATTCCCCATTCTAAGGTTAATGAACTCTTGGGCCTTTTGCTTCCTCATGAAAGAACGGTAAAACTTTCCCCTAAGGGCAGTGGTAAAGGAATCCCAATTGAAATCAACCTCGGCACTAATCCTAGTCCCGTTTTTCTTCCACAAAAGATCAGCCTCATCTTTGAGATACATCACGGCTTGATCTACCTTCATTGCCTCAGGGCAATTCACAGCTCCAAATATTTTGTCGAACTCTCTAATCCAACTCCCAAGAAAGTAGGGTCAGTCTGACCCTTAAAATAAGGTGGCTTAACTTAGCCAGCTTCTCGAACATATCGCCTGCAGTGTCAGGACATTCAGTTCTCTCTTGGGTCAATCTCTCTGCCAAAGACGAATGGCAGAGGCTAGGGAGACATCGTTGTTGGCCATCCTACTGCGTAACCTATGAAAAACACATATGCCCAATTCAGGTCACGATTCATAACTAATTTCCATTCTAAGAAGGCATCGAAAAGAAAATTGATCATACACGATCATCTGAAGAAAATAGGTTCAACGAAGTTTTACTTGGAATAAATCCGAAGTACAGACAATTTTATTTAGAACAAATCCAAGCAGCAATGAATTTATTTGGAGTACATCCAATCTCAAACAATTTATTTGGAATACATCCAAGCACAAACAATTTATTTGGAATATATCCAAGCACAAACAATTAACATTACTTGCACAATCATGCAAAAATTAAATAGCCAACCATGAGAAATAAAATAAAATAATTCCCATTTGCGTACTAAATAAATATTGCTCAACTCATATGACCAAAGAATATTTTATTTCTCCCAAAATAATAACAATGAATATTTCCTCAATTCATAACAAGAATCTACTATATATAATTCCTCAAATGAATAGTCCTAAAATAAATAGCTAGTGTAGCATAGCTACCTTATTCCAAAGAAATGCTAAAATAAATAGAGAAAATAGTATCAAAATAAATCTCAAGGACTAACATCATGATTCCTATCCTTCTTTTCCTTGTACTTCTCAGGAGTGAATACCTCGTCCTCGAAATCATCCATATCCTCAATCACACATTTATAATTCGGTTCTTTAGCTCTTGTTGTCCTCCTAATATGTTTAGGTGAAGGTTCATCGACGTCCTCAATCTCATCCTCACTATCAGTGTCATCATCAAGTATTTCAGCCAGAAAAGAAGCATAAATATCCTTGCGGGTTTGACCTCTAGCTCGGTCGAACTCTTGTAACATCTCATCATCACTCTCAGTAGCAACTCTCAAAATACGGCGTAATCTAACCTCTAAACTAGTGTAGCTCTCAAGCACAGGCTCAGTGTCGGATTCGTCATCATTAAGTACAATAGGATTGAAAAAACTTCCAACTCGATCGACTTCACTATCAGACATGCCTAAAGGTCCATCTACTGCTGAGCAAGACATCTACAATGAACAACGTTCATTCTTAACGTACATTCCCAAAATAAATAAAATAATAAATCAACAACCAACCAAAAGAAACATATACAGACTAAAAATAACTGAACAGACTAAAAGTAGCTGAACAGACAAAAACAGCTGAACAGACTAGAAGATATGAAATAAACTGAACACAACAATATAATGCAGACATATGATATTTCTATCTTATATGCCCATCCTAAACTACCCATCTCACTCAAATAAAATAAATAAGCAAGATAAAAATAATTTTCGAAACTCAACAATTTTTAAAAATGTTCAATAAATACCGAAAAATATTTAAAATTTTCAGACAAATAAAAATAAAATTTCGGATCAAATCTGAAAATGCCAAAATAATAAAAGGAAATAATTAATTATAATTTTCGGACATTTTAAAGAAAACCGAAAAAAGAAATAAAGAATTAGAAATACATCAACATAAATTTGAAAATAAAATTAGAAAATAAAAAAAATTCCAATCAAAATAAGATTTGAAAATAAAATCCCCATCAAAATAAGATTCGAACCTTTTTCAAAAACAAACCTCTAATTCTTCAAAATAAAGTTAAGAAATGAATAAGTAGGCGCTTAATTTCATAAAATACTTTGTAAATAACTAGCTAGCTAGGCGCCTAAAAAAATATATAGTTTTGGAATAAAAGGCCAATAAAACCTTAAGCTCCAAGTACCATTTTTTAACACCCCGACAATTCTCTCTTTATAAAAATTATATTTTTCCCAACAAAAACAGAGAATTATAAAGGCATTATCGCCTGTGTGAAAACGTATCGGCTTACTCAGAGTATTGCAGCGGAAAAACATTAAATATACTTTAATAAATACTTAAAACATAATAATTGTCAAACTGATATATAAACCTCGAAAGTAATTCAAAACCAATCAAAACATTTTAAAAATAAATAATCCATGAAACAATTCAATTAAAATAACGTAAAGGTAGGAGACACATAAAATAAAGAAACGATCTCCCTACTTCGCTTCCCAAGTCCCAAGTGAATATTTGATATGATGCATCATGCTTTCAAACATGTAGGCAAATACTCAATTGAAAACAGCTCGCCAATAAAGGGTCATCACAGGATCAATAGGCACAGCCATGATCGACACACAGAAAGCACGTAATCAGCAAGGCTGAGTACATACATAAATAAAATAAAACACGAAACACAATCATGATACTACTAAGTAATAAAACATGATCAATAAAAATACCTCAAGACTTCAACTCTTAAAATAAGGCTTG
Source organism: Patellifolia procumbens (assembly GCA_947645195.1). NCBI lineage: Eukaryota > Viridiplantae > Streptophyta > Magnoliopsida > Caryophyllales > Amaranthaceae > Patellifolia > Patellifolia procumbens. Next base: position 331,746 of record CANSGD010000290.1, read on the forward strand.
ACTTCACAAGACACACAACAGGATAAATATTTAGTAAATTGAATAGGCAATGGATCGAGTTGTCCAACCAAAAACCAATCTTCCAAAATGAAAGACCGAGTTACGGGCGCGACTCCATAACCCCTTGACCAAAGATATCGAGGAACCTTTAGAATTAAAAATAGGGTACGGTGATCAATTCGGCCCCAAGAAAAGCCATGGGCTACCACCATGTACTCCAACTCATACTAGTCCATATCTTCAGACGTGCACTAGTCTAAAGTTATTGCTATTCACTTCCACTTTAAGTATTAGTAAGTTATTCGATGTTGGACTCTAAACAGACAACAAACACATAAAATGAATACAACAAATATTCCGCTTTTATCTTAGGATTAAATAAGTGATCAAACAATTCACATTGACCAAGAATTAATCCTCCAAATTTATTTGTTGACTTAAATCAACAATCGAATGTCCAAAGACAAAACATATACAAATTTATTTTTTGAGTTAAATCAACAATTGGATGTCCAATGACAATAAATATACATACCCTACAAAGCCCTCGGTCTTTGCAAAGTAGTGAAATAATAATATCCAATAATAATCCAACTTACTCACAAAGTCCTAGGCCTTTGAAAAGTAATAAAACATCCAATAATAAAATAATATTATCCCTCATGTGAATTAGTAAATAACTTCCCTTCCCAAACATGTTTGAATCAAACATCCATTCAATCATGTAATAAAACATAAAGGCAATTCACATGCTCAACAACACGTAATTCCAATTCAATAGCCACGTATGAACCATAAAAAGGTTCCCTATACATTATACTATAAATAATCCTAATACTTAGGACATGATACTAGTCTAACACATAAGGACATGTACGTACCTTGTGTTGACAAAGTGAGAGGCCACTTTAGAAATCTAGAAGTCTCCTAAAGTAAATTTTCGCCCTACCAAAAAAATAATAACAATGAATTAATATTCTAATTATTTCACAGCAATATAATTTATTTTAGAACCCTTCAAAACTCTTTTAAAAATACTTAAAATACATTAAAGTTCCAACATTTAACAACCTTTAATATAATACTCATAAACCTACACTTTAAAACCTAAAAAATCATTACTTTAATACTTAAAGCTCACTTTAAACCAATAATAATAAATCTAAAATAATAAATTATATTCATAATAAATAAAAATCACATTTTTTAATTAATTCGAGTAATAAAGTTTTTAACTTTATTATAAAACATACAAAACTCATAAAAATTATAGCTTTAACATTAAACTATAATTAAATATTAAAGTAGAGGATAAGGGTTAAGAAATAACCTAAGAAAACCACGAAAAACCGGACAAACACGAAGGGTAAAGACACGCACGAAGGCGCGCGGCTGCTGCTGCGCGTTGTGCTGGCGGACGAAGGCGAACGAGGGAGTAGGTGCGTGGCTGCTGCAACACACACGACAAAGCGTGAAGGGGTGAAGGTGGTGTGCGGTGGCCGGAAAATAAACGGAGAGAAGTGAGGGAGAGAGGCGCCAGTTTGGGGAGAGAAGGGAGAGGAAAAATAAAAAGTGTACAACTAAGGGTTTGGGGATATTTATAGGTTTTGCCTAAAAATTATGGCACTTAGGTTAGGCTTAGGTTTGGGCTCAAGTTGATCATGAAACTTAAACAAATGGTTTGGGCTCCTCAACCCAACATTTAATATTATTTTAAACACGACCCAAACCTTGAAATAAAATATTCAATACTTAAATTCATCCCAATAAATATTAATGATTATTTAAAACGTTTAAACAATCATTTGAATTTCAAAATATTCAATACTTAAATAATTAAATAAAAATAAATATGGAATATACTTTAAATATATTTATAAAATTCATAAAATTACGGGGGATTACAAGGGGTGGTTTTGAGGGAGTTTCAGGGGAGGGGGCGGGGAAGGGGGAGGTTTTTTCTCTTTTTAAAGTTATTATTTATTAATTAGAATTAAGACTTTAATTAAGAGCTTAGGTTTACCACAACAAAGAGTAAAATGTCAAGCCTTTTCTCTATACTTAATTAGTTGTTAATTATGTAATTAGGAGAGTTTACCTACAATTATAGGTGGAAGATCGAACAAGGTCTAGATTTTCCTGGATTACGTGGAAGACATGGCAAAGGTCGGATTTTTCCTATCAATTTTTTCATTTTAAAAGGAAGAATCAGTTACTAGTTTTTAGTAGAATGAAATTTTCAATCAAAGTAAAAAAAAAAACTAAAAAGATAAGTAGGCGGTTACTACTATTTTTTCAGATAAAGCTTTAGATCCCTAGGGTTTGATCTTAGGTACTATCTTGTTAGTTAAGATCATACAATCAAAGGAAGACATCGTTTTAGCAGAGATATTAATCTCTAGATCTTTGAATGGTAGCTCACCATGAGTAAACCCATTTCTTTGCTTAATGCTGTTTTTCATTTTCTCGCATATTAAAAGTGTACACAGTTGTCTTACCAGCATTAGTTACAAGGCCAGAAGCAAAGAAGGTGGACAGAGCTCTAGAAAGCTTAGATCTCCTTTACAGAATAGTAAGAGGTCATCTGCAAAAACTAGATGGTTCAAACCAGGTCTCTTATATATACTATGGAACTTAAAATCCCTTCTATCAACAATTTCAGAGAGAAGTCTGGAAAGATACTCCATGCACAACACAAATAGGAGGGGAGACATGGGATCTCTTTGCCTCAAACCTTGCTTACCAGGGGAAAACTATGAGTAGAGCCATTAAGGACAATAGAAAAATGAGGAGAAGACACAAGCCATTACCCACCCTACAAATTTAGCAGGAAAACATAAAAGCCTTGAGCATATCACTGCTATTACTTTAGTCCCTAAAGTAAAAAACCTTTCTATAGTTAGAGACTTTAGACTTATAGCTTGTTGCTCTATGTTGTATAAAACCATCACTTAGCTTATTTGTTGTAAACTGAATATGCTTTACCAGAGCTCATTGATCCTAATCAAGGAGCACTTGTAACTGGTAGACAGATTATTAATAATGTTCTCATATGTCAAGATCTTTTGAGACATTACAGAAGAAAACAACCAAAAAACTGGTGTACTTATGAAAAATGATCTTAGGAAAGCCTATGCTTCAGTAATTGGGTTTTCATTGAGGATCTTCTGAGAGCTCTTTTGTTCCATGATCAGGTGGTGAAAGTTATTGTGGCTTGCATCACTACTCAACATATTACCTTCATTATTAATGGTGGAACTGAGGGATATTTTCCAGCAAAAAAAAGGGTTGAGACAAGGAGATCCAATGTCCCCACTCATCTTTGTCTTATGTATGGATTATCTAACGAGAATCCTAATATGTGGGTAAGTTGGAGGAGTTTAACTTTCATCCAAGGTGTGCTAGTTTGCAACTCAATCACCTGCATTTTGCAGATGAGCCCATGATTTTTTATAAGGGTGAGGTTAAGTCTGCATATCTTCTCCTTCAGGGGATGAAACTCTTTTCACAATCCTCAGGTTTGGTTGCTAACAATAGTAAATTTTCCCTTTATACAACTGGAATGTTAGCTGATGATGTTCAAAGATTGACGGATCATTCTGGATTTTGTGCGGGCGACTTTCCATTCAGATATTTGGGTGTTCCTATCCGTGATAAAAAAAATTGCAGTTGATTGTGAGATATTTATAGAGAAAATGACCACTAGAATCCATACATGGAGCTCTAGGCATCTCTCATTTGCAGGTGACAGGCTAAAGTTGTATCACCTAATCAAAAGTAATCCTAAATCATCTAACAATAGTAGTCAGGGAAGCAGGGTCAAATCCACAAGGAGACAGGTTTCCGTAGTTTAAATTCTTAACTATAAAGCTACTTAGATGGAAACAAGGTTTGAATTGATCAACTAATATTAAACTAATGAGAATAACAACTAAACAATGATTGAATCAGATAATAAAAGCCTAGGGTACTAGCTCGATCCACCATGCATATATCAATCAAAGGGGTTTAAAAGACTAACAAAACCTAGGTTTAGAGTCGAGCAATTAGAGCAGGTGTTAAGCCTACGATCAGGTCATAACGCTCATAATCCAACATATGCAGTACGATTTCTCACATAATCAAGACTAATAGTGTGTTCTAAGCCTCTACCAATAAGCCTACGATCGGGTCATACTAGTATTGCCAGACGCAATTCATGAAATTGGCCCCTAACATAAATCACGCATGAAGAACAAATCACACTATACTACTCAAATTACAATCTAAGCAATGCTAATACTTTAAAATCAAAGTCATAATATAAGCATGGCTTCCATCCCTAGAAACCCTAGAAAAGGAGCTACTCAGACATAACTACGGAAACTAAAGCAATCATATTTAAAGAATACATAATTAAGATCCAAGAAAGCAATAATCAAAATAATGAAAGGCAAAGTAAGCACGATTACCAGAACTATGCGAAAGGAAGAAACTTCATTGAAATCAAATGAAGTTCGAACTAAATAAACTTGATAGAAAACTAAATGTTTTATTACGAAACTAAACTAAAACTAAGATAAACTAAGCTCCTTAAACGAAATTAAGGTTTAGTATTTATAGTCTAAGGTTTGAAAATGGGAAAAAGTGGGAAAGAGAGCCTTCCGAGAAAGCGCTCGGGCGGGGGTGCTAGGCCCGGGTGGTCGGGCGGGAAACGACGAGCTTCAAAAACACTCCTCATAACGGGCGCTCGGGTGGCCGGGCGAGTTGGCCCGGGAGGGGCGGGACTGGCCCTGTAATACCCCGAATTTTCAAAGCTTATTTTATTATTTATTAAAGTTTAATATTATTTTCCACTTAAACTTATTTGCTGATAATTCAATTTTATTTGATAATAATGTTTATTAAAAATAATTTCATTTAGTTTTGAATAACGATTTTATTTGAAATGATTTAATTGAAATGTATTTTATTTAAATAAACTAATTATTCATTTTTATTATATCTAATTAATTTAATTATTATTGAAATTCTTATTTAGTTTGTGGGCATACTTACATAATAGTCCATCCATATTAGAAACCCATACAAAGCCTAATCCATACAAACACAAAGTTCATATACATAAGCCATAAAATGACAAAGATTGTGAGTTTGCTGAAGGATTTTTTGACAATAACCACCTTTTCTTTACAAGTTTTTTAAAGTTACCACCTTTAATTTTTTTTAAATGACCACCATAACGTTACAAATGCCTTAAAACTTTCCACCACTTGACGGAATTTTCCATTTATATTCATTACTGGGCCCCACATATTAACTAACATTCTTCATTCCCTCCTTTCAAACCACGAAATCCCAATTTCATTCAAAAAAAAACCTTAGTTCATCAATTTGCACCTAAATTTCTCGAACCTGGACAGATTTTAGACCCAAAATATAAATTAGCAACACAAACGACACTAATCCATGCTATTTGAGGTGTTAATTTTCTAAATTAGGGTTTTCTGGGGATCCTGCAATCTAGGGTTTGACCAAGTTAAAAATTGGGGTAATTTTTTGTGTTATTTGTGTAATTGAAAATTGAAGCAAGATTTGACAATTACACTTTCAAAATAGCTAAATGTTGATGTTTCCATTGTAATCAATCTAGGTAATGGCCAAAATAGGTGAAGGAACAGTTAGTAAAGGCTAAGATTTTACACAACATCTTTCCCCAAATTTATCACACGAAAACCCTAGCTTTTTGAATCACCGGAAAAACCCTAATTTGCAAAATTAACATGTCGAATTACCTGAATTAGTGTCGTTTCTATTGCTGCCTTGGAAAGTAGGTCTTAAATCTCCCCAAATTGCTCCTAATTTCAACATCAATTGAAGAGCTAGGTTTTCTTTCACATGAAATTGGGAATTTCGTGGTTACAAAAGGGGAATGAAGGTGGTTAGTTGATATGTGGGGTCCACTAACAAAGAAAAGTGGAAATTGCCGTCAAGAGGTGGGAACTTTTAAAGATTTAATAACGTTATGGTGGTAATTTTAATAAAAAAAATTAAGGTGGTAACTTTAAAAAACTTGTAAGGAAAAGGCGGTTATTGTCAGATAATCCTTTGCTGAAATTACAAATAATGTAATTATCACCTATAACATCCTTATCATATCATACAACTTATCACCATCTAATTCCCTTATCACTTATCACCTTCCATCTTCTTCCTCTCTTCAACCGTATGAACACACCCCTAACTTGTCTCTGTCAATTTGACCTAAAGTGAATCCCCAACCCCCCCTAATTTCTTCCTTTCTCTGATCAAATCTCTGAGCATATCTTACCTCTTCATTACCGATTACTCCTCATCAATTGAGGTTGACAAAGAGAATCCAATTTCATAAATTTTGGCCTATAAATACTACCCATAACCCACCCCAAGAACTCAAGCAAACCAACTCTAAAGGTTTGCTTCACTACCTTCTTCACTCTTTCTTTCCTCTTTGCAAGTTTTGATTTTTGTTTTGAAAAACAAAAAGATTTTTTTTGTTTTATATAAACCACCGAAGCTACGGCCACCACCGCACCTCCGCCCGACAACCACAAACCACCAGCCCAAATCGCCATTGCACCAAAGCCGCCTGAAACCCCAAGCCGAACAGTCTTCGCTCGCCCTCCTCCTTCGCCCAACACCATCTCGCACCACCCTTCGACCGCGGCAGCCCAATCGAACCCACAACCTTCTCGCCCTTACTCTCGCCTGAGCCCGCATCATAGTCGTCAGCCGCATTGCCGCCGACCACCAAGCACGAGCAACGAACTTCTGTGCTCCACCTCCTTCCCCTGTTTCCCTTTCTCTTCTTTCTTTCTTTCTTTACTACTTCTTTCTTTCTTCCTTCACCAAGTACTTAAAATGATTTTTATAAATAATTCGAAAACCATGAAACCTTGATTTATAAACTCCTTCAAAGTAATTAATAAGTTTCTTTAATATTATTTAAGTTATTTATTTTGATAAAATAAGGGGTTAACTAGGAAACTACTTTTAGATCTCGCTTATTGTAGACTCTGAGTGTGTAGACGAGGAATATCAAGAGGGTAATCTGTTCGTGAATCTAACTCTTAGGACGCATCACGAGGTAATATTCGGTTTCCATCTAAACATAGGTCCCGTTAGAAATAAAAAGATTTTATTATGTGACTATGTGAGTTAAAATATGGATTATGTAATCGCCGATGTCCATCTAAATGTAGATCCCGTAGTATTAAACAATTCAATTACGTGATTATGTGATTAGAAATGTGGATTATAATTATGAAAATTATTATGAATTATAAATATTGACTTAAATGCAGATTATGAATACGATTAGTAAGATGAATAATAACTATGGATTTCGAATATGGATCATGACTATCGACTATGGACTATGGACGGTATGACAATTATTCTAATGTTACCGACGATCTTGATAAATAATCTTATCTTTTGTTCTCGGCATTTGTTTCATTAAAGATTAACTGTTAATAATAATAATATTATTATTCATTATGAATATTATTATTACTATTATTATTATTATTATTATCATCGTTATTGTTATTATAATTATCATTACCATTATCATTATCATTGTTATTAATTATGAAAACCTTATAAATGAAAATGAATGAATGGGTTATTTATAAATGGATTATTGAATTTCCAAACGATGATTGTGTACATTAATGAAATGGGCTTTCTAGTTGAGCCATGAATGAATTGTGATATGGATATTGGATTGAATATACTTATACTTGGTTAAATGAGATGATGTATATGTGTATATGATTTAAGAGATGAATTTCATAAAAGATGTTAATCACTTAATGTGGAATATTGGAGGGAAATTATGAACAGGTTGCCATGTATGGGAGGTTCAGCGGCCACCTATAGGTTTTCTAGTTACTATGCTGATTTTATTGTTACTTGTCTTCCTTATATCTTGTTGTGAACCAAGTAGAAGGGTGTGCACACTAGGGACTCTGTTTATGGCCATTATAATATTTGTAGGTAGTTACTGGGGATTGACCCCGACCTACACCCTTGAAGTCAGTAGTTACTGGGGATTGACCCCAGCTTACTGGCGTTCTCTTTCCTTTCTTTAAATAATCGGATAATACTAGATTATTGAATTAATTGAAATTATGTGATTATTAATCTTATATATAATCACATAATTTCGACTCTATTAACCTATATATACGTAGGTACTTATGTGATTAATAATTGTATTTATATATGTATACGTGCTATGCTTTCGACTCTATTAACCTAAATTTTACAAAGTATTTTCAACTTAAGTATGTTATGGAATAGAGTTGGAATTACTCAGTTTTTCTGATTTTTGGGAGCTTGTCTCTCTTGTTTCTTCTCAATGTATTTCTGCAGGTGGGTGATCGATTGGGGGAACAATGAGAGATCATTAGAGTTGTCATCCACTTAGCTTATTAATTAGCTTCCGCTGGAACTCTGAACACCTTAGTAATTAGTAATGATTAACGAACAATTTATTTTGGTTGTAAGGATTAATTAATTTGGATTTAGTATATCTTAATCTTTTAGCCTTGCATTTAATTCCAAGGAGTTAAGTGCGGCGGTAGCACGTCATCCGAGTCGAACCCTCGTGGATTTTCCCCCAACAAGTTTTATAAAATGACAAAGGGTTCGATTTGGGCGGGGTGTTACAAAATGGTATCAAAGCGGAGTTAAGATTAACTAAGGAAAGGTTAAAATTATTAAAATTAGCAATTAAGTAAAATGCGTCAAATAGGGTTTAACTTAAAAATGGTTTGGGAAAGTTTAAATAATAAAAATATTTAGGAAAAATGAATTAGGATTAAAATATGAATTAAGGGTTGAGTATGAGTACGAATGGGGTATGTGTACATGTATGAAAGTACTCGTTAGAGGTACTTATTAATTGTTTATTCTATTTTGATAGATGTCCAGAATACGTTTAACAGCAAGGAAGAGCATTAGGACCCCTTCCCAAGGACCCTACCTTTTGAGAATGAGAGTCGGGGGAGTCAATTTCTGCGTACATCTACAGGCTACGCTTAACAATGAAGTGTTACCATCTTAACGAAGGTCGTGGATATTCGGACTATCTTACGCCACCTAAACAAGCCGATGTCTTGATCCATACTCTTTCCAACGATGGCCCTTACGCCGGAATCAAGAGTGAATACTCTGATGTCCTGAAAAATGGAAGACCGAACTACGAGCAATACACATTGAACGGGAAATGGTACCTCACCTTGAATTACCTGTAGAAAAGAATGATCAATGCCAGAGCCAAGTGGCTTGACGATCAATTCCCCACTGATGACTAGGAGCCCAACGATAGTGGTGATGACGAGGTAGAAAGTAACCGTGCCCCACTCGTTTTAAATGTCAATAGGGATGGAGACGGGAATGGAGTTTAAGATGAGGAAGAAGACCTGTCTGAGTATGAGGAATGAAACCCAAATCCTAAATAGCCTAAACCATTAGAAAACTAAGTGGACTTATTAACATTAGTATTAGCTTGACTATGTATGTAATGTTGCTACTTCTATCCAAGTCGAAACTACTATTATGTTATGAATGAAATGAGTATGATACTCTTTTGGTAGTGAAATGATGAGCTTTTCTATATGACTTAAACGTGATTTATGAAATAATGAATGAATTGTATGTACCATGAATTAATGTGAATTAGCCTTTACAAGAATCAATCTGAATGGTAGAAACGCCAATGTGAATAACGCAGGGTAGCTTATGCAATACGTTTTTACACGATCTAGGGCAAGACGGCAAGGAAACCAAATGGCTGAAACTCCTGAACAAGTTGCAGCACGACTTAGGACCCTCGAGCGACTAACTCAGAACTTCGGCTTAGTCCTTCAAAACCAGCTCAACAACAACTCCACAAGCTGCGATGGCGAAAGAGATTTCCGCTTTGAAACCATCGACCTTTTTAGGAAAGGAAGATCCATTAACCTTAGAGAATTGGCTTAGATACTTTGAAAAGATTTTCACGGCCACAGGTACGCCGATACTTGGTGGGAAAGCGTAGGACCAGCTGTTAGAGCTCAAGAGAACTTTACAAGGAAGCGTTTAAGGTAGCGATTAAGGCTCGATTCTACCCCGAGCACATTCGTAGGCAAAAATCAATGAGTTGAGTAGGTTTAACCAGAGCTATAACATGAGTGTGCAAGAGTACGCTCAGAAATTCAATGAGTATGCCCGATTCTGCCCGACTGTAGTGCCAGATGAAGGAACTAAGGCTCAGAAGTTTGAAGATGGACTTAAGTTTGACATCCAGACTCGAATGCAACGTAGCACCTCTACTACTTTTGCCGAGGCGTATGCTAAAGCCTCAAACCTGGAGAGAATCTTACAGCGCGAGAGAGAGGTGTTAGGCCGACACAAAAAGGAAGGAACCTACCGACAACAACAACACTCAAGGGTATGACAAAAGGCCCAACAACAACACTAGTGGAAACAACAGAAATGGAGGACGCTACAACAATCGCAACAATCAAGGTTAGGAACAACAGACCCAACAAGGAAACAAGAACCAGAAGAACTATGTCTGCAAGATTTGTGCCAAGAGCCACCTAAAATTCACTTGTCAGGGTGAAAGAATCAAATGATTCGAGTGCGGCGAAGTAGGTCATAAATCATACAACTGCCCCAAGAAGCCAACTCAAAACAGACCGAATGGGAATAATGGCAACAATGGAGGTGGAAACAGACCTCAAAACTTCAACAACAACCGCCCCACTGGTCCAGGAAGTTACAATCAAGGAGGAAATGCTGCATCGAATGGATTTGGAAACCAGAACAACAACCGCTCTTTTGGAGATGGAAGTGGAAATCATGTCAAGAACGAAAATAGAAGCTACTCCAACAATGGAAGGATCAATGTCATGAGCCGAACTGAGGCTGAAACCGATGCTAATGTTATGACGACTACTTTTCTCGTAAACTCACACCTTGCTTATTTACTCTTTGATTCCGGAGCATCTTATTAGTTATTTCTAGTGCTTTTGTTAACAAACATTTCCTAAAGTCGATCCAATCTTATCAAGCTAATATAACCTTGCCTAATGGTGAAAACGTTCCTTACAAATCTCTCTTTCAAGACATCCCTGTAGTCATAGATGAAACTGAATTACCGGCCGACCTTATCCTCTTTGACCTGAAAGACTTTGACATCATCTTGGTAATAGACTGGTTGGGTAAGTATAAAGCCAAGATTGAGTGTCATAACCAGATTATATCACTTAGGGGACTGAAAGGGAATAGGATATTCTATAAGGGCATTATTTTCTAAACTCGTTGTCAAGATAATCTCAACCCTGAACCTTCAAACCTATCTTAGAAAAGGCTACCCAATCTACTTATGCCAAGTAAGGGACGTAAGTATGGAGAACGAAGAGTTGACTCAAATTCCTGTAATAAAGGAGTTTCCAGATGTATTTCCTGAAGAGCTTCCAGGAATGCCACCAGAGAGAGAAGTGAGCTTTATAATCGATTTAGTCCCTCGAACCGGACCTATCTCTAAGGCTCCATATCGAATGTCACCTTCAGAGATGCAAGAGTTGAAGGTGCAAATAGAGGAGTTGTTGGATAAAGGGTACATTCGACCTAGTGTCTCACCTTGGGGAGCCCCAGTGTTGTTTGGTTAGGAAGAATGACGGATCTTTGAGGTTGTGTATCGATTATAGGGAGTTGAACAATGCCATAGTGAAGAATAAATATCCGCTTCCGAGGATCGAAGATTTATTCGATCAGCTTAAAGGTGCCACAATGTTTTCCAGGATTGTTTTACGGTCAGGTTATCACTAACTACGAATCGCTAAAGAAGACATCCCTAAGACAGCCTTTCGTACGAGATATGGCCATTATGAGTTCACAAATATGCCTTTTGGACTCACTAATGGACCTCATGAACAAGACTTTCCAGCCATACTTGGACAAGTTCGTGATAGTGTTCATCGACGATATATTGGTGTACTCGAAGGATAGAGAAGAGCATGAGGCTCAGTTGAGGAAAGTTTTGGAGATTCTTCGAGAAAAGCAATTGTACGCAAAGTTCTCGAAGTTCAAATTTTGGTTGGAGAAAATCTTATTTTTTGGACATGTGATATCTAAGGAAGGCGTTTCTATGGATCCATCAAAGATTTAAGCAGTAAATGAGTGGCCTCAACCTAAGAATGTTACTGAAGTAAGGAGTTTCTTGGGTTCAACTGGATATTATAGAAGATTGGTGAAAGATTTTTCGAGAACAGCCCAACCTCTCACTAACCTAATGAAGAAGACAACAAAATTTCATTGAGATGATAAGTGTGAGGAAGCATTTCAAGAGCTGAAGAAGAGGCTTACAACGGCCCCAATATTAACATTGCCCTCTAGAGTAGAAGGATTTGAAGTTTACAGTGATGCCTCAAAGAAAGATTTTGGGTGTGTCTTGATGCAACATGGTAAAGTAGTGGCCTATGCGTCAAGACAACTCAAATCGCATGAGCAAAACCACCTAACTCATGACTTGGAGTCAGGAGCGATCGTGTTTGCACTGAAGATCTAAAGACATTACTTGTATGGCGTACAATGTAAGGTCTATACAGATCACAAGAGTTTGAATATCTATATACGCAAAAGGAGTTGAATATAAGACAGAGACGATGGCTTGAACTCATAAACGATTATGACTTGCAAATAGTGTATCAAGAACGAAAAGCGAATAAGGTACCTGATGCTTTGAGCAGGAAGAGTGCTCATTCACTGAATGTGTTGATCCTAGCCGATGAGCTGTGTAAGGAGACCAAGAGACTGAGTTTGGAAGTAGTTGAGCCTGGATACGTAGAAGCTCAATTGAACGCCCTTATTCTTGGACCAGATATATTTGAGGAGATTCGGATTAAACAAGCTGCAGATAAGTGGTTAAGTAAGCTAAGAGAAATGAAGGAAAGTGGTCAAGCACCGGAATTCGAGATCGATGACAATGGCGTTGAAAGGTATAAAAGGAGATTGTGAGTGCCACAAGACGAGGAACTCAAGACAAGAATTTTAAAGGAGGCTCATAACTCGCCCTATTACATACATCCAAGAGGAGATAAGCTTTATAAGGACTTGAAAAAGCATTTTTGGTGGCCTAGGATGAAGCAAGAAGATCCCGAGTTTGTAACAAATTGTTTAACATGTCAGAAGGTGAAATTACAACACATGAAGCCTAGAGGAAAATTGCAACCATTGGAAGTACCGGGATGGAATGGGAATCTCTCTCTATGGATTTCATCACGGGATTACCGAATACAAGATCCGAAAAGAATTCAATATGGGTGATAGTGGACCGTTTAACTAAGACGGCAAGATTCATGGCAATGAAGGATACATGGTCGTTGAAACAATTGGCTGATGCGTACTTTAATGAAGTGGTTAGGCTACATGATGCTCCGAAGGACATTGTTTCAGATAGGGATTCGATATTTTTATCGAAGTTCTGGAAACAGCTTCAGACAGATGTGAGAACAATGTCAAAATTCAGTACTGCCTTTCACCCGACAACAGATGGTCAAACTAAGGGAACAATTTAGACCTTGGAGGATATGCTGAGAGCATGCGTAATGGATTTCGGAGGTTCTTGGGATGATCATTTAATGTACATCAAATTCTCGTATAACAACAGCTACCACTTGAGCATAGGAATGGCTCTTTATGACGCATTGTATGGACGAAAATGTAGGAGTCCTATATGTTGGAGCGATGTGAACGAGTCGTTGAATTTAGGACCAGAAATTATTGAAGAGACTACCAGCAAGGTGAAGTTGATTCAAGAGCGTATGAAAGCACCTCAAGATCGACAAAAATCGCATGTCGATCAAAGGAGACAAGATTTAGAGTTTGAAGTTGGAGAAAAAGTATTGCTGAAAGTTTCACCAACCAAGGGAGTGATGAGGTTCGTTAGAAAAGGAAAGTTGAGTCTTTGTTATATCGGACCTTACGAGATACTTGAAAGAATTGGGGAAGTGGCCTATAGATTAGCCTTACCCACAGAATTAGCCAATGTTCACTTCATGTGTCTCAACTTCGTAAATACGTTCTCGATCCCTCCCATATTATCCAACCTGAAACCATTGAGCTAGATGAGACCCTCAACCTTGAAGAACGTCCTGATAGAATCCTCGATACCAAAACGAGAAACACTCGAAACAAGGCTGTAAAGTTAGTCAAAGTTTTATGGTCTAATCACCAAACGAAGGAAGCAACCTTGGAAACGGAAGTTGACATGAAAAAGCGTTATCATGAACTGTTTTTCCAGGTACGATTATCGAGTTTCGTAGACAAAACTCCTTAAGGGAGATATGCACTTATGTGATTAATAATTTTATTTATATATGTATATGTGATATGCTTTCGACTCTATTAACCTATATTTTTACAAAGTATTTTCAACTTAAGTATGTTACGGGAAGGAGTTGGAATTACTCAGTTTTTCTGATTTTTGGGAGCTTGTCTCTCTTGTTTCTTCTCAATGTATTTGTGCAGGTGGGTGATCGACTGGGGGAACAATGAGAGATCATTAGAGTTGTCATCCACTTAGCTTATTAATTAGGTTCCGCTGGAACTCTGAACACTTTAGTAATTAGTAATGATTAAAGAACAATTTATTTTGGTTGTAAGGATTAATTAATTTGAATTTTAGTATGTCTTAATCTTTAAGCCTTGCATTTAATTTCAAGGAGTTAAGTGCGGCGGTAGCACGCCTTTTGAGTCGTACCCTAGTGGATTTTCCCCCAACGAGTTTTTTAAAATGAAAAAGGTTCGATTTCGGCGGGGTGTTACAGGCCCGGGAGGGCGGGACTGACCCGGAAGGACGGGATTGGCCCGGGTGGCCGGGCAGTCCACACTTAGGCGATTTTCTTCATTCTTCCAAAAAATGCTCTCGGCCCTGGTCGGGCTGGTGAGCACTACGAAGCTCTTTACTTGCGTCATTTCATCTCGAGAGCTCCAGAAACACTCTCGAGGGACTCCGAATCCTTATGTATTCCGTGCAATGCTTCTAAATGACGGGAAAAGGCATCAGACACCTGCACAAATTAAGCTCAAAAACACGAAACATACCCAAACATATCGAATCTCAGAAAGAGTATAAAACAAGAGGGGAAACTAGGATAAAAGCCTATATAAAATGAGTATATCAGCAGGCAAAGCTCAGCCGGTAAATTATGTGCTTTTAAGCATATGTAGCTACTAGTCTCATATATTTCTTTGTCCACAATCAATGGTGAAGAAAATAAATTATATCTGCAGAAACTATCTATGGCATGGGAAGAGCAACAACTGTAGAGGTGGCTATATAAAGTGGGATGAGGTGTGTACACCAAAGAACTATGGAGGTCTAGGTGTTATAAACTTGAATCTCTGGAATAAGATTGCTATTGGTAAGATCTCTAGCACATGGGTAGCATGAAAGATGACTTGTGGGTAAAATGGATGTATGGAGTTTACATTAAAGATAGGAATTGGTGGGAGTTCCAAGCTCCCATCAATGCAAGTTGGATTGCTTAATACATGTGTAAAGTCAAAAATCAGCTTAAGGATCTGAATATCTCACAATGGGAGAATGAGGTTGGCTTTTCTATTTAGAAACTATATACAGCAGCTACAACTATTGGTAGTACTTTTGAAGTAAGGTGGTGCAATGCTATATGGGATAGATGCATCATTCTCAAGTATAAATTCATATCTTGGCTTGCTGCCAAGGATAGACTACAAACTAAAACCAAACCGAGCAGATTTGGAGTCTGTTCAGATGAGCTGTTTTTGATTTATGGTGCCGCAACAGAGGATCATCCACACCTATTCTTCAGATGTGGATATAGCAAATTGATTCTTGCTAGTGTGCTGGAATGGCTTGGTTTGAGATGGGAGGAACAATTCCTTATCCTATGGTCTTTGTGGACAAGAAGGAGCTATAAAGGCTCAAAGGTGAGAAAACAGATTATAAAATCTGTTATTCGTGTTGTGGAATACATGGTTTGGAGAGTGAGGAATGTTGTTTTGTGGGAAGGCAAAGTTTTGCATAACAACAATGTAATTAGGGAGATTACGAGCTTGATTAAAGCTAGAATAGATTTTTTTTTATCATAGGAAGTATAGTAATGTTGATATAGAATGGATGGAAAGCTTGTAAAGTCTGTTGGCCTGGAGTTGTTTTGATCTCTTTAGATGGTTTGTTCTCTCGTTGAGATTTAGGTTGTATATTGAGTTTGTTTGGCTAATACAATTTGCTTACTTACAAAAAAATATAAAAAAGGTATTTAAGCCTTTAACATTCCTAGAAGATATATAATCCATTCCTCACAAGGGAATCAGCATCAAGAGAAGCAACATCAACCTCTCCCACATACAAATGCTCTGGAAGATCTGACAATTATTCAAAAGGCTGCAGTTAGCTTGTGTATCTCCATTCTGAGAAGAGTTAGGCTTAACATATTGTGCGCTTTTTCTAGGATGAACAACTTGCCATTCTGCAAGATCAACTTGTACAACAGTTCCTTCTCATCATTAGTTATTTTACACACACCCCTACTAGGCTCCCTTGCCACCTGTTTAGCTTTCCAAACCTTTTGTTACCCCATTTCAAAAGCAACAATATTCCAATCTTCTTTATGCGTCCATTTTTGTGCATTTTGGTGGAAGAATAGCGGCATACACACTACATCCAAAAATCTTCAAATGTGAGACATTTGGTTCTCAACAAAGACTAATTGCAACGGAATAATTTAAAATAAGTAGTTGGTCTCAATTGAAATAACGATGTTCATGTATTATGGAATGACCCCATGGAGATGAAGATAATTTTAATTTCATTAATAGTGGTCTTGAAATTAATTGAAATCTTTCTTATTAATGATTCAGCTAGACCATTTGCGCATGCACATGAACTATTGGATGCTCCATGTCAATCCCAATGGACATACAATAATTATTAATGTTTTGGATGTAAATTTCCTAGCAAACTATCAAGTCTTATCCTTTTAATTATATAGTCTGGGAATTGAGATCTCAATCGAATGATTTGATCTAGAAGTTTTACAAACGTAATATTATGCTTGACAAGATCGTTACATGTGACCATCGTGTTGAACCATCAATCAATGTCATGAATATTGGAAATGGTCCACATGAAAGCTTAATTGACCTACAAATATCTCCTTAATTTCTTTCAATAAATGTTGGAGATTCAACTGCGATTTTATTTCACTAGTGGAAAAAATAGTTATAACTACACCTCATTAGCTACGGGCTACTTGAAGAGCCCGCAACAAAGTACCAATAACTACGGGCCACTTAGAAAGCCCGCAAATGGTGACTCTTTGCTGCGTACATGTACGTAGCTATTTTCTTTTTATAATTAGTTACACCTTCAATAGCTACGCCTCCTAATACGCAGCAACAAGTGGTTTTAAGCCCGCAGCAACAAGCTATTTTTCCACTAGTGTTTCTAGAGGACATTGTTACCATTTTCCCATGCGAACATGCCACACATGATCAATCATAAGCATTTTTACATTCTTTACTGAATGTCCAACTTAATTCTCAATTATCCGGTGCATCATTCTTATGCCAAGATGACCTAAAAGGTCATGCCATAGATGAATTAATTATAGCTTGTTGTCTAGCTTATGGTTACACATCATATTTATATCAATTGGACTTTTATCGATGATATACAATTCTGATGAATATGGTGGCAATTTTCGCATACGTATTACTTTCCATTTCTATTTTCTACAAGGCACAAGTAGTATGTTTGATTATCCATCATAGTCTCCAAATGATAGCCATGCATTTTTATGCACATCTCAAAAACTTATAAGATTTCTACGAGATTTACTTGAGTATAATACATCATTAATAATTAATTTTTTCTCGTTTGGGAGCACTATACAAGCCTTCTTTGAACCTTCTATTAGTATGCAAATTTTATTATACACTCTATGGTACACCCAAGGCTATTTTTTGCTCAAAAGGTCTGCTCATGGTATACCCAAAGCTATTTTTTTTTGCTTAAATAGCCTTGGATGTACCATGCTCATGGTACACCCGGGTGTATGATGCATAATCTCCTATTAGTTTGATTGTCCCAAAAATAGTGGTGACATTAGACTAGAACATTGAAAATTCTGAAAAACACTCCTTATTTTTCAATATGGTATGTGCTTTTCCACTATCTAAGAGACATGAGTATCTAGATCCATTTCAAGGTAGATTCATATCTTCGTAATAAACAAATGGGAAATTAGAATATTATAAAAATGCATATTTCATTGATCATAGAGTTTAGTACAATACATAGATTAAGGGGAAAAAACTAACTATGTTGTTAGATTAACATAAATAGATATTAATAAATGTATAGTTAAGTATTATCACTTCCTCTTAAACAATGTTGTTTTTATGGTCAGCGTCTTCCATGAAATTATCAAGAACAACCAAGGTTGGGCAAAGAGGTATTCCCTCATTTACAAATTTGCTTCCGTGGCTTTTCCTTTGTTCTTTTTGGAAGGCTAGTAGAGATCTACCAAATATTTGGTTGTAGGACATGTATGCCCCCGGTGCCCATTCATACCACATCTTTAACATGTATATTTCCCATCCTAATTATCACGCTTGAGATTTCCTTATTGTTGTTTCCTCTCTTGATTTTTGAAACTACGATTTTTGGGCGGGTAATATCCTCTACAGCGGCCATACCCTCAATCGAGATATTTTTGTGTCGTCTTCTACGGCAATTATAATTTCCACGTCCATCTGGTTCAGGTGGATTTGAGCAGAGGGGGTCTCAGTTGGGGAGCAGCTTGAGCAACTGCTCAGGGCCACCAATATTGTGGGGCCCCTTACACAAAAAAAAGTACTTAAGAAAAGAAGTAATACTAAACTTTTCACTAACCCTATAGAAATTCATATGAATAATTCCTTCTTAACTCTTAGTTGTCCTTAATTCTTGTCTTCTTTAATACATATTTTATTGTTTGTAAAGTTGATAGTACCATTTCATTCGGGCCTCAAACAAGTTCGAGAAGGCTCTAGATTCGAGCTCTCTATCACATTCGCCTTTTGCGATGCCAAACACCTAGTTGGTCCAAGATTATGATTATCAACAAAAGATCATTATTTAGCTCAGCCAACAATAATACAAAGATTAGCTCAGTATATCTTTTAAAGCCCCTTTCTCTGTGCTATTGTTGTAACACGATGTTTGTGGCATGGAATTTAGAAACATGTTCTCTATCATTTGTTCCTTAGTGACCGGATGATCACAACATTTCAACAGTGATACAATTCTGAATAGTGTTGAATTGTAGTCGTTGATACATTTAAAGTCCTAGAAGAAGGCAAATGTTTTTGTGATGCCCATTTTAGGCTATTCCCCATATCTTTTGGATCATCCACCAATACGTATTTAGTTATGAGGCTGTCATGTAAATGGTGTCTTATAAGAAATAAGGCTTTGACCTTTTCTTGTTTAGTTCCAATTTAATTTTTTGGGTTGTACTTGTTCCTACAGTGACGATAAGACCATATTCTTTTGGCCTGCAAAGAACTTAAATTCAGTTTAATTTAGTTCAGTACGATCCCATTAATTTCAATTCATTTCAATTCAGCTTTGTTCAGTTCTACTTCCACTTATTTTTAACTCTTTTATCATCATTTTTTATTATTATCATTAATAAGTATTATTATTATCTCTATAATTATTATCATTATTATTATTATTATTATTATATTAATTATTATTATTATTATTACAATATTATTATGATTACAATATATTATTATTATTATTATTATTATTATTATTATTATTATTATTATTATTGTTATTATTATTATTATAAAAAGCGACAAAAATCATACAACGTACAAGCAATCAGTGGGCAACTGAGATACAATATGGGCACCCACTCCTCTAGCTACAACAAACCATATCCTAGTGAAAATATGGGCAGCAGCACGTGCCCCTATATCCTGAGTCTTCGATAAGTTCTGAACCCGCCTCAGCAACGCAACAGCCACCTTATCTAATTCCCCAAGAGAAGAAAAGGAAAAGGGAAGGAAGCCATACCCAAATGCTCGACAACGAGCTTCATACTTGACCCGCTTCCGATGAGTTGCATTAGCAACAACACGTCCAGGAACAAAGTCAGACAACCCACACTGAGTCAAGGGAGAAGACCCTATCAAGTCGACATAAACATCACGACCACGATCCCCAAGAATAAAGAAGCACTTCTGCAGGCCTGAGGGCCTCGTCGTTCCCCCCCGACAACCTAATGTCAATCTCCTTTCTTGCCGAAATACCAGACCGATAGCAAATATCAACAAGGGTATCCCGAACGATATTATGACGATGTTTAACACCCACAATACCAGCACACGACAACGCATGATCATCGAAAATATCCCAAACAAAAAACCTAGAGCAAGCAGAGCACGACATAATAATAAATATTATTATTATTATTATTATTATTATTATTATTATTATTATTATTATTATTATTATTATTATTATTACTACTACTACTACTACTTATTTTTAACACTTTGTAATTATTATTTTTTTATTATTTTTAGAAAAAATTGACAGGATAAATTCTACCTTTATCCGGTCTTCCACCACTAGTACCACATTTGAATAATTCAGGTATAATTACACCTTTTATATGCATTTTCTCGTATTGGTACGGCATGACCTGTAACTTGTTTGACTTTTACCGTGGACTTTGTTTTAAAAAAGGTTAACTTAAAAAAAAACTCCCCCCACCCTCACCCCCCTGCCTGACGACCTGCCCCCTCCCTCACCTCACTTCACCTCAGTTGCCATCCCTCCCCTACCAACCCCCTCCCCCACCACCCTACGTGACGCATCCACACCAATTGAACTTCACTCTCCCCTACCACCCTGCCTGACGAAAAACGACCGAAAATCGCTGCCCCACCACGACCACCACCATCGAACTTCACCCACCTCAAATTTGACCCAAAATACCAATCGAACCACATCCACACCAAACCCACAACCACCGTTCGAACCCCATCAACGCCAAACCCACAACCACCATTTTAAGGAGATTGAAGGAGGAGAAAGAAAGGTTGATCGAAGGAGGAGGGAGAAATGAGGAGAAAGAACTTCGCTGGGGTGGAGGAGGGATTTTCGACCGCTTTTCGTCAGGGTTAAGTCTTCCGTCGGCGTTGCGTTTCTGGTGGTGGTAGTGTGCTGGTGGAATGCGGATTTCGTGGTAGTGCGTTTTCGTAGTGGTGGTGGTGCTCTCTTCTGGGGTGATAGTTGTGGTGGCGTTTCGTCGTGGTGGTGGTGGTGCGTTTCTAGGGGTGGTGGCTGGTAGGGGGTGGAGTGGGGTTGAGGTGGGGTTGGCTGGGGTAGAGGGAAAGAGGTGGGGATGGCTGGTAGCAGGGGGAGTTTTTTTTTAAAAAAAAGTTAATTAATACTCCAGGTATTTTGGTGTGGATGGCTGGTACCGGTCTTTCACCAATGGTACCACCTTTGAATAATTCAGGTATAAATTCAGTAGTAGTTTGTTTTAATTAGAATTAAGATTTTAATTAAGAATTTAGGTTTTGTAATATACTTAATTAGCTGTTAATTATGTAATTAGGAGAGTTTACATGCAATTATAGGTCACCAACAGTTTTGTACCATTATGAGCAGATTAGGTGCAAAGCTGGGATTATACCTGGATTATTCAAAGGTGGTACCATTGGTGAAAGATCGGTCAAAGGTGGGATTTTTCCTGTCAATGTTTCCTTATTTTTATCGTTTTAAATATTATCATTATTAAGCATTATTATTATCGTTATAATTACTATCATAATTAAGTTTTATTATTATTACTATTATTATTATTATTATTATTATAAACAATAATATTAATTATTGTTATTGTTATCATTATTATTATTATTATTATTATCACTAACTATTATTAGTAGCAGTAGTACTAGTAGTATTGTAATAATAAAAGAAAATATTGTTATTATTAAGTATTACTTCCTCTGTCCTACATTAAATGATATAGTTTGACTGACAAAAAATTTTAGTAGTGTTATTTAACTTTTTTATTTTATTGTGAGTAGTTGGTTGCTCATATTTGTCAGTATATAAAGCACATGGTGAGGTAATGTAAAAGGGTTGGGATGGATGGGTGGGACCCATTCATAATAAAAAAATTATATCTCTATTGTAGGGTCATGACATTTATAGAAGTGTATCATCTAATGTGGGACGGACAAATATAGGAAGTGTATCAACTAATATGAGATGGAAGGAGTATTATTATTACATTAATAATAATAATAATAATAATAATAATAAGTATTATTATAATAATTATTATTATTTATACATTGTATTATCATTATATCATCTATATAATTCAATTTACAAAAAATAAGTTCAATTCGGTTCAGTTTCATTAATTTCAATTTAGTTCAGTTCCATAATTTTAGTTCAGTTCAGTTCTTTACAGTCAAAAGAACAGGCCTAAATTATTTATTAGTATGCTCACGTCCTTAAACCTTTAGATTAATCTGAGTATCTATGTCCATTCCAGAAATTTATTTTCGGATAAATCTAGGACATTGAACTGACTTTTCATTAAGTTTCCCATTTCAACCTTTTGGTTTAGGTAGCTATCTCGTGATCATATCCCGTTAAGAGTAAGAGAGAATACAGAGAAAGCAAAGTGAATATAGTGACTATCAACAGAAGGAGGAGTTGCTTTCACCCGTTGCAAGTTTTACATTGCAAAACTCTCACATTTATACTACTTCCTCCGTTTTTTTTTATTGATTACACTTTCCTTTGTAGAAAGTTTGAAATTAATGGCTACACTTCTCTTTTTTTCGCTTATTAGTAACTTTTTCTTTCTATCTCTCTCCTACTACTTTTTCTTACACAATTTTACTTACTTACCAAAATTGTCTAGGACTCCGTGAAATGAGAAGTGTAGCCAATAAAAAAACAGAGGAAATATAAATTTTGCAATTACGTTCACTATCCACAATACTTTACTCGCCACTTAGGGCCTGTTCATTTCAGCTTAAGTTCAGTTCAGTTTAGTTCAGTTCAATTCAGCTCTAATCAGTTCTGTTCAGTTCAGTTTAGCTCCAATCAGTTTAGTTCAGTTCAGTTCAGCTCCATTCTTTTATAAAAATTTTGTTAAATATTATTATGTTGGTCTAATTTATTTTACTAATTGCTCTTATTATTATTATTATTAAGTATTATTATTATCTGTATATTATTTTGTTTATTATAGATTTATTCATTATTATTACTATTATCATTAGGGAGGAACATGGTTTAGGTTAAAAGCACAAATAAATTCGCGTTTTCAGCCCATAATCCAATCAAATCACGTCAAAACGATTTATGATGTAATTTTGCACGGTCTAACCCAATCATTATTTTATTACTAATTATTAAAATAATAATATTAATTTAATTCTTAGATATTATTGTTATTATATAATCATCATCAATTAATACAAAGACTATAGAATAATTGTTATTAATTATCATTATAATTATTAATCATTATTACTCCCTCCATAACGCAATAATTGCAACAAATGGACTAGGGGGAATTCCTAGGCAAAATTTGTTAATGATGGATAGAAGTGTAGTTTGATAAAAGTAAGAGAGATAAATGACATGTGATTAGGATAAAGGGAGGGAAAGAGAGAAAAAAAACAAAAACAAGTACACATGGGGTGGGGACCATAGGTAGTTTAATGTGAAAAACTTTAACATAAGAAGAAACTAGAGAAATTGTTGTAAGTATTATGTTACACCTATTTTTGGAAAATGTTGCAAGTAATGTGTTACGGAGGGAGTATTATTAATTTATGATTATTAATATTATTTATTTATAATTATCCTTTGAAAATATCCAAAATACAATTATTATTATTCATTAATAATTATTCATTATTATTACCTATCATCATAATTATTATTTAATATTCATATTAGTGAAACTATTGGGTCAGACCGTCTGACCCAATATTACCGTCAGACGCGCTCCTTCCTCCTTCCTCCTTCACTCGCTTCACCCACCATGAAATGTCAAACTGACACCCCCTCCCCTCCATGATGCTTCTCCTCGCGACGCTTCTTCGCCAGAGTTTCCTGATAGGCTTGTGAGCGTCCTTTTCATTTCTCATGTACTGGTATGCTAATGCTCTTGCTGATGTTGCGAATTCGAACGGTACTCTTGAAGCTACTAGCACTGATGTTGAGAAGATTGACAAGATTTTCTCAGATGAACAGGTTTGATTTTGATTTTCGATTGTTTTTGTTGATGATTCAATTTGCTCGATGAATGTGTTGTTATAACTGTTAATTTAGTCTATATGCAAAATTGATTGGGTTTTCAGGGAAGATTGGGTTTGCAGAGGTTGCGTTATCTCAATGTTTTTTTTGTTTTTTTGTGTTAGTTGTTAAATGAAAGAATAAAAAAACTAAATGAAAAGATAATATAAGTAACTGAAAACTATTTGCTTTCATTTAGTACTTATTTTATTTCATTTACTTAAGTTTTGTTTTCAGTTAGACTAAAACAAGGAAATGAAACAATAAGATAAGTAACTGAACTTAAAAAGACATCCAACTGAAATAAAAAAGATCAACTGAAAAAAATTGAAACCAACTAAACAAAAATTGAAACCAACTGAACAAAAATTAAAATCAACTGAACAAAAAATGAAACCAACTGAAACAAAAATGAAATCAACTGAAACAAAAATGCAACCAACTGAAAAAAAATGCAACCAACTGAAAGTCGTCCGACCAAATGTTATGGTTGGACGCGTCTGACCCAATACCTTCTCTTCATATTATTATTGTTTAAATATTATTTATATATTTATTAAATTCAATTTAATTCAATTCAGTTCAGTTCGGTTCAGTTTAGTTCAGCTCCGATCAGTTCAGTTTATTTGTTTTCAGTAAATCTAAACAGGCTCTTGGTCATAAATGTTTGCTTACTTGAGTGTAAAATAGAGAGTAGGCATTTCAGTATTTCACATGATACATGACTCCTAACATTGACAGATTGTGACATTTATTCATTCGAAAAACAAAGATCACTGTGATATATGCAACTATGCAAGTGACGAACTACTACGTTTACTGGTTTAACCAAAAAAATAATACTCGCTTCATTATGACATGTTTTCATGTATTCCACTTTCATCATGATTAGTGATTTAAACGTAAATAAAGTTTGATTATGCATGATCTTGCTAAATTCATTGCAATGGATATATCTGACCTTTTATAATTTTACAACACATAAGTAAAGATACAAATTTTCGAATTGTTAGATAGGAAAGCATGCCTAGTTAAGTGTAACCATTTTATAAAAGCGATCCTTATGCCCCCATATATTAACACTACTTCGCAACAAACTCGGACTTGAAAGAAATGAGATCAATTTCTCTTGTGATTGTTGGATGTATAAAACTTTAAGATATTCGATGAATTAAGGTCCCCGCAGTTATAATAAAGCTGATGCCAAACATGTACTAACCCCTGATTCTGGGAGCAGTGCCATGGTTCAACTTACAAATGAATCTCGCTTTTTTTACAGGAAAAATTAAGAGGAAAAAACTAATTAACTGAGCCACCTTCACCCTGACGATAAATGCCACAGCTTACTGTCATGTAGGCTTCTGCTTAAACGATGAAAAACACGAGACACCTTAAATTGAAGCTAAACCAAAAACATCCAAGGGCCTCGTAGCTTCAACTTTTACCATACCGAGCAAAATCCTATTCCATTTTGATTGCTTGTGAGAAGCTCAAAGCAGAGAGATTAAGTGAGAGCCACCATACCAGAAGGAAAGTTGCCATGCATATGCTGCAGAAAGAAACATAATCTTGGAAAGCAATGTTCTCCACTCCTTTTTAACAGTAATTGCAAAGTTGAGGGAAAATAAGACCTGGATCAATCAATTTCACCCTCCTCAACATCAGTTGGTGCTGCCTCTGGAGCACTATGTGGAGCCTCAACTTCCTCTTCCTCTTCCTCGTCATCTTTCCTGTATAAACCAAGTTGTTCCAAGGGGTTGCTATTACCTCGGAATCTAAAACTACCCAGACCACCACCATTTTCAGAGTCGTTTGGGCTTGTATCGCCAATAAAATTTGACAAATTATCAGCCGGAGCAGCACTGAGCATCTCAAGATCCTCCATGAACTGACAATTTTCATTGATATCCACTGTTTTCTCCATCTGTACGATGCAAAAAAGGACCCGTGTTAATCAACAAGAATAAAAGTTGAGCCAAAAAAAAAAATTCAAGGTATAATGCTATAATGCAATAGAAACTAAATATGCTTCCAACACTGTAACAGCAGGACACAAACAAATCAGACTTAGAATTATCATGTTAGTAAGCTAGCACGCCTCTGCGAACCCCACAACTGGATGTTAGTAGGAAGTAGGACGTGTACACTAGACACTTGTCCTAAGCTATAATACATTTTTTTTGTCCACACCTAAATGTATTCCAGCACAACGGCCCTGGCCAAGCTACAAAGTACCATGTGTTCATCTCACCTTCTGCAAAGCAAGACGTGCAGCCTCCCTCTCCAATTCCCTCTTCCTTTTGGCTTCAGCAGCAGCTTCAGCTTCAGCTTTCCTCCGTGCCTCTTCTGCAGCCCTGGCTTCTGCTTGTAGCCTAGCCTTTTCTGATTGACAGAAACAAGATATTTACACTTTACAAAGACAATTGGGAACTAAGAAGGCCACGGCTAGATCAAACGACTAAAGCAAACATGAAAACATCATGATCAAAGTAAAACCTTCTCTCTGCCTTCTCTCGAGCTCTTCCCTTTCCAGCCGTAATTTTTCTGGATCACGCTTTTCACCCTGAATAAAGTGGCATATTACGTTACACCACGATGCAATAGAATCAAAAAAAAAAACCGAAGCAAAGCATTCATAACACCTTTTCTAGTGTCTTCTCTTGAGCTTTGAGAATTGTATCAGCAAATCGGCTCCTCAATAAAGCGGCACGGTATAGCTTATCCGGGGAGACTTGCCTCTCACATGGAGCACTCTCCCCTAACACGTTACAGCTTAAGGGGTAAGACAGCAACTCAAACTAAGAGCACACTCTTCTGATCATGATTTATTTTCATGCTTACCCTCTTTATGACCATCCAACTCAACTGACGGAGCCTTAGTCTGAGAACTCTCTTCAACTTGGCTCAAGCTGCTCCTAGATTCTGTGCCACATAAAATCAGGGCTTTAACATATAATAGGAAAAAAAGTTTCTGATTGGAAATGCATGCAGACTCTGCAAGAAAACTATGAAAAAAACCAACTGCTGAAGCCATTATATACATCAGCTTGAACAGTACATGTACTTTCAGAATAAAATATGCAAGACTTGAAGTAACTCACGATTTCTCCCAACTTCCTGAGCAATGTCACTTCGATTCTGGTCCATATTCGGTTTAGCATCAGCAGTTGGCTACCAATAATGAAAACAAAAAATAAGAGAAATAGAACATAATAGACACAAGATTTACTGGAACTTTCCTTTCACGGGAAGGCAAAAGAGAGACATCACAATAATATACATTTCAAGTCTTGGCCCCTTATACTTCTATCATGTAAAATACAATTGTACCTGCAGCTTGTTACCCAGAGGCACAGCTCTTGCGCCTTCAGATTCACTGCTAGAACTGCCCGACTCTGAATCTGAAAGCCAAGGAAGCAAACACATTAACAAGGAGAAGAGCATCATACGTAATGACTCCAATTAGCTAAGCAAGGTTCACACAATATGTCCCCTGACGATATTAATGAACAAAATAATCAGCGCAAAAACAAGCTAACAGAAGCAATAAATACCAGTCAATCATACTATAGTAACAGCTATATATATGCCTTGCTCAATCATATACATCAGTACTAAACAGAGCATGTAGCAAGGACATATATGATCACATCAGCCAACGCGAGAAGTGGGTTTGCTTACAGGAGCAAAGGCATTACAACTTATTAAAAATATGTCCTCCAACCTTAACATATAAAAAACCACCTAACATGAGCTGGCATATACAAAAAGAAAAACCAAGTAAACTTCCTGCCAAAAGCTATAGAGGAAAATATCAACTAACGGGCTTAGACACAAGTCGGGCAATTTCTTCGCCTCGTTGAGTGTCTAGTTTACGTATATATAGGACTAAATAATAGTTCGTGCATTTCAGCAACATGATGACGCTAAAATTAGCTTAGGGTTTGTCTGGTTATAAAAGAACTAAAATGCATGATGCTTCCTTTGACCATATTTTCACCAACAAGGTGCCTTCATGAAGGATTTTCTTTCGAAATTCATGCATCTCATTACCCCTGTCAATTGTTCTTTGGGAACATTAGGGATTCCTAGTGTTTGAAAAGGCTCAAAGCACTCTGACGTGACAGGGAGGCGCAAGCCACAGAGGCATACGGCTCATCAAAGTGAGGTGCATTTCTTACAGTCAAAAAATCTTTGTGAAAACAGGCTGCACCGCTGCAGACACGATATTAATAAGGACACTGTGCCTCAGATCATCAAAACTTCTTTGCACCAGCCTTTCCAAACACTTAGGCAGCGGCCCCTTGCCTTCAGAAGCTCGCCACTTCAAACGCCAGGGCTTCCAAGAGTTCTACTGATTTCCCATATTAACCTGCTAATTTTTTATCACAAGAAAATCGTGGTATAACTATATAACCACCCTGCCATAGTGTCATCATATTGATCATACAAAGTCTATGATGAGAAAGCACCAACCGCCCAAAAGGAAAAGGACTATTTAATCCAAAACGAAAGGGCTACGACTTGTTAGAGATCAGATCACTCATAAGTAATGTTACTAACAATACTATGAAGTTTCTCCCAATATGAGACATGAGATGTCATCAAATCCACACTCTAAAGGAGGTCCTCACTCTAGACCCTTAAGTTCACATACCTAGACAGTGGTTTCCTTCCTAGGGGAAACTCTAACAAAGTTGAATACTCGATGGATTCAAACCTTATTGCAAAAGCATAAACATTTCAGTATGAATTTTTTTCTCTTATCCCCTCCATTGATTGCTCCACCGTTCAGACTAAATCAAGTTCTGCCACCATTTTTAACAGCCCACAACACCTTCATAACATAGCTCACTATTGTGGAAAATTCCCCTTCATGCCCATAGAAAGAACATAATAAACCCATGAGGCCATAACAAAAGCCTAGACATGTTAGTCACACTACATTCTAAAAATAAATCATATCACTTGAAATTTCTCAACATTAAACTTAGGAGTGTTACACATTGTCTCTCATTCCTCAAACCCAAAACAAAACAATAGGCCTTTGCCTTGTCCACTAGACATATATCACTGTATCAATAATATTCAATCTTGAAAGTATGAAAAAGCTAATAACTTGTTCCAGTAAACAATCTGTAACATGCTGATTCTTTATTTGCAAAACATCGACTGCGTGCAATTTCCCATAACTTAAAAGATACAGGAAGTCCAGTGGGCATTTTTTATACCCAAATCTGAAACTTGTCAGCTCCATTGGCAATAGACTAATATATGACACCAAAAAGTTTCCCCTATATCAAAGCTAAGCATACATGGAACTAACAGACTACCAACGTAACAAATCATTCACAACTAATATGTCAATGCCTCCTCCAACAGACACAACAAAATAAGTTTCAAACCACCTCGAAACTGCAATGACAGAAAAACAGGCAAGACCTTCTTCCTTTCACCCTATAGCCTACAGAACATTCAAAAGTTCAAGGACTCCAACATGGAAGATTAAGTAAAATCAACTTGCCTGTCACATAAAACATCTCAAAACCATATAACTTTTCACCAAAGAAAAACCAAGTTCTTAGGTCTGCGGCTCTGTGCTACCTTTAATTGCTCTAAGTATATTCTCCTAAACAACCATATATAAATTCAAAGATCCTTAGAACGCAGTACTCATGAGGACACAATATGTAGTCAGTCGCCATAATGGAAGCACAATCAGAATTCACAATAATAGAATTACTGTCTGGTAGTCCATCTAAAAGCATGCCAAGCACTGAGTTCAAGGCAAAAGGGTGAAAAACACCTAGAAAATATAGTCCTAGCACCCAAATTCTGTAGAATACAACATTACTCCCTCGGTCCCCTAAAGGCTATTGAAACATTCAAAAATGGGTGTGTACCTTTGGCTCGTCTTCTGAAAATACCCTAGAATCCCTAACACCTTCAAGCCCCTGGAGGCGTTCCAAGCACTACCAGCTTTACCAGGGGAAAAGCAATAAAAGGAATAACTCCAAGGTACGGCAAGGAAAAACCCACAACTATTACAATCTAGCACACCCAACACTAAAGAATTTCATTATAGGACCACAAAACAAGGATGCAAAGATATTCACTGATTTACACACCGAAAGTCCCATAGACGTTGAAAACACACACAACCTCCATAAAATTTCAAAAAGTACACAAACTTGGAGCAAAAGCTAGGAGCCCAAGTTAATCTTGTCCTTCCAAGCAAATAATTTTCAAAATCCTATCCTTATTCAACCAAACCACAAAACATGGCATGCTACCAGATTAAAGATGCTCCCCAATATAGCTTGCACTTAGACACAATAGCCTTGTTAGAAATGCCAAAAGCCAATCAAAAAGTCAATCAACGAACAAAGCCGTATAACTCAAGTAAGAAGCCAATGTCCAGAAGGACACAGACTAATAGCTATCAAGCAACAAACTAAGGCAATATAGACTTTCGAATCATTCATTAGCCATTAGATTAAGGAGAAAGGTTGTAGTCCGCACTTAAGTGCTCCCAAAGATATCTATTTCATCACTTTTAACATCTAAAAATAGGTTAGCTTGAACAAACATTTCAATCGATGGCAATGCAAAATCTCTATCGTTGCAAATTGAGAATACCAGTCAGAAAGATCAACGTGTAGAATACTAGTATATAATTAGTTGTCACTACGTTAAAATTTTAGAACTAACATCACATACTAAAGGCACAACATGTGTCAATTTGGGAACATCCCCCAAAGAATGGCGCTTGGTCTTATAGTGGTATAAAGGGGTATCTCCCTTTAAAAGGATAAGAAGTTATACATCGTGTCCAAGACATAGGAAGGAGTTGTCACTTTGATTGTGTTGTGACCATTAGTAGTACACAGTACTAACATTGGACATTATCTAGAAATGTTGAGAGCATAACTACAACAACATTTTAACAAACTTATTCAGTAGTAGTGTAAAGGAAAATTCATAATATCCTCTTACTCACACATCTCACTCTCCTTCATTCTACTATTGACCCATAACTTATTAGATCCATAAGTGGCAGTTAGGTCGATCCATGACCACGGCTGACAATATCATCCTAGCAAGCTGGCACAACGACCCATCCGGCCCGAAAAAATGGACCCCACTTAAACACCAACCTTAGCTGTTGGCGGATGGGTCAGGTGGTGGGTAGGGTCACATATGGATTGAGGTTGCTCCAACCCATCCATCAAATTTTGTAAAAATGCATTTTTTTTCGAGACAAACCTTTACCCCATATCTATGGAAAAAGGGGTGTCACTTCCTTGACTGAATTCTGTAATCATCTCCAGTAAGTTTCATATCTTAAATTATACTTCCTTTCTCTGAATTCTCAATTCTGATCTAGTTTTTGCTATTTGGCAATTTTAGGCTACTAATGTTCAGGTGGCGGAAGAGTCGAAGAGACCACCACATTCTCTGCGCCGCTATCACAGAGCCGTTGTGGCTGAAGCGTGAGCTTTGGTTCTCTAGTTGGTCAAGGTAATTAGCCTAACCCATTAATCACCTGAACCACCACTGGTTGATGGGTGGATCGGTTTTGAATTGGAGCTTAGGTGGGTGATGAGTGGGTCGGGTGACTAATGGAGTACTTTTGAGCAAACTCCGACGCATTGCCGGCCTTATCCATGACAAGACATATCCAGGTAAATCTGCTGACATCTGATAGCAATGTAGATACCCACCCAGACTCCATTTCTAGTATTCTTCCAAATCGTCTTTGATCTCTCTTGCTACCCAAAACTGCTTCAACTCTGCCTAGACCAAATCCTCTATGAGCTTCTTGTCGCTGAAGGGTGATCAAACCTTCAGAGGCATCATGAAAAAGATAAGAGTAGCAGAAACTACAATTAGACCAAGGAAGGTGGTCATACCAAAAGGCTTAGTTGTATTTCTGCGATATTGACATCAAATATAAACCTCAAATCGAATCCCATATTGTGAAAATTATTGTTATGGATCGCATGGGGCTCTAACCTGGTGACTGTGATCATTTAGAGTTATCATCAATTAATCTACTACAGACTTGGTTTAAACTCGCCTTTTAAATTAACCCTATGATTTCTATCCACCCAACTACCAAGAACATAGAGGCCAACAAAACAAATCGCGTAAAAACATGCTGAAACCTACAGGAATATTATAGTTTCTGAAATTTAGACTGAAACATTCATGGTCCAGCAACATTCACTGAGACAAACCAAAGAACAAGCGACGAAAAAGTGATAGAGGGTCTGCCAGTAAACAGAAAGATTCTTCTAATGCACACAGCTTAAGAAACAGATAGCGTCATATACCAATATCTAAGTAGCCTGCACAGTTATTACGGATTTCTGATTCTTGCTACACTTGCACAATGACTATTCCACAGAAGTGACTTCAATACATAAAGGATCAACAGCTAGTATTCAGCGTAACCCAAACCCCCTACATAAAGGGTGGAGGTTCTGATCGCAGAAAGGGTTCAATATGCATCAAATGGATAATAAGTAAACCATGAACCAACCATTAACAAAGCATATGTTTAGTTCCATCTCAAAATGAGGCGAAAGAACCTTTTTCCACACATCTATCCAATTCCCTATATAAAAGCCTCACATCTACCAGGCAGGCCACAAATTATATCAAGATTCAAAAAGATCACACAACCATCAAGCCCCCTCCCCAGATTACAGACCAACCACACAATTGAGGAGTGAGAGGCGGAGAGAATAAACAGCCCATTTCAAGAAAGTCAAAAATCAAACTAACGGTGGGAAGGGGAGGGGCAAATAGTTTATCAATATTTGCATTTCGCAACCCAAATTCCATATAAAATGTTTTCTTCTGTAGCTTCCAATTATAACCAAGTCCAAAGTGTTCTTTTAGCTATAAGTAAACTAAATCATATCATAATACTTAATATTGTTATCATCTCTGTATTAAAAGAAACAGCAATATGAAGTCACTAGAACTTTTATGCAAGTTTGATTTATAGGTAAGGAGGACCGCAACAGTGGAAAAAATGCACGAAACATACGGAAAGTTAACATCACTCATTATTTCTGATGAATACTCTAAAGGAAAATAAGAAGCGACCTGCCTCAACCTGTTGATAGCTTCACGGGTGGCCCAGTTCTAGATCCAAAAGAGGGGGGGAGTTCTAGCTCTAAAATAGGGGGAAAGAAGTTAGGGAAAAAAGGTAGAAAAACGATAAGATGAAGTAAACAAGGCCTAGCAACATTAACAAAAGGAGTAAATGCTAAATTATGACGAATGAAGAGGAAACAACAGCAATAACAGCAGGTAAATTTTGACGAACGGAAAGGGAATGGCGGCAATGACTGCAGTCTGCAGCTATAAAATGATGTATGGAAAGGAAATGGTATCAATAATAGCAGCATAATCTGTGAAAGATATAGTTATACACCTGGTGCAATTAGAAGCACTTGTAAACAAATAAAAAGAGACGATCTCTACATATAACTAACATTTAGGAGGCACAAAAACTTGCTGCTTTTTAGCCAAATAAATCCAGGCGATATGGCCAAGTACTGCCAGGCGAAACTTTAAATAATATACAATACATAACCTCTTAAAAAGAAAGTAACTGAAAAAGATTGGCTAAAGGACCAACCACTAGATGATGAACCTGAGTCACTGCTGGAACTGCTTGGACTACTGCATCTACTGTTTTTATTGGCTGTATCTTTCTCTATCTCTACTGGAGGAAAGCTTGATATAGGATCGTCAATACCCCCAATATCGACATCCTCATCGACCGCATCATTGCCTGAGACACAGGCCATCCAAAGCAACAAAGAAAATAAAGTTAGATAATTAAAAGAAGGAGTCACTTCCACGGTAGCAATCTATCCTTCAAAGTCAGAAATCACCTTTTCCAACTTGAATTGATGAATTGCTAAATCCTGACTCATTGTGCAGCTGAAATAGAAATAGAAAGAAATCATGACCCAAGTCGTGCCAACATACAACCAATCTCACAGCCAGCAACAAGAAGTGAAAATATAAAGTGAGCATCGACAGATACTATCAGAAGCTAAAAGGTCACAAACATATGAAAGGGGGAAAATTAAGCGTACGCTGAACCCCATTATAAGTTACAACATAAAGAAGTACCTCTATTTCGCATGGCTCAGCCCTTCCCTGGTTCTTCTTTTTCTCCAACAGGAAATCATCTAACAACTTTCGTAGCTTGAACAGGACGTCGTCACTGAGACTATCAATATCAATCTCAATCTCATCCTCGCTGCCTTGCCCACCACCAGAACCATTTTCTTTCAAGAAATCAATTGTGCTCTCTGGTAATTCACCAATCAAATTCTCCAATTCCATGCTCAATTTATGCTTCTCATCATCGGTCATCACCCTCTTGGCCGGCTCTGACTTACCTATTCCCACAGGAGCAACCTTCTTTTTCTTAGAAGGTGGCATATGATGGGCAATTGGTTCGTTGCGCACAGGGGCAAGCAACTGTGGAGGCAACTCTTGAACATCAGTATTTTTTGGAATCTTTTTCTCTATTACTTTCCACCTCTGCTCAAAACTTTTACTTAGTGCCTGAGCCATGAAATGGACATCATTTCCAGCTGGATTGTATGTCATTGCATTTGAAAAAGTAAGCCTAACATCAGAAGCGAAGCCCAATGGACTCGTGTATTCCCCTCTGGTTAGCTTGTTTTTTATTGTGCCCAAATCCATCGGATGCTTGATCACAGTAAAATAATCAGGAATATTCAACTTGACAACGTCTACAGGTTCATTAAAAACCCAAGCAAACTGGTGTTCCATCAACCAACTCAAGAGATTTTCACATCGTTTCATCAGCATGGGGTTAGAGTTGTTCACTGATGCAATGTGCTTCATAGAATCAACCTGGGGAGGAAAACCCTTTTTCACACGAGACCCATTGCGTCCTACAGGTTGCTTCTTTCCCTGTACCGGATGTTCAGGCAGTCTCGGAGTACTCTCAAGTGGAGGCCTCTTCTGCCCATCACTACAACTACGAATATCGCTAGCTGGTGATAAAATGACAGCACTAGTACTAAATGAAGCAACTCTCCTCTGTAAAATCCTGACCTCTTCAAGCTCTCTCCTCAACCTAACCTCCAACTCCTTCCTTTCCGACCTTGACATCTTAGAAAATGACAAAACTTGCATAGGAACCCCAAACTGATCATGACTATCACCATTTAGACTGATGCGCTTCCTTTTGGGAGAGCAAGAATCCTCAGAAAGAGTCATCTCTGTGTCGACACGTCCAGAGCTACCAAAACCTTCAGACTCAGCAGTGGTTTCAACAGCATGTCGGTAATCGGAGACCAATCCCCTTTGGTTACCCATAGAAAACTTCCTAGCTTTTCCCATCATATTCACTGAACTTTTATTAGAACAATTTTTGGATTCCTTATGTCCAGAATACACTATGGGAACAGCAGGTGCCATAGGAGTAACACCCAATATCTGCACATGTCAACTACCCCTCCCTCTATACTAATTTAGTTCTTCCCCCCTCCACCCCTCCAAATTAAAGACCCTTCAAAACCCACCTCCCTACCCTCCAAATTAAAGACCCTTCAAAACCCACCTCCCTACCCTCCCACAAGAAAAAACCCAATCTTCAAGAAATGATTAACCAATGTAAAATAGTATATACATATGTTTATACTCTGAATTCTTGCTCAAATAAGCGAAAGATCCAAGTTTTCAATCTTAAAATTGAAATTGAGACTACTCGTAGACAAACCTTCAAATTGTTGGAAGAACCTAGTTTCGGATCTCGCCGAAAGATATTAAATTGGTCGCAATGGTTGTTATCTTACTCCTCTTCGTGGGTGTTCCTGGAATTGGGGGGAAGGGTAATTTGATGATGAGACTCCTAAATCGCGTATGTATGATAATATCGCGCAAGCTGGAATAGATGAACCTAGAGAGACAGAGACACAAGAGAGATGAGAGAGTAGTAAAAAATATTGTAATCGAGGGTTAGGGTTACAGTTTTGATCTTCTTTTCTGTGTGTCTCTATGCTTTTTCCTTTTTTCCTTTTTTCTCTTTTTCCCGTCTTTCGTTTTTTTTTTTTTGAAACTAGTTACTACAAACTTATACACCCTCTTGTGAGGGCCTTAGTGGGTTTAATCGCGAATAAAACGCGTATTAAACGCCGATCCCATTTTTAAAAAAATGGGAAAAAAATGTTGAGGCCGTTTAAAACGCAAAAAAACGCTGGTCCCCCCGAATAAAACGGAAAAACGTTTTATTCGCGTTTTTTTGAAAAAAAAGGCAGAACTTAATAAATCAGAAACCCAAAATATGAACGTGTATTTGGTTGTTCTCCAGTTCTCCTCTCAAGTTCTCTCTGCTTAGTGAAAACAAACCCTAGGCCAGCCGTCCCTCTCCCTCCCTCTCTGCAGCTCTGGCCGGCGACCGTCAGCGACGAACTTCTAGTCGGCGCCTGAACCACCAGCCACCGCCACGCAAGCACGCCTGAACCACGAACTACTGCTCGTCTGCTCACTGCCGTCACAGCGCCTCAACGGTATGAAATATGAATGTTGCTTCCCCTTTTTTATATATATATTAATCTATTGTAACTTTTTTAGTAATCTTAGATTGTTAACATTGTAATTGTGATTTATGAATTCCAATTAGTCTTACTCTTTAGTTGATTATGAAAGTAGAGATTGGTTTTGTTCAATGTTTAGTGGAAAATGTGAAATTATGGATTGTGAATTGTGATGAATTGAGCAAATGTTGACTGAATTAAGAACTTTCTAATTGTCATTGTGCCTTTATTTTGCTTACTGATTATCCCATTATAGTTAGTAGTTTAGTTACTTTAGTACTCTTAACATGAAGTATAAATTACATGATTCCTTTTGCTTCTATGTCATTATAATTAGTAATCTTTAAGTCTTAACATATACTTCCTCTGTTTCACAATAGATGCATCATTTGTACTTTTCACGCTTGCCAATGCATTATTTCCAACTTTAATATCTTTAATTATCAATAAGTAAAAATAATAAAAAGAGGATATTAAAAAAATACATATTAATACGAATCTAACAAGATCTCACATGATTATGTTTTTTCAAAACTGTAAATCGCCAAAGCGAATCAAAGTCTAATCTGTGAATAGTGCACAATATGGAAATGTTGCATCTATTGTGAAACGGAGGTAGTATGAATTACAAATCCTTACACATTACTTGATATGGCAACTTTAAAATGATGAAATTGTCGATTTTATATACTTTTAGGGGCAACCTACAATGGTGAGAAAGAAGGATCCATTTTGGGAGCATGGTATGCAACTCGTTGGCAAATTTGAATGTAACTATTGCCACGATGAGTATACTGGAGGTGTAACAAGATTAAAATATCATCTTTCCGGATTGGTTGGCCATGATGTGAATATTTGTACTCAAGTTCCTAATGATGTCCAACAACAAGCATTGTTGGTGATCGGCAAGAGTACAAGTAAAAGAAGCAGGAGTGAGGCTAGTTTTACGTCAGTTTCTGAAAACTTTGATGGTTCAATGGGTATTGGCTCGCAAAGCTCTAGTATGCATCAAACAACTATGCCTGAAATGCTTAAAAAGAATTGAAAAAACCATGTGCCACTCGCTTTGCTTCTAACTTTCTTGTTGTTCAGTCTATACTTGATGTTGAAGATTCATTGAGATTGTTTGTTGCAGCCCCTGAATGGAGGGCATTGGAATATACTAGGACATCAGAAGGAAGAAAGACCACTGATATTATTCAAAACCAGGAGTTTTGGTCATAAGGAAAAGAAGTGATTGAGCTTTTAGAACCTTTTGTCAGGATTTTGCGTTTGGTAGATGGTGATGGATCTACCGCTGGGTATTTATACCAAGCAATGGATATGGCAAAGGAATCTATTGAGTTTAAGTGCTCTCAAAATGAAGGGAAGTATGGTGCTGCAAGGGGTATTTTGAAAAAAAGACGAGATAATAATATTATCCATCTTATTCATGCCGCTGCTGCTTTCCTTAACCCTGCATACATGGTTAGTTCCTCTTTTAAGGAAACGTATGAGATGAAGCAAGGAATTAATTACATATTTGATAATCTTGTTTGTGAGGAAGAGAAAAGTCCTTTTTTTGGAGCAAGTTCAACTTTATCGTATGGTTTATCAACCAATGTTCTCCTCATCTGGACGAGCTATGTTGAAAACTTATCATCCCCGTAAGTCCTTATCTGTGTATGATTTTAAAGTTTTCATTTATACTTTGTTGGTTAATTTTATATTATATATATGATATATTTTGTTGTAGGTATATGGTGGGATATTTGTGGTGATGTCGTCCCGGTACTCCAGAAATATGCAATACGCATTTTGAGTCAGCCTTGTAGTTCCTTGTCATGTGAGCGTAATTGGAGTGCATTTGAAGCTGCTCAAACTAAAAAGAGAAACAGGTTGACTCCTCAAATGTTGAAGACACTAGTTTATGTGAGGATGAATTCTATGATGATTGAGAAATTCCAGAGTAAGGAATTGGCGGACATGAAGCCAATTGATTTGTCTAGTCTTAAAGATTGGCCAGATTATGGAGAAGATGTGGAGCCTGTTCCTAATGATGCTCTTATTGTACAATATGGTTCAACCCTAAGTTCAAGTGATGGGCCTTTTAATTTGGATTCTATTTGTGTTACTTTGGACGACGACGACGTGATGAATTTTATGACGACTTTATTAGTGACGAGTTTGAGTACAATGATGTGTGATGATGAATGTGTTAGTTGCCAGATTATGACTTTATGTTGTGGATTTATTGGCTTGGACATCTAGAGTGTAGACATTGTTGTTTAATTATGTATGTTGAACTTGAAGTCTTGAACTTGTGCTTTATATTTTAGGTATGTTTGGTTGTTCGTCATGTGGTGCTATAGCCATATAGCGTATGTTTTTCAAAAATATGAGGAATTTATGATTTACTTATATACATAGGTATATAGAATTATAGATGTTATTCAAATAAAATACTATACAAGTGAAAATGGTAACCAAAATAAAAGCCGAATTTTTGGCTGAATTTTATTGAAACCGTTCTAAACGCGTATACGTACATATCCGAATTTTAAAAGTCAACGTTTTTTTAGTCGAATATTTGACCGAATTTTTAAATTTTTTGCCGTTTTAAACGTGCCAAATTAAACTCCGTTTAATTCCCGTCCCGAATTAAACTAACTAAGGTGAGGGCGGGGCGGGTGGGTGTATAGGATGGTCTTTCATATTCCTACTAGTCATATAAGTACGTAATGTGTGCTTTGTGCAAAATATTACTATGTTAGGATTAGTGAGAAATTATATTGTAATTTCTCCAGTGAAGTGTATACATTTTTTTTATACTTTTAAAAATAATCGTTAAGTGTTAGTTATTGTGTTGTTTTAAAGGGTGTAATTGTAATCTCAAAAGAGTTTAAACAGTGAAACAATCTAAATACATAAAAAAAGTAGTTAATATTAGAGAGTAGATCAACAATAGTGATTTAAAAACAAAATGCCAAAAAGACAAAAAATATCTTACAAAAGATTAATGGAAGATGTCATTAACATCATCACTCATGAGTAACATCCCTTTCCCTCTACCACTTTCTCACTCATCCTAAAATATTTTATCATGTTTCGTGATCAAATTTATCAAGCACCTTCACTAATGAGCAATCAATTACTCATTTATTTGAAAATTAAAAAAAAAATCAAAAGTATATAAAAACATAGCAATGTGGATGTCTATTTATAGATCTCAAGAAAATATAACCATTTATATTTTTTAAAATTGTTTTTACTTTGTAGATTTTTAGATATTTTAGTTTGAAATTTAAAAGATTTTTTGCTAAAAGTCTGACTGCTAAGTTTGGAAATAAAACTTAATTACTTAATCACTTCTTTGATTTATTTTATTTGTTTTTCTTTTCTTAATTTTGGTGTCCACCCCCCTCTTCCCTTACAGTATAGAGATTCGTCTAAAAATTTTATTTTTACCTTGTCCCATCATTAATGGCAGAGGAAAAATTATGTCATCATCCGCTCCAACGAGTACACATTAAAAATTATATCCACTCCATCATGAGCATGGGTCTCTGCACCTGTCTAAACACCCTACATACCTGCCCCAATACCTGCTATACACACACTAACATATGCATGTTTATTAAATTATGTGCCAAGTTTTTCAAAAAAAAGTATATGTTGAATAAAAATAGTTTATTTAGTATAGTATTTATTATATACTAGATATAAAGTACTTAGGAGGTAGGGAAGAAACGGGATGGCCGAGGATGAGATGCGGCTAGCGCGAGCAGGTACATTCTAAACTCCACACCTTCTCCATCATCTATGGCAGGAATAATCTTAATCCCCGTCCCTGCCCCATCACCCTCATAACCATTCCACATCCCCGCCTAACTGGGGAAGATGCAGGTCAGAAGAACCTCGTCCCACTAACATCCCTATTGTATTGTTTGTACAAAATCAATAATTACTTTCGTTTTCATAAAAAACA
Source organism: Patellifolia procumbens (assembly GCA_947645195.1). Lineage (NCBI taxonomy): Eukaryota > Viridiplantae > Streptophyta > Magnoliopsida > Caryophyllales > Amaranthaceae > Patellifolia > Patellifolia procumbens. The sequence goes on from CANSGD010000290.1 coordinate 372,715, forward strand.
ACGGTGGTTTTTTGTAGTGGTTGGTATAACCGACTGTTTATAGTGGCTTGTTTGACCGACTGTGTAATTGTTAATTTTTTTATTAAAGTGTTTGGTAAAAGCGATTGTTAGTGTTGGTTGTTTAGTACAAAATGAAGGAAAAAGTCAAAAGGCTAACAGAATAGGCGGTAAACAGCAGCTTTTGGCTATAAAACTGGCTTTTCAGCCACTCCTAAAGTCATTACCAAACATTTTTGTTGGATGTTTGACCATATACAAAAGTCAAAAGTCAATGAAAAAGCCAGCCAAAATTCATTTGCCAAACATCCCCTTTCGATCCATGCAAATTATACTGAATATATTTATTTTTTCTGTATATATGTATTCATATATTAATCGGTAACAATTGAGTTAGACGACAACAAATTGAAGATAATAAAAAATTTATTGTATTGGTATCTAATCTAATACATACATACATATATATATATGTATATATATATAATTACTATAACAAATAGTAACCCCAAAGAATTATTGTTTTATAACATGAAACTTTTTTTACTATACAAATTTTATATAATATGTCAATCAATTATATTATCAATTTCAACTGTAATTAAAATAATGGTGAATAAAGAGCAATCTAATGTCCATTTACAACTGAAAAAACAAATATATACTAATACATTCCTCTAATTAAACGTTTAACCATGTATAGTTATACTATAAATTAAGAAATAAAAACAATTAAGAAAAGAGACAAATAACAATTTATTTTTTGAAATTCTTCTAATTGAACACGTCTTGATATTAGAAATTCTGCTTATTGTGTTTGTCTGGGTCTGGTCCAGTCCTTGCCCACTTTACCTATGGAAGCTATGAAAATACCCTTGTAGGTATGAAATGACTATTTTTACCCTTGGCCTCCCCAAGGGGGAAAAGTGGACACTCGTGTGGTCCGCTAGGTGACGACCTTTATGATGTCATTATCCTCTCAAGATGACCTTACTCCAAGTACTACACATAAATAGTATTTGGACCTAATCCATTAGGTACGACTTTACATGCATGATATCACGTATTTATATAGAGTTTTCTCCCTTATTTACAAGTTAATTTGTTCGTCATTGGAGCTCTTCGGAGCTATTTTGTGCTAACTATCGTATATAGTTGTGGTTTTGTTGTTTTAGTGTTGAATTGCAGGTTTTAAGGAGTTTTCTCCTTATTCCCGAGCTATTTGGAAGCAACCAAGGCTTTACGAGATATTACGAGGCACGTAGGATGGACCACGAGCTTTATGGGTAGTTTAGGAGGTCCCAAGACCTCTAAATGTGAAGAATTGAGAGCCAAAGAGTCAAAAAGGAGTTTTCCGTACTCTGATCAGACAAGAAATGGCCCGATCGGGCGAAGAATTAATGATCGGGTGTGAAAGTTGCGGACCCGATCGGGCAAGACTTGCCCGACCCGATCGGACGAGAAACCATGCCCCAGACCCGATCGGGCATAATGTGCCCGACCCGATCGGGCCATCTTCAATTAAGCTGCTGCTAGGGTGTACGCCAAGACAAGGCCATGAGCCTTCCTAGTGCTGGGGACCCGATCCCTGACCCGATCGGGCATGTGATCGGGTGGGCCATATTTCGTGTTTTGGGCCTGCTGCTGCTACGCCGAGTAAAGAGAAGCTGGCATGAATTTTCTTACTATGGGCCCGATCGGGTCCCGTGCCCGTAAACGCGATTTTTATCTCTTAGTTTCCGTTTTTAATTAGACTTTGAGGGGTATTATAAATACCTTTTCCTCATATTTTAGAGACATCTTTTTTTTACTCTAGTTTTATTTCTCATAGTTCTTAGATTAGTTTTATTTAGTTTAAACACTTTAGATTAGATTAAAGGTGATTGAACCTCAGATTCGATTCCTATAAAAGTTCTTGCTTTCTGTCAATTGCTATTCTTCTCTACTCTAATCTCTTTTATCATTCTTAATTGCTTAGCTTAAGTATATAATCATTCATGATGCAATTATTAGGGTTTCCAATTAGTTTTGTTATTGTCAATTCAATTATGAGTGAGTAGTTGATATCACGTATTTATATAGAGTTTTCTCCCTTATTTACAAGCTAATTTGTGCGTCATTGGAGCTCTTGGGAGCTATTTTGTGCTAACTATCATATGTAGTTGTGGTTTCGTGTTTTAGTATTGAATTGCAGGTTTTATGGAGTTTTCTCCTTATTTCCGAGCCTTTTGGAAGCAACCACGGCTTTACGAGATGTTACGAGGCACGTAGGATGGCTCACGAGCTTTATGGATAGTTTAGGAGGTCCCAAGACCCCTAAACGTGAAGATTAGAGAGCCAAAGAGTCAAATGAGGTTTCCGTGCACTGATCGGGCAGAAATGGCCCGATCGGGCGAAATATTTATGATCGGGTATGAAAGTTGCGGATCCGATCGGGCAAGTCGTGCCCGATCAGATCGGGCGAGAACACATGTGCCCAGACCCGATCGGGCATCCACCGCCCGACCCCATCGGGTCTAGTGCTGCTAGGTCTTATTGGGACGCTGCGGAGGAGGCGAGCTTGCTGGCACTTTTTGTCGCATGACCCGATCGGGTGGATGCCCACGGCCCGATCGGGTGGGCCGTAACATTTAGCCTATGTGCTGCGCTGTTGCTGCCAGGACCACGAGAAGCGAAAATGTGGCTTTTGGTATTTGACCCGATCGGGTGGGTGCCTCGGGCCCGATCGGGTCTGGCACTATTTATCGCGTTTTTCGACTTTTGCTTCCTATTTTTTATTAGATTTGAGGGGTATTATAAATACCTTTTCCTCATTATTTAGGTTCATCTTTTATTCATCTTTCATTAGCTTTAGACTAGTTTTATTCTTCATTGTTCTTAGTTCAATTCAAACACTTTAGATTAATTTAGAGGTGATCAAACCTATTTCAATTTCAATAAAGTTCCTGCTTTCCGTCAGTTGGTACTCTTCTCTACTCTTTATCTCTTTAATTACTTTGATTGCTTAGTTTATTTATTTAATAGTTCATGATGCAATTGTTAGGGTTTCATATTAGTTTTGTCGTTATTAATTCGATCATGTCTGAGTAGTCTCTTTCTAGGGTGTTAGATAGGAAAGCCATGTTTATACCATGATTGTGATTTAGACTCTTATCGATTTCTAGGGTTTGATTAGGGTGATTGTGATGTGATTTGTTCTTTATTGAGTAATTAACGTTATTGCGCAGTTTCGTTGGTTGCTTGTGGTTAATAGTTGTTTGCACAGATCCGTCTTACGACTAGAGGCCTAGGACACGTCAGTAGTTCTGATTACGTTAGTGAACATGCGGCGTATGTTGAACTATGAGCGTTGAGTCTTAACCATAGCTCAACATAGGCTCTAATCCCCCGACTCTTGACTTAGGTTTTGATAGTCGTTGACCTTGTTTGATTGGTATAAGCATGGTGGACCGACCTAATACCCTAGGTTTTTATTCCATAGTTTAATCCTCGATTTATTCCGTCTTCTGTAGTCTGTTCTTTAGTTTAATTATTTCTTCCCTGATTTCATCTGGAGTAGCTGAATCGGTTGAATATTAATTTAGAAACTCTATCTCCCTGTGGATTCGACCCTGCTTCCACTGACTACCTAGTTAGAGGTCCGTAGGTTTATTTTTGATTAGGTGACACGACTAAAATCTATCAGTAGTTCTCTTTCTAGGGTGTTAGATAGGGAAGCCATGTTTATACCATGATTGTTGTTTAGTTTGCTATCAATTTCTAGGGCTTGATTAGAGTGATTGTGGTGTGGTTTGTTCTTAATTAGTGATTAATGTTAGTGGCCAATTTCATTGATTGATTGTGGTTAATAGTTGTTTGCACAGATCCGTCTTACGACTAGAGGCCTAGGACACATCAGTAGTTCTGATTACGTTAGTGAACATGCGGCGTATGTTGAACTATGAGCGTTGAGTCTTAACCATAGCTCAGCACATGCTCTAATCCCTCGACTCTTGGCTTAGGTTTTAATAGTAATTGACCTTGTTTGATTGGTATAACCATGGTGGACCGACCTAATACCCTAGGTTTTTATTCCATAGTTAAACCCTCGGTTTAATTTTTTTTGTTAGCTTAATTATTAGTTCAGTTAATCTTCCCTGATTTCATCTGAAGTAGCTAATTGATTGAATATTAATTTAGAAACTCTGTCTCCATGTGGATTCAACCCTGCTTCCATTGACTACCATAGTTAGAGGACTGTAGGTTTATCTTTGATTAGGTGATACGACTAAAGCCTATCAAATTTTGGCGCCGTTGCCGGGGAGACGGCTAGTTTTCTAAGTTTTTATTTGGTTATTTGGTCTACTTCTATGTACCTCATTGGAACTTCATTGTTCCAATTGAGGTACGTTTTACTGCTTCCTTTTGTTTCTTTTGTATGCCCAGGTCTCAAAGAAACGGTTCCCCATCCCAGCGGATCCGGATCTTACTAGGACAATCAGGCGGATTCGAAAGAAAATTCAGAGAGAAAAGCAGTCTGTTCAGCTGAACACCTCTGGATCAGACACCTTGAGTTCACCTATGTCTAAATCACTGAAGTCATATGGGGTGCCCAACCCATAGGGTCTCTCCACTGGACCTACTATGCCCACCATTGCCGCAACAAATTTCGAAATTAAGCCTGGACTCATCAGCATGGTTCAGCAAAATCAGTTTGGTGGGCATCCTACTGAAGATCCGGTAAATCATCTGCAGCGGTTTCAACAGCTTTGTCGAACCGTCAAACATGCCGGTGTCACTCCAGATCAACTCAAAGTCATGTTGTTCGAGTTTTCATTGAGAGATGAAGCCCAGAAATGGTTGAACGACGTGAAAGAAACAGAATGGAGTGAGATTTCTGCTGCGTTCCTGAGAGAGTACTATCCACCTACTAAGACAGCAGAAATCAGAAACAAACTAGCCACGTTTTCCCAAGAGCCTGATGAAACATTACGGGAAGCGTGGACTAGGTTTAGAGATTTACAGAGAGAGTGTCCATACCACAACATGGACAAATGGTTCTTGACGCAGACATTCTACAATGGTCTGCAGCCTCAGACGAAGAGTATTGTTGATTCGTCTGCAGGAGGAGTTTTTGCTGGATAAGGAAGTGGATGTAGGCTATGAGTTTCTATCAAACCTCGCAGCCAATGATCATTCCACTTCCCGCAGCCTTACGAGGAAAGTACTGGAGGTATATGCCATTGCATTATTGACTTCACAGCTAGCGAAGCTGAGTCAGCAGATTAACACCTTCAGTTCCTCTTCCTCAGTAGCACCTCCTTTGAGTATTAATGCTATGTCTGCCGTAGCACCCATTACCTCATCTTACAGCGAGGTATGTGGTGTTCAGGGTCATTTTGGGCATGACTGTTAGTTCAGTCAACTTTAGATGGAGCAGGCAAACGCCTTCCAACAGAGACAACCAAATTTCCCTCCTCCACATAACTACCAAAATCCACAAAACCATCAACCTCCACCTCCACAAAACCATCCTAAACCCTCTTACTATAAAACCCCACAAAATTTTCCCGCCCGACCTCCACAAAACAATAACCCACAAGAGCCTCCCATATCTGAAGTGATGAAGCTAATGTTGAGCATGCAAAAGACTAATGAGGAGGCGCAAAGAGCTCAAGAGCGACAAATGCTAGCTATGCAAAGAGCTAATGAGGAAGCACAAAGAGCCCAAGAGAAGCATATCAAACTTCTCGAGACTCAAATTGCACAACTAGAAAGCACTAATGCTCAGAGGCGTTAAGGGGAATTGCCAGGGCAACCCATTCAGAGAGAACATGTGAATGCCATCACTCTTCGTAGTGGCATTGCTTATGATGCTCCTCCATTGCCCATTGATGATGTTACCCCAACGGCGGGGAAGAAGAGGGTGGTAGAGGAAGGGAAAAGGAAGAGTTCGACGTCTGAAGTCGACTTATCTGCAGAAGCTGAACAGACAGGGAAGAAGAAGGAGAAGGTTTCTGAAACGCCTTTTACACCAAGGCTACCTTTTCCTCACAGGATGCAACAATCAAAGGTCGATCAGCAGTTTGGTAAGTTTTTGGCTATGGTCAAGAACCTTGAGGTAACAATTCCATTCACAGATTTAATTACCCAAGTTCCAGTTTATGCCAAATTTCTGAAAGATATGATAACTAAGAAAAGAGACTTTGGTGGGGTAGAACGTGTCGCTCTTACTGAAGAGTGTAGTGCTTTTATTCAAAATAAAACCCCACCAAAGTTGAAAGATCCTGGTAGTTTTTCTATACCATGCCATCTTGGATCTATTTTTATTAATAAAGCTTTGTGTGATTTAGGTGCTTCTGTTTCTGTTTTGCCATTATCTGTTTATAAGAAACTGAATATGGGAGCACTTAAATGCACACAAATCACTTTACAGATGGCTGATCGTTCTATAAAATACCCTCTAGGTGTTTTAGATGACGTTCCTGTTAGGGTCGGGAAATTCTACATTCCTGTTGATTTTGTGGTGCTAGATATGGATGAGATGCCCAGATTCCTATTATTCTGGGTAGGCCATTTTTGTGTACTGCTGGTGCTGTCATTGATGTCAAGTCTGGGTCTTTAACTCTTAGTGTTGGTGATGATAAAGTGATGTTTACACTAACCAATGCTGTTAAGGCACCTATGCTTGAACAATCTTGTTGCAGGGATGTGATTTTGGATGAAGTAGGTCTGGAGAAGGTTCCAATTCCATCTAAGGTTGCCTCACCGTCTAGAGGCATTGTCAAGAACATTTGGAGGCGAAAAATGTTTGATGAGGGTGGCACTCATTGCCAAGCCCCTCCTATTTGAGAGATGGAGGATTATGGTCGTGCGGGACCTTTATAAACCAGCGCTGTGCGAGAGGCAACTCGTATTCTTTCCCTTTTTCCTTTTCTTTTTATTTTTTTTATTATTTATTTTTCTTCTTTTTTTTGTGAGCGTGAGTGAGGGTACTAACATTGTTTTTCCTCTTAGCATCGTCCTTTGTTACCTTTTGGCATTGAGGACACTGCCAAGTTCAGCTTGGGGGAGGAGTTCTGTTTGCATTCTCTATCTCTTTTACTGCTTTCTAGGATAGATTTACTGCTTCCAAAAAAAATGCAAAAAATCAAAAAAAAAATGGTTCCATGACTGGTTTAGTTGCCTCCCTGTGCCCCTTATTGTGCTCTATTTGAAAATGATTTGACTCTGTTTTCTAGATAGCTGGGGATTTGTGATCTTGAGGCTATGATTTGATGTTTGATTGCTATGATTTCGAGAGAGTTTTGATTATATTAGACTACATTGTGCTGCATGCCTGAATTGGTTAGACTGTGAGGTTTCTTTGTAAGCCTATTGGATTCATTTCATTATCCAGTCTGTTTTTGTGTGTTAGTTCCTCTTTAGTGGATTGATCTTGACTTTAACTTCGTACTTGTCTGATATTCGATGACTTGTAGCATTTGCTGTGATAGAGGCGTTCTTTTGTCTTATTCTTGAGCTTCAGAGTGAATTTTTGATATACTTTTATCCCCCTTAGCCCCGCTGAGCCTAATGACTTGTTTCATGTTACTTAAACCCCTATTATGAGCCCAAGGCCTTCACTTGATACTACTCCAAGCCTAGCTTGGGGGAGCTTTTGTATGGGTTGAGTTTGAGATTTGTTTCTTGGTTTGGTTTGGCTGTTGAGGAATTAAAAATGTATTTGTTGTAGTTTGAGGGTGAGAAAAAAAGAAAAAGCAAAAGCAAAATTAGAGTTGCGTGAATGAAGTTCAGAAAAATGAAAGAAAAATGAAATAAAAGTTCAAAAGAATTCAAAGTTCTTTCATTCACGTAAGTTCATAAAGAAATATTCGCTTCATTGCTTGAAAATTGGGTTTGTTGTGAGTTTTCATTGATTTATGAGAGTTTGGTTAGTTTTCATGGTTATATGGTGTTGTTGGGAGTTGTTTAGGCCATCCTAGGCCTTGTTTGAGTGATTCATGCTCCCCCTTTCTTGGTTTTTCCACCACATTACCTAAAGATATCCCCTACCTCTTACCTAAGCCCCATTACAACCCTATTAAGTCCTCTTGAGCTTGTGTCTGCATTGTTCATTTGATTGATTTCGAGTCAGTTCGTCAAAGTTAAAGAGTATTTCTGCTAATTGAGTTGACTTGGCTAGGATGAGCGTCATTTAACCTTCTTAAACACATGAGAGTGTGAGTGGGAAGGACATTTATGGTCGGGTTGGTGAGTGTTCGGGCATATTCTTTGCCTGCCACAAAATTGAGAGGAGTGACATCTTTGTGAGAGCCTTTTAAGGATTTGTATGCCTTGTGGATGCTTGCATTTGATAAATTGCTTGGATGATTGGTGGTGGGATTGATTTGATTAGCCAAACTTGAATTATGCCTGCTTGAACGATTCTTAGTCTTGAAAATGTTTTGAGCTTTGATTTTTTTTATCTATATGGTGAGGCAATCTATTCCATGTTCATGTTCTGTTTGCTTGAGGACAAGCAAAGGTTTAGCTTGGGGGAGTTTGATATCACGTATTTATATAGAGTTTTTCTCCCTTATTTACAAGCTAATTTGTGCATCATTGGAGCTCTTCGGAGCTATTTTGTGCTAACTATCGTATATAGTCGTGGTTTGTTGTTTTAGTGTTTAATTGCAGGTTTTAGGGAGTTTTCTCCTTATTTCCGAGCTATTTGGAAGCAACCACGGCTTTACGAGATGTTACGAGGCACGTAGGATGGCTCACGAGCTTTATGGGTAGTTTAGGAGGTCCCAAGACCTCTAAACGTGAAGAATTGAGAGCCAAAGAGCCAAAAAAGGAGTTTTCGGTACTCTAATCGGGCAAGAAATGGCCCGATCGGGCGAAGAATTAATGATCGGGTGTGAAAGTTGCGGACCCGATCGGGCAAGACTTGCCCGACCCGATCGGGCGAGAAACCATGCCCCAGACCCGATCGGGCATAATGTGCCCGACCCGATCGGGCCATCTTCATTTAAGCTGCTACTAGGGTGTACGCCAAGACAAGGCCATGAGCCTTCCTAGTGCTGGGGACCCGATCTCTGAACCGATCGGACAGGTGATCGGGTGGGTGATATCACGTATTTATATAGAGTTTTCTCCCTTATTTACAAGCTAATTTGTGCATCATTGGAGCTCTTGGGAGCTATTTTGTGCTAACTATCGTATGTAGTTGTGGTTTCGTGTTTTAGTATTGAATTGCAGGTTTTATGGAGTTTTCTCCTTATTCCCGAGCTATTTGGAAGCAACCACGGCTTTACGAGATGTTATGAGGCACGTAGGATGGCTCACGAGCTTTATGGATAGTTTAGGAGGTCCCAAGACCCCTAAAAGTGAAGATTAGAGAGCAAAGGAGTCAAAAGGGGTTTTCCGTGCACTGATCGGGCAGAAATGGCCCGATCGGGCGAAGTATTTATGATCGGGTATAAAAGTTGCGGACCCGATCGGGCGATGTTTGCCCGATCGAATCGGGCGAGGAAGCATGTCCCCAGACCCGATCGGGTGACTACCGCCCGACCCGATCGGGTGGAGTGCTGCTTGGTCTCGTTGCGGTGCTACAGGCGAGGGGAACACGTATGCCCAAGTTGTCGCCAGACCCGATCGGGTGACTACCGCCCGACCCGATCGGGTGGGCCGTTTTTCTCGCCTTATTGCTGCACTGCTGCTGCCAGAGCCCAGAAGTGAAGTTGGGAAATTTGTATGTGGACCCGATCGGGTACTGTGCTCGGGCCCGATCGGGTCTGGTGCTTTAATCGCGCTTTTTCACTTTTTGTTTCCGTTTTTAGTGAACTTGAGGGGTATTATAAATACCTTTTCCTCATTATCTTTCATTCATCTATTATTCTTCTTTCATTAGGTTTTAGACTAGTTTTATTCTACATTGCTCTTAGTTTAATTCAAACACTTTAGATTAATTTAGAGGTGATCAAACCTATTTCGATTTCAATAAAAGTTCCTGCTTTCCGTCAATTGGTACTCTTCTCTACTCTTTATCTCTTTAATTACTTTGATTGCTTAGTTTAATTATTTAATTATTCATGATGCAATTCTTAGGGTTTCATATTAGTTTTGTTGTTGCCAATTCGATTATGAGTGAGTAGTTCTCTTTCTAGGGTGTTAGATAGGAAAGCCATGTTTATACCATGATTGTGATTTAGATTTCTATCAATTTCTAGGGCTTGATTAGGGTGATTGTGATGTGGTTTGTTCTTATTGAGTAATTAATGTCAGTGTACAATTTTGATTGATTGCTTGTGGTTAATAGTTGTTTGCACAGATCCGTCTTACGACTAGAGGCCTAGGACACATCAGTAGTTCTGATTACGTTAGTGAACATGCGGCGTATGTTGAACTATGAGCGTTGAGTCTTAACCATAGCTCAACATAGGCTCTAATCCCCCGACACTTGACTTAGGTTTTGATAGCTGTTGACCTTGTTTGATTGGTATAAGCATGGTGGACCGACCTAATACCCTAGGTTTTTATTCCATAGTTAAATCCTTTGTTTAATTCGTCTTTCTCAGCTTAATCATTAGTTTAATTAATTCCTTCCTGATTTCATCTGGAGTAGCTGAATTGGTTGAATATTGATTTAGAAACTCTGTCACCCTGTGGATTCGACCCTGCTTCCACTGACTACCTTAGTTAGAGGACCGTAGGTTTATTTTTGATTAGGTGATACGACTAAAACCTATCAAATTTTGGCGCCGTTGCCGGGGAGACGGCTAGTTCTCTAAGTTTTTATTTAATTATTTGGTCTACTTCTCTTTACCTCATTGGAACTTCATTGTTTCAATCGAGGTACGTTTTACTGCTGCTTTTTGTTTCTTTTGTATGCCCAGGTCCCAAAGAAACGGTTCCCCAATTTCAGCGGACCCCGATCTTACTAGGACAATCAGGCGGATCTGAAAGATAAAACAGAAAGAAAAGCAGTCTGTTCAGCTGAACACCTCTGGAACAGACACCTTGAATTCAGTTATGTCAAAATCACTGAAGTCATATGGGGTGCCCAACCCGGATGGTCTCTCCACTGGACCTACTATGCCCACCATTGTCGCAGCAAATTTCGAAATCAAGCCTGGACTCATCAGCATGGTCCAGCAAAATCGGTTTGGTGGGCATCCTACTGAAGATCCGGTAAATCATCTGCAACGGTTTCAACAACTTTGTCGAACCGTTAAACATGCCGGCGTCACTCCAGATCAACTTAAAGTCATGTTGTTCGAGTTTTCACTGAGAGATAGAGCCCAAAAATGGTTGAACGATGTGAAACAAAATGAGTGGAGTGAGATTTCTGCTGCATTTCTGAGAGAGTATTATCCACCCACTAAAACAGCAGAAATCAGAAATAAACTAGCCACGTTTTCCCAAGAGCCTGATGAAACATTAAGGGAAGCATGGGCTAGGTTTAGAGATTTACAGAGAGAGTGTCCACACCATAATATGGACAAATGGTTCTTGACGCAGACATTCTACAATGGTCTGCAGCCTCAGACGAAGTGTATTTGTTATTCGTCTGCAGGAGGAGTGTTTTTAGACAAGGCAGTTGATGAGGGTTATGAATTCATATCAAATCTTGCAGCCAATGACCATTCATCATCTAGGAGTTTGATTAAGAAGGTACTTGAGGTTGACGCTATTTCATTGCTTACATCTCAGATGGCGCAACTAACTCAGCAGCTAATGAAGTCTTCTAGTCCGACACCTCCACCCATGAGCATCAATGCTATGTCTGCAGTAGCACCCATTACCTCATCTTACTGCGAGGTATGTGGTGTTCAGGGTCACTTTGGGCATGACTGTCAGTTCAGTCAATTTCAGATGGAGCAGGCCAATGCCTTCCAACAAAGACCACAAACCCTCCCCCTTCACATAACTACCAAAACCCACAAAACCATCAACCCCCACAAAATTTCCCTAAACCTTCATACCATCAACCCCCACAAAATTTCCAAAGACCACCACCACAAAACTTCCATCATCCAAATAACTTCCAAACTCCACAAAATTTCCACACCCCACCTCCACAAAACAACCCACAAGAGCCTAGCAATTCTGAACTGATGAAACTGATATTGTCTATGCAAAAGGCAAATGAGGAAACAAGGAGGGCTCAAGAGAAGCACATCCAACTTCTCGAGGCTCAAGTTGCTCAGTTGGCAGAATCTAATGCACAGAGGCAGCAGGGACAATTGCCAGGGCAACCAGTTCAGAGAGAACATGTGAATGCCATCACTCTTCGTAGTGGCATTACATATGATGACCCTCCAGTGCCCATTGATGAGGTTACCCCGACTGCAGGGAAGAAGAGGGTGGTAGAGGAAGGAGAAAGAATTCGACGTCTGAAGTCGATTTGTCTGCAGAAGCTGAACAGACAGGGAAGAAAAAGGAGAAGGTTTCTGAAACGCCTTTTACACCAAGGCTACCTTTTCCTCACAGGATGCAACAGTCCAAGGTCGATCAGCAGTTTGGTAAGTTCTTGTCTATGGTCAAGAACCTTGAGGTAAGGATTCCATTCACCGATTTAATTACCCAAGTGCCTATTTATGCCAAATTTCTAAAAGACATGATTACTAAGAAAAGAGACTTTGGTGGGGTAGAACGTGTCGCTCTTACTGAAGAGTGTAGTGCTTTTATTCAAAATAAAATCCCACCAAAGTTAAAAGATCCTGGTAGTTTTTCTATACCCTGCCATCTTGGACCTATTTTTATTGATAAGGCTTTGTGTGATTTAGGTGCTTCTGTTTCTGTTATGCCATTGTCTGTTTATAAGAAACTGAACATTGGAGCCCTTAAATGCACACAAATCACTTTACAGATGGCGGATCGTTCTATAAAATACCCTCTAGGTGTTTTAGAGGATGTTCCTGTTAGGGTTGGGAAATTCTATATCCCTGTTGATTTCGTGGTATTAGATATGGATGAGGATGCCCAGATTCCTATTATCTTGGGTAGGCCGTTTTTATGTACTGCTGGAGCTGTCATTGATGTCAAGTTTGGGTCTTTAACTCTGAGTGTTGGTGATGATAAAGTGATTTTTAAACTAACCAATGCTGTTAAGGCTCCTATGCTTGAACAATCTTTTTGCAGGGATAAGGTTTTAGATGAAGTAGGGGTGGAGAAGGTTCAAATTCCACCTAAGGTTTCCTCACCGTCTGGAGGCATTGTCAAGAACATTTGGAGGAGAAAGATGTTTGATGAGGGTGGCACTCATTGCCAAGCCCCTCCTATTTGAGAGGGAGGATTATGGTCGTGCGGGACCTTTATAAACCAGCGCTGTGCGAGAGGCAACTCGTATTTTCTTTTCTTTCCCTTTTCCTTTTATTTTTATTTTGCTTCCTTTTTGTGAGCGAGAGTGAGGGTACTAACATTGTTTTTCCTCTTAGCATAGTCCTTATCACCTTTTGGCATTGAGGACACTGCCAAGTTCAGCTTGGGGGAGGAGTTCTGTTTGTATTCCCTATCTCTTTTACTGCTTTCAAGGTTAGATTTACTGCTTTCAAAAATACTGAAAAAAATCAAAAAAAAATATGGTTCCCATGACTGGTTTAGTTGCCTCCCTGTGCCCCTTTTTGTGCTCTATTTGAAATTGATTTGACTTCGTTTTCTGGATAGTTGGGCATTTGTGATCTTGAGGCTTTGATTTGATGTTTGATTGCTATGATTTCGAGCATGTTTGGATTATATTAGACCACTTTGCGCTGCATACCTGAATTGGTTAGACTGTGAGGCCTCTTTGTAGCCTATTGGATTCATTTTATTATCCAGTCTATTCTTGTGTGTTAGTTCCTCTTTAGTGGATTGATCTTGACTTTGACTTCGTACTTGTCTGATTTTAGATGACTTGTAGCATGTGCTGTGATAGAGGCGTTCTTTTGTCCTTTTCTTGAGCTTCAGAGTGAATTTTTGATATACTTTTATCCTCCTTAGCCCCGCTGAGCCTAATGACTTGTTTCGTTTTACTTAAACCCCTATTACGAGCCAAAAGCCTTCACTTGATATTATTCCAAGCCTAGCTTGGGGGAGCTTTTTGTATGGGTTGAGTTTGAGATTGGTTTGTTGGTTTAGTTTGGTTTTTGAGGAGTTTAAAAGTGTATTTGCTATGGTTTGAGAGTGAGAAAGAGAAAAGAAAGAAAGCAAGTTTAGAGTTGCGTGAATGAAGTTCAGAAAAATGAAAGAAAAATGAAATAAAAATTCAAAAGAATTCTAGTTCTTTCATTCACGTACGTTCATAAAAGAATATTCGCTCCATTGCTAGAAAATTGGGTTTGTTATGCGCTTTTCATTGATTTATGAGAGTTGGGTTATTTTACATGGTTTTATGGTGATTGTTGGGAGTTGTGAAGGCCATCTTAGGCCTTGTTTAAATGGTTTATGCTCCCCCTTTCTTGGTTTTTCCACCACATTACCCAAAAGTATCCCCTACCTCTCACCTAAGCCCCATTACAACCCTATAAAGTCCTCTTGAGCTCGTGTCTGCAATGTTCATTTGATTGATTTCGAGTTAGTTTGTCAAAGTTAAAGAGTATTTCTGCTAATTGAGTCGACTTGACTAGGATGAGCGTCATTGAACCTTCTTTAACACATGAGAGTGTGAGCGGGAAGGGTACTTATGGTCGGGTTGGTGAGTGTTCGGGCACATTCTTTGCCTGCCACAAAATTGAGAGGAGTGACACCCTTGTGAGTGCCTTTTCAGGACTTGTATGCTTTGTGGGTGCTTGAGTTTGATAAATTGCTTGAATGATTGGTAGTTGGATGGATTTGATTAGCCAAACTTGAATTATGCCTGTTTGAACGATTCTTAGTCTTGAAAATGTTTTGAGCTTTGATTGTTTTTATCTATGGGGTGAGGCAATCTATTCCATGTTCATGTGCTATTTGCTTGAGGACAAGCAAAGGTTTAGCTTGGGGGAGTTTGATATCACGTATTTATATAGAGTTTTCTCCCTTATTTACAAGCTAATTTGTGCGTCATTGGAGCTCTTGGGAGCTATTTTGTGCTAACTATCGTATGTAGTTGTGGTTTCGTGTTTTAGTATTGAATTGCAGGTTTTGTGCGTCATTGGAGCTCTTGGGAGCTATTTTGTGCTAACTATCGTATGTAGTTGTGGTTTCGTGTTTTAGTATTGAATTGCAGGTTTTATGGAGTTTTCTCCTTATTCCCGAGCTATTTGGAAGCAACCACGGCTTTACGAGATGTTATGAGGCACGTAGGATGGCTCACGAGCTTTATGGATAGTTTAGGAGGTCCCAAGACCCCTAAAAGTGAAGATTAGAGAGCAAAGGAGTCAAAAGGGGTTTTCCGTGCACTGATCGGGCAGAAATGGCCCGATCGGGCGAAGTATTTATGATCGGGTATAAAAGTTGCGGACCCGATCGGGCGATGTTTGCCCGATCGAATCGGGCGATGTTTGCCCGATCGAATCGGGCGAGGAAGCATGTCCCCAGACCCGATCGGGTGACTACCGCCCGACCCGATCGGGTGGAGTGCTGCTTGGTCTCGTTGCGGTGCTACAGGCGAGGGGAACACGTATGCCCAAGTTGTCGCCAGACCCGATCGGGTGACTACCGCCCGACCCGATCGGGTGGGCCGTTTTTCTCGCCTTATTGCTGCACTGCTGCTGCCAGAGCCCAGAAGTGAAGTTGGGAAATTTGTATGTGGACCCGATCGGGTACTGTGCTCGGGCCCGATCGGGTCTGGTGCTTTAATCGCGCTTTTTCACTTTTTGTTTCCGTTTTTAGTGAACTTGAGGGGTATTATAAATACCTTTTCCTCATTATCTTTCATTCATCTATTATTCTTCTTTCATTAGGTTTTAGACTAGTTTTATTCTACATTGCTCTTAGTTTAATTCAAACACTTTAGATTAATTTAGAGGTGATCAAACCTATTTCGATTTCAATAAAAGTTCCTGCTTTCCGTCAATTGGTACTCTTCTCTACTCTTTATCTCTTTAATTACTTTGATTGCTTAGTTTAATTATTTAATTATTCATGATGCAATTCTTAGGGTTTCATATTAGTTTTGTTGTTGCCAATTCGATTATGAGTGAGTAGTTCTCTTTCTAGGGTGTTAGATAGGAAAGCCATGTTTATACCATGATTGTGATTTAGATTTCTATCAATTTCTAGGGCTTGGTTAGGGTGATTGTGATGTGGTTTGTTCTTATTGAGTAATTAATGTCAGTGTACAATTTCATTGATTGCTTGTGGTTAATAGTTGTTTGCATAGATCCGTCTTACGACTAGAGGCCTAGGACACATCAGTAGTTCTGATTACGTTAGTGAACATGCGGCGTATGTTGAACTATGAGCGTTGAGTCTTAACCATAGCTCAACATAGGCTCTAATCCCCCGACACTTGACTTAGGTTTTGATAGCTGTTGACCTTGTTTGATTGGTATAAGCATGGTGGACCGACCTAATACCCTAGGTTTTTATTCCATAGTTAAATCCTTTGTTTAATTCGTCTTTCTCAGCTTAATCATTAGTTTAATTAATTCCTTCCTGATTTCATCTGGAGTAGCTGAATTGGTTGAATATTGATTTAGAAACTCTGTCACCCTGTGGATTCGACCCTGCTTCCACTGACTACCTTAGTTAGAGGACCGTAGGTTTATTTTTGATTAGGTGATACGACTAAAACCTATCAAATTTTGGCGCCGTTGCCGGGAGACGGCTAGTTCTCTAAGTTTTTATTTAATTATTTGGTCTACTTCTCTTTACCTCATTGGAACTTCATTGTTTCAATCGAGGTACGTTTTACTGCTGCTTTTTGTTTCTTTTGTATGCCCAGGTCCCAAAGAAACGGTTCCCCAATTACTGCTGCTTTTTGTTTCTTTTGTATGATTAGTAGATGCTTAGCATGACTAGTATGATTTACACCATTATTGATGTTCTAATGTTGATTCAAGCTTTCTATCTCATGTTTTCCATGTCTAGTTAGTAGTTTACTAGATAGGGGAAGGGGATGACCTGATTGATCATGTGTTGACCTCAAAGTCAAGCTTGGGGGTTGGGTTTAGATGAGATTAAGTTAGCTTTCTTAATTTATTGGCATGTTTAATTGATTGATCACCATCTGAGCATGATTTGGGAACTTAAGGTAAAAGATTGAGCGATGAAGCCTTGAGTGACCTTAAGATTAGTCAATAAGTTGACTTTGCCGTGATAATAGGTTTTTGACTTCCAAGGACACCATTTGATTCACTCTGAGTTGTGGAAATACTTGATAGATTGGTTTTACCATGAGAATAGGTAAAATTGGTTAATTAGGTCATCTTAATTAGCTTGAGAATGCAATTAGGAAACATTTGAATGAATTGACAATTGGTTAATACATGGTTGATTTGCGATTCCCCTATCCCTAGCATTTCTTTTAGCCCATTAGCTTGTTAATTTAGTTCATAGAACCTTAGTTGTTAATTAAACTCAAAATTCCCAAAACATAGACTTAGCTCGCCTTAATTTCAATTAAATTAATGCTTAATCGTTCTTCCTCGTGGATTCGACCCTTCCTTACTCTATTCTAGGCTAAGTTGTTAGTTAGGTCATTAATAGCACCTTTTGAAACAACTGAGACCCATCGGCCTATGAACAAGGAAGAGGTCATCGTTGAGGATGAAGACCGCAACATGCCAACTGGGGAAAGCCCCTCAACACTACCACTAAACAGCCCATTGGCACCACCAGTAACTTACAGTGATCTATGACAAGCCGATCACCGCATAAACATTAACATCCACGGTGATGCAATAGCTGATGGAGGGGCTTAAGAGCATCCTACCTACTCCCCCTAACAGAGGGGTAAGGTCATTGAGAGGCGAGTCTGGGCACACGAAGCGAGCTCTCATCGAGAAGGACTCGATCCTTCTAAACATGGTCGAGCATCCTCTAAAGGGAAGTTAGTAATGTCGCCCCAACAAGGAGACGCTCAAGCTATCATCATTGAGAAACAAATGAGAAACAAGATTTTCGACGCCAGACACATCATCGAGCAAAATACGGGAAAGCCCCATGTGGAAGATTCCAAAAAAATAGAAGCCACTCGGCACTCTAATATGGTATATGAATAGCCTCACCGCCTAACTCGACAGGACATTGTACACCCTGTTGGAGAATAAGAAGAAGTGGCTGAATAAGAACATCGAGCAAGATCACCGATACCCCATCTTTCACATGTTCAACCGTAACATAATGGAGACCCCTAACCCTGAGAAAAACAAGATCCCTTTTGTATAGCACTACTTTGGTGTCTTCGATCCAACAGAACATCTGGTTGTATACAAGGCACATATGAGCATCTAAACATTCTGTGAATTTACAAGGAATGTCGCTATGAAAGAGAACCTAACTCTAGTTGATGCAATGAAACAAGCGCAAACGTCAGACATCAGGAAGTCCATGCCAGAGGAAGGGAGCAGTAGAAGGAATTTCAGCTCGACGAACTTCAAGGATAGCCAATTGGACAGGCAGAAGACGCAAAAAGCATCAGATTGAGGGCATGCCCCAACATTTAACATCAATCGTCGGGAGATATACCTCGACTTGAAAGAAAAGTCGGTATTGCTAAATCCCAAACCTGTAATAACCCTAGTTTTAATAACATTTTATTTATTTATAAATGTGATAATTAGTTTGATTATGCAATAAAACTCTTCGTGTTTATTTTATTTGAGATGCGGATTAGATTTAATGTAGTCGAGTAACTATACTATTATGTTTTAATGGAATTATTTTGGAAGTCATTAAATTTGGTTTGACATATTTTAAAGGGTTTGAATTATGATTCAATATGAATTTCCCTTCATAGTTAAATTACATGTTGAAAGTTATGGAGATGTATATATATATATATATATATATATAGAGAGAGAGAGAGAGAGAGAAGTGGTTTGATAACGACTCACAGGGGAGAGTGGGTGACAAGGAGGGACAGCTCCAGTGGCTTATCTCCGGTGAGCTTAACCCATGACCCAGGCGAGTAGTAGAATAAGAAAAGATAGAGAGAAAGAGAATAATGGGAAAGGCGAGGAGATCGAGAAAGGGAGGCGAGGATCGTCGGACAACTTGGCGACCTCTAAGGCTGTTTCAGTCAGTTTTCCAGCGAGTAAGAAAGGGGGGAAAGACATTAGAGCCTTCAATTTATAACCCCTAACCCAATTTCACGCACAGCCCCAAATAGTTAGGGTTTCAAAAGAAAAGGGAAAAGGAAACGGTTACGGATGGTTGATCGGCCACACCACCACCCCGTCACTACCACAACCATTTTCAGACCATCTTTGAGGTACTAAACCAAGTTCTTGTTTCCTTTGTTGAATCATAGAATTGTTATATGCAATAATATAGAAAGTTAATTGTCCATGATTCTTGAATTCATATCAATCTATGTATAAGTTATGAGATTGGTTTGGTTTGGTGTTTATATGGTGTTATAAATTCTAATGGCTTTGGTATGAATATTGCTTGTATTATGGAAGGGAAATGAATCCCTGTGGTCTGGTTTGGTGAGCTTATCTTAGAGCTATGAGTATAAACTTCTGCCATTAATTTTACACTCTCCTCCGAGACCCCTATTTTCTCGCTTAATTTCCCAAAATTCCTTAGTATAAATGAAAGTAAAAAATTGTAAATAACCACCTACGCGATACACCTATTTGAAAATAACCACCCCAATTTCTTTTGTGTTTAAATAACCACCGCTCTTTTCGTTAACTTTTTCAAATACCCACATGTTAACGAAATTTTCTAACGACGTTAAGTGTGAGGCCCAAATTCTTACTAAATTACCCTAACTTCCTCCAATTTTCACTAATTACCTTACTAATCTACAGTTTGACCGGTCAAATCATGATTAACATTTCAAAAAAATTCTTTTTTCAATTTTGTAAAACTATATATTTTTTATATATGACATGGTAATGGACACAAATTTCGAGACAACACTTAATCGCATTTTTAGTACTAAAGACGATGTTTTTACGAAAAATAAATACCCACAAAACCTGACTTGTAGGTACTCATTTCGTATGGTTCTCGAAATTCGTGCCCATATAGGGCGTACAATGATGTTTGTTTTTCCAAAAAACGTCGTCTCAAAGTACGTGCTCGAAAAGCCAACCTGTAGGTACTCGTTTAGTTGATTCTCGAAAGTCATGGCCATAACGGGAGTACGACGGTGTCCTTTTTTCGAAAAAACTTTGTTTTCCTTTCGAAAAAGGCGTATTGAAGTGCGTGCTCTAGGTACTCGTTTCGTAGGGATTCTCAAAATTTGTGCCCATAAAGGGCATTTGACAGTCTCTGTTTGTCGAAAAAACGTCGTTTTCCGTCCTAAAAAGCCATCTCGAAGTACGTGCCTGAAAACACGGCTTGTAGATACTCGTTTCCTAGGGATTCTCAAAATTCCTACACCTACAGGACGTACGACAATGTCCGTTTTTCAAAAAAACGTCGTGTTCCACCCAAAAATCTGTATCGAATTTCGTGCTCGAAAACTCGAATGTAGGTACTCGTTTTGTAGGGATTCTTTCGCGTCTATAAAGGAGTACGACAAAGTCTGTTTTTTCAGAAAAACGTTATCTTTAGTATTAAAAACGTGATTAAATATTATCTCGTAATTTGTGTCCATTACTATGTCATATATTAAGATATAGAGTTTTAAAGAATTGTAAAATTGAAATAAAATACGAATTTTAAAATGTTAATCATAATTTGACCGATCAAACTATAGATTAGTAAGGTAATTAGTGAAAATTTGGAGGGAGTTAGGGTAATTTTAGTAAGAATTTTGGCCTCACACTTAGGCTCTATTTGTTTTAATGGGAACCAATTTTCTTGGAAATTCACTTTTTAAGGAAAACAATCATCGACAGAAAACATAATTTTAAATAAAATTTTCCATTGTTTGTTTGATTGGAGGAAAATCTAGGGAGAAATAGTAAAAAAGAGAAGGAAAGATGGGAGGAGAGAGAATAGAGAAGAGTAAGGAGTAAAGAGGAAAATGTGGCATACCTTCTTAACACAATGAAATTGGTTTCCTTCTTTTAAGAACATTTTCCACCTTTAAGAAAATTGTTTTCCACCCCTTATTAAAACAAACTGAGGACATGGAAAGATGGAGGAAAACCTTTTTCCAAGAAAATGGTTTTCCACTAAAACAAACGGAGCCTTCACGTTGTTAGAAAATTCCGTTAATATGTGAGTATTTGAAAAAGTTAGGGAAAGGGGAGGTGGTTATTTAAACACAAATAAAAATGGAATAGTTATATTGAAATAGGTGTATCGTGCAGGTGCTTATTCGCAATTTTTCCGAAATGAAATACGTTCCTAATAGTTAATAATTGAGAATCTCTCAAATATTTACATACGGTTTATTTATTTGAGATGTGAAGAGATATATGTAAGGAACGTACATGCAAGCTTTCTAAAGTATTAGAGCAAAAGAAAAATATTGGCAAAAGGCGTTCAATTTATTAAAAAAATTAGCGTACAAATAATATCATAAAAATAGTTCAAAAGTTTATTTCAATATTATATAAAAAAGGGTGTTACTATTCATAACCCATATTTACCAATTCACAACCAATATTTTAATTGAAATGCCTTAGTTGCCCTTACTTAAACCGACCCTCTTTTCTCCTTCCTCATATCATTCCACCTTTCTAACTTCCATCATTTACCTCAACCTTCCACCAATCCTCCACACACCACCTATAGAAGCACCAAACCACGTGAGTACCACCATGCCTCCAAGAACGAAGAAGTCGAAGGCTGGACCATTGTCACCGCCATCACCATTGTTGTCACCATCATTGTCGTCACCACCATGGCCGCCAGTTCGTTCAGTAAGTTTTTTCTTAATAAGTGAAGTTCAAAAGTCGCCAGAATATAATTATTGACAAAAAAACGTTTTTTTTAAAAATGATTTTATTCAAACAAATTCCGCTCGAAAAACAGATTTATTTTGGAAAAAGAACTTCAAAAACACGGAACCAAAATCCCCAACAGGTTCCATGTTTTTGTTCCAAATAATGATTTTGTTTCGAAAATTTGTTGAAAAACCAGAAGATGAGTTAATGTTACATAAATTTTTATGTTTTTTTTTTGTAAATTTTATGTCGAAAACTTAAATTTGGGCAAAAAAGGGTGATTTTGGTGAAAAAACTGGGAAAACACAGAATCGAAAGCACCATTCGAATCCGTATTTTATCCAGATATTTTTAAAAATCTGTGTTCACGGAACCGAAATCTAGGTCCAATCCCGTGTATTTTTCTGAAAAAAATGTTTTTTATTAAATTTTAATGTGACGGAACCGGATAGGTATTTGGTTTCCGCCACGTCCTTTACCGCCGTGGCGGAAGCCGAATCCCTATCTGGTTCCGTCACATTCCCATTTTTGTAATTTCGTTTTTCGAAAACTCGAATTTACTTACGTATTTAATTATTATTTTTATTAAAAATAAAAATTTATTTCCGGTTATATTAGTTACATTTGTTATTATTTATTTTGAATTTTTTTTGTTTAGTTGAGATTATTGTTATTAATTACTCCATCCGTTCCATATTAGATGATACAATTGATTAGCAGAGAGTTTTAGGAGTGTTATTTGACTAACTTATTTTATTGAGAGTAGTTGATTATTGGTATTTATCTAGTACATAAAGTACATGTTGATGGGCACATCATAGGGTTTGGGGTCGGTGGAGTTATTAAATTAATTATATGTGGGACTCATTAATATAAATAATAATATTTCTATTGTACTCTCATGCCATTTATAGAAGTGTGTCAACTAATGTGGGACAAACAAATAAAGGAAGTTTATCATCTAATATGGGACGGGGGAAGTATTTTATATTAATTATAAGAAATTGTGTAAATAAATAATAACTAGTGTTAACGTTGCTAATAATGAGTTAATATTTAGTAATAATAATTAGTTAAAATTTATTGACGATGTTTACTAAACTAAATATTCGTTTATACACTTTAATTATTAATCTTGTTAATTAGTGTCAATGTTTGCTAATAAATGATAATAATTAGTTCATTACTATATTAATTAGTTTATACTTTTTAATTAGTTTAATAAATATGATGGCATGGTTGGTAATTAGTTAGAATTAAATATGTTATCTCATTGTTAATTATATGTTTTCGTTAATAATTTTAGAATTTGTTTGTTAAAAAAGAAGATGAATTAAATCTTATGTATATTATTGAATTAAATCTTATGGCATGGTTGTTATGATCAATCGGGTCCTCGACAAACTCGATCTCGAGGCGGCAACGCCTCCATTAAGAAGGCCCGGGATATGGACGGGCCGATGAGTCTGTCCAATCAAAGCAGTCTAATGTTGGTTCGTGCTCCAATAATGCCTCTCGTGAGTGCGTTATAGAGGACGAGTGTTCTTTATAGTCGCAGATGGATTGTTCAGAGGAGGTCATATTGTTAGGGTGAAGAAGGGTAGAGGAGGTAGGTTTGTCAAGGGGTCTTCTACCACGGGTCATAGTAAAAGGAAGGTGATGAAGAATGCCCACAAATCATGGTTAGTTCATGGACCTATGCCGGGAGGTCCTATTGATGCTAGTGTTATTCCTAGTTTTCTGGGCCATATCGCTTCGAGTTTGTGGTTAGGAGAGGCTTGTGATGTCCTTAAATGTGAGACTAGGGGAGTTACTTGTGTTTCCTTAGGGGATTGGGGTAGAGCTATGGTTCCTGTGATGGCAGCACGTATTGTTGCCACGAGTTTGGGTCATTTGCTGGACCTTATGTACATGCATATTGATATGGCCTTGATTTCTGTATTTGTTGAGTGTTGGCAACCTGATACGAACACATTCCATATGACTTGTGGAGAGATGATTATTATGTTGCACGATGTGTATCAGATTGTAGGGATTCTGGTTGAGGGGCGTACAATTAGTTCTACTATGGATTGATCGAAACTATAGGATTGATTTATACACCAAGTTGTTGAAGGTGCAAGGTCCTAAAATTATTCGAAATCCATCATCGATATGGGTCAACAAACGTGTTTCCATTTCAAGATGCAGAGATATGGCTTTAGCTCTGGATGCGGTCATTATCGGCTATATGTTGTTAGTTTTAGGTTATTCATTGTTTATGGACAAGAGTGGCACTCATGGTTGATAGGCCGTCGTCGAGCCTAACAAAGATAATCCTATCTCGATCTCTCTAGCTAAGTAGAAAGGGCAAGTAGGGTCGTATCCACAGAGAGGTAAGGTCAAACACCGAACTTTTATGGTCGAATAAACTAAGGGTAGCCAAAGGGGGGTCAAGAGTTGTGTGTATTAAGACTAAGGCTAAAAAGAGTTAAACTATGCAAATATGATTAACAAGGATATAAATATATGATTAAAGCACTAGGGCAAGGGCATTACCACTCATTGTAACCATGGATCATGCTTGAACATCAAGGGAAAACATAGAATAGGGGAGAGAGTAGTCGGTCAACTAAAGTCCCCTAATTACTCTTTCGAGCTAAGAAGGAGCTCTTAGACAAGGTGTTAATTCCTATTTTCATGGCATTAACCCTAGCCTAAGGATTAAGAACAAGTGACACAATTGACTCAAGACTAGAACTTCCTATTTTCATGGCCATTTAGTCAAGTGAACAAAGGGGAATCTCATACAACTTCATCTTTCAATCCTTCATTGTAAAGATTGGGAACAACTTCTATGGTGATCAATCACAAAAGCATACAATGGAGCACCCCATTTGTTCAACAACCAATCCTAAACATGAATCACTAAATCCAAGCACAAACCATGGCCTTAATGAGGGTTTTGGCCCAAACCCTAGAAAGTAAACTACTCACAATTCATAGTAATATGCATTTCAAACAAAGATTCCATTTCAAAAGTTAAAGTAAGGGAGAGAATCAACAAAGTCTAACAACAATAATTGCAAAAGAGAAGATTCACACCAAAAGGAATGAATAAAGGAGGAGATGACAAAAAGAGATGACTTAATTGAAATGAAAGTTAGAGAATCAACTTACAAACATTAACTACCATTAATGGAGCTTCAATTCTTCAAAAATCAACAACCCAAAGCAATAAATGACTTCTACACTCTAAGTACTAAGCTAGGGTTTTTGAAACTAAGTAAATATGCTCCAAGCTGCTGTCCAAAAGTTGGGGAGAGGTATTTATACCTCCCCCAATTACATGCGAAAAACGGGCAAAATGGGCCCAGGGAGCCTTTGGAGCGCCCGCTCCCAAAGGACCTGGAGCGCCCTCTCCAGGGTTTATGGTGGAAACTGATTGCTGTGCTCCATAAGGAGCGCCCGCTCCGCTCTCTGTGGGAGCGCCCGCTCCAGGTACGAGGGGCCTCTTCTCCTCTTCTCCTTCTTGTATCATCACGGCATAGGGGCACAAAGGTCCTCATTTCCACCTTCCAAGGATCATGACCAACAACATGATCTCAGGATCGCCTGCAAAACATGATGCAAAGAAAACACGTGCAAAATATGTCCGAAAAGAGGTGTAATGGCCAAAATTGTCAAAAGAGGTAGAGAACTTGATCAAAACAAAAAGGGAGTGGAAAAGGTGAAGAAGGGGGACAAAATAGGGACGAAAGTAGATAAAATAAGCTAGAAAAGGTCATCTAAAGTGAGCTAAAAGCCTACTTATCAATGGTCCACCGGCAAACCTTACGGAGTTATGTGATTTTGGTTCCGTAGCCAGCTACTCGTGGGGTTCGACTACTCTTGTATACTTGTAACGCTAGGTCGGGATGTCCACTAGGCGCAATTGTATGGGGATAAGTGGTTTTCTCACTCTTTACAAGTGTGGATTTATGAGTACTTTCCATGTTTTTGGCCTCTATGGGGGTCGTTATATGTCACTCTGTATGATCCCTGGGTGGGGATAAAGGCTCGAGAACAAGGATCACATTCGTCTTTCCACCTTTCAGAAGCGCTTAGACGTTCTTCACGCATACGAGGTACAGAATCAAAATTTTATGATATTTTTTGTGTAATATCTTTACTATATATAATATTATTTATTTTATTAACGTTTGTAATGATATCTCCAGGTTGACTGGTTGCATTATGGTATAGATCCAGTGCCTAGGACAATGTATATTGGTTGCATACATTATCGAGATATTGTGGAGCCTTACAGTCTTGAACGT
The DNA here is from genome assembly GCA_947645195.1 of Patellifolia procumbens. Lineage (NCBI taxonomy): Eukaryota > Viridiplantae > Streptophyta > Magnoliopsida > Caryophyllales > Amaranthaceae > Patellifolia > Patellifolia procumbens. The sequence goes on from CANSGD010000290.1 coordinate 398,894, forward strand.
GTGCTACGACAGTTAGGTTACACAATGTATAACCTCTCCGATTCCTACGCCCGATAGTGCATACGGACCAGGCAACATTAAGCAGTATGAGGTTGAGTTTTTTGCTGAATCAGCTAAGTCCTCATGGCGACAGTTCACGCCATTATGTGGAGGCTTACTCTTGGTGCCTTGGATCCTGTTAATTGTGCATGTTCACCCGACTATATGGATTGGTTTACTCGAGTTTCTCGTGTTCGAATTATGAATTACGAAGCTACTAGAATATCCCCTCATATGGAGACGAAGAACACTGATTACGAATGTTACTTATCATAAATAATTGCATGTAATTAATTTTTTATAATTAATGTCACTTCTAACTTGGTTAATTTGCAGTGGATGGGTCGATTGATGACCGTTACACAACCTTTGATGGATCAACATGCTAATGATCAGCAACCTAGCACTAGATTCGCCTATGCTATGATTGAGGATGTTGTTGATAATTGGATCAGGCTTTGCGTTTGTCAAGGTTGAAAGTCGAAGATAATGAGGAATGAATGATTGATTTATGTCATAATTTAGTAGTTATTGTGAACCAATCAATCGTTTAGTTTAGTAGTTTGTCAGCAACCTAGTACTAGTTTGTTTGTAGCATTATCTGAAGTTTGTTTGAAGTCATAATAAATATATATCGCCAATACAAAACCATAAACGAAACATAATGTCAATATTAATGTACGTCAATACAAAGCCATAAATGAAACATAATGTTAATATACTAATATGTTCCTATAACATTGCCTCGCAACATATTGCTGATCCCATCCAATAACTCTATCTCCACGAATATCTCCCCATATCCCACAAAAGGAGGTATAGGATGATTTTCAGCTAACTCTAATATGATGAAACGTCGGTAACTCCCAAAATATGCAATACAAAACTCGGATGTAGGCCCAATATCCATGTCTGGGGCATGCCAAGGAGGAATGGTAAGACATGGAAACAATGATCCCGTCGCACCAACCGAGAACGAAAAAATTATTGCGTTGAAAAACGCAGCTATCGAAAACAAGTAGTGATTTACAACCATCCAATGATTTTCCAAACAAGGACCCTTGTCCATCTGATCTGATCAATAGCACGATCAATCCCATCGAAATACACCCTGGAGCAGGTATCACGATAACCTGCAATCTCATTGGCAATCATCATATGTGCCATCGGCCAATGCTGCTGACCAACAAAAAATAGATCCGCAACGTAATGACATCCACAATTACCATCTGAAGCGACATTTATTTATCCTACTATAAAATCACGAATAATTATAGGGATACGTCGTCAGTAAGGAAATTGATCTATGTCCATACGAGAACAACCTGCATATAGAAAGAATAACTTTAAGTTTAAAGGACAAATAAAATAATAAATGGACAAAAAATTAAAACATATTTATCAATAGAAATTAAAATATAACGTGTGAAATCTTATAACAGCCGATGCAGATGAGACCATGGATGAACTTGATTGCTCTCTGCCCTGACTTGATGTAGAACGATACATAATAGATATACCACGATCACGACCACGACCCGTGTACTCAAACCGCTAGGATCTCGCCTAATGGAGTAATGACTTCTTTGACGAGTAGGGCAACCTAATTTTGTCAAATTAACATTTGGTTCCTCGTATCCGGCTTGTTCGGGGTGCAAGTGCGAGTAAAGAAGTTGGTTGACATTTCTATGAACACTAGGATCACTAGTGTTGACCTCTTTAAACAGTGTTTGTAATAAACCAACATCTTGAGGTTGCTCGGTAACAAACTCTGGGAAATTGAACCCATCTCCAATGGCTAATGACTTCCAATATGGATGAGTTTGGTCAAGGTACAAATCAGTGCCAGTCGAGATGGATCTATGTGCATGCGCATGGGATATGATGAGTACGCAAACAATGCACATCCACAACGATTATAAACCTTAGACGCTAACTCTCTCATTCGATTTTCCTCTAATAACAAGTCAAGACAGTAATGGAAAACACGACCATTTAGCTTCCTCAAAGACAACCCCTGATACAATCCCCCATGTCGTCGACGAGAAGACTCAAGAGTAGTTTCGATCTTCTTTTAATCTGGTTCCCAATTGCAGCATGGATTGCATTGAATATAGTGTCAAGGCTTTGTGCTAAACCATATCCATTGTTTCAAAGATGCATATGCAATGTCAACTCTAAATGTAGACATGTTAGCCAAGTGTAGTACATCGTTTGTCGAAGCTGACAAAAAATTTTCTTTATATGAAAGCCATGTGACATTTACGTACTGTAGAACCTTTGGCCAAGCCTTCAAAGCACTTTTCATGTGAATGTAGGCTGCCAAATATTGTTCTTCACTAGATGCATCTATTAGTTTCTTCCATCGACAGTTGACAAATTGGTTGCTAGAATCTTTGTCACCCCTACAAAGTTTGGCCACCTTAGCCCCAACATCCTTATTGATATGGCATCTTTTATAACAAAGTGAGGATAGTTAGAAAAGATAGACTCAACGGCATTCACGTGTCCCAATTCACGATCAGTTTCAAGGGACGCCAGAGTCAATTGAACACCAATTACTAACTTGAATTTCTCCATAATCCAAGTATAACTAATAGTGGTCTTATTTTCTACCATGGCCTAACCAACTATAAAGTTGTGGTTAAACGGGGTTATGCCAATCAACTCGACAAGTGTCATAGTATACATGTTGGTCTTGTAAGTCGCATCAATTTCAACTACATGATGCTAAGCATGTAACAAGTTTGCCGATTTAGGATGCACCATAAACACATGAGTCATTGCGTTTGTCGATTCATCACCTACTGGTTACGACAACCATAATTTTTGTCGGCTTCACTTGAGCCATTGTCATCTTCCGAACAAGTTCCCTTGCACCAGAACTTGAATCGCTTAATGAATGGTTTCCCTCGGAGTATACAGTGAACTTATGGTTGTGCATACCACTATGCCCCGCTCTGACAACAATCTGCCATCGACTCTAATTAACTAAAGTCATTAATTATTGTCAACGAACTTGCAATTAAAACTAACAACATACAATAACAACATTAATTATTAACTAAAATGCAAATTAAACTAACAATATATAATAATAATATTAATTACTAAGTAATTTAAACTAATTAACTACAATAATAACATTAATTATTAACTAACATGCAATTTAAACTAATTATCTTACATGTAATTTCAATTAATTAACTTACATGTAATTTAAAATAATAAAAAAAATTAAATTAAATATCTATACAAATTATTAATAATCTAATTTATAATAAATTAATTTATAAGATTTTAAAATATGTTTAATATAGCAACAATTTTATGTGGAAAAATTAAATTTCACGGAACCGGAAAATCCATCCAGTATTGTGAAGTTCAAAATTTAAACGATACCGGATGCAAATTCAAGTACACGGAACCGAAATCTCCATCCGATTCCGTGAAAAAATTGAATTTCATGGTACCTGATGGATTTTCTAGTACGCAGAACCGGAAACTCCATCCAATTCCGTGAAATTCAATTTTAAATAAAAACAATTCGACATAATTATGGTAACGGAAGCGGATTACGGTACACGGTACCGGAATCCTTATCCGTTACTATAGAACACGTATTTTAAAAAACTTACTCATTGTCTTGGCGGCAGCATCCACTCCTCGTTGGCCATCTAGAACACTCGAAAATAGCTCATCCGTGACGCAAATGGTCGAAAAATTGGAGTTGATGGTGGTGGTGGCTCACGTGGTGGTGGTGGTGGTGTTGAATGTGGTGGTTATGGTGGTTGGGATGGAACAAGTTTAGATGGAAAGGGTAGAAAGCGAGTAAATGGGAGAAGGGGTGATATAGACAATTCTACAGCGTATTCATGCATATACGGGCTGTGAGCTGATAAATACGGGTTACGCAACATACCAAATACTTCAACAAAAGTAACCTCAACCATTTGTTGTCCATCCAAATATATTTTTTCCCCATTGAACTTAAGATGGGAGAAAGACTCGTATTCATTAAATGCTAATTGTTTTGAGGGTCCAACAAAATGAAACAATATATGCAAAGAGTAATTCGGTACCCCATTAGCATGAGTATTCTCTTTGTCTTAGTCTATATGAACCTTCACAGCTTGTTTGGTACCAGTGGAGGAAGGAAAGGGGGAGGGAGGGGGAGGAAAGAAGGGAAGGAAAGGGGAAGGGAGGGAGAGGAGGATGGAAATAACATCCCCTGTTTGAATGAGGGAGAAGAGGAGGTGGAAAGGGAAGTTGAAGACGTTGATGATTAACTAATGAAGGCTTTTGCACTTTTTTTTGGAGGAGATGATTTACAAGCTGGGAATTGAAGATGTTGAAGATGAAGGCTTTTGCACTCTTTTTTTTTCTTTTAGTAAATGAATTAATATTTCTTTTTTTTCTTTATTTTTGTAGCCAAATGGATTAATATCATTGCATAGTGTATGGCTTTTTATGGAATATAGTTGTATACATTGTACGACTCTTACCAAGTATGATTTTCATATTCTAGGCCTTTGCACTATGTATAATTTTTATACCCTATATTATGAATTACAATATTATATATATATACATATATATACACACATACAATGTACTAGGCTCTTAAATTACCGAGCATATTCTCATGCCATATACTTAACTATTATGAAGTATATTATTTATTTATTTATTTTGACGTCGAAGTATACTATTATTTACGACCGTATGGGCTTATATATATATATACTAGACTCTTCAATTACGAAGTATATTCTTATGCCATATAATAAACTCTTATGAAGTATCACTATTATGCCACATAATATGCTTTCTACGGGGTACACATGTATATATACATGCATACAACATACTAGGCTAATTAGTGCATACTATTATATCGATCATATACTTGGCTCTTTATGGAGTATGCCTCGACAATTGTTCAAAGCCCCTGTTTTTTAGTGGTTTAGAGCCCCTGTTTAACTTATATACAAAGTCGATCTTGCTGAGAGAAAGTATAGCTTGAATCTATATAGTGAGTACTTAATTTCCAAATTATCCATAGTTCAAAATCTTTGAATCAACATTACAACGCAAAAAGTTGTCATAAACAGTTTCAGAAAGCTCGCTAAATAATTAAACTACCACTGTAGCTAATTATCTCCCTCCTCCTCTAGCATGTCCATCAAATGTGCGTTGCGTTCTTCAGGTGGACAACCAAGTAGTTCATGTATCCTTGATTGCTTTGCATTCAAAAACCTATATGCTCTACGACGATCAACTCAAGTGAAGTCCAACCTTGTTAACTCATCGAAAACCTCTTAGGGAGAGTACACTTGTGCTCAACCTCTTTCAACAATTAAATTACCCTCACGGAGAGCTTGAGCTACGTTATCGAACCCCTGTTTTATGGAGGAGAGCTCATCTACAAACATCTCTCCCACCTTTCTTTTCTTACCCTATATTAAACTCAAAGATTCACTTGATTCAGTTGGCTCTCCAATACTTTCTTCCTTTTTGGCGCCTGATTATTCACCAACTGCACTTGATGTCACCTTCTGTTTCTTTTCTTTGGTTGTTGCAGCAAGTTCCCTAGTTGCTCTGTCTTTCAACAACAACTTCAAGAGTAAATCATAGTGGTGGAAAGGGGTTCATTCCATTTAGCCACTTCTAGTTTTTTTTAACTAGTTGTTGAACCATGCGCTAACGCGCACGGTCCCCCAATATGTGCATGTACATGGTAGATATTATAGTGTTTGTCGCTCAATGACTCATGTGTAGTTAGTGCAACAGACTTATTTCAAAATAGGCAACATAGCAGTGAGTCAAATAATATGAAATGAAAATGTATTGCATAGCATAACACAAAAACACAAGTAGTAGCCAAGTTCATGCAAAAACCTATGAAGTATTGGTAGACAAAAGAATGCTCTTAACAAATGAGATGAGTTCACTGCAAATCCACATCTTAAAGAATCTTGCCCTCATTCGTAACCTGTTGGAAGGAGCAAGCCAACAAAAGAACTGCCCTTCAAGTGGTCCAGTTTGCACGACATAACTTATCCCATGTCTCATGCTCTCACTTTAAGTCAAGTTCTCATGTTGCTAAATAAAATGATGGTCATACCGTTACTGCTAAAAAATTATGTAAATATGCCAATCCGACTGCGTATCTCATCATCAGATGCCAACAATCTGTAAATCTCTCGGGCAAGTCGTTACTGGACTCCGCCACTTTTAAACTCAGCTAGAACACTCAGCTGGAACCTGTTACAACTCAATGTATATATATTTATGGTTAGAGTAAAGTTCTGGATCATCCTTGAAGTCTGAAATATGAAACAATATGTTGAGCTACATAGCTCAACAAGTTTAGCAGTACACAATTGGACGAAGGGCAATCAAGTATCAAGATATAGAAGACTGCACACCTGGGTGGTCAATTTAAGGGTGCCTTCCACTTGCCCTTGTAGTTGGGCTTCTTGATTTTCTACAATCAATAATACAACAGTATATGATACATTACTTATTCTCATGATTTATCAATATATATACTATAGTGAAGATTGGACATATAATTGCAAATTAAATGTAATGTTGGCGAGAGGGTCATTCAGAGTGTTATGCTCAGACTTTGGCTGATATGCCAACCAAATAATATAGAATTTCACTGTCTGTCTTACTCATTCAAACTGTAGGCCAATCCATAATTTACTGCAGAAACACACAAAGAAAAGAATGATTAAGATATTAAAATAAAATACATAAACCCAGAAGTAAGCTACCTTCTTGCTAACACTATCCCAATTCTGACTTATTTTATTAGTTTGAAATTTATAAGCCATTTTCTTAAGTCTCACAAACCAACTCAAAGTACTTCACTAAATAATCTAAACAATGATGCTCATAAAAAGAATCAGAAGAAAATATATCACTAACTGTGTATTAAAAACACATTACAGAACAACAATCATAATTCTTATAGAAGTTTTACAAACACGAAATGTCTAATAAAAGAGAAGAAAAACTCTATCTTACGGGGGAGAGAAGTGTCACAGATGAACTAAGAAACCAACACTCTTTCCTTCAAAGAAGTTGAGAAGTTCAAGATAGATTAATTCTTTTCTAGTCAGAATCTGATTGATTTTGCCCTCCCTCTTAAGCAAATAATTCAATATTCATCAACATTTAGTTGATTACTTCTCTATATTACCTGATTATCTAATCAATGGCCCACAAAAACCCAACAAATAATTCAACTATTCAGCAAATACTTTGTCTATATTTTACCTCAAAGTAGGGAGGATGAATAAAATTACGACCGAAATCAAAACCCAACAAAAAAATCAACTAATCAGTAAATGGATTTTCATAATTTTACCTCAGAGGAGGATGAGTGGAATTCCTCTTCCTAGGAGCAGAAACGTTCTCAGTGTTCACCTTAATTCATTCCCTTTCTTAGCTTTACCATCCTCAACGGCAGGATTCTCCTCCACCGCCCAGAGCAGAAGCATACTCTAGCTTAACCGGAGCAACAATCATTGCCTCACGCCGCCATTGTTAGACCTCTAAATTAGGCTTTCAAAGTCAGTATTTTTAGGAACTTATCTATTTCATCTTCCACCACTTCAGTCTTGGACCACCCAATTCAGCAACATAAGCATCTAATTTCCAAAACAAAATTGCTAAATTTAGTAAAGAAGCTAATCAAGATGTAAAGAGTTAGAAATACCAAAGTAATGAATTTTACTTACTGGTCCACTTTTCGCATCTCATTCTTTTTGTTGCAGTTGGCAAATTTAGGTCTTTAGTTCGGAGCTATTAGTGTTAGTTAAGACATTGGATTAACCCTATGCTCATGCTCTCCTGCTTGGTGGAGGAAATCCTTAGGCCAAGCATAGGTCGCAGATTGAAATGGTAGAAATGTGGAAGAGAAAGGCTGGGGAAAGGTGAATGAGCTTAGGTCAATGAGCTAACTTTCTGACCATTGGATTTGGAGTATTCTAAGGCATTGGATTATTTACTGTTCATATGAATCGTAACCTATCTTTTGGCATTTTAAAGTGGGTCCATGTGATGACGATGGTCCGTAGAATTTTGTTTGAGCTTAACCTTTCTACTTTTCATATTTGTGGTAGAGTGATGACGATGGTCGTTAGACAAAAAAACCTACATCTTCAACAAAAATGCCATAAATATAGCAACTTACCTACATACAAGCCCAAAATTTCCTCCTGTTCAAACAACGTAGAAGTTTACGCTTAAACAAAATTCTATGTTGCTAAAATCGGAAGAGATACCAGAGTATTAACAAACTATACCTTGTAACACTCCATATCAGCTGTGACAACACAGAGGATAGTCGGACCTATAAAGTATCCATTTTCATATCCTGGAACCTGTTCGCATGTTCCACGTAAACAGGCATAAGACATTAAACCAACAACACAAAGAAGCTGCAAAATGTAGCCAATGAGCTAAAATAGCAAATATAGTTCTGGAGAGGTGGTTTCTCCATCCAATTAAAGCAACATCTCCCCGATGATCCACATTAGAAGTAATTACAGGATAAGCTATGAGCAAGAACACTTTTGAAGAGAACCAATTCAAAGAGATACATTCCTAAATGATGGAAAATATTTTTCCTAAAAGTGAACTACGATTTCATTGCTAATGATAGAAAACTCAGTGTCCTCCCTATTCCTAACCTTCTTATTTTTTTCCTCCCATATTATCCTTCCCTTGTATTTCCATTTTCCTTTTGCCTCTAACTTTTCAAGTAATGATCCAAACATACGAAAAACAATCTAGAATTGAGTTTTCCTTTAGAAAGGGTTAAGCATTTTCCGTCCACAAACCGAAGCTAAATTTCAGAGAATTTTAAAACAAGGCCAAAAACCTGAAAAAAGGTACAAAATTTCTCCCAAAAATAATCAGCATAAAGGACCAATAGAAGCTAAAATAAATAAGAACGCATCATTTTTAACACAACAATAAGAACAATCAAACAAAAATAAGGTTACTAATTCAATCTACACATAATCCATGAAATTTAAATTAAAGCCCCAAAGTACATAATGGAAAAGAAAATTACATTCATAGACCTTCCCAAGATAGAAGCAAGAGTATTAAGATAAGCAATCAATATTATTTAAAAAAAAGTAATGAACTTGGAATTAAAGGCAGAAATGAAAAGTAGGGAAGAGAACCAAAGGAATACTTACATTTTTTGCAGATTAAGTAACATAAGTAGCTTTTGCTTTTGTCCTTGAAGCAGCTATGCTAATCCTAGTTATTTTCACCAATTTTGACATGAATTGAGCCTATAATTGTTGTAGAAGAAAAACCAATTCAAATCCACTTGAATTCAATTCAATCAATAAAATTCAAATCAAATCAATCCAATTTAATCAATAAAACCCAAAAGTCAATTCAATTCAATTCAATCAATAAACCCAATATACATCCACTTGAGCTAAGATATATAACTAATACGATCTCAACTTAAATAAAAAGTAATTAACAGTTGAACACATAGATATTAACCCTAACCTGTATCAAAATTAGAGATATGATCATTTCCAAGAACGAAGAAACTTTAGCAATAGACGAACTATTCAGGATAATGAAGTTCTCTAATCCAGTTCAATGCCATGAGTTACCTTTCTTCCTCCTCCACCACTGCAACCACCATTGTCATCCACCAGTTTCTCTCTTCACATCCCATTGCTGGTCATGTATAATCTCCAACACCAATGAAAACTTGAGCAAATATCTGACACTACATCACCAGCCAGCTTTCCCAGAAGGTGATACCTTACATAAAACATAGGTCGCAAGGAGAGAGAACACATGAGAAGGAGATTTATACCTTAAAAATTAAGAGAATTATACCTTATTATCAAGCATTATTATACTATACAAACAACAACAAGCTCAACTAAATTTCCCTCTTTGGTACCACAATTTCCAACTTTCCTACTTTCGTCGTCGTAACAGTAATCGCCAAAAGCATCTCCATCAATATCTACATCAAAATGACGAAATAAACATAAAGTTCGACAAGAACTCGATATCAAACAAAATTAAACAAACAAATCTCACAATCAATCAAATTTCTATGTCGTACATCATCCTCCAGCTTAATTCAACTAATCATGAAACAAAAGAAGAAAACCTACCAAAAAAACGTTCAAGATGCTCTGAAGTTCAATCAATATCTGCAAAATTCCAAAAAAAAAATCAGGAAAAGAAGAAGAAACCTAAAATTAAGCAAATACCTCAAGAGCAGTGTCATAGACCCGATTTTCATGCCCGAGAAGAAGACGAGGTCTAGAAGTTCGACATTGGCATTGACAGCAATACATTTGACATTTCCCAGAAGCAAAGTCTCAATCATGAGATAACGATGAACATCAAATTCAAAACGTAATTAAAAAACCCTAACAAAAATTTATTAGCTTCGATCAGATAAGGAACTACTGAGAAGAAAGAGATACCGGTAATTTGCCACCAGACGAGAATGTATTTTTCTAGAAGAATGTTGCCGGTTGTAGGAGCCATCAGAATCACGAAGGAGCCATGGAAGGAAGGAAGATTAACAAGTGAAGAGGAAGGTATGGAGTGGTTTTAGGGTTTTGAAAAAGTAAAATGATTTAAGGCCGTTGGATGAGATCAATCATGAGTCGTTCGATAAGAGCTAACAAAGGGAAGCAAAGCCTTTCCTTACAAACAGTGAATTTCAGCCAAATGAGACTCAGAACACTGTTCATAAGAACAGTAGAGTCACTCATCACTTTTAAAAGAGTAAGGATATAAAAAGAAATTCGACCACATATCATATCATATATGAGATAAAGCAACAAAAAATAGTGCAAATTATGATAAATTATTGCTCCGCATGACTCCCAAGAACATCGCTAAATTGAAAACATTAGAGAAGTTGATCACATACAAAGCACACTGAATGAAAAATTGCATGAACTCCAAGGAAGTTTTGAAAACCCTTATGCATCATCACAACATCATCACGACTCGTGTAGTAATGTCTCAATAGAAAAGTAAAATGATGACGAAGCACGTACAAAGAACACGACAAAAATACAGACAAAATTTTCAAAGGATAAAATTGGAGAGGATAGACATGAAGAAAGCAGAGATGAAGAGGCGAATGAAACGGAAATGCAAGCAATGGGAATGGAATTGGATTCAGCAGAAGCATTGTCATCAAGCATAAAGCAAAGTAGCCATAAAAAATCAAAAAAAAGAACAAAATTTTCTTTACCAAACAGACAGAATTTGAGCTTATCCTCTTAACAACCAACCACAACCCATATCAAGAAATGAGGGAAAAAGAACAGAATCAAATTGAAATGAAGGTTTTATTTCATTCTGAGACTGTCAACATTGCAGCATAACAGTACTAATAATATTTATTTCATTTGATTTCAGTCCTAGAACTATTCATCACAATCTACAACAATGCTCAATTCAACACAAACTTGAAAGTCTGAGTTCAATCCCAGACCTATTCATCACAATCTACAACTATTTCAGTCCCAGATTTTGTCACATAAAATCATAGCATAATAACAGAAAATAATAACATAACAAAATATCAGAACATATTAACAAAACATAATATCATAACATAATATATAACATAACATATTAACAAAATATAATATTAGAACATAATAACATAACATAATATCAAAACATAATAACTGAACATAATAACAGTTTTTACAGGGAGAAACATTTCCTCAATTAAATCATTCCAAACTTCGTCCTTGCTCTCAAACATCTTTGTTTCTTCATTCCAAATCCAGCCGCTAGCATTGAAAATAACAAACACTTCACTGAAATTACTTTATATGTTCATAAGGCAATTCTTCAAGTTCTCTTTGGTAAACGTGTGGTCTAACTTTTCAGTATACTCCTTAATTCACAACATTGTCGTATGGCTTTGAAGTAAATTAACCATCAACTCTATTTCCATTTATCTCCTCAGCAAATAAAGCATCTAGGAACACCTTATCCATGTGTAAAGTCCACCTAAGAGATGTGGATGGCTTTTCATCTGAGCTTTTGTTCTTTTTTCCCATATATGAACACAAAACAAAGTAAATACACATAAAACTCCGAACACACATTATGAAATGAACGAAAGCTATATAGAACAAACAAACAAACAAACAAACAAACAAAAGCTTTTTTTATAGAACAAACAAAGTTCACCAATATTCAATGTACCTTTTTATTAGAAGCTATCTAACGGCTTATAATACATAATCCTCATGTATTTGGGAAGCAACATAATCCTCCCACATTTGGGAAGCAATACTATCTCGAATTTTGGGTCCTTTTTTTTTACAATCTTCATCTCTAGAAATAGACTCATTCCCCTCATCATTAGTATCCATTAAATTAAGATCCACTTCATCTATCAAGCATTGATCGGGTTTAACTCCCATGAGAAAGTTGTGTAGTATGCAACATACTACAATGATATCAGTTTGGGTTTTTAGCGAATATTGGGGCTCATTACATCCTCCGATTATTCCAAAGCGCTTTTTTAGAACCCCAAAAGCTCTTTTAATTGCATTTCGTAAGGAGGCTTGTTCTTGGGGGTTTTCAGGACCCCGAGTCGAGTATTCCTTGAGATGATATCTTACACCTCTATAAGGTGTGATAAGAGAATTCTTCAATATATAATCAAGATCTCCAAGATAGTACTTACCTATTTTGTAAACATAATGGTTACTAAGTTGTTAATTGTATGAATTACAAAACTATAAATAATTTAGACACTAATTAATTACCTTCGGAAATCACCAATTTGTCCTCTATAGTTAAAGCATTCTTTAAAACCCCAGAATCTGAAGCTGAGCCCTCCCAACGAACTAGCACATATGTAAATTTGAGGTCAAATGAAAACGCAGCTAGCACATCTGTGTCTGATGACCTTTTCTCCCACGAAACTTACGAGCCTTGGAACCAGCAACTTAACCCGAATGTTTGTCCCGTCAATGGCACCAATTCAATCCTTGAAGTAAGGAAAAAAATCAGAATTCACTTCGTATTTGTGGTGAAACCTCCTCCAACCCACTTGGTTGTTGAAAAAACTTGTCTTCCATAAGTATTATGGCTTTTAAAACTCGCTGGAAGTGTCTACTAACTATTTCACCAAAACGATTGGAAAGAAGTGCTTAGCGAGATATTTCTAGCATTATGCCCCAAAATGTGTAGAGTTTTAGCTACTTGCTCCTCCAATGGCGCCTTTCTTGTATCCGAAAGATATCCTTCATCCCTCAAAAGTTTGAAAAAGCTAACAAAAGATTCAAGGGCTCATACGTAATAAATCTCGATAAATTCTAGTATTCTCCAAATCCTTCATAAGCTCATTACGCCTTCTCTCCCTCCTCATGTACGATTCCAAATTTACTCTAGAAGTTGAACTTTGTAAACTCTTTGTTTGAGTATATGAATTAATTAAACACAAAGCATAGATAACATGGAACACCACTTGAATTACAGCTTCACGACGTTTCCTTTCCCGAATAAAATCCTCAGTTTCCACTTTATATCCCTCATTATAAGAAATACTAAAAGTATCATCGTCCATTACAGGATGTTCATTAATAATCAAGCAGCTCAGAAACTAGTAATCCGGTAGAAAATGCACAAATCGACCTCAATAAAATACATGGTGCCTCCTCATTAATTAGTTTGTTAACGTATATAAAGCCAGAGAGGCACATCAATAAGGTTTTCTTTTGCAACATAAACATGGAGATAAATAAGTCTACAAGTGAAAAACATATTTTATCAGTGCTGCCTCCTCTTTACATTGTCGACCACGGACCAACTTACCCTTTCAGCCCCTCTTAGCCACCCATTTCAAACTTGCGGATATACAAGTCAAGAGACGATCTTCCATAAATGCCAAAAAGGGCATAATCGATTGTACAAACACAACAAAAATAATTTAGTTGAAATCTTTATTTTTAAATTCTATTCGAATTTCGGTCATTTTGGACTAAAACAAATCACATTTCAAATCTTTCGATTTTTCATGTTTATATTATAGTTGGTTAATTCGTCGTATGTTGTATTAACTACGAGTTAATATCGGATAATATTGAGTTTAATGACGGCATTTTATATAAAATTCTTATTCAAATCGAATCTATGCCGATTAAATTTGGTTTTGATTTTGGTTTGACTTAATTTAGGTTTCGGGTAAGAATCGATTTGAGTTAATTTCATTCAAGTTATGAAGATATTGGGTCAATTCTGGATTAGGTTAATTTTAGCTTGAGTTTGATTTATTCAAGTTTCGAGTTAAAATTGGTGAATCGATTTTAAGTCAATTTTTCGATCAAGTCATTCGGTTAATCTGATTAAAACAATTTTATCAAGTCTAATTATCAAAATCAAATCATATATTCTAAAAGTTTGACCCCATATACAAAAAATTCAAGATCCGTCAATATACCAACAAAAAAATAATATATTTTACAAACCAACAAAAACATTTGGACATCTCTTTTATGTTAGATATTAATATCGAACTAGAAAATTTGAGATTTGACAATCTCTACTTATACATTATCAAATCCTAACAATTGCTAGATAATTTTGGAATTTGCAAGTAATTATGATTTGATTTCTAGATTTTGCAAGTAATTGTTTTAGCAAGATTTTTTGTTCATTTGAGTATAGAATATTGGATTTAATAAGGGATACATTTTTTTTTTTGTAATAGGCCACCATTGGGACATAAAGTGTTTCATGGCTGCAATAACAATGAACTCCGATTATCCGATCATGATATTTTTTGCACATCTCTTATTGTGGGAAAAAGTAAAGCCGCGTATTTTTTGGTGTTCGTAGAGGGGATATTCGAGTAGTTGTACCATCTTGTAACATCCTTACATATTCTGTAGGATGTCCAAATTGTAAATTTACATCTAAATTCATATGTGATGCATTCAAATAAGCAATGACTAAAGTTGAGGATCATTGACCTATAACTATCAAGGATGATGTAATTGGGATTTAGGGGGCAACATTAGATACAGTCAAATAAGGGATAATTGTTTGTGTGTCTGTCGGTAACAAAAACCCTAATCTTGAAAGTATTAGTTGGGGAATGTCTTGTTATCTCAATGTTGGGGATTGTACGAGTGGTAAGATCAAAATTACGGAAATAGAAGTTGATATAAAGACAACAAGTGGCTTCTATTCCTTTGTACTTGAAGAAATATCAAGATAATTGACAAAATTAAGGTACTTTATCTTTACATTGCTTTATGAATAGTGGCTCACAATTATTTTGAGCATCCAAGACTATGTCTTCTGACGTAAGTGTAATAATCTTTTCTTTTTAGCATCACAAATCAGTGTTTTCCATTCATTGTGTATTAATTTAAATATGATTTTATTACATCATTTTTCATGATACAAAAGATCAAAATAGTTTTCTTTCTCTTCTTTGGAAAGATGCAAACAAGAATGACCTTTATGCCATATTACAACTTCAGAATCAATCAAGATGACTTATGCCAAAGATTTCATATTACTAGAGTACAACAGCTAAAATATTTAGGAATGATACTAAACTTTTGTTAGAATGAAAAAACAATATGGGTAAGCATAATGCATTTTATGCTACCAAAAATCTTTATTGATTCTACTTAAATCCTCTCTGCAATACTTACAAATTAAGTAGCTACTGAATTCCATTTATAACAATAATTGAATTGAAACCCGTAATACTTTCAGCTTTCACCATCCTAATAGCAAATTAGTTTACATTATGAGTGTTCAAGAAAACCCGACCTCGCACCGGTGGCCGCCTAGCCGACGTCCAACCTCCATGACTTCGTCTCCGTCAGCCCGCAATTAAATTAGGTATAAAAATACTATTTTTACATTGTCACTTAGTTATTTTCCTATGTCTAAAATAATGAAATATTATTTGGTAAATTGGTTGAAAACTTGAATTAGTTGAATTGTATATAAATTATGGTATCTGTTTTAGGAAAAATTGTCAAGAATAAGCTAAACTTTGCGTTGACCGCTTCTAACAAGTCAATCTGAATATATTCCAGTAACAAGTAAACCTTGTATACCCCTCCGTTTTTACCAAGTCAAAGCCAGCTATCACCTCTTATTTACCTTTTCAATAGGTTAAAGTGACATGTGTCTAGGGATGGTAATGGTTCGGATCCGGGTTGGGTCCTCTAGGACCCGGATCTAGATCCGTTTTTCAAACAAGGACCCGGACCCTACCCGGATCCACTGGGTAATAAAAATGTGGACCCGCATCCAGATCCATACGGGTCCTACGAATCCGGATACAAAACGAATCTTTACTTATTTTGCTTCAAATAAGCCTACTTTCATAATATTCAAAAATTGCAATAACGAAAACAATGTCATTTCACATCTCCAATTGTTGACGTTTAATACAACAAAAATCCAACCATAACATTTAAACATAAAGATAAATAAACAACAAATTTTAACAACATTATAAAATATTACAAAATAAAGTTAAATTTGTTTATGTAAAAAATAACTCTGTAAAAAACGGGTAAACGAATCTAGATCCGGGTAATACTTTAGGACTCTGCCCAGATCCGTTTTTTGAAGCTAAGACCCGGATCCTACCCGGATTCGATGGTCCTAATTTTGAGGACCCGAATCCTCTCAAAACGGATACGGATCCTCGGATCCGGGTCGGGTCCATTACCCATTGCCATCTCTACATGTGTCTCTATTTATTGGATATTTATTTCAAATTTTTTAAAAAAAAACAACATCCCACCTCCTCTTCCCCTACCCCAAAATAAGACCACGTCCCTTCCATCCTATTGGGAGCAGAACCACCCAAAACTCACCCCACTTAAGTGACATGTGTCTCTATTTATTTTTGAAGGTAAGGTGGTGGTGACAGGCTAAAGTCGTATCACCTAATCAAAGATAAATCCTAAGTTCTCTAACAACAGTAGTCAAGGGAAGTAGGGTCGAATCCACAGGGAGACAGAGTATCTAAGTTGATATTCAGCTAAACAACTACTTCAGACAAGATCAGATAGAAATCAGCTGAACTACTATTTAGAGTAAAGAAAACAATATAAAAATGAGAATTAAACTATGAAATAAAGGTTTAGGGAATTAGTTCGGTCCACCATGCTTATACCAATCAAAAGGGTCAAAAAACTAATATCACCTAGATTTAGGGTCGAACAATCGAAGCCAATGTTAAGCCTATGATCGGGTCATAACGCTCTCAATTCAACATATGAATTACGATCACTCACATAATCAGGATCAATAGTGTGTTTTGAGCCTCTAAAAGTAAGCCTACAATCGGGTCATACTCAAGTTGCCAAACATAGTTCATGAAATTGTACATTGACATAAACCTTGAAATAAAGAACGAATCACACTACAATTGAACTAATCAAAACCTAGAAATAAAAGCAATTCAAATATGAATCATGGTATAAACATGGTTTTCCTCCCTAAAACCATAGAAATAAAACTACTCAGACATGATTGAATCAACAATAATAAAACTAATGTAAAACCCTAATCTTTGCATCATGAATTAATGAAACAATCAAAACCAAGCAAACAAGAAATAAAAGAAGGAATTAAGAGTAAGAATAATACCAATTGACGGAAAGCATAAACTTTTATTGAAAATAATCAAAGTGTCTTCAAAATAATAAAGCTTAGCTATTTATAACAAATCCTAAACTAATAAGAAAAAGGAAAGCTCCGCGTGCCCTGCCCGATCGGGCTAAACGGCCCGACCAAATCGGGCGGAAATCCTGCGATTTTGTGTCAACTTGCAAAGTCATATATGTCAAACCACAAGTCAGATTGGGGCGTTTGACCTATCATTGGAAAGCACTTGAAGTCTAGAATCCAACCCAATTTGAATTTCTTGATTATCAATTTTTTATCAAGAGTTATGATAAAAATAGTGAGCGTGTGTCAGTTTTGGCACTTCTTTTACTAACTCTTTGCTTCATTCCAACTCAAAATTGTCCCAAACGGATGCATAATGATCCTTTTGCAAGCTACCTTCATCCTCAATGATTAATAGGCTAGATCCTTGATAAGTATGATCAATTTGTATCAAAATAACCTGAAAATCATCGATACACACAAACGGGGAGGAGTAGAGCACAACTTATGTAATTCATGTCATTATGCACCTAAATGCTCAAAAAGGAGTTATAAATGCAATCTAAATGCATCTAAAAACTATATAGAAATGTGATACATCAAGTGGATGGTGAACTTAGGGGTTATGTTTTTTAAGGTAGAGGTAGTGAGTGGTGGGGGTGATCTGATTAGTGAGTGGTAGTGAAGGTTTAGAGTGAGGATGGTGGTGCCAATGGTAGTATCAATTGGGATGGTGGTGGTCAGGGGATGAAAGATGGTCAGTGAACCCTATTAAATGAAAAAGTTAACTTTTATGTTAAAATGTGATGTTTTAGTAGTTAATTTTTTTTAAAAAAGTAAATGGAGGGTTTTTTCAAAAAATGTAAAGTTTTAAGTGGTTTCTCAGAAATTCTCCTAATAATAATGAGGAAAAATAGTCAAGAATAAGCTAAACTTTGCGTTCAACACTTCTAGCAAGTCAACCTCTAGATAATCCAGGAATAAGTAGACCTTGTTACCACTTAAACTTTTAACAAGTTGTTTTACCGGTCACTAGTTAGTAACTTGTTAGTTTACTTGTCATGTGTCTCATTTTAATTGGTTTAAAATATTATATCCCAGCCCTATATCTCTCTTCTCTCCCTTATTTTATTTTTCTCTCTCATCCTCCTTTCCCTCCATAACAACAACCATCAGTCTACCAGCATTAGGGATATCAGTGGGGCGGGGTTTGTGGAGACCCGCCCTACCTCTGCCCCAATTAGGCGGGGTTGGGGAAAGGTTTCACGGGTAATGGGGCGAGGATGGGGATGAAACTTTTCCCCACCATGGGTGATGGGGCGGGTGTGCAGTTCAGGATGTACCCGCCACGCTTATTCCTCACCTCATAAGTACTATGCGTTTAGAATTTAATAAATAACTATATTGAATAAACAAAATTTATTTTAACATACATTTTTGAAAAAAATTAGTATATACTTTAATAAATATGGGACATATGTCAGGGCGGGTAAGGCGGATGGTGGGGCAGATATAGCGGGTGTGAAACGGGTGTGGAGACCTATGTGGGTGATGGGGCGGGGATAGTTTTTAGCGCATACCCGTTGGCACGAGGATGGGGATAAAACTTTCCGCCGCCATGGATGATGGGGCGAGGATGATGATGAGATTTTTAGGCGGGTATGGCTATGGAGGGACCATCCTCCGCACTCACCTCGTTCCATTGACATCCCTAACCACCACCCTCTTCCTTATTTTTCTCTCTCCTCTTCTTTCCTCTCTATAATTACAGCCACCATTGAACCCAATGCACGACATCACCTTCTTCCCTCTCATTTTCTTTCTTTTATGCCCTTTCTTCATTAGAAGTAACGTCAGTTACTGGAAGGCCCGGTCCTGAGCATTGTATGGAGGGGCAAGGGACAAGGGCCCAACTTTGTAAAGGGGCCTCATATTTTGATTCTAAAAATATAGTAGTATGTTTTTTTTTAAAAAAAAAAGCAAATTCCTTACCTTACAAGCTGGCGCCTAGGCCTACTACTCTACTAATTGCCAATGCAATTTGCACGTTGATTTGTAGGGAAGTGAAAGGAAAGTTTCAACTTTCAACTTTCATTTATTAAATTCAAGGTATTTAATTAGCAAAAGATTTCAAGCAACTCACTGTAAACTCCCTTCATCTTCCTCGCTTATAGCCCCTCTCTCTCCCTCTTAAATACATTCATCTCCCTAAATTATCTCTAACCAACTTACTCATGGTAAATTTCCATTTTCCCCAAAAAATTAAGTCGTTTTAACAATTCATCCTCAATTAATTGTGATAACAATATTTATTTTCTACACTATAAATAGGGATGAATTGCATTTGAATTATGCATTACTCACAAATTCTAGTATCAACCAACTGATTTCTATTGAGATTATGAAATTATGGGTTTCTTTTGAGAAATTTTGGTTGTTCGGGGCACGAATTCTGCTGATATTTTATATCTGCCGACTGCCATTGCCGGATTCTTGTATGCGCATCCGCCGGATCCTTGACTGTGCTTCCGTCGGAGTTTGAAATTGCTTATCAGTCAGGCTTCTTGATTCAAGGTGTTGTCATTTTATTTTCTATTTTTTTTAATATATGGTTTAATTGTTTACAATGTTGCCTAGAAGACAATTATGTGGAAATGACAAAAGGAAAAAGAGAAAATTTTGCGAAGAGTTTATAAACCACAACAAGGTGCTGTGGACAGAATTGTTGTTAGAAATGTCGTTCTTGAAAATTTAAATCATTCAAATGAAAATTTGCATGATGATATGAACCATAATGATGAAATTAATGGCCTAAATGACCATAATGATGTTCAAAGTGAGCCTAATGATGTTCCAAATGAGCCTAATTTGCCAAATGATGTGCCCAATATTTCTATTGAAATTGACACTTTGATAGTGATTTGGAGCCAAATCAGTCAATTCCTAATACTAATGGTATTAATGAAGAACAAGCAATTCCTTCTATCAATATTTATGATCCTAGGAATTGGACTAATCTTGATAACAAAACAATAGATATTATAGTTGAAAAGGGGCCTATAAGAGAGTTGAATCTTGACTTCCCTCTTGATGCTAATAATAGGCATTTTTCATATGCTTGTTTTTCTAGGAAGTTGAACAATGATGAGATTAGCGATAGAAAATGGTTGGTTTATTCTATACATGTTGACAAAGTATTTTGTTTTTGTTGCAAGTTGTTTAAATCTATCACTAACAAAAGTTTGTTAGCAAATGGCGGTTTAGGTTATTGGAAGCGTATAAGTGATAGGCTCAAACAACATGAAAATAGTACCGAGCATATGAATAATATGGTTACTTGGAATGAATTGAGAGTAAGGCTAAAGAAGAATGAAACAATTGATAAAAGCTTACAAGAAGCGATTATAAAGGAGAAAGACCGATGGAGGCAAGTGTTACTTAGAATATTTTCAGCTGTGAAATGTCTTGCTACTCATAATTTGGCTTTTAGAAGATCTAATGAAAAACTATACCAAGATAGTAATGGTAATTTCTTAGGGTTGATTGAAATGATTGCAGAATTTGATGTAATAATGCAAGATCATGTTAGACGCATTCAAAATCGTGAAATTCATTATCATTACCTTGGGCATAAAATTCAAAATGAATTGATTTTCCTTTTGGCCCATAGTGTGAAAAGTTCTATATTCAAGACTTTCAAAGATGCAAAATATTATTCTATCATTCTTGATTGTACCCCTGATATTGCTCATCAAGAACAAATGACTCTAATAGTGCGATGTGTGAAAATGTCAAAAAACCAAATAACAATAGACCCCTTACTCTTTAGTGTGCTTGGAGGTGAATGATACATCCGAATTGGGACTTTTTGTTGAATTAAAAAATGTATCAAAGTCTCTTGATCTTGATATTGATAATGTAAGGGGTCAAAGTTATGATAATGGCTCCAATATCAAAGGGAAGCACCAAGGTGTACAAAAGCGTTTACTTGAATTAAATCCTAGAGCATCATATATGCCTTGTGCTTGTCATAGTTTGAATCTTGCTCTTAGCGACATGGCACATTCTTGCACTAAAGCTATCTCATTTTTCGGAAATGTTCAACGCATATATACATTGTTTTCTGGTTTCATAAAAAGATGGAAAATTCTGGTTGACAATGTTCCGGAACTTACATTGAAATGTTTACCTGATACTTGTTGGGAGAGTCGGATTAAAAGTGTCAAAGCTATTAGATTTCAAGCTCCTCAATTAAGATTGGGTTTGTCAATTTTATATGATTCTTGTGGTAATGATGCAAAGTCGAAAAGTGAAGCGGATTGTTTATATAATACACCTTGGAATTTTGAGTTTTTGCTTGGTATGGTTATTTGGTATGATATTTTATTTTTATAAATAAAGTGAGCAAGAAATTGTAATCCAAGTATATGTGTATCACACCACCATAGAACAAGTTGAAGGTATGTTGTCATATTTTGAAAAGTATAGAGATGAAGGCTTTACTTCTCGTATGATTATTGCTAAAAATATTGCACTTGATATGGTTGTAGAGCTTATCCTTCCTATAAATCATCGTGTTATTAGAAAAGAACATTTTAATGAAAATAATCAAGAGGAAGAACAAAATCAGTCGCCTGAGGAATTGTTTAGGCTTGAATAATTTTTGGTTGTTGGTGATATGTCAATTACATCTTTGAAAAGCATATTTGAGCAACTAAAAACGTTTGAAAGTTGTTTTGGTTTATGTTTGATTCCAACAAGTTAAAGTCATTGGATGTAAAGGAATTGAGAGATTGTTGTCTTACTTTTCACAATGCTTTTTCTCATGGTGTTTCATCAGATGTTGATTTAAATGATCTTTACTCATAATTGAAAGTGTTGCAACCTACTTTGCCAAATAAATTATTGTCAGCATTTGAAACTCTTGAATTTGTCAAATGTGCAGATTGCTACCCAAATGCTTCAATTGCTTATAGAATTTTTTTTTAACAATTCCATTAACCGTGGCGTCAGCAGAAAGAAGTTTTTCAAAGTTAAAGTTGATCGTCAAAACCTATTTGAAGTCATCAATGTCTCAAGAACGGTTGAATGGGCTAGCTATTTTATCAACCGAGAAGGATTTTTCGGAAAAAATTGAAGTTGATACTATCATTAATGATTTTGCATCTCGAAAAGCTCGTAGAACCCATTTCATATGATTTTGTAAGAGTATGAATTAAATTACGGCATTGGTATCGCGTATTTATATAGACTTTTCTCCCTTATTTGCAAGCTAATTTGTACGTCCTTGGAGCTCTTGGGAGCTATTTTGTGCTAACTATCGTATATAGTTGTGGTTTTGTGTTTTAGTGTTGAATTGCAGGTTTTATGGAGTTTTCTCCTTATTCCCGAGCCATTTAGAAGCAACCACGGCTTTACGAGATGTTACGGGACACGTAGGAAGGCTCACGAGTTTTATGGGTAGTTTAGGAGGTCCCAAGACCCCTAAACGTGAAGTTTAGAGAGCCAAAGAGTCAAAAAGGAGGTTTTCGTACTCTGATCGGGCAAAAATGGCCCGATCGGGCGAAGGAATTATGATCGGGTATAGAAGTTGCGGACCCGATCGGGCAAGGCATGCCCGATCCTATCGGGCGAGCTCACATGTGCCCAGACCCGATCGGGCAACCTCTGCCCGACCCGATCGGGTCGGATGCTGCTAGCTCTCACTATGATGCTGCGGACGAGGAGAAATTGTTGGGCTCATTTGCCTCCAGGCCCGATCGGGTACTGTGCTCGGGCCCGATCGGGTGGGCTGCAGTTCTCACCCTCGATTGCTGGGCTGTTGCGCTGACCACGAGAAACAAAAGGAGGCTCATTGGTATTTGACCCGATCGGGTACTGTGCTCGGGCCCGATCGGGTTTGGCGCTCTTTGTCTCGGATTTCGACTTTTGTTTCCTATTTGAATTAGGCTTGAGGGGTATTATAAAGACCTTTTTCCTGATTATTTAGAGACATCTTTTATTATCTTTTATTCTAGTTTTATCTCTCATAGTTCTTAGCTTAGTTTAAACACTTTAGATTAGATTAAAGGTGATCAAACCTATTCGATTTCAATAAAAGTTCCTGCTTCCTGTCAATTGGTATTCTTTCTTACCCTAATCTCTTTTATTATTCTCAATTGCTTAGTTTATTTATTCAATTATTCATGATGCAATTATTAGGGTTTCATATTAGTTTTGTCGTTCTTAATTCGATTATGAGTGAGTAGTTTTCTTTCTAGGGTGTTAGATAGGAAAGCCATGTTTATACCATGATTGTGATTTAGATTTCTATTAAGTTCTAGGGCTTGATTAGGGTGATTGTGATGTGGTTTGTTCTTATTGAGTAATTAATGTCAGTGTACAATTTCATTGATTGCTTGTGTTTAATAGTTGTTTGCACAGATCCGTCTTATGACTAGAGGCCTAGGACACGTTAGTAGTTCTGATTACGTTAGTGAACATGCGGCGTATGTTAAACTATGAGCGTTGAGTCTTAACCATAGCTCAACACGTGCTCTAATCCCCCGACTCTTGACTTAGGTTTTGGTAGCAGTTGACCCTATTTGATTGGTATAAGCATGGTGGACCGACCTAATACCCTAGGTTTTTAGTCCATAGTCAATTCCTCGATTTAATCTGTCTTCTTTAGTTTAATCTTTAGTTCAGCTAATTCTTCTCTGTTTTCATCTGAAATAGCTAATTGGTTGAATATTAATTTAGAAACTCTGTCTCCCTGTGGATTCGACCCTGCTTTCATTGACTACCATAGTTAGAGGACTGTAGTTTATTTTTGATTAGGTGATACGACTAAACCCTATCAAATTTTGGTGCCGTTGCCGGGGACACGGCTAGTTTTCTAAGTTTTTATTTGATTATTTGGTCAACTTCTCTGTACCTCGTTGGAACTTCATTGTTCCGATTGAGGTACGTTTTACTGCTTCTTTTTGTTTCTTTTGTATGCCCAGGTACGGTTCCCCCATTCCAGCGGACCCCGATCTTACAAGGACAATCAGGCGGATCCGAAAGAAAAATCAGAAAGAAAGGCAGTCTGTTCAGCTGAACACCTCTGGAACAGACACCTTGAGTTCAGTTATGTCAAAATCACTGAAGTCATATGGGGTGCCCAACCTAGATGGTCTCTCCACTGGACCTACTATGCCCACCATTGCCGCGGCAAATTTTGAGATTAAGCCTGGACTCATCAGCATGGTCCAGCAAAATCAGTTTGGTGGGCATCCTACTGAAGATCCGGCAAATCATCTGCAACGGTTTCAACAACTTTGTCGAACCGTTAAACATGCCGGCGTCACTCCAGATCAACTCAAATTCATGTTGTTCGAGTTTTCATTAAAGATAGAGCCCAGAAGTGGTTGAACGATGTGAAAGAAACAGAATGGAGTGAGATTTCTGCTGCGTTACTAAGAGAGTATTACCCACCTACAAAAACAGCAGAAATCAGAAATAAACTAGCCACGTTTTCCCAAGAGCCTGATGAAACATTACGGGAAGCGTGGGCTAGGTTTAGGGATTTACAGAGAGAGTGTCCATACCACAACATGGACAAATGGTTCTTGACGCAGACATTTTACAATGGTCTGCAGCCTCAGACGAAGAGTATTGTTGATTCGTCTGCAGGAGGAGTTTTTCTGGATAAGGAAGTGGATGTAGGCTACGAGTTTCTATCAAAGATCGCATCCAATGATCATTCCACTTCCCGAAGCCTCACGAGGAAGGTACTGGAGGTAGATGCCATTGCATTATTGACTTCGCAGATGGCGAAGTTGAGTCAGCAGATTAACACCTTGAGTTCCTCTTCCTCAGCAGCACCCCCTTTGAGTATCAATGCTATGTCTGCACTAGCACCCATTACCTCATCTTACTGCGAGGTATGTGGTGTTCAGGGTCACTTTGGGCATGACTGTCAGTTCAGTCAACTTCAGATAGAGCAGGCCAATGCCTTTCAACAAAGACCACAAACTTTCCCCCCTTCACATAACTACCAAAACCCACAAAACTATCCTAAACCCTCATACCATCAAACCCCACAAAATTTCCAAAGACCACCACCACAAAACCTTTCATCACCACAATAATTTCCAAACTCCACAAAATTTTTCCACCCCACCTCCACAAAACAACAACCCACAAGAGCCTAGCAATTTTGAACGGATGAAACTGATATTGTCTATGCAAAAGGCAAATGAGGAAACACGGAGGGCCCAAGAGGAAGCACGGAGGGCCCAAGAGAAGCACATCAAACTTCTCGAGGCTCAAGTTGCTTAATTGGCAGAAACTAATAATGCACAGAGGCAGCAGGGACAATTGTCAGGGCAACCCGTTCAGAGGGAACATGTGAATGCCATCACTCTTCGTAGTGGCATAGCTTATGATGCTCCTCCATTGCCCGTTGATGAGGTTATCCCAACTGCAGGGAAGAAGAGGGTGGTAGAGGAAGGAAAAAGGAAGAATTCGACGTCTGAAGTCGATTTGTCTGCAGAAGCTGAACAGACAGGGAAGAAAAAGGAGAAGGTTTCTGAAACGCCTTTTACGCCAAGGCTACCTTTTCCTCACAGGATGCAACAGTCCAAGGTCGATCAGCAGTTTGGTAAGTTCTTGGCTATGGTCAAGAACCTTGAGGTAACGATTCCATTCACAGACTTAATTACCCAAGTGCCTGTTTATGCCAAATTTCTGAAAGACATGATCACTAAGAAAAGAGACTTTGGTGGGGTAGAACGTGTCGCTCTTACTGAAGAGTGTAGTGCTTTTATTCAAAATAAAACCCCACCAAAGTTAAAAGATCCTGGTAGTTTTTCTATACCCTGCCATCTTGGACCTATTTTTATTGACAAGGCTTTGTGTGATTTAGGTGCTTCTGTTTCTGTTATGCCATTATCTGTTTTTGAGAAACTAAACATGGGAGCACTTAAATGCACACAAATAACGTTACAGATGGTGGATCGTTCTATAAAATACCCTCTATGTTTTTAGAGGACGTTCCTGTTAGGGTTGGGAAATTCTATATCCCTGTTGACTTTGTGGTGTTAGATATGGATGAGGATGCCCAAATTCCTATTATCTTGGGTAGGCCATTTTTGTGTACTGTTGGAGCTGTAATTGATGTCAAGTCTGGGTCTTTAACTCTTAGTGTTGGTGATGATAAAGTGATGATTACACTAACCAATGTTGTTAAGGCACCTATGCTTGAACAATCTTGTTGTAGGGATGAGATTTTGGATGAAGTAGGTGCGGAGAAGGTTCCAATTCCATCTAAGGTTGCCTCACCGTCTGGAGGCATTGTCAAGAACATTTGGAGAAGAAAGATATTTGATGAGGGTGGCACTCATTGCCAAGCCCCTCCTATTTGAGAGATGGAGGATTGTAGTCGTATCACCTATTCAAAGATAAACCTACAGTCCTCTAACTATGGTAGTCAAGGGAACTAGGGTCGAATCCACAGGGAGACAAAGTTTCTAAATTAATATTCAATCAATTCAGCTACTTCAGATGAAATCAGAGAAGAATTAACTGAACTAAAGATTAAGCTAAGGAAGACAGATTAAATCGAGGAATTGACTATGGACTAAAAACCTAGGGTATTAGGTCAATCCACCATGCTTATACCAATCAAAAAGGGTCAACTACTATCAAAACCTAAGTCAAGAGTTGGGGATTAGAGCATGTGTTGAGCTATGGTTAAGACTCAACGCTCATAGTTCAACATACGCCGCATGTTCACTAACGTAATCAGAACTACTGACGTGTGCTAGGCCTATAGTCGTAAGACGGATCTGTGCAAACAACTATTAACCACAAGCAACCAATGAAATTGTACACTGACATTAATTACTCAATAAAGAACAAACCACATCACAATCACCCTTATCAAGCCCTAGAAATTGATAGAAATTCCAGCGGACCCCGATCTTACCAGGACAATCAGGCGGATCCGAAAGAAAAATCAAAAAGAAAGGCAGTCTGTTCAGCTGAACACCTCTGGAACAGACACCTTGAGTTCAGTTATGTCAAAATCACTCAAGTCATATGGGGTGCCCAACCCAGATGGTCTCTCCACTGGACCTACTATGCCCACCATTGCCGCGGCAAATTTTGAGATTAAGCCTGAGCTCATCAGCATGGTCCAGCAAAATCAGTTTGGTGGACATCCTACTGAAGATCCGGCAAATCATCTGCAACGGTTTCAACAACTTTGTCGAACCGTTAAACATGCCGGCGTCACTCTAGATCAACTCAAAGTCATGTTGTTCGAGTTTTCATTGAGAGATAGAGCCCAGAAGTGGTTGAACGATGTGAAAGAAACAGAATGGAGTGAGATTTCTGCTGCGTTACTAAGATAGTATTACCCACCTACAAAAACAGCAGAAATCAGAAATAAACTAGCCACGTTTTCCCAAGAGCCTGATGAAACATTACGGGAAGCGTGGGCTAGGTTTAGGGATTTACAGAGAGAGTGTCCACACCACAACATGGACAAATGGTTCTTGACGCAGACATTTTACAATGGTCTGCAGCCTCAGACGAAGAGTATTGTTGATTCGTCTGCAGGAGGAGTTTTTCTGGATAAGGAAGTGGATGTAGGCTACGAGTTTCTATCAAACCTCACAGCCAATGATCATTCCACTTCCCGAAGCCTCACGAGGAAGGTACTGAAGGTAGATGCCATTGCATTATTGACTTCGCAGATGGCGAAGCTGAGTCAGCAGATTAACACCTTCAGTTCCTCTTCCTCAGCAACACCCCCTTTGAGTATCAATGCTATGTCTGCAGTAGCACCCATTACCTCATCTTACTGCGAGGTATGTGGTGTTCAGGGTCACTTTGGGCATGACTGTCAGTTCAGTCAACTTCAGATAGAGCAGGCCAATGCCTTTCAACAAAGACCACAAACTTTCCCCCCTTCACATAACTACCAAAACCCACAAAACTATCCTAAACCCTCATACCATCAAACCCCACAAAATTTCCAAAGACCACCACCACAAAACTTCCATCACCACAATAATTTCCAAACTCCACAAAATTTTTCAACCCCACCTCCACAAAACAACAACCCACAAGAGCCTAGCAATTTTGAACGGATGAAACTGATATTGTCTATGCAAAAGGCAAATGAGGAAACACGGAGGGCCCAAGAGGAAGCACGGAGGGCCCAAGAGAAGCACATCAAACTTCTCGAGGCTCAAGTTGCTTAATTGGCAGAAACTAATGCACAGAGGCAGCAAGGACAATTGCCAGGGCAACCCGTTCAGAGGGAACATGTGAATGCCATCACTCTTCGTAGTGGCATAGCTTATGATGCTCCTCCATTGCCCGTTGATGAGGTTATCCCAACTGCATGGAAGAAGAGGGTGGTAGAGGAAGGAAAAAGGAAGAATTCGACGTCTGAAGTCGATTTGTCTGCAGAAGCTGAACAGACAGGGAAGAAAAAGGAGAAGGTTTCTGAAACGCCTTTTATGCCAAGGCTACCTTTTCCTCACAGGATGCAACAGTCCAAGGTCGATCAGCAGTTTGGTAAGTTCTTGGCTATGGTCAAGAACCTTGAGGTAACGATTCCATTCACAGACTTAATTACCCAAGTGCCTGTTTATGCCAAATTTCTGAAAGACATGATCACTAAGAAAAGAGACTTTGGTGGGGTAGAACGTGTCGCTCTTACTGAAGAGTGTAGTGCTTTTATTCAAAATAAAACCCCACCAAAGTTAAAAGATCCTGGTAGTTTTTCTATACCCTGCCATCTTGGACCTATTTTTATTGACAAGGCTTTATGTGATTTAGGTGCTTCTGTTTCTGTTATGCCATTATCTGTTTTTGAGAAACTAAACATGGGAGCACTTAAATGCACACAAATCACGTTACAGATGGCGGATCGTTCTATAAAATACCCTCTAGGTGTTTTAGAGGACGTTCCTGTTAGGGTTGGGAAATTCTATATCCCTGTTGACTTTGTGGTGTTAGATATGGATGAGGATGCTTAGATTCCTATTATCTTGGGTAGGCCATTTTTGTGTACTGTTGGAGCTGTAATTGATGTCAAGTCTGGGTCTTTAACTCTTAGTGTTGGTGATGATAAAGTGATGATTACACTAACCAATGTTGTTAAGGCACCTATGCTTGAACAATCTTGTTGCAGGGATGAGATTTTGGATGAAGTAGGTGTGGAGAAGGTTCCAATTCCATCTAAGGTTGCCTCACCGTCTGGAGGCATTGTCAAGAACATTTGGAGAAGAAAGATATTTGATGAGGGTGGCACTCATTGCCAAGCCCCTCCTATTTGAGAGATGGAGGATTATGGTCGTGCGGGACCTTTATAAACCAGCGCTGTGCGAGAGGCAACTAGTATTTTTCTTTCCCTTTTTTCCCTTTCTTTTTTATTTTTCTTCCTTTTTGTGAGCGAGAGTGAGGGTACCAACATTGTTTTTCCTCTTAGTATAGTCCTTATCACCTTTTGGCATTAAGGACACTGCCAAGTTCAGCTTGGGGGAGGAGTTCTGTTTGTATTCTTTATCTCTTTTACCGCGATGCTTTCTAGGATAGATTTATTGCTTTCGAAATATTCTGAAAAAATCAAAAAAATATGGTTCCCATGACTGGTTTAGTTGCCTCCCTGTGCCCCTTGTTGTGCTCTATTTGAAAATGATTTGAATTTGTTTTCTGGATAGCTAGGCATTTGTGATCTTGAGGCTATGATTTGATGTTTAATTGCTATGATTTCGAGCATTTTTGGATTATATTAGACCATTTTGTGCTGTATACCTGAATTGATTAGACTGTGAGGCCTCTTTGTAGCCTATTGGATTCATATTATTATTTAGTCTATTCTTGTGTGTTAGTTCCTCTTTAGTGGATTGATCTTGACTTTGACTTCGTACTTGTCTGATTTTCGATGACTTGTAGCATTTGCTGTGATAGAGGCGTTCTTTTGTCTTATTCTTGAGCTTCAGAGTGAATTTTTGATATACTTTTATCCTCCTTAGCCCCGCTGAGCCTAACGACTTGTTTCGTGTTACTTAAACCCCTATTATGAGCCCAAAGCCTTCACTTGATATTATTCCAAGCCTAGCTTGGGGGAGCTTTTGTATGGGTTGAGTTGAGATTGGTTTCTTGGTTTAGTTTGGTTGTTGAGGAATTTAAAAGTGTATTTGTTGTGGCTTGAGGGTGAGAAAAAGAAAAGAAAAAGCAATTCTAGAGTTGCATGAATGAAGTTTAGAAAAATTAAAGAAAATGAAAAAGAATTCGAAGTTCTTTCATTCACGTACGTTCTTAAGGAAATATTCGCTTCATTGCTTGAAAATTGGGTTTGTTATGAGTTTTTCATTGATTTATGAGAGTTGGGTTATATTTCGTGGTTATATGGTGTTGATGGGAGTTGTGTAGGCCATCTTAGGCCTTATTTGAATGATTTATGCTCCCCCTTTCTTGGTTTTTCCACCACATTACCCAAAAGTATCCCCTACCTCTTACCTAAGCCCCATTACAACCCTCTAAAGTCCTCTTGAGCTCGTGTCTGCAGTGTTCATTTGATTGATTTCGAGTCAGTCTGTCAAAGTTAAAGAGTATTTCTGCTAATTGAGTCGACTTGACTAGGATGAGTGTCATTGAACCTTCTTAAACATATGAGAGTGTGAGTGGGAAGGGTACTTATGGTCGGGTTGGTGAGTGTTCGGGCATATTCTTTGCCTGCCACAAAATAGAGAGGAGTGACACCCTTGTGAGAGCCTTTTCAGGACATTTATGCTTTGTGGATGCTTGAATTTGATAAATTGCTTGGATGATTGGTGGCTGGATGGATTTGTTTAGCCAAACTTGAATTATGCCTGCTTGAACGATTCTTAGTCTTGAAAATGTTTTGAGATTTGATTTGTTTTTATCTATGGGGTGAGGCAATATATTCCATGTTCATGTTCTGTTTGCTTGAGGACAAGCAAAGGTTTAGCTTGGGGGAGTTTGATATCGCGTATTTATATAGACTTTTCTCCCTTATTAGCAAGCTAATTTGTGCGTCATTGGAGCTCTTGGGAGCTATTTTGTGCTAACTATCGTATATAGTTGTGGTTTTGTGTTTTAGTGTTGAATTGCAGGTTTTATGGAGTTTTATCCTTATTCCCGAGCCATTTAGAAGCAACCACGGCTTTACGAGATGTTATGGGGCACGTAGGAAGGCTCACGAGTTTTATGGGTAGTTTAGGAGGTCCCAAGACCCCTAAACGTCAAGTTTAGAGAGCCAGAGTTAAAAAGGAGGTTTCCGTACTCTGATCGGGCAAAAATGGCCCGATCGGGCGAAGAAATTATGATCGGGTATAGAAGTTGCGGACCCGATCGGGCAAGGCATGCCCCATCTGATCGGGCGAGCTCACATGTGCCCAAATCCCATCGGGTCAACCTCTGCCCGACCCGATCGGGTCGGATGCTGCTAGCTCTCACTATGATGCTGCGGACGAGGAGAAATTGCTGGGCTCATTTGCCTCCAGGCCCGATCGGGTACTGTGCTCGGGCCCGATCGGGTGGGCTGCAGTTCTCACCCTCGATTGCTGGGCTGTTGCGCTGACCACGAGAAACAAAAGGAGGCTCATTGGTATTTGACCCGATCGGGTACTGTGCTCGGGCCCGATCGGGTTTGGCGCTCTTTGTCTCGGATTTCGACTTTTGTTTCCTATTTGAATTAGGCTTGAGGGGTATTATAAAGACCTTTTTCCTGATTATTTAGAGACATCTTTTATTATCTTTTATTCTAGTTTTATCTCTCATAGTTCTTAGCTTAGTTTAAACACTTTAGATTAGATTAAAGGTGATCAAACCTATTCGATTTCAATAAAAGTTCCTGCTTCCTGTCAATTGGTATTCTTTCTTACCCTAATCTCTTTTATTATTCTCAATTGCTTAGTTTATTTATTCAATTATTCATGATGCAATTATTAGGGTTTCATATTAGTTTTGTCGTTCTTAATTCGATTATGAGTGAGTAGTTTTCTTTCTAGGGTGTTAGATAGGAAAGCCATGTTTATACCATGATTGTGATTTAGATTTCTATTAAGTTCTAGGGCTTGATTAGGGTGATTGTGATGTGGTTTTTTCTTATTGAGTAATTAATGTCAGTGTACAATTTCATTGATTGCTTGTGGTTAATAGTTGTTTGCACAGATCCGTCTTACGACTAGAGGCCTAGGACACGTCAGTAGTTCTGATTACGTTAGTGAACATGCGGCGTATGTTGAACTATGAGCGTTGAGTCTTAACCATAGCTCAACACGTGCTCTAATCCCCGACTCTTGACTTAGGTTTTGGTAGCAGTTGACCCTATTTGATTGGTATAAGCATGGTGGGCCGACCTAATACCCTAGGTTTTTAGTCCATAGTCAATTCCTCGATTTAATCTGTCTTCTTTAGTTTAATCTTTAGTTCAGCTAATTCTTCTCTGTTTTCATCTGAAGTAGCTAATTGGTTGAATATTAATTTAGAAACTCTGTCTCCTGTGGATTCGACCCTGCTTCCATTGACTACCATAGTTAGAGGACTGTAGGTTTATTTTTGATTAGGTGATACGACTAAACCCTATCAGGCATATAAGTTGCTTGAACAATTATTTTGCTGAAGTTATTTTTAGTAATCATGTATGCGTTTAAGCAACGAAATATTTTAATAGAATTACTATCATGTGTTTATTTTCTTTTATTATACATTGTTATTTTTTTTCGAAAGGGCCCCCTATCTACTATTTTGCCTAGGGCACCAAAATGCTCAAGACCGGGGCTGGTTACTGGGGGCATACAATTTGACTGGGCCCTACAAGTATCTATGTTAAATCCATATATTCAAGAGCTTGGAATCCCTCATGCCATTGCTAGCATCATATGGTTGTGCGGGCGAGTCTCATATTTTATTGTCCAACCATTGGTGGGTCTAATCAATGACCGTTTCACAGGC
The DNA here is from genome assembly GCA_947645195.1 of Patellifolia procumbens. NCBI lineage: Eukaryota > Viridiplantae > Streptophyta > Magnoliopsida > Caryophyllales > Amaranthaceae > Patellifolia > Patellifolia procumbens. The sequence goes on from CANSGD010000290.1 coordinate 432,605, forward strand.
TAAAGTCGTATCACCTAATCAAAAGTAAATCCTAAAGTCCTCTAACAACAATAGTCAGGGAAGTAGGGTTGAATCCACAGGGAGACAGATTTTCTAAGTTAATATTCAGCTAAACAACTACTTCAGACAAGATCGGAGAAGAATCAGCTGAACTACTAATCAGACTAAGGAAAGCAATATAAAAATGGGATTTAACTATGAAGTAAAGGTCTAGGGCATTAGTTCGGTCCACCATGCATATACCAATCAAAAGGATCTAACAACTATTAATACCTAGGTCAAGAGTCGAGAGATTAGAGCACGTGTTAAGCTATGGTTACGTCTGAAAGCTCATAATACATCTTATGCCGCCTGTTCACTAACATAATCAGAATTACTGATGTGTACTAGGGCCTCTAAAAGTAAGACAAGTATGTGCAAACAATTATTAACCACAAGCAATTTATGAAACTACACAATAACGTTAATCCCTCATAAAGAACAAATCACACCATAATTGTAACACACCAAAAATTTAAACTAATAATTGATTAGAAAAACATCATTTGACTTTAAAAACCATTCATTTAAACCTTTAGGGTGTTACCGCCGCATAAACATGCAAGGCTGAAAAATGAACTGGAAGGACGAAACATCTCATTATTAGAGAAACTCAAAGCTACCAAAGCTAAGTCATAAAACTAAGGTTACCAAGTCTGAAATAAAGAGTAATAGTCAAAAACACTAATGTAGTCGGAACTAGCTGATCCTAAGCTATATTGCTCTCAAATGCCCAACGTAATCCCCTTGTCAAGAACCTGCAAAAATATTGGAAAACAAAATAGAAACACATAAACTAAAATTAGTAAAAACTAAGTAATTCCAACTCCATCCCGTAAAATAATCATAGTTTTTGTTTTGAAAATAAATTTAATAATCAGAGTAGTGCAGCTATACTTAAAACGTAATTTATAGATAAATAATCACAATAATTTACAATAATTCACATAACTCATTACTAATTAAGAAAGGGAAATGGAACGCTAGTAGGCCGGGACTAATCCCACTAACCACCTACTTGTCTTTGGGTCGTCACCCAAAAGTCATATAACATGGCCAAAATATTTCACAGAGAGTCCCTAGTGTGCACACCCCTCACTAACAGCCTAATGATCTAACGCAAAAGCGCGCCAAAAGGTTCACTAATAGGAGGAAGACAAAACAGCAGTTTTAATATTATAAAGGAATCAAAAACCTGAATTAGCAGCCCAATGATTAAACGTCATTAGGTTCACTACTAAACAGGGCAACCTGTCCATCACCTATGGAGGATCCAATTCCATAGGCTACATTCCCTTCTTAACATTCCACTTTAAGTGATTAATGGATTTTAACAAGGTTACAAAATACATAGCACATAACAACTAATTCCATATTCATTAAAATTAGTCAAACTATAGTCTCGTGAAATCCATAACGTCCATAATCAAATCACAAACACAAATTACTTAATAATTATTACGTCAAGAGATTAATTGTCAACTCAAGTTATTACTTGTTACCCACTTATCATCATAATAGCGGTGCTAATAGTATTGAATGAAAATTAATAAAACAATAAGTTTGACAAATGATCAAAATCATAGGTATATACGAGTATAGTTGTTAATAGTTAAATGATATTAACAACAAAACGTGAACATCAAATTTTAGTTTATAATAGTACATATATAGTAGGTTGTACACAAAAATCACACTTACAACACATAGCACATAATATTTCTATACGGGAATACTATAGTAGATGGACATTGCGAATTACCTTGATAAGCGCACTCTTAAAATATTACTGGTTCTCTGTATAGTTTCCTACGAAGCCTTCGTCTAAAATAAAATAAAATAACTCTAGTCAATAAAATTGCGTAGCTTTACCTTTTCATATCATCTTCAGCCTCCCAAGTTGCTTCCTCGGACTTTTGGTTCGACCATAGCACCTTTACCAACTTAACCGTCTTGTTCCGGGTACTTCTCGTTTTGGTATCAAGGATCCTAATAGGACGTTCCTCAAAAGATAAGGTCTCATCTAGTTCAATAGTTTCAGGTTGGATGACATGAGTTGGGTCATGGACGTACTTACGAAGTTGAGACACATGAAAGACATTATGGACCTTGGCTAACTCAATGGGTAAGGCTAATCTATAGGCCACTTCACCAATCCGTTCCAAAACTTCATACGGTCCTATGTAACGCGGACACAATTTTCCTTTTTTGCCGAATCTCATTACTCCCTTGGTCGGTGAAACTTTCAGTAAAGCTTTCTCCCCAACTTCGAACTCCACTTCTCTTCTACTCTGATCTGCATATGTCTTTTGTCGATCCTGAGTTGCTTTCATGCGTTCTTGAATCAGTCTAACTTGATTTGTTGTTTCCTCAATCATCTACGGCCCCACTGTCATTGACTCACTTATATCACTCCAACATAAGGGACTTCTACACTTCCGACCATATAGTGCCTCATAAGGCGCCATCCCTATGCTCGCATGATAACTATTGTTATACAAAATTCTATGGTTGGCAAGTGTTCATCCCAAGACCCTCCAAAGTCCATCACACACGCCCTTAACATATCCTCGAGAGTTTGGATTGTTCGTTCCGTCTGTCCATCTGTCGCAGGATGAAATGCCGTGCTGAACTTCAGTAGAGTACCAAATGCCTGTTGCAGTTTTCCCCAGAAATTAGACAAGAACCTCGAATCCCTGTCTGAAATAATATCCTTCGGTACACCATGTAACCTCACGACTTCTCGCACATATGCATTTGCCAATTGCTGCAAACTCCACGTATCCTTCATGGCTATGAATCTTGCTGTCTTTGTGAGACGATCCACTATAACCCATATAGCATTCTTCGCTGACCTCGTCAGTGGTAATCCCATCACGAAATACATGGAAATAGACTCACACTTCCAACTAGGCACCTCTAAAGACTGCAATTTCCCTCCAGGTCTCATGTGTTGAATCTTCACCTTTTGACACGTCAAACACTTTGCAACGAACTCAACAACTTCTCGCTTCATGTTTTGCCACCAAAAGTGTTGCTTAAGGTCCTTGTAAAGTTTATCTCAACCCTGATGTACAGAATACGGGGTATGATGAGCTTCTTCCATGATTTTCCTCTTTAACTCCTCATCCTTAGGAATACACCATCTCCCATTATACTTCACAACGCCCTCATCATTAATCTCAAACTCAGTGGCTGCTCCATCTTCTTTCATCTTTTTCACCTTCATTAACCACTCATCATTGGCTTGCTTCTCTCGAATCTCGTCGAACAAGGTGGGTTGTACTGAAATCGCATTCATTTAAGCCTCCACTTGCCCGTGTTCCATAACTTCTAAATTCATTCTCCTAAACTCCTCGCACAACTCCTTTGTCAACACCATCATATTCATCGTGTGGCTAGTCTTCCTACTCAACGCATCGGCAACTTTATTCGCCTTACCTTCGTGGTACGATATCTCCAAGTCATAATCCTTGATAAGCTCAAGCCATCTCCTCTGCCTCATGTTCAACTCCTTCTGAGTAAATATGTACTTGAGACTTTTATGATCCGTGAAAATCTTACATGTCACTCCATACAGATAATGCCTCTAAATTTTGAGTGCGAATACCACAACAGCTAGCTCTAAATCATGAGTAGGGTAATTCTTCTCATGTGGCTTGAGTTGTCTCGAAGAATACGCTACAACCTTGCCATGTTGCATCAATACACACCCTAAACCATTCTTATAAGCGTCACTATACACCTCAAAACCTTCGTATCCAGATGGTAATGTCAAAACTGATGCTGACGTGAGTCTATCCTTTAACTCCTGGAAGGCCTTCTCACACTTCTCATCCCACTGAAATCTCGTCGTTTTCTTCATCAGGTTTGTCAAGGGCTGGGCTACCTTCGAAAAATCACGCACAAACCTTCTGTAGTAGCCTGCAAGTCTTAAGAAACTCCTTACTTCTGTCACACTACTAGGTCGTTGCCATTCTGTCACTGCTTGCACCTTTGCTGGGTCGACCGCCACTCCATCCTTTGATATAACATGACCCAGAAATGCGACCTTCTCAAGCCAAAATTCACATTTTGAGAACTTGGCGTACAATTTCTTCTCATGAAGTATCTCTAGGACCTTCCTCAAATGCCCCTTATGTTCTTCCTTGTCCCTTGAGTAAACCAAAATGTCATCTATAAACACCACGACGAATGTATCCAAGTACGGCTGAAATGTCCTATTCATGAGGTCCATGAATGCTGCAGGCGCATTAGTAAGTCCAAATGGCATCACTGTGAACGCATAATGGCTGTACCTCGTACGAAATGCCGTCTTTGGAATATCTTCCTCCGCAATTCTCAGCTGATGATAACCAGACCTCAGATCGATCTTAGAAAATATCCCAGCACCCTTAAGCTGGTCGAACAAGTCCTCGATTCTAGGCAATGGGTACTTGTTCTTTACTGTCACATTACTCAACTCTCTGTAATCGATGCACAACCTCAACGTGCCATCCTTTTTCCGAACAAACAACACTGGTGCTCCCCAAGGTGATACGCTCGGCCTAATGTACCCTTTTTCCAACAATTCTTCTAACTGAGCCTTCAACTCATGCATCTCCGCGGGTGACATTCTATATGGTGCCTTAGAAATAGCTCCAGTTCCAGGCACTAGGTAAATTTTAAAATCCATGTCCCTAATCGGTGGCATCCCTGGAATATCTTCTGGAAAAACATCCTCAAACTCTCTCACAACCGGTTTCTGAGACATCTCAACATCCTCCGCGCTTACATCCTTCACATGGCACAGATAGATGGGGTAGCCTTTCCTAATGTAGGTTTGGAATGACATGGCTGAGACAATACTGACTCCAGGTTTGGACACTATACCTTGGTAGGATATCCTGTTTCCCTTTGGTCCCCTAAGAGACACCTTTTGGGTATGACACTCTATCCTAGCCCTGTATCTAGCAAGCCAGTCTATCCCCAAGATAATATCAAAGTCAAGTAGGTCAAATTGAATAAGGTTAGCAGGCAACTCGGATCCTAGTATGGTAATAGGTACGTCTAGGTACAAGGAACTACAAGGAATCACTTCACCTGAGGGTATGGTTATGTAAGTTTGACACGACGCTGAAGGTTTCATACCTAACTTATTGGCAAAGGAACTAGCTATGAAAGAATGAGACGCTCCCGAATCAAAAAGCAAATAAGCAGGTTTAGAGTTAACGAGGAAAGTACCCGTCACAACTTTGGCGTTGGTGTCAGCTTCGTTCCGATTTATGACGTAGATTCTACCATTATTGCCTCGAACTCTGCTCCTATTTCCGTTGCTAGGATTCTGGTAATTGCTATTTCCTCTACTAGCTCGGTTGTTGTTTGGATTGTTCTGTTGAGCGCTATTGCCTCCTTGAGCGTTCGCAGTCTGACCATGAGGGTTGTTGCCATTGTAGGGGCGGTTGTTGTAACCTTGGTTCTGATTTGACCCATAACCATTCTTGTTCCCACTATTCCCGTTCTGTCCTGATCGGTTGGTGTTCTGGCCCTTAGGACACTGGTTAGCCTTATACCCTTGTTCCCCACATGAGTAACAAGTGACAGGGGTTCCTTTACAGTTACGGCCTGGGTGGTTCTTGTTGCACTTCCTACAGTTGAAATTTTGGTTACGGGGTCCTTGATGGTTAGGTTTTCCCTGGTCTTGGTAGTTACTACGCCCACCATTATTGTTATTGCCCCCGTACCTAGGCCTTTTATCATGGCCTTGGTCATTGGTATTACTACCCTGGTCTTTTCTCTTATTCCTCCCCATGATCTCCTCCTCACGCTTCAGGATCCTCTCAAGGTTAGAAGCCTTAGCATAGGCCTCTTCGAATGTGGTAGATGTCGCTCCCCCAAGTCGGGTTTGGATTTTGAAGGACAACCCATCCTCAAACTTTTGGGCCTTAGCTCTCTCATCAGGCACAACGGTAGGGCAAAACCTAGCTAGTTCGTTGAACCTCCGTGCATATTCTTGCACTGACATGCCACCCCCTTAGTTAAGTCTAGTGAACTCATTGTATTTCTGCCTCCTAATATGTTCAGGGAAGAATTGGTCATTGAAAGCAAACTTAAAGGCATCCCAATTAAAATTGTCTTGGGCTCTAATGGTAGGACCTTGGTTTTCCCACCAACTGTCAGCATCCTCTCTCAAGTAAAAAGTTGCATGGTCTACCTTTTGAACTTCGGGTGTCCCAGTCGAAATAAATAACTTGTCAAAGTCCCTCAACCAATTTTCCACTAGTAAGGGGTCCTCCTTGCCTATAAAGATCGGGGGGTTCAGAGAGGCTAGTTTCTTAGCCATTGCGGCTTGAGGATCTTCTACCCTGTGGTTCAGCTGATTTTGTAGGACTAACCCTAAGTTTTGGGATAGCTCTTCGAGAGCTTTCAGTCGAGCAGCGACTTGTTCGGGTGTATCAGCCATTTGTTCAGTTTGCCTAGAGCGTGACCTAGTATATGCTCGCATACAAATCCTGCACAATAACGTTGGAATTACTACCACCACATACTTGCACATTTCACATACTTGCACACAATTTGTGGCCAAGTTTATACTTTATATTCAAACACAACATAGTATCATATACACACGACAATAGAATTTATCAATGAAAACTCATTTATTAATGCCAAAATGTGGCAAAATGCAACAAAATATCCAAACAACTAAATATTTAGAACAAGCAATTCTAAATTAATTCAAAGATTCCTAAAATGCAACGTTTTGGTCCAAATGACCTTATTCGAGAGAAAAAAAATACTTCCTAAACCTATGGCATTACGCCTCCTCCTCAGGCTCTTCCTCGGGCTCTTCCTCAGGGTCTTCTGGGTTCTGGGTTCTCATCATTCTGGATGGCTGGGACATAGCTCCCAACGCCCTCTCCCTCAGAATTATGAGATGAGGAACCCTCACCCTCACTGGCAGTATAATAGGCACACTGCCAATGTTTTATGGCGTCGATCATAACATTCTTTATGTAATCCAGGGTGAGAAACCACGCTCCTTTGTATCTGTACCTACTAAAGTTGGGTTTATGGTTGATAAATATATTATCATATTTCCTTTTGACATCTCCAAATGGGCCCGTCACGGGGAGTGTGGAGATAAGAACATGGGCTTGACGCTCGGGGGTATGGAAGTCATTGGCTATTAGAAGATCATTGAGGCGTTAACTCTCAATGCCTATCTTGATTCGGTGGATATAATCAGAAACATTTTCATTGTCCTTCATTCGGATTTTGTATGGTGATCGACTTACAGGCGAAACAGTTTTTCTAGCGTCCCTTTTTCTCACGACCTGACGTCCACCATCTAAAAAAAAAGAAATTTAAAATAATTAATAAGTACTTTCACACACAGTTAAGAAACAAAAATGACCCGTTCGATCCCACTCTCACAATTTATTCTTAAAGTTATCCATTTATTAAGTTTACTCTATGTTCAATTTCTTAGACCTATAATTTCAATTTTATTAACTTATTAATCTTTCCCTAGCTAATCATAACCTAAGCTCTGAATCCAATTTGTAACACCCCAAAAATTTAAACTAATAATTGATTAGAAAAACATCATTTGACTTTTAAAACCATTCATTTAAACCTTTAGGGTGTTACCGCCGCATAAACATGCAAGGCTGAAAAATGAACTGGAAGGACTAAACATCTCATTATTCGAGAAACTCAAAGCTACCAAAGCTAAGTCAAAAAACTAAGGTTACCAAGTCTGAAATAAAGAGTAATAGTCAAAAACACTAATGTAGTCGGAACTAGCTGATCCTAAGCTATATTGCTCTCAAATGCCCAACGTAATCCCCTTGTCAAGAACCTGCAAAAATATTGGAAAACAAAATAGAAACAAATAAACTAAAATTAGTAAAAACTAAGTAATTCCAACTCCATCCCGTAAAATAATCATAGTTTTTGTTTTGAAAATAAATTTAATAATCAGAGTAGTGCAGCTATACTTAAAACGTAATTTATAGATAAATAATCACAATAATTTACAATAATTCACATAACTCATTATTAATTAAGAAAGGGAAATGGAACGCTAGTAGGCCGGGACTAATCCCAGTAACCACCTACTTGTCTTTGGGTCGTCACCCAAAAGTCATATAACATGGCCAAAATATTTCACAGAGAGTCCCTAGTGTGCACACCCCTCACTAACAGCCTAATGATCTAACGCAAAAGCGCGCCAAAAGGTTCACTATTAGGAGGAAGACAAAACAGCAGTTTTAATATTATAAAGGAATCAAAAACCTGAATTAGCAGCCCAATGATCAAACGTCATTAGGTTCACTACTAAACAGGGCAACTTGTCCATTACCTATGGAGGATCCAATTCCATAGGCTACATTCCCTTCTTAACATTCCACTTTAAGTGATTAATGTTTTTTAACAAGGTTACAAAATACATAGCACGTAACAACTAATTCCATATTCATTAAAATTAGTCAAACTATAGTCTCTTGAAATCCATAACGTCCATAATCAAATCACAAACACAAATTACTTAATAATTATTACGTCAAGAGATCAATTGTCAACTCAAGTTATTACTTGTTACCCACTTATCATCATAATAGCGGTGCCAATAGTATTGAATGAAAATTAATAAAACAATAAGTTTGACAAATGATCAAAATCATAGGTATATACGAGTATAGTTGTTAATAGTTAAATGATATTAACAACAAAACGTGAACATCAAATTTTAGTTTATAATAGTACATATATAGTAGGTTGTACACAAAAATCACACTTACAACACATAGCACATAATATTCCTATATGGGAATACTATAGTAGATGGACATTGCGAATTACCTTGATAAGCGCACTCTTAAAATATTACTAGTTCTCTGTATAGTCTCCTACGAAGCCTTCGTCTAAAATAAAATAAAATAACTCTATTCAATAAAATTGGGTAACTCCTTAACTCGCAACTTAAACAATTATAAACATTACTTAAGTCAGATTAGTTAAAAACAAATAAAAAGGTAGAAGTAAAAATCATAACTTTACGTTTTAGGAATAATAATAGAAGATTTAAAGTGAAAATAAAAATAAGAATAGATAAAACTAAAGTGACAAACAAAATAAAAGTTGTTCAACAATTGAAATAAAAATGTAACAAAAGAGGAAAATATGTAACAAGTTTTACATAAAATAAGACTAACAAATAAAGAAAATTAAAATAAAGGAAAAGAAAAGGGAAAATAGAGGGAAGAGGACAAAACAAAGGGAAAAAGGTGAATTAAATAAGATAAGGACAAAACAAAAGAAAAAAAGAAGTAAAACATGTAAAGAAAAAGAAACAAAAGAAAAGCATTAATAGAACATACAATACTAATGCAACAGAGGAAAAAGAAGGAAAGGGAAAGAAAGAAGGAGAAGGAAAGAAAGAAGAAGGAAGAAGAAAGAAGAAGAAGGAAAAGAAAGTGGCCGGCGCGAATCCATCTGATCCACGGTTATCTTCAATATCCTTTTCTCTTTTTTTTTTCTTTCTTCTACTAAGTTTTGAAATCTGAAAAAATAAGAAGGTAAGTATTTGAGTTTTTCTCACCTCTTTAATGGTGAAATAGAGTAAGGAAGAAGAAGAAGGAAAGTATTTCGAGAGTTGTAAACTGATTTTCGTAGGGTTTGAGATGGGTTTATATAGAAAAATTTTAGGGTTTGTAATTCTAACTTATTTTGAAATTGAAATTCAAAATCGAAAATTATAAAACTGATTTGGGCTAGATAATCTGAACTTTGATTTAAAACTCTGAATATCTGATTTTTTTTTTAAAATCCGAAAATCTGTTGGTTTTTATTCGGAAAATCAGATTTTTATTTTTTTTAAAATTTAAATCCGAAAATAAGATAAAGATTGTGAAGATTTATATGAAAATTAGTTTTCAGATTTTATCTTCCTTTTCGCTAAAATAATTCCGAAAATAAAAAAGAAATTTCCATTTTATTTTCTTTTTGTAAATATAATTTCGAAAATAAAATGGGTATAATATAAGATTTGTAAATAAATTTTACTAGGAAAGTAGTAGAAATTTGGGGTATTACAATAATCTATTCAAAACCTAGAAACTAGTAGCAATCTAAATATGAATCATGGTATAAATATGGTGTTCCTCCCTAAAACCCTATAATTATGACTACTCACACATAATTGAATCAACAATAATAAACCTAATATAAAAGCCTAAACTTTGCATCATGAATGATTTAAATAATCAACTAATCTATCAAAGATTAAATCAAGAAATTAAGAGAGAAGAACACCGAATGACGGAAAGCAATAACTTTAATTGAAATAATTTGAGATTTGATCTCCTCCAAAACTAATCTAAAAGTGTTTACCCTACGAAAGATTTTAAAACTAAACTAACAACAATGGAAAATATAGTGTCTCGCAAAATAAAAGAAGCTAACCATTTATGCTAAAATCTAAACTAGATAGGAGAAGGGTCATAATTTACGCCCAAAAAGGCCTAAAACGAAGCCTTCGGATAGAGGGCCCGATCGGGTGAAAAACTGGTAAAACTGGGTCAACTTGCGAAGGCCGTATCTCCTAAACCGTAAGTCTGATTGGAGCGTGTGACCTAGCGTTGTAAAGATCTTGAAGTCTAGATTCCAACCCAATTGTAATGTATTGATTATCAATTTTCTGTCAATAGTTATGATCAAAATAGTGAACATGTGTTAGTTTTGACACTTCTTTCACTAACTCTTTGCTTCATTCCAACTCAAATTTGTCCCAAACGGATGCATTGTGATCCTTGTGCAAGATAACTTCATCCTCAATGATTAATAGGCTAGATCCTTGATGATAATAATCAATTTGTATCAAAATAACCAGAAAATCATCGAAACACACAAACAGGGAGTACTAGAGCGCAACTTATGTAATTCATGTCATTAAACACCTAAATGCTCTAAAAAGAGTTCTAAATGCAATTTAAATGCATCTAAACACTATATATAAATGTGATACATCACCGTTCCACCAACCGGTTCGTGCATCGATGCCTTTCATCCTGGTTGGCACTACGATGATAAAATCAACTTTGCTTTTGGCTTAAGGAAGAGAGTTCAACGCTTTCTAACTTGCTTCATTCAGATAATGACTGGATTTTTTTAGCTATGATAATTACAGCGGTGTCAATCGTGGGTTTCTCAGTCGATATCGAAGAGATATAGAGGAAGAGGAGGATGATGAAGATGATGAGGTAGAGTTTTGTGGACGCCATTTATGATGAAGTTGAAGGTTTCTTTAGAGGAGATGGAGAAATGGAGGAAATTAGAAGTAAGATTGAAGAACTGTTAATTTAACGATGACCGATTTGCTGGAGATTTGATTTTGGGGTAAATATTGATGCACCTGGGGATTTGATTTAGCGGCGGGGTGTCGAGGTGGGGGTGGGGGTGGGTTGTGGGTGAGGTGCCAAGGTTTCGATGTCGGTGGGTGGGGTGGTCTGATTTTGGGGTATGATGTGTGTGTGTGGTAGGGGAGGAGGGAGAGGGAGGTTTTTTTTAATATAAATTTAAAATTTAAAAATGTCCAATAAAAGAGTGACACGTAACACATGGAGCTGTTAAAAAGGTTAATAAGAGGTGATATCCAGTTTTGAATTGTTAAAAGTAGGGGGTATGAAAGGTTTACTTATTCCTGTAATATCTTAAGGTTAACTTGTTAGAAGCGATTAACGTAAAGGTTAGCTTATTTTTGGTAATTTTCCTTAATAGTTGCAACACTTTCCATATATGGTTGTCCCATATTGATTGCAACACTTCTATTTTAGGCATGGAACCACAAATATTTTATTATATATCACCCAACTAATATACCTCACTAATTCATTGATTTATGTGAAAAACATTATAATACTACTTCCCTACTCTATTAACTTCCTAAAAGTACCACATTACTTTCTATCTCATCAACTTGTACAATAAATTAATATAACATACACCCTATTCTATTAACTTCCTAAAACTAAGTGCACAAACTATTGTTGCGATTAATATGGGACGGAGGGAGTATTAAAAGCTTAATTTTCTTTCAAAAACAACACCCCTTACAACCTAATATCTCTTGGCTATTTATAGTACAATTATATCACCTAAGGTTTTTTTAAAAAGCAAAGAAATACAAGAGAAAACAAAATAGAACTCTTATAAGCTACTACAACTTCTCTAATCAACACAGGCAACCAGGAAAGGTGGTCGGCCACCAAGTTTTCCGTTCTCTTCTTGTCTCTAATCTCAATATCAAATTCTTGAAGGAGCAAGATCCAACGAATCAACCGCGACTTCGCATCTTTCTTGGACATAAGATACTTGATTGCCGAGTGATCCGTGTACACTACCACTCTTGAGCACACAAGATAAGGCCGGAACTTATCGAAAGCAAACACAACCGCCAACAACTCTTTCTCCGTTGTGGCGTAGTTCTTTTGAGCCGAATCAAGTGTCTTGCTCACATAGTGAACAACATGAAGCTTTCCATCTTTTCTTTGCCCTAAAATGGCTCCCACTGCATAATCACTAGCATCACACATTAGTTCAAAAGGCAAGCTCCAATCCGGAGCTTGCACAATGTGGGCGAAAATAAGGGCATGCTTTAAAGTCTCAAAAGCATTCATGCAATCATTATCAAAAACAACCTCATTATATTTTTGCAAAAGTCTAGATAGAGGCCTAGCAATCTTAGAGAAGTCCTCTATGAACCGACGATAGAAACCGGCGTGACCCAAAAAAGATCGCACTCCCTTCACCGTAGTAGCTGGGGCCAACTTCTCTATGACCTCAATCTTGGCCCTATCTACCTCAATTCCCTTTTGGGAAATCTTGTGTCCCAACACAATGCCATCCTCACCAATAAAGTGACACTTCTCCCAATTAAGCACTAGATTCATCTTTTGACATCTTTGAAGCACATTTTGCAAGTTCTTGAGACAATCGCCAAAAGATGAACCTACCACGGAGAAGTCATCCATGAATACCTCATTGGTATCTTCCAACATGTCCGAAAAGATGGCGTCCATACATCTTTGAAATGTAGATGGCGCATTGCACAAGCCAAATGGCATCCTTAGATAAGCAAAGGTACCAAATGGACAAGTGAATGTAGTCCTTTCTTGGTCATTGGGGTGGATGGGAATTTGAAAGAACCCCGAATAATCATCAAGGAAACAAAAATGGGAATGACCCGCCAACCTTTCCAACATTTGATCTATAAAGGGGATGGGGAAATGATCTTTCCGGGTGGCTTTATTCAATCTTCGATAATCTATGCACATACGCCACCCGGTCACCGATATAGTGGAGATTTTCTCACCCTTTTCATTGGTGATGACGGTCATGCCTCCTTTTTTAGGGACCACATGGAAGGGACTAACCCACCGACTATCGGAGATAGGGTAGATTATCCCCGCCTCAAGGAGTTTTAAGACCTCCTTTTTGACCACTTCCTTCATATTGGGATTCAACCTCCTTTGAGGCCCAATAGAAGAAGCATGATCGTCATCAAGATGAATTCTATGCATGCATAGGGTAGGACTTATCCCCTTGAAAACTTCAATGCTATACCCAATGGCACTTCTATGTTCCCGAAGGACATCAAGAAGTTGAGTAAGTTGAGTGCCTTAAAGTGTAGCATTGACTATCACCGGGTAAGTCTCACCCTCACCAAGAAAAGCATATTTTAAAGAAGGGGGAAGGGGTTTCAACTCTACCTTGGGAGGAGGCTTAGAACTCTCCTCCTTAGGTGAAGGTACCTCAAAAGCTTCTATCTTCTCTTCCTTAGCACAATAGGTTAGAGAGGCATCCATGGAAAGCTTGAATTTTTTCCCTTCCTCATTATCTTCCAAATCCTCTCCCAAAAGTACATCTTCCAAGGAATCCTTCTTACCCCTCATACCCTTCAAACTCCAGACCTCTTCATCAAAACTATCTATCCTCTTCACCTCTTCCATGATTGGAGACTTCATCGATTTCTTGAAAGCAAACTCCATGCTCTCATCTCCTACCCTTAATGTAAGCACATCACGCTTCATATCAACAAGAACCCCGGCCGTTATAAGGAAAGGCCTCCCAAGTATAAGAGGAACTTGGGAGTCTTCCTCCATCTCCATAACCACAAAGTCACAAGGGATGAAGACCCTTCCAACTTGGACCGACACATCCTCCAACTCTCCAACCGGAACCTTCACCGATCTATCGGCGAGTTGACTGACCCTCCTAGTAGGCTTGAGTTCAAAATTAAGTTGCTTAGCAATGGACAAGGGCATCAAACTCACACTTGCCCCCAAATCCGCCAAGGCCCTCTTGGGCTCCAAGTCCCCAATCTTCAAAGGAATAGAAAATGACCCCGTATCTTCAAGATTCTTGGGGAGCTTGTTTTGAAGTACGGCACTAACTTCGGCGGTCAAAGCAATGGTAGCACTTTACTCGAGCTTGGTCTTGTTGGAGAGGAGCTGTAATACCCCAAATTTTTGATAAACTAATAAAGTATTTTTAATCTAAAAATGTACTAATACGAATTTAATGTGAGTTTTAATATTCGATTTAAAAAGGCGTTAATATAAATTATGTGAGTTTTAATATTTATTTCGAATTAAATCCAATTATTTGAATTACTTTAATTAATTTTAGGCAAAATTGGGCGCAACAACACAAACTATAGTTTGGGTGCAAGCTACAACACAACCTTGTTCGGGTGCACAACATAGCATGAACTTAAAGCGTGGGTGCATACTACAACATAAATGATGATCGGTGACAGCGATATTTAATGGTTGCATTATAGAAGTTAGGTCAAATCCAATAAGGATTATGTTGGAACACATAAGGAGGTCTGTAATGAAAAGATTGTTCATGAAAAGGATGCTAATTGAGAGATGAAAAGAGTCACCGATCATCATTTATATTGTGGTACGCACCCACACATTAAGTTCAGGGTGTGTTGTGAACCCGAACAAGGTTGTGTTGTACCTTGCACCCAAGCTATAGTTTGTGTTGTTGCGCCCAATTAACTCTTAATTTAATTATATAAAACTATTTCCAATATTAATGTTGTTATTTGAATTTTATAAAAACATTAGATAAATTATTAAAGATAAGTATTTCATAATTATTAGCTAACTTTTCATTACATGTACAAATGCTTATAAGCCACAAAATACCAAACATTATAAGCTCTCTGAAATTACAAGAATTGCCATTATCATACCACTTATCACCCATTATCCATCTTTATCACCTATCACCTATCATCCATTACATATCACTTATCAATCCACTTATCATATCATCATCTTCCATCCTCTAACTCTTCCTTCTCCCAACCGTATGAAACCTTTCTTTAACCATCAATAATCTCCCAACCACAACCATCAATTCTAGTCAGAATTTTCTTTATTATGACCATCCCTCATTGGCTGTCCGCGGATTCCATTATCAAGAAGTGTATCTACGGCTTCTTGTACCAATTTCTCCTGACACATTACTAATTCTCCCGGCGTAGATCTACTTGTTGATAATAGATCAGTAAGAGTATTGTTCCGATAGATGACTCTTCTATAGAGTTCATTAATATCCAAACTCATTAATTTACCTCCATCTATCTGAATGATCGGTCTCAACTCGGGAGGAAGAACTGGTAATAGACACAAAACCATCCATTCTGGTTCTATATTTGTTCGAATAAAATGCTTAGCTAATTCCATGCGTATCGTAAGCTCTCATGTAACAGCCCGGATTTACCGACCAACTTAATTAGAGCTAAACACAGCGGAAAGCTTAATCCGGACTATTACCATCACACTCATCGTCCTAAAACGACGAGTATGGAACTCTAAAAACCTGAACTTTTTAAAACTTTAACTATAAAACATTAACACTAAATGAAGTTATCTAAATGATCTGAATGGTATTAATTAAATAATAAAAGTCTACAGAAAATTCGGCAGAGCTCCGTTTGAAATACGAACCGCCTAAAATTTAACTTAGGACTTGCTTCCAAACTATGAACCTGTATATCATTTTAATATATTTCCAGCAACTATTTCCAGCTTCTACTTTACAAATTCCTATTTTAGAACTATTTACAACAAAACAAATAACTACGTTGTTACAAAACCGATCGTCCTCGCCTCAATACATATAAAGATAATTGCAATAAGAATTCCTGCTCCAAGCTTCCACAACTTCATTGCATCCACCTGTAACTAATTAGGGGCTGCCACCCACCCAAGTGACAGGCCACAGAATTGACAAAACAAAACATTTGACTCACATCAGCAACGCGCTGAGTACTAAACCCGTAAAACAAGTAAAACATGCTTTGGTGGCTTTTGTTCAAAACACTCGTCACATATATTCGATGCAATTCACATAAACTCCATATATACTTCAAATCACTTACTCAACAATCCTTACAATAATATACAACTCTTATTGAAATCGTAGTTCATAAGAAAAGGTAATAGCGATATAATATTTATTTGAAAACTCGGCTTATTTCCAAAACACTTAAGTTTCTTACAAGAAACATTCATTTTCATTTCTTATCTCGTTGTGAACGCGAGTGGAGAGGGGTACAACGTACCGGCTGTCTCCAAACTGTTGAGGGTCGTCACCCCACCTTTTATGTTCTGCTTGCAAGACTTAACTGGACATGTCCTTCAACGTCAGGATTTCGCCCCTCCTGATTGGGTAACAGCTAGGGAATACCCGCCCTAACCCGGGTGCATGTTCACAACCCCATTTCACCATTCTTATTTATATTATATATATATATTCAACGTAGTAAGTGGCGACTCATTCACCTTATTTCACATATCACATATCACATATCACATATCACCTTGTAACACATTCTCATAAATATCACACTTTAATATTCGTAAATCAAGTGATATATAAAGTAATTGATTTGAAAATCAGTTCAAATAATTATAAAGATATTATCAGCATGACTGATATCCCACAAGACCTCTATGGCTAAAACCTTTTCCAATAACATCTCCTATCGAATCACTTCACCGACCTCAACATAGTCATTTACTAATCAGTCGTAAACTCAACCTCCATAATTTACCTTAATAACCTCAACTCCTCTCATTATAAACTCCCTACTAGTGTATACCTCAGTAATGGAACAGATCGATACTCATTCTATATTAGAGTCACTCGGATAAGCTAGCCCTAAATGTCTTCCTTTTATTAGATTCTTTTGTGAATCTCCCAAATCAACAACAATTGAACATAACAACTAATTCTCCAATCACAACTAGGACATTTACGTAGCTTGACTAATCTCTAAGAAGGTTCTGCTAATCTTAAAACATAGACTTGATAAGATCGGGGATGATTCAGTTTAGTATATTAACTCTTAATTCATATAACCGTCATTAACTTTGCGACATCTATGTCTTGTTATTATTAACAACCAACAACAACTAGGATTAATGTCCTTATATTCCCGATATATAGCCAATTCTATAAATTAATATTTCAATTTAAGACTCTAAGTTGGGAACCCTTATGTTAATATAAATTATTAATTCAATACTAAGATTCAATTCTAAGTGGTTCATGAAATGATTATTCTTAGCCAAGTTAGATTTTAATCCATACGTTTAACTCTGAAGATTATTCCAAACTGATCTCAATACTAATAACATATATAAGTTAATTTTAAACTCTAAATGAGACCATTCAGTACTCTTGGTTACTACTCAATTGACACATAGGTCATCCTCGTTCTTAAACCAAAACCACAACTAATGACACTTATACAATATATTTAATTTAACGAGAACTCTCAGAGCTTATATTCAATTTATATTTATAACTTGCTACTAACTAATGGATATTTTATTAAGTATCTTAATTACACTGAACTAACTAACTCGGTTCTTTTAGGCCAAGACTAATTAACTCAATTCTATAAGTCGATTCAAATAACTTTCCAAATTAATAATGATCCTATCCCTTACTCCATTTCTTAATATTAGAATTACTTAACTCAATTCATAAGTGATCTTAGATTATTTCACTAACTGATTCATAAAGATTATGAAAGTATTGAATTCTGTAAGTATACTAATCCATCCCTTTTTGTTATTAATCAACTTTTAGATTAGATATACGACTATGAATTACCCACTAACACTAAGCAATCCGATACACATTTAGATTATTACAAGAACTTACTTTTAAAGAAAAAGCCAAGAATAATCCTATCAACGTCATACTCCTTGCAAGATAAACTAACAACCTTAAAACCTTCACACTCGATGATTATTTAATCCTCATTTGTAATCAACCCAAAACAAATATTCGGCATAAACTATTCCATTTGACACTCTATGGGTTATAACATACTTCGAGCATTCACTCAAAGCCAATGACTTCAATCGAGTATTAGTTGTTCAAAGATTAACAAGTTTCATACTCCAAGCCATTTCACACTTAGCCTCATTATTCAGAAACCAACACTAATTCGAGACCTAACCTCAAGATGGCATCAAAGATAGATAAAATCTGATTGGAAACTCTAACTAAAGATCCTACTATCACAACAGTAAAACAAAGAGGCAGGAACAACAACAACAATATCAGACCTCATACAACAATAACAACATCCAAGTATCTCAGTTTATATCAACTCAATAATATAATCTTAAATCAGTAACTAAACAATTGAAATTCATTTCTAACTTATGACTGAACAAAATAAGATTAAACATCAACTAGTTCAACAATTGGTTTGAAACTGAATTTATGTTCTATAATAAACAATAGTGGTTTAGTACCTTAGTTAGGATTTCAAGGTGAGTATGGGTGGCGGTGGTGTGGTGGTTCGCGGGTGATACAACTGCCCCACCTATTCTCCTTCAAATTTCTCAAAGAACTCTTAATTTTGAGCTTAATCTCTAAAATAGATAGAGGGTTTAGGTATTTTGGATCTTAGCCCATCTTACTCCTTCTCTAATCGCCGGAAAAGTGGCCGGAGATGGCCTGTGTTTCGCGGTCGTGGCTGCTGCTCACACGTTTCTCCCTCTTTCTTTCCTCGACGGCTCGTGTTGGTGGTTGCGGCGCTGGCTTGCCGGAGTCGGCCTCCTTCCGGTCGTCTTCTTCCTTCCTCGCCGCTCTTCTCCTCTCTCTCTCTCTCTCTCTCTTTCTCTTCCTCTTCCTCTGTTTCTCGCCTCCCCGACCCCAGCTCTCCCTTCTCTCTTTCCTCTTCTGGTTTCACGAATGAAACCAGCCCCCTTCCCCTTTGTTTTCTTTTTTTTTAAATTGATGAGTCACCCCCCTCTTGTTCTAATTTTATGACACACAAATCACAAACACCCCTTCCCCTCCTTTCAATTGCCACGTCCAACCTCTTATCCCAACTTCTTTCTTATTTTTTTTTCCTTATTTTAATCTTAATTAAATAAAACACCCCCCCTCTAAGATGTATAAACACATATATAATTAATTTATCTCTTTAAAATATAAAGTGTCATCAAAAGAATAATTCAAACCCATTTATTAAATTAATAGTAATTCCATTAGAATAATTTCATATAATTAAATCAATAACTATGCACAACTTCTTAATAATAATAATAAAATCAAATATAAGTTTTCGTTTAAAACACAAGGGTTTCAGAAATTAATTAAACTAATATTATAATTAACAATTAATAAAGGTGCTCCTAAAACAGGGCTATTACATCTCATGAGTTCCGGGTGGTCTTAGTTTAGTAATTTTATACCGCGACAACCATTGCCGTCTTGTCTTCTTTGCGATCTTTCCCCTAGTCCAGGGAAGATACTGAGCAACATCAGCTCAACAAGGTTCAATGGTCACATAAGATGTATGTCTTCTTTGTCTTTTTTAACTAAAGTGAGTATCCCCCCGAGGGGTTTTGGGGGTAACGTTCCTTTCCCTTTCTATAAAGAAGTAGCTTTGAATTCAAGCTCCCAATTCTGAGCAAATGAACCAATTGGTCAAAAGCAAATCTACCTCATTCAATTTTCATATCCTTCCATCAATGGAAGCTTGAGCAAGCTCCCCAAATTTCAGAAAATCTCCCTTATAAATACTACCCATAACACACCCACAAACTCAAGCAAACCCACCTTCAAGGTTTGCTTCATTCTCCTCTTCAATCTCCTTCTTTTCCCTTTTTATTTCTGAAATTCTGATCTTATTTTGGAAAATGAAATTTTGGGTTTAACTCACTGTTCCTCTGTTTCTGGCCCTTTGAAACTCGCCGGAAACCACCACACAACTGCCACACCACCACCATAAACTGCCACGGACCGCTAGATTAAACCACCACCCTCGCCGCCCCAAAACCCAGTCCGACCACCATGCCCCACACCCCCTTCGCCACTCCTCCTCGCCGAACCCACAACCCAAAGCAGCAGACCCGCGCACCACCACTGCTTGTTTCTTCCGCAACCACCACACACCACGCCAGCCCCTGCTGCCCATTCTCTGCGCCTGAAACCGGCCGCCTGAACCCGAGCCACACCGCAACCATCACCCTCCCTTCCTCCTTCGCGTGCCCCCTCTGTTCCTACTTCCCCTCTGTTTTCCTTTCTTTTTGTAAACTGATTCTTTAAATCAGTATATTTCCCCCCCCCTTATATTCCTTTTTTTTAAACAAAATGTTTTCTAATTAAAATTTATTTTGTTTAAGTTATATGTTTTAAGTTGAAATGATTTAGTTTTTTTTTTGTTAAATATATATTTTCTTTAAATGTAATAATTTTGAACTATTAATGATGCTTTGGAATAATTAAGAAAATTTTCAAGGTTATTTGAATTATTTAAGTTCGTTATTTTATATATAAAGAGGTTATTTAGGTTACTAACTTGGATCTCGTTAATCTCGTTGTAGACTCCGAGTATGTAGACAAGGATTATCAAGAGCTTTGATCTGTTCGTGAATCTAACTTTTGGGCACGCGTCACGAGGTAATTTTCGATGTCCATCTAAACATAGATCCTGTAGTATAAAAATAATTTAATTACGTGAATATGTGATTAGAAATGTGAATTATAATTATGAAAATTATTATGGACTATAACTATTGACTTAAATGCGGATTATGATTAGTAAGATGACTAATGACTATGGATTATGGATATGAATAATGACTATGGACAATGGACTATGGACGATATGACAATTATTCTAACGTTATTGACGACCTTGATAAATAATCTAATATTTTATTCTTGGCATTTGTTGAATTAAACATTAATTATTATTATTATTATTATTATTATTATTATTATTATTATTATTATTATTATTATTATGAATATTATTACTGTTATTATTATTATTGTTATTATTATTATTATTATTTTTATTATGCTATTATTCGTTATTAAAGTTTGAAAATAAAAATTGAAAAATGGATTGTTTATAATTGGAAAATGATGGAGTATTAATTTACAAGTGATGGTTTTTGTGTATGAATGAAAATGGGCTTTACGGATAAGCTGTGAATGAATTGTGATATGGATATTGGAATAAATATACTCACACTTGGTTAAATGAGATGATGTATATGTGTTTATGATTTAAGTGATGACTTTTATAAAAGATATTAATCACTTAAAGTGGAATATCGGAGAGAAATGATGAACAGGTTGCCCTGTATGGGAGGTTCAGCGGCCACCTACAGGTTTTCTGGTTACTATGCTGATTTTACTGTTACTTGTCTTCCTTCTATCTTGTTGTGATCCAAGTAGAAGGGGTGTGCACACTAGGGACTCTGTTATTACGGCCAATATGATTTGTAGGTAGTTACAGGAGTTTCTCCGGCCTACAGTGAGTTGTTACAGGGTGTCCCTGGCTCATAGTGAGTTGTTACAGGTTTCCCTGGCTCACATTATTGTAGTAAGTTGTTACAGGGTGTCCCTGGCTTACTGGCGTTCTCTTTCCTCTCCTTAAATAATCAGATAATACTGAATTATTGAATTACACTACTACAAAAACACCCTATCGTGTCGCCTGTAAACAGGCTATCGCGTCACCTGGAAGGCGACTCTGTTGCTGGGGACACAATAGGTCCATATCTATAGTGTCGCCTGGGAACCGACACATAAAATAAGCAATTGCGTCGCCTCTTAAGTAGGAGGCGACACTATAGGTCAATTTTACCTCAAAGAACTTACCCTTATGCGTCGCATGCTACTTAATACATGACGCATAAAATAAGCTAACGTGTCAACTATTATAAATGAGGCGACACGATAGGCCATCTTGCAAAAAACAAACTAGTTTATGCATCGCCTCCGAAAAAAGAGGCGACACAATAGGTGTACTATCGTGACGCCCACAGTCTAGCAGGGGACGCATAAACTTCCATTTATTTTTTTTTACTGTATTAACGTATTAATTCTACCATGCATTCAATTATATTAAAATTAAACGTTTAATATTAAAAGTTAAAACAATAGTATTCAATAAATTTACAACCTCCATATTATAAAAAAAATATATTATCTTTTACAATATAAAATCTATCTATTGATAGATAAATCTTAACAACATTGAAAATTTAACAAATAGTTGTAGAAAATACAAAGGTCACCCTCGAACTTCAAAATTCAAAACTACAAGCAATGATCGATGAAGAATCTACACTACGCTTCCCATATGTCGTCAATCTCCTCTTGAGAGTATGGATTCAAGAACATCCTCTGTTTCGACACACTGTTTACCACATACTAATGTACATTATTGTTTACCACTTACTGATCATGCCAAACCATCCAACAACAGACAAAACATCTTGTGAAGAAATCAGCACCGGATCCAATCAATACTACTAAATAATCCAAAAAAATACAAACCCACCATTTGTCAAATAAAAATCTGATTTTTCCTATTCCAAAAATTAAATGAACTAAAATCAACTAAAATTACCATTCATTGGATTAAGCTCTTTGCCTCCCATATTAGGGATTCACGGAATAAAAATAATCCAAGAGTGCAAAAAACAAACTTGGACATACGAAGTCAGATCTCAGTTGTAGACTGTGTATATTTTTTGTTTAAGAAGTTTTGTTAGTATGCTTTGATACATAACAGAACACACTGATCAGCATTCAATTGGAAATTTGAATTTGCGGCAAAAGTGACATGCATTAAGAATAATCTTTTGTTGTGTTTCCTCTTCTTTAAGATATAACTTTAAGAAATTTAGACACAAATACATACTTTAAACTTGGTTAGGCATTTTTTATGTCATTGATGTGACTCGTTGTAGCTAAACCAAGTACAAAGTAGAGGTAAACACAACAGAACCAGCTTAAGGCCTTATGGTTGCAGCCGTCTCACGACTTGCAGGGAGGCAAAGGAGCACCACACAAACACTTATTCTGCTCAAAAGAAGCAACGGGGAACTTTTGCAACTTCACAATGCTCGTAACTTTAACGTTCAAAATTCCGTTGTCAGGTAGCTCCAAATCACAATCAGTCTCCTACTTTCAACAGTATGGCTAAGCTCATAGGCTTTAGTTGAGTCTAACAAAATTTATGTCTAAGTAGCAGGCCTGTATATATATCACGTGAACGAGACTCAACAATATGACAGCCAAATAGATCATCATACCAGAATATCATCAAATCCCAAAGCATAAGACATCAGCAAGTTGACAAGGGATATAAATGGACGAAATACAGAGAACTTTACATATATATATCACGTGCACACATACCTTGAGAGCAGTCCATAACATTTCCTTCACATCATGCAGTCGACTTTACTCCATTCAGCAATGCTAATCTTGACCTTTGACCTGAGTAATTAACCCAATGTAAGTTGTGCATCTATCCTTGAAGTCTCCAATAGCACAATTATAGTCATTCCATTGCACAGCTTATGGTCCATCATCATCCTCGATGATATACTTGGCCGTTGTTGGCCCTCTTAGCTTCTCAAGAGGTGAAGACTGATTTTCCTCATAATCCGTGACAAGTATACCTAACATGGGAAGAGTTAAAATTAATGAATTAGCCAAGATAAAGTAAACCAATAATACGACTCAAGTTAAAGAAAAAAGGCCATCAAAATTGCAAATTTTACCAAACGATGTGTGTGAGAGAGTAATCCTTCCGCACCTATCTTGTAGAAGTAAGAAAGAAGGCCTGTAAAAACAAAACATATGCATAAGATAAGTTATTTTATTTGCATAAACTAATACATATATACAAAAAAACTAAGATACGATGATAAATATAAATACCCACTCGTTTATAAGTTGTTGTTACCAACGCATTATCCGTCATTGTGATCATTACGTAAATAGTGTTCAGTTATATCATCTACATTAAGCAATATAATTTAAAGTAGCAAAAACTAGGAATCTCAACTAATTGACCATATTCTTCTTCGTCGGGCACAAGGTCGGCAACAACAATACCGTGTCTCTTACCTTGAATAACTACGAACCAAGAACTTTCGGCGAGATCTCTCATATAGAAAACTTGCTTCACTTACGACGCCATTATAAATGGTTCATCACGGTGCCCCAACTTACTAAAATTCACTAATGTGTATCCTAAATCATCAGTTGTAACCCATTTACCTATATCCACGCACTTGCAGTTTTAACCCCTCTACCTATATCCAAGAGGAGACGATGGATGACCCATTATAGCCTAGAAATCAAATCCCTAATCAAAATTTCAAACGGTTAAAAACACACTTCTTACGAGTAGCCCACTTAGAAACTACTGAGTGCAAGTTAGCGGCTACAGAGTGCCTTGCCAAAAGTGAGGATCATTACCCACATATTAGACCCTAGTACAAAAGGCCTAAGTATGATCATAAAGAAGAACAAAAGCTCATTCACTTGAAAGTCAATACAACAGTCGGAATGTTCTATGTTACTTGCATCATAATTTAATTTGCTAGTATTCGCTATATAAACAATATCTGAAATGACAAGGGTAATACACAAATGCATCTGCAAAATATTGTAGTCAGAGCATACCATATTCAAAGCTACACAATAATGAAACCAACTTGAGTAATAAAGATAAAGAATAGCACAAGTCTGGGAATAAAAGCCATAAGAGACCACAGAAAAACTGAAGAGCAAAGAACATATTCCAAAATTGTCTTGCATTGTTAACCCTAGTAAGTTTAGTCAATACAGTGACGTTAGTTAAGGCGAAGAAATTATAGAATTTACATATCAGAGCCCCCTTGAGCCAACCCACAAATCAAAGAATTCCAACAAGCAATATCTCTCTTAGGCATTTCATCAAACGCCTTCTCTGCATCCGCAAACTCAGTGCTAAATGAAACAAAATAGGATAGAATACTTACCTGAGGAAGGGAATGGCAAGGGGAAAATGAATTCGCAATTCCAGTTAAAAATGAAACATACCCACTTGAAATTAATGCAAAAGGCAGCTGAAAACAGAGACAAACTCCAAAAGATGTAGTAGAATAGGGTAAAAATGGAGGAGAATTGACCTTGGAAGAAGAATGCGAGGAGGTACGAAAAGGAAGATGATGTTTGTGAATACTCCTTAAATCGCGTAAGGGGACAGATGATACAGAGGAGACGATGGACGTCCGTCCAGGCTCACGTCGGCGGAGTCAACGTCTTTGGATTTGAGCGGCGGAGGAGAGTCAGTCTCTAAGAAGAAAGAGGAGACGTCTCAGCGGCTTTGGCTCGCCTTTGCTTTTGTTTTTTCTTCTGTATTTAGTTTTTGTTGGTAGTGAGAATGTAATCTTGAATTCTTGAATATTTTGATTTCACTAGGCGGCAATATAGCTATCACGTCGCCTCTAGTAATATTGGACACGTAAGGCTATTACGTCGCCCTTTATAAAGCAAGCGACACGATAGATATGATCTAATGTGTCTGTCAAAAGGAAAATATTGGACGTAATAACCTATCGCGTCGCATGCTAATTAAGAGGCGACGCAAATACTCTTATTGTCCATTTTTCCCTTTCCACCAAGGACCTAATGCGTCGCCTGCTTGGAAAGAGGCGACTCTAAAAGCTAATGTGTCGACTCCATAGGGTCTTTTTGTAGTAGTGTTAATTGAAATTACGTGATTATTATTCCTATATATATATATATGTATGTGATTATTAATTGTATTTATATATGTATATGTGCTATGCTTTCGACTCTATTAACCTATTATTTTCAGAAAGTATTTTCAACTAAAGTATTTTACGGGATGGAGTTGAAATTACTCAGTTTTTCTGATTTTTGGGAGCTTGTCTCTCTTGTTTCTTTTCAATGTATTTGTGCATATGGGTGATCGACTGGGGGAAAACAAAGAGAGAAATTTTAGAGTTGTCATCCACTTAGCTTTAATTTAGTTTTCGCTGAGACTCTGAGACGTTATGTTAATTAGTTTCTTGTTTAAACAATTTAGTTGTTTAATTTAATTTGAATTTAGTGTGATGTTACCTATTAGCCTTGCATTTATTTCCAAGGAGATAAGTGCGGCGGTAGCACACCATCCGAGTCGAACCCTCGTGGATTTTCCCCCAACGAGTTTTATTTAATGAAAAAGGGTTCGATTTGGGCTGAATGTTACAGGAGCTCTTTAAGAAACTTGGCATAAGTAGGCATTTGGGACATGGCTTGGAGAAAAGGGATGTGCACTTGAAGTCCTTTCATGACTTCTAAGAATTTCATGAATTTATCATTGAGTTGCTTCTTAGCTAGCCTTTGAGGAAAATGTACCGGAGGCACATAAGCCTTGGATGCCGCTTGACTAGCCTCTTTGCGTTGCTCATGAACTTCTTTCTCTTGGCTTGGTACAACTTCACCTTCATCCTCTACTATTACCTCTTCAAGAAGCTTCTCAACCTCCCCTTCATTCCCCCTTTTCTAAACTTCCAGGCTTTCATTCACCTCACTTGGCATCTTAGGCCCCTTATAGTTTGCTCCGGATCTCAAAGTAATGGCCTTGGCATGCTCGTGAATCACGGGTTGGCTTGGGAATTGAGTAGAAGAAGAAGTGGAGTTGCTTACTTGTTGGGCAATTTGAGCAAGTTGTGTCTCAATCATTTTAGGGAAATTCTCTTTGGTAGCCCCTAACTTTTAATTTCTCTCAGTGGTAACTTTTTGTTTGGCATATTATCAGTGGTAGACCCTAACTACTATTAAAATTAAAACCATAGCATTAATTAGTATTTAGCCGTTAATCTGCTGTTAAATTAGCGTTAAACTAGTTGATCCTAGATTAAATTAAACCCTTACCCTAACCCTAACCCCACTACCTATTTCCCTCCTTCCATTACTATAAAAACAAGCTTTCACCCTCATTCTATTTTCCATCCTTCCATTGTTATTAATACAACCTTTCACCATCCTCACTGCATTCTATCTTCCTACCCTAATTCCATGACTTATTCATCTTCAAACATAAACTCTAATTCCATGCATGCCGCTGCTGTCACTATGGACGGAACACTCAGATTCGTGAAAATAAAGGTTTGTAATTGTGATCCCCCAAACATGCTAGAGGTTCGCATTTCTGGAAGTAGTAGAAATCCTCGAAGGCTTTACTACAAGTGCAGATCTTGTGATGTATTTTGGTGGATGGAGGAAGAACATGTAGTTAGAGGTGGTACTATTGAAGGTGGTATTGATACCTATCAATAGGCAACATTAATTGAAAATTGGATGACATGAGAAGAAAAATGAAGGTGGTGCTGAAGGACAAACAAAAATTTCAATAAAAAATAAGAACTATTTTTAAAAAAACTAAAATGAGGTTCATTACAGAAACAAAGTACATAATAATGTGTATAAGTATTTGAAGGTCAGCCAAAATGAAATCAAGGACAAAAAAACGTACCTGGAAGATGAAAAATTGATGGCTGATGAAGATGTTATAAACGACCCAAAATTAACCCAAGTTATCACCAAAATTCTTGATGACAATCAAAAACCAATTCCATATTTTTTTCGATATAACTATTATAATCTTTCTCTTAAATAATAATTTTTGGTGGAAGGTAAAATTTTTGTTGCGTTATTAATGGAGGAAGAATGTAGAAGAGGAAGGTAAACCAATTGAGAGATGAATGTAGAAGAGGAAGGTGAACAGTTTATGATAGTGGAGGGAGTTTGAACTTTGGGAGAAGAAATATTTTTGCTTACGGAGTAATTACGTAGTGGAGTCAGGGTATGGGTTTAATTTAACCTAGGGTCAACTAGTTTAAGGCTAATTTAACAGCAGTTTAACGGCTAAACACTAATTAATGCTATGGTTTTAATTTTAATAGTAGTTAGGGTCTACCACTGATAATATGCCAAACAAAAAGTTACCACTGAGAGAAATTAAAAGTTAGGGGCTACCAATGAGAATTTCCCATCATTTTATTGTGAGCTTGCATTTGTTGTAAGGAAGAGTGAATATCTCCAAACTTCTTATCATTATCGGCATTGGTCTTGGTTTGTTGGGAAAGGAAAAGTTGAAGTGTAGACTCAAGTGATGAAGTGTTTGGTGGGTTAGGCTCAAAGGGTGGTCTTTGTTGTGGTTGGTTGAAACCGGGTGGTCGAAAGTTGGAGGTGTAGTTGTTGTGATTTTGTGGTGGAGGGTGTTTCCATGATCCTTGAGAGGGGTTGTTCCACCTTCCTTGGTTGTTGAAGTTTGAAGGGCCCTCTTGCCTTACACCAACCCATGCTACCTGTTCCGCAGATCCTCCACAATAAGAGCTTGCATGATCGGTGCCTCCACAAATTTCACAAGAGAAAGCTTGGGAAGGTGGTTGGCTTGGGGATGCCAAGTTCACCTTCTCAAGTTTCTTAGCTACAGTGTCTAGCTTAGAATGGATATGATCCATAGCCTCCACATCATACTTCCCTTTACCACTAACCTTCTTGCTTGTAGACCTTGTGTTCCCCCAAGAGTAATGCATCACAACCTCTTCTATGGTGGGCTCAATATCTTCAACCCGTAGCTTGGTGAGTTAATCCTCGCTCCGGAATCAAGACTAGCTCTAGTCATTGGAAGCAACCCATCATAGAAACTTTGCATCAACATCCATTGACTATACCCATGGTGCGGACACGACCTTCGGAGGTCTTTGAACCTATCCCATGCCTCATTCAAACTCTCATCCTCATCTTGTATGAAATTAGAGATCTTCCTCCTAGCCTCGGAAGTCTTCTCTTGGGAGTAGAACTCATCAACAAAAGTCGTCGTTACTTGTGCCCAAGTAGTCAAGAAATCGGGAGGTAGAGATTGTAACCACTTCTTGGCTTTCCCCGTGAGAGAAAAGTGAAAAAGATTAAGCCTCACGAACTCTTGAGTTACATAATTTTGCTTGACCGTGGCACAAAGCTCAAGAAAGTTCGCCAAATGGTCAAGTGGACACTCATGAGTGCATCCTCCATAAGGTTCTTGCTTGATCATTCTAATCAAGTGTGGAGAGAACTCAAAGTTAGCGGTTGTTGTCGACCTCCGTATCCCACTTTTGAGCTCAAATGCTTCGGGGTGACCATCGTCCCTCAAAGCTCTCGGAACCGGTGGATCCTCCGCCATTATACTAGAAGTAGAAGAACGAGATTGATCTTCCTCAAACACCTCCCCCGGTTGCTCCTCACTAGTAGCTAATACCCTTGGTTCCCGAAAAATCCTCCTCAACTCCTGTAAAGTGCCCTCAAGATTGTCGTCAATTGGAAGCAATGGATCTCCACATAACCTTCTTGACATGCAAATACAAAAGCTCAAGGGAAAGATTAACAACACAAGGGCTTACTACCAAGTAGTAAGCAACCAATCGGTACCAAAGAAAACAAAAATAGAAAAGGGGAGGGGGAATAGAGTTGACTTAGACTCAAAAATCACAATTCAATGCAATGTAATCCGTTTCTTTCCCGGTAACGGCGCCAAAATTTGACACGGTCGTTGGACGTGCCAAATTAATAAACCTAACTTAGCCTAATATAGGGTAAGAAAGGGTCGAATACACGAGGAAGCAAGGATTAATTAAGGTTTGAAAGCGATTAAGCGAGCTAAGTCTATTTTTGGGGGTTTTTGAGATTAAATGATTAACTAAGAAACTATGAACGAAATAGCTAACAATTAAAGTAAATGATTGGGTTTAAACTATAATAGGAAGATACTAGGGATAGGGGAATCACTAGTTAACCATTAGCTAGCCTATTTGTCAAGCCTAGGGGATTCATTAGGGTCAACTAATGGACTAAGTCACTCAAATGTTTCCTAATTACTCTCTCGAACTAATTAGGAGGACCTAATCAATCAATTTTACCTATTCTCATGGTAGAATCAATCAATCAAGTATTTCCACAACTCATAGCGATTCAATTAAGGTCCTAGGAAGCCAATCACCTATTCTCATGGTGAAGTCAACCTATTGACTAGCCTAAGGTCCATCAAAAGCTTCGTCTCTCAATCCTTCACTTTTGATCCCCAAATCAAGTTCAAATGGTGATCAAGCAATTAAGCAAGACAAATAAATAGGCTAGACAACCTAATTTCACCTAAGTCTAACCCCCAAGCTTGACTTTTAAGGTCAACTAATGATCACCTAGGTCATCCCCTTCCCCTAGCTAGAAGACTACTCACTAGCTATGAAAGACATGAAAGAAAAAAGTTCAATCAACAATGGTGATTTAACTATGGTGAAGATCATCTCAACAAGCTAATCAAACAACTAATAACTACTAATCAATTGCTAATCCAAAATAAAGCAAGTAATAAAGAAAATAAAGAGAAGAGTAAGAAGAAATACTCAAAGATAGATGAAAATCAATTGCCAAACTCCATTGAAATAGCTTCCAAAACTTCAATTCTCAAATTCTAGATCTACTTTATCTCTCTAACTTCTACTTCTCTCTCTAAAACTCTCTCTAATTAAACTAATTAATCTCTGAAAATTAAAAGCATAGTATTAATATTATTACAAAATTGATTTTATACCCCGTAGAAATAAGGGCAAAACCGTAAAAGATGAAACAAAAATAAGGAGACTGGGCCATGGAGCGCCCGCTCCATGCAATGTGGAGCGCCCGCTCCAGGCTTGGAGCACCCGCTCCAGGCTTGGAGCACCCGCTCACGGAACGCTCCAGGGTCGCTCCAAGCCACTTTCAACTTGTCTTCGTTTCTTCACTTATGGAGCGCCCGCTCCTCTTCCTATGGAGCGCCCGCTCCCCTGTTTGGAGCCTCTTCCTTGCTTGTCTATCTTCAAAACACTCCAAGAAAATATTAGATGGGGGAGGGGGTATGCATATGCAAATGAAATGACCTATATGCAACCTAACTATATGCAAATGAACTAAATCTAAATCCTAAGCATGAGATTATAAGAAATGATAAAAAAAAGGGAAAGAAAAGGAAACTAAATGGCCTAAAATGCATCTAAATGCCCTAAAACTAAATGCAAATAAGTGAACCTAAATTCCACTTATCAAATAACAATCACAAGTATGTATATGGTAACAAGAGAAATAAAATAGAAGGAAAAGGTTTAGACTCACACAACTTATGTTAAACCTAATGCTAATAACTAGTCCCCGGCAACGGCGCCATTTGATAGAGAATTTTCGCGTCTCTAGACAAAAACTCCAAATCAAACCTAACTAACCAAATATGAGAACGTGGCAAGTAAGGGTCAATATCCTTAGAGACTAGACTAGACACTAAGCACGTAAGTGAATATGTAAGCTAAACCGAAGAGAAGAAGTTGATTGATTTCGAACTCTATTTTCACTAATAAGTCAAATAGAAAGGGTTGTAAATCGATGGAAAAAGGCGTTAGGGGGTGATAGGGATCCAATGCAACGAAATTGATTCACAAAATGAGATTAAAGAAGTATGTGATAGGGGGATTGAGTTAAAACGTTGCAACCATGAACTCCTCTTTCAAGGATGCTCAAGGTGATACAACACTCTCAATTAGGGGTTAGATAGTCAATGATGGAACATGAGGTCGAAATTAGCTAAGTTCAACCCAATCTCGCCTTTCGGATGTTGAATGGGTTAAGACTCTAAGAAAGGTGGGATTTCTCACTCAACCTTATTTAGAGATAGCGATACCAACTTCATTGTACATGTCAACAATCTACATCTAAAGGGCAATCCATTGGTTCATTGAGTTAAAGTTAGGCCTTTCAACTTTACCTTAGTCAATCAATCAATGGATTTGCTAATCCAACCCACCAAACATGCTAATTTAGGGCCTCATGTCATGAAACAATGTCCATTGCACCTTCACCCAACCCCCTAACTAAAAGACCACTCAATGTTGGTTCTCATATTAACTAAACGAATTCTACAATGCAAATAGGGGATTAGTAAACCAAAAATCAAATCTTTTTCATTCATACTTAATGTTTGCAATAGAGAAGAATATAAGCAAGTGAAAAAGAGCAACTAAAACTAAGACTTCAATGAGAATAAGTGATATCTATAGTGGTGATCGCCCAATTACCATGAGGCAGGAACTCGAGGAAGAAAGACAGCAGTGATCGGGCAATCACTATGGTGATCGTGGGAGGCTTCGCGCGATCACCAGGTGGATCGGACGATCTGCTGATGGATTCGGCTAGGCTTGCTTCTCTTCTTCTCCTTTCCTTTCTTTTTGGGCTTGGGCTTCCTTTTCATTTTTATTCTTTGTCTTTCTTTTCTTTCACTCCACTTCCTTGTACTTGGACTTGGGCTCTCCTTTCTCTTTTCAATCTTTCCTTCTTCATTTGGGTTGGACCCCAACTCCTTCCTTTCTAATCCTCCTTGCTTTGTACTCATCGTTTTCCTATATGTTAGTCATATACAAGAAAAATGCAATCCAAAGCATATGGAATAGAAAATAAGAAGGGAAAACCATGAAAAATGAGAGAAAATCAAAGGAAATAGTAGCTCCAAATAGGATGGAGATGATGAAAATCGATGTAAGAAGTAAGGAAACACCAAGAAAAAGCAATAAATGGACCAAAAAGCTACCCTATGAGTGCGATAAATCACACTCATCAGTAAGGCCATCATAGAAGCTTTGCACAACAAGCCATTAGTTGAAACCGTGATGAGGAAAAGTACGAATCAACTCTTTGAACCTTTCCCAAGCCTCACTCAATGTTTCATCTTCATCTTGAGAGAAGTTGGAAATTTTCCTCCTCATTTCTGAAGTCTTCTCCGATGGACAATACTTTGTCAAAAATGCTTTGGCAACTTGGTCCCAAGTTGTCAATGAACCTTCCGGAATTGACTTCAACCAATACTTTGCTTTGTCCCGAAGCGAGAAGCTAAACATATGCATCTTAATGAACTCGGCGGTGACATTGTTGTGTTTAACGGTGGCACACAACTCCAAAAAGTTATCCAAATGAGTGAATGGACACTCATTCCTCTCACCACCGAATTGGTCGGCCTTTATCATGCGTATGAGGTGAGGTGAGAACTCAAATTGTTGGTCGTGGTAGTCGGAAGCAAGATACCACTTCGAAGCCCAAAAGCTTCGGGATGCCCATAATCACGAAGTAGTCTCAACGGAGGTGGTGGCATCTCTTCGTCCCCCATTGTACTTGGTTCACTAGCCTCTCCCGAGTCACTAGTGGAAAATTGGATAGTGAACTCGGATTGATCAATGACTTGAGGTTGGTCACGGAACTCGAGTTGACTTTGTAGAAGCCTTTTCACACTACGCAAAGTTTTCTCAAGCTCGTGATCAATTGGAAGGAGTGGTGATCGTTGATTCCTCCTAGTCATGCACAGTCAAGCACAGCTAAAGAGAACGTTAGCACTGACTAGTAAGATAAGAGAAAGATATGGTGAAGACAAAAATAAACGAAATAAACAAAAGAACTTTGTATCATTCAACAATAACTATTCAATGTGACACTATGCCTCCCCGGCAACGGCGCCAAAATTCGATAGGCCGTCGTCGAGCCTAACAAAGATAATCCTATCTCGATCTCTCTAGCTAAGTAGAAAGAGCAAGTAGGGCCGTATCCACAGAGAGGTAAGGTCAAACACCGAATTTTTATGGTCGAACAAACCAAGCGTAACCAAAGGGGGGGTCAAGAATTGTGTGTATTAACACTAAG
Source organism: Patellifolia procumbens (assembly GCA_947645195.1). Classification (NCBI taxonomy): domain Eukaryota; kingdom Viridiplantae; phylum Streptophyta; class Magnoliopsida; order Caryophyllales; family Amaranthaceae; genus Patellifolia; species Patellifolia procumbens. The sequence goes on from CANSGD010000290.1 coordinate 466,739, forward strand.
GCAACTAAAAAGAGTTAAACTATGCAAATGTGATTAACAAGGGTATAAATATATGATTAAAGCACTAGGGAAAGGGCATTACCACTCATTGTGACCATGGATCATGCTTGAATATCAAGGGAAACTATTGAATAGGGGAAAGAGTAGTCGGTCAACTAAAGTCCCCTAATCACTCTTTCGAGCTAAGAAGGAGCTCTTAGACAAGGTGTTAATTCCTATTTCCATGGCATTAACCCTAGCCTAAGGATTAACAACAAGTGACACAATTGACTCAAGACTAGAACTTCCTATTTTCATGGTCATTTAGTCAAGTAAACAAAGGGGAATCTCATACAACTTCATCTTTAGATCCTTCAATGTAAAGATCAGAAACAACTTCTATGGTGATCAATCACAAAAGCATACAATGAAGCACCCCATTTTTCCAACAACCAACCCTAAACATGAATCACTAAATTCAAGCACTAACCATGGCCTTAATTAGGGTTTTGGCCCAAACCCTAGAAAGTGAACTACTCAGAATTCGTAGTAATATGCATTTCAAACAAAGATTCCATTTCAAAAGTGAATGTAAAGTAGAGAATCAACAAAGTCTAACAACAATGATTGCAAAAGAGAAGATTCACACTAAAAGGAAGGAATAAAGGAAAAGATGACAAAAAGAAGTAACTTTAATTAAAATGAAAGTTAGAGAATCAACTTACAAACATTAACTACCATTAATGGAGCTTCAATTCTTCAAAAATAACCAACTAAGAGCAATAAATGACTTCTACACTCTAAAAACTAAGTTAGGATTTTTGAAACTAAGTAAAAATGCCAAAAGTTGCTGTCCAAAAGTTGGGGAGAAGTATTTATACCTCCCTCAATTACATGCGAAAAACGGGCAAAATGGACCCAGGAAACCTTTGGAGCCCCCGCTCCAAGTTTCTGGTCAGAACTGCTTCTCTTGCTCACTAAGGAGCGCCCGCTCCGCTGTCTGTGGGAGCGCCCGCTCCAAGTACGCTAGTGCTTCCTCTCTTATTCTCTTGTATCATCAGGGAAGAGGGGCATAAGGGTTCTCATTTCCACTTTTTGACAATCTCGACCAATATTGCGATCCCTATATCACCTGCAAAACATGATGCAACAAATACGTCCGAATAGAGGTGTAATGGCCAAAATTGTCAAAAGAAGTGGAAAACTTTGAACAAATCAAAAAGAAGTGGAAAAGGTGAAGAAGTGAGACAAAATAGGGACGAAAGTAAATGAAATAAGCTAGAAAAGGTCATCTAAAGTGAGCTCACTTATCAGATTCTTCTTAGGTTCTCTTAAACTTCACTCACTTAAGATCGTCTAGGGGTTCCAAATAAAATTTAAGGCTTCCCTGACCTAAAATTAATGGTTTAGGAAGTATATGAGAATAGTGTTGATTAGTTTCAGAAATTAGTTAAGCTAAAAAGCTAAGCTTCACACACTTAAGATTGCCTAAGGGTTCTAAATTAAGTTTAAGGTGTCACTCACCTAAAACTAATGATTTAGGAAGGATACGAGAAAAGATTTGGTTAGCTTCAATCACTAATTAACCTTGACCCTCTTAATCTATGCTTCACTCACCTGGATTAAGGGTTTTATGTTCAAGTTCACTCCCTAAACATAAGAAAAACTTGGATAAAATGCTTCCAAATTTAAACATAGCTTAAAAGCTTGACTTTCTTTCGAAAACAACACCTTTTACAACCTAATATCTCTTGTTTACTTCAAGTACAAATTACATCACCTAAGGTAATAAAATAAGCAAAAAAAGTAAAGAGAAAACAAAGTAGAATCATATAAGCTACTCAAACTTTTCTGATCAACACCTTCACCATTTCGGCTTTATCTCCTTTTTCGCTTCTCATTTTCTTATGAAATTTGTTGGAGCTTTTTTTGGATTTCAAGAGATTTCCGACAAGTGGACACAGGCCAAAATTGGATAATATTGGATAAGAAATGACGTCTTCACCTAACAAAACAAAAAGGATGCGCATTCACATGTTAATAGAAATGGTGCCGAGAGGTTTCCTCCTTGGCTTGGTTTTCTCCCACTCGCTTCAAATAAGTTGTTTAAGCACACAACTGAACTCCCACACGAGTCACCTTCTTGGTTACAAAAATTTAGCCCTAAATAAAGCCATTAAATCTATGAAAACTAACTTACATGCAAGTAATACCAAAATCAAGAAACTTATTCCAAACTAACATCCCAAGTTAAAGGCTAATATGGATCCGTTCCTTCAATAGTTGGTGGATACTTAATATCTTGCAGCTTGTTGATTTCTTTCCATTCTAGCATATTACTTCTCGTACTCTTATTTATGAGAATATCAATCCATACTAGGAGTATAATTACAAAACAACAACAAAGAGCAAACAAATAGAATATGCCCAGACTTCTCTGTCGGAACTCTATGCCTAAAAACTAGGGTATTGCCCGACTCACCGACTCGACGAGCCACATTGAAAAAACGGGTAGTATTAATATTTTCTTATTTTTGGTGGGCTGGGTACCCGACCCAGTTTCATGGTCGTTAATTGGCCCGGTCATGGGCCGCGTGTTTATAGAAGCAGGTACCCGATAACCCGGTTCTCTTTCTTTTTCCTTCATTTTTCTATCGCTTTACCTGACTTAGCTCAGCCTGGTTCAAAAAGGTTTTCATTTTTTTGCCAAAATGTTTAAATCCTTACCAATAACTTTAAATCTTTATAAAACTCTACCCCTACAAAGAATTCTACAACGACATCAATAATGAGCCGTAAAAAATTGTTGTAAATATTGAAGACATTGGCAGTTGGAGTTTATCATCTCTAACCTATGAATGAGAAATCTGGAATTTAGAAATAGTGAGGAACTACATCTCTCCCGTAAAGATAAAAACACAGTACCAAATTTAAAACATAGCTAAAAAGAAGTATTTACAAGTTGAGTGACCACCGGCAAATTTCTTCTAAACTCACGGAATCCTCGCTAATTTTTTGAAGCATGGTCAGTACAGGATTGAAATGCATTATTAAGCATAGTTGAAAAACTAAAAGTAATGTTAATTTCTCTAAACTCACGAAAATTTCACTACTTTTTTTAACTTGGCATTTGATCTAAGCTATTCGATATTTTATTCGGGTACCCTCTGGCCTAACTCGGATATACAGGGTACCCGCTTCACAAATACCCGCATTTCATGGGTCTGGTCATGGGCTGAACTTTTAACTATCCGCAAAAGCGGGTACCTAGTTATGAACAACCCTACTTAAAACCCAATCCAAAACAACTCTGAATTAAGTGAATTGTTTTAGTATGTATATAGAAATACTCCACGAAATTTTCACATAAAAATATCAATCCAAATATTCACAACTTTTATTTTAGTAAAATTGGTCTAGAGAAGTGCAGTTTAGACTAATTCACCAAAAACTCGCTCGTATTATTATAAAATAACCTTAAAAAGTTCAAAATTTACAAGTGAAAATTTGACATAAAAATAACCACGTTAAATAAATCATCACCTCAAAAGCCCTTATAGTGAAGGAAAACAACGCTTTTAAAGTTACCTCACAAACTAAGTGGTCAACTAAATTCTCGTTTTCTTACAATGAAAGTTTCTCTCTTATGTGGCTTCTCTACTAATCCAAATGCAATGAAATTTTAGGAAATGGTAGATTAGGATGTTAGCTTTTCACCATAAAAATTTCAGCCTCAAACTGTTAAGGACGCACTCTCAAATGTTGTTTGAACCGTATGTGCTATGATACCAATTGTGCGAATCCGGTTAATGATTCTTCTTATGTTCTCCTAAGCTTCACTCACATAAGATTGCCTAAGCGTTTTAAATCAAGTTTAAGGCTTCACTCATTTAAAACTAATGATTTAGGAAGGAAATAAGAATAGATTTGATTAGTTTCACTCACTAATTAACCTAAACTCTCTTAAGCAAAGCTTCAATCACTTAGATTAAGGGGCTTATAGTTCACTCTTTAAACATGAAGCTAAGCTTCATCTTGTTTAAGCTAACCTTATTATCATATCAATCCAAAATTTTAGATCGAATTCCAATGCACAAAAAGGGAGGGGAAAAAAGAGAGCCAATGAACCAGAAGTTGGCCTTTTTAATCGTAATAAGACAATAAGGTGTGTAATTTGATATATAATGTATGTGCATCCTTTTGGTCTAGATTTATGTCTGTGCAAAATGCATGGATTGCAAAAGGTTCGTTAAAAAATTCAATATATATGATATTTTAAAAATAATTTAATCAATATTTGAGGATATTTTAATATGAAATTAATATAAGTCCAAAATGTAAAAGTTTCATTAGAGTAGTACCCATATATGTGATTAATATATACTAAAATAATAACCTAATAATTTTATTATTTTAGTCCAAAATTGTCAGTCTCATTGTTCTATTATATTATTTCGTTTCATTTTGTTCTTCCTAACTGGATTTTAAGAGGTTCTTAGGGCCTGTTCTCCCAGCTTATTTTCAGTTCACTTCAGTTCAGATCTGGACAATACTTTTACTCTTACAGCATTATTCATTTCAGTTTAGTTAAATTCAATTCAGTTCAGTTCAGTTCATCTATGTTATACCGAAGTGAACAAGCCCTTAGTCAAAGTATGAGAACTTTTAGAAGGAGTGGAGTACACTTTTATTATTTTAGCCTTGTATATACATGAAAATTAAAAAGCATTTTTTCAACCTATTTATAGTTGGCTACTACCCTTCATATGAATATTCTTCCAACTTGTGAACTTTTATTTTCACTTTCTAACCCGCTAAAAAAATTCCTAGTAATTAAAAAAAATCGTCCAATAAACAATCAACTTTACAAAAATAAACATTGAAAATAAAAGCAAAAGATTAAGATAATCTTTTTAGTCCTGATTCAAGATAAGCCGTTTGTTTTACAAAATTCAAAAGATTAATGTTCAGAATAATTATGATTATCATATTAACACCGTTAGGCCTTAACCTGCCTGTTGAAGATTATCAAGATACTAACATATTATGGAGATCTTGAGTAACTTTTCTTATCTATCAAAATACACTATTAATATTTTCTCTTAAAAATCCATGCTTATACCACATATTTTGATTTATCTTATATGAAGATACAACGATTTCAATTACATTGATACGGTTGTTTTGTTGAATCAACTAACAATCAACATATTATTAACATTTATGATTTTCTTAAAAAGAAAACAATTTTTTAAAACACTAAGTGAATTGTTTTATTCTTGTACGACATCTAACTTTTGGGAGTATACCTCGTACTGCTAATTAGTTACCTATATATAATGAAAACTAATCAATATTTTGGATACGTCAGATACTAATTTATTCTTGTAATTTTTTCATTATTCTTGCCTAACTTTATGAATATTATTGTAAATTCTTTTCTATTATTGCCTAAATTAATAGATATTCTTGAAATCTTTTTGCCTAACTTTGTAATTACTATCATAGTAATGTATGAGCCACATCAAAATAAATACGCTTTTGACACATATCGAATTCAACGTGCATTTAATTTATTTTATATATACTTCCTCCGCTTTTTTTTTTGCATCATTAGGAGCAATTACGCATTCCAATGCGCATTTTATAAGTTTAATATTTTGAGTTACACATACGATAAAATTATAGAAACTAGATATTAATCATCTATACAATAAGATGAATCTAATGAGATCCCACATGACTAAAACTTTCCTTATATATAAGTCAGACTAATCGTTTAAGAGCACATGAATGAATAATGCCACAATCCTAAATGATGCGAGTAAAAAAAACATAAGTAGTATATAGATAGATATAAAGTGTCTTCTCGCATAAGATTATATAGGGAAATTTCATATGGTATCATCGCACTTTTGGCTTTTACATGTGTTACCACTGATTTTTGAGAATTCTACGTGGTACCACTGTACTTTAGTCTTATTTTCTGTCGTAATATTCCATTAATTAAAATGTTAATTAGGGGTTAAGTAGGGTTAGGATTTTGTCTCGATTTGTATGTTATGATATATGTACGGGTAAATTAGCTGGATTAAAGTTTTTAAGGGTCATTTTGGTCTAATTTGAGGTCAAAATTAACAAAAATCATCATTGTCAATTTTGACCATAAATTTGACCCTTAAGGGGTCAAAGTAACCCCCAAGACCTTGTTCAAGCTTATTTTATAGCACGTAAACCAAAACACGTAAAATGAGATGAACTCTTAAACCTATTTGACTCATAAACTAACATTTTATTTAAAGGAATGCTATGATATATAATAAGATCAAATTACAATAATACCATGTAGAATTCTAAAAAAATAATTATACCATCTAGAAAAGCCAAAAGTACAATGATACCATGTAGAATATACCTAGAATATTTTTCACAAAATTTGTACTACTTCATCTGTTTTTTTATTGACTATACTTTTCCTATTAGGAATTTTAAAATTAATAACTACAGCCTTTTTTGGGACAAAGATTTCCGTAAAAAAGAACTACAAATCAAGATAAAACCGCGCAAGTATTAAACCAAACTTCATCCACTTCATCTATCTAGTACACTCCAGACAGGCTTTCAGGCAACCAAAAATGCAAATCCTTCAAAGCTCCCACTCTCTCCCGCTCTCTCTCCTCTCTAAAACCCACCTTAAACCTCCTCCCATTCCCATTCCCATTTCCATTTCCATTTCCATTTCCAAACTCCAAACCCACCCCAATTCCCACTCCTCTACTTCCTCCTCTATTTCTTCCTCTTCCATTCTTCTAAAACCTCCAAAATCCTACGCTTCCGATGAATTCCCAGTGGACGAGACCTTCCTCGAACAATTCGGCCCAAAAGACACCGAAACCGAAGAAGAAGCCCGTAAAAGGAACTGGGTTGAACGAGGTTGGGCTCCTTGGGAAGAAATTCTCACTCCTGAAGCTGATTTTGCTAGAAAATCTCTCAACGAAGGGGAAGAAGTTGCCTTAAAAAACCCTGAAACAATTGAAGCATTCAAGATGCTGAAACCCAGTTACAGAAAGAAGAAGATGGAAGAGTTGGGTTTGAGTGAGGATGAGTATTATGCTAAACAGTTTGATATTAAAGGCGAGATTTTGGAGCCTTTGGAGACTTACTGGGATGGCCCTTTGGTTGTTCGTCTTGTGCCGCCTCGTGACTGGCCGCCTCCCGGTTGGAAGGTTGATAGGAAGGAGCTTGAGTTTATTAGGGAAGCTCATAAAATGATGGCTGAGAGGGTTGATGTGAATGAGTTGGATAATGTAATCAGAGAGGAAGAAGGGATGGGTTTGGATAGGTATAAAGTGTTTCTTAAGCAGTATAAGGAGTGGGTTCAGCTTAACAAGGATCTGTTGGAGGATGAATCTTACAAGGTTTGTTTCACTTTCTTTCTCTCCCGCCTTACTAACTATACATGTAATTATAAACTTACAAGAAGTTACCTATTCAATTCAATGCCAAGTTTCTAACCAATTGATGGGTATATTTGTTTCACAACATAGTATATATATATATATATTAAGAGAAGTAATACTACATAGGAATTGGTATTTTTACATGTATATAACTATATTAAAGCATGATAGTTTTGTATTCAATATACAGTATAATTTTTAGAATTTAGTTTACTACTTTGTATATAAACTATACTACTTTTATGAATGAATATACAATTAAAAAATATCATGCCACATGTATATGCACTATTCACGTATATCGGTTAGATACTTGTCATTACCCCTCAATTATGTCGTCAAGGCTTGAGTTTGTGTAAACGGTCTTGTTATAATATTGGAATTGTAAGCATTGGTTTTTCTGTTGTGTGCAACTAATAAGCTTTTCTTATTCATATATTTCAATTCCTGGAATTTTTGATGCTTTATGCAGCACGATCAAGATTATCACCCTGGAAGGAGGAAAAGAGGCAAAGATTATGAGGATGGAATGGTAGTATGCTGTTTTTACCTACCTAAAATTTTGAGTTCAAAGATGAATGGTAGCCAAAGATTAATTGATATTTTTCTTTTTTGCAGTATGAACTACCATTCTATTATCCTGGACAAGTAAGTGATTCTGGACCCATATTACTATAGCTGTAGATAAAGTATGCTCTTTAGAAGTATGGCTTAATTCTAAATAATTGTGAAGGTCTTTCGTATTCACCACCACTCTTGAATTCTAATTGGTTTCGGTGCTGCAATCTTTGTGTGCTGACTGATTATGGATGTTCCATTCATCCATCTTTGAGGCTCCATTTGGTTAGTCTGAAAGTCATTTTCTAAGGGAAAACTCGATTGTAGATTGGTTTTCCTTTGTTTTGTTCCTTACCTGATACTCCCTCCATCCCCCTAAAGGATTTTTCATTTTTCTATTTTTGTTTGTCCCAATTACTTTTCCCATTTCCTTATTTGGATATGGTCCACCATTATAATATTGTTTTCCTTACAAAATAAGCACTTGATCCCACCCTTTCTCTTCTTAATAAACAACTGTAAAAAAAAATATCCACTGCTTTACTTTTCAATTATAAAATGAAAATATAGGGCAACACCAACCTTCCTCCTTAAACTTTGTGCCCAAAAGAAATGGGAAGTCCTTTGGAGGACGGAGGGACTAGGGAGTATGTTAAGAGGAAAAAAGACGAATAGAAAAGTAATGGGACTAGGAAGGAATGGAGGATAGATAGGAAAAAGGAAAGAGGAAGGTAAGGATTAGGGAGGAAGTGTGATTTCCCTCTGTTTAGGGATGAAAAGGTTTTCCACTAGTGCAAAGGAAAACTATTTTCCACCCCTTACAACAAACAAATGAAAACAAGGAAACAGTGAAAACGTTTTCCTCCCAATCAAATGGAGCCTAGCTATGCTTTCCTTGGTTGATTATGCACTTCTGGAAATAGAAGATTCCATACTTCTAATATTGTTGAAAACATACAGATCTGTGTGGGCAAGGTGACTACTTTGCATCTATATCAAGGAGCATTTGTGGACATTGGAGGAGTATATGAAGGGTAATCTATCCATCTTCCCGCTTCTTCTTCTTTCTATAATGTATTTTGCTTCCTTGCCTATAGGATTAGGAAAGCATAGGAAGAATATAACCCAATTACCCAACCCGTATCTTTCGTATTGCACCTTGATGTCTTTTTAGGTCAGATCACTTTCATGGTCTCTATATTATTAAAGTACGTAATCTACCACGTGATTTGTCAGTTTTTCCCATAAGAAAATAAGCTTTTGTTCTTTTTCTATTGGTTGATTATGAAAAGCTTCGGAACACCTCCATTTCCATGTTCCTACTACATGTCAGAGTTATATAGTATCAACTGTTTATTTTCTTCTTGAATGCGCGTTCAGTTAATCACCATCAAAACACCTTGTCTTAAATTCTTTAAAACTGGGCTTACTTGTGCTGTCTCTGTCAGGTGGGTTCCTATCAAAGGCAATGATTGGTACTGGATCCGGCAGCACATAAAAGTTGGTATGCATGTAATGGTTGAGATTTTGGTGAGTACCCAATTTTTCATTTGCACTCTGCCCTTTTGTATCTGCTTAGAAAAAGCACAGAAAACTTGGCTAGTTGTAGTTCACCATCCTATTCTCAACTAAATGTATCAAATTAATACCAAAATCTTGGCCTCGTCATCAAAAGCAACCTTCATTTCCTCGGAAATTCTCAGTTGTATGGAGGGCTTAGATAATGAGTAGATTATTGCAGGGAAGCCTCTTAATTTCTATGATTTCTGACCTTCCATGAGCTTAAAACCCCTTTGGCTGACAAAGTTTTCCTTGTGTGGATCCTATTTCAATGGGAACTTGATGAGTCGATCCAAGGAATGCTTTTACTGCGATATAGAGAGTTACTTCTGCTGACCTTTTTACTTTTCCTTTTCTTTTTTCTTAGAAGCAGGTAACCGTTTTGTCCTTTTCTTTTTTCAGAGGGGAGAAATTCAGGATACATGGTTGTGTTTTTTAGAAGGTCTTCATACTTCTAGTTTTTTTATAGATATCCGATTGCTAGCCTTAGCAGCACCTGAAATTGAAACAAGAGTTTCTGTACCGTTGTTTGATACATGGTACATCTTGAACTTGATATATATCGTATATATAGGCTCCTTTTTATTTTATGTGTGAGGATGTGCAAGAGAAATTAAGGACTTCGAATATGAAACTGGATTGCTTCAATTTATCAATCCGACTGTTTTTGGACTGATTGTTTTGTAGACTTTAGTCTTCAGTATTATTACATTTGCTAGTTTCAGGTCTGCTTTGTCTTGCTAGTTATTGGACAAACTAGTGGTTTTGTGTCTGACAGCTAACTCCACATTTCAGGCGAAGAGAGATCCTTATCGATTTAGATTCCCTCTTGAATTACGTTTTGTTGACCCAAATATTGATCATCTCATGTAAGCATAAGTTCTCATGACTTCTTTCAAACTGTAATCCTTCAGTGGTCTTACAAAATTGATGCTTACATTCTACTTGATGCATTGGTCTCTACTTTTGCAGCTTCAACAGGTTTGAATATCCACCAATTTTTCGCCGTGATGATGATACTAATCCTGATGAATTACGTGTAAGTGTATATAGCTCTCCGCAAACTGCTGTCTGTTGTATATATAGGTATACAGGAATTAGTTTGAGAAAAAGCTTCATTGTGACGTGTCTAGTGTACTCCCTCTTTTTTTTTTTGAAAGTGATGATGAAAACTTTTCGTGACGTCTATGTAAAATTTTGAACTAACAAAAGTACATCATATCTCTGAAGTCGGAAGTGTTTGTTTTCCCAACTAAAGGCTATGTTGGTTCTGAGCAAAAAAAACTGCACTCTTATTGTTGCAGAGAGATTAATTCAGTTACATCCCTGATCAGAAAACTGAAATCAATTGACTGGCAAGACCTAATATGAAACCCATCTCAGGCAAGGCCTAGATGTACATGTAATTATCCCTAGCTAGAGCGAACTTGCTTAAAAAAGACACCTGCCTATACATGTGTGTGGTTCCAATAGGAATGTTAGAGAAATAAAGTATGAAAACTCAGCGGGCCATTTTCTTTTTACTCAACCTCTTTCAATAAGCTCCCAAGCTTTGTCCAACAGGGTTACTATTGTGTGTTTGTCATCTAGATTGTTCAAAAAAATCAAAATTAATATCTAAGGTCCCTCCTAGATTTGGCAAGAGCTTAAACTTAAAGGATACATCTTAAGTCTTAACATTAAACATTTTAGGTTTTATCTTTGTTAGATTTTCCATTTACCCTCCTTTCTCCGTCCACTGAAAATTAGTGATGTTTAGTTTACCAAAATGCTTAAAGCGAAGAAATTTAGTTGCGTAGATTTTTTTAAGTTGTCGAATCCCCTGCTGACTGTTGGAATTTTGTTTTATGTATAAATTTTTAAATGAACTGGAGTCCAACATATGCCATTTACCTGAAGTGGAATTTAGTAGCTTAAAGCGACTGTACCTGTCTATTGTGAAAGTTGTCCATATTTGCACTCTTGATTTGAAGCTGCCTTGTTTCAGCGTGACTGTAGAAGACCTCCTCTTCCCAGAAAGGATCCAGGAATCAAAATCGAAGAAGAGCCTCTGTTGTCTGATCATCCGTATGTTGACAAGGTAATCCTAAGGTTGATACTCTACTCCCAATTACTTCTTTCACTAGCTTAGGTTTGCATTTAAAAAAAAAGTTATAACATGTACTCCCTCTACCCCGGAAGAATTTCTTTTGTCCCAATTACTTTTTCCATTTCCCTACTTAGATATTGTCCACCAATTATAATATTATTTTTCTTACACAAAGCACTTGACCCCACACTTTCTCTCTTAATAAACAATTCTAAATATTACCCACTACCTTACTTTTCAATTATAAAATAAAACTCTAGGCTCACACCAACCTCCCTCCTTAAGCTTTGTGCCCAGAAGAAATGGGAAATCCTTTGGGGAACGGGGGGAGTATATATATGCAATAAAAAGATCCAAACATAGCTTGATCACAAACCCTACAGACACACATTATGTACCGATTTGTCATTTGTCAATGCAATAAGCTACTGCAAGTGGTGAAATTGGCTTGGATTTGAGGAATACATTTCGATTGCAGATACTTGCATGCTCAGATGACAGTAACAATTCCTTGTACCGAGTTGCTGGAACTTATCTAAATACATTGGGCAACTAGGCTCCCTCATGCCACTAAATGCCAAAGAGTATCATGTCCTAGCAATTCTGTGAGACAGCAACAAATTAAAATTTATAAACCTTATCTGTTTCTTTGTCTACATTCCTTTTTTCAATCAGTATCAGGGTGCATAGGTTGATGGCTGTGACAAATGCTTCTTTTAACTTCTCAAAATAAGTTTGTTATATTCACTACAAGGCTGTTCCCTTAACTGCAAAAATAATGAGTATCAGAAATAAAAAGAGAATAACACCTTAACCCTCAAGGTCTGTAGTTCCCTTACTTGAGGTTTTTGAATAGCTGGAGTCAAGTTTTACTCTGTACTGGGGATTTCTTATTTTGTAGATAATTGCTCCATGATAGATCAAAAGGGCATGATTTTTCTGTCTTCGCCTACGTTTGTGCATGTTGACACCTACTTGGTGGCTTTCAAATATATCTCCTTATAATCAAGCATGTAATTAAATTTCATAAGGAATGGCTGTTACGCAACCGATTTTCAACTTGCCGTTCTGTGAAATGCGGTTAAGTAATGCCACGATGAAAATCGCATCCATCTTGCCATTGTCCTCTACATAACAGTGACTCGCCGCGTTAGAGTACTTTTTTTCCCGTCACGTCCGTTATTTAACAGCCTTGGCAAAAACAAAGAAGGGGAAACCTATAGTGACACAGTAACAATATGCACACAGCAAAGAGAGGAGAAAGACGTGACGTAGGCTTTAGTTGGGTAATATATACGAGTGATTAACTATTTATGTTAATATTAGGATGGGGATCTCATGTTTTAATTTTTTTATTTATTCACTATATATACAACCAAACTATATGATAGCTTCGGTCACCGCGATATGGTTCATTCAGTCGTTACAACTTACAAGTCGCTTCCATGCCATCACGACCATTATTTTGGATGCGTCCGTGTAAGCCATTTTCTTCCTTGTACTTAACACATGAGAAGAGGTTACACCAAGGCCTAAACCAAAATTTCATCATGTGAGCAATACTGCCTAAGATACCTTATATTGAGAGAAATTAACAGACGTCGCCAGTAATTAGTTAAATCTTAAATATCATCGATATGGATCGCAGCCCAAGATAACCAGGCTCCACTGGAGAGGGCTTCCTGCAATATTTCCCTGTCCAGCCTGTGTTTCATCATACCTTTTTTTCCTGAATCGTGGCTTCCGTGCACGCCTCCCTCTTCTAAGCTAAATCCTTGTTCTCCTTTCCCTGCTTTTCCTGGCTAGAGAAAGGCGAGATTTCTCAGAACAACGAACATCATTGCGACATGTGAAGTGTTCGGGTGTATACTACCTCCGTTTTTAGTTGTACCATATTGACTTTTAGCACTATTCATGTTCTTCACTTCGACCTTTTTGCATTGTTTATATGTTAGGAAAATTAGAGTATATTTTCTTGCTAGATTTGTCTCGGTGTCTAGATTCGACATATCAACTTTGTATAATTTTTACTTTTTACACAATCGTAGATATTAGCATTTAAAGTTGTGTTTTGGCAAACGTGCCAAATCTTTAGGGTACAACTACAAAATTCGGAGGAAGTTTTTTCTAAGATTTTTAGGACTAGCTCACTCTTTTGTTTCCCCCCCCGGCCCCCCTATAATAGTTACTAAATGCAGCTAGTAGCTACTAGAATTTGCTAGATGTTGTAGTGCTCCTGTTAACAGCAAATGTGATACAAATTCTTGTCCAAAAGAGCTGTGTTAAGTTTTTACCTCTACCAATTACTTGTTGCACATTATGCAGCTGTGGCAGATTCACGTTGCTGAGCAAATGATCTTGGATGATATAGAGGCAAACCCTGACAAATATAAAGGGAAGAAACTGTCTGAACTGACCGATGAAGAAGAGTTTGATGAGCGAAATAGTGTGGAATACACCAAAGCTTATTACAAGAAGAGTCTTTTACCAAAAATGATATTGGTAAGCATACTCGTTCTATCATGGTCCTTGTTTTATTATTAGGTATAATTTTGCTCTGAAATATCAGCTGTACTGGTATTCTTCTTTTGATTGGCAGAAAACAAGTGTCAAAGAACTTGATCTGGAGTCAGCTTTTGCCGAGCGTCAGGTTCATTTCTCGCTTCTCTAAATCAATGCAATATTTTCTGTATCACCTTTCCCCCCTCTCGATTAACAGAGAAAAATGGTCCAAGGAGAATGAGGAGTGGAGAAAAGGTAAACACAAGGGCAAAGGAAATTGGTGTTGAAAAAGAACAGACTATTGACAAAATAAAATTGTAATTGGGTCCTACTTCCAATACATTATTGTTCCTCAATAGGCTAAGATTATGTAGTGCAATTGATGATCAGTCTCCACTGTCGTGCAATGTTATTAGAAACAAGTTTGTGAATCAATGCCTGATTACAAAGAAAATGTTGTTATAATTGGTGTGCGGTGTTTAGGTTTTTTTAACATATTCTCCTTTTGTTTAGCTCCATAATAGACTTGAAAAAGAAGCAGAAGAAAGAGGGGAAGATTACAAAGTTGCCAAACTAAGGCGAAACTTAGAGATGGATGAGTATGATTTCATTCACTGGCGTCGATCATTTGAGGAAAGAGAAGCTCTGCTGCGAGACATAAGCTGGTACCTTCGCTGCTAATAACTGCATTAAGTGTATCTTCTGTGTGCTTGTAGGGCCTTCCACATGTGTGTTGCCGCCATGCCCCCCTCCCCCAAAAGAATCCCATCATCAGGGCAGAAATGTTCAAATTGACCACAGGAGGATAGAGACTCTAAAATGAAGATAACATTGTTTTTTTTTCTTCACTTAAATTTTAAAATTGTGTACATTTATGATCATCATCCAAAGAAAGCGAACCTCTTCCAAGTTTACAAAGGTGTTTGAATAAGTGCTGTATAGCCTTTCTGGTGCGAATATTAGCCTCAGATTGCCGTTTACTGAAACTTCAATTCTTGTTGCAGTCGCCAAGCTCTTGGCCTACCTTTACAAGAACCAGGGAGGTACATTGATCCCAGTATTCTTGGCAAGGATCAATATGACCCTTCAAACCCCTTGTATCGCTATGACTATTGGGGAGAGCCAAAGAACTCAGAGAAGACTAAGCAAGAACGGATGACAGATGCCCACAACAAATCTATTGTGGGAAAGGGCAATGTTTGGTATGAAATGTCTTATGAAGATGCAATAGAGGAAATGAAGCACAGGAAACCCAATTTAAAGGATGCTGCAGGGAGTAGGAGTGACGAGGAAGCAGAAGAGGATGACAGTGATGATGACTTCGACTACAGCATTCTAAGTGACTCGAGTGCTGAGTATGCTAGCCAACCTCATGTAAATGGGACACAATCATCTAGCATATCAGATGAAGGTATGTTTGAAGATTAGTTAAGCAATGAAATTGATTAAAAAAATTGAATTTTGTTGTTTGTAGTTTTGTACAGTAATTCAATTCTAGGAAAGTAGGAAATTTTGGTCACACTTCTTATAGTATTAGAGACTATTAGTTGAGGATATCGAGTAGTTATGTTCATGTATATCTCAGATCTAAAAGGTGGTGATTTGTATAGAATGACTGGAGATGAATATTCTTGAGCTTACTTTTAGCATAGGTTAATGCTATTTTTCCGAAAATCTGTTTAGTGTGATTTTGCTATTTTTACTTAAGATTTTCCTCCACCCACCCTCATCACTAATTTTTTTTGTGATAAATGTAAGGAATTTAGTGGAAAATTTTAACTTAGGATCCTGAGCTTAGGTGTAATTCATGTTTAGCTCCCATATAACAGTTGGTCTTATAAGACTGCATACTTGTAAATTAAAATTAGGCGACGGTCCAAGCCAAATATTAAGAAAAGAGCAAGCCGTTTTCCAAAGAAAGTGATTAGTTTAATTCATATCGTGACCTGTTTTTTCAATTTCGTAACATGTTTAGTTCATTTAATGCTCAAAGTGTCTAATTTGTTCAGTGATTAGTTTTAATACATTTAGTGACTAGTTAAATTTTTACGGCAAGTCTTATGTTTTTATAAAGAAATTGTTTGTTATAATTCAAAATCAAAACTGAAATTTGGAAAGGAGGAGGGAAAGGATGACTAGAGTGGTGCTAAATGTTTAGGATGGTGGGGCGGGTTTTGTAGAGACCCACAAAACCCCCCTGCATCCGCCCCGGGTAGGGGGGATGGGGGAAGGTTTCGCGGGTGATGGGGCGGGGATAGGGATGAAAATAGTACCCGCCGTGGGTGATGGGGGAGGCTGTGGATGTTCGATTGTACCCGTCCGATCCCCGCCCGATCCTCGCCCCGCTTTATCCCGTGTATGAATAAATTTATGTTTTAATATAATTTATCTTTTTTAAAAAATTTACAATTTGTTTCTCTAGGCCCAAAACCTTTAGTAAACTGACATTGGGGCGGGGATGGGGGCAGGTCTAGCGGGGGTGAAGCGGGTGTGGGGATCCATGTGAGTGAGGCGGGGATGGAGATAAGATTTTCTCCCGCCATGGTGATGGGGCGGGGATGGGGATGAGTTATTTAGGCGGGAATGGGGATAGCAATGCCAACATCCACCCCGTCCTGCCCCATGAACATCCCTAGTGTTGGGTTAGAGTAAGATGAGATGAGCTTGTTAGTAAAATACTTCATCCGTTTTAATGTAAATGATACACTTTATTTTTCACGTTTATCAAAGAAGCGATTTAAGGGTGTAAACGAGTAAACTTTTCGATGAAATTTTAATACAAGCAAAAATGAGACTCTATATTACTTGTGCTAAAATTTCACCGAAAAATTTAATCATTTATACCCTTAAATCGTTTCCTTGATAAGCGCGAAAACAAAGCGTATCACTTATTAAAACGGAGGAAGTATGAGATTTGATTGGTCTAATTTTAATATAAAATTAGACCGTCCCTTTTAATAATTTGTGCCCATATAAAGTAGCATGAGGGCTAATGGTGTGAGAGTTTCATTAGATTCCATGACATAGTTATCGTTTTGAATTAAAGAGTTGTGTTTCGGGTTAATAGTTAGGACCTCCGTTCTCTTAACCTATTTTTAGTTTAGTTCAGTTCTGTTCCATTCATTTATTCCTAGTTTAGTTTAGTTGTCAACAATACTTTTAAAGTGTCTTTGGCAACACAGATAAACTGACTTAAATGATAAGGAGCTTAGTTATTTCTAATCAATTAAATGAATAGAATTGTTTGGCAACTATCTGAAATAGCAACTCTAAATAAGGTGATTTAGATTTTTCACTGTTGAACTCTAATATAAGATTCCAGCTACTTATTTCATTTAATTCTACCAAATAACTAAAACTTTTTGGTACCTTATTACCTTGAACACCTTATCAGTTTCAGGTAGGTACATTTTATAGAGAAGTTAACTTATCAGATCAGCTCCACTTTAGCTAATGTTGTTAAATAGAGTCTTATTATCACATTTCACCATTCCTTTCCGTTCAATTTTAGTTTAATTTAGTTCATTGATTTTTCAATTTTTGTTCCAGTTATGTTCAATTGAGAGTTCAATTCAGTTTAGTTTAGTTCAGCTCATTTATGTCAAATAGAACAAGCTTTTAGTCTATTTGATACAACAACAACTAAGCCTTATTCCCAAAATGATTCGGGGGCGGCTAACATGAATGATCATCTAAAACCGTAGCAAAAAGAGATGGCATCGACAAGTATGATAAAAAATTTTTAAAAGTTTTTAAGTTTTAAAAAGTATTTAGAAAAAGTTTAAAAGTTTAAGCAAAAAGTTTCAAATGATAAACAAATAAATAAAGTAATCACACCCCTTCCTCCACGTGAATACTACCCCTCCACCCACTTCTATCCAACGCCATACTCTCCTCGATACCAAGTAACCCTATATGACTTTCAATTACCTTCATTCAAGTCATCTTAGGTCTTTCCCTGCCCCTTACAATTTGATTACTCCTCCACTCTTCAAATCTTCTCATGGCGCATCACTTAGTCTCCTTTTCACATGATCGAACCATCTTAAGCGATTTCCCCGCATCTTTTCTTCAATAGATGCAACTCTAAATTTTTTCTGTATCACTTCATTTCTTAATAGGTTCTTCCTTGTGTGACCACACATCCCACCGCCATATACGCATCTCTGCCACATTCATCTTATGAACATGGCATTGTTTCACCGCCCAACATTTGGTGCCATACAACAAAACAGGCCTAATTGTCGTGCGGTAGAATTTTCCCTTCAATCTTTGGAGAATGTCGTAACAAAGGAACCCGGTGGCCCTTTTCTACTTTAACCAACCCTCATTAATTCTGAGCCACGTCTCTATCGAGTTTTGCATCCTTTTGGAGGATACATCAAAGGCAACGGAAGACATTTGATCCTTGAACCACTTTGCCATCCAAAAGTGATCGCCCCTGCCTCGCTGCTTCTAACCCCACAGAACTTGCACTCCAGATACTCCGTCTTGCCCCTGCTCAATCTAAAACCACGAGCTTCCAATGTATGTCTCCTCAATCCCAACTTACTTTCAACATCTTCTTTTGTCTCATCAATCAATACAATATCATCTGCAAACATCATACACCACGGTATATCATCTTGAATTGAACTTGTTATTTCGTCCATGACTAGAGCAAAGAGAAAAGGAATAAGTGCAGAACCTTGATGCACTCCGATCGTAATAGAGAACTCTTCTGTCTTCCCCACTGTAGTCCGCACACTCGTAGTTGCCCCCTCATACATGTCCTTGATGATATCTATATAATTTTGTGAAACGCCTTTCTTTGCCAAAGCCCACCA
This sequence comes from Patellifolia procumbens, assembly GCA_947645195.1. Classification (NCBI taxonomy): domain Eukaryota; kingdom Viridiplantae; phylum Streptophyta; class Magnoliopsida; order Caryophyllales; family Amaranthaceae; genus Patellifolia; species Patellifolia procumbens. The sequence goes on from CANSGD010000290.1 coordinate 485,713, forward strand.
AAGTATTTCTCTTGATACTCTATCATATGACTTCTCCAAATCAATAAAACCATATGTAGATCCTTCTTCCTATCATGGTATAGTTCTGTTGTCTCTTTCATGAGGTGAATGGCCTCTATAGACGATCTTCCTGCCATAAATCCAAATTGGTTTTCCGATAACTTTACATGTTTCCTAAGTCTTTGTTCAATAACCTGTTCCCGAATGTTCATCGTATGACTCATTAGTTTGATTCCTCGATAGTCGATACACTCTTGTACTGTTGTACATCGCCTTTAAAGGAATCAAAATACTCTTCCTCCACTCTGATGACATTTTGTTGTGTCTCCAAATCATATTCAAGAATGTTGTCAACCTTTCAATTCCTCTCTCCCCTCTAAACATTTTCAAACTTCGATAGGTAAGTCGTTCGGCGTTGTAGCTTTCTTCAATCCCATCTTTTTTATTGCTGCTATGACTTCCCCCTTTTGAATCCTCCTCATAAACTCTCAATTTACCATACTTGGCCGATGTGTACGCCCCCAATGTGTTGTGCCTGATCACCATTGAACATGGTATCAAAATTCAACCTCCATCTATCCTTTATTAGTTATTATTATTTTGATCATTAGTTAGTAGTTATGATTTATTGATTATTAGTTATGTTTTTAAGTTAAAAGTGATTGTAAAATGAAACTTTTAGATTTTATCCATCCAAAAAAGAGCTGTTGAATAATTCTTTTTAGATAGCTTACAATCACCAAAAAGATTTTGTCGTGTTGAATTCAAAAATGAGAACCAAGTTAAGTTTATAACTAAACTAAACTAATGAAAAGTAATTGGTTCTTACTTAACACCGTTGCATGATTAGTGATCAATTAATCCCTTATTAAATTTATTAAGCCTCAATATCCACCATCCACAAAAGTTAAAGAAACCAACCAACAATTTCGAGAATGATTAGATAATCTAGATGCATATGCATCATAATGTCCCATCTTCTTATCACGACATCTTGACCAAAGGGATTCCTCAGTAGTTGTTCATTGACTTTAGCATCCTCCTCCCATTCCGGCTGTAGGTGTAGGGGGTGTGATAGACACTAATTATATATTAATATTGATATGTTCATTATATATTCTGTCAACATTTGACTATGTAAATGATGTTAAATATTTCTCATAGTTTTGGAAAGTCATACCTATATATATTGGTTAATGAGAAAGTCTCCAACTAAGAGAATCATACAAATAAACTAACAACCACACTTAGTGATTTATAGTTTAGAACAATATAAGCGCGCTTGTAAGATTCGTCTCCTTACATATTTATTAAAAATTTCATAAGTTTTACTTATGGATATGTCAAGGAACAAATACTAAAAGTAGTACATTGGCATGAATGATAAAATACAAATGACCTAAAAAGAATCAGAGGAAGTACATGCTTAGTTAGATATTTCATATAGGATCCTAGGATTAGTGGGCCGTAGTGCTGGAAACATTGGGAGACATTGTACTCCTATCCAAATTGTCGTTTGTGAAAGTGAAATATAATGTAGTTGGTTAGAGAATTTCTATCAATTCAAGGAGATTTTTTGATCGATTTCCATCTTACCATTATGCCCTTCACATAAAAATGTTGCTTCTCAATAAATTAAGTTTGGAATCACATCTTTGGAGTAGAATGATGACGTCATAATAGTCCCTTTGAAGTTTGTCGTGACTTGCAAAAGCAATATTTTCCGGTCCTCCAAACATGTATGCAAAAGAAAAGAATAATCTCTTCACCAATTTCGTTCAATAGAGAGTCTCGTTTGCCACCAATGCGATCGTCTATTTACCCATTCATAGATTGGATCTTCCTCGAAGAGTCCCTCTAGTCCGCGAATGTTCCTACTACCTTTAGTGAGTTTGAAGTCCTTAATATACTTGATCTTGTCTTCATCTTGAACAGGGATGTTGGGTCCCATTGGCCAGAGACCATTCTAGAAAAGAAGATTTAGAGGGCTGGAGGGTTTTGAGAACGGTTGGTGGTTTCATATGGTAAGATTGAACATGGATTATATTGTAAGGTATGTAAGAATGATAATGGATCGGACCCGGTTCTACTAAATTTTAAGTCCACTCCACCACAATGGACTCGGACTTTTTCCCTCCTATATTGATTAGGATGGTATATTCTCATATTCGGACTCGAACTTTTAAATTGTCTCATATTCGGATTAAATTAGCATTTATGAACAAAATTGTAATGTCTTATTCAATTTCTAATTGTCGAAATTTACTAACCCTATTTATGTGCTTTTCATCAATTAATTAATGGAAAAAAAATGTAATAACTGGATTCAAATCGAATCTTACCCCAGAATCGACCCTTATTGGATTTCATTCGAATTTTTATGTTTTCTAATTTAGATCGGACTTTTTCCTTCGGATCGGGCCGAAGAGGTGAAGTCTTCACTTTTTCTCTCCTAGTCTAGAGAGAAGCTGTGGGTGCACAGAGAAAATCATAACTAATACCCACGTTGCATTTCTCCTCTTCACCTCCCTTTTTTCATTATCTATCCAACTCTTTCATCAAGAAGCCACACAAAAGAAATCAACTATAAAACCAGATTACCATTGCAGTAAAAATTATTTTCAATACAAATTATATTTAGTTGGCAATGTTCTCTATAAAGCAGTTGACGGGAATCTAAGACCTGAGAATCTCAAGCAATATCTTGTTTTCTTTTTCGACAGTAATCTCAAGTAATCTGCATATGCTTAATATAAAGTCTGATATTCAAGCCTAATTTCCGGACGAGCACTGCAAGGAGATCCAGTGGCCTTCCAACTCCGCACACTTCCATAACCAGCAATCGAGGTCATTGATCTGAAGGAGTAATCTCGCTGGTCTCATATCAGTAAACCTCTTACATCACCATGCCCCCATCAATTGTCAAAACCTGCACTCAAGAATGTGAATCAATTTTTTCACAACGAACAGAAACTGCCAAATTACAAAGTACTGATAATACCTGTCCAGTGATATAACTGGCAGCAGGATTAAGTGCCAAAAATTCCACGAGTCCTGCAACTTCTTCAGGTTGACCGTATCGTCCTGCAAATATTTCCCACGAGTTTAGCACCACATCACTTTTCTTTTTCCTTCAATGAACCCCAATTAGAATAAGAATAAGCAAAGCAATATATTAATTCAAATAATCATCAGCAACTAATCATATACTACCATGCAGTTAGCAAGACTATTACTTTTCACCACAATAAAAGCAGCTACTCACGACTCACCAAGGGGGATATTCTCCAGAATTTTCTTTTCAATGTTGTCTCCGAGTTTGGCTGTCATGTCAGATGCAATAAATCCTGGGGCAACAGCATTCACCTAATATCAAAAGCCTTACAGTCAGATACATTGCTGGAAGCACACTTACAGTGTTTGAAGACCCTTCTGGTATGAGGTATGGCGTCTGGATGAGTGATGATATGGGAGTATTGGTTCACTTCAAATGCAAAGTCAAAACCCTCTCCCCACATTTTTTCTCACCTCATTCCTTCTCTCTTTCCAACTTCTGAATATTTGGTGCAAACAGCGTCAACATCCTACCCCCCCCCCCACCAAACAACCCCCACTTACTTTCTCCTAGTCCCTCTACAAATAACTTTAATCAGGAGCAACTCTAACAGTCTAAATGGTATTCTAGTGCACTGGCACCAGCAGTGCCCACAAGGTCAAATCAAAATTTCAATCTAGAGAAATTTTCATGGAATTTCCTGAAGTCAATGATGGCAATCAAACCCCTCTTGGTGGTGGAAGGGGAGAGGCAATGAGCCGGTAAGTGGTGACTGCAATAGTGGTACAAGAAAAAAAGGTATGAGAACCCCTTGAGGGTTTAGAGGGTGGGCCTCACAGGTTTCAGTTTTGATATAGTTGTTAAACAAAAAACCAAATATGGTTTTAATTGATTCAAAACCCATACCTATATTGTGAGCCAAATGCCCATACTGTAATAAATCCCCAATAACATGATGCTTATATGATCACATAATGTAAGCACAAATGCACAAAATATCTTATTATCTTATACAAGGAGAAGAACTCAGGTACTTGCATTAATGTTTCTGCTGGCATACTCCTTTGCTACAGATTTTGTGAAACCAATAACACCAGCTTTTGCGGCACTGTAATTTGCCTGCCCAGCATTGCCAATAAGACCAACCACCGAAGCGACATTTATGACTCTTCCCTGCGTAAGTAGTCAGAGAACATTGACGAGTGAATGGCTCAAGGAAAATTCCAAAAATGAAAAATAAAACCTGAGTTCCCATTTGATTCATATCAAACTAGCACTTTGTAATTTCAGCTCATTCAATCTTTCAACATGCTTATTCTTTGCCATGAAAAAACAAGAGTTCACATATACCTTTCTCTTCTTCATCATTATTTTGGCAGCAGCCTGCAACAAGAAGATGAAAATTTATTCCTGCTAACTCAAATACTCCATGGACAACACGGTACTGCGGACTGCACAAACCTGAGTGCACAGAAAGACCCCAGTGAGGTTCAAATCAATAACCTCTTGCCACTGAGATTTTTTCATTCTCATCAACAAGCCATCTCGTGTAATACCTAAACAACATAGAACACTATGGTTGTGAGATTTCATGAATGACAGATAATTTCACCTGTAGTAAACGATCCTGTTCTTAATAGATGGATATGAACTAACAACTCAGAATTTTAGGAGAATAAAATCAGGGTCATCAAGATAGCTGCTGTAACCTGCATTATTCACCAGTATATCAACAGTTCCCCACGCGTCTACAGCCTGCACATGGAAATCATATAAAAATCCACCGACTAAGTATCCTCTGATGTTCCACCAATATTTGTTATAACAAAATTTTATGAGTTATTGAAGTTCATCACAAAAGCAAAGAAGCTCACAGTTTTTATCATCGATTCTACATCTTCTTCTTTGGATACATCACCCCCAAATGTAAGTGCTTGACCTCCGCAAGATTCAATCTGTCAACATATGGAAACAACAGAAATTTTACAACTAAGAGAGACAATAGAAGTTGAGAGTAGAAGGGCTTGCAAAAAGAAAGAAAACGGATAGGTCTGGAATCAAATAATTAAATGCACACTTACATCACCAACGTTAACACCATTGTTTCTAAACCCAATACTACTCTTTAATTACCTTTGCTCGTTAACAATAACCTTCAACAGCAATAAGAGAAGAGTGTGTTTCTCAAGACCAGCACTAGCTCACAGCACTATTGATATGTTTTAAACCTCAAACCAATGACCAAACAAGTAAAAAAACAAAGGGTCTGAAAGAAAGATTATGAACAACTGAAAGAGAAAGATAACCCACAACATCATTTATATAGTTGAAATGATTACTCGCAAATACTTTTCACTATTTAAAGCAATGGTAAGGTTTTCAACACAATACTCAAGTTAAACAAAAGAGTGTATCAAAGTGAATGAGAATACGGAGCTCTCTTAAGTACCTAAACCATTATATCTCATTATTCCCAGGGAGAGAAAAGCAGACCCAAGAAATTCCATTTTCATAGGAACACAACAAAGAAATCGACAAGTCTTTTAATCCCACAAGAGAACTGTGAACAAACAAATAAGTTGAATTGATCAAGGATCTAAGAGCATGGAGAGACACATGAGATATAAAGATATAGAACAAAGGCATAACAAACAGCAGATAATATATTTTATTGAGAGCAGAAACGCAACAATGCTATGTTACATCAGAAGTTTGAGTTCTCAAGTCCATCAAAACTTTTAAGACAGAAAGCAGACCTTCTTGGATACTTCTTCCGCCTCTTTTGATGACCTTGCATAGTTTACAAGAACCTGCAGTCACACAACCAGTTCAAGTATAATTAAATTTATGCAGAGGTCATAATTGCTCTGAAACCCAGTTCATTTAAACGATCAGAAAATCAGAAGCAGTTGACAGTTTCTTGCAAATATTTCTCCTTTTCCACAATGTTGAATTTTTCCAACCCTACATATATTTCATTTTAAACCTAATCTAACACACTCGAAGTGAGATGGATCCTAAGAGGCCATTCAAAGGGTTATCTCCTATTCGAAAACTTCAGGTCATTTTACTTACTACTGACAGGTCGTTTTTTATTAGGGTAATAAACTCCCAAGACCAGTCACAGTCTCACAGATGGAGAACAAACAAAACTGAAGCCCTTACAAACAGAAGTGAGATTAGCTACACTAAGATACCCCCATGTGACAGCCACAAACCTTACAACCAGCCTTCCCTAGAGTCAATGCGATAGCTCTCCCTAATCCTCTAGAAGCTCCAGTGACAACAACAACTGGGGATTCAACTTGTTGTACCGCAGCAACAGCAGCTTGTTCACCAGTTGCGACCTGGGCCTTAATAACTGAATTTGGGATCATTGGAAGACATCAGCATAGCTTAATCAGTGAAGATCTATATAGAAATTATAAACCATTATTAGAAAAATAGAACCGACAAGGTTGATCATATCAGTTATTCCAATAAAATCAACAGAAAAAGTTGTTCAAAATAATACAAGAAATATTGTAGTCATGAAAACAAAACTCGGCCGTTATGTAACGTAACGGCCGTTGAAGAACGGACTTTGAGCTTGTTGTTACACAAAATTCCGCTACGTAATGCCGCGATGAATTCACATCCATCTCGCGATGTTGTCTTTTACATAATGGTGACTCGCTGCAATAGACCCTTTTTACCCATTACTTCTGTTAATGAATTGGCCAAAAAAAGGAGATACTTCCTCCATTTTTTTAAAATGTGACACTTTCTATTTAGGAAGTTTCAATTTATAAGTTATACTTTCTTTTTTGGTCAATAAACTCTCTATCTCTCTCCTCTCACTTGGGTCTCCTTATTTTTTCCTCTCCATCTCTTTCCTTCCCAAAAAATGCCTAGGAGTTCGTAAATCTAAAAGTGTCGCAATTAAATAAAAACGGAGGAAGTAATATACATAATAGCACAAAAATAGTTAGGCACATACCAACGGAAGGAAAAAAGCTTCCCTTAGGCTTTCAAATTGGATATATATATGGTTAGTATCAATTTATATTTATAATAGAATATGGAACTCATTTTTTAGGTAGTTTTTTGTTCACCGTATGTATAACCCAACCATATAATAGCTCTAGTCAAATTAAGTTATGAGAATACTTATAAAACTTCATAAATGCAAATTTGAGGTTAATAAATTAACGGTGGAAAACATTCACACGGCGTTAACCGCGATTTGCTTCTATTCGACCATTACAGCCGCTCCTGCGTCATCTGCGATTTTCTTCCTTTCTTATAGTTGATGGATATGCTTAATGAATATCATCTCACAAAGATCTCAATTCTCAACATATGATTTTAATGGATGTCCTCTAACAAATATTTCAACGGACATTCTAGAAATCTTGTAGTTGATATGGAGAATCAAAAGCTCAACAAGCCCCACTAGGTCAGTTGGAATATCAGGGGAAGTCAGTTCACATTATTCCATCCATAACATTAAAAACACGATTATGGGAAAGGAATGAGAAAGAATTCCATCATAGAGCAAGCTTGGACAGTAAAACAAATGAAGAACAGATAAATCAGAACAGGTTTGAAGCTTTCAGCTAGAATTTTAAGTTTATTAGTCACCCAGGTCATGGAATTTTATGCGTTTTTCACAGACAGAAATCCGTACAACTATCAAGGATAAGGCTACCCAGCAACAACGAGAAGATTCGGGGAGGTCCAAATGTATGCAACCTACCTCTAAAAGGACTAAACATAAAAGAGAGTAAAATACAACAGCAAGGCAGAATGAATCTCAATCGAAAGCAATTCATGTAGTCATCTAGTGTGTTCCACTTCAGATGTTATTAGGTGTTAGTTGGGGGTCACAACATCTAAACATCCTGACCCTTAATAGTCAAGGACTCAAGGGTCCATAGAGAGACTGCCCATTTCAATTAATTGATGGCCTGTTTGGATTCTGGGATTTCATCGAAATTCTAGAATTCAACCATATAACTAGTTTGAATAATCCAAGAATTTAGAATTGCATTTGTCCGAACTCCAAGGATCATAAAAAATCAACTTGTATGTGTTGCAAAGTAGACGTGTCAGGAAAGGCCTTGTAGTTGGTAGTATGAGCCTATGAGGTGTAAGTTACCAAGAAATGTGGCGTTTGCGGATGTTGTGAGAAAACCACTACCAATAAGGGCGGCGTGTAAAGAGGAGAAGGAATTTGGCCTAGAGGGGGACATTCGTATTCATGTGCCAAATCCCGGAGTTTGGGCAAGGAGCTCGGACGAGCAAAAATGTGCTTGGATGTGCAAATGAGCAAAAGCTTAAGAAAGTGGGTTGTGGTAAGGGTTCGGACGAGTAGCGTTCTTTGCTCGCTGGGACGATCAGTATGACCACATAGTTACGGAGTCACGTGCTCTATATTTTACGGGTGTGTTTAAAGCTTTCTTAGGGGCGTCTCCTATGAGACTAAGGGAGTATGAAAGGTCCTTAACGACCCTAAATCTAACATGATGAGATTGGTGAAATCCAAGAGCATTCTAGGGACTGAGAGAAAGCTAAAAGGGAAGAAAACACCATTGTTAAGGGTTTTGTCAATTGAACAACATAAAGAGAAATTGTTTGCTAGATAGTGTCATTCTCTTTGTACTCCATTGATGTAAATGGAGAAGTCATCAATACAAAGCTTTTAGTTGATCGTTTTGCTTAGTTATTAGTGTTGTTTTCTTTCTTCATATCTATAACTTGTTCCTCAATTCATAACGGCTTTATCGACGTTTATTAATCATCTTATTCCTGACTCCTGAGCGATCACAGTACCAAGCATAAAAGTGGCGACGTTTTGATGTGTGAGGATAAACTCAAAACGCTATAAAACAACCTACATTTTCCATTATAAAGAGTTACACGTATAAAGTCGATACGAATTCAATCAGAAATCATCTAGTACAACAAACAAAATAAAATACCTAAGCCTCTTTGGAATTGGCAATCCACTCAAGTACTATGCCATATAATGCGAAACAAAGACAAGGTTCATACAGGCAGTGTTAATAAACAACATGCAAGTAATCATCCAAAAAAATAGATGAAATGGAATATTAAAAAAAAAAAAAAAGGATTTACCAGAAGAATTGGAGGAGGTCAGAGGTCTAGAATGGGAGAGACGGAGCGACGGTGAGGCGATGCGGAGTTGAGAGATCCGGCGACGGAAAGGCAAGGCTAAGCCGGAGCTCTCGAGTTTGACGATAGAGGTTGCGGCTGAAGCTGCTGCTGCGGCCATAGATAATCAACCGAGTGAAAGTGGCCAAAAACACAGACAGACGTAAAGAGTGATAATGAGCGTGTGCTTGCCTGTCTTGTTTGCTGATATGTCCTTACGAGTTACGACTCCATGCTTGGAAAACTCCGTCGGTAAAGCTGCTACAGAACTTCGAAAGGAAGGTTATACATGGGGCGGGTTTGGTGGATACTAGGATTACCTACCTTTTCTTTTGGGTATGCAAATCCAATGCCAAGTTTATTTATGTTTAAACGTTTTTTAATTTATGTTTATTTTCAATAGAAAAAAAAAACAGTAAAAGCTTTATAAATTGATAATTTATTATTCGTTATTATACAATTTTATTATATTAAGACGTTTATGTCTAATCAATATAGTTAGGTTCTGCTAAAAACCTATGATTTGCTCACAACTAAAAACTAACAGTTCTGATTGGAAAACAAGGGGTACATATAAGATTTAAAATGGTAAATATTACGATTAAAGGGGTATGCATGCTTCTAATATCAAAGTTGTGCTGCTAATATCAAAGTTGTCCGTATTTACAAAAGTGACATTAATGAATACAAGCGTACCCCCTTTATTTGGTTTCCACGGTGAAAACAGTTTCACCGGATCCTCTTCCACTGAAAACAAGACTTATACTGAAAAACTGAAAACAAGGCCTGTTGACCGTTGATTTGGGTGCGATCAGATCTAACGGTGAAAAAACAATTCCATCAGCCCCATCATAAGACGCGGAAAACAAGAAGAAATTGGTCCCAAAAATAAAACCTCCACGAAGAAACACGAAGCTCCCCTCTCTTTCGTGGTGAAAATCATGAAAAGCTCAAATTGAACCTCCCCCTCTCTTTCGTGGTGGAAATCACAAAAAGCTCAAAATGAACCTCCATATCAACACAAAACACGCGATATTTAAGTATAATCAAGATACAGAAAGGTCAAATTTCAACAACACCAAACATCGACATCCTACTAGCGAGGTAAATCTTTATTCTTTTGGTTCGAAAATTCATGTACCAGTTCATATTATGAGTTTTTCGTTTCAAAAACCCTAATTCTCAATTACTATATCAATTCTAATTCAAAACTTTTTAAAATAGCAGGTTGTTAGCGTTTAAATCATCTACAAGGTCTTGTTTCTGAAGTACTTCACTTAATCTTGTTTTTAAATCATAAACCCTAACTTTCAATTCTCCAAAATCTTTTATAACTTCTCTTTTATGAATAATACTTGTTAGCTGCAATGTTATAGTTGAGAACTCTAAAGTAGTTAATTGTTAGCTGCAATGTTGTTATAATATAATAATACTTATTTTCTTCATGATTTTGATAATTTTACCATGTACCTGTTTTTTACACATTGAAACCCTTTTATGAATTACTAGTTGTCGCGCGCGGTGCCGAATATGTCATGGTTGCATAAGTTGTTATTCTTTTGTCAAAGTAGCTTGGGGTAGCCGAAGTTGCGGTAGAAGGTCAAGAGGTGATTTGTATCTGTTGTTGTTGTTGTTTAAGATGACACAATTATAACAGTAGTAATGTAACAACACTAAAAAAATGGCTAGTTCACTAAATAACAAGGAACATTTATTTGTAATACCCCGAGTTCTGAAACTGAATAAATTATATTATTAGCTTAAGAAGCACAGTTGTTTTAAGTAAACTTGAAGAATACGGTATTTGTCCTGATGATGGACAGGTGTATGGTTGATATTGGGAGGCTTCTGCTGAGATGTTGCTTCGTTCCCGAACCTGCAAAAGGGGAAAACCAAATCGGAGGTTTGGGTTTGATTCCCTCTCCGATGCTTAAGTCAGTGTTCAATAGATAATAGCTGGGTATGAATTTTGACAGAGTAAGTTTAAGAGAGAGTTGTTGTTCCCTTTTTACCTGATTATGAGGGACTATTTATAGTATCTATGTGTAGAAAAGAGAACCCTAGGATGAAGGAATGTGATTGGTTAGGCAATGGGAGAGCGGCACTTGTCATGGTCTGATTGTCCTGAGCCTTTTATCCAATCACCTTCTTCCTCTTTAGGGAATTTGGGCTGATTATTCCCTCTTTTAGGGAATAGTTGGGCCTCTTGTTTGCAGAATTGATGATATCATTAGCTCCCCATAACATGCTGCCAAGTGTGGATGAGGGGGTGAGCCACGTGTCACCAATTCATTGGGCCACGTGGCCATCCCTGACTGGGCCACGTGTCCTCTTTAGATATGTTACAACATTTGCCCCTAAAAGGGAAGGTATCTGAATCCAATACTGATATATTTCCTTTTATCAGTAGTAATAATTCTAGTTTTACTGAAGTAAGTCCAATTGTACCGAAAGAAAGGGCCAATCAAATGATGTGGGATGCTGACGTGCCCCTCTCACAAGGTGACACGTGTAAAATTACTGTGGGAGGAGAGAGGTCTTTTTACCCTCCTATAAATATCCCCCTCCTCTTCATTTCCTCACTTTCTGTTTTCAGAGTTTTGAGAGCATTCTAGAGAGAGAGATATTTTTAGAGAGAAGCACAGATCGTCCGAAGAGCCGCTTTTGTTCAACGTTCATCTGTCTTCAGCCCACCTGTCAAAGCTCGTCAGGTATCTTTCCTCCTTCCATTCTTTTATTTATTCATTTATTCTTTATAAATAAATGGAATCCTCATCCTCGTCCAACACCCTTGGCCGTCCGAGAGAGTGTCTAGGCCCTAGAAATAAACTCCAAACATCCTCGAGTTCTTCTAGAGTTGGACCTTTTTTAGGCGGTCCCTTTGTGTATTTTTGTGCCCATCAACCTTGTCCGACGTCCCAGTCTCTGCCTGTGCAGGGTATTCTGGCGCGCGTCAAGCAAACTGCTCGTTTAAGACGCCAGCTAATCCTTCCAACCTCTAGCTCAGAAATAGAGGAATCAACTGGTCGAGGCCCACAAAGGGGCCCTACTAAGATTCCAGAACGATCTCCCTATGGGGATGATATACAGCTAGGTGAACAAAGTCGACCCTATTCTGACCCAGAATCGTCCGTGGCAGGGCCGTCTGGGCTTCAGGAAGAGAACCCTCTTTTATATGATGATGACGAGGATGAGGAGCTTGTTGATGAGGTGGAGGTTGATGACGAAGCCCAAGGGGATGATGCAGAGGAAGCTGAGAAGGAGGACGAGGGAGATAGTGAGGACGAGGGAAGTGCTTCACCCACTCCATCTGAAATTCGCAGAACCCTAGGAGACTTAGCAGACCCTGGGACCATAAAGATAGATAGGGCTTGGCTAAAGAAGCTTGGAACTGATCCCTATCATTTATGGGCAGCTATTCCCATAACAAACTATGAGTTTGTCATTCCTTCTAAGGGGCAAACCTTTCTTGACTCCAAATACGGCCAATTTCCTGTTTATAAACTGGCCTTAGATTGTGGTCTTAGGTTTCCCCTTCACCCTTTCATAGAGGAGATACTGCGTCATTATAACCTCGGCCAAAGTCAACTGGCTCCCAATGCATGGCACAACGTCCTGACCTTTATAGCTACCTGTGAGCTTAAAGGTTATCCCCTTTCTTTAGCCGCCTTCACTCACATGCACTATTTATCCAAGATGCCTAAGACGGTGGATGGCTCTTGGTTTAGTATATGTAATCGGACTGGCTTTATGACGGCTTGGGGTAAGCCGTCAAAGATGCATGGCTGGAAGTCTCACTTCCTTTATCTCCGGGCCCCCGACGAGGAAACAGCCAAACGTTATAGGCACCGTAGTCATGCGGTTACCCATACTGGACGTGGAGCTCCCCTCCTGGGCCTGGAGAATAAATTTGACGACATGGTGGTTGACCACTTCAAAGTGGTGGAGTATAAAAAGGAGGATCGTCCAACCATCAAAGGCCCTGCCGGCTGGATACCCTTCAAGGAGAGATTTTATAGTAACAAATTTTTAGTGGCCGCTGGACTTTGGTTAGGCGAGGATAAAGGTAATCCAATTTTTATAATTCTCCTCTGCTCCATCATTACGTCCTTGTCTCACTTTGTTTTTATTGTTTGTTTTCCAGAGGAAGCCAGATCATTGTTGACTCGCTCTCAGAGAGGCGAAATGGAGCCAGCTCGCTTTGCCCATAAGCTGCGCATGGAGGCGGCCAAGAAGCCTGCCGAGAAACGGGGCACCACCCTGGTAAGACAGCCACTTCTAATTCTTTTCAAACTTTCAACCCAATATTACTTGTAAAAGGAGGGTGTCCGGGTATTCAATCATTGGACGTTTTTCTTTATTGAACAAATTGTCTAAAGACAAATTGTTCTGAAAAGGAAGGCGTCCAGTTATTCAATCTATAGACGTTTTCCTTAAGTGAACAAATTGTGTTTGAACTATTTGATCTGAATGGGAAGGCGTCCAGGTAGGAAATCCTTGGACGTTTTCCTTTAGTGAACAAATTGCGTTTGAACTATTTGATATTGGAAGGAAGGCGTCTAGGATTTCACTCCTTAGACGTTTTCCTTCTTTGAAGAAATTGTTTATCAACTCTTATGAGAAGGAAGGCGTCCAGGTAGTAAATCCTTGGACGTTTTCCTTTGAAGGAATTGTACATCAATTAATTCTTATGAGAAGGAAGGCGTCCAGGTAGTAAATCCTTGGACGTTTTCCTTCTTTGAAGAAATTGTTCGTCAACTCTTATGAGGAGGAAGGCGTCCAGGTAGTAAATCCTTGGACGTTTTCCTTCTTTGAAGAAGTTGTTCATCAATTAATTCTTATGAGAAGGAAGGCGTCCAGGTAGTAAATCCTTGGACGTTTTCCTTCTTTGAAGAAATTGTTCGTCAACTCTTATGAGAAGGAAGGCGTCCAGGTAGTAAATCCTTGGACGTTTTCCTTCTTTGAAGAAGTTGTTCATCAATTAATTCTTATGAGAAGGAAGGCGTCCAAGTAGTAAATTCTTGGACGTGTTCCTTTATGGATCAGTTTGGATCTCTTTGTGCCCAAGTTGTTCAATAATCAGGAGAACGTCCAAGCTTTCTAGCCTAGGATGTCTTCCTTGATGAATCACTGGGTCTTATGGAATCTGAATACATAAGTCATTCAATAATATTTCGGACGGTTTCCTTCTGCAAGCAATGTGTACTAATAAATTTTTTTTTTTAGTCAAAAGCCCCCACTGCCAAGGCTGCAGACAAAGCTTCGTCTAAGCCTGCCAGTACGGTGCCCGCAGCCAGGAAAAGAGTTGCATCCACTCCTGACGAAGAGAAATCTCCGGCAAAGAAGAGCAAGAGTACTTTCAAGAAGAAAAGTACAACTTCTAGTATGTCGCAGGCTTTGAAAGCTGTTCCTGTTATCCAACTGGTTACCAGAGTACCTCGTCCTTTTGACGGAGGTAAGGTTAAGGGAGTGGAAGTCTCCTCCACCCCTTTTGTTCCAAACGAGGGGGAAATTCTCCCATTGGCTGATTTATCCATTCAGCCGGACGCGGCTGATATGCTTGACGTTGTTGAAGTGGGGGACCCGGACGCGGCAACCCCCCAAGTCTCGGCTTACAGTGGAGCTGCAGCTCGGCTGGAAAGTCAAATGCCCCCGGCCTACCGTGGTAGGTCTTTGTCTTCTGGTGAGTCTTATTCTCCAAACGTGGTCAGAACACTGAGAATTGGGGGACGATCACAGAGCCCGTCCAACCCACAAACACTTATTCTTCCTATCCGTATGTCTAATCCTCCACTCGTTACAGATAAGGGAAAAGGGCCAATGGCTGAGGGTCCTGAGGACGAGGATTATCCTGATGAGCCTTTCCCCTCCTTTGCCAAGTACTCAAAAATGGAAAGGGAACAGGTAAAGCGTGAAGTTTTTGACGCTTTCCCTGAACCTTATGTCAAGGGCTTGAGAGGAGCTGCTGCCGGCCATGTGGGTTACATAACCCAGCTGACTGCTGAGGTGAGTGCCACCTACTATCTTTTTTATATACTTAACATATCTTGTTTATTATCCCACCATCTAACTTTTCACTTTTTTAGGCTTTTGCCCGTTCTCTGATGGCCGAGGATTATATCAGGGACCTCCGTAAAAGAGAATAGGAGGCTCGTCCGTCAGGTAACTGATGACGGGGACAAGTCCATTTTGGAGCTGGCAACCCTGAACTTGGAGCATGCTCAAACTGTAAGAGCCATGGAAAAACAGGCGGCTGATATGGATAATATGAATAAGCGCCTGATGATGAGCCTGGGTAGCTTGCAAGCCGAGGTGGATCGGCTGAGAAGTCGGCTTGACTCAGCAACTCAGCCCATCGAGGAGGAAAAGAGGTCTGCTCTCATTACCGCAGCCCTGTTCCATCAGGCCATTGTGGGGCTTACAGCTGAGGTGGCTCGTCAAAAGCTCTTGAGGGAACGTGACTTTGAGGAGGCCATCAAAAGCTTTTCTGACGCTGAAAACCAGGCTAAGGAATGGGCCCTCAAAGCCTTCGACATGCTAGCTGACTCCGAAGAGGTGCCCCGATTTGAGAGAAGACTTCTGTTCCAGGAGGAATGCTCCAAGGCTCGGCTGCTCAATGAGAAACCCCCAGTATTTATTGATTCTGACGGGGAGGAATACATAGAACCTGATGCCACAGCTGATGCAAACTTGGAAATGCCTGCGGACACAGAGAAAGATATGGAAGGTACTCCTGACGAGTAACTGGTGCAAGCCTAAGAAGAAAGCTTTCACCAAGTACTCTAAGAAGTATGACAGTGAAGAGGGCAGGAAAGATATTCAGGCTCAGCTTGACAAGTTGAAGAAGTATGCAACTGTCATTAGAGTCTTGGCCCACAACCAGATCAGGATGCTCCTCTTGCTGTCAATTGTTGCTTTGTAATTTTATCTTAAGTATTTTTGTAGATGGGCCATACTTGGTTTTAGACCGGGATGACGATCTTGTAAACTTATTTTGAGCTTTAGCAGTCCAAGCTCGTCCAGAAGCAGCTTGTTAGTTCTATACTTGATTGATAAACCTGTAAACCTGCTTTGTACTTTTGCAGTCCAAACTCGTCCTGAAGTAGTTTCTTTTTGTTCTAGACTTGGTTGATAAACCTGTAAACCTGCTTTGTACTTTTGCAGTCCAAACTCGTCCAGAAGTAGTTAATATACAATGAAGGTTTATAACTCCCTTTTCTGGTTCCTTCTCTAATTTCTTACTGCTTAGTTAAAGAATGACCAAGTTAATGAATCAGGAATGTTGTCAACATGATGAAGAAGACATCCAAGAATGGTATTCAGTAACCAAGTATTGGTTTAAAACCAAGTCATGTTCAAGGGAAGACGTCCAAGGATCCAGACGTCTTGGACGTTTTCCTTCACGAACTAATGATTGGTTAAAAACCAAATTACGTTCAAGGAAAGACGTCTAAGGAGACCGACATCTTAGACGTTTTCCTTTACGAATCAATTCTTGGTTAAATACGAAATTGTTCAAGGGAAGACGTCCAAGAGTCCAGACGTCTTGGACGTTTTCCTTCACGAACCAACTATTGGTTAAAATCCAAGTTATGTTCGAGGGAAGACATCCGAGGATTAATCAATGACGTTTTCCTTTTTGAACTAACCTTGTTTTGCATCCTTGTAAGATTTAAAGACGTCCGAGGATTGTTCTTTCCTTGCTGGACGTGGTACTGTATGCCCCCCTTCTTAGGATGCCTCTTGGTCTATTCCTAGACGAAGACATCGTAGGAAGGAAGTCTAGTCCATCCTTTTGTGTAAGTAACGAGACCTTCTTTACTAAGACGTTTAGGCCGGTTTCTTTTAAGAAATAATACCTTTGTGTAATATTAGGTATTATGACGGAGCTTTCCTTTACTAAGGGAAGACGTCTCTCTAGCCGGCTTCCTTTAGGAAGCGGTGTTCGTCTATCTTTCAAGTTTCTATGAACTTGGTTTTAAATGATTGCTTCTGGTTAAAGAACTTTTAATCAAGAAGTCTTTGTTCATCAGTTATATCTTGAACAGATTATGATGATTTTTGCAGACGTCTTCCTTCAGGAAGTAATATCTGTCTTGCATAATGGACCTTTATGGTTTATTATCTAGTAATCATCTTTCGTCCATCTATGGAAAAATGCCCCAAGATGGCTGTGGATAATAAAATGCCCCTTAATGACGATGTAACTGGACGTTACTAACTAATCAAATAAGCCATACATAAAGGAGCAGTTCAAACTATAGACCAGAATTTAGAATGTATTAATGTGAAGTTTGCTTAGCCTAAGCTAAGATACATAGAATACATTGCTAAATGATTTTTCTGTGCCGTAGCACTTCGTTTGTAAAATGTAAAAACCTACAAACTTCCTTAGACATAGTATTTTTTCAGATTATCGGAATTCCAAGTTCTTGGTATGGGTCGTCCATATAAGTCTTGAAGCTTAAAAGTGCCGCTGCGAACCTCTTCAACCACCAAATACGGACCTTCCCAGTTCGGGGTTAGCTTACCGAGTTCCTTTGCACGTCCAACTGCCTCCATCTTACGAAGAACCAGATCCCCTATTTTGAGAGGTCGTCTGGTTACCCGTTTGTTGAATTCCCTAGCCATGCGTAGCTTGTACAATTCCATCCTCAGAAGAGCATTACCTCGGACTTCAGGCAATTTGTCCAATGCCAAGCGCATCGCCGCCCAATTAGTCTCTTCTGAGTATAACATGACGCGTAGGGTGGGTTCTTCAATCTCAATGGGTAGGACAGCTTCTGTTCCATAGACCAGCATGAAAGGCGTCTCCCCTGTTGAATTCTTGGCTGTGGTTCTGATGGACCAAAGGACCAGTTGGAGTTCTTCCACCCAAAAGCCTTTGGCGTTTTCTAACTTCTTCTTTATACCTTCCGAAATAATCTTATTGAAAGCTTCTACCTGGCCGTTTGCTTGTGGATGTGCAACAGAAGCAAAGTGGGACTTAATCTCCCTTTCTGATAGCCAATCTTTCAGTTTAGGAGTCTCAAACTGTGGGCCGTTGTCGAACACAATCGACTGGGGCATCCCAAATCGTGTTATGACGTTCTTCCAGATGAACCTTTTTACATCATTCGTCTTTATACTCCTAACGGCCTCAGCCTCTACCCACTTGGAAAAATAGTCCACAGCCACAATAATAAATTTTCTCTGTCCGGCCACCATGGGAAAAGGGCCTAGGATGTCCATCCCCCACTTGGCGAATGGCAAAGGAGTTAGAATTGGTGTTAGAAAATTTGATGGCCTTTTAAAGCGATGACCATGCTTCTGACAGCTATCACATTTTTTTTGCATAATCCACGGCATCAGCATTCAACGTTGGCCAGAAATAGCCAGTTCTTCGTGCCTTTTCAGCCAAGGCTTGGCCGCCAATGTGTGATGCACAAATCCCCTCGTGCAAATCCTTCAATACCTCAAGACCATCTTCCCTGGTAATACATTTCATCAAAGGAAGATCATACGATTTCTTGTACAATGTCTCGTCCCAAACTTCGAACCATTTGTCACGAGCCTTAACATATTTTGCTTCTGCCGGGTCTTCTGGTAATTGGCCAGTCTTTTTGTAATGAAGAATAGGCTCCATCCAGTTGTTTCCTCGGCTTAAAAACATCACCTCTTCCTGATCAATACTTTTCTTTTCTTGAACCTCCCAGAAAACAGTTCTTGGGGTGTCGCCCAAAGCAGAACTTGCAAGTTTAGACAAAGCATCAGCCTGATGATTCTCAGACCTAGGTATTTGTACCAAGGTGAATCCATCTAATTGCTTGATTTCTTCTTTTACCAGCTAGACATACTTAATCATGGAGGCCTCTTTGCATTCATACTCTCCATTAACCTGGCTGACTACCAGAAGAGAATCTGACTTTGCCTCTAATTTTCTTGCTCCTGCTGCTCAACAAATACGGATCCCGGCCAGTAAGGCCTCATATTCAACCTCATTATTGGACGCCGGAAATTTAAAACGTACAGCATATTCATACTTGTCTCCCTCAGGAGACCGACAAACCAGGCCTGCCCTACTTCCTTGAGTGGTGGACGAGCCATCTACCATTAATTTCCAATACTGACTGCCCTCAGAGGGGTCTTCCACCGGATCCAACAATGGACGGGTTAGTTCAGCAATGAAATCTGCCAAAGCTTGTCCCTTAATCGCCTTTCTTGGTTCGAACGTGATGTCGAACATTTTCAGTTCATTCGCCCACTTCAACATCCTTCCTGCCGCCTCTAGCTTCTGTAAAACTTGCTTAAGCGGCTGATCAGTGTACACAACTATACTGTGAGCCAGGAAATAGGGCCTTAGCTTTCGGCTAGCAACTACTAAAGCCAGGCCAAATTTCTCTACAACTGTGTATCTAGTTTCAGCATCCTTAAGTACTTGACTCACAAAGTAAATGGGTTTTTGTATAGCATCTCTCTCGGCTAGCAGTACTGCACTGACTGCTTCAGGAGAAACAGCCAGGTAAACATACAACTTCTCCCCAAGCACAGGACTTATCAGACGGGGGAGCTGTTGTAAATGCTTCTTGATCTCAACTAAGGCTTCATCTGCTTCAGGGGTCCATTGAAACTTTGCGCACTTCTTTATCGTTGCAAAAAAGTGATGGCATTTATCACCTGATTTGGACAAAAATCGTCCTACTGCCGCTAAGCAACCAGTCAGCCGTTGAACTTCCTTCACCTTGGTCGGAGGCTTCATGTCGAGTATGGCTTGGATTTTTCTGGATTTGCTTCTATCCCTCGTTGATCTACCAGGAATCCAAGGAACTTGCCAGCGGAAACTCCAAAGACGCACTTCTTTGGATTGAGCCTTAGTTTATACTTGCGCAACGTCTCAAAAGTTTCGCGCAAGTCTCTGACATGATGTGTTTCTTCTTGGCTTTTGACGATCATGTCGTCAATGTATGCCTCTAAATTTCGTCCCAACTGAGGCGAAAAGATCTCATTGATAAGCCTCTGGAAAGTCGCCGGGGCGTTCCTCAGACCAAATGGCATCATCAACCATCCATACAATCCTTTTTCTGTTATGAACGAAGTCTTGTCCTGGTCCTCCGGCATCATGGGAATCTGATGGAACCCAAAGTAGGCGTCCATGAAGCTCAGTAAGGCATGACCAGCTGTCGAATCTACCAGTCGATCTAGCTTAGGAAGAGGAAAACTGTCTTTGGGGCAAGCCTGGTTCAGGTCCGTATAATCGACACACATCCTCCAAGTCCCATTTGGCTTAGGGACCATAACCACGTTTGACACCCAATCTGGGTAGTGAGTCTCCCTGATGAAGCCGGCTTCTAGTAGTTTCTTGACCTCTTCGTCTACAGCCTGATTCCTGATAGGTCCCAAATGCCTCTTCTTCTGCCTGACCGGTTTTCTGGCTGGATCAACATTTAGCCGATGAACGACCACTTTGGGATCAATACCCGGCATCTCTTCTGCCCCATAGGCAAAAATATCTTGAAATTGTTTTAACAGTGCTATGATAGCTTCTTGTAACTCGGGCTTCAAACCTGCCCCAATCTGCAAAGTCCTTTCCGGACGAGACTCATCTAAGCAAATGCTTAAAGGGGCCTCAGCAGGCTTTGGACGATCCAATGTCAAACTTGCGATCGTCATCAGCTCGGCTGAAGGCCTTGGCTCTTCTTTTACTTGAGTGAATTTTCTCTTTTTGCTGGGCAAATCTCTTGCCGTTTTCCCTTCAGGGGTAACATGTAGGTCACCTCTTTCTCTAGCTGGCTTCCTTGCGGAAGCAGCGTTGGTTTGAAACTTCTCTTCTTGCACTCTGGCCGGTCCTACCATCTCTGCCCCCATCTCTTTGGGTTCATCTAAATCCATAGGCTCGACTTCACTCAATTTCCAGGACGAAGGTTTTAGGGTTGTAAGATAACATTCCCTAGCAGCCCTCTGATCTCCATAAATTGTGCTTACTTGGCCGTCGTCTCACTCGAACTTCATCAGCATGAGATGGGTGACGATGACAGCCTTAATGTTATTAAGGGTCGGACGTCCCAGAATGACATTGTAAGCTGTCAAATCCTTGACAACCAAAAACTTTATGAACATAGTTCTGCTCTTTTCCTTCTCTCCGACTCGGACGGGCAACGACACCGTGCCGACCGGATGTATGATTCCACCTCCAAATCCTATAATAGGATGATGGACTGGAAGAAGATCTTTCTCATCAAACTTCAATCTTGACAAACAATCAGCGCTAATAATGTCAGTCGAGCTGCCAGTGTCGATAAGGATCCTTCGCACTCTTAGATTGGCAATCTTCATCTCTACGACCAAGGGGTCATCATGGGGAGTCCTTATCTGCCCACGGTCTCCTTCGCTCACCGTCACCATGGGGAACGGGTCTACCTTGGATTTCCCCGTCAGCAACACTTGGCCAAGCTCTCTGACATAATTTTTGTGACCTCTCAACGTTGGTCCTCCGGCTGCAAACCCGCCGGATATCACCAAAACCACGTCTTCGTCTGTACTGGAGCTTTCTTTCTTTTTCTGCCGATAATCCTTCTTCTGAAAACGGCCTTCACGGGAGACGTATTGATTCATCTTTCCTTGCTTTGCCAGGTTTTCCAAAGCTCTCTTCAGGTGTTTGCATTCATTTGTCTCATGTCCACAATCCTTGTGGAAGTGGCAGTACTTACTCTTATCTCTGTTCTTGTAAGGTGTTTTCATTTCGGCCGGAGCCTTGAGTTCATGCTGATCCTTGATTTCCATAAGGATTGAATACTGATCCTTATTGAACTCAATGGGTTCAGCCGAGACAGCCCTTTCTTTTCTCTTCTCTCTTCTCGACGGGGCCGTGCTTGAAGACACTACCCAGGTCTCAGCCTTCTTAGGATTGTTCTTAGTCTTTTGAACAGGTTCCTCGGGCTTCTTGGACTCTGAGTGCTTGGCTTCAGCACACACCTCCGTCGCATGTATAAAAGCCTCGGCTTCCCTTAAAGCTTCAACCAAGGTACTCACTTTCTTCTTGACTAAATCAAACTTGAAACTTCCTGGACGCAGTCCTCGAATAAATGCATCGAAGGCTACACCAGCATTTAAGTCATGGATTTGAAGGGCTTCAAGATTGAACCTCTTTACAAAACTTCTCAGGGATTCCTTTGGGGCTTGGATGATCTTCCCCAAATGAATACTAGTCTTTTGTTCCTGCCTATTGGCGACAAAGTGGCTAGTGAATGAATAACTTAACTCGGTGAAGTTGTTGATAGAATTAGCCGGTAGGTTGTTAAACCACTTCTGAGCGACTCCTTTCAGAGTGGCTGGGAAGTTCTTACACCATGTAGCGTCGTCTACTGCCTGGACGTACATTTGATGTTTGTAAGCAGAAAGATGATCATCTGGATCATTAGTGCCATCGAACGGATCAATGGTTGGTAATTTAGCCTTAGCACATGGAGGAGTTTGCATTATTCTGGCTGAGAAAGGCGTCGTCCAATCTATGCGCAGCTCCCTAAAACGTTCATCAACTGGGGCTGTATTTATCCGACATTCCCTTAAGACTGGGTTCGATGAACTGACCTCTTGGGACCCTCGCCTATACACATTCTGCTGAGACGTCCTTCTGTAAACATTAGGCTGAACCACCGTTCGATCCCGACGAGGCTCATAAATAGACGGAGTCCTTCCATGCTCCAGAGTGTGACTCCGAATCCTCAGACTGGGGTCTTGCAAGTACGGCGTTGATCCGGTAGCCGACCTCTGTTGAGCCGCTACCCTCTTAGCATGCAGGTATTCCCGAGCGTCTGTCTCCATCCTTCGACCATCCACTGGTCTGTTCACTGGGTTGGTGACCACCAGATTCCAGTCTAAACGACGTGGTTGCTCACTACGAACAAGATGCCTTCCTCTAGACGTTCTTCTAGCTTCTCCTGGTCGTCTAGCCCCGCTTGGTCCAGCCACATTCTCCTGAGAAGCTCCTCTCCTAGGAGCAGGCCTAGAATCCGGCTGGGATCCTACTCGGAAGAATAACCTGTTGTTCTTGATCTGGTCTTGGACAACTTGGGCCATCCTGGCTTGAAACTCATTTAGGGCATTTTCCAAATGAGCAGCCGTGACCGGGAGAGCAGGTTGGGCTCTAAGACTGCCCCAATGGGATCATTCTGTCGCTGTCTGTCACGTCCCCTAGGCGGACGTTCATCATCAACGGTATCATTAACTTGAACATAAGGACTCATCCTTTGTCCTCGGTTGGACGAATTGCAATCAGTCATCTCCGCGCCTCCCCACAGACGGCGCCAAATGTTTAAAGTAAACTTGAAGAATACGGTATTTGTCCTGATGATGGACAGGTGTAGGGTTGATATTGGGAGGCTTGTGCTGAGATGTTGCTTCGTTCCCGAACCTGCAAAAGGGGAAAACCAAATCGGAGGTTTGGGTTTGATTCCCTCTCCGATGCTTAAGTCAGTGTTCAATAGATAATAGCTGGGTATGAATTTTGACAGAGTAAGTTTAAGAGAGAGTTGTTGTTCCCTTTTTACCTGATTGTGAGGGACTATTTATAGTATCTATGTGTAGAAAAGAGCACCCTAGGATGAAGGAATGTGATTGGTTAGGCAATGGGAGAGCGGCAGTTGTCATGGTCTGATTGTCCTGAGCCTTTTATCCAATCACCTTCTTCCTCTTTAGGGAATTTGGGCTGATTATTCCCTCTTTTAGGGAATAGTTGGGCCTCTTGTTTGCAGAATTGATGATATCATTAGCTCCCCATAACATGCTGCCAAGTGTGGATGAGGGGGTGAGCCACGTGTCACCAATTCATTGGGCCACGTGGCCATCCCTGACTGGGCCACGTGTCCTCTTTAGATATGTTACAACAACAGTAATTTGAAATTTTAAAGAATTTAATTATTTTAAATATAATATTTTGAACCTAAATTATGTTTGAGATATTTACTTAAGATAAGTTACTAGAGTAATCCTATATATTTCAAAATTATTATTATTATTATTATTATTATTTATATATTCTTAATATTATTATTATCGTTAAAGCCCTTAAATTTATTTGATAACACTTTTTTTATAAAATAAAATAAAAACACCAAATTTTTTCCAATTATAAAAGAGGTGTCATTATTAACTTAGCCACTTACTAAATTGGGAAATAAAGCTTAAAGGAGGGTAAAAGAAAATAAAAGGGAAAAGAAAATCCTCCAAGTTTGACCATCCTCAAACCAGGTTGACCATCATCATTCTTTTTCCTTCCTTCTTCTTAGTCTTTACTGATTGAGTTTCGGAGAATCCCCAACTCCCACCCAACTCAAGATTTTGCTGTAAATGCTTCAACCCACAATTCAAACTTCCATATTCCTATAAATAGCAAGCAATTCTCCATCGGAATTTCCAAGCCAAAGGTTTTTGGTGTCACCCACATCTCCTTCTCTTCTCTCTCGCTCGCCTGCTCCTTTCCTCTATCTTCTTTTTCCTTCAATTCCTGCCGGAAACCACCGTTGTTCAGCCAGGAAAACACCTGAAATGACCGCTCTTCCTCCGTCCTTGTGCGGTTGTGCCCTCTTAGTCTGTTCTTCTTTGCCCACGCTGCCCACTGCTCCTCTCTTTTCCCCTTTGCTGACTGCGGCTGCTGCACCATGCAACCACCAGCAGCGGCTGCTGCTACCACCACCATAACCAGCCTCTGGAGCTCCCCTCCTTTCCCTGCCCCCGGCCACCGCTACACCTCAAGAGCACCCTTTTCCCCTCCTCTGTTTTGCTGGTGGCCATTTGCCAAGAGGTATGACATCTATACCTCTCCTAGTCTAATTAGCTTTCTTATAAGCTAAATATTGAAGGTTAATGATGTTATATAAATCTAAACCCTTAAATGTTAAATTAAATTGTTGAAGCTTATTAATCTAGAAATTCTGACACCTAATGCTTAAAATGCATGTCAAAATAAATAACATTATTTTAACTATTTTATGGCTAACATAATTCTTGAGTAACAAATAACCACTTATTGATTATGGACTCTCAAGTCAATCCGACTAATAAAGACTCGTTTAAGAAATAACATCACAACTCTGGTTTGTTGTAATAAAATGTGTAAACAAAAGCTAACTATATTTATATCGATGCTCATGACAATTATGTTGGACTTTAACCATGTACGATTATAGGACCGGTTCTTACTAACCATGGACATTTTGGACTCTTGGACTACTAACATGATATTGTCGTTCTAACATGAAATTAGAAGTGTAATTTTTTTTTAAAAAAAACGCTAAATTCTTATGATTTATGCTCTATTTAACTTTCATAATTATTTCTCAAGCTAAATAACTTACTGATGCCAAATTATTAGTTTATAATTCTAACATTATTAATACGCTAAATCACTTTTGTAATTCCTTTATCCGCTAATTCTAAATGATGTTAACGTCCTTCTAACAAGTCCTAATGTTTAAGTAAATTGTTATAACGTTATAGATTAATTTTGATCAATAATATATCTTTTAATGTTATGTAATAATTATGAATATAAAATCTGAGTTGATGAGTCATTTTAATATTACTACGAGACTTACTTTTTATTGAACCATTTTAATATTAATAGAAATCTCTAATGATGTTAATATCTATTTGCTTGTAAGTTATACAATGAGAATAATATAATGCTTAAAGTATTAAAGAGTTTCCAATTGAGATTTATTAATGTAATAAGACATAATCCTAAAGTATTTATGCATTCAACTAATTAATATCATTTTTAATAACGTTAAGTTAGAACTTGAATATGAAACTAAATCTTTTAATAAATGCTTTCAAGTCATTAAGTGTGAACCTACTAGGCATGTTTAGTGACCAATTAAGCCAAGAATCCCTGACCATTAAGTTAAGTTGAGAAAAGAAAGAACATCTATTTAAAAGTAGATATTTTGGGGAAGTAGGAATGAAAGATAATGAGAAGGTCTCTAAGAAAAGAAGGAAAAGCTTTAGTCAAGAGTAAGAAGTGATTGAAGGTTCTTTTAACCATTTTGTCACTATTGGGGATTATAGATTGAAGATTAGATACGAAGTTCAACAAACGGTAAAGGGCCATGTATCCTGAGGATAGCTTTGAACACCAAGAGGATTGATATGAGATTGATTATCTGGTAACTAAAAGGAAAGAGGGAAGTACTTGAGGTAACGTCTATTGCTAACACCCGCAAGCCCCTTATAACTATGTTTCATGTTGGATTACATATAATGTTTCTGTAAATATGATTTCATGGATTGCGGGATATGAAATGTTTTATGGAAATGATATTTATGATTCAATAAATACATGAAAGCATGATTTATAATACTAGAGTTGATGTTATGAGAGCCAGATGGTTTATACGATGTTTATGCAATGATTCTGTTATGATTTATGAAAAGGAAGTAAGACATATGAAACATGATAAAGAAAAGTGAAAGATGGTTCTTGGCATTATTTTGTTCTGTTGGTCGTGCACGTACCGTTCTGTTATGGCGGAAACGCCACCTTCTGGTTAGGGATAACATCCCTGGTGGTACCGCATTATGACTGGCTTTATGCCACCTTCTGTTTAGGGACAATGTCCCTGGTGGCTAATGCCTTATGTTAACGATGTATGGCGGAAACGCCACCTTCTGGTTAGGGATAACATCCCTGGTGGCACCGCGTTATGGGAGATATCCCTTCTGTTATACTCGCCAAGAAACCAAATGATGATTTCTGTCAACGATAGTGAAGAGAATGGATGATGACAATATGAATGAAATTATAGTTTAAGGCACATGTTTACGAACTGGTTTTACTATATCTCTCCTCCCTGTTTGCAAATAAAATGAATTGAAATGAATTTAGAATGTTAGGGTAGTATGTTACTGGCCTCGGCTCATGACGTTTTGCTTTTCTGTTTTTAGGTATTATTGGAAGTATTACAAGACACAAGCTTGAGGAGAGTTTCTGATTATGATCGATAATGATGTTATATAAACAAATTTCTTAATGATTGATTTGAGGAGTTTAGTGTTACGTCATGTTTTAAGGGAGACATTATGTTGTTTAATAAAAGGTAAATTTCTCTTTAAGGGAATGCAGTTAACGAGTTGTATTATGAGAAAATTGTATTGTGGGCCCATAACCCACAAGCTTGAGGATGTTTTCGCTGCTATTATGGATAATTATGATTGATTATGTATTATTTATGGTTAACCGAGGTTAATTAAGGACCCCTAAGTTCGGGGTGTTACATTATAAGACCGAGAAACAAACTTTTATATATTTAAATTGCAAAAGTTAGTAGACGTACTTCATAATTAGTTACATATAAACCTTAATTGTTGGATACTAAGTAGTAACAAGCTAACGATAGAGAATGGTAGTAAGGATTTTTTTCAATTGTAATATGGGTCTTTTTAAAAACCATATAGTAAGAAGAGAAAGATAGAGCAACCGTGCCTTAATATTTAGATGTAATGAGTTGAATTGATACAATATCGCAAACTAAGTTAGTATTCTAATACGTATAGCAACAAATCCTTCAAGCATAATCTTAAGAGATAGCACATGTTTGCTTTTATACTCTAAGTCATTTAGCTAAAGAAACACACTAAATTAGCATTCGCATCTCATTTCTAGTTGGAATCCATGTTCGAAATACATAAGAAAACACTAAACACAAATGCAATCTCGAAAGCCTGAAGCTTGTTAGTTGAAGTAGGATGATCTAGAGTCGGATAATGATTTAGACTGATTTAGAGTAAGAAGAAAAACAAAAAATCTAGTTGACGAAACTATAGAAAAAGTAACCACACTGTAGACTGAAACAATGTATTATTGCCTTACTTATTTTAATCATATGTAATATAACTAAAGTATTACAAAGCAAATTAATAGAATTAACTAACAATCCACAAGGAGCTTAATCAGGAGGAATACTTAGAAACTCCTATAGT
This sequence comes from Patellifolia procumbens, assembly GCA_947645195.1. Classification (NCBI taxonomy): domain Eukaryota; kingdom Viridiplantae; phylum Streptophyta; class Magnoliopsida; order Caryophyllales; family Amaranthaceae; genus Patellifolia; species Patellifolia procumbens. The sequence continues at coordinate 513,878 of CANSGD010000290.1, forward strand.
CTTGGTATATTTTTTAGACTTTTTGTCAGAAACAACCTTTTATAATAACTTTTTTTGCGAAAAACAACCTTTTAAATTTTTTTTGCAACTTACAACCTAAAACCTAATTTTTTTTGCAAAATGAAACCTTTTTGTAATTTCCGTCATTGACCGTTAATTGACCGTTAGTTTCCACCCGCCACCACCCTGACACCACCCGAAAACACCCCAAAAACACCCCAAAACCACCACCCACCCTAACCCGAATGGTTGTGACTGTTGGGGCTACATCTGGGGTGGTTTTAGGGGTGGTTTCGGGTTCTAGGGTGGTTTCGGGTGGGCTGGGCCGGTTTTGGGGTGGTTTCGGGTGGGGGTGGTTTTGGGGTGGTCTCGGGTGGGGTAGTGGTGGTGTCGCGGTGGTGTCGGGGTGGTTTGGGGTGGAAACTAACGGTCAACGGTCTAAAACTAACGGTCAATGACGGAAATTAGAAAAAGGTTTCATTTTGCAAAAAAAATTAGGTTTTAGGTTGTAAGTTGCAAAAAAAAATGAAAATGTTGTTTTTCGTAAAAAAGTGATTATAAAAGGTTGTTTCTGACAAAAAACTCTATTTTTTATAAAGAAAAAGAAAGAAAGAAACAAGGGTTAATTGCTTCTAATAATGCAATATTTTGGCGATTCGCAAATAATAAATCAACGTTTTAATTATTCAAAAATATAACAATCTTTGTACCTCATTAACTTTAAATAAGTCAAAATCATATATAACCTATAAAATAGGTAAAATGAGATACATGTTGCCCAATAACCGGTTCTCATAAACAAGTTTTATTTCAAAATTTTAAAAACAAAATACCAAAAAAGGTTTAACCCACACAACCCCCACTGTAAACCCATCCTCTCTCCTCCCCCACCCACTGCCACAACTCCTCCCATTCCCTAGCCACAAAACGACCACCTACACCTCCTCCCTTTCCCCCTTCCCCATTGTTGTCAAACTCCAGACGTCCTAGTCAGGTGGTCTTCATGATCTCATACTGATCCATTATTGACTCCATTTTCTGATTCTTATTCACAATTGAAGCTTCATTCTTCGATTTCAGAACTTTAATTTCACACACCATAGCAGAAGTTCGAATTCGAGCCGAAAATTTACGAATTTGAAATCAGATGCTAAAGAAAATGCTTGAACTTCCACGGGGAAGTGGAATTGCAATCGGAATTTGAAACCCTGAGAAATATGATGTAATTACAACGATTTGACGCTTTGATGTGCTTGCATTTCATTGTCTTTATGGTCTTCTTATACTTCAATGAAGAACACGCTCTCTTTCTTCAATTGACGCTCACTTGATTAAAAAACAAAAAAGATGGGATTTGGGTGGTCTTCTTTATCTCCCTCTCTGCGGTGCTGGTTGCGTGTTTCTTGTATTGTGGTGGTTTTGGGTGGTCGTGGTCAACTTTAGTTGGTGTTATGTAGGGTTATACGGTGATGGGTTGGAAAGAGAAAGGCGAAATGGAGGGGTAAGCTCAAGAGACGGGCGAGCTCGGTGTGCAAGAGAAAGGGAGGTAGAACAAAGGGATGAAAGGGGCCATGTGAGAGGCACATGGGAACTACTGTTCCTCACAACTGTAATTTTCCAACTCTCACGTTTAAATATGTATAGATTATGCATCATTTATAATATATCTTTTCCTACATTTATTGACATGTATATGGATCAACAACGTCAAGAAAAAGTTGCTCCTGTTGTTGCAACTTTTAGTACATCAGCTATCGAGCAAATTATAGAAGCTACATCCTCTATTCATGACACAACAACACAAACATATACTCCGCGTGTTGTTATATGCCAAGAGGAACGAAAGAACGGATTCCATGTTGTCCACTTGATTGAAAACCAACAGAGGGTATGTCTTACGAAACTTTAGCAGAATGTAGTATTCGATTTTATAAAGCTTATGCTCGATTTTGTGGTTTTGTAGAAAGATTGGGAACAGGAAAAAAAAAGATAAAGATGGTGTCATTTATTTAAATAAATGTATTGTCATAAACAAAGATTCAATGAGCAAAAAAATGAGCAAGATGGATAAAAATCAAGCTTTGAGGGTAAAAAAAAAAGAAAAATAAATCGAGGGGATTGTCAAGCTAGAATAGGTTTCCGAAAGCGCACAGAGGAAAAATTCATTATCTACCTTCTATATGATTCCCATAACCATTTATTTGCTACTCCAAAAAACTTGCATTTTCTAACAAATTCCCGAAAGCTTACATTTTGTCACAGAAAGTTCATATTTAACAATTATATGTTAGGTTGATGAAGGAACATGTGGGTGGTTATGAAAATTGTTGTATTCACTATTTTAATGATGACAAATAATATTTTTAGACTTTAGATTAAAGTGTATATAATTAGTTTTTCCTAATTTTTAATTGTTTATAATCTTCTTTATTATATGACTTGTGGAGAAATGGTTAAGACTTAAGAGTTTAACCTAATCAAGTTGTTTATTCAGATATTATGTTTTACACTCGAAATCGTTATATTTACTATTTGCATCATATAATTACTACATATGACATATTGTTTCTCTTATCGAATTTGCGTGTATGTGTGACATATGTCCGTTTTTAATTATGAATTGTCATGTAGCCCTTATGTTAAGGAGCGCTTAATGTAGGATTTGTATTTTGTTTTATTAGTATAGATAGACAGATGTCAAAACATGGTGTCAAGGTTTGATAGTCTCATTTAAATAGGTCAAAGGTCATAATGATCCACGTAACACAGAATTTCAGAAAGCGCCATAAAATCAAAAGAATTATGTCCCAAAAACCAGTTAACTATGTGAGTTATGCAACTCAACCAAACGTTTTCAATATTAGTGCATCAGAAATGAATAGCCACATGAGATCCGCCCAAAAAAAGTGGCAGGATTCATAGCTATAGACCTACCTTGTAAAGAATGTAAGGTGCAGAAACAGGTCTAAGTTTACAAAGAAAATGTAGCTAGAAGTGATCACGAGAAGAATTTGTAGCTCTTAGACTCCACTATGATCTCCCTTATAGCTCCGATTGGGGCTAAAATTGTTAGCGAACCACCAAGAGCTATGCAAAACTGCAATTACAAAGAAACAACCTCTATTCGTTACCCTGAAAAAAGGAAAACTTCATGAAATGGACAACTTTGAAGCTGAGAAACTCACGTAATTGATAAACCATGATAGACTATATCTCTTGGGTTTGCATATTATGAGCCATATCACACATGGTAGCTGCAAGTTAAGTCATACGGTTAAAATATTACTTTATTCACATAACCAAGCATTTGATATGATAGAGACTTACATAATAGGAGGTGGGTGCAAAAGCAATTCCACCCAACACGCTCAGAAGCGAACCAAAGAATGGAAATGCTATCCCCACGAACATTGTAGTTGCTGCGTAAATCATAGTACAAACTTCAGTTATTAACAATCAGCTCTTGTACAGTTTTGTATATTATCTTAAAACATCGTAGCTTACCAACAAATGAAGAGCGGGTGGCAAGGCGAAGAGTTCTACTAGGTTTCATTTTCATATTCAACACAAGGAAAGATTCAAGCATGTCAAAAACTGGCATAGCAAACACCTACAATACAATGTGCAAGATATTAGTATAACTTGACGGGGTAACATGACTTGTTTATGTAATACAAAAACACGCAAACAAATAATTATGTCAGAATTTTGACATGAGTATATACCTGATAACTTCCGATGACATGAATTACCACAAAGAGATTGGCAGCGGCGATGAGCCACGCGGGCTTCTCGAGTGAGATCATGACGTTATCTTCCACCTTATTACCAAACACAAGGTAACCGACAAAAGCGACTGGAAAGTAACAGAGTCCCACAATTATATAAGCAAGTAGAGATCCTTTCCACATAGGTTTTTTGGAAGGTACTTCAGGAGTGGACGGGATAGTTGCTTGGATCTCTAACACAACATTGTGGCCTGAAAATGCAAATGCCACAGTTCCTAAGCCACTCAAAAATCCGAATAGTTGTCCCGAAGTTGTCATATATCTACTATCATATGAAATGCCAGGTTGTACCCCCTTAAGTGCTGAAGCCATCCAAGCAATGGCAGAATACGTGAGGGACATAACAGCGGCAGCAAAGGATATAGAAGTTATAGAGTTGAAGTTGGGTAAGTTGGACAGGAAGAATTGAATCACAGCGAAGATCATGATGAAGAAAGACAGCCTAATAGGTCTTCCCTCCGGATAAACGATGTTATAGAACTTCATAAGTGATCGCCCTGCTGTGACCATATAGACTATATCACACCCTGCTTGAACCATGAATTGTTGGGGCACTATAAGCCAAAGGCCAAGCTTGCTTCCAAATGCATATTGTCCTAATTCATGGTACCTATCAAATCTTTTTCCTGGCACAATCTCGTGCATTTCTATCATCTGCCAAAGTGTGTAACATGTTATTGCCCAAGATAATATGAGAAGTGTTGCTCCTGGACCCCTGAAATGTCATGTATTAAATTAACTAACATCCAATTCTCTATATAAGACACTATAAGATATTTACTCAGCTAATTCAGTAGGTTCCTGTTCATATTTAACATTATTTTCATTCAGTCATTCCAAAAGATGCAAACTAAGTTATTGCTAATGGTAAAACATAAAAAGTGTTTACTAGAGATGGCTTCAATGTGTGGTTAGCTTAAAGTGATCAACATTTACGAATCGCAGTAGGCAACATCATATAGTCCAACTTTAGATTGCCTGTCGAGTTGTAGGATGGTTTTAAATTTTAGAACCATATATAAATTGAAAAATAAAAAAGCCTTCTTGTTTGCAAATCACTACATACTTTTAACTTCAATTCCTATTTCTTAGATGAAATTCCATATCATATAATGTCGCCACATAGTTTTCATGTATGTGAATGTGTCTTGTCTATCATCATATTGTACATCTGCTTAAAGAAACATGACGATGTGATGTAGTGATTGACATTTATTTAAGGAAAATTTGACGGCGAAAAATTCCAATTTTCACTTATCAACTTAATAGATTTAGTACCATGAATTACGAAGGAATATTCCCAAGTTTCTAGACATGTTCTCAAAATAATGCTTGCCTTTGTTAATCTAGTGTGAGATATTGGAAATTAATTTTTTTTTATTTTGAAAAGCTCAAAACTTAAGATTATCCGAGAATAAACAAACGTTGGATTATTTTGAGAAATTTGGTAGAAAAAAGGGGATCATTAAAGTCAATCATTCGTTTATTTATAAATTTATTTCTATTGAAACATTTGTATAGTGTAACTCAAGCTTTTAACAATTTTATTCAAATAATGTAAAATTTGTGATGATTACAAAGTTATCCACGACAACAAACTTAGAATGTGCAATACCTTATGTTACGTGATTTGATCAAATATTATTAAATCATAATAATTTTAATCAACAACAAAAACAATATAACATGAATCAAAACACGAACAATATAATCAAAATCAAAATCTTTAACCATAAAAAAGTATTTAAAAAAAGTTACCATCCAAGTTGGGACATGGCGTAAGGAAGGCCAAGAATACCAGCACCAACCATACATGTAACATTGTGAATAGCAGAGTACCACCACTTGGCTTCCCGGCTTGACGTCACCGGAAGCCAATCGTTGATGCTCTTCTCATAGTCTGATTCTATGTTTTGATCTTTCTCAACATCCATAATTTTTTTATCTTGAGATCACTCTAATTTATGATCTCTTCCCTTTTTCCTTTTCTTTTCTTTTCTTCTCTTTTCTTCAGTGGTATGATGATATGAATGGAGGATGAATTGTGATCTATTGTTTCTCTTAGCTTCCACTATTTATGGATATATTCATGAATGATAACACTAACGTCTCATAACTATATTAAAATTTAGACTTGTTTCCTACTATATCTCTAACTGTTTTTATTGTACTTAGTAGATAATCTTATTAATTACTTTTTATATGATTTGTATTCGGATAATTAACTAAATATTATCTTTTGATTGATTATACGATGTTATCCATCCATAATAGGTTAATTATCTCCTAGAATATTTTATGTCCATATTTGGCTTTATGTGATTCATGAATAATTATGCTAAGTATCCCTCATTCATTTATTTTATTTGTTGTTCTGTCTTGTTATTGTTTATTTTTTTTGGCAATGATAGTTCATGCACTATCATTATAAAGATAGTTTATAGTAATATTTGTCTTCATTAGGAGCATGACCAGAAGGGTGAGCAAATGAGAACATCCCTTGTGCACACCCTTGTGCTATACTCTATGCTAAAAATATTATTATACACCTGGGTGTACGATGCGCCACACCCCAGACACAATTATCTACAAGTTCTTATATACTATGCACGCATGAATTGTTGGAACATTTATGCATAAATGGGCTTGAACTTGTGTTTGACTTGGTTTTCCTTGGATACTTTCTTGGATACTTTCTTGGATGTTTTGGGTGATTAAAGTTGATGCTAAAGCTTCTAAGGCCATTAAACATGAGTTAATGTTGGTTAATTAGTGGTGTTAATTGTGTGTATACATACCATATGTTACACAAGTTAATTGTGTGTATTCATACCATATGTTACACAAATTAATCCTATAATTAAACCAGAATTTTAATTTGGTTTTAATGGGGTTGAATGCTCATTTGGGCTGATTTCTATCCTTGGTAATGCCTATAGATAGGCTATCTAGTTCACAAGTTTGGAGTGTGAAAAATGAGAATATCTCACAACTCATTATAACTTGCTTGCACTTAAAAACTTCTTGCAAACTTTTCTAAGTGTGTTCAAAACACAATCTAAAATACAAAGTCCTTTAGAATTCACTTTGATTGATCATAGAAGTGAATTACAACTCCATTGTATCTCATTAGTTATTTCGTGTAACCCGGTGATCCTAGAGGGACGAAATAAACTAATAGGAAAGCGTAGTTTTCATGCCTTGGAGTGGTGACATATCCGGTTCCCTCTTGTTTCTTTGTTCATCCTCTAACAATCTATTAGTTTATTTTCTTTCGGATATGGCTTCATCGCTCAAGGACTTGACTTTGAACTTCCAAAAATTAGATAAGTTTGAAGGAGTGGGTTTTCGTCGTTGGCAAAAGAAGATTCATTTCCTCTTAACGACTCTCAATGTGGTGTATGTGCTTACAACACCAATTCCGGCTTACCCGGAAGAAGGGGTTGAGGAACCTTAGGAGACTACGAGGAGGCGAACAAAGTGAGAGAATGAGGACTACATTTGTCGTGGTCATATTCTTAATGCACTTTTTGATGCCTTGTTTGATCTTTACCAAAATGTGGAGAGTGCAAAGGATCTTTGGGATTCTCTAGAGGCCAAGTACATCTCGGAAGATGCTTCAAGTAAGAAGTTTCTTGTTAATAGTTTTAATATGTTTAAAAAAACTAATGAAAGGCCTATAATGGAGCAATTTCACGAAGTTCATCACTTTTTAAACCAAATAAGATCACATGGTATGGTAATGGATGAAGCAATTGTCGTTGTTTCTATTATTGATAAAATACCACCTTCTTGGAAAGACACTAGACATACTTTGAAACAAGAAATGATTGAAGTGCGGAATCTTGAAAGGAATTGTGGTTTTCTCCATGTTTAATGATTGAAGACATTTCAAGTAAGAACTTTCTTGTGAATTTATATGATTATTATGAGAACATGTATAATTGTTTTCTCTATGGTATATTTTTGACATGGTTAATCAAAATATTTTTGATAATGTCTTGATTATAATTAGAGATGTATTGCCATGTTTCCATACCCGTTAAGATGATTGGTAAAATCATGTAAATTAACTTTGTTAATTGTTGAACAATATTTTGGTTCATGAAATGGGTGTAAGGTGCTGTTAATCATGCATGGGTGGTACGAAATATCAATGGATGTGTCATGTGTTTGGTGATTACTAGTTTGACATGCAATTTTTTTGGTTATAATTACAGTCATTGCATGGTTAGTTTGACTTGGTGCCATTCTACATGTGCACATTCATGAAGATCATTGGTTTCATGCATTGTTGATATTCATCAATATAAATGGCGGTTATGTACTTGTCTTTTTGAATTGGTTTAATTTAATTACTTTTGGACTTAGTATTAACTTGATACATGAATGGTTAATAATTTTATTACTATTTTGTAATGTAAAATTTTAATTCATGTATGAGTACTTTTGGTACAGTATTAAAATAGATTATGTATATGTAAGACAAGGAATATATTGTGTGTATTTCACAATTTTGTCTAAGTTTATACATGATTGATAAATCAAAAGTATAAGTGAATATATATCAAATTTTGGTAACATATATTTATATGGTAAAATTTATATATATGGGGAGAATTCTTATACTTGATATTGATTTAAGAAATGTTTTTAACGTTGTTGAAAACATTGATTTGTACTTAGTCTTAGTATAATGGAAGATAAAAGTTTATTATCTTTGATTTAAACTATTTAATAGATGGATGTTGATTGAAAATAAAAGTTGAGTCCTTTGGTAGTAGAAGGATGTACTAGTTGCTAGTTGAAGTATGGATTAAGGAATTTGATGTTACACAAGAAGATAATTTATTTTTTTATAGAAGGTTTATTCTTTAAAAAATGGTGTTTTCGTGGAGGAGGTCTATTCTTCATGAAAATGGTGTATCTTTATGGAGAAGGTTTATTATTCATCTAGATGGTTGTCTTCTTGGAGGAGGTGTAATTCCTTTGTTATCCGATTTAGACTTGCAACTTATTTTCAAGAATTAACACAATTTTGAAATTAAATAGTTGAGGTATTATTTACCTTGATATGTGAAGTCTTTTATGGTTAATTCCATCTATCTATCATTATTTATTGTTATATACTTCAATTTATATCAATTGGTAATCATGTATATAATGGAATCATGACACATGCATATGCGACAATTTGTGTGCATGATTTTATATAACATGGGGTCGCAATTGTAATGCCCCGACGTCTAATTACCTGATTAAGGTACTAATAGCAGCGGAGAATCTTATTAGGTCGAGGCATTACTGCCGTATTCTCCGTTAGGAAAATACAAGGCAACATTCATATATTAAACTTTAATGTTAACTTGATTAAGTGATAAAACAAAATAACATTAGAACCTTATTTACATTAAGTAACAGTAACCTAATACTCTAGTAATTCTTATAGTTCACAAAAAGAAACACAAGTGGTAATAACTACTAAAACTTATAAGAGTAAATCCTCGCCACTACTCGTTATCGTCTTCCCCAACTGTACCTAAAACATAAATACAAAAACGGATGAGTCGAGAGACTCAGTAACATACTACTCTAGCAACGTAAATTCATTTCAATTCATTTTATTTGCAAACAAGGAGGGAGAGAATAATTAAAACATTCATGATTACAGTATAACCCATTCATTCCATTATTTCCTTTTAGCAGATTCATTCTGGTTGTTGGGCAGTATTTCAGGGGTGGGACGTCTCCTACAATGGGCCAGTGCCCTAGGAAAAGAGCCAGTGCTCATCAGGAATGACATTAGCGAGCCAGTGCTCATCAGGAATGACATTAGCGGGCCAGTGCCCCAGGAAAAGAGTCAGTGCTCGTAGGAAACAGGATACAGCTCGGTACGTGCACGACCATCAGTCAGGATATATATATACAGCCAACAAACCAGTTCTTTCACTTGAATTTATCATGTTTCACCTCTTTTAATTTATACATGCAGTATACATTATTCTCATGCATTCAGTCATTCAGTTATACCTCATTAGGTATAGAATCCATACTTTATTCATTTAACAATATTTCATAGGAATCTCATGAAAGATAAATCATGCTTTAAATAACCCCGCAATTCAAGAAAACTCATAAATCATTTATTACGTCATTATACCCCTTTCTTATATTTTCAAGGGAATTGCGGGTACTAGCAGTAGTTGTTACCTTGATTTGCAGAATAATAATCCTTAGTCTTGGATATCAGTTCCTCCTGAGCTCCGAGGGCGGTTTTCTCTTTAATAACACGAAATTATATAATTAAGTTAGAGGCCTTTAAATATTTGAAACCATATAATAAGGTGTTTCAATACCAATAAACTTATAAGTTCATTTGTCATCAATTAAGGTTCGTATTCTAAAATACTTTTGAGAATTATAAAGGAATAGTGTATATAATAAGTAATGCTTATTTTAGAAAGTAACAGTAATAGTAATAGTAATAATAATAATAATAATAATAAAAAAAAAAAAATATAGACATGGATATGAGTAAGAATATTAAATTGATTTAAAACATTTAGATAAATCAAATTGAAATTATAAATTAAATAGATTAAATTGGTTTAGTAGAGATATTTACCTAAAGGAGAGAAGTGAAAGTCAAGTTGACTTTCCAAATTAGTAAGAAGCAACAAATTGAAAAGCAAACCAAAATGGTTTGCTTATCCCACGCACAGAGGAAAGAAAACAGAGGAGATTGCGGTGGTACTGGGCTGCAGTGGTAGCGCGACGTGGGCCGCGGTGTTTGAGGGGGGTGTCGGCGTCGGTCAAGCGGTGGTTGTGGGCGGCAGTGTGCGAAGCTGTTGGCGGTATTGGTGGTGGTTTCGCGGTGGTCTGTGAAGAAAAGAGGAAGAGAAACAGAGGTGCGTGGCGGCTGGTGGAGATGGGGGCAGTTGTCTGGCGATTTGGGCGGCGTTAGGAGCCCGTTCTGAGTGTTTTTGGGTGGTCGGAGGTGGCGGCTTTTGCTAGTGGTTTCCGGTGAGTTTTTTGGTGGATTTTTGGGTGGTTTTGGGAAGATTAAACTCAAGTTTAATGGCTGAAATTTTGTGAAGAAGAAGATGGAAGAAAGCTTGGAAGTTTTCTTATGGAAATTGAATTGCACATTGATCCTATTTATAGTAGGATTCAGTAGAAATGTTCAATTTGTACTCCTCTTCTAATGGATATACATGAGTGAAGAGATGAGGATGATGAAGCTTATCTCCAAATTGGCTTTTGTCTTATTTGTTATTCTTAACTAAAAATTTGCTCAAGCTTATCTAATTGCAGACTTTACAAGCTTCCATGTTTATCCTTTTGCCACCAATTTGCTCCAATGGTATGGTGAAGAAGAAGGGAAGTAGGAGGTGATGGAAGAAGGAAGAAGATTACTGATTTCCTTCCCTTCTTTCCTTTTCTTTTCTTTTCCCTTTTTCTTTTTCTTTGATTTTCTTTTGGGTTGGATGAGATATTTGGGTTGGGCTTTGGGGTAAGATTTTGGACTTGGTACTTTGATGGATTTGAGGATGGCTAATGAGTAATGGGTAATGACCCATAAGTTTACAAAGTTCAATTTCATTTTCTTAAATAGTATTAATAATAATTAATAATTAAAATCATTTATAAATCTAATAATTATATATTTTAATAAGGAACCTTAATACTTATTTATTAAAATAAATAAGGTCATAGTTAAGTTAATAATCTAAATTAGTTAATAATAAAATAAGGTTAAAAATTAGGGTATTACAGCAATGGTTTATGCAATGGGATTTAACTTGGATAAATCTTTGGCCAAAGTATTGTTAAGTTAAAATTGCATAAAACATGGATAAAGGGATGAGTTTATAGCCTATTATAAATCTCAATGAAAGGAAACTCAATTTGACGTCTAATACAACGTTAGATCTCAAATTCAATGAGGATATAATTTCGTTGATGTTGTGAGCACTTAAAAGTTTCATCCCAAGGTAAGTGCTAAACTCGCTGCATTGATAAAGGAGGATGAATTAAGTTTCTTAATAAATCTTTGATAAAGTGATCAATTGCAGGAGCATGTGCGTAAAGATTTACCTATATGAGTTAGGGGTTTGGCCGCTTCATCAAGTTCTAGGCTTAACTTGAAATGCTCATGAATGGATATGGATACCATGGCTATTAAGGTGTCGAGGGTTAAAGGAATTTTCGTTAGTTCTTGTATGTATTGTATCTTCGATAATTCGTAGTGATTGTTTGATTCAAAGCTTAGTCTATCATAACAGTTGGAGTTATCGTAAAGTATACATATACTAAGTAGAAATTCAATCATTATGATATTTCTATTTATGCATGAGCATGTTATTTTGTCTGAATTTTTGCAAGTTGTTGTTTTAAGCTTGTCAACATTTATGTAATAAATGGGAGGAGGATTGTTGGAACATTTATGTATAAATGGGCTTGAACTTGTGTTTGACTTGGTTTTCCTTGGATACTTTCTTGAATGCTTTGGGTGATTAAAATTGATGCTAAAGCTTCTAAGGCCATTAAACATGAGTTAATGTTGGTTAATTAGTGGTGTTAATTGTGTGTATTCATATCATATGTTACACAAGTTAATTGTGTGTATTCATAACATATGTTACACAAATTAATCCTATAATTAAACCAGAATTTTAATTTGGTTTTAATGGGGTTGAATGCTCATTTGGACTGATTTCTATCCTTGGTAATGCCTATAAATAGGCTAGCTAGTTCACAAGTTTGGAGTGTGAAAAATGAGAATATCTCACAACTCATTATAAGTTGCTTGCACTTATAAACTTCTTGCAAACTTTTCAAAGTGTGTTCAAAACACAATCTAAAATACAAAGTCCTTTAGAATTCACTTTGATTGATCATAGAAGTGAATTACAACTCCATTGTATCTCATTAGTTATTTCGTGTAACCCGGTGATCCTAGAGGGGCGAAATAAACTAATAGGAAGCGTAGTTTCCGTACCTTGGAGTGGTGACATATCCGGTTCCCTCTTGTTTCTTTGTTCATCCTCTAACATGAATCTTCCAAAACAAATGTTTCCCAGTTGGTTTCCGCCACAGCCAATAAGGCATGCCTGTGTTCCTAGTTGTGGGTTTGATTCCTTGCTAATGTTTTTTTATTCAACCATTTGAAGCATTTTGTTTATCCTTTTTTATCCTTTAAATTTTGTTTAATTATTTTTAGCAGTCTTCTATCTTTCGCATATTATTTTAATATGATATTTTTTAGAACTTAAAAAATTATTTTAAGGCAAATATATATTCTAAAAGAGCAAATGAGTGGAGTAAATCATGGCTCATTTGTTCAATCGAAACATGGTAAATATTTAATATGGAGGTTTATGCATCGATGAGTATATGGTCTTCCTTCCATCAACAATAAATATTTGGAATGTGTAATATATCTTTAAAAAGAGCAGAATATATTAGTAAATACATGTTTGACCGAGTAATATTATTTCATATGAACAAACATTTTTGTAAGGATTTCAAATGAGAAACTTTGTTTTCAAATGAGTAATAATGTATCTTTACTCTATTACTCATTTCAACATTGTGCTTATTTTAGTTGTTCTTTTTTTTCTTCTTTTAAACAATTATCTAGCCTTTTCTCATTTTACATTAGTGCTCATTTTAGTTGAGTGTATTTTCTTAATGTACCACTCTCTCTGTCTCATACTTCCTCCGTTCCAAATTAAATGCAACAATTCATCTTTTACGCTTGCCGAGACATAACTTTAAAGATTAACATCTACTATAATATATAAGTTAAAATTATAAAAATTTGATATTGCGAAAGTATTTAACGAGACGAATCTAACAAGATCTCACTTGACTATGTTTTTCATTATGTGTAAAGCTCAAATTTTAGTCAAAATACATACTGTGAATAGTATAAAATATTGACTGTTGCATTTAATTTGGAACGGAGGAAGTATTATTTTTAACACTCACATGACAAGTATTTTTAGATGATAAATTATTATTTGGTTATGAATTTTTTATTTATTAAAAAGTAAATGTGATAGTAGTAGGTATAACGAAATGAGCGCACAAAAACTTTTAATAACTAAATGAGCAAATTAAAACTCATAACATATTTCATGGCATTCTTAAAGTGGAAAATTATGTAGTGCGCGAAATGTTTCTTTAATATTAGTAATTAATTGTTAAAATAAGGAACATCTATTTTACGACTACGTACAAAGCCCTTCTCCACAAAGCTACTTTAGATGAGAAAATTCAGTAGATTCGTTAAAATTAATGTTTCAAAATGAGTAGATTTTTTAGAAAGAGCAGAATTATATATCTATCACTCAAAATGTTTATATTGAGAAAAAATGAAACTCATTACTCATTTCAACTTGAAAAACAATGTCAATAAGATTATCCACAATTACTTATGAAATAAGTTGCTCATTTAAAGTTAGCCTAGCAAAATAAATAAAATTGTACACTAGGGTGGCGTGCACCAGCTCCGCCATTGTTACCAAGTACTAACCAAGCCAACCTAGTTGAATCAAATCTTTCCCTCAAGTGTAAATTGTTGATCAATGTGGCAGATTAGGCGGTATCCAGTACCCAGATTTTCCAAGGCCAAGTCATGGCCCCCTCAATAACTACCCGCAAGAGCAAGTGCTTGCTTTTCCACATGCCTTATACCGAACAATCCCTAATTCCAACCACTTGAAAATATTCTTTAAAATTTTTGGAATAACCTTAGCATTGGCTCCTGCCCATGGACTGTTTCGTCATCACACCCACCACCTTACCCTGGCTGATTCAGGATTAGCCTGATTGGACCCGACCAATGCCCAATAGCCACCATTAATTTAGTGAACATACTCCCTAGTCAAATTTTCCACATGAACAAATTCACCAATTCACATAGCGTGCTTTATACATCCACAAACTGTACATCTATCACAGCAAAGCACGACAATAATGGTAGCTATGATAATCTCAATCTTTTAGTATTGAACGTCAGTAGCGCCAGTATTTTGTACAGTAGCACAGGGGGTGAGAATACATAATTGCAGCAAGACATCTACACCCAGGCAAGTAAAGCGAAACATGCAAGACCTAAATCTAACTACATAGACCCACATGTGTATACACTAATGAGTAATGCCAATGCGCTTTAATAACAGGACTTATTGCTACAATTATTTAAAAAATAAACTCTCCTAAAGAGCCACTATAACATATAAGGAGACCACCTGATTTGATACTTTCTCGTTGTTTCCATCTTTCCGAAAGGAGGCCCTCTTTGCTAGGAAGCTTAAGATATCTATCTATGTCCACCCGGGATTTTCTGGGTACTTGAGGTAAGAGTTGATTTTTGCAGCTCTCGGACTTTCCTGCGCTAGTTTCTCTTGCTGCCGAAGAGAAGCTATCAACTCCAGGACTCCAACTCCCGCGGCTACTTTTGGAAATGAAACTCTGCTCTTGGTCAACCCCGGCAATCATCTGTTAATCCAATGCAAAACAAATTATTTGGTTTCATCTGTGAAGTGACAGGTTCTCATTTGGCCACAGAGTGCTTACATGGATACACTAGGTCATCTATGACCAAATTTCTTCTAGTGATCACATGTCTATGAGGGTTTTCACATGAAAACATAATAGAAACAGCTGAAGGTGATTTTGCATGTAGTCCAAACTAAAATAAGGACAACCATCAAATATAATATGTGGAGCTAATAATGTTATCAGGATGAAGATCCTTCTGATATTATTGATCAGTCGAGCTTTCACCCAACGAAATATTGATAGTAGGTAACGTTGTCAAGATATGTTTGGGCAATAACAGGGACAAGATTAGGAATAAGCCAATAACACTTTAACACAGTAAACTATCACGTTGAAGAATAAGGCAGTACATTACCTCCCGTGTGTCCTGTAGAACAGTTTTTGGAGTCGTAGGGTGTTGGTCATAAGTCTTTCCTGAAAGAGGGGTGCTATCATTGCCAGTTTCCCACTTCAACCAAGGAAGAACAACCCCATCCATATCACCAGGAAATGAATCTGGTCTCAATGGACTTTTGAAAGATTCGGTATCTCCAAATTGAAGCAATGGCTTTATTGCTCCTCCAATAACAGAACTAGTGTCGCTCCTCTCACCATCAAATGAAGAGATATCTGTCTCCTCAACACTAGAAATGAACTCTTCAATAATTTTATCCGCGTCTTCTTCCAGTTGCTTGGACAATTTGTTTCTGTCAGTGCTTCTCTGGAGATCATAAAATGAGGATCTCTCAGAAGTGTTCAAATATACGAAAAACATAAGTGTTTCAGATTAAACTGAGATATGCACTGCCTGTACTTCTGAAGTGGTGAGAGCTTGAGAACCCTGGTTACATAGAAAAAGTACCTTTCTTCCTCTTGTAGCTCTTTTAACTGGGGTGCTCTTTGGATTAGGAAGTAGTTCCACGACAATTTTTTTAAGCTCCTTACCACGCTCCTCCTCCAACATTATTTCAGCAAGGAGTTCTTGTTTACGCTTTTCAGACTATGACAAGCAGAAGATTAACAGCATACAGTTACTTGACTATCGTGTTAAGTTTTTCATCAGCAGTAGAAACGAAATTTACAATAATAATTCTGGAGATAACAAACAATCATCAAAAACTATTGACCATCATATTCTTAGGGAAACTTTAGGATCTACCTCTTCCAACTTCGTCTTGTAATTGCTTCTGAGGGTGGAAACAGCCTTAAGAACATCAGAATCTGCTGACTGTAGACCATTATGACTAACAAACTCTGGCAGTTGGTTCTCAACCTTAATTTGGACATATATATTGTCAGTTAGCCAAAGTAATTTAGATGACACTTAAAAAAAGGGGATGAAAAACAACAGAGATAGTTGAGCTAATATTCAATAACCCCTCAAAAACCTGAAGAGAAACCAGACCTGTCCAAGCTCTTGTCTGATATTTTTGGTAGTTTTTGTATACTCATTTCGCAACCACATGCTATTCCGCCCATGCTCACTTGGCTGCGTTCCCTGTAAGTCAAAGAAGATAACAGACAACAGATGAACACATGAAAGACTACAGATTGAGAAAGCAGCTAGCAAAATATGTGTTGTCCTTCTATCCTGCCCAACAATAAAGAGGATGGCATGAACAAAACCTTGGTTTTTCCAGGGGCAACTTGCACTTCCTTTGCTGACCGCTTAGAATTGTAACAAAGATCATTCCCCTCGTCATCAGTTAATGTGGAGGAATAGCTCTGAGATTATTAAACAACAGTCGCAAAAACAAATACAGATGCATAATTAGAAACTATTACTGCATCACGTTGATATAATACACACAGAAATTCTCTTGTCAGCCGGATTCTTCAAGTTTAGGTACTTTAATTCAATATTTTAGCAAGAAGATACAGTAAGAACTAAGAAGCATCTACAGGTTTGCAACGGAAGGATAGATAGGATGCACTTACAGAATAACCATCATATGACCTCAAGAAATCTTTCTGGCTTGAGCTCTTCCGTAATCCTCTTTGCTGATTAGAACATGTTGGCTGCTTTAGAGGTTTTTGTTTGCTCCAAACGTTCAGTTCAGGGTTGTCATGGCTTCTGTTTTTCTGAATATATCCATTCTGTAATTCCGAACATTAGAAACCTTGTTATTCAGAAATTTTATTCAACAATCAAGTATTAAAATTATTAATTAGATACTGCGCAAATCAGCAACTTTGTTGCACAAACATCAATTAGAATGGAATTCAAGAGGCATAAGTGCTTGCATCAAGTCTCTCA
Source organism: Patellifolia procumbens (assembly GCA_947645195.1). Classification (NCBI taxonomy): domain Eukaryota; kingdom Viridiplantae; phylum Streptophyta; class Magnoliopsida; order Caryophyllales; family Amaranthaceae; genus Patellifolia; species Patellifolia procumbens. The sequence goes on from CANSGD010000290.1 coordinate 531,473, forward strand.
ACTAGATAATTTTGATGATTGTGATGGCTTTCTCAAGTCATTAACTTCTCCAATGATACAGAATAAATTCTTGAGGAACCTTCAATTTAGCCTCAGAGCACTTTGTTGCGGACAAGTTTACCTGGCCAGATACAGCAACGGGGTGGTTTGCAATGATCCAGTTCACAGTATCCAATTTGAACGAAAGCGCTCTGAAACAATGTATTTTTGAACTTTGACGAGCATGTTAGAGGCCACAAATGTAAATTTGACACAACCTCAGAGGACTTCAGTGGTAAATTATCAGCAGATTGTAATTTGTGGGCTTTAGAATAATTATAACAGTCAAAAATTGATATAATGATCAACTGAATGTTGAAAGATTGAAGGATTCACACTCATAACGAATTTACCCTTAGTCCCTTACAAAGTGTAACAGACTAGAAATTAACCCTTGCCAACAGTGCAACAACTAACAGAGAACCAGGACCCTTTCCAATATTCACCTTTTTAGTTTTTTGTTTCCTTATCAGAGATCAACCTTTTTGCAGGATACACACAGATACAGAGAGTCGGACACAAATGACTATAACATTAGTTAATCTAGTACAGAGACAAATTCCCCATATTCTCCAGTAACTCCATTTCTTTTTTCTAATCTTAAAATAAATCCTTAGAAACTGTCCAGTTACCTTTGAGTATTCTTATTGGCCCAAATACTCCCTCAATTTTTCTTAGTTGTTCTACTTGCCTTTTCACAATATCCAATCCACCTTTATTCATCAATATCTTTATTCACAATTTTTTTTAAAAAAAGGCTACAAAAATTCACATTGAAACGAGCTAACAAGATTCGTTATGATATTATGTTTAACATATCTCTAGGAGAAAAATCCGGTAAACTTTTACGAGCTTAACCTGAAAAATAAGAAGTGGAACAACTAATAGACAATACATTCTAGAATTGCTGCAAACTCCCAAGCCAGTCCAAGATTTCCAAATGTTGGTAGGTAGTATTCCACTTTGAACCACTTGGAAACTGATGCATACAATCTTTTCCGTCAATATTTGCATTTAGGATAGCTTCCTGATTTCAATGCATAGGTTTACATCATTATGCCTTCACTTTAAACACATTATTACAGGTTTCCTTTTCATGAATGATTATCTTTTGACTTTTATAACCACCTGAAGTCATTGAACACCAGTTAAAATTTAGAAAAAAAGTGTAAGAATCATCCATTAGCTTGATACTTTGAAGTGTTTCGACATTTTGAATGTAGCGGAACCTAGAAAATGTCAATTGTTGGGAATAAAATTAATTTTGAGAAAAAAAATATTTGGCCAACTCAAGTGAGGATAAATACGAGTGTTGGGAAAGTAGAAAGGTGGAAAGTAATTAGTGAGAGATATTATCAAATGATTCAGAAAACTGGCTTATTTGCATATTTCCCCAATCTTTGAGATTCGAAAATTTTCAGGAGTTTGGAGCCTATCAAAGTTTTGGACAATGTTGAAACTTGTCTTTCAGAAACAATTGATGACAGTGTAAGAAAACATGTATACAAGTTTTACAAAAATAAATTAATAGTTGAAACTGTGGAAGAGAAAAATGATGGATGTGTGTGACGATATGCTGAATAAGGTAGTTGTCAATAGAGCAAACAAAATTCACAGTTGTGAATATTGCTTTCTCCTCTAACCTAAATCATCTCATTGCGGTCTTAATTAGTATTAGAAATATTATCATTAGGCATTAGCAAGCAAAGAGAAGCAACGCGTAGATTGGCAACTTACTAAGATTAGCAACTACCAACATAAAGTATTATAGTTGAAGCATACTATATATACATTTCAGCAAGACAACTGAAGGACACTCGCCAATCACTTCAGCCTTCAGCCAAAGGAAATAAAATCATTTGTGTTCTCATACACATATGTATACGTGGGACTAAGTCATCCCAAACCACCTTAAAATTCGGAAACAAGAATGGATAGGGGACACTAATACGCTAAGTAAGATGTTATATAATACTTCCTCCGTTTCGCACACTATCCAATGCAATACTTTGAACCTTAATATCTCTAATTATTGATAAGCAAAAATTATAAAAAGTTGATATTATGGTAGTACGCATTAGGACGAATCAGATAAGACCCCATTTGACTATATTTATTCTTATACACTTGAGAAAAAATAGAGCATAAGATTAGTAGATAAATAGTGATTATTATGCTAATGTTGCAAGTATTGAGAAACGGAGGAAGTATATTTAATAAAATACTTGTTTTTTTATCTTTAAGAAAACCCTTTTAATAAGATCTAGTATCCGAAAAATAATATAATAAATCAAATAACACAAAAGGAGGCTAATCCAGCTAGAGCGCGCTTCTAGTTTTTCAAAACGCAAAAAGAAGCAATTGAAGGAATTCTCCAATAAACCCATTCTCACTCCTCTAATAGTGGCTAATCAATCCTTGTTAACCTATGCGTGGTGGCATAGGTTAGACAAACCGTATTAATATATGCTCCCCAAACATTGCCTGGGTGACACTATCTACATGAATATTCTTTACTAAACAATAAGCAACACCTTTAAAGGAAAAATAAGAATTACATCATCAACAATGGAGACTATTAAACACAAGGACCAATAGAAGACATAGAGCAAGCGACTACTACATGGAACTTATAGAACTTATGATGTCAGCAAATCTTTCTGTTTGTAAACACTAATCATTTACTCAAGTCACGTATCTAAAACCAAACATGATATCATAGAACAACGAGTAAACATTCAAATAGTCCCAAACCCAATTTAGTGTGTTTGAAACAAAAAGGATAGAGACATAAGAGGCCTGTACTCCAGCAGAAGTTTTCTTCTTTTCCTGATAACCCAAGATAAGTTTGTTGTCACTGTTTCAAGCAACATGAAACTTCTAGAGTCACATTACCAAACTGATCCATACTTCAGGTTACAAGACCCTAATCCACGATGACGACTCGTCAAGCAAAAAAAAACATTACCAAAGAACATCAACCCTTCAGTCATTAAGAATGACTAACGGGGTATTTTGCTGAGATGAATTGAAAGATAGGAGAAGGAGAGGGGAAACTCATTCATCCATATCCTTTGTTTGGATATAAAATTGAGGAAAGGAAAGGAAAGAGAAGAGAAACAGGAAACTCCAACTTCTTCCCTTGAAATGACCAAATGCTCCCCATGTTTGAAAGATTTGGAGGGAAGATGCTAGCCCACTTCTCTTTTCCCCTTTCCACCCTCCCTTCCACGGATCGCCATTGTTATCCAAATCCCAAACATACAATAAATAAGCAGCACCATCCAGTAGAGATATCCAGCTTACTTATGAGTAAACAACCTTACCACTCAACAAGCTTTACCAACTAAAGTGGGGCAAACAAAAAAAAGGTCAGAGATCCGCATTAACTTCAAAGCCAATATAATGCTGGTTTATGTGTTAACCCTCCCCCAAACCATCCTTTTCTTTCTCAAGCCGCTAGCGGAGAACAGGAGTCCATTGATTCAGACATAGAGCTTCATTGATTTTCCTTTGTTTCAGGACAATATTAACATGTGTTTTTTTTCTTTTTGTTCATTTATCTCCATTACTACTCTAGCAATAGGTATTGAGTGTCTGAGTGATAATGATAATCTATAAGTGCTTATTTGGTTGAATGTAGGGAGTGATTGGCTGTTTGCTTACTGGCTTCATATAATTCAGAAAACTCTAGTTTTCGCAAAGCTTCTTGTTCATATCTCTCATCAAAAGGTGCTATTCGATAATGTCTATCTAGCAAACTCCCCGCTAACCCGAGAGAACATTCGAATATTTGTCCTACATTCATTCGTGAAGGTACTCCTAATGGGTTAAACATCATATCAATGGGTCTTCCATCTTGCAAATAACGCATATCTTGTCTAGGCAAAATTCTGGAAATGATACCCTTATTTCCATGTCTTCCAACTACTTTATCGCCTACTTTGATTTCACGTTTATGTGAAATATATACATGAACCATTTCTGGATTATAACTAGAGCCACGTAAATTCCTTGGAACTTTATTTTTCCATATAATTGTATTTCCTAGGAATTGCCAAATATTGTTTGGTGATTCACGGGAAATGAAAAATCCCATGGGAATATCCGGTTACCTAGGTCCCCCTTGGTAAGTAATTTCCTACATTTTGTAGGAAGTGGAACTTCCTAGTAATTTCTACTTCCCGTGAAATTGTCAACCAAACAACACCAAAGAAATTCAATTCCTAGGAATCTTAACTTCCTATGCTAAACAATGTCAACTAAACAACACCTAAGAAACAAAATGTAGTTGTAGTTGCATCACTTCGGCATTGGACTTTCCTTGCGAAATTACACAAATTTATCGGTCATAACTCATAGTCACCATTTTCTTTTACACCCAACAATTGGGTTATTGACAAGGACTTAGCTGAACTTATTTGTACTTATCAAAACTTATCCGCATTTATTCAAACCTTATTTGTGAGAGAGTTAAGCCTTATTAATACTTATCTGAATTTATTAAAACTAATATCAACTTATTTTTTTTGATAAAGAAAGAACTAATGTTATGTTTGGTAGGGTGTAAAACAATTTCTTGTCTATGTTCAATTTCACATTGTTTGGTTGGTAAATGTGTATAAAAACCATTTTTGCTTGGAGTAAAATAACTGTCCCAATAATGGAAAACCATTTTCCTTCAGTTTTTCCTTACCTCCCTTTTATGCTCCTCCCACCAGCTCCTTACTTTCCCTTTCATTTTCCTTTTTTCCATCATCTTTTTTACATGATACCGAACAATGGAAATCATTTTACACTTAAAAATGTTTTAATTCCAATCAAATGGAACCTAGGTTGAAAAGAACAGGCCAATATCAAATTTAAAACAAAAAAAGCTTCAACGTAACAGTGCAATAACACACAAAGTGCAGTCATAGCAGCAAAGCCATCACTAACAAAAGGTAAATATGACTAACATCCTAATCATTATCACTTTCTATACATTAATAATGATAATAAAAAAAAAAGGAATTCATTACCTGAGAAACGCTGAAATTATGTTTAGGAAGCACAGAAAGAGACCTCCTCCTTCTAGAAACCCCATCATTTTGATCACCAAAACCATGACGCCTAGAAACAGACCTCCCTCGACGATGCGAAGTCGATGAAGAAACCTCGGAGGAAGTAGTATTCCTAGTACGGCCTCTTTCACCGTCACCAATATCACTACTCGAAAACATCTCAATGGCGAGATCATCGAGGCTAATTTCTGGAACACCGGAGCCCCTGACTGTATTTACAAATTTACCCTTGCGACTCGCCGACGGAGGTTCCTCCACCGGAACACGGTGAGAAAAACGGCTTACGCTTCGTGAACGGCGGTGGTGCGGATGCGAAGATGAGGAGCTTGAGTTAGAGTTGGAGTTGGAGTTGTTGGAGTCTCCAATTGATAATCTCCTTGACGTGGACTTAAACGCCGCTGTCGCCATTGAATACTATTGACTATTGAGTTTGTTTACACCATTTTTAGGAAGAGAAAGATAAAGTGAAAGTGGATTGGTGTTGTTTCTTCACAGGGAAATGGTGATTGCTGAATGCTCAGGAAGGAGCTGACCAACTGAATTCATTGAATTGTGAAGAGAAAAAGGTTGGCGGAGCGGACGAAATTGAGGAGATTTTCAAATTATGTTCATTCTTAAATGCATATAATTTCAAATTCTTTGTTGTATTATTAATTTCAAATTGGTATTCAATTTAATTCCATTATTATAGTATTTTGAAGTACTTGTATTATATTGAGTTCTTTTTGAAATTTGGAACGGTTTGTCATGCAAATAAGCCAAATAGCCAATAACAACTATTTTGGTCTGGCAATTATTTTTTTGGCTTCTCACTCATTAAAATCACATGGTTTGAATATTTTAAATATTTATTTGCATTTTAGAGTATATGTCTCTAAATTATTAATTTTTTCAGTTTAATCAGCTTCTAACAATATTTTTATTCTCACGTTTTACTAGTTATTTTATTTTAGTTCAGCTATTTTCAATTTAATAGAACATGCCCTAACTACTTCTTTCTTCTTTATTATATAAATTTTTGATTTGGTTGTACGATGGTGGGTGTTAGGTAAGCACTGTAAGATATTTAGGGATGGCAACAGGTGGGATTTGATTCACTCGGTTAGACCAACTCTCATCCATCCATCCGTCACCTGGTAAGACTATCACCCGTATTCCATCCATCCACCACCCGCAGGTGAACCGGGTGGACATGGTGATCATCCATTTAAGATAATTAAACGAGAAAAGTTAAATCAAACTTGCGAAATGATAATTTATACATTAACTTACGTTAAATTAATATAAGTTAAGTTTATGACAACATGTCGATAGTTATTAAAAAGGGAAAATAATTGTACTAAGGTAAATAAAATGATATACAGTTAAGAAAATATAGGAATCGGATGACGGAGCGAGTGATAAACGGGTGATGGGTCGGGTGATGGATGAAACTTTCTCACCCTAATTCCATCCATCAACCGTCACTCGTTCACCCGCCACCCGTCAATCATCCATTTAATTCGGTTTTTCATCCTTTTTGGTTTTTTCGGTGGAGCTCGGGTGATGGATCATCCACTGGTTATTGACATCTCTAAAGATATTAAATGTTGTAGTTCATATCTTTACCTTTTTCATAACATCAAAAACAATTGATGGTCTAACTAGTGGAAAAAATAACAATTGTTGCAGTCCATTAGCGGCGGGCTACTTGATCAGCCCATAGCTAAGATTCATTAACTACAGGCATCTTACACAACCTATAGCTAAGTTCCATTTTGCTGCGGGCTTCACTTAAGGCTCGCAGTTAAATGCCCAAAATTGCACAGCTTAAGGCGGGCTTAATTAAAGCCCGCAGCTAAATTCCCAAAACAGTTAGTAAAAGCTACAATGGGCTGCCAAATCCCTAATTTCATCATTCCATTTCTTTATCAGTGTTTCATTCCTCTAAGTTCGTCCCTCTGAGATCTGCGACCTTCTCAGGCGAAGTTAACACACCCAGCTACATTGCTACCGACGTTCGTCCTACTCAAATCTGCGGCGTCCCGTTCCATTCTCAGGCCTTCCTATCTAAGGCGAAGTTCGTCAAAGGTCGTCCCTCTGGAATTCGACTTCATCTGGTAAGTCTTCTCACCTTACTTGCACAAAATGAATTTGAACGGGATTTAGGAGGGAAAAACTTAGTTGAAAAAGATGGCGGATTTTGGAATATGGGTAGCGTTGAGATACCACAAAATTAAATTAGAATTTAATTTATTTCTACTACTATAGATCCGAAAATGCCATTAAAATGAGTTATGAGCGCCACTAAACAGAGAAAGAGATGAGACCTTAGTTGAGTAGAGCCACAAATAACTTGCTAAGACTGGAGTGGATTTTGATTTTTGAACGTGTTTGCAAATATATCAAACCTATATTAATTTACATTAATAACACACCCAACTATATTGCTACCGACGCTTAGTCATTGCCGATTATTAGTAGATTAGATCAGTTCTAATAACTTGCCAGCCTCTTGTGCACTATCATCACTTTGGAATTTTGTAATGTCTTCGTTTGGCTTGATTTTTTTTATTTCTGATAGTTATGGAATTTGTGTGAACAATTGAAATTGAGGTGGTATGGATCAAAGAACGCGGTGATATATCCAAGGTGTAGTTTGCGTCGACAATCTACTTATGCTGATCCTCAGGTGAATTTGTTTCTCAATTGATATATGTGCTCAATTCATTTCTCTATACTTGGACATGAAGTTGTGAGATGGTATTGATTGTTTTCCCTTATTTGTATTCGATACTGCAACCAAAATGTAGTAGACATTTCAAAAATCGAGCCGACTTGATAACTCTTTATTATGTGTTGGGTGATTTAATATGAGATTTATTTGGTAAAATTGATCTATGATTGAATCCTGGATAGGTAAAATGATGGAGAAATCACATTTTCTATATGAATGTTTTCCTGGCACATTGTTCACATATTACTCTGAATTGAGATGTTAAATAGATATGCGTCTTCTCAGGTTTCGCTAGAGGCTTATTGATACAGCACTTTGAACTGTTAGAACCTGTGACTTACATATAGGGAAGTTAGTGTAAGTTGGTTGTGCTCGTACTTTTGGAAGAGAGAAAGCAAGATAAAAAGGATGATAGGAGGGAAGAGGTGGCATTTGGGATTGATTTTGTATCATCTTTTTACTCCTATATGCAGTTCGGCTTCTCGGTGCTTATGGGATGATTGCGTCACACAAATTTTACATTTATTCTAAAAATGAATGCTTATTATTTCATCTGGCACCATCTCATGATACCATACATGTGTGGTGTGTTGAAGTTTATGTCTTATTCAGTTATTCGCTATTAGCTGCATAAAAGAACCCTGTCGATCATACTTTTGCGCAAAATAAGGGAAGAAGTCTGCATAGAGTAGTCTTCTAGCTCGTGTTCTTTATATCAAATTTAAATACTGAGGATGTATTACTGCTTGAATTAAGCAAGCTTTTCTCGATTTTTAAAGAGCCTTTGCTGAGCAAACATTGGCAGCATGGAATGGAGCCCAGATATGATCACAGAATGTTAGACTTCCATGGGGCTGTATTCCATCAGCTAAACAGGTTTGCTTGCTTGGCTTTATTACAAATTCCTTGTCTTATGGATTAATAAATATGTCTTTTTGCGATTCTTCTAGGGACAACCCGGCCAGGCTCAACGAAATGAAGGATATTATGGATATCTTCAGGTATGATACCTATGGATTTGTTGCAGCTCCTCAAGACCCTAACATGTATTATGCGAATTATGTTGCCGGCTATGGAAAGTTCCAGCAAACACAATAGGTGAATTTACTTGTGTTTTTCTATCCTATGTTAGCGTATGCTTGTTTTTTTGGCTATTCATGCTCTCTCTCTCTCTCTCTCTCTCTCTATATATATATATCTCATGTGTGCACGTGCTTAGTTGTGCCTTCGACAGTGTCTGAACATTTGTGCGTTCAACAGGGTGGGGATGCTCACAACTAAAAGGGTTGGGCAGTCCAGCTATAATTTTAATGTCATAGATTTCTGGTTCAGTTCGCCAGTTCCTTCAACTCTGTAATTCTTGATGTGATTTTCATCTGAATCTTTTGTTTCAAACATGGTTTAATATCCTAAATTGATTTACTGTTCTTTAGACAATTCTTGTTGAGTTTCACAAATGATCGAAAAATTGTTATATGATTCTCTTAAGTTATTCTCTCAATTTGATCTTTTGTAACTTTCTATCATTCATAAATGAAGGTTTTGGAGTTGGCCGAAACACAATAAGGGACAACAAGAAAACAAGCATCGCCCGCATCACATTCAGCTCCCTGCAAGGAATGATGTGTAAGGAATGATGAGGAGCAGGATATCTGTAATCCCCCGTAATTTTATGAATTTTATAAATATATTCAAAGTATATTTATAATCATTTTCATATCTATTTCATTTAATTATTTAAGTGTTGACTATTTTGAAAGTCAAATGATTGCTTAAATGTTTTAAATAATCATTAATATTTAGTGGGTTGGATTTTAAGTATTGAATATGTTATTAAATGTTTTTTGTTGTGTTTAAAATGATTTTAATATTGGGTTGATGAGCCCAAAGCTTTTAATTAGAGTTTGATGTTCAACTTGAGCCCAAACCTAAGTCTAACCTAATTTCCATAGGTTTTAGGAAAAACCTATAAATACCCCCCGAACCCCAAGTTTGCACACTTTTATTTTCTCTCTGTTTCCTCTCCTCTCACTCGTCCGCCTCTCCCTCTCTCTCCCTCGTTTTTCGTGCCGTCGGCTAGACCACCGCACTCCCTCACCTCACTCGTTTCTCCGGCCACCGCACACCATACTCACTTTCTCTCTCCCTTTGTCGTGCGTGCAGCCGCCACCAGCTGCGCACCACACGCACCCCCCTTCACACAGAAGCAGCACAGCCAGCAGCCACGCGTGTTCCCCACGCGCTGACTTCCCAGCCACCCGCCTCCCCGCGTGATTGTCCTCTTTGTGTATTCCGGTTTTTCGTGGTTTCTTTGGTTATTTCTTAACATATATCCTCTATTTAATGTTTAACTAAAGTTTTAATATGAAGTTGTCATTTTTATGAGTTTAATATATTTTATAAATAAAGTTGAAAACTCTAATTAAAAGCAAACAGGGTATGCACTCACAATACTAAGAAAACCACAACCCTTCCCATTTTTAAGTATTACTTTTTTGCTCAATATTTAAGTCTTAATTATGAATGTAATAAAGCGGTAATCACGAAAAAGGAAAACTTTTTTTTTCGAACAAAGTTTTTAAGTAAGGGTTTTATTATTCTTGAATTCCATAACTTTATCAATTTTATATGAAGGAAAATTAACCATAAGAATTAACAAAAGGAGAAGAAAGTAGAACTTTTTTTTACAAAATCAAACTAGAACTTAATAATATAAATATGAGTATTAACTCAAAACAAAAAGTTATCAAAGTATAAGTCTTAGAGATCATCCAAAAAGTAAAGTTGAAACAAAAGTTACCAAATAAAATAAAATAAAAATAAAAATAAAAAGATAAAATTAAAGTATTTTATGTGTTGAAGAAACGAAACAAAGCGGAATAAGAAGAGATTACAACATTTGCAATCAGTAAAAAAGAAAATTTAGCAAGGAGAAATTCAACAAAGCAGAAGCCTTGTGTACATCCGCCCATGACAACCCCCAACACACCCACACACAACCAAAACTCTCCATTGTGTTACTTCTTCTTCTTCTTCATTTTTGTGTGTTTGTTAATGGCAGCAGCACCAATAAAATCACCTTTACACAACTTCCAATTAGAATTTCCTGAAATAGGGTTCTAAGAAAGACCAACAATGCACCACAGTTCGATTCTTCTCTTTCACCTCAACCTCCACCTTCCTCTGATCCTTTGCGATTGTAATTATCACTTCTGGTCAAGTTGTGATGGGACTAGCGTCAAAATTGGAATCCACAGTGGAGGATGAAGATGGAAGATTCAGCGCCGGAGCATCGAACGGAAAGGTGAGGTTATCGGTAGAGGATTGAATGGGTCTAAATTTCCGGTAAGTGAAGGTCGGTGGAGGTGAAGATGTGGCTCAGATGAAGTGAAATCACCATTTTTACTACTGTCAGAAGCTTTGAGAGGAGAGAGAAGTTTGTTGGAGTTTGAGGTGACCGGGTCTAACCTGTCCTTAGCATCTCTTCATCAAGAGTTATGTACGGGGAATATTGTGACTTAGTCATAATTGACTTTGTACCCAAACTCAGATGACGTTTTTGTGTTATATGCCTCAACATGTACGTTTTGTTGTCTTATGGAGTTGATTTGCATGTATACCTTGCCGTGTATACCTTGAATGTTGTTTGGATTCCCCCGTATACCTTGACGCATATACTCATGATTTGGTTGGTTGGATTTTGCGTATACCTTGTCGTGTATACTCATGTATGGAGGTTGATTGGATTCCTTTGTATGCCTTATCGTGTATACATTGTTCTTTGTTTTTGATTGACCCTATGGACGGCATGGTCCTAGGAATTTGGTTTGATTATCCTAAGGGTGGTATGGTCATAGGAATTGGTTACTTATCCTTGGGCGATATGGTCCATTGGTTCACTCACGGGTCGTATTATCCGTTGAGTTTTGCTATCCGGGACGGGCGACGGGGGCCTCAGTTATGCAACGTAGGCCTTGGGCGGCATGGTTCAATGAGTTTACTCACATACGGCATGGTCTGTTGTCTTTGATCTTGATGTGAGTTTGGTTGTGTTTGTTTTATGGTTGACTTGATTATTAGTATTGAGCTTTCTCTCTATGCATGATCGTTGTTTATGACTTGTTGTATCATGTATTGCACGTTGTGATTATGTTTCTTTGTGATGTATGTCTTTGGTGTTGCTTATAACCTTCATTAAGTTTATTATTTGTTCCTATTTGGGCTCGGAGAACTGCTAGTTACTTCCCACTGATTGTGGAAGTTGTTGCTTTATTATGCAGATGACGATCCTGTTTAGGGTCGTTACGATTTGGATCGGAAATGTGCGGTTTGACCTTGTGAGCAAGAATGTGGTGCTAGTCATAGTGGACGAGCACATTGAGTCAGGGATTAGGACTAGCTACTTAGTGGGTCTTAAGTAGTTTTCCTTTATGTTTTGTCTTGTGTCTTGAACCACGGATTTTGGTTTTGTTCTTTGAATTTGGATCATATTATCTTGAGGTTTCTTTTGGAGTTTTCTGGGATGTTTGGAACTTTGGTTGGAATGAGGGTATGAGACCTCATTTCCCTTTTTATATGATTTCGGAAGTTAATTATCATATTTGGAGGATTGTTGCTTGTTTATAGTTTAAAAACTACTCCTTAGAGTAGCATCTTCGTCTTAGTGGTATTTCCGCTACCACTAGTTGCTTTTATTTTCATTTTCTTTTGTCTCTTTTCCTATTTGAATCGGATGGGATGTTACATTATCACTCTTGAGTAAAATAAATATATAATCCCCCTCTCTCTACCACCTTCTCACTCATCCTTAAATAGTTTATCATGTTTCATGATCAATTTATTTAAATGCATCCCATTCATGAACAAGTAAATACTCATGTATTTGAAAATAAAAAAATATTAAGAGTATATAAAAATATACTAAAGTGGGTGTCTGTTTATGAATCTCAAGAAAATATAACCATTAATATTTTTCAAAATTGTTTTTACTTTGTAGATTTTCAGATATTTTAGTTGAAATTTTTAAACATTTTTTGCTTCCCTTAATTGGAAATAAAACTTAATTCTTTAATTATTGGATTTGAGAACTTCCTTGATTAATTGTATTTGTTTATGGATCTCAAGAAAATATAACCATTAATATTTTTCAAAATTGTTTTTACTTTGTAGATTTTCAGATATTTTAGTTGAAATTTTTAAACATTTTTTGCTTCCCTTAATTGGAAATAAAACTTAATTCTTTAATTATTGGATTTGAGAACTTCCTTGATTAATTGTATTTGTTTTTTCTTTTCTTATTTGTGGTGTCCACTCCCTCTCTTCCCTTATAGTATAGAGATTTGTCATTTGAACCCCTTAGATTGGTATAAGCATGATGGACCAAACTATAATGCCCTAGGCTTAATAATATCTGATAAATCTTTGCTTTATTGTTGTTTTCATTAGTTTAGTAGTAGTTAACCAATTCCTCACTAATTTCATCTGAAGTAGCTTTATAGTTGGATATTAACCGTGGAAACTTGTCTCCCTGTGGTTCGACCCATATGTACAAGGCTTTGCTAACAACATACATCGTGCATTTGCGGTATACATTTAAAACCCATCATGATGCGTTTCTTTTGTTTGTCCTACTTAGAGTCTTACCTTTTTTGTTATTCGATTTTCTCCATTTTTACCTTTACTATTCCAGTGATTGGTCCTACAAATTTCTCCAAAATTTCCTTCTCTCTCCTTAAGTCTTTACCCTTTACTCACGTGATAATTACATCATCTTTTCATCATCCTTTTTGCTGGAGCTACAGTTACCACACAAAGAAAAGCAAATAGAGGGAGTACCTTTTGAAACATAAACGAGGTCATTATGTTTTTTAAAAGTTAAAGTTTTAATCTTCCATAACCCTTAATTATCATATTTGAAGTTCATGCCTTTAACATACTAAAAATTACAACTTTTCTAATAAAAAAATTCATCGTTAACATAAGTCATTCTTAAAATCTGGAAACTATAGGAATATTAATACTCGCTAAATTTGAAAGTATTATTTAAATTAGGAAAAATTATGAGAAAACACTTTTTAAAACCACGTTTTTGCAAGAAACCATCTTTTAAAATAGATTTTGCAAAAAGAAACCTAAAACAAAAATTTGTTTGTCAAAAATAAACCTCAGGTGTTAACCTACCCTTTTTCTACAGGTATAATTATAAACATAAAAGGAGGGAGAAATAATTAGAGTGTCCTAATATCAATTTTTTTAGTTGGCTGACACGAAAACGGGTACGTCAATGCTTGAGAACATTATTTTTGGCTTAAAGTTTCTTTTCACAAATACATTTTATTTTAGGTTTCTTTTTGCAAAAATTATTTTAAAAGACGGTTTTTCTCAAAATCATGGTTGAAAACTTTGAATAATTATAAATTATAAAACTCAAAGAATATAAATGGAACAATATAGAAGAGGAAGAAGGAAGACTGTTAGTGGATTAGAGAACAGAAAGGCTGGCACATGAATCGAGAAGGAACGACAGAGGAATGGTGGAGCTCGCCGACACCGGAGTGGAGTAAAGGTGTTGCGTGTTGATCGGTTGGTGGTGCCCAAGTGGTCATGCGTCGGCATTGACGTTGCAGGAGACAAACTCTAGGGCGAACATCAGCATGCGACGAGAAGAACGAATAAATAAGTTTTAGGATTTACTTTTGAAGAGAAGTGGGGAAAAATTTGTGTTGAATTCATATTTATAGGTTAGCTCTTCAACTAATAGTAAAAAACCTGTTGAGTTTATGAAAAAGGCTTAATCAATAAGTGAGCCTTGATGACAACTGTATAGGGTCTAGTTGGAGGATCATTATACTTCACTAATTCTAAAGGTGTAGTTGACTTATAATCGACCCAGATTTTTATTAAGGTTGTTTAAATATTTTTAGGTAATTCTAAAGCATTTATTGCGTATTTCTTATTAAGGTTGTTTAAATATTTTTAGGTAATTCTAAAGCATTTAATGTGTATTCAAGTAGTGGAAGGTATATATTTCCTTATTTTAATAATTTAAATTTAATTGGCAAATTTTTATGGTGGTTGATTTTTTTAAAATTAACCATATATCGAGGGTCACCCTAACAAAAAAAGGGAGGAGTTTTATTTTGACAAAACTTTTTTTTGGATAATATTTACATCCTTAACAGACTAACTTGAACCATGTCTTTTTTTTTCTGTCCTCCATCAATCACGTTATTCCATACTGAATGTGATATTAGTTGTAACAACGTATGGCGAAAAGCAGGCGGTCAAAAATGTTACCTCATAACTGACCTTTGTCCTAGAAAAACGAGGAAAAAACCCAACTGATGGATGCTTCCTACAAGAAGGCGGTTGAGAACACCCAGTGGTACATTTATTCCTCGGGGAGAAGGACTAAAAATATGCCTAATCAAAAGTAGAAAATTAGAAAATCAAAGAAGAAGAAGACTCGTCTAGAGAAGAAGTGATGTTCATCATAAAACCTTTATTGGAACTTCCAGAACCCGCTGAGGAACCAAATGACATCTATTTGGATGACTATTATTCGGAGAGGACCGTTAAGATTAGGCCATACTTATTGCCAAATATCGGTGAAGCTTTAATTGTTCTATCAAAGGAATATGTGTTCACCTACAATGTAGACAATTTTCTAAGATAGACCCAATTGTGGTTGTCAATAAGCTACTTGGATTCTAAGTGAAACCCGTCATGCAAAAGAAAAGGTATCTAGGAAAGACCAGGAATCAAGTAGTGGATGTTGAAGTCCATAAGCTTTTAGATGTTAAGTTCATTAAAAAGACCCATTACCAGAATGGGCAACAAATGTGGCCATGGTCAATAACACAATAAAATATGGAGGATGTAAGTTGCTTTATTGATGATATGATTGGTACGATCCAAAAGGAGGACCACATCACATATTTGAGAGAAACTCTTGAGACGCTTAGGTTACAAAACGATGCTGAACTCTAAGAAGTCTATCTTTTGGGGTGACGGCTGGCAAGTTCATGTGATTCTTAGTTGCTAAGCGAAGGATGGAAGCTAACAATGAAAATATACAAGTTATGCTCAACTGAAGTCACCTAGCAAGATTGGAGAAGTGTAGTGTCTGATTGGCTACGTGGCTGCTCTTGGTCGATTCTTGTGCAAATCGAGAAACAAGTGTCATCACTTCTTCACTATAATTAAGAAGAAAGAAATATTTGATTGGACAGAAAAAGCTGAGAATGTTCTTCAACAAGTAAAAGCCCATCTCCAGTAACTTACAAGATTAATTAGGCTGGCTAAAGGAGAAAGCTTATACTTCCTCCGTATCAAATTAGATGCTACACTTTTATTTTGCTGACTCCAATGCATTTTTTTTGATGTGAGAGAGATAAAGAAGAAAAACGAGGGGTAGGAGAGACATAGAGAGAAGGAAAAGCCAAATAAAAAGTATAACATCTAATAACAAATTTCCTTATTTGGAAAGAATAACAAAAAAACAAAGGAAGTATGTTTACTTGGTTGTTTCCCCCTAAGCACTTGTGTCACTTTGCTGGCTGAATGGGAGACCATCAAAATTCCTGTCATTTTGTGAGCTATGTTCTAAAGAAAGACGAGTTCAAACGTAAAACTTTTGAGAAGTTAAAGTTGGCCTTAGTAGTGGCGAGTAGAAAGCTTAGTCCCCCTTATTCTAGCTCATTCTATATTGATCTACACCCACCAGCTACTGAACCAAGTGTCATGTGAATAAAGACAGGCGAAGAATGCTTAAATAAATTGTGGACTTGATCCTGTTTCATATTATATTTGAGCCTCTGAAGGCTATCAAGGAGTAGAGGCTCTGGTTGCTTATGTTGTAAGAAAAAAAAAGTTAAACTTATGATATGTTAAGTACCTTTATCTTCGTCTTGAATTAGAACATGAAAGTCAAATTTTCATCCAAGACGTCCAATTTTCAAGCCTCCAAGGAGGATGGTTTCTACGGTACTCGACCATCATGAAATATTCGACTACCCAATCGTCCTCCTTATTCTCAAGCTCCAAAAGGGGAGCCCCCTCGTGTAGTATTAGATACCGTCTGGCTAGCTACCACCTCATTGGCACGCAAATAGATAAGTTTGCCTTCCAATCGTTCATTTTGGTCTGCTTGTCCCAAGATGTCAAGAATCTTGTATGGTTGAAGATATTTACAATCGCCATCCACCATCAGGGGAGCCTTGGCCAAATAATTTATGTGCGTAAAAGCAACCCAAGACAATGACAAACCTCGTTTGCATACAACAATGAAGTTCAAGACGTTTTGAATACATTTGGTTCCAACTGGTTATAGTCGAGGTTGTAGTGATGAAGCACTTGTTCAATGAAGTGATGTAAGGGAAATCGAAGATTGAAGTCACTCACAAGCTTATACACAAGAATTGGCACCGAGGTGCATTAGTGATGGTAGAATTCTTCTAGAATAATAAAGGAATAGCCCGGCATAGGCATGCCCTCTAAAAGACAATCAAGGTTGAAAATCACCTTCTCCACCCATTTTCAATTCCTTAAACTATATGAGTGATAAAAAACGAGACCTAAATATCCTTAATTGTAGTGAAGTTCTCAGATGGCTCCTTGGCCTCACTAGACGATTCAACTTTCTCACTATGTTCCCTTCTAGAACCTCCTCCATTCCCTTCTCTTGACCAGAAGCCTCGCTTAGGTGGGTTTATTTCATCCAGCTCTATTCCAGTCGACTCTCCCTCAGACATTCTACTGGTAAAAACCTTGGTCGCAATTTTACATATTGTGAGAAAAGTTCAATTTAGTTCAGTTCAGCTCCATTAATTTCAGTTCCGCTCATCTGCTTTTGTCTCACAATTACAGTTCAGTTCAATCTATTATACTCATTTGGGGCTCTCCAAAAGTAGCACTAAACAAAAAGTAGTCTCAAGTATACCATGTTTAATTGCTTATAGATAGAAATTTTCCTAAATACAGTGGTGACACTGTAAACACTGTAAAACCACTAAAATTTACAAACCAAATTATAATAACTTAGTTTGAAACGAATTGTGCAGTATAATCTGTTTGATGGGAAAATTTGATCTTTGAACATACACATCTTACTGAGGTCTAGCAATGACTAGGCAGCAGCAGGCCATTCCTTGGCTTGTAGAAGCTTAATTCGTTCTGACAACTCTTCCATCACATTCACAATCAAGGACTTCTTTTCCAATCTGAACTGGATGGCCAACTTTGAGAAGCTGGAGACATCCTGGTTCAATAAGGCCTGGTCCTCCATAATTTGTGTGGGGAAATTTTGAAGAATCACCAGACATAAACCAATAATTGTTCGAAGAGCGGCAAGTTCATTTGATATCCCAAGGGGAGCTTCGGCAGACAACGATTGAAGGGTACTCAACGCATGCTTGCTTACTGAATTGGCATCATTTGCATGAAGTACTCGTGAAGCAGCCAAGAGTCGACCGTCCACGAGATCTGGACCACCCAACGTTACCTTACATCGGGAAAAAAAACATTAAGGACTACAAATTCAAGATATGGCATTGCAAGCATTGAAGTTATCTGTCATTGATTTCTGGAAAATTTACTCAAAACAACCTTTTTATAATAGATCATCTCCAAAATAAATAACTACAATAGGTTTTTAAATACGACAACCTTTTGTGACCTCTATTTTGGCAGATCACTATTAATGACGAAAAAATACTCACCTTGGCCTTCAGTGGATCACTATTTTGTCAATTACAGGTGGCGTATAGTAATAGTTACTACCTTTACTGGTAAATTAAGAATAAAACGGCATTCACCTATCAACTGAGCTTAAAGACAAAAATCTGTAAGAAACAAAGTAATAAAAGGTCGTTTTTGGAAAACCAATTATATGAACTTATTTCCAAGAGGGCTACGTAGAATGTCTTTCCGTCCCTGAATAATAGGCCACATACGATTTAGGATCGTTTATACGGAATTTAGTTAAAAAACCAAAATTATTAGTCAGTGTACAAAAAAAAATTATGGACCAAGTCTTTCTTCAAAATCCTTTTAAGGGGAATAATTGAAATAAAAGAGATCTGAAATTACAACTTACTACCTCCGTTCCATAGATATTGCAACCTTTGACATTTTGCACTATTCATACACTACCCTTTGACCCTCTTTTGTGATTTATACACAAGGATAAATATAGTCATGTGGAATCTTGTTAGATTCGTCTCGATATATGCTTAATTAAAATTTACTTTTTATAATTTTTACTTAAATAAAATTAGAGATATTAGCGTCTAAAGTAGTGCGTTGAGAGGCGTAAAACTCCCTATGTTGCAATACATATGGAACGGAGGTAGTACTAAATTTACCTAGTTGCCTATTATGCTAAGACAAGGTAAAACAGAATTGTAGCTTATATATTTGGGATGGAGCCACAGAGGTATAGTTGTTAACAAGTGTTCCTTCATTTAAATACAGTGGTTTAACTAGGCTGAAGAGAGCGCACTGATTTCCTAAATATATCAGTCTTGCAATCATAGCGAAACATTGTGAGATATACTACTATATAACTAGCTAGCCTCAAAGCCAATCAAGAGAATAGGAAGAAAAATGAACCTTTAGAGATGAACCCTCGCTGTCTAATTTTAAAGCCGACAAGATTTCAGATTGCCACAAAGCTGGTGAAGTAAAATACGGGGATAAAGCCCCAACAGTGACACTAGCAGCTTCTAGAAGAGCTGCCTGATAATGGAGCTCAATGGAGTCATAAGGGTTAGCAGTTAACAGAAACCCATAATCTAAAAGGAAAAGATCATTGCTCATATTGCCGTAGTTGAGCTCCAGTGGAGCATCCCTCTTGATATGTTTTTCTGCCATAACCTGAAATCAAAGCAGTCGACCAAATCTAAGAACTTCAGACTAATATACAGAATTTCAATTCTCCGCACACAGTCTACTGATACCACCATATTTCTGAGGAAACATCACTTTGGAATGCACACACGAAGCAAAAAGACGTTAAGAGGTGAAGAACTGCCCATGAGAATAGGGTAAAAAGTTTCTATATGACGAACTTATTTTGATCACGCAGAAGTAACTTGCCTTCACAAGCATCTTTTCCTTTTCCGCACCTTGATTCTGAATAATTTTAGCATTTGGACAAAAGTTGTGGTTGCACATATCGATCAAAGGCAACATCATTGGGACATTTTCGTGAACTCCTTCAGCGTGTTCTTGTATATGCAAGCGAAAGGCTCTGGATGATGCAGCTGACATTGCCCATCCCAGGGAAGCAGCATCAATCTCTTGACCCCCAAAAGGATGCTCCCCTGGTTTTATATTTGCAACTGACCCTTTGACTTGTTTCGCAAAGTCCAGAAGAAATCGGCATCTCTTATTTACCTGTTACAGCACAAGAAAGCAATTGTAAAAGCACAGTTGACAAGATGCGCAGAGCATCAGAGCATCTTACAAGTGCATGATGAACAAATAGTAGCATATAGGTCCAGTCAAACAAGATTCTCCACGAAAATATGATAAAAGTACCTGATTTACAACAGGAGCATATTGCAAATTTTTTATATCTTCTCCCTCAAAGAATATTGGAACACTGTATGTCTCAGGAAGATTGCTGATGTACGGCCACCAAAAGGACCCAGTTTTTGCTCTTTCTTGAAGAAGCTTCATACCCAACCTCATAGCCCAGAGCTCCTCTGCCAAATGCTCGAGTTTCCAATTTACTCATTTTCAAAATTCAGTTCAGCCTAATTTCAGAAAATAGTTACCACCTAATGTGGTTAAAAGAGGGAATCCTAACGAACTTACTGATTAAGATAACATGCCACGTAAAGCATGCCTATTGAAATGAAAAGGGAAAAAAGTATATTGGCTAGGAAAAGTGACGCAAATTTCTCACAAATTAAAGCATCAGTTTATTTGGTTATTCTAGATATTCCACTCATCAACAGATATCACATTGAGCAGATGTGGGCAAGCAACAAAAGGAATCATAAAATGCTAATTGCAGGTAAAATTTTCCAGTACCTCCAATAAACTTCCATCAGAAGATTTTTGTTACAGTGCATAGCTCAACTGACTCAACTAACACTACTTTATATACTTGCAAACTAAAGAATATTGTTATTTCTTAAGTTTTATTCTTTGTAAATTATACTCATGCCAAGCCAACAATTGCTAAGGACGTAACGTCGCCGCATTTCTTATACATTTTCTGATGATTCAAACCGAATATTATTAAAAAGTTTTTGGTAGCACATAGTATTTCCCAAGCAATGCTGAACAGGATACAAAAATCAGTCTTGACCTCTCATGAATAATAATAGCTACATGATACAATAACAAAATACCATCGAGAGTACATTGTCTACAGATTTTTTAACATGTCATGTTAGGCATCGTCTAACAAAAGCCTCAACTTGAGAGATGAATGGAACAAAGTCGAACAAGTCTACATTTCAGCACATGAAAAATTGCCTAAGTTCAAGATTGCAGCAACAACTAGGAAGTTGTTGGAAGATCTTTCTCAATCAAACCCAACTATAAAAAGAGATGTAAACTACTGTTCATGAATTGATTCCCTCCCTCTCACTCTAAAATTTATGTACTTACTTTACATATTATTCTCTATTTCTTCTTCTTTTATCTCATCAATTGTTTATCCATATTGTAAGTGCTTAACCTCGTCATTTTTAAGTTGTTTTACATGTCGACGTTAGACACATTTGACGCATCATCGTCCGATACATTTGACACACCGTCATCTTCCAACATGTCGTAGTCGTCCAAGTCAACAGTCGAGAAGTTAACGGTGTAGTCCGGCTATAAATATAGCTAAGCAGTAAGTTGATTCGTCATGTCTAGCCCGTTACAGATTAGTTATGGTGACACCTTGTATCGCTAAGTAACCCGTTACAGATTAGTTATGGTGACACCTTGTATCACTAAGCAACAAAGTTGTGTAAATTTCACTTTATTGTTATTGTCTTCATTACTTATTTGTCATTTTCTCATTTAATAGTTAACCCATATCTCCATTGACATGTTGAGTGTTTGACGAAATATGACCAAATGTAGAGGTTTAACAACCTTTAATTTCCATTTACCTTTTCTTACATAGGGCAGCAGGAGATAAATTAATTTTCAGTGTCAGAGACAGAAAGCATATCAGACTTGTTACCAGAAGATTTTGTGTCAACTTTCAGATTCATACTCCAATCCACAAGATTTGTTGTTAAACTTGAAAATTTAGAGAACGAACATAATTCTATAATTGTTGTCAAAGGTAATGAAGGTTTCATGATCAAGTGTGTGCACAATTATCATCTGACTGTCCTCAAGAGGTGAAGAAGCATTCATGATCAGTCTCTGCAGCATTATATAATCTGGACCCCAATCCATCATCCGACCAACTCCATTTTCAATGCCGGCTATTTTACTCGTTCCTTACGTTGGGTTATAATGGACAGAAAGTAGAATTATCAATTCATAAATTCACGCATCATAAGTTCAACCACACTTTTTTAGTATCAACTAGACAAGATGTGCATACATGTTTCACCATCCATACGGCACCAACAGCAAGCAACATGATTAACCAAATTGAAGGGATTTCATACTTGCAACACAAATAAATACTAAATACTATAATATACAAAATGGAAATGAAGCATATATTAGTTGAACTTGAAGCGTATATGAAAATCTGCAAACTAGAAACCCTGAGAACATACCAGGAACTCGATTAGCCAAAGCAGTGAAGATAGGGGAAGAATCATCAAATTTGAGAGGTAAATGAGGAGGAAGGCCAATTAAGTGAGAGCCTTGAGGGATATCATCTGATGCAATAAGAGTTAGGCCATAAGAGGGAAGTTGTGCAAACTTGATTGACTCATGAACAAATCCTCCTTCCCTGCGAACCCATTTCAGAAGGTCGGGTGGATGAGGCACCAGACGTGAACACGAAGTGTAAGAGATAGCGCGTGTTAATGGACGGAAGTAGCTGCTACTGCTAGAGAACGCTACCACTTCTCTGCTGCCGCCTCTCCACATTTTCTATCTCTACACTCTCACTATCGGATATTTCTTTCTATTCGCTCACACTATTGCTTCTTCCGGCAGAAGAAAGAAACATAAATGCCAAGTACTCCATGAGTTGGTCTTATGGACTTTTTGAATAAAATAATATAGAAAAAATTGACCAGGATAATCCAAACTATGCACATCCCTTAAAGAATAATCCCTACTAAATTTTATTCATGTATAATCTCAACTATTAGGGAGGTCCGCCACAAACACCCCATGACCGGATGGAAACCTATGTAATAGGTCAACATGACGCGTGTCATGCTCTTAGTGGCTGTTTACAATTATTTTTTTATTTTTTTAAAAAATTTTAATCCTTACCCCCTCCTTCCCCATCCTACCAAAAATCTTCATCACCACCACCACCCAGCTCTGACCTCGCCACCACCCAGCTCCAAGCTCACCACCACCACCAAGCTCCGACAACAACCCTCGCTCGCCGCCACCGCCACCGCCACCGCTAGCCTAGACCACCCCCAGCCCCACCACCACCACTCGCAGACAACCACAAACCTCCCTTCATCACCACCTCAGAATCCCCCTCTCCCCTCCCTGCTCGAAAACAACCACCGACCCTATCCCCCTCGAAAACAACCACCAGCCTCTCCCCCAGCCCCAGACCACCCCCAGCCCCACGCCACCGCTCATATCCCCCTCAAAAACCCTCCTCACGCCACCACTCCTAACCCTTCGAAAACCCACCCACGCCACTGCCCATATTCCCCCCCCCGAAAACCCTCCTCACGCCACCACTCTTAACCCTTCGAAAACCCACCCCACGCCACCGCCCATATCCCCCTCGAAAACCCTCCTCACGCCACCACTCCTAACCCTTCGAAAACCCTTCCTTCCCACCACTCCCAGCCGAAACCCATCCACCTTCGAAAAAAATCAATTCAGTTTAGGGTGGTGGGTCACAATTTTGCGGTGGTTAGGGTTTAGATGACGATTTTAGGGGTGTTAATGGTGGTTTTAGGGTGGCCGACTACCGGACTTAGGGGAGAGGGTGGTTGGGAGGGTTTTTGGGAATGGGTGAGGAAGAGAAGGGGAAGGGTTGGCTGATGTGGTGGTGGGAGTAGAAAAAAAGAAAATAAAAGAAAAATAAAAATTTTACCTGGTTAACAGGTTTCAAGTCACCTCGGGGTGTTTGTGGCGGACCTCCATAATAGTTGGGATTATATAGGAATAAAGCTTAGTAGGGATTATTCTTGGCGGAACGAGCATAGTTTGGATTATCCTGGTCAATTTTTCCAATAATATATTTAAATTAGTCTAATTTTAATACTCTCTTCGTATTCTAAAAATAAATGAGTATCAAAAGCATGATAATGAAATGAATAGTAAGTTTAGGAGTGACAATAAAAAATAAAGAGATATTTTCTGAGGTACCCCCGGTGTTAGGGCTAATTCCTCGGGTACCCTCATCGTTTTCGAGATAGCTGAGATGCCACCAGAGTCAATGTTCGTGTCTTAAATGTCATTAATGCTAACAGATGTTAGGGTTCCGTTAACTTTTGTTAATAAGACTTTACTTTTCATTTAAACCAAGAAAAACAAAAGGAAAACAAAAATTAAAACCCCCCACCCCTCCCACACTCTCTCCTCCCCCTCTCCAAACCCACGACCCACCCCCCAACCCCAAGCCAGCCACCCCCTGCCACCCTTCCCCCTCCCCTGAAACCGCCGCCCTACCCAAACCACCACCACCACCCCTATTTGCACCCTTTCACGTTCCTTCACCATCACCAAATCGAACAAAGTTTGGCCGGAAACCACCCACCACGTCTTCAAGTGCAGATCTATTTCCTTTTTTTCTAGGTATTTCTTACTTCCAATTTCGGTTTCTTCTATTGGATTTCCTATCGATTTAATCTATTTATTTGAACGATATTGGATTTTGGTGGTGGTTTTCATTCTTCACAATTGGTGGTGGTGGTGGGGCGCTGTAGATTGGGTGGGCAGGGGGTGGTTTCGGGGGTGGGGCACTGTCGATTGGGTGGGCAGGGGGTGGTTTTGTGGTGGGGCGTTGTAGATTGGGTGGCAGGGGGTGGTTTTGTGGTGGGGCGTTGTAGATTGGGTGGCAGGGGGTGGGCCCACTCACCATCTCTACCACCGCCATTCCAACTATCACTACCATTGCCACCACAACCTCACTATAAACCTTCACTACTAATCACCACCCACTACCCACTACCCACCATTCACCACATCTACCTTCAAAAACTCTAACCCCTACTTTCACCACCACCACCTCTACCTTCGAAAACCCTAACCCCTAAATTCACCACCAACCAATCAACCACCACCACGCTTCGATATTTTGCCTCCAATTCACATCACTACCCACCTTCGCAATTTCACCAACAACCACCATCTACCTTCGAAACTCTAACCTCTTCATTCCTCACCAACTAACTACCACCATTATTCGAAATTTCGCCACAACCCCCACTTCCCTTCGAAATTTCGCCACTAACCACCACAACCCACCTTGAAAACCCTTAAACTTTACAACCAAATTCCAAACCTAACCCCAAATTTGGCAACCTAGCCCCAATTTTATGTGAAGATGGACTTGATTTGGATATTGAAGGCGGTTGTGAGGAAGAAAGAAGGTAGTATTTGACTATAAAGAAGAAGTAGAGAGGGAAAAATGAGTAAGTGGGACCAGAAAATGGAAAACTTAATGTTTTCCATGAGAAGGTGGTGCTTCACAAATTTTGCAAAGTTGTAGTAGTTAATTAAAAAAAAAGTAAATGATGCTTTTTTTTCTTCAAAAAGTGTAAAGTTTGTTGTGGTTTTAACAATTTTTTCTAGTAAATAACCAAACAATACTATTGATAATTGATAGTAAATGGAAACATTATGTAAACCTCCTATATTGACATACTACCTTTTATCAAATTTATACTACCTAATACCGTAAAGTACTACTTCCTCCATTTTTTTATTGACAACACTTTCCATTTTAGGAAGTTTAAAATTAATGACTACACTTTCTACGTTATTCCCTTTTTAGTAACTTTTTTTCTTCCTATGCTTACACACTTTTGCTCACACACCTAAGTTTTCCATGAGAGTCCATGTTTAGAGAAGTGTAGCCAATAAAAAGAAACGGAGGAAGTACATTTTTATAGTAGATGAAATGAATATTATTTCAGAGCATATAATAATCAACTTGTTTTGGTGAATGTATACTACCTTGTAATAAATATATACTACTTTATAACCAAATACATGATAGGCTAAAGTCGTATCACCTAAACAAAGATAAATCCTAAATTCCTCTAACACCAATAGCCAAGGGAAGTAGGGTCGAATCCACAGAGAGACAGAGTTTCTAAGTTAATATTCAGCTAAACAGCTACTTCAGACAAGATCAGATATGAATCAACTGAACTACTATTTAGACTAAAGAAAACAAAAATAACGCGAGACTTAAACTATGAATTAAGGTCTAGGGCATTAGTTCGCTCTACCAATCAAAAGGATCAAACAACTATTAGAACCTAGGTCAAGAATCGAGAGATTAAGGCACGTGTTAAGCTATGTGATACAAGTCAAGGTCTAAGTCAAGGTCAAAAGTCAACTCTTGGAGATGAGCCTATTTGTTTGATTCTTGAAGCATTTGGATTCAAGTTAAATTCCAACTCTTGATTTTGTATCCATGATTACTTGGGAAGATGATCCTAGCCCTTGAGGCTATGAGGGGCGTCCTAGTCTTGTTTTGTAGTCCATTTAAAGTCCTAGTTATTTAATTAAGTCATTTAATTTCAGCAAATAAAAAGGGCTGATTTTTACGTAGATTTTCGGTTCTATTTAGAGTTTTGAGTCCTTGTACTCCAAGTATGGTTGAGTTGTAATATTCTCTAAGATTATGTTCACATTGGGCGTGAATTAGGGAAAGATTAGGCTGAATATTTTCGGTCCTTATCTTTCAGATTTGATTCTTATCTTTTCCTTTATTCTCTCCTAGATTTTAGGGATTAGTTAGCAAGTGATTAGTTTGTAATCTTTTTTAGATCTTTGGTTGATTTTCGGCTATTTAGATGCTTAGGAGACAATTTTATTCTTGTCATTTAATAATATAAATACACGACATGCCACATTACAAGGGTATGTGTGATTTATCAAAAACTTGTGTTTAAAGAACTTAATAGTTTGTCTATTATTTTCGGCCATTGAATTAATTCTCAGGAGTGTTAATTAATTTATTGATTAACCTACTTAATTCCAGGATCGGTTTAGGTGATGTTAAAGTTAATTAAAACTTTCAGGAGTGTTACTTTTAATTTTCATATCCACACAATACATAAATTTTCGGACTTAGTTCAATAATTAAGTTCTTTTGCTTCCAAGTTCTAGGATGTTACTTCTCATTGGATTTGCATTCATATCAATTGGTATCAGATTTTTCCAGGTGGGTGACGATAGAAAGTATTTGGTAAGCGCTCTAAACTAGTTCATTCTAGTACTTGATTTCGATCCTTGTGGGGTTTTGTGTGGTTCTTGGCTGCTATTATTTCTTGTTGGCGTGTGATTTGTGTTTTTGGCGTGGCATTATTGTTTCTTTTTAAGCTTTTACCATGTCTAGCTTGGAAAGATTAGAGAAAATGATGCAAGATATGCTCATTGCTACTGAAGAGGACCGAGCTAGGGCTAGTAGGTTGGAAACCGCCCATCTAGCACTAGTTGACGTAGTTAAAAAGCAAAATGACCCTAATCATGTTGACTACAAATCTAATCTTGATGTTGTGAAAACTGTTAAATCTAGTTATGATAATGATAGAGGTATTAAACTAGATGCTTTCACTAGTGATTCTAACCCTGAAGATTTGCTTGAATGGATTCGTCAACTTAAGAAAATTTTTGAATTTAAGGGTTTTGATGATGAAAAGAGATTTAAAATTGCCACCATTAGACTAACTAAATATGCTGGAATTTGGTAGGTTAATATAAGGGAAAGACTTGGAAAACCTAAACTTAAAAGTTGGAGTAAGCTTAAATAAAAATTGCATGAAAGATTTATTCCAAGTGATTTCATTCAAAGGCAATACATGAAAAAGCGTGTCCTCAATCAAGATACAATGAATGTTCATGATTATAATTCGGAATTTAAATTATGTTTGCTTTGTGGTAATGAGGAAGTTGAACAGGAGAAAATTGCTAGATTTATTGAAGGATTTAATAAATCTATTGCTAGAAAGATTGATATTGCCACATATAGCACCTTTGATGATGTATGTCAATTGGCTTTGAAATTTAAACGTCATGAAATTGAAGAAAAGAAAAGTTATGGGGGTAAAGGCGCCACTTTTAAGAACCCTAATTCTATGTACCCTTCATCTTATAAGGCCTTTGAAAACAAATAAATTCCTTCTAAGGGGGATTACAAGGGTGAACGCCCTAAACTGGTTATTTCCAAAGAAAAATTTGATGATACTCGAAAATGTTTTAAGTGTCAAGGAAGGGGTCGTATTGCTGCTAATTGCCCTACTAGAAAAGCTCTCACTATTAAACAATAAATGGCTATAGAGGAGGAAGAGAGGATTTATGATATTGTTTTGGAAAGTGACCATGAAAATGATGAGCTTGATGATGACAGTGCATATGGTGAAGATGACACTAGGATGATTGAAGTTATTAGGAGAACTTTGCATGTTGATCACTCTCCTAATCATGAACAAAGAGAAAACTTGTTTCATACTAGATGTTGATAATGGATCATGTACTAATGTGGTGGCATCTCATGTGGTCTCTAAGTTGAATTTGGTTGTTATAGAGATATCCTTGTCCTTATAAGATGAGTTGGTTGGATGATAAAACTGGTTTGAATGTTAAGAAACAAGCTCTTGTTTCTTTCTCTATTGGGAACTATAAAGATGAATTGTGGGGGTGATGTGCTTCCTATGAGTGCTTGTCATATTCTTCTTGGTAGGCCTTGGCAATTTGATTGAAAGGTTATTTATGAGGGGAAACTAATGTATATTCTGTTTTGATGGGATCTAAGAGGATTCGACTTATTCCCTTATCTCTTAGTGCTATGGCGCCTAAGAAGGTTAAAAGTAAGCAAAACTTGTTTCTTTCGGCCAAAGAGTTCGAAAAGGAGGTCGAATTCGAAGGTCATGGTTATGTTTTAATTTGTTTGTTAAGTATGCTTTGACTAATTATGTTTCTATGAAAGATCCTAAACTTACAGCTTTGTTGGAGGAATTTGGGGATGTTTTTCACGAAGAGTTGCCTCAAGGGTTGACACCTTTGAGAGGAATTGACCATGCTATTGATCTAGTGCCCGGCGCACCTTTGCCTAACAAACCAGCTTATGATGTGATCCTGTGGCTTCTAAGGAACTACAAAGGCAGATTGATCGAGGCAATGTGAGAGAAAGCATAAGTCCATGCGTTGTTCCTGCCCTTCTTGTTCCAAAGAAGGATGGTACATGGAGGATGTGCATTAATAGTAGAGTCGTCAACAACATCACAATCAAGTATCGTTTTCCTATGCCAAGGTTGGAAGACATGCTTGATGAGTTACATGGAGCTTTGGTGTTCTCAAAGATTGATTTGAGGAGTGGTTACAACCAAATGAGAATTCGAGAAGGATATGAATGGAAGACAACTTTTAAGACCAAACAAGGTCTATATGAGTGGATGGTGATGCCTTTTGGTCTTTGCAATGCTCCTAGTTCTTTTATGAGACTTATGAATTTTAACAACCCCAAAATATTAAACGGTATTTTATTAAATAAATCAACATTTTTACTTTGAAAAACGACCATTCAAACCTTGAGGGTGTTACACCACATCTATTTTCTTTCGAAATGTAGGGCTAACTAAAATAGATAAAGAATAATAGAACTTGAAATCTAATTAGTTAAAGTATTAAATAAAACCAAACTAAATAGTCTCGCCTTAAGCAATCCAAAATCCTATGATAACTTAATATTATATCCTCAAAATAAGGTAGTCTTTTATTTCACAACTAGGTGGATCTAATACTACTTGGTCGCTCACTCTTGGAACGTAATCCCCTTTTCACCAACCTGCAAAATTTAATAGAAAAGAAAAAGAGAAGAAACACGCAAAAATTAGTAAAAACTAAGTAATTCCAACTTCATCCCGTAAAATAGTAATAGTTTTATTTTGAAAACGTCCAATGCCACATTACCCATAAAGTCCGAAATTACATACATCTTTTAATCATAACCTTTCCATAATCCAATAGCCATCAACTTACATGAGTTAACGTTAATTATACCAGTACCAAGTTCCCTTAGAACAACATGACAATATTAGTTGTACAAAACTATCAAAGTAGACTAACGTTAAAGTACTTATTTATAACATTATAATAACAATATTATTACTAATATAGTCATATGATACATATAGTAGTATTTTACACAATAATAATAAAGTTCAAAGTTCATTCAATTGCACGTTTGTAAACACGTAGCACGTAATTTTCCTATACGGGATTCTAAAGTGGATGGACATTGCGAATTACCCCGAGTGCGCGTAGAGTAGTAAAAGTCGACCTAAAATTCGCCTTCTAAATATTCTCCGTCTATAATAGCACAATAATAATTCTAATTAGTCGACTAATAAAGCGATATAAAAATTAAATGATAATTACAAAAGAATGTTAGTCATTTTAAGTTAGTCAAAAAGAATTTTTTTATTTTTTATTACCAAAGTCACAAAGTTAAAATTTTAAAACAAAACAAGGAAACGTGGCTATGCTGCCACTGTTTCCTTTCTATACAAGAAGGAAGTTGTTTTATTTTTTTTTTAAATTAAAAACAATTGGGCTTTATAACCCCATTGACAAAAGATGTTTATAAAACATCAGTACATGACTACGAAGGAAACAGAGCACCAAAAGCAAGTGAAGGAATGGAGCAGCGAAAAGAATGAAGAAGGAAGAGAAGAAAGGAGAAGCTTGACCGACAACCCGGCAACCAAAGTACGACGACGGTTCAGGTCGCCGGACCTCCGGTGTCGTCAGTGGGCCGTTTGGGTCAACGTTTTCTCTTTGCTTTTTTTTTTTTGAATAGATTCGAAATTGTGAGAAAGAACAGAGTACATAAATGACTGAAGAGAATAATGGTGTTGTGTATGTCAATATATGGCGAATTCCGGCAATTTCTGGTGTTGATGGGTTGTTTGTATGCTCAAGACTCTCTTTTTTGTTGTTGTTGTAACCGTGAAATTGGAGTTAGATTGCAAAGAAAAGGGAAGAGGGAGAACATTACCAGTTAGCAAGAGAGAAGTGTGTGTTGAGTGATGTGAATTAGGGGAGTATATATAGGATGGGGGAGTGTGAGGTAAAGAGAGGAAGATAGAGGAGTGGAAGATGGAGGAGTGGAAGATGAAGAGATCAGAGGAAGGTGAAGCAAATAATACAGCAGTAAAGCTTAAAGTTGACAATGATTAGCAAGTTAACTGTTGAAATCAATTTAGTAGTTACAAAATTCAGCAGCTTAAAACAAAGTTCCTGAATCTTTTACTGCATTTACGCACAAATTTCCTTCTAACTTTATACATTATGAAAACATAATCTGTAAAATATTTTAAACAAAATAAGTTGAGGTACTAATTGGCCCTTGGAAAATATTTTAGGAACAAGAAATTAAAAATTATCAAAGTTCAAAATAGTCGAATGAGGTTAATTATACGTAAAACAATTATTTATAAACTTATAAATTTCGGGATATTACATGAATGAAGTACTACGTCCCTTTCTTAACAAGTTTGTTGTTGTCTACTTAGATGATATCCTTGTTTATAGTACTAGTATTGATTCTCATTTAAGACTTTGTTCGAAAAATTGAGGGAACAAAAATTTTATGGAAAAATGGAAAAGTGTGACTTTCTTGTTCCTAGTATTGCTTTTCTTGGTTATATTGTGTCTAGGGATGAAGTGCATGTAGATCCTGACAAAGTCCAGGCTATTTCATCATGGTTGGCGCCTACAAATGCTCATGAATGTCGAAGATTCCATGGCTAAGCATCCTTTTATAGGAGGTTCATTCAAAACTTTTCAACTATTATGGCTCCAATCACTGAATTGATGAAGAAGGGGGAGTTTTCATGGAACTCTCATGCTCAAAAGGCGTTTGATGAAGTGAAGAAGTTGATTTGTCATGCTCCTATTCTTTCTTTGCCAGATTTCAATAAATTGTTCTAGGTGGAGTGTGATGCTAGTGGAATTGGAATTGGGGCAGTTTTGCTTCAAGAAAGGAGGCCCATTGCTTACTTTAGTGAGAAGTTGAGTGGTGCTAAACTCAACTACTCCAATTATGATCGAGAATTCTATGCTATTGTGAGGGCCTTATATCATTGGTCCAATTACTTTAGGCCCAAGCCTTTAATTCTCCATTCAGATCATGAAGCACTCAAACATATCCATGGGAAACAAAAGCTCACCCATAGGCACACCAAATGGGTTGAATTCTTACAATCCTTTACTTTTTCTTCTAAGTATAAGGAAGGTAAGATTAATGTTGTGGCCGATGCTCTTTCTACTTATCTTTTAGCCATGGTTGATGCTAGAGTTTTAGGATTCGAGCACTTAAAAAAATTGTATGTTAATGATGATGATTTTAATGATTCTTTCAAAAATCCTAATGGCATGTATGTAGTTCAAGATTAATTTTTGTTTAAGGGGAATAAGTGGTGCATCCCTAAGAGTGGCGTGAGGGAGTTGCTTGTGAGAGAAGTCCATAGTGGTGGGGTGGCCGGATATTTTGGCATTCAAAAGACCTTAGATTCTTTAAATGAGAGCTTTTATTGGCCTAACATGGTGAAAGATATATGGTGGTTAATAAGTGTGCTACTTGTAAAAGGTCTAAAAGTACTTTTCATAAAGGCCTTTATACTCCATTGCCTGTCCCTAATTCTCGCTGGGATAGTGTGAGTATGGATTTCAGTGTTGGTTTGCTTCGAACTCAAAAGGGAAAAGATGATATCATGGTTGTGGTAGATCGTTTATCTAAGATGACACACTTTATTCCTATGCATAAAACTTGTAACACCCAGTAATTTCACTAGAAATTTCGCGCGTTAATTTATATGGTTTACATTGTTATTTATAACTCTAAATATAAATTCGTTTATAAAAATTATATTCTATTAAATAAATGGTCATATTTGAAGCCGAAAAACATTTCGGTAGATAATATGTCGTGCGTATTAATTTTGTAATATAGTTAGTTATTTATACTATAAATTTTAGTGTTGTGTGATTTAATTTTCAAACGTTAATTATATATGTTCGACGATAATTATATCTACTCTTATATTTTTAAACTTATAATGTCTTTTACATTTCTTTATATATGTATATATATATCTATATATATATTTCAAATCGTGAATAATATATTTACTCGTTTATTTATTTTGGTTGTTGTACTTGTGTCGGTATTGTTTAAATGAACAATGTGACTCTTGTATGAGTATAGTATATAAAATGTGTATGATTAGTAAGTGCATATTTATATTACGTTATTATTCATAATTTTTAATTATAAAAATATTACCATATGTTTCATTTATGAGCGTTTATAATTCTTTGATTGTATTACGTACTAGCAAGTTGCGCACACACCATGCTTAACACATGGGGGTCCGAACATTATGGGCATTAGGGGGATAATGTAAAGTCTTGGCTAGCTTTGTATTCCTTTGAAACATTTATGATAATCAAAAGTCATACCCCTTCATTCACCCTCATAAACCACCATCATCATGGCCATTATGTGCCAATTTAAATCCACCTTTAATCACCCTTATTACTTCCCCTTATGCTGAGTTTAAAACTCAGAAAATCAACCCCCTCCCTATCCCATTCACACGCCATTAACCAAGGAAAAGAAAGAGAGAAAGTCTCCCCGTTTTCCCCTTGCACACCCTCACAAAAATGAACATCGCCGGAGATCTAACCGTTGGATCTTCTTTAAATTTGGACATAAAGTTCTTAACATCTATACCTTAACTTTAACCGGAGGAATTTTTAATCCAAGCTTTATATCACCGGAAATCGTGGTCGGAACACCACTGACTGTTTTAGAGGACCCTAAAATTGTTTAAAAGGGGAATACTTTGTTCAATGGAGGAGAAGTCTTCAAGGGAGAAGAAGGTTTTGATGATCCGCACGTTTTCTAGGCTATTATATTATATTTTGCGGCACTCCTCTCGAAGATCGAGGTAACTATTCTATCACGTTAGGAAATGAGAAGTAACCTTAGGTTGTTAGAGTTATCGTTAGAGAATTTAGTATCATGTTAGGATGAACTTAGAAGATTGTATTTGTACTACTCTTGTTAAAATCATGTTAGGCTAAGTTTTTATTTGAATTCATGTATCTAATGTTCCCTTATTCTGCCGTTGTTATCGTGTTGTTGAAATGACTTGATTGTAAATGAATGGAAACTTTGAATTTTGATTTATGTGAATGATTTGGGAATTTGAGAAACTTATGATTTTTGATGCTAAGCAATTCATTTTGTATGGTGATTGGTTGGTTTTGACTTGTGATGATTTTGTATGATGTTCAATTCCTTGAGGTTTTGTCAAAAAACCCGCGAAGCTGTGTGGTCGCGGCCCGTGACCCAGTTCGCTGTCCGCGAACAGATTGGTCAGCCTGTTTTCAAATGGTCATATCTCACTCGTTTGTTATCGAAATTGAGCTTGTGACCAGTCGTTGGAAAGATAACGAGCTAAATTTTAATGTCCCATTGAAATTTCTAAAAATATTATCTGTGCTGAGTGTTAGTTCTGTTTAAAGCTGTTGCTGTGTGCATTCTGTGCATAGTTAGCTTACAACATGATTCCGTGTTTCGTAAATGACTTTGGTAGTATTGTGAAGTATCCTAAGGCATGTTTGGAAGTATAATTTTAGTACTTTATACCATTTATTAATTCTTATGCCAAGTTTGAGTTGTCGACGTCGTAATGTTTGGGGGAGAATAACACTTCCCTTAGCATCACTTCGCCAAGAGTTATGTACGGACAGTATTGTGACTTGATCATAATTTACTTCGTACCCAAACTCAGATAACGTTTTGATGTTTTGTATGCCTTTTGTTGTATTTGTAGTATACTTTGATTAGTTTACCGTTTCAATTTGGGATTTGTGAACTTCGATGATTTTGAGGATTTGATGATTTTAATGATTTTAATAATTTTAATGATTTTCAATGATTTTGACGGTTTTAATGGTTTTAATGATTTTTGATAACTTTGATGATTGTAATGACTTTGATGGATCTAATGGTTTTGACGAATTTGATGATTTGATGATTTGATGAATTTGACGAATTTGATGAATTTGACAAATTTGACGAATTTGATGAATTTGATGATTTGAAGTATATTATTTTGTCTTTGAATTTGAAGTTTCGTTTTTAATTGAGTTGAGTAGCCTAAGGGACGGTGTCCCGAAGGTAACGAACATGCACTCCGAGGGGTCAGGGGACATCACGTTCGGTGTTACCCTGCATTGGAGATACCTAGGATTTGTTGTCGTCCGAGAGGTCGGGAGATACTGCGTATATTGTCCCGCATCGGGAGTTTGGCCATTCTTAGACACAGACCATAGGGAACGTAACCCATCGGCCGTTCTGGAGGTTGCGACCTGATATTTCTTGAGGAGTGGGCTGCGGGTCACTAGCATTCGCTCTCTCTATGTTAAATTGTTTATTTTCAAATTGTTGGTGTTTTTTTTGTGATCCCTTTGATGTTGGTCTTTCGAAATTCTTTATTTTAAACATCTAAAGCATCCTTCTTAGTACTTTATGTTAAAGTTTGACGTTTGTTGCAATGTGTACTTTGTCTTCTTTTGTTGCTATTTGTGTTGTCTTGTCTTTGACGTTTGTTCTAACTTCATTTAAGTTTACTATTTGTTTCCTAAATTGGGCTGGGAGAACTGCTAGTTACTCCCCACTGATTGTGGAACTTTTGTTAATATATATTGCAGATGACGATGCTGTTTAGAGTTGTTACAATACGAATCGGGGTTGTGCGTTTACCCGTGTAAGCAAGAAGGTTGTGCTAGTCATAGTGGACGAGCATTATGAGTCTGAGATTAGGATTAGTTTTCTAGTTGGTCTCAAGTAGTTTACCTTTGTTAGTTTGAATGTTAGTTTTAGAGTTGATCTTTTGGATTTTGGTTTCATATTTCGAATTTGGTTAAGTTTCGAGATTATGGATAGTTATGGTTATGGATTTGGCTTGTTTAGTTAGAGATGAGGGTATGGGACCTCATTCCTCTTTATATATATATGATTTGGAGTTTCGATTACTATTATGGGACTCGTTGTTTATTTTAGTTTTAATTTTACCCATAGAGTGACATTCTCGTCTCGGTGGTATTTCCGATACTAGTGATTTGATCGTTGTTACATTTATTTAAGGGAAAAATTGATAAGAATAATCCGACCTTTGGCCGGTCTTCCATCAGTGGTACCACCTTCAATTAATCCAGCAATAATCCCACCTTTGACACCCATATTCTCTCATTGGGCCGTGACCTGTTGGTAACCTACGATTGTGGGTAATCTTCCTAATTGCATGATTAATAGCTCATTAGGTATATTTTAAACTTAAAAATTTACTTAATTAATGTTTTAAATCAAATTTAATTAAAAAAACTAATAAAAAGAACCTACCCCCCTCCCCTCCCCTTCCCTCCACTGCTGCCACCCCACCCCACCACCCATCACCACTTCCTAACAACCACCACTCAACCCACTTACCAACAGAGCCACTTCCCACCACCAAACCACCCTTCAGCCACCATAAGTCTACCCAACTCAACAGACCCTTCCCCCACAACCGACAACCACAAACCTACCCATCGCACCCAAAACCAATCCACCACCCAGACCCATCAACCCGCCACCAAGAAGAGAAAAGATAGATGCATCACTGCTCCACAGCATTCATAGAAAAGAGAGAAAAGAGCATAAATTGTCTCCGGTCCGAAGGTGGTCGGAAGTCGGTTGTCGGAGAGATGACACTGAATTAATGTATTTGAATAAATTCTATGTTCAATATAATTGTAGGTTCAGAGGCTCTACAAAGGACTGACAGAAATTGGAGTACTGAAAGATAGAGCGAGCAGTTACAGGACATACCATCAGCTGAATCCAACTAATATAGGTGCGTTTGTTTTGTTAATAGATCTTTTTCGATGAATTTAGTTGTGAAATATGTAAAGTCTTGTTGGATAGATTTTGAATTAGCATGTGTGTCTATTTATAAACATTTGAACCTTCAATCGGACTACTTATTACTTGCTTCTAATGTGTAGGACACTATCTAGGGATGGATGTTCATGATTGTTCTACAATCAGCACTGACCGCCCTCTGCAGCCGGGAGTTGTAAGTTAGCAACCTTCTTTCTCTACCTCCTTTTTTTTCCTTTCTTTCCGCACGCCACACCATTTGGTGATTTTGCTTGGGCAGTTTGACTACCATGTTCCTGAATGTGTTCAATGGCATATTTTGTCCCTATCATTTGTTATGTGATGGGGCTTGAGTTTGTTGAATGGGAATGCACTGTAGTGCCTTGTTTTTGTTCATGAAATTCATAGATTTCTTATTTCTCCAGGTTATAACGATTGAACCGGGTATATATTTACCAATCAGAAGGAAAGAAGGGGGCGAGGAACTATAAAGAGAGGGGAAAGGGAGGGGATGGTGATGGGGGTGAGCTGAGGGGAGGGTTGTCGTCGGTCGCCATGTCGCCGGTCGCCGATCAAATAGGAAGAGGATGGCGGCAGGAGGGGATGGGGGTGGGGTGGCATGGGGTGGCAGTAGTGGGGAAGGGGAGGGGATGGGTTTTGGGTTATTCATCTTGGGTGGTCAAACAGGTTGCCATCATCTTGTACCAATGAGAGAATATGAGTGTCAAAGGTGGGATTATTGCTGGATTAATTGAAGGTGGTACCAGTGGTGGAAGACCGGCCAAAGGTGGGATTATTCCTATCAATTTTTCCTTTATTTAAGTTAAAGCTTAGTTGGTTAATAAGTGTGCTACTTGTAAAAGGTCTAAAAGTACTTTTCATAAAGGCCTTTATACTCCATTGCCTGTCCCTAATTCTCGCTGGGATAGTGTGAGTATGGATTTCAGTGTTGGTTTGCTTCGAACTCAAAAGGGAAAAGATGCTATCATGGTTGTGGTAGATCGTTTCTCTAAGATGACACTTTATTCCTATGCATAAAACTGATGATGCTTTATATGTGGCGGATTTGTATTTTAGAGAGATCATTCGTTTGCATGGTATCCTTAGAAATATTGTTAGTGATCGTGATTAAAAGTTCCTAAGTCACTTTTGGAGGAGCTTATGGAAGATGGTGGGAACTAAGTTGCTTTTTAGTACAAGTCATCATCCTCAAACCGATGGCCAAACTGAAGTAACTAATAGAACTGTTGGAGCCTTATTGCGTGGCTTGGTGCGCAAGTCACAAAAAGATTGGGATACGAAGCTAGCACATGCTGAATTTGCTTATAATCGATCTCATTCAACAACTACATCTCAATCTCCATTTGAAGTGGTCTATGGTATCAATCCTTTTCAACCTATTGATTTTATCTCACTAACCAAATCTGAAATTCATTTGGATGCAAAGAAAAGGTTCAAAGCTTTCAAGAAGACCTGTGAGCAAGTCAAAGCTAGAATCGAGAAGATGAATACTCAATACAAAGAGA
Source organism: Patellifolia procumbens (assembly GCA_947645195.1). Taxonomy (NCBI): domain Eukaryota; kingdom Viridiplantae; phylum Streptophyta; class Magnoliopsida; order Caryophyllales; family Amaranthaceae; genus Patellifolia; species Patellifolia procumbens. Next base: position 570,104 of record CANSGD010000290.1, read on the forward strand.
GAGCAAACAAACATAGAAGACAACCTAAGTTCCAAATTGAGACTTCGTTTGGATTCATTTAAGGAAAGAGAGGTTTCCAAGCAAGAGGAAGAACAAACTCATGCCGAGGACCGAAAGTTCTTGATGTGATTAGTGATGATGCATATAAGATCGAGCTTCCAAGTGATTATGGAGGTGTGAGTGCCACCTTCAATGTTGTTGATGTAACATCCCGTCCGAAACAATAAGGAAAAGCGACAAGGTAAATGAAAATAAAGACAACTAGTAGTAGAAGAAATACCACTAAGACGGAGATGCTACTCTAAGGAGTAGAATTTAAGCTATAAATAAGCAATCATCCTCCAAAATAGTAATTAACTTCCGAAAATCATATATAAAGGGAAATGAGGTCCCATACCCTCATTCCTACCAAAGTTCCAAAACAACTATGCAAACTCCAAAAGACCTCAAAATAAAGTGATCCAAATCCAGAGACAATACTAATAATAATGGTTCAAAACAAAAAACAAAACATAAAGAAACTACTTAAGACCCACTAAGTAACTAGTCTTAATTCCTGACTCAAAGTGCTCGTCTACTATGACTAGCACAACCTCCTTGCTCACAAGGTCAAACCGCACAATTTCGGTCCAAACCGTAACGATCCTAAACAACATCATAATCTACATAATAAATTAACAACTTCCACAATCAGTAGGGAATAACTAGCAGTTCTCCCAGCCCAAATAGGAACAAACAATAAACTTAAAGAAAGTTAGAAGCAACGCTAAAGACATACACCACAAGTAAACATGCTCACAACGTGCAAACTTCATACAACTAGAGACTAGAAACAAACATGCATAATAAGAAAACTCAACGCTAATAACCAAGTCCAAACATGAAACAAACACGATCAATCACGCCATCAAGATCAAACACAACAGACCATGCCGTCTGTTAGTAGACTCATTAGACCATGCCGCCCAAGGCCTTCGTTGCATATCCGAGAACCATGCCGCCCTTTCCGAATAGCAAAACTCAACGGATCATACCACGCGTGAGTGAACCATTGGACCATACGGCCCAAGGTTAAGTTACCAAATCCTAGGACCATACCGCCCTTAGGATAATCAAACCAAATTCCTAAGACCATGCCGTCCATAGGATCAATCAAACACAAATACATAACGTATACACGACAAGGTATACAAAGGAATCCAATCAACATTCAAACATAGGTATACACGACAAGGTATACATGAAATCCAAATAACCAAAACATGAGTATACGCGTCAAGGTATACGAGGGAATCCAAACAACATTCAAGATGTATACACAGCATGGTATACAAGTAAATCAAATCCATAAGACATCAAAATGTACATGTTAAGGCATATAACGCACAAAACGTCATCTGAGTTTGGGTACGAAGTCAATTATGACTAAGTCACAATATTACCTGTACATAACTCTTGGCGAAGAGATGCTAAGGGCAGTGTTATCCTCCCCCGAGCATTTCGATGTTGCAACTCAAAGCATAAGCCCTCAACACACTCCAAACCAAAGAACCTCAAAGCTACCCAACAAAGTAGGGCACATACCCTTAATAAAATAACACAAAACCGACCCAAACATACTTCAACATGCTTAACATACATGCATAAACACAACAACCAACAAATAAACATGATGTAAGCAAAAAGGGAATTTTAATCAAAAGCACGTAACGAGGAGGGCAGTCCCTAGTCGCGAGGTGCGACTGCCATCGCGAGGTACGACCAAGGGCGTCGCGGGTTGTGAGCTGCTACTGCTCTTGGCTAGCGGCTGTGCTCGTATACCAACAAAAATTTCCATTTGTACAAGCAAGGTCATAAGGGAGCTAAGACTAACTCAATCCACACCAAAACATCACCAACTAACACACCTAACATGAAGACAACATCACCCAACAACCAAATACTCAAATCTCCAATAACTAAACCAAATTATGCCAAATTATTTCAACAACAAAAACATCAAATTTGACAAACTAAATAGCAAGAACCAACAACATGATCATAACAACATGTTCAATACATGAAAAGTAACACAAAAACAACCATCCTAATCATGATACTATGTTAAACTACAATCATACAATCACCTAAGTTCCACTTAGCATGATTCTAAGTTCTCTAACGCGATTCTAAAAACCTAAGTTCAAAATATATTCCCTATCGTGCTGGAATAACTAGTTAACTTGTTCTTCGAGAGGAACGTAGTAGGACGCTTCGGTTGTAGTATAAACACCTTGTGAAGTATGAACACCTTCGTCTCCTACAAACACAACCACAACGAACTCAAGAAGTTCTTGAAACCAACTAGAAAAAACTGATTTTTGTGTAAGAAGAAGTGGAAGAACAAGAGAATTCTTTCCTCTCTTTTTACTTGCTTTAAACGTGTGAAATGGTGATGGAGAAGAGTTCAAAGTGCTGATTTTTAATCTCAGCAAAAAGGGAGTGAAGAGGTGAGTTTAAATGGGGTGTTAAATGGCCATGATGGCAAGAAATTATGAGGGTGAGTGCAAGGGGTTAACTCTTGATTAGCTTAATGTTACAAGGGAATAATATGGCTGTCCAAGACCCTTCATAAACCCATAGTAAACAGAATTTCGGACCCTCTAAAATCAAGCAACAAAGTGTGCGTAAACACAATGTATGTTTCAAGAATAATATAAATCGTTCAATATATATATATATAAGCCAATACTTTCATAAATAGAAATTAAAGTTATTAACGTAATATAAATACGTACTCACAAATTCATCACATTATACATTACGCACGTAGACGAGCGCTACATTTTCCGTTGAAAATAGTTGAGGCAAGTACGAGCATTGCACGTTTACTAAACAATGCTACACTTGAATTCACATTATAAATATATATAAATATATGAATACTCTTGAAATAACAATGTAGATGTAAAATATATATATTTAACGAAAATATATTAGAAAAATATAAATTAACGTCTAATATAGTAATAATTAACGCGCAAAAATTTCAGAGAAATTCGGGGTGTTACAGGTGATCTTATTCCTTTCTATGATGATGAAAATTTGAGGACAAATTCTTTTGAAGAGGGAGAGAATGATACAAGTCAAGGTCCAAGTCAAGGTCAAAAGTCAACTCTTGGAGATGAGCCTATTTGTTTGATTCTTGAAGCATTTGGATTCAAGTTAAATTCCAACTCTTCCTTTGTGTCCATGATTACTTGGGAAGATGATCCTAGCCCTTGAATCTATGAGGGGCGTCCTAGTCTTGTTTTTTAGTCCATTTAGAGTCTCAGTTATTTTAATTAAATCATTTAATTTCAGCAAAAAAAAAGGGCCGATTTTTACATAGATTTTCGGTTCTATTTAGGGTTTTGAGTCCTTGTACTCCAAGTATGGTTGAGTTGTAATATTCCCTAAGATTGTGTTCACATTAGGCATGGATTAGGGAAAGATTAGGCTGAATATTTTCGGTCCTTATCTTTTAGATTTGATTCTTATCTTGTCCTTTATTCTAAACTAGATCTTAGGGATAAGTTAGCAAGTGAGTAGTTTGTAATCTTTTTTAGATCTTTGGCTGATTTACGGCTATTTGGATGCTTGGAGGACAAGTTTATTCTTGTCATTTAATAATATAAATACACGACATGCCACATTACAAGGGTATGTGTGATTTATCAAAAACTTGTGTTTAAAGAACTTAATAATTTGTCTATTATTTTCGGCCATTGAATTAATTCTCAGGAGTGTTAACTAATTTAGTGATTAATCTACTTAATTCTAGGAGTAGTTTAGGTGAGGTTAAAGTTAATTAACACTTTCAGGAGTGTTAGTTTTAATTTCCATATCCACAAAATACATAAATTTTCAGACTTAGTTCAATAATTAAGTTCCTTTGCTTCGAAGTTCTTGGATGTTACTTCTCATTGGAGTTACATTCATATCAATATGGTTAAGTCTTAACGTTCATAATTCAACATATGTTGCATGTTCACTAACATAATCAGAATTACTAATGTGTACTAGGGCCTCGAAAAGTAAGACGGATTTGTGCAAACAATTATTAACCACAAGCAACCAATGAAACTGCGCAATAACATTAACTACTCATCAAGAACAAATCGCACCATAATCAATCTAATAAAAACCTAGAAACTAATACCAATTCCAATATGAATCATGGTCCAAATATGGTTTTCCTCACCAAAACCCTAGCAATCAAACTTCAAATCATAGCCTCAAAATCACAAATGCCCGGCTATCCAGAAAACAAAGTCAAATCATTTTCAATAAGAGCACAACAAGGGGCACAGGGAGGCAACTAAACCAGTCATGTAAATCATATGTTTTTGATTTTTTCAGCATTTTTCGAATGCATTAAATCTATCCTAAAAAGAAGTAAAAGAGACAGAGAATACAAACATAAGTCCTCCCCCAAGATGAACTTGGCAGTGTCCTCAATGCCCAATGTTGAACGACAGGACGATGCTAAGAGGAAAAATAAAGTTAGTACCTTCTCACTCTCTCTCATTCTAAAAAGAAAGAAAAATAAAACAACATAAAATAAGGGAAAATTACGGGTTGCCTCCAGCACAGCGCTGGTTTATAAAGGTCCCGCACGATCATATTACCTCAACCATCAGTCAGATGAGGAACAGGGTTGTAGGTATAGTACCTAAACATGCCCAGAGCAACTCCTTTAGTGCTTTTTATTTTTATGGTCTTATATGACCTTATCTTACAATCACTGGAAGAGTCTAATGCCTTGAGTAACTTATCAAATGCGCCTGCAAACATGTCATTGAACATTAGATATGGCTTGACTACAAGCACATCTATCTTCACATAAAAAATATCAGAGTAAACAAATAATTTGTGAAGATAATAAAAATCAAAATAAAAGGGAGAAAAGAAGGATAATGAACAACTTCCCTTTATTTGTTGCGTAGTCTGTAAGGGCCTCAAGGAGACAATAGGAGCAGCGTCAACTTTGAGAAGATATGGGGCATATGGAATAGGGAGGAAAGGGACAAAATCTAGCTTCCGTGAAGATGGAATAGAGGAACAAGGAATGATAGGCTCAACCTTTATGGTTTTACTTACAATTTCACCACCCTTAATAATGGACTCGTCAACACAAGGGTTCTCAACCAAAAATTCCTCCTCCATCAAAACATTCATCACATCCGCACTCCCCTCAGTATGATCATTCTTTTCAATATCGGGAGTCAGATTATTATCAGTCACCTCTAACATGAAATTCTCAACACATTCATCATCACAAGCATCATCATCATGTATCATCTGCTGACTATCAAATTGTTGCATAATAAGCGATTGAACAAAATTTGAGATATGTTTCAAGTCACCTATCAAGTCATTATTAAATTCTTCATTTTGTTTACCAAAAGACTCAAGGATTTGCTTAAGTAGACCTAGACTTACTAATGATTCAGATTGAGAATAATCATGGGCTCCATGTGGGTCATAAGGGGTATAGTCAGTTGCATAAGACTCATTAGGGTAATGATAAAATTCATGGGAATTCAGGCACAAATTATTTGGATATTGACAATAAGAAGATGCATTGGATACATAACTATTGCAATACCCATTATCCAAATTATATTGCCCTTGAAAATTATAATACCCATTATTATAGTAATTTTGACCCTAATAATTGGAATATCCATTATTACAGTCATATTGCCCTTGAAAATTAGAACATCCATTATTGTAGTCATATTGCCCCTGATAAATAGGATAACTTTCCCGATACGAATTATAATCAGGCCACTCCATGTAAACTCAGAAGTCAAGAAGGAAGAAAGAAAGAAAGAATTTAAAAAAAAAACAAAATTACACAAAAGAAGTACTCTGAATGATCGAACAAAAACTGAGAAAACTAGTCGTCTCCCCGGCAACGGCGCCAAAATTTGACAGGATAAAGTCGTATCACCTAATCAAAGATAAATCCTAAATTCCTATAACAGCAATAATCAAGGGAAGTAGGGTTGAATCCACAAAGAGACAGAGTTTCTAAGTTAATATTTAGCTAAACAGCTACTTCAGACAAGACCATATAGAAATCAACTGAACTACTGTTTAGACTAAAGAAAACAAAAATAAAGCGGGATTTAAACTATGAATTTAAGGTCTAGGGCATTAGTTCGGTCTACCATTATTATACAAATTAAAAGGATCAAACAACTATAAGAACCTAGGTCAAGAATCGAGAGATTAGAGCATGTGTTAACCTATGGTTAGGTCTTAATGCCTATAATTCAACATATGCCGCATGTTCACTAACATAATCAGAATTACTGATGTGTACTAAGGCCTCTAAAAGTAAGACGGATCTGTGCAAACAATTATTAACCACAAGCAACCAATTAAACTGCGCAATAACATTAATTACTCATCAAGAACAAATCACACCATAATCAATCTAATCAAAACCAGGAAACGAATACCAATTCAAATATGAATCATGGTATAAACATGGATTTCCTCACCAAAACCCTAGAAATATGACTACTCAGACATAATTGAATCAACAATAATAAAACTAATACAAAAACCTAAACTTTGCATCATGAACTAATTAATTTAGCAATCAAAAGATTAAATAAAGAAACTAAAAGAGAAGAATAATATCGAATGACGGAAAGCAATAACTTTAATTGAAATAATCCGAGTTCGATCTCCTCAAAAAGTAATCTAAAGTGTCTACTCTAAGAAAGCATTTTAAAACTAAACTAAGAACAATGGAAAATAATAGTGTCTAACTATTTATGCTAAACTCTAAACTAGATAGGAGAAGGGTTACAATTTATGGGTCAACTTGCCAAGGCCGATTGGAGCGTCTGACCTATCGTTATAAAGCTCTTGAAGTCTAGATTCCAACCCTATTGGAATGTATTGATTATCAATTTTCTATCAATAATTATGATCAAAATAGTGAACATGTATCAGTTTTGGCACTTCTTTCACTAACTCTTTGCTTCATTCCAACTCAAAATTGTCCCAAAACGGATGCAATGTGATTCTTATGCAAGCTAACTTAATCCTCAATGATTAATAGGCTAGATCCTTGATAATCATGATCAATTTGTATCAAAATAACTTGAAAATCATCGAAACAACGAAACAGGGAGTGGTAGAGCGCAACTTATGTAATTCATGTCATTATGCACCTAAATGCTCTAAAAAGAGTTCTAAATGAAATCTAAATGCACCTAAAAACTATATATAAATGTGATACATCAATACACTACCTTTATGAACTTTTATTCTACCTACTATTTGCATTGTTGAATGTACCCTCTTGCACATGCCTCCTCCCTTATCATTTTGTTGTAATTTGCATTGTTGCTATTAAACAAATAACAACCTCGCAACGCTTAGGAAGAAAGTTCAACTGCGATAAAATGGGTTGAGACATGATGATTAAGCACCTACACTAGGGGGATTTTGGTTCCCCTTTTACGCTCTATCTCCTCACTTGAGGTTCCCACAAGTGGAGGAACCTTACCTTTTGTTTAGATGCCTCTCTCTATGGGTAAGGTTCCCAATTGAAGGATAAATGAAAGACAAGGAAAATTTTACGAAAAGTAGGTACGAAAAGTGAAACGTTTGCGTCATTAAGTAAAGAAAATAACCCAACGAACCAAAGCAAAGGTCTTAAAATAATCTCTAAGTCCGAAATTTCCAGTATCAAAGTAACAAGATATGATATTTGTGAACGCTCTTGTACTCACAAATAACTCACGCTTCTACCAAAAATACTCCTGAACTTTAGTAAATTGCAGTATTAATAATAAACACTCCTAAGAAATATTGAAAGGTTGATTTTGAACTCACACAAATGACTTTAAACTCTTAAAACTTTAATTGTTTTTACACTGAGGTAGATAGGGCAAGTCCCTAACTTACCTAGTAGGAAAAGGAAAACAAATACTTAATCATCATCATAATATAGCCAAAAATTGCAGTAAAAGAAAGCCAAATCCTAGGCGCCTAAACATCCTTATCTTACGCCTAACAACTTGCTCCACACGCTAAGTCAGACACCTTCTTGTTCTTATCTTCTTCATCAACCTTCCTTGATTGTAGGAACAAACTTTGATCAAGCTTGAAACCTTGATGACTCCATAGGCGCCAGTTCCATTGACTTTTCTTCCCTTGTGTTAACTTTATTCTTTGTTCCATAATTTGTCATCTTGATCAATATTGCTGACTCTTAAGTTTTGTACATTGACTTTTGACTAACTACTGACTCAACATTAATTAAATGATAATATTTAAATAACATGATTTAGCGTAAAATAAGAAAATCTCTTTTCAAGTGAAAAGGTAAAAACCTGTAGGCAAACTCTACATTACAAACTCGTCTACTTAACTTGAACATCTTCCTCAACCCACGTTAGTAAAGTTACAAAAGCATGCCTGGAACTTAGATTAAATCCCATGTCTTCCATTGACAATACAATAGGCTTATCTTCAGTTAACGTAACGTTAAAACCATATCAACTCTTAAACCATATCAACTTTTCAATAGCATTTGCCCTCAAATTCTCATCATTATAGTAAGGAGATAAATCACCAATGTTGAAAGTACCACTTGTCCCTCCATATTCACTAGGCAATTCGATCTTGTCAGTAGTATTCCCAACAACCTTCTCAACTCTTAAAGGACCATCAGCTCTAGGCATCAACTGGGTCTTCCTTCTAGAGGGAAATCATTCCTTCCTCAAATGTATACACATAAGATCACCTTCTTTAAAAGTAATGTTGTATGCGCCCTTTGTTAGCTCTTTGCTTGTACAGAGCATTCATCTTGTTAATCCTTGCCTTGACTTGTTTACAAGTTCTTTTGAAAGCTTCTAGCCTCTTCTTAGCATCAAAATGAATCTCAGACTTACGTAAAGCAACAAAATCAACATACAATAAGGGATTAACACCATAGACTGTCTCAAAAGGAGAATAACAAGTAGTGGATGAGTGATATCTATTATAAGCATATTCGCAACGAGCCAACTTCACATCCCAATCCTTCCAAGTCTTACCAAGGGCCACATAATAAAGACCCCAGTGTTCTGTTGGTGACTTCAGTTTAACCATCTGTCTCAGGATGATTACTTGTAGAAAATAAATTTATTTCTAACCATCTTCCACAGACTTCTCCAAAAATGACTCAAAAACTTGGTATCAATGTCAGAAACAATACTCCTAGGCAAACCATGCAACTTTACAATTTCCTTAGAATACAAATTAGCAACATGAGAAGCATCATCAGTCTTATGCATAGGAATAAAGTGAGCCGTCTTAGAAAAACGACCAACAACCACAAAAGTAGCATCCTTGCCTCTTTGAGTTCTAGGGAAGCCAACAATAAAATCAATGGAAACACTTTCCCATGGGAGATATGGAATAAGCAATGGATTATAGAGTCCTTTGTAAAAAGTCACTAGTGGGAAAAACACTTGTTACTACGGGCCTTAAAGGGGCTTGTAGCTGCGTACAAGGGTCGTAGCTATTAAAGGCGCAAGTATTGTGAAAAAACATTAGCTGAGTTCAAAGACGTAGCTAAAATTGAAGTTTAGTTGCGGGCCTAAAGCTGAAGCCCGCAGCAATAAGCAGCAATAGCTGCGGGCTTCATCCTATGGCCCGCAGCTAAAGTTGATTATAGCTGTGGCTTTCATCAACTTTAGCTGCGGGCCATAGGCTGAAGCGCGCAGCTAAGTTGTTTAAGTTTTTCTAAAAAAATCTACTGCAGCCAGCATACCAATTCAACCAGCAACAACAGCATATATATAATCAACCACCAGCAGCAGCATACAATTCAACCACACCAACATACAATTCAACCACGGTAGCATGTATTACTTCAAGCTCACGTCCTCAAGTTATATTAATACAACATATATTCAAATACCGACTTACAATATTATCAAGTTATATTACTTCAAATTAGCAACTAGTATTTATTACATATAGTACTTATACATAATTGAAATAAGGTTCAACGAACTAGTTAACTAACATCCTTAGATAACTAAACTAAGTTGATACATACCTAGTTCTAAAGAACTTCCCCCATTGCACTCGAACCACATTAATTTCTCCATCCGTATAAGCATTGAGGGTTCCAAAATATTCCTGAAATTGCAATATAAGTTTGTAAGATTCAATGGAAGTAAGAAAATTCAGTTGACATGAACATAAAAAACACTATACACTATCATATATTACTGAAATTTTACAGAAAATTCGGCAAAGTTTCGTTTAAAATATGGACTGCCTAAATTTTAATTTAGGACTCGTGTCCAATTTATCAACCTGTTTCAACAAAATAAACAATCCAAATTCATCCACTCCCGACGTCTCCATACAGCTAAGCTCAAATGCTTCAAAGCAATCCAAATCCGGCAATCTAACAGTATTTTAGAAAATACTAACCTTTTTCAAACATTTGCAATCATTATACAGTGTAACAATCTCCAACATGTACTTCATGACATAATACCCACATTTCAATCCACCGGTTTGTTGAGGACACTAAGTTCAATCCATTACAAAAATGAATCACAAATAAGTTATAATAATAATGATAAAGTAAATATTTATGTACAAAAGCCTTTAAAGTGATATGATACGTAGTAGTTAATTATAAAATGATAATGATAAAGTGAATACATTAAATTACCTCCATTGAAACACAACGAAGTTCCCTTTCTCTTGTCTTAGGATGCTTACCATCATTGGCCTTGTAAATTTGATATGCCTACGTAATCAACAAAAAAAATCATTAGATAGTAATCTATGTTAGGTTCATAACGATATGTAAAAGAAGCTAAATACTTACAAATTACTGAATGCTAAAACCTTTAGCATTTGTGGATTATCATTAGGTTTCTTGTTGGAGTTAAATCTGAATACTTGACCAGCTTGAAGTTCAATTACTAGTAGCATCCAGTGGTTCCTTACACTATCAAATCAAATCATCAAGGTTTATAAGAATAAGTATAAACTACTAGGATAACATAATCAACGATTAGTAGTTCTTACTCTTCATGATATGGCGCCAAAATAAACTTGCATTGTTTCTCTTTCTTATTCTTCTCAGCAAGAAAAGCTTCCCTAAAGTACGCTTTAAGCTTAGAAGGTTCATGGACACTTGTAGCATGTATCATTTTGAGGACACATGAATGAAACAAGGGAGTTGTTGAAACAATTAGCAAATTCATCCATCAAAAACCTGTACTCAATAATAATTTAAATGTTAGGGAAATGAGTAGACGGCAAGTGGTGAGTTATGTCAAGCTACTATATCGTAACTATTTGACTACTAAATATATATACGTGAAGAACTCACATTTGATAAACATGGATGCATGACACATTGATACAAACCCCTTTTAGAAACTCCTCAATGTCCTCCCTAGTGACCCTCGACACACCAACATTCTCGTAGTAGAAAAGGGGGGTTGTATTCGTAATGTAATGGATTCATACTTATCGTTTGGTGCAGTACTAAATAAGAGATGCAGAAAATGACACTCTTTTTGTTGAAGTGTTTTCTAATCCACTGGGAGAAAGGAGTTGACTCGGGGTGCTCGAACACAACTCCTACAGCTAATCGTGGGGTGTTTTTCCCTTTGCTTGAAGATGGTTCATTTACCTCCAATTGAATAGGATGCTCCAATTCATTATAATGACCCTACAAGGTAAAACATTAAATTTTCATCACAAGATTAAACATTTTGTATAGATGACCGATACATTCATGTATGAAGATCCTAATTAATTACCTCATCCTCTTCAAACAATACTAAATCCTTCGTCCATTTCAGGAAGTGACCTTCCGCATCACCCACCTTAGTGGTTTCACCATCAACCGACTTTTCTGGGAGGGAAACGGCCCTATGATCTAGGTAGGCATAATCTAAGGACACCTTCCAATGGCTATCGAATTTCCTAGTCCGAGTATGCATAACCTCATAACATGGATATACCGCACTATCTCCAACCACAACTAATTTTCCATTATAGGTGACTCTAACACAAAGTTTACATGGATTCTTGCCCTAAACATAGATAAAATAATAAATATTAATAAGTTATTATAATCACAAGCACGTAAGACGAACATCTAATCAAAAACTTATTAGATGATGAAGCTTTCTAAATATGGGCAGTCTTCTAATAATTAATATTAGGAAAAATTGTCAGAAACCACCTAATAAAGACACTTATTTTGAGAAAGCCACCTAATAAACGTTTTATTATAAAAAACCATCTAATAAAACACTTTTTCTTTCAAAACACCACCACTTGAGACCAAATTAATAACTTTGTTAGCCCCGTAACCATTTATCGACAGATTAATAACTCCATAAGAGTCACTTGGGGTTGAATGCAAATGGAGAGAACTGATTACAAGGTTAAATGAGTTACTTATTTGATCTCAAATGGTGGTGTTTTGAAAGAAAAAGTGTTTTATTAGGTGGTTTTTTATAATAAAACGTTTATTAGGTGGTTTTCTCAAAATAAGTGTCTTTATTAGGTGGTTCTTGACAATTTTTCCTTAATATTAATAAGCTTTCTAAATAATCAATATGGGCAGCCTTCTATAACCGCTTTCTAATCCCCCCCCCCCGGCAATCTCTTTTTATTGCTGATGAAGCTGACATGCTAATCCACACAAAGCTAACAATCTCACATGGCCTACATCAATGCCAAATACTTTAGTGGGACTTCTGGTGAAGGCACTTCCTCCCTATGTATGATGCCATAATTGTAAGGATCTTTATGATCAAAAGCTTCCTTCCATTCTACCAACCTCATAGCCCTGTTCAACTTCTGAGCTAGCAGAAACTTGTCTTTTACAGTGGCCTCCTTAAAAGGATCCATCAATTCACCAATAACCCTGTACTCCAGCCGTAGACGGAGATGCTTCTCCTCAAAATTATCACCTAGAAATGATACATTAGAAAAATCCTTTGGGTCTTCCAATATCAATAGGCTGATTGTTTCGCTCCTTTATCTTCCAAAAGGAAAAAGATTTCTGAGAGTTATTTCCTGGATCTGTGCAAATTCATCAATTCTCAAGAATCAATAGAAGCCAAGACGACACGTATGACATACTCGGAGCCAAAAGGACCATCTAATTTTGCAGGTCGAAATACAAACTGCATCCATGATAGCCGGGGAGGGGGTTGCAAGGCACTGAGTTATCAGCATCACAATTAGTTGATGACCATTTCCAAAGATCAAAAATCTAGAATTCCAAATATCTCTATTAAAGTCTCTACAGATATTTCGCAGAAGTTAGTAGTTATACCTTCAAAAGTGGGACAGTTGGTACATCTTGAATTTTTGGCATGAATATCGGGGTGGGCGGGTTAGGATGCTGCTCATTACTACCTAATCTAATAGTACCACTGCCGATAAGATTCCTCAGTGCTTCTTCCACCTTGGCAGCCACTTCTTGTTCAAGTTTCTTGTCGAAATCTGCCTTGATTTCGAGGAGCTTCTGAGCAAAGTCGTCTTATGATAGAACACTATCAACCTCCTTGTTCTTCGATCTGCGCTTTGCTTTTCCAAACACTTGTTGTATTTCAACATTTAGTCCACCAATTGCCTTGACACGCCCCCTGTGGTCTCGCTTGCCTATAGCCTTTGACAAGGCATCAAGACCATGCTCCTCAATGTAGGTGTCGTCACCCTTTGCTTTGGCCTCAATTTCAAGATGTTTGTCCTGTTAACCAATGGATTAAACATAAATATAAATTTAATAGAAAGAAAATAACATAAACAACATATATTGAGACTGATTTCAGTATAAACAGTTTACAAAACACAGCAGTGAGTTTACAATTTCAATATAGCGACTGATTTCAGTAGGACAACATGAGTTTACAAAACACTTCAGTGAGCACTACCAAATTTGGAGATAGTGAGCAAATATTGAGATTATGTTTTCTGTGAAAACCTTCTAAGAACTTGACATTGCTTGGTAAATTTCAGGTTACAGTTGATATGCGTGACTACTTGTACATGAGTACCCAAATAACATTATACGTCCTAACACTGACACTGTCATCAGCAAGTGTAGTGTATCGGGCATACGGAGACATGCTTCTTGATCATTCTAATGCCTTGTCTATCATTTACGTAGTATATATTGCTGCACATAGACAAAATAACCTATCCAAATATATAAACGCATCAGCAAATGTTCTAACCAGGTGCAAAGAGAATAAATGCCAGCTCATCTATCCTAGAAGAAAGGCACTAATAAACAAAGCTACTAACAGGACAAAACAAGCTAATAATACATAAACTTACAAGTTTCTGAACCACTTCACATGTCACCGTTTGTTTTGGATCAATACCCCAAGATCCATTTGCAAGTTTTTTCTCATGCGCAAGCTACCATGCTATGGGTCGTATCATCCTTCTATGTGGAATTTAAGTCACATGAGAACTAGAAGACTCAGCGACGCTTGAAGGTGGAGGGGGGCGTCTGCCACTTTTGATCCACTGCTCTTCCGCTCTACTGTAAGAATTGTGACCGAGACGATGTGGGTGCTAGTTTTGTTTTGCGCTCGAACTTCCTTTTTGGCTTTTTGCTTTTGGCCTTTGGAAAACAAAAAAAATTGCATAAAAGGAAATTCCCAATGGTGGCCCTTAGGTATTAGAAATTTCCAGTGGTGGAAATTTCAAAAAAATCTTTCCCATTGGTAGCCCTGCTTTACAAATTATTCTCAAGCATAACCTTATCCAAAAATATTCATTAATAATATAGCATATTCCACCAGTGAACCGCTAAAGCGGACATTCGCACATATAACGAGGCATTTCGGATTATTTTTTCCAATTTCTACCTCAAAACGATTCTTAAAGTTAAGTTTAGGGGTTAGTTTTACCCCTCAATGTTCGATTTTGATGTAAAAATTGGTAAAAAAACGACCCAAAAGACCTTTTTTAACGTGCGAGTGACCGTCTTCACGGTTAACTAACGGAATATGCTTTAAGATTAACGGAATATTCTTCATTAAGGCTATATTTGGGAATAATTTATAAAGCAGGGCTACCAGTGGGAAAGATTTTTTGAAATTTCCACCACTTAGAATTTCTAATACCTAAGGGCCACCATTGGGAATTTCCCTTGCATAAATCATATAGTTAATATAATTAACATTACAAGTAATAATAAGAGTAAACCTATTCAAATGGTTTCACATTAATAGTGTAGTATCACACCTGAAATTCAGGGGTCTCATATGTTGCTGCAAATGTCTTCCACTGATCCTCGAAAATCAATCCTTCATAAGCCACCCAAGGATCTACATTTAACTTAACCTTAACTTTCTTAATCTTTTTACTCTGTGATGGTCCTCCATCGACTTCTTGAGCTTCGGATGTCTCGTGTGCATATGCATCAGCAGCATCAGAAGTCTCTTATGCATGTGAATCATCAGCAACATCATCCTTCTTCTTTAGCCAACGTCGCCTGAGTTTGGACTTGAAGTCTCTAAACCGAGCACCGACTAGTTCATGAACCTTCTTTTCCTTGCTTCCATTTAGATCATCAATGTTGAAAAGCCTATGTAAAAGAAATGAAACAAAAAAAAATGAAACAACTAATACGATAGCTACGATGTATATCAAATTAAATACGATAAACAAAATCACCTTTGCCTCTTCCCAATTCTTGCTCTTTTCCACTTCATCTAACTGATTATAACTCTCAGTGTTAATATCCGTTCTCATAGCACATGCACCAATTTGCTTACCATATTCATGGCCCCATTTTCCAATGCAGTGGTCCAATGAATCAAACTCCAAAAACATAGGTTGTCCACCCCTTTTAACCCCCCTTCAAAATCCTCGCCCTTGTTTGCGTTCGGATTTCGTAGATGAAACACAAGAGGAAACAACATGCACAACCTCATGCAAGTGAAAAGATTAAACATGAATTCAATAGGAAGAAAAAAACATAAACAACCCTGCATAGTTCCTGCAGACCCTTGCACATACACTGCACAATCCTAATCCGAGTTCTGGTTGCCAATCCAATTAAAAAAAAAGTAAAAAAAAAAAAGGGGAAACAACCTTTGTTGTAGTCCTGGGTGCCAATGCCAGCGAATCACGTTGGGGAGTCCTCACCCCCTCACTATTTTGAGGTGCCGTATTAGTGCCCTGCAACAAAGTCTTATGAAATAAAATCCCAAAAGTAGTCAAAAATCACACTCTTATGCATAGATTAATTGGTCAAGATATGTAACATGACCCATAATTTAGTAAAACAAGAAATAAATTAATCATTCAGTATTAAACATTAACTGATCACATAATTACTCTTTATAACTTAATATATAAAGCATATGATATAGCAGTAATAAAATTCAGAGGATTAAATGCAGTAACAAACTTTGAAATAAACAGATATGATGTGAAAGCAACTGCCTTGTATCTCAAATAGAAGCTAAACCGTGGATGCAGAGTCTGTAACAAGTCAATTTTGCACAATCCAATCTTCAAAACTTGGCCAAGCAAGCAATGAACTATATGTGTAAACAGAACATATACCGACGTGGATGGAAAATAAACTAATTACTCTTCATAACTTAATCAACAAGACGGCTGATTGCATCTGGTATGGAGAACTACAAGAATATAATTGGCTCATTCTCATGGCATGCGAACCCTCCAGAACCCCTGCACACCCCCCATAACCCTGCACATACTCCCCCAAACCCCCCAAACCCCCCGCCCACACCTCTGCACAAACCCTCCCGAACCCCTGCACAGACCCCCTACACACCCCCCATAACCCTGCGCAGACCCCCAAACCCTTGCACAGTCCCTTGCAACCCCCTGAACCCCTGCCCCGACCCTACCAACCCCCTACAAAGACCCTCCCAACAATCCCAGACCCCTACACATCCCTCCCAAACCCCTGCCCACACACCCCTACCCCTGTGCACATAATGAGAACAAAAATCACATAATTAATTACCATCTAAGAACCTAAGTGTTTGCTTTCCATGTCAATACTAAAATAGAAGAACTTACAACATTAGTTTTGGCGGCCATTAAAGCTATTTCAACATCGGGATCAAGCTCATCCTCGGGATCAAAATCATCATCTGAATCATTAGGCTCGACCACTTCTTCTACAGCAATTCCCCGTAAAGCATTTGTTTTTTGTAACAATATTTTGTGGACAAGGTCTCCTAGACCTTGAGCTTCCATTCGCTGAGCATTGATCTTCAACTTGTCGAATCGTTGCTTTTCATAATCAAGTACTGGAGTAGCATCAGCCGCCTTTTAAATTTTTTTCCCTTTCATCTGCATGTATATTGTTAGTCATTTCATCGAGCAATGCCCAAAATGACGTGGATTATGGGCAACGGCATAAAAAGTCCATTGAACAATTAAAAGTAATCAAATTATATTAAACAACTAATATTTATCATAAGTAAAACATATAAAAGCAATAAATGCCCAATATTCATTCATTAAGATCAATGAGATAAATACAGTACAAAATAAGACTTACATATATTAATATAAAAGACTTACAAAAAAATCAAAACTAAATCATACATAAACTTCTGTTTCCTTTTCTTGATTAAGATCTGAGCGCATAAATCAAATCAAAATCTTCATCATCTGGTGTGGTTTGCACACCCGTTGATGTAGGTGGCATGTCATCAAAGAGGTCATACTCTTCTTCATCAACAACATCTTCCATACCCAAAATGTGTCGTTTTCCATGAATAACAACCTGCCAACCAGATTTAGTAATATCTCAAACATAAAACACTTGTTTAGCTTGTGAGCCTAAAATAAAAGGTTCATCGGTGTCATGGAAATGGGTTGGGTTTACGATAGTGAACCCGAGTTCATCAGTTTCTCGGCCACGTCGATTATCAACCCATTGACATCTGAAAAGGGCGATTGGAAATTCTATGTAGTCTAACTCCCAAATCTCTTCGATGACCCCATAATACACTAAAGTCGAATCAACCGGCCTCATATCCTTTGCACTAGCAAACTCGGTGGAAGACACAATCACCATGACACCACTATTTTGTAGTACACCCTTGCCATCTTGAAGTTTTGTGTAGAATGAATACCCATTGATGTCATAGCCCTCAAATGACCTCACTAGTTTTCTTGGACCCCTTGCTAGCAATCTGATCATGTCTGGAACAGTGTGATTAGGTTGCTTCAACTCACTTGCACCTTGATACTCAAACCAGTTAATAAAAGTTCGATTGTGTTCTAACATCGCCTTACGTTCATTCTTAGGATACATGCTCCTCAATAGCTTCAAGTGCTTCATTACGTAAGGATGAACGATTGAAAGATGTTGAAACACATATAGGTGGCCTTTTTCCTTCCTTTCAGTAGGGGGGATGACATCCCTTCCACCAATTGTGCCTTTACCTCGTAGCATGCCCTCATGACAAGAAACTCTTAGTCCAATTGCCTTTATGCTAGCAATGAACTCCACACAAAACTCCCCGATCTCGTCAGTCATATAGCCTTGAATGATGCTAGCCTCGGGCTTTGCTTTATTCTTTGCTTTGTCTTTCAGAATCTTAAAATGTCTCTCATACGGGTACATCCATCTCAAAAAAACCGGGCCACAAAGCTTAATTTCCTGAACAAGATGTACAATCAAGTGAACCATGATATCAAAGAAAGAAGGTAGAAAATACATCTCAAACTTGCATAAGGTTTCAATTATGTCATTTTGTAATGCATCAAGTGTTTGTGGATCTATCACTTTACTACAAATTCTATCTAAGAACAAGCATAACTTAACAACAACATGGATTACATGAGGTGATAGTAGACCATGAATAGGCACTGGAAAAATACTTGCATCATTACATGACAATCATGTGATTTCATAGCACCCATGTTCAAATCAATCTAGGTAACATATGTTTCCAAATTTGAACAATATCTAGAAGGCACCTTGATATCGTACAAAAACTCACAAAATAGTCTAGCAAGCTTGAGGGAGATACATATTACCATTTGTTCTCGGCTGAGCCCAAAGATTCGGACGAATTCCTCTCTTCTCCATATCCAACCTCGCACCCAACCCATCTTTTGTCTTACCAGGCATGTTCATCAAAGTTTCAAGAACAGCATCGCACACATTTTTTTCAATGTGCATGACATCAAGACAATGTCTTACCTTCAAATCTTGCCAATATGGAAGGTCCCAAAGAGCATATACTCTTTTCTAGAGCACACCTTTCGTTGATGTGGATTTTGTGGCCTTACCATGAACCGTTTTCAAATGCTTAATACGATCATAAATCTGCACCCCTCTTGGTTCGCGGGCCACTTCTTTCTCAATGAATCCATTAAATTGACTTTTCTTCTTACGATAAGGGTGATGACGATCAAGAAACCTCCGATGATTCATGTACACATTCTTATGGGAATGTGTCAAGTAAATGGGCTCTATATCTTCTTCACAAATAGGACATGCTTGCTCTCCCTTAACCTTGTACCCTGAAAGATTCCCATACGCTGGGAAATTATTCACCCTGCAGAAAACCATGGCACGTAAATTAAAATTCGACTATGTGTAAGCATCAAACATCGGCACCCCTTCAGACCACAACAATTTCAATTCTTCAATTAAAGGTGCTAAATACACATCAATGTCATTTTCGGGTTGTCTAGGTCCAGAAATTAACAAAGGCATCATCAAATACTTGCGCTTCATGCATAACCACGGTGGAAGGTTATAAATAGACAAAAGAACAGGCCATGAGCTATGTCTACTGCTCGGGGATCCGTATGGATTCACCACATCAGTACAAAGAGCTAGTCTCATGTTCCTATCTTCTTTCCCAAAATCAGAATTATGTTTATCAAACTATTGCCACTGCTCACAATCAACGGGATGCCTGGTTTTCCCATCTTTCTTCCTCACATCGGCATGCCACCTTAAGTTATTTGCATCGTTCTTAATTGAGAACATACGCTTAAACCTAGGTATAATTGGAAGGCACCACAACACCTTCGCAGCATGCCCAATCTTGTTTTTCTCAATAGCGTTATCCCCTTTATCAACAAACATCCCCTCGTTTTTCTTATACCGCGATATTCAACAAATTGGACACTTGTCCAATTTCTCATACTCCTTACGGAAAAGAACACAATCATTAGGACATGCATGGATTCGCTGGTATTATGGGCCGAGAGTACACATTAATTTTTTGGCAAAATAAGTCGACATGGGAATCTCATTACCCTTTAGAAAAAGATTTGCTAAGGCTTCCAACAACAACGTAAAACTCGCGTCAGTCCAATTACCCTGTGCCTTGATGTTATACAATTTTAACACGCCTTCTAGGAGTGAAAATTTTGGACATCCAGGGTATAGGGGTGTCGTAGCGGCCTTTTCAACTCTCTCAAATTGCTCAGGAGTGTCACTAAGTTGTTCTTGTAAGCCCCCCATCATCTCATTCATATCATCTTCGTCGGCTAACTCAGCATCACTATCTTCACACTCCTTACCAGTAGCTTCCTCACCATTACCAGAAATCATGGAAACTTCATTATTGTTATCATCA
Organism: Patellifolia procumbens; assembly: GCA_947645195.1. NCBI lineage: Eukaryota > Viridiplantae > Streptophyta > Magnoliopsida > Caryophyllales > Amaranthaceae > Patellifolia > Patellifolia procumbens. The sequence goes on from CANSGD010000290.1 coordinate 590,743, forward strand.
TCTTCCTCATAATTGACACCACCATCATCTGCCTCATCATTGGAATTGGTATTTGGCTTCGCATTCATTGGAACTATGTTCTCACCATACCAATACCAAACTTCATGAATCTAAGTAAACCCTCGCCGAAACAAATGATCCTCTATAATCCCAATATCGTCCCACTTCCTTAGATTATTACAATCACATCATGGACATAAAATTGTGGCAACTCCCTTACTCCTTTGGTATTCTAAAGCCACTCTACGAAACTCTTCTACCCCATTAAAGAAGTCAATTGTGTTACGTTCTCCATAAATCCAACGACGTTGAGGATCCATTCTAAAAAGTTAGGAAAGGCGGAACTAGACACCTAACGAGTACACATGATAGCCCACTCAATAGAATCAATGCATGCTCCAAGAAGGTCCTTATCACTCCATCCTAACCCATCCTTGGACATCTAATCTCACTAGTGAATGTACACCAACTATTCGATTCTAAGGAAATTTCGGCAGCATTTCCCTATAGTTCTCCAAGTAGCACGATGTGGCAAATTGCTTAACTACATATGTACCCGGAGAACATATTAAGGAAATGGCAAACCGAAATTATCCTTAGAATCAAAAAGAAGGCATACATTCACATCCTAAGTGAGATTAAATGTCCAAGAACAGTCCCAAAACCGGGGACTATTCAAGACTTACTCCTAGTGAGTAAGTCTTGAACGGGTATCTAGGTTTATGATTGATAATGCAACAAACATACAAACTAAACAATGCAACACTAGTTCCCAATCATTACAAATACAAAATTGTAGCTCAATAAATATGTTTATATGATTCTTAAAAATAGCGCAAACAGACTCGATAAATTGGAAAAGAAATTGCAATCGAAACTTAAAACTGACCAATCATAACTATCAATCCATAATAATCCAAGTAACAAATGGGAAAAAAAATCTGAAAATAGGAAAATGAAGCACATTACCTAAGGTCGATATTACAGCTTAGGTTTTCTTTTGGCCTGAGAATGGGTGACGACGGCGACTGTGCGACGAGGGCGGTTGTGCGACGACGGCGGTTGTGCAATAAGCGACTGCAGTGAGAGCTTGAGAAGGTGATGCCTGACAAACGGAAGTGAGATCTTGAGAAGGTGACGCCTGACAAACGGAATGGGACAGTGACGCCTGAGAAGGTGTTAATTGCAGCGAGCAAGGAATTAATTAATAGGATTTGGAACAGTGAAAAATTAAACTAGGGAAGAAGCTATCCTTGTACCCAACTAGTCCGGTAATAAACTTGAAAGCGAAAAATTCATCCTAATGAACAATAGCTTGACCAAGAAGTCTATAAAATCAAAGAGAATTTCATACCCTTGTTTCTATATCCAATCTTAGCAAGGCTGGGCATTAAGTCAGTCTTCAATCAAATAGATTTGGACCCTCGTTTCTTATGCAATCTTACCAGATAATTGAGCATTAAGTCAGTGTTCAATCAAACAAATTTTCGACCTAAATTGTATTCATTATTTTACCTATATAAATAGGAATCCTGTGCCCTTCATTAGTAAAGAAAAACAAGAAAATTATACCAAAAACATTCGCAAACGATTAAGAAACAAAAATCCCAAAATCCTTGTGCATCAGTAGCTCCAGCAACATATACTTCCCCCAAATTAGGAAAGTTATAATTTTGGCCAAAGTGTTTACAGATATCCTCCTCAACACTCAAAAAACTCTCATTATTATGCTTTGTTTTGCCATCAATTGCCTGTTTTCAACCCACTTCTCCTTAAATCACAAATAATTACAGGAAGTCGATATCAAATCCAAGCAGCTACAAATGGTTCTACCTAAAATATATTTTTAAAAAAGATAGAAAATGGAGAAACCTGAGAAGGTCGCCTGAGAAGCCTGAGAAACGGAAGGAATGGAACAGTGAGAGCTTAGACGAATGGAACAGTGTTAGAGCTTTTCCTTCTTCTAATTTAGGGATTTGGCGGGCGCAAAGAGAAACACTTAGAGGAATTAATGAGTTTTTAAAAAATTATTTGTCCAACTTAGATGCGGGTGTTAACAAAGGCCCGTAGCTAAATCAATTTCTGCCCAATTTAACTGCGGGCTATTTATAAAGCCCGCATCAAAATTCAATTTAGCTAGGGGCTCCCTCAGAGGCCCGCAGTGACTATAATTTAGCTACGGGCTGTGCATCTAGCTCGCAGCTAACGTGGAGCAGCAACAACCATTTTTTCCACTAGTTAGTACTCTTGGATTTCTGACAAGTTTCACATCTATACCATATAAACAAATCATGACAAGACAATAATGCTCACATAAAGTATCATATATAAGTCTTGTGAATCCCAAAGTGTCCAGCAATTCCCCCACTATGTACTTCCCTAACAAGTAACTCCTTTACACCACTTTACGAATACATAGTATGTTTCCCTTAAACAAATAATCATCTTGAACAACATACATCCCTTCAGGTTTTCGAAAATAAGTACAAAAATCAACATCATCATTATACAAGCTTTTAATTTGTTCAAATCCCAAAACTCTAGCATCCACGATAGCTAACATACAGGCACGCCTACTTAATGCATCAACAAAAATATTAGTCTTATCTCTTTATACTTAGATGAAAAAGTAAAAGATTGCAAGAATTCAACCTACTTAGCATGCCTATGGTTTAATTTTTTTGTCCATGAATATATTTTAAGGCCTCATGATCAATATGCAAAATAAATGGTTTAGGCCTTAAATTATGAGACCAATGATCCAATGCTCTAACAATAGCATAAAACTCTTAATCATAATTAGAGTAATTAAGTCTAGAACCACTTCAATACTCACTGAAGAAAGAAATAGGTATTTTCTCTTGCACAAGTACTGCTCCAAATCCACTTGCATCACATTCAACCTCAAACAATATTTGAAATCAGGCATAGAAAGTATAGGAGCACTACATATATAACCTATGTTTTACCTCCTCAAACACCATATGTACCATAGGAGACCAAGAAAATTCCCCTTTCTTCAACAACTCATCTATAGGCGCCATGACGGAGGAGAAGTTCCGAATAAATCTTATGTAGAATGATGCAAGACCATGGAAACTTCTACAGTCACTTGTAGTTGAAGGTGCAATCCAAGTAGAAATAGCAGTTTCTTTCTCTAGATCAACATGAACACCTTCCCTAGGCATAAGATAGCCAAGAAAAGAAATACTAGAAACAAGAAAATCACAATTTTCTAGCTTGCCACGCAATTTATCTTTTCTCAACTTTTCAAATAAACTCCTAAGATTAAATAAATGTTCCTCTACAAATTTTCTATATATAAGAATATCATCTAAATATACAACAACAGTTTTTTTAAAAAAAGGAACGAAGTACTTCATTCATCAGCCTCATGAAAGAACTAGGAGTATTGTAGAGACCAAAAGTCATAGCTAACCACTCATAAAGACCTTGCTTAGTCTCAAAAGCAGTTTTCCATTCATCACCTTCTTGGATTCTCATCTGATGGTAACCACTTCTAAGATCAATCTTTGAAAAATAAGTAGCAGCATGCAATTCATCCAACATATCCTCAAGTCTAGGCATAAGGAACTATACTTGATAGTAATATTATTCCCAACCCTACTATCAATACACATCCTCTAAGTACATTCTTCTTACGAACCAACAAAGAAGGAGCATCACAAGGACTCATACTTTCCCTACATACACCCCTATCCATAATTTTCTCATATGTCTTTGTAACTCCTTAGAAACTACAAGATAACATCTATAGGTAGGTTTATTAGGCAAAGGTGCCCTAGGGACAAGATAAATAGCATGTTCAATACCTCTCAAGGGTGGCAAACATTGAGGCAAATCATCACGTAAAACATCATAAAACTCCTCTAAAAGTTGAACTAACTTTGGGTCCTTAGGAGGCTTTTTATTTGGAGCAGTTCCCACATATTTTAGAACAATCACATATCCAACCTTAGCAGAGTCAACTTTTCTTTCATAATTTTTTTGCCCAAAAATATATTATTCTTCTTTTCAACCTTTTTAGGAGCAATAACAGAAGGTGGTAAAGGTGCTAATATAATTCTCTTTTTTCCCATAGGTACCAAATAAACATTAATATGACCCTCATGAATTACGTGCCTATCAAACTTCCAAGGTTTACTAAGCAACACATTACATGCATTCATAGGAATAACATCACACAATAATTCATCGTGATATGTTCCTATAGAAAAACATATTGACGCTTGTTTTATCACCATCAGACCATATTTATCATTCAACCAACTCAACTTATAAGGACTAGCATGATCCCTAACAGTCAACTTTAACTTTCGAACCAAATTAGCATAAACAACAATACTACATGCACCATAATCAACAATCATACTACAAGTATACTCTCGTGTTCTGTATCTAGTATAAAATAAATTTTCTCACTGCTCAATATTAGGAGGACAATCAACATGAAATACTCTTCTCATAACACCAAGAAACTTACTAGAAGCATCTTCAGCATAGAATAAACCAACATCCTCTTCCTCCAAATCGTTTACCAATTCTTCCTCACGGAGAATATTTTACAAATCCTCTTCGGCTTCTAGTTCTCTAATTCGATTCACAGTCAAAGCCTTTCTATTGGAACAATTTCTGGCAATATGCCCCTTCCCTAACACTTAATGCATTGGAAAGTTGATAAGAAAGGTATAACATATGGTCAGTCTTTTGTTAAAGGGTTCACCTATTGTTTATTATTGGTAGGTACTAGCTATTGATAATGTTTAATTTTACAAGTCCTTGTGACCTGGTAATCTGAAACAACAAGTCAAAGTGAGACTTTACATAAGAATATTATAAGGGTTTCGGGCACGCACTTCAAGATAATTTTCCCAGCGTTTTAGGGATGAAAATAATATTTTTTTCGAAAAACAGGCGCCACCATGCACCCTTTATGGACACAATTTAGAGAATCCTTATGAAACATGAACAAAATAAAGGGTTTTCAAGCACATATTTCTAGGCAAAATTTTGAGTATATTGGGCCGTAGATGACGTTTTTCAAAGAAAGGACGTTATTGTAATACCCCGTAATTTTAAGAACTTTATAAATTTTACAAATATATTTAGAGTATATTTACAAATGATTTTAGCATTTAAATAAGTAAATTATTAAATTCTTGACTGTTGATAGCCTGCAAACGGCTAAGCTGATCTTATAACTTCTTAATGAGTTCCTTTTTCGAGACTTGTGAAGAGATGGCTCTTGCTCCATCACGTATTTATATAGAGTTTTCTCCCCAATTTACAAGCTAATTTGTGCGTCATTGGAGCTCTTGGGAGCTATTTTGTGCTAACTATCGTATGTAGTTGTGGTTTCGTGTTTTAGTATTGAATTGCAGGTTTTATGGAGTTTTCTCCTTATTCCCGAGCCTTTTGGAAGCAACCACGGCTTTATGAGATGTTACGAGGCACGTAGGATGGCTCACGAGCTTTATGGATAGTTTAGGAGGTCCCCAAGACCCCTAAACGTGAAGATTAGAGAGCCAAGGAGTCAAAGGAGGTTTCCGTGCACTGATCGGGCAGAAATGGCCCGTTCGGGCGAAGTATTTATGATCGGGTATGAAAGTCGCGGACCCGATCGGGCAAGTCTTGCCCGATCGCATCGGGCGAGCACACATGCACCAGGCCCGATCGGGTGTTCACCACCCGACCCGATCGGGTGGGCTGCTCATAGCTCTCGTTGTGAGCTGCGGATGAGGCGAGCTTGTTGGGCTCGTTTGTCACCTGGCCCGATCGGGTGGATGCCCACGGCCCGATCGGGTGGGCCGTATAATTTGGTTAATGCTGCGCTGCTGCTATACGAAGGCCCAGAAGACAAATTGCTGAGAGTGTTGTTTGACCCGATCGGGTACTGTGCTCGGGCCCGATCGGGTCTGGTGCCTAAATCGCATTTTTTCGCTATCTTATTTCCGTTTTTAGTGAACTTGAGGGGTATTATAAATACCGTTTTCCTCATTATTTAGGGACATCTTTTTATACACCTTTTATTCATCTTTTTACGGCTTTAGACTCTAGTTTATTTCTCATTGTTCTTAGTCTAGTTTAAACACTTTAGATTAATCTAGAGGTGATCAAACCTATTTCGATTTCAATAAAAGTTCCTGCTTTCCGTCAATTGGTACTCTTTCCTATCCTAATCTCTTTTGTTATTCTTGATTGCTTAATTTATTTATTTAATCATTCATGATGCAATTGTTAGGGTTTTATATTAGTTTTCTCGTTGTTAATTCGATCATGAGTGAGTAGTCTCTTTCTAGGGTGTTAGATAGGAAAGCCATGTTTATACCATGATTGTGATTTAGACTCTTATTGATTTCTAGGGCTTGATTAGGGTGATTGTGATGTGGTTTGTTCTTTATTGAGTAATTAACGTTATTGCGCAGTTTCGTTGGTTGCTTGTGGTTAATAGTTATTTGCACAGATCCGTCTTACGACTAGAGGCTTAGGACACGTCAGTAGTTCTGATTACGTTAGTGAACATGCGGCGTATGTTGAACTATGAGCGTTGAGTCTTAACCATAGCTCAACATAGGCTCTAATCCCCCGACTCTTGACTTAGGTTTTGATAGTTGTTAACCTTGTTTGATTGGTATAAGCATGGTGGACCGACCTAGTACCATAGACTTTTATTCCATAGTTTAATCCTCGATTTATCCCGTCTTCTGTAGTTTAATTATTAGTTTAATTAATTCTTTCCTGATTTCATCTGGAGTAGCTGAATTGGTTGAATATTGATTTAGAAACTCTGTCTCCCTGTGGATTCGACCCTGCTTCCACTGACTACCTTAGTTAGAGGACCGTAGGTTTATTTTTGATTAGGTGATACGACTAGAACCTATCAGTGTCCAACCCTGCAAAACTGGAAACCAACCCGGAGGTTTGGTGGGTGGTTTCCCCTTTGATGCTCAAGTCAGTATGATGTAAGAGAGAGGAGCTCTAACACCATTTTGACATAGTAAGTTTAGGAGTAGGTGTGATTTTACCTTTTACCTGAATTTTAGGAACATTATATAGTGTCTGAAAATAGAAAGAGACACCCTAGAATGGGGGCATATGATTGTTTAGGATATCATAGAGTGACACATGACTTGAACTGATTGGCCAAGTGAATCTAGCCAATTAGTTATTGCCTTTTCTTGGGAAGTGGGCCTCTGATTATTCCTTACTTTAGGATGAAATGGGCCATATTCCTCTTTATGGGCGATTAGGAATTCTGTCTTCCCAATGCCATATGTCACCTCTGATAATGGGCCACGTGGCAAGCCGTGATAGGTCCACGTGGCATTTCAATGATGGTCCATGTGTCACTTTACTAGTGGTCCACGTGTCTTGGTTGGGAAATCATAAAGTGACACGTGGCTTGGACTGATTAGCCAAGTGAATCTCGCTTTTCTTGTCAATTGGGCCTCTAATTATTCCTTACTTTAGGACTAAATGGGCCATATTCCTCTTTATGGGAGATTAGGAATTTTGTCTTCTCAATGCCATATGTCACCTATGAGCGTAGCAAGTCGTGATAGGTCCACGTGGTTTTCAATAATGGTCCATGTGTCACTTTGCTAGTGCTCCACGTGTCTAGCTTTGGCTATGCCACAACATTTGCCCCTAAAACGGATTTATCTTGTGTCCAAACTGATTAATACCATTATATTGAGAGTAATTGTTCAGATTATCGCACCCTTTCAAATTCTTAACAAATCATTCAACCAACCAAGTATGACATTGATGACGTGTCACTTCCCCTGAGTGACACGTATTGAGTAACTGTGTGGAAGGGGGAAAGTTTTTTACCCCTCTATAAATATCCCCTCATTTGCCTCATTTGGCATTTTTGGATTTCATTTTCTTGGGAGAGATTCCTATAGAGTGAAATTCATAGAGAGAGAATTTGTTAGAGAGAGAAAATTGACTTTTAGGAGACCAGGGGACATCTTGGCTTTAGAGAGAGAAGAAAGAAACTACGCTCAAAATCCTGCTCCGTCAACCTTTAGTCTCGTCAGGTATTTTTCTTTCCTCCCTTTGTTTTTCTTTCTTCATTCATCTTATTCATTTTTCTTTTAAAATAAAATGGTTTCCTCCTCTTCGTCCAATAATCTTGGCCGTCCTAGGGAGTGTGCTGACCCTAAAACCAATCTTATTTCTTCTACAGCTTTTTCTAGCGTTGGGCCTATCCCGGCTGGCCAACGATACCCTTATTTTTATAGAATAAGCCACCCGTTTTCAACGACCCAATCTCTACCTGTGCAGGGTAATCTGGCACGTGTCAATCAAATGGATCGTCTAAGACGTTCATTGATTCTTCCGTCCTCTAGTTCTGGATTGGAGGAGTCAACTGGTAGAGCACCAGAAAGACAAGTATCTGATGTTGTGGAGGAGATTCAGCCAGAGGAGGTTTTGCCCCCTAGGTTGAGTTTTATCCCAAAGAGGTTAACGAAGAGATTTTCTGCCCTAACTAGGTCGAGGCTGGCACATCTGGTAAAGGTTTAGACGATGAGGATATAGAAGAGGAGGAGGAAAGATCAGATAGTCCTTTCACCAATCCTGCTGAAATTACAGAGCATATAGGGCTCCTTTCTGACTTTGTGTATGTTGTTGTAAACATTGAGTGGATAGAAAAGTTAGGTAAAGATGGGAGTCGTCTAGATAGAGAGACGCCCATGGAACATTATCATTTCATTCTTCCCAAGAAAGGTGAAATAATTTTTCATGCTCCCCCAGCCAATTCGTTGTATATAAGTGGCCCTAGACGCGGGGTTGAGGTTTCCCTTTCATCCCTTTATTACACAAATCCTTCAGCACTAAAATAAAGGTCATAACCAGCTGGCTCCTAACGTTTGGCTCCTAACGTCTGGCATAACATCTTGACCTTTATTGCTACCTGCGAGTTGCCCGGCTTAGTCCTATCTTTAGCTGCCTTTACTCATGTGCATTACGTATCTAAACTCCCAAAGACTATAGAGCGGGGTATTTGATAGCTTTTGAGAAGCCGTCTAAAATGCACGGTTGGAAATTCGAGTTTGTTTTTAATCAAGCCCCGAACTAAAAATATCAAGGTACTATCCGTACCGAAATCGAGCCGTGACTAATATTAGACGGGGTGCTCCTATCTTGGGTTTAGCAAATAAGTACAATGACGCAGTAGTGGCACATTTTAAGGTTATTGAGTACCCCAGACCCAATAAATCCCCTTTGGAAGGACCGACTGGTTGGATTCCTTTCAAATTGAAAAACTAAATATGAATGTCTCGAAGAGATCTATCTAAGAAGAAGTAGTTTATTTAGAATAAGATTGGGTGAAAAGAAACGGAAACCCAAAACTGCTATTTATAGAAGGTTTCTGTCGGTACCCTTATGGGAAGGAAACCTCTTCTGGGTAAGGTCGGTTTCAAGGATTTTCTAGGTGGTTCTTGCTTGAGGTGTTGGCTTGATGTGTTGGCTTTCATGCGTGAAAAGTTCTATGACAGATCGACACTTATGCAACTACTATGAAGGTTTCGTTTAGCATAGGTCTGAGCTGTAATTTCAGTTGGCCAGTTTTTACTAAGTAAGCAATTTTCCCTATTGACCCACATAATTCTTGGGAATTAATGACCATTTTAACCTTAAGACATCTCAAACATGTCATACATCAAATTTAGTTAAATTTTGAGCTCGGATTCAACCCCGAAAAGCTCTTTAACTGGAAGTTCATCGTTACTAGATAAAACGATCTCTATACAATTTTCATAATCTTAAGGAATAAAGCTGTCAAAGACTTTCTAACTTAACTATTTGGTTCCCAAAGCTTTCTTAACTACTAAGAATGATAACTCTTATCCACTTTTGTCCTCGTATGATGTTGTAGAGTATTCTAATCTACTTAAAGGGTTAAAACCAAATGAAAAATTATCACAATGCAACTAATAATTCCAAGTAACTTTTTTCACCTGAAACTTTGGAATCCTGAAATCCTATTGAATAACTTAATATAATTAACTTAAACTCAACTTGCTTAAGATTCAGGCTGTTAGATCAGCCTTGAAAGATGGTCAGGATTTCCCTTTACCTTGACACCTCTAATGAGATGAGGACTTTGGCTTTGTAATGCTCATTCTAGTTTTAGTGCATGCATTTGTTTCCTTGGGAGTGTTGATTGCTTGAGGACAAGTAATTGGCATGCTTGGGCAAATTTGATAATTGGGCTCTAGGCTCATTAAGTATGAGTAGTTTTAGGGCATTTAGATGCATATTAGCCCATGTACCTTCCATTTATTCCCTTTTGCATCATTTTTCATTGTTTGCATGTCTTGCATTAGTTTTAGTGCATTTGCGTCTAGGTAGGTGATTGCATATGCATTTGCATCCCTCCTCCTCTTTGAGTGTTTTTTGATAGATTTGCAAGGAAGAAGGGTAAGAATAGAGGAGCGGGCGCTCCACCTTGGGTGGAGCGGGCGCTCCACCTTGGGTGGAGCGAGCGGTGAAGTATAATTCGGAGGAAAAGAGGCAGGAATTTAGAGCGACCCATGAGCGACCTTAGAGTGGGCGCTCACAGGCTAGAGCGGGCGCACCATATTCAATGGATCGGGCGCAGTAGTGTGATGGGCAAATTTTTTTTAGCTTGTCTTTTTACGGCTTTGCCTTTAGTGTTGCGAAGTATAAAACCCTTTTTTGTAATAATCAAGATACTTAGGGCCGGTTCGGTATTACTGTGATTTTCTGTTTTTTGGTTTTTCGATTTTCAAAGTCATATCATATATGTCCTATAATAAATTAAAAATTAGTCAAATTTACTGGGATCCTAATGATTTTGAAAACTGACAACTATAAAGTGAAAACCACTTTTTCTGGTTTCGTGTTTTTGGTTTTTAGTTTCAAAAGAACTGAAAACAAAAAACGATCACGAACAGGCCCTTAGTTTTTAATTTCAGAATATTATTAGCCTAATTAGAGTGATTGTAGAGTGAGAAGTTACATTTTTAGTGAGAGAAAGTAGATCTAGTTTGTGAATGTTGATGATTTGAAGCTCTGTCAATGGAGGTTTTTGGTTGATTCTTATCTATATTTGAGTGTTTCTTCTTATCTTTATATTCATTGCTTTAATACCTAATTTTATTTTGATTAGCTTTATTAGAATGATTTTCACCATTATAGATCTTCTATTATTGATTGAAGCTATCTATTTCATCTTTTTCATGGCTAGTGAGTAGTTTATTAGATATGGGAAGAGGATGAACTTGTTGATCATGTGTTGACCAAAAAAGTCAAGCTTGGAGGTTCAACTTAGGTGAGATTGTGTTGCCTACCTTTTTTATTCCATGTTTAATTGGGTTATCACCATGATTTGGGATTCCAAGGTAAAGGATTGAGAGATGAAGCCTTGGATTGATGATAAGTGAGCTTTATGCTCACTAAGTAGGAGTAATTCTACGTCATTTAGATACATTTTAGGTTATGAAGTTTCCTTTTTATTCCCATTTTGCATCCTTTTCACTCTTTGCATGCTTTGCATTAGTTTTAGTGCATTTGCATTTTGTTAGTTTGCATATAGATCATTGCATGTGCATTTGCATCCCCCCCTCCCCTAGTTAATTCCCTCTTGAGTTGTTCTTGATAGATTTGTAAAAGAGAGGATTGAAAACAGGGGTATAAAAACCTAGGAGCGTTCCTGGAGCGGGCGCTCCACTTTACATGGAGCCACCTAGTCAAGAATTAAAGAAAAGAAGGCAGGAACTTAGAGCGACCTACGAGCATTCCTGGAGCGGTCACTCCAAGACTAGAGCGGGCGCTCCACTTTACATGGAGCGGGCGCTCTACTGTCGGAGCTGCTCTTTTTGCCCCTCTTTTTACGCCTTTGCCCTTATGATTACGGGGTATTAAAACCCACTTTTGTACTAATGAAATTACTTAGTATCATTTTCAGATTATTATTAGACTAATTAGAGAGTTTCTAGAGTGAGAAGTTGCATTTCTAGTGAGAGAAAGTGGATCTAGTTTGTGAATGTTGGTGATGGAAGATTTTAATTGATTTTCATCCATATTTGAGTATTACTCCTTACTGTTCTCTTTATTGCTTTAATACTTTGTTTTATTTTGATTAAGGATTGATTATTTGTGATTAGTTGTTAATTAGTTTGATTAAAATGATTTTGACCATTGTTGAACCACCATTGTTGCTTCAACTTCTTATTTCATCCTTTTTATGGCTAGTGAGTAGTTTATTAGTTAGCGAAAAGGGATCAACTTGTTGATCATGTGTTGACCATTAAAGTCAAGCTTGGGGGTTAGATTTAGGTGAGATTGTGTTGCCTAGCTTGTTTCATTGTCATGTTTATTTGATTGATCACCGTTTGAACTTGATTTGGAAATTCAAGGTGAAGGATTGAGAAATGACACCTTGGACTGACCTTAGGCTAGACATTAGGTTGATTCATGTTTCGATCCAAAGATTTCTACTTTAGGGTTCTTGAGGGTGGATGAACGTTTGAGGGTTCAAGGGAACGATTTTATGTGAAGTTTTAATTAAAAAGATGGTTGTGTAGGTGTGTAGTTTAATGGAGTAAACGAAACAAATCAATTAAGGGGGATAGTAACCTTTGAATCTCGGTCCAAAGGGGTAGAAGATCGATCTCAGTCTTTATTCAATGCTAACTAAGCAAGGTACTCAACCTTAGATCATAAGCAAGTCTTAAGAAATTTTAATAACTCGAATCTGATTTTTATTGATGTAAAACAACCATATAAATAGAGAAGACATAACTAATCCTAATCCTAAACAAACAAGATAAAAATTAATCCTAGACTAACAAGATAAAGATTAGAAAACCTAATATGGTTAGGACAATCTCCTAACTCATATATTTAAAGAATCCCAATCTTATCTTTTAAACTAATTTTATCTTTTTAAAACAAACAATAACAACCTAATCTTATCTAATGTCACACACCTAATTTAAGGAAATAAACTAAATAAAGAAAATAAAGAAACTTAATTAAACTAAGCCTAAAATAGGAAAAATCCTTTCAAGTGAAAGGTAAAAACCTATAGGCAAAACCCTAATTCAAGAGGGTGAAAATTCAACTAAGGAAAACACATCACTTCACCATGAGAATATGTGTTTGATTTCCTAATACCTTATTTAAATCACTATGAGTTGTGATGATTGATTGATTTTACCATGAGAATAGGTAAAATTGGTTGATTAGGTCCTCCTAATTAGCTTGAAAAAGTGATTAGGAAATATTTGAGTGACTTAGTCCCCTAATCGACCCCAATGAATCCTCTTGGCTTGACAGTTTGGTTAGTATATGGTTAGCTTGTTAATGTCCTATCCCTAGTGCCTCTTTTATATAGTCTAAATCCAATCATTTAGTTTAATTGCTAATTAATTTGTTCATTATTTTTTAGTTAATTATTAATATCCAAAATACACCAAAAATAGACTTAGCTCTCTTAATCGCATTCAAAGCTTGATTAATCCTTGCTTCCTCGTGGATTCATCTGTTTCTTACCCTATATTAGGTTGAGTTAGGCTACTGATTTGGCACGTGCAACGATCGTGTCAATTGATCTTAGGCTAGTAAATAGGTTGACTTCACCATGAGAATCGGTAATTGACTTCCTAGGACCTTATTTGAATCACTATTAGTTGTGGAAATACTTGATTAATTAATTTTACCATGAGAATAGGTGAAATTGGTTGATTAGGTCCTCCTAATTAGCTTGAGAAAGTAATTAGGAAACATTTGAGTGACTTAATCCCCCTAATTGACCCTACTGAATCCCCTTGGCTTGACAAATTGGTTAACAATTGGTTACTTGTGAATCCCCTATCCCTAGTGTCTCTTTTATATATTTTAAAAACAATTCACTTAGTTCATTTTGTTGGTTAATTAGTTCATATTTCCTTAATTTGTAGTTAATCATTAATCTTAAAAACTTACCCAAAAAAAGATTTAGCTCGTTTAATCGCATCCAAACTTTGCTCAATCATTGCTTCCTCGTGAACTCGACCCTTTCTTACCCTATAATGGTTAAGTTAGGCTATTAATTTGGCACGTCCAACAACCTTGTCACTGAATGAGGTACTTCGTTCCTTTTTAGAAAAGTTCATTGTGGTATATTTAGAAGATATTCTTGTATATAGCAAATCTGTAGAGGAACATTTACTTCATCTTAGGAGTTTATTTGAGAAATTGAGAAAAGAAAATTTGTATGGTAAGCTAGAAAAATGTGATTTTCTTGTTTCTAGTATTTATTTTCTTGGTTATATCGTATCCAGGGAAGGTGTACATGTTGATCAAGAGAAAGTTGCTGCCATTGCCACTTGGATTGCGCCTTCCAATGTCACTGAGCGTAGAAGGTTCCATGGACTTGCTTCATTTTACAGATAATTTATTTGGAGCTTCTCCACCATCATGGCGACCATCACAGAGTTGTTGAAGAAAAGGGAGTTATCTTGGTCTCACATGGCACAGAGGTGTTTGAAGAGGTGAAGTGAGGTTATGTAGTGCTCCTATACTTGCTTTACCCGATTTTACTAAATTGTTTGAAGTTGAATGTGATGCAAGTGGAGTTGGAGTTGGAGCAGTGTTGGTGCAGGAAAAGAGACTGATCTCTTTCTTTTATGAGAGGTTAAGTGGTGCTAGTCTTAACTATTCTAACTATGATTGGGAATTTTATGTTATTGTTAGGGCACTTTATCATTGGTCTCATCATTTAAGGTCTAAGCAATTCATTTTGCATGGTGATCATGAAGCCTCAAAACATATTCATGGACAATAGAATCTAAATCATAGGCGTGCTAAGTGGGTAGAGTTCCTGCAATCTTTTACTTTTTCTTCTAAGTATAAAGAAGGTAAGACTAATGTTGTGGCTGATGCACTAAGTAGGCGTGCCTTTATATGTTAGCTATGGTGGATGCTAGGGTTTTAGGGTTTGAAAAAATTAAACTTTTGTATGTTGATGATGTTGATTTATGCTCTTACTTCCGTAAACCAAAAGGAATGTATGTTTGTTCAAGAGGGTATTTATTTAAGGGAAACAATCTATGTATTCCAAAATGTGGTGTAAGGGAGTTGAGAAGTTTGTTGGAGATAGTGCTTACAAGATTGACCTTCCTAGTGAGTATGGTGGAGTTAGTACTACTCTCAATGTTGGTGAATTGTCTCCCTATTATGATGATGAGAATTTGAGGACAAATTCTTTTGAAGAAGGGGAGGTATTGATGTGAATGTTCATTTAACTCAAGATGAACCTCTTATTTTGATTATAGAATCCCTGAAATTTATTTTAAATTTCAAACCAACTTTTGTAACTTTACTGTCTTGGGTTAGGGAGGATATTCAAGTCATGTAAATAGTTTAGTCTATAGTGTAGAGTTTGCCTGCAGGTTTTTACCTTTTCACTTGAAGAGGATTTTTTCTTGTTTTAGGCTACATTATGTAATTTAAATTATTGTCTGTAATTATTGTTGAGTCAATAGTTCAGTGGAAGTCAAAGTAAAATATAATCTAAAGTCAAAGTTATTGATCAAGATCACAATATGAAAAAAGGGAAAGTCAACACAAAGGAAGGAAGCCAACAAGAGAGTGGCATCTAGCGTTTGATGATTACTTGGTGTGCAATTTTCAAGGAGGACGCCTAAGGTTGTTGGTTGCTTGGCGTCCAAGTCACAAGAGGGGCGGTCTAGGTTTTGTTTAGGCGCCTAAAGATGTACATGGAAGATAAGCTTAAGTTAGCTGCTAAAAGATAAGATTTACAACAAACTTAACTAATTCTAAGGTAGTGTTAAAATCTAAATAGAATACGATAAGGGAAGGGGTCGACGCCTATCCTAGGTGTTTTATAAGCTATTGTCGGTCCTTATTAGGATTATTTGATGTACTATAAATATGTCATATGATCAATAAAGTTTAGTATGTTTTATTCAGAAAACTTTTATTTCTTTAGAGTTTAAATTTTTTGAAAGTTTAAAATCAACGTTTTAATAATTTTCAAGAGTGTCAATTAATGAGAGTGCAACTTACTAACTTTCAGGAGTGATCTTAGTAGAGTTATTATTTATTTGTGAGTTCAGGAGTGTTCTTCACAAATAAAATATCCCGTTCTTTATTCTATTGAAATTTTCGAACTTGAAGTGTTACTTTAGATCCTCTGCTTGGTTCTTCAGATTATCTTCTTTACGTAAGAGGCAAACACCTCAGCTTCTCAGATAGTCTATGATTAGAAGTTCTTTCTCTATGATTAGATATTACCGAATATCTATTAATATCAAAACAAAAGGAATCCAAAGTTTAATCTTTTTGGAAGATACGTTTTTGAAGAGGTTAAGTCGTTTACTTTGATGAAAAATCATCCATTTTGAGTTGAATACCAGTTCTAATGGTGAAAGCTATCTATATATATATATATATTAAAAAGCGTAAGCAAGAGTTGTTATCCGCCACGTGTCACCATCCCTCTTTAAATAACATTTTATCCAACAACATTCTCATATATTAAAAAAAATGACTATGTGAAGATTTGAACCCTCAACCTCATGTATGGAATGAATAGCTCCAACCACTATGCCACCATATTATTATTGATGCTTTTATCAACAATAATGATGATATATAAATGAAAACCAAGAGTTAAGTGTCTAAATGAGATAACTTATAATTTTTTAAATGATATTTTACACGCTAGATTACATTAGTTATCGCTAATTAATAACCCGAGCATCGCCGGGTACTAATACTAGTTGTTATTCATATAACGTGCATTATTATATGGGATAGAGTAAGTTTAATGAGGAGTAAAAATGAGAGATAATTGAAGAAATAATCATAGTGTGCGTGCCTAAAAAAATAATGCATAGGCAACAACTATAAATAAAGGGCAATATTAAAACAATTATGTTCATGAGAGCAGTGGCGAATCCAGGATTTGGAGGGTTAGGGTACGGTTATAAAATAAATGAACCATCCGGTAAGTTTTTTAAAATAAGCAGTTAAATATTGAAAAAACACATGTAAACATAAAATTAAACGTTCTAAATACAAATAGTTCAAAAGAGCCTCATTACAATGACATCATCTAAAGTGAAATTTTACAATGATACTTTCATATTTTGGAAACGACTCATTACATCATCATCATTAACTACTTGCAAGAAAAAGGTCTCTTAAATATAGAGAAGATGGCATAGAGGATTTTTGTGACTTCCCTCCACCTCCCTCTGAAAATAACTTTAAACTTTTATGTTTTTTATCTTCCTATCCTACAATTATATAACCATTAATCAATTATATATTTGAAAGAGAGAGGTGACGTGAGGTCTGAGCCTTTGAGGTGAGTAGCGTGAAACTGAAAGAGAGAGAACGTGCAAGTCTTTATTGGGTCAGTTTTGTTAATGCTCGAAAATATGGATTTTTAAGGTCTTTTTGGTCCATATTCACCTTAATAAATCTATTTGAGCCTTCCGTTTTTTGCTTATTTTTCATATTTCGGAGTCGGGGTACGCTTGTACCCCAATGTACCCCTTGGATCCGCCCATGCATGAGAGATGTAAATTAAGGTAAGCTTAAAGTCAGTGATGGTGGTATTCAGAGTGACAATATTTGTGGTCATGGTTTAATGGGTTTTTCACAACTTAACTTTGTCTTGTCCCTCACTAATTCATGAGATGGTACACCAAACTTCAACCTCATTCCTCCCCCTTTCGTCTATTGATGTATCACATTTATATGTAGTTTTTATATGCATTTAGAACTCCTTTTTGAGCATTTAAATGTATAATGACATGATTTACATAAGTTGTGCTCTACTACTCCCCTTTTGTGTGTTTCGATGCTTTTCAGGTTATTTTGATACAAATTGATCATGAGTATCAAATATCTAGCCTATTAATCATTGAAGATAAAGGTAGCTTGCACAAGGATCACAATGCATCCGTTTGGGACAATTTTGAGTTGGAAAGAAGCAAAGACTTAGTGAAAGAAGTGCCAAAACTGACTTTTGATAGAAAATTGATAATCAAGAAATTCTAATTGGGTTGGATTCTAGACTTCAAGAGCTTTCCAATTATATGTCACACGCCCCAAACGGACTTCTGTTTGAGAGATATGGCCTTCGCACGTTGACGCAAAATCGCCAGAAATTGGCTCAACCCGATCGGGCAAAGAGGACCCCTGGGCCTTCTTAATGCTACCGCTGCTTTATTTCAAGGAAAGAAGATATTTGAAGTTGGGTCATTTTGGTACCAACCCGATGCCATAGGGCAATGGTTGCCCGATCGGGTATTAGGGTTTCTGCCCCGATCGGGTGGATTCGCCCGATCGCATAAGGTGAAGCCCAGAACATGCTTTTATTTTGTGAAGGAAATCAACATGGCCCAAATTTGTACCAACCCGATGCCATAGGGCAATGGTTTCCCGATCGGGTTGTACCAACCCGATGCCATAGGGCAACCACCACCCGAGAGTCCGCGGAGCCGAAAATCTATATTTTATTACGTTTTTAATTAGTTTCAGGGGCTATTATAAATAGATAACCCTCTTTATTTTAGAGATAACTTTTATTCTAGTTTATTTCCATTGCTCTTAGTTTAGTTTTTAGAGAGTTTTATTAGATTAAACACTTTAGATTACTTGAAGGGGTGATTAAACCTCGGATTTGATTTCAATAAAGGTTATTGATTTCCGTCAATTGGTATTGTTCTTCTCTCTTAATCTCTTTAATTACTTTTTGATTGCTTAGTTTAATCTTTGTTTTGATTCATGATGTTAGATTACTCCATTTCTCTTAACATCATGATGGCAGAAGTATTAATGCTAGAGCTGCTGCACGCACTTAGTATAGGCTCAATGGCTAAACACAGTTCCAAACTTAAGGCCACTAAGTCAATTACCAGTTATTCAGCATGATTGTATGATGGTGATATATCTAGAAAAGGATAGTATTTTAGTTAGTAAAATGATCATATTTCTTTGGAAAAATTGACTAGAATAATCCAACCTATATTCGTTCCGCGAAGAATAATCTCAACTATGGGTTATTCTGTATAATTCCAACTATGGGGATATCAGCAACAAATGCACCATGACCTGAAGGAAACTGGTTTAACAAGTAATTAAGGCCACGTGTTGCGCTTTGATTTGCCATATACAATTTTTTTGGCATTTTTACTTTCTCATCATTCTTATCCAACCCACCTAAACTCCATCTTCTTCCTCTCTCACCCCCTACAACCCACGACCACCCGAACCACCACCCTCTATCAGCCCCATCCACCAATCCTACCCAACTCCACCAAACCTTAAGCATCAAAATAGCCTACTACCAGCTTCCTCCGCCGCATCCTTTGCGCAACTCTCCTCCGAACCGCACCATTCTCTCAACTCCACCCCCATAAACCCATTCCCCTCCGAGCAACAATTCTAAACATGGGTCTAAATTCTCAAACCCGGATTACCTCTTAAGACGTCGGATTTCTAGATCCAACGAGGGAGAGGGAGAGGGAGAGAGAATCGCAGGTAAGAGTTGATTTTGGGTGGGTTGTTGCGGTTGTAAGTGGTCGTGGTGGTGTTTACGTTTTTCGGGTGGCTGCAAGCATGGTTGTGGTCGTGGTTGGGTTTTTTGTAGGGTGGACAGAGGATGGCTTTGGGATGGGTGGGATTTTCAGGGTGGTTTCGAGGGTGGTTGTGAGTGGCTGGGGACGGTGGTTTGATTCTTGGTAGTTGAGAGGGTGTTTTGGTTGGCGGGGGTTAGTTGGGTCATGGGTGGTAGGGACGGGACATTGGTGGAGGGGGTGTAAAGAGGCTAGTGACTGGTGAGGTAAGCTAGAGTGGCTGAGCATGGTGATGCAATGCTTCTGCCAGAAGTTGACGTGAGGTTGAAGTGGTGGTAATAGTGGATGGGTAAGGATGGAAAGGAGAGAAAGAAAAAGAATCTTAAATGATTTTAATAAAAGTTAAACTTTACCTGATTGACCGGTTTCAAGTCGCATGGGTATATTTGTCGCGGAAATCCCCCATAGTTGGAATTATACAGGAATAACATATAATTGATTATTCTTGGCAGAACGGTGATAATATGGATTATTCTGGTCAATTTTTCCTATTTCTTTTTACAGTTATGCCATGCACATTGCCATCCTTTTACTAATTGACTTGTTTGGAGATCACAATTCATGGTTACACACCTCGCATGTGGTGCTCGAGTTGCTGCCGGAAACACAAATATAAATGTAGCTCGCTTCAAATCTAATATGGCTCCATGATATGGAGGTTATAACAAGACACGAGTACAAAAACAAAAGCTACATATTTCTCCAATAGGCATTGTAATTTTCTTTCAACCTAAACATATGAATTTTAGCAAATAAAGTATAATACCTTAGGGGTTCGCGCTACAAACAACTCATATGATGAAATGTCTCTACTTGCACTAGGAGAACAATGAATTAAAAAGAATGCTAGGACATAGGATTCTGAACAAGCTTTGGATGAGTAGAAGCATAGATGGAAGAGTTCACATCTGTTGATAAGTGAGATAGAAGATGTCGTACATCTGGTCGTAAACTTTCCAATGCTCGACTAAAGAGTACCAAAACCTCTGGTCGAGGCTTACTTGTAGGCTGCACTGGCCCACCCTGCCCTTCAAAATGAACAACATGGTGGCTAGGAACAGAATAATATTAGTAATTGGTGATGAAGAAACACAACAAGTAAGCAAGCCATACAAACAAATACTTACAGGAAGTCAATCAGGTCAATTATTTCTGATGCCTGAGCAGGAACTGAAGGTTGTGTAGTCTTTCCAAATACATCAACGACTGCTCCAAGTAGCAGAGAGAGAGTCTGCAAGGGGCACTAGAAGTTAGGGTATGCAACTGTACAAGGATAGATAATAAAGCCAACTTGAAAAATACTACAAGTAATATCCATTAATAATAAATTTCAAACTAGACGCTCTAACATGGGTATGGGCTAAAATCATGGAAATGTTTCATATGATAGCTGAGTATGGGCCAAAGTCATACACTTGAAAATTATCTCCGACATGAACCTCAATCTAGCTAACATAAGAAGGCGTAAAATGTATGATGAACTGCCACAAGATTATGATTTTATGAAAAGGAAAACTAAAAAAACACATGATGAAACATGAAACTAGACATGTATGCATAAACTTCTTACCTTGTTGAAGAGAGTATGAGCATTTGCAAGTCTTGGGAGCAGTGGACCCATTATCCGAAAAGCAATCCTCAACATAGCCACTGAAGTAATTGGTCTGAGTTGCTTAATGATTACATGGGCCCCTTCGAGCCATTCTTGTGGAAGGTTGCTAAAGAACGAATGGAGCAAACCAACAACATTGCCTAGTAATTCAATAGCAAACATCATAAGTACTACATAGTATGATTAAAGAAAAAAATTCAATAAGAACGAACATAAATTTAACGTTTCGAAGGTATATGAAATGTAACTGCCAAAATAGCATACAAACCCCATCATGAATTTTGAATCAACCTTCAAAACCACTATCATTATGTCAAAGTTCCTCTTATCCGACCCAGCCATCACCATCTTCCATAACACCACTGTCACTCTGTCAACATCTCCCACCACTTCTATGTCACCTGACTCACCTCAGCCACCTCCAATTATCACTCCCGGCACTAGAATATGAATTCACCCGGCCACCTCAACCCAACTACATCGAGGTTGTGGTCTTACCAAGAATTTGGAGTCAATTGAAACACAGGTTGTGCTTGGACCATAATTTTGTATCCTTATCCGGCCAAATTTGACCATGATTTTGTGTTTCCCACATACAGCCAAATGATGGCTCTACAGCATGGAGGTGGCGAACTAAGAGAACCAGTTCATGTGATGGCTATTACAGCTGTAATCATATTAAAAGAAGTGGGAGGATGAGAATCAAAATGATGGTTTTTAGCAACCAATGGTCCAAAGGAAGTTTACAGTAGAACATTATTTCCCAACATAGCTGAAGATATAAATAAAGCTCGATCTGGGAGGGGAGACGACAGATCATAAAGCACTGGACAATCTGGTGGCTAGGCCGTTGAAGAGGGAGGCAATGGTGGCAGGGGTAGGCCATGACAGTGAGTTAAGCAAGTTTTCTCTGGCATGGTGAAGCAGTGATTGTAGCATGGCGGTAGAAAGGATTGGAACTGGCGTGGTAGTGGGTGTTCAGCAAGGCAATGGCTAAAATGAGAGCCTGATTTTATAAACTCGGAAACTTGAACTCTTGGAAAGGGGGATTGAGAATTCAAAAGTTTAGAGAAATTCTATTATGGAAAAATGAAGAAACAGAAAGAAGCAGGACCAAAGAAACACAGAGGAACACAGGTGGAACAATTACCTTTCCTTTTCTAGGAACCACCTAAACAAAAGCCTCTATGATACTGGTTTTTGAATGAAAATGCATCACATTCACCACATGAATTTCATTAGGAAGGGAAAGGATAAAAAAATATCATATAAAACATCAGATTTGAAATCATTAGAACAAGTTAACTGAAACTTTAACAGCTAATTTTAGTTATGAAAGATAAATGAAAGGAAAGAAAGTGAACAACAACGAGAGGAAGGGAATTAGTATACCCATTGTTTGTTCGAATTACTTTACATGATAGGACTCTGTTTGGTTATCTAAGTATAGAGGAGGAACTGGAAGGAAGTTGAGCAAACTTAGAAACTTCTTTTCCGTCCTCATTCCATCGAGTTAAGAGGAAAGCAAAGTAAAGAGGTTTATGCCAAAATCTTTCCAGTTACCGCCCTCCCTCGCAATTAATGTGCAACTAATGAAACCAAATACATGAATATTATTTAATTCCTTCCCTCTTTGTTCCATTCCTCCCCACCTAACATAGAGTACAGAATGATTTTGAAGTAATTTAATAATATAGTGTAGTCACGCCCTTTCCACATCTAATTGCCATAAAAGTCGTGAAGATATTGCAGATTGTGAGCTCGTTATTAGATGCAATAGTGATTTAGAAATACTTAACATTGCAACTCCCATTATCGGGCCCTTAAAACCAAAAAAACTGGGGGTGTTAACGAGATAAGTCGCGTCGAGTTCTGCATAACTCGACCCGTTTCATTAAGATCACGAGTCGAAATCGATTCAAGGTCGGTCCAATTGAGGCAAGCCTTGACCGAGTTTTGACCAATTTGAATGAGCTCGAGTAAAATCAATCTCGATCTGCTTGCGAGTTTTCTAGTCGCCTTTACACCAATAGCATAGATTTTATATGAGAATTGAATATTTTAACCCTGTTTTATATCATTATGAGTTTCTTGCGAGTATTTGAGCCGAGTTTTGAATATCTCAACTCGGTCTCATTAGCGTCTTGAGTAGGATTCGAGCTAACTCGTGTCAAGCGTTGACCGGGCTTTGACCGATCGAATTCGAGTAGCTCACGAGTTGTCACGCTTAGTACACCTACAATAAAAAACTTTCATTTTAAAAGAAAATGATAAGCTTCTAGGATAAATTTCGTCATCAGACATAATTCCAGAACAAAAATATAATGGCTGTACGCTTCGCGCATATGAAAATCAGTCATCCACAACATAAGAAGGAACGCTTCCAACTTAGAAAACAATGTATGCATTAAACAGAGATTACGCACAGTACTGGACATCTATAACACTAAGCAGGAATGACGTCAATAATAGTTAAAGTCCAAGAGTATTTACAAAAGCAGGTTAACATTAAAATCCTCGAGCAAAACAATATCATACCTATTGCTGTGGACGTATTCTCTTGAGCAGCCCACGTTGGATCCAGTAAGGCATAATTAACAGCTGAATCCAGTTCACTAGGAGACCTCTTCCCATCAGTGAGCCACCAGCTTTCTTTAACAAGACGTGACACCTCAAGATAGAGTTGTAAATGGAAATCCTGCGGAAGCTGAGCCAGTAGAAGACCACAAGCTTGAATTAGCAAACAAGATAGCTGCTGGCACGTATAGCCGCTTCGAGAAACAAAATTGGACGTATTTAGTCCAGAAACTGGTGCTGTAGATCTGCTTGCGCTCATAGAATCTGTGCTTCCATTAGAAGGAGAGGTTGGTAAAACAGAGGTCTGCCCCGAACTATTTGAAGTTCCATGCAACCCATTGCTGGACTGGAATAATGTGGATTGGATATGGACAACAATTTGAACAAGTGATGCCACAATTTGGGAAGCAGAAACTGGAAGAGAAAGCAATTCCATTACAGCTGTTTCAAGAACTAGCTGTGTGTAGGTTCCAGGATCTTGGATCTGATAGAAAGCTTTCTGAACCTCAGAAACATTTGTTTGCCCAGATTGATTCGTAACAGGAGTTTTGTTCAGTGGATAGCGAGCTGAAAGGTATGAAGCATCTAATATTGATCCTGATTTTGAGCTGCTACTAAGGGGAGGAATGACGTTATTCACTAGACCCAATAACAGAGAAGCAAAATAATCCGGAGGAGGGCATGTTGAAGAATTCGATAGGGCAATGTGCTGCGGAAATGACTCTGAAAAAGGAATCTACACCAAGTTTTGGATCAAAAAATCAGCCACTAAATGACGAACCAAAAATCAAAATAAAAGACAAAAGGAAGATTTCTTTTACCTTGGAAATATCAAGCACATTCAGTATGCGGACAATTAGTTTTCCTGGAAGATGGCCATAAAAATAAGCCAGTATGTCCCGGACAAAAGTAAACCTCAGAGGATGGTAGGCTAGTAATTGTTTATACATAACCAGAACTCTTTCAGCATGTTCCATAGCGTCATTTTCAATCAGTCGATAAACAACCAAAGGAATGACAGGCAATAAACGGGCAGCAATATCATCAAAAATTACAGGAAACCTGCCAGATTTGAAAAGTACCATGCTTAAGTCAGTCTAAGCAAGCTTAGGTCCAAACAGATCTGCTATCTGCACAGGCTCTACTTACTCAGCTCGAACACCACCGTGTATCTATGGTGCTTTCAATGTATGTTATACAAGAGGCAACACACACACACCTTCAGCAAATAAAATTCTAGCCAAGCTCCTCAACAATTTCACATATAATGCTGACAATGCTAGGGACCAGAGACTGCCTAATTATCCACCATCAGACAGACCAACTGTACATATCATAACTCCTACCCCAGACAAAAGCTGGGGAACATTTATATGGTAGCCCTCATTTTTGCACATTCTATTCAAGATTAGAATAAGTCTGATATTTGGCAAACAAAAACTCTTCTTTCTTCGACAAAAAGAAAAACAATTTCAATCAGCAGCAAAGGAACATATACAGAAGTCCAATATCGCAAAAGATCAGAAAGACGAACATTAGGCAATGCACCGTGATCAGAAGCCCAATGAGAAGCAAAATACACCACTCGCTCCCATAAAGTAACCAACAAGGAGTCCCACCATGGAAATTTCTATGATATCTCTCCACCCAAAGCACCCATGATTGGCAAAAAAAACAAAAAGCAACCTGCTACAAAAATATTTCACTCCTTAGAATCACCATCGTGAATCTACAACGACCCGTAAGAGTAAAAAAGGGTGTCCGTAGCCCAGAGAAATATTGCTACGTGAAAATCGCTTACATGAAGCTTTCAAGTTCCTTTTTTTGAAACTTCTGCATAGATGGAGTCAAGTGTCAGTATCTGCGCTTCATTTTACTTACCCTGATTGCGCCGATAAATTGCTCCACGACAGCTCAAGGGCACAGGCTTTGTCATTGGCCCTCCTTTTTGTAAATGGGCAACAATCCCTTTGTGTCTTTCTATTCTCATCTTTATTACCAATCAAATTTTAAAACAAATTGCTACATGAATAAGCAAACTAAATGATGGCTTGTCTCCTCCCTAGAAACAAAGTACACACCTGACGTGATAAACGTCTTAACAGTCCTTGAGCCTGCAGATTTTCATGGGTGTTCCTTAAGCTAACAAACGAGACAAAAGTATTTCACCCACTTCTCAGCCTTCGCCTTTCAAATATAAGTAAAAAGAAGAGAATAACTGACAATCAAGTGATTCCTAAAGGTGTTTGTAAAATGAACGACAAGTAAAAGACCCCGAAGAATAGTCATCAATGCTCTCCTAACACGGCACTGTGGAAGTCTGACCAAAATATAGAATCAAGGACATTCAACAAGTTAGTGATCTCCTCCAACTCCCTTCCATGAGGGTCCCTCTCAAAATAAAGATTCTGACATAAACTACCATTTCCCAATCCTCACACAAATCGAACATACTGTACAGAGCCAATCTATATATAGAAGGATGAAAATACTAATATGCTGCTAGTCTGCCCAAAACTACTAAAAAAATAAGTGATCTCCACTACTCATCTTGTACGTGACCCAGGAAAAGAAGATACAGAAAACCTGTGTTCAATGTTAAGTATGGCAATCCTGAGAGTTGTCAGAGACATAGCTTGGCAATAAGATCTTGCAAGTCAGACTGTCAGAGTTAGCAGGATTATAGGATGTAACATACAAATAGTTCGTCCATCCCATATTAATATCTCAATATAGTAATAAAGATCCCAATATAAACGTTGGCATTCACCATTTACTGACTACTTCAAATAAGAGTTTGGGCCAGTGTCACACAGGGAAGAAAATCGCGGATATCGTCGCGTTCGCGGTAACGGTCGCGATGACGCGGGAACGGCTTGTAACGGTCGAAAAAAGACAAATCGCGGTTGACGCGGCGTGAATTTTTGAAAAAATTCACACAATTAGAATTTTAACCTCAAAATGGCATTTTTGAAGTTTTATAAGTATTCTTATAACTTAATTTGACCAAATCAATCATATGGGTGGATTACACATATGGTGAATAAAAAATTACTTTAAACATGAGATTTATGTCATATTATATATAAAAATTGATACTAAATCATATATATTACTCAACTTGGAAGTCCATGGTAAGTTTTTCTCCTTTCGTTGGTGTGAACCTATAGTTTTTGTGCTACTATGCGTATATTTCCTTTATTTTTTTGACCAATTTTCATATAGTAATGGATGTAACGGGTAAAAAACGATCTAACGCGGCGAGTCACCGTTACGTAACGGACAACGCGGCGAGTTGGACGTGAATTTCATCGCGGGGTTACGTAACGGTATTTCGCGTAACGGCAAGTTCAAAATCCGTTACATAACGGCCGTTACGTTACGTAACGGCCGAGTTTTGTTTCCCTGGTGTCACACAATTCGCATATCGCTCCGGAACGCAAACGAATTCGGGAACGGAATACACTAGCCCTAAATGAATTCGGTTCGATAAATATTATTTTACAAGTTCTTTTTTATCTAAGCAACTTTTACACCTTTATTTTCTTATTTAATTTCAAGTAGTCAAAAAAAAAAAAATTAACATGATATTTCTTATACAATTAAATGAGGTAGAAAGCTTATTCACCTATTAGTACCATGCCACTTTCTTGGATTTAAACAAATGACGTAATTAATTGGAAAAAGTTAAAAAATCAAGAAAAAGAGAAATGAATCGCGATGCTAGTTAGTGGTAAACCTATTACTATTTCCAAGGAAGAGTTAGCGAGCTAAAAAACCGTAAAAAGAAAATGGTGAATTGTGAATAGTTGTCGGTGATTTCGATTTCACATTAGTCATGCCAATTCTTTGCCAAACCAAAACAAAGAAAAGATGCACAAGCACCTGCACTACCCATAACATGAGAGAGAAGAAGAGAAGACCGTCGGAGAAGGTCGCCAGAGAAGGATGGACGCCTGGTATGGTCGCCATCACAGCCCGAATAAAATCCCCAAAGAGTAAGGTCTTGTTTGCTTTTACGGTAAGTAACACCATCAATTTCCAGATCTAGGGTATACAAAGGTTCAAACCTAGATTTAAATATTTTGTATTTCCCCCCAATTAATCCCTCAACCGTTGATAGAAGATGATGTTTAAGCATCTAGTTCGCCAATTTAGTAGTTTCAATTCGCGAAAGAGCGATTGAAATAGAAATTTGCAGGGGTCCCAAGCGAATTATGTGACACTGGTTTGGGCCACCCACTCAAGTAACCTTTTTCTCTCTGTTGATATTTGTGCCAAAAGTTTATCAGAGATTAAAATGCAATGGAGGGAGTATACAATTATTGCAATCTTAAACACCACAAGATCTAATCAAGGTAAAGATCATCAAAAGTAGATCTGTACAAGACCTGATAGACTAACAACGTTACATAATCCAGTGAAGGATAATATCAGCGCAACAAAAAGTAAAAACTCTTGTTTGATGATGTAAATTTTGGACTTTGCAGTTCTTTTATGCAGTTTATGCATGCCACTTACTCCCTCTTCTCGAGGCAGTAAAGGAAGCTGGACGAAAAAATAAATACTATTGTCTGGAGTCAAATGACAAACTTTAATGGCCACTGCAACAAAGCGACACCAACCTAACAGCAAGAAAAACTCTCCTCTTATATTTTCTCCTCCCCTCTCCCTACCCCCCCCTAATTACGTTGTAATCTTACTCTCAGCCTATTATCAAGTAAGGTGGGCAGGAAGCTCAGGAAAAAGGTCGATAGCATTTGTGTAGAGGTACTCAAAGAAAGAGGTAATAGTAGAAATATGTTACATAACACCACGGTGAAATTTACGTCGAACTCACCGCATTGTCCGTTACGTAACGGTGACTAGCCGTGTTACACCTTTTTTTTACCCGTTGTGTTATTATATCAAAATTGGCTAGACAAAAGAGAAGAGGAAAACACATAATATCTATTCATATTTATGTTAGGATACTCATGTTTTAAGTAACTTTTTAATCCCCATACATAGAACCAAGCGATATGATAGCTTTGGCCATATTAAATTATAAGAATAGGTTAAAGAACTAATAGTGTGAATTTATTAAAAAAGAAACTCACGCCGCGTTGCCGCGATTTATTCTACGCAACCATTACAAGCCACTTATGCACGTCAGGGCAACCGTTACCGCGAACGTAATGGTATCTGTGATTTTCTTCCATGTTTTCAAGCCTAAAACACAGGGAATAGTAGCTCTAAGGTACCACGAAAATAAAAAATGGCTCAAAATACCAATTCTAAACAAAGCCATTCCTATGTTACTGAATAACCCATTGCTCATTTTCTAATTTTGAGCCATTAACTTTTGTTTAATTTTATCATTTTTCCATGCTTACACCCCCTCCCTCAGGTTTATCCGTCTTCATCTTTAGAGCTATAGGTAAAATTATTCTCTTATTTGTTTTAATTCACCAAATTGAGCAAAGTAATCAAAATCAATTAAACCAAAACTAATTCCGTGTGTAATGCACAGATCATCAGTATTAGAGTTTTGGTGTTGGTGAAGAAAACACGGCAAGAAGTGAAGAAGAATTCGTATCTCCTATTTCCTTCATCTAGAATCCGAATCAAGTAATTTTTTTTTTTTTGAACTTGGATAATATTTTGTGATCTATTCACACGTATTTATTTAGATTTATTAAAATTATTCTAGTATTAGATCAGGACAAAATGAAATTAAATTGAATATTTCTCCCTCGACCGGAAAGCTTTTGAGGGGTTTCCTTTAATCTAATTAGTTGTAAGCCTTTAAGAGTCCCAAGGTCGTATTCATTTTTCGTTTGTTACTTAAAGTTTGGCATAAACATCTCGTGTGATTATCAGTCTAGTAAGATAGTGGAACATGGAGATGAACTTAGCACAAAGATAAAAGACATATATGATTATTTGTCAAGAATTGAGAAAGAAATGGAAATTGAAAAAGAGAGAATGTGAGAAGACATTTTAATTGAAACAGGGATACCATAAACATGGTTCTTAGCAGCTTTACCATACATGTCCTAGCAAGTTATATATGTTCGTAGGTGATTATAAATGATTTGAAGAAGACGACAAAAGAATAGGGGAAGTGAATCAAAATTGAAGCCATGGAAAAAAAAGAATAACGAGGAACAAAAAAGTTCACAAGTTGTTTATAGAAAAAAAATAATTAAAGACTTAACAAAAACTAGGGAAAGAATACTATTCGCAGAATTTTCTTTGCAAGGAGCTTTTTTCCAAAAGGGATCCTTATCAATTCATATGATGTCACAAAATTTAAAATTTGATCCCTCTGAGGAAGATTTTCACAACGAAAATTGGTGTTAGTAGCGAAGTTTCACAAGTTCAAGCATGGTTGTTGTGATGTGTTTGAGTAATGTTGAAAGTGAGGTTTTTCGTCTTTACCGTTATTTCAAAAAGTTTCTACGAAAGGAACTCTCTTGTAATATGTATTTCATATGAAGACGTAAATGGGGACTTGGTTGTGAGAGAAAAACAAGAAAAGGACACATCTTGAGTTCTTCTGATAATTCATCTCGACATGAGTTATCAAGAAAATAATCGAAACTAATTGAGGGAGTGAAGGTTGCACTTACATCCATATCACATCATTTTGGTACAATTTTATATCATTTTCTTTGTAGTATTTAGTTTAAAATATAATTTTATATGTCATCTTAGTATAGCATATCTCATCCTTAGTACACATTATATCATTTTCTTCCGCTTATTCCACCACAAGTTATAGTATAACTTTTATATTTTGGTAAGTGTTTTTTTTAGTTGCATAGAAATGTGCTTAATCAAGCTACCCTGTAATAATTTAAGCAAGAACTATTGGAAGTTTTCCTTACATGGAAGGAAAGCTCGTTACACGAGCTTAGCATCTTAGGCCATGTGAAGCACGGTCTTTTTGGTGCTATTTGGGCTAATGATACCGGAAAGCACATAAATCATGATTTTCCAATTGGACTAAGTAAGCTTCATAGAAAGGAAATCTCTTTGCTGGTTCATTTTACAAACTCATTCAACGTGAAGAAGAAGCCATCTTTTCGGAGTATAAACCATATTATAGCTAAGTATTTTGTAATAAACGGAAACCTATATAAAGGTGGCCTCTTACTTTGTAATAGTTAAGTTAGAATTTGAATGAAGTTGAGCTTGTAACTTTGTCTGAAATCCGAAGTACTTATCCAAATTTTTGGTGTTTTGGGAGTGAAGCTGAATATAAATAACCTTAGATTAAGTGAATGAAGCTTAGTTTAAGAGAGATTCACTTGATTAATGAGAGAAGCTAATTAGACACATTCTCAAAACCGTTCAAATTCTATAAGTTGAGTGAATCCATAAACTTGATCTAGAATCCTTAGGCAACCTTATGTAATGAAGCTTATGACGACCTATGCTTTGTATCCTTTTAGAGACGGCATTGCATCTTGCGCCTTCACAGGGAAATCACTACGTAAGGTCCGTTTATTCGTTCATGGTTTGCTTCTCTCTATGAGGAGGTTCATAAAGAACTTTAGCAAGCTTAGGTGAATCCATAAGTTGAGTGAATCCATAAACTTGATTTAAAATCCTTAGGCAACCTAGGTAATGAAGCTTATGAGAACTCATGCTTTGTATCCTTTTAGAGAAGGCATTGCATCTTGCACCTTCCGAGGGAAATCACTAAGTAAGGTCCGTTCATTCATTCATGGTTTGCTTCCCTGTATGAGAAGGTTCATAATTTAGCAAAATGACAAGTCCCATAACAAAATGCACAAAGAAACAGAAATTTGTATGAACCAAACAATCTTACGAGATAATGAAGGAGAAGATGTGGTGTTATTCTTATTTGAAAGGTTGATTGTTTTTTAGATTTTTAGAAGTTGGCCGGAACATAATTTGGTTCGATACAGGAGACCAATCAAAATCCAACTCTTCAAATAAAAGAAGTCGGCCAAATCAATTCAAACCCATCCTTTCGTTAATCCTTTAGCTGGATTTACAAAGTTCAGGCCCCTTTTGCCATACCCAGCCCAAACTACAAAATATATTAACCAGAATAAACCCAATTTACTTTTTAATCACTCTCAGCTTTCAAAACAAAGCGCCCCTACTCCTGGTTTACTCAACTTCCGTGTCAAAATAGTCAACCCAAATTTTTCTACTTCTGAGTCCACAACTTCAGTAATCTGCCAACCCACTTTAGTATAGGTTTCCACACCCAAACCACCCAACAACCCCTTCTACTGTAACCCACAAAATTTAGACCACAATTCTCTTTTGATTTCTCCAGGATTAGATAGGACCACTTTTAACCAAAACTTACTTACACCTTATGACACCTTCAAGGATCATCTCTTCTTAGCTATGCCACCTGAAGAAACACAACTAGTGAAGAACTTGAGCGCTAGTGGAAGCCGGGCATCAGTTACAGTTATGATTAGATTCTCAGTTCCAATTACTATCCGACTTGAGGACAAGGAGGAAGTTTGGGCGGTCAGGTAATACAATGACCACAGGGAGAGGGGAAATTCTAAGTGCATTGTAATTCTGCTAGCGGTTGGCTTGTAAATGCAGAGGGTTAGTAGAGGCATTAGGCTATAAATAAAGCGAGTGAGAGAGAAAATCATCTTGAATACTAAGGAGCGTTTCATTCAGTTAGTGTGTCAAATCACTCAAAAACTTCATAGTTATCCTTACATTTTCTGTAATTTCCAATTTCATCTATGAGAACCAACTTCTTCCATTAGTTCATTACAGGATGTACTTAGGTTGCTATGGTTTTATAAGAAAAGCTTGTCCGAGGCTGATTAGCAGAAGGATAAGGAGTGAAATGTGAATGCAATCTGGCTGTTAAAGGTTGTTATAGGTGTTCACACCTTGTGACACGTTTTCTAGAGTAATGATGATTGCTTTCATGCAAGATTTAGTGGTCGAGTCCTAGTATAATTAGCATAGGGAAGTTAGGGAATCCTAACTCATCCTGGATTCTTGTGAGTTTAAGGATACTGATCGGCTTGTTTGGCTGGTAAAACTACAAGTATTTCGTACTAGATCTAAGCACTTGAGAGCTAACCTCTTGTTCGTAATGTAAAACCTAAGTTTTAGGCCAAAGGCCAAATCTTAACCTTAAACAAAAAAAACCTAAATTTTGTGACGTTGGAGCTAATCTTTGTCTCGTAATATAGTTTACGAGTGATGTTTAATGTTTGGATCAAATTGTTGCCCACCCAGTAGGAGAAAGAAATTAGAGATAAGCAGCTTGATGTAACCAGCTGAGCTGGAAAGAGAATGAGCTTTGCTCCCCAGGCAAAGAAGGTATCATGGAGGTGGGAGGAATTGGCAGTGATCTCAAAGCTCAGCAAGGTAGAAGAAGGCATCAAAGAAGCAGCATCTTAGGGCTCCATTGTTGTTGGAAATGGATTTGAAGTCCCTTCTTGAAGGAATTCCTATCCTTCTTGAGTCAAGATATGTAGTCTTCCTAGAGAAAACAGTTCTTCATCGGTGGCAGCGAAAGACAATGGAACAGGCACTTTGACTCTAAGACATGAAAGAAGAATGATCAATCAATTTGATGAGAGAAGTCCTCTGTCCCTTAACCCAAACAAACAAGTAACAAGCACTAATAGCAGAAGCAAGCATTTATAGTGAGGAAGACAATGGTTAATTATGCATGGTGAGGTGGGCTTATTTTAAAAAAGCGCGCCTTAGGCGCTAGGCGAGTAGAGACGCACGCCAAAACGCCTCACACCAACCAGGCGAGGCGTTTTACCTCAGGCGCTGGAAGGCGCACGCTTTTGACCGCCTTAGAGGAGGCGCAAGGCGCACCGCCTCGGGCACTTTCACGAGAGAGGCACAGGTGAAACAGATTCAGAGTTTAAAGTTGTTTAAAAAACCTATATTTCTTCAAATTAAACTTACTATGGCTTTAATTTACCTCTTGCGAGCAAAAGTCCTTTATCAATTGCTATAAATTTCATCAATTTGATGCGTAAATCAAACGCTTTGATTTGGGGGAAAACACCTAAATCTTGACCCGGTAACAATTACTGACCGCCACCTAGCCGGAGGTGGCAGAGAATGTCGGACATCCAACTCCGGTAGCCGGAGGCAATCTGGTTGCTGTCGACAGCGACGCATGGTGATCTTTCTTCTCGATCTTTCTTCTCTGTTCTGTCGGCGCCTGTAGTTCTTTTTTTCTTTGTCTTCAATGTTGACTGGGTGAATTGTGAGAACAGTAAAAGTGGACCTGTCACTGTCTCATTACAGTCTCTTTACAGAGAGCAGGTGATGATGTGAGTGCACTTCTATTCTCCTTTTTCTTACTGGAAGAATTATTTTTTACTACTTACATAGTACTTCAGTTTTTGTTTACATAGTATTAGTTTTATTTTACATAGTATTAGAATTATTTTCTACTTACATAGTATTAGTTTTATTTTACTGCAGTATTAAAGGTGATATTAAATTTACCTTTTGTGGCTGATGTATTAATTTTTAAGTATGGGCTCATACATTGAAAAAAAGCAAAATTAATAATAACCCCTCAAACAACAAAAAATAATAAGAATTAAAAGTGCCACTCGCCTACAAGAGGCGCGCGCCTTCGCCTTGCGCCTAGGCTCCGGGGACCCTTTGCGCCTCACGCTTTTTTAAACTAAGGAGGTGGGCTGTCTCGTTGTTTGTTGTGGCATGTAGCCCCTTCAACTGATAAGGTTTGCCACTTTCAGCCTTGAGGCCAACAATCTTTGGTTTCGGCTTTTAGATTCTTCAGCCGTGAAAGAAGGAAAAATCCTAGGTGGTGATCGAGGGAATACTTTGGAGAGAACAGAGGGGTAGAGACACGAGAGGCTTGCGAAAGTAAGTACTATTAGAGTATATCATATGAAAGTTGACTTTGAATCAACTAAAAGTGTTAAAGGTGGTTGCTGGGAGATGAAGTAAGATGTAGAAGTTAATAGACTTCCATTTGGAAAGCGAAGGTTCCAAAAAGAGGTGAAACCTTCTGTTGGCTTCCAATTAATTTTTTGGTTTTGTCTCACAGCAATGCTTCCTTCCAAGATGTTATTTAGTTTGGTTAGAGACCATGAATTGTTCTTTTTAGTCATACATATGTAGAATTTGAAGTTTGGAATGGAAAATCGGCAGATACTTCGGTGAAAGGATGGGTTTTTTTCCGTTATGTGATGTCTTTGATTAGAGAGGATTCTTTCCGAGGCCAGGAGTCCTATTTGGTCACTTCGGACAAGCAAGGGATGTTTTCAACTTCTCTTTTGGCTCATACGCTAGGGTGCCCCCTTCTTGTATAATAAAGTTCCCCCGAAAGAGAAGCTGATTTCCTAAGGCCTTCTGCAAATCATTCAAATACATAGCCACTAAAAGAAGCAGCTACAGAATTACATTTACATCCTAAAACATCAGCAATCTGCCATTCCAAGATTACTACCATGATCCAATGCAATTTAAATGTCCACCGAGTCCAAATCCTACGAATTTACCCAAACAAGATCTATATGTCAATGCAGTATAGAAACAAGGAACAGAATTACCTTTCCTTCCAAGAAAGATGATTTCCTAAGGCCTTCTGCAAATCCACGCGTTTGAACATTCCAGAATATAGCCAATGCTCAGGGGGACCACGGGTCAAAAAGAATAATTTCAGTCTTTGCTGTAGCTCTTGCCTGTCAAGTAGAGTGATCTGCATATAATTTTTGCCAGCTAACTTAATATAAAATGTGATAGAAGGTACACTCTATCTAAGAGACTAATGCTTGTAAGACTTGTAATAAATGTAAAAATGGTCAATTCCTGGAACTATATGCATGCTCTATCAAGCATACACTATTAAGTCATTGAGCTCGTACTCCCCGCTTGTCACAACACAACATCTTAAATAAATTCGATGTAAGCTACATCCAGCTCGCATGCTCTAGCATATCCCCTGCTATATTCATGAGGAAGACTAGTTCATTGAAATTGGATTCTGAACTTGCTATTTTCCACTATTTAATACACAATTCCTTACACTCCCTCCGTTTCTTTATGTTTGTGCTAGTTCCCGTTTTTGTCCGTTTCTTTTTGTTTGTCCTACATAGAATCTTTATAATTTTGGCAATCAATTTTTCCCATTTTACCCTTACTTACCTACTTTTGGTCCCACCTCAACCTAATGAAACTACTCTAAACATCTTTGTTTACTTCTAATTCCCCACCTCTATACTTATCTCTCTCTTCCCACTCTACTGACCTTCTCCCTCCACCCCACCTCCATACATTTTCTCTCATCCCACCACCTCCATTATATCCGTCTCCTTTCTTCCCTCCCCTACACCTCCACTCTCTATCCTAAAACCTTATAATCAAAACAGAAACTAAGAGATTTACCTTCTATGGAATCACCCGCACGAAACCTCCACGCACTGCCGACTAAATCGTTGCCGTCTGACCCAATACTGATGGCCTGCATCGCTATACCCTTCTTCTACCTTCTCTCACTAAATTACAGCTAGATTACTTTAAGGGGGTCGAATCTTACTAGAAGGATTCCACATGCGAATCTAATTTTTTCCGGTGTTTTTTTTGGGGTTTGCAGGTGCTTTTGTTGGTTTGGTGGTTTCGAATTTGGTGGGGATGTTTGTTGGTATTGATTTTAATTTGTTGGTGGAGGTGGTGTGGTGTTGTCGTGGGGTTGTGATGGATGTGGTACTGGTATCAATGGGCTGTGAGCCTGTGACGGAGGTGGCAGTGGTAACTGGTGTCTATGGGCTGTGACGGAGGTGGTGACGGAAGTGGCGGTGGTGACGGAAGTGGCGGTGTGACAATGATGTTAGTGGTTGTGAGGGCTATGTGGTGGTGTAGAGTAGTAGTTAGTGGTAATTAGGTGTGTTGGTGTTAGATTAATTCACTTCTTAGTTACCTTAAACCACCCTTTATGTGCTAAATGGCCCACATGATATCATGATTACATTAGCTTGCTTGGCATCTGGAGCTACACTAAATGGGACAAACAAAAAGAAATTGGGGGAGTACTAAACTAGAAAGATCCAGATTGAATCCCATTTCAGGTTTTTGGAACAATTTAAAAATTGAATACCCGAACAAACGGGAAAACAAGTTTGTAATACTCACTGCAATGTGTAAAGCATGTGGATCATCGTCACGGTCAATTAATGCCAGGAGTAAAATATCCAAAGGAAGCAACTCATGGGTCCAAATAAAGAATGCCAGATTGGAAGATGCTTTCATCAGAAGGTCCTGGAAGAGATATGAGATGAACATTATCAATTTCCAACTGTCAGTAAGATAAATTTTTCTTTTTTCTCTGAGCTGGCAACAGCCAACACATCACCTGCAAGGGATGTCCATGCATCTCTACTTGAATGTGATGAAGCAGAACATCAACCATCGTGTATATATTTGCAGTCACTTCTTCAGGAGAAAATTCTCTCAGCACACGTGCCTGTACGTGATTGCAAGGAAACCTCACTTTCGGAAACAGGAATTTAAGACTGCATAGCTCACATGGACAAAAACTATTCCACCTACAATGAGGGCACAATCTCAAAAGAAGAAAAGGAATGGAAAAGTGGCAGTACCAGATTTGCACTATTTATACTTTCAGGGTGTCCATGCATTAGTATCCAAGCACCAGCGCAAAGATATTGCCTGTGTTGAGGAAAGCTATGACTGATGTATGTCACTACATAAGTAGGATCAGCTGATGGTGAAAGAAGCTGGGTGCATTGATTGATAACAGTAGTCTCCGCCTGCAATAAGTGAAAGATACTTTGTATAAGAAATAAAAATTTACCTCTTTCAATAGTGTCATGTTAAGAGAATCAGGCAATCAGCACATATGCCTTACAATAAATTCACTCCATGTACGATGGTGAAATGGCATAAAAAATTATTGTTATGCTGACATGAAAACCACTGGTCATGGCCACTTGCCCAACATTAGCCAGAAAAGCTGGACGAGCAACCTTCAAACTTTGTTTTCAGCTTATAGATGAGATAGTATGCGCCAAGAAATCAACTGCAAAAAAAAGATTACCAAACCTGCTGCCACGCTTGAATGGCCAGCCCCCTTTTATCTACGCGACCAGCTAATGTATCACGTAGAACAGGTGGGAAGTATCGTAGAGTTTTCTCAGACCAAGTATGTTGACTACTCGACAATATTTGATCCACCATTGCAGGAAGATAAAGTAAATGCTCAGACTCAGCAATTCCACGTGTCTTAATAATAGTAGCAAGAGCAATGATAGCAATTCGATTCAGAGTTTCTGTGAATTCAGTAGGACCCTGCCATCAAAAATGATGAGATCAAGAATTATACCTAACACAAACCGAACTGAATGACAAGTGAAGAATATTAGAGTAGCACCTTTCCTTCCTTCTTAACAGAAAAGAAATCTCTCAAGGACAGTATTAGGTTCATGCACAGGTTTTCAGCCAGTCTGAATAAACGGTGATCACCTCGTTTCCCTTTCAAGGCAGCAACAATTTTTGTAACATCATACATTAAGCTTTTGTTCTTTCCTTCATACCTAATAAAGGTTAAGCATTCAAAATCTTATAAATAGACTAGCAAAAAAGATAGGCACGCCAGAGAAAAACCTACTTTAATTGAAGTGAGTAAAAACAAAATTGAGTTAGAAGAAACGGTCCTGATATGTCCACCACAGCACTTCCTCATAAGAGTCATCTATAGAACCCTAAACATAGAGATCTGATAAATTTCTCTGAAGCCAGCTAGTACAACTGAGAATACACAAAACATATAAAAGGAATCGAAAGCAGATTGCCACATAAGCTCACTCCTTCCCCCTCATAGATACAAGAGTAGTTCAAAAGACCGCGTGCAAGTGACCTCTAGCCATATTAAGCAGCACATATAGATTGTACATGTATCAAAAGAAAAACAGAACTAAAAACAAAGAAAAAAAGTGACATTGTGTTGTTTTACTAGTGATAAATTAGATTAAATATCTTTGCACTTCAGCTAGGAAAATGGGAAAAGCATTAACATCTATAGTTTTACAAGTTAACAAAATGAATCATCATGAAATACATCAATTGTTCTTCAAATTTCAAATATCTCTACCTCTCTCCATCCCTGTCTCCCTCTCCCTCCCTCCCTCCCTCCCTCTCCTTCTTCACTCTCTCTATCTCCCTCCCTCTCCTTCCCCGCTCTCTCTATCTCCCTCTCCTCCCTCTCCCTCCCTCCTACCTCTCCCCGTGTGTATCTTTATCGATACACCTATATACGTTAACTAATAAAAATCAGTTGTTCCCTATACTTCACTTATAGACCCGTGTTACTTCTCATTTCATATGCCTGAACCCCCTTTCCCTTTCCCTCTCCCCTTTTCTCTCTGTGTGTTATCTACCTTGTGGTACAAGGATTGTTGTAAGTCCTATAATTAATAACACATCAACCTTTTATATCCCTATATACATAAAGAAACTAGACCTAGAGTAAACTCCACCCACCTTTTTCCTCACCCTAGCATTATTCCCCTTCTCCATACATGATAAACCTTGACATCCTACTCCTTGACATTTCTCCTCTCTGTATCACATCTAACTTTCGTACATGTGATACACATTCTTCATCTTTGTGTTCGGAGAAACGAGGGACGAGGGCCTCCTCCGCTCTGATTCACCACCAGCATCCGGCTCCGAAGAGAGAAATTTAGGTTCCCAATGCCTCTCCACGCCCAACGAGATGCGCAGTCGGACCCACAGAAGTAGGAAGGCCTTCACCGAACTGCTTTAACCGCGGGTAAGTCAGTTCTAAGAATGAAAGGGAGTTTTCTGCTTCAAGTCGCTTTTTCAGTGCACCTATGATGGCTTTGTTACTAGACTCTGCAAAGTTTTGATTCCTTATCTACTCTAAAAGTTGGTCTCCTATATCCTATAAAAGAAGTAATCACTTAGCATGCTCAATTTAATTTTTAGCCGAGGGGTTGGGGGGGGGGGGGGGTGTTGTGGATCCTCGGTAAGTTTGGTGTGGAATTATATTTGCATGAGAAATGAGAAACAGACTAGGCTTACCGTCAAACGCCTCGTGCATCGAAGAATCCACTCAAGCAAGAAGCTAACTAAGAATGCGTTCTTTTCTCTATTTTACTAAACTTATAGGATCTAAGTGGAGCTCCATAATAAGTAACTCAAACTTATTACAAATTATATGAACTTAATTGATCTTATTGAAACTTGTGTTGAAGAATATAGCAGAATTAGCTTCATGTTAGAAATAATTAAGAAACCAAGAGGAATGATGGTAATAATGTGGTTGTGAAGGGTAGAAGAATAAGCGAAATAAGATTGTTGAAATGATCAATGGCAAATCGAGGGATGAAGGAGGGACATAGATGAGGTGAGGTGCAAACAATTAGCATGGGCATATTAAAAAACCAAAGGGCAATAAGCCATATAAGGAGAAGAAAAACAAGTCTAGATTAATAAGCATGATTGTGTAATGAGCGTCAACACATGAGTAGAGGAGATTATATGAATACTCTAACAAGTATAAGTAAAAGGGCTACACTAACATATTAAATAAAAATGAAAACAAGTATGAACAGTGTGGGTCATTTGTTTCTTTCCGTTATGGAGAATAGATCACTTTTAATTGCCTACACGTGGAGAGAAAACCCTAAGATTTGAGAAAAAATTCATATATGACTACTGAGAACAAATCAAAAACCTTAAAACTTAAAATCTCATGGTCAATATAACACCTACCAATTAAACCCGTGATTCTTAACCCACCCACTTAATCTCTCACTCCTTCACTGTTATATTTTTCCAAGATGATTCCAAACATACTTTTATATTAATCCGATAAGTTTTTCATCTGTCATCATCGAAGGTCTTGGACCTTCATTCTACTCCTCCAATTTACATAAACTCAACGTCCTTTTAACACAACTCAGGAGCCTAATGGCCAAAATGTATCATCGCTTTCCTTTTTCCCAGCAAGTAACCACACTATGGAGAACAACGAGAAGCATAATAGAGAGGAGCTTTTAAGGTCACCAATTGTTGACGTGCTTTATACGTTTGTTTCAACGCAATTTATTTGCATTTTCGTTCATGCTATCTATAAGCTCTCATAAGGTACATAAGAAATTTTGTAGATGAGTTGTCACAGACATATAATAATTGTTGTCACCAACTTTTTTTTCTTAGGCTTTGTTCCAAAACGTGTTTTCTTGCTTTCTCACTCTCCTCTTCCACAGTGTAGGAGGCATGGTTCGAAAATACGGTATTGGTTTCGGAAACGGGAACGGTCGCGGTATCGGAGTAACGGAACGGAAACATTGGTCGCGAATTGCGTTGCAGTTGTCGTGGTAGGAATTACATTTTAGACTTTTTGGTGTTTTTGCTTTACCCTAAGATCTTAGTGGAGTTATATAGGGTTGAGTAGTGCGATAGAGGCTCTTGTCTTTCATTTCTCGTCCTTGAGTCCTTATTAGAGGTAGATTGGAGCTACTCTAAAGTAAAGATAAGAAATCTAACTTGAAAGGGACGTTTTGCAACGGAAAAAATGGGTGAACCCTTGTTATCACAAGTGATACGGACAAAACGGCCAAAGTATCGGGCTTTCAGAAGCCACCTTGTTGAACCGTTCGAGTTCAGTTCGCCAAAGTTGAAAACCGTTCCAACTCGGGCAAACCATTCATACGGCTGTATTTTTGCACCATGGTAGGACGTAGGACTGTAGGAGGCTAAATTTAAATCATAATATGAGTACTGTACATTAATACTTTGAGTCTTTCAAACATTTCTCCTATTTTTGAATTCGCTAAGTTGCTTAGGAAACTTTTCACAACTGAATGAATGTATCTGCTTCGGTTACCAATAATGATGAAATCATGTGATTAATGTTTGTTTTACATGTAAGTGAAAAAAGTTGATCTTTTGGGCGATATGCCATCGTCGTATTTGATTTAATTTGAAAGTAACAAAGAATAAATTAAAATGACACCCATATTATGAAAGAAGGGCAAATGAGAAGAAAAAAAGCTCAACTATCCAAAGGTATCATGAAGTTGTTTACCTATAAAATTAAGAAAGTCAAACAGAGCTTATAAGCTCAAACTTGACGCAAATTATACATACGCCTCATGAATTGGAACTTGAAAACTTAACAAGATGAAACAATACCAAGAATATTATATTGTTTCACTTCCCAATGAGGTTCTTTTCATACCTCCCACATAATTGGTACTTCATTATTGGTCATCTAGGAGTATTTAAGATGGTCCTTGACTCCTTGCTCCATGATATGTTGGTGATGTGTTGCACTACTAGATTTTGACCAAATAAGAAAGTGCACTCCACACATTTGCCTAGTAGCACTAGCACCAACACGTGTATGGTCTCCCACGCTCTTGAACCACCAAAAACCGCCCACCAACCATTCTCCACACTCAACAAAACCAACCTTTTCTACATCCTTTCCCCAGCATGAAGCACATCTTTAACAAAATAAGGTTAGCCTAGCACAAGCCAAAACAAAGTTAATAATCATCAAAGAGAAGAACACACCTACACCATAATAAAAGATGATGAAGATATTCTTCTTCCTATAGGCACGATTCAAGCCATCACTTTCAATGAAAAGGTTCTTTTGCTTAAGACCATCCTCCGTTTGGACCTTGCCTTTGACCATAACCCTTTGGGCAAATTTATTTTTAAGACAAACCTTTGGGCAAATTTCTTGTTTAATCTCAATACTATCCCTCCTAATTTGAGTTATAAATTCAATTTAAAACCCTTAAGTAACCATAAAGGTTGTGAAGAATTATGCTTGGATCCATCCCGGATCCACATCAAATTGTAAAGGGACACCGCCATAGACAAACCGGTACGCGACTCGCAGCGAGATCCGGGACGAACGATTCATATCAGGGATCGGCCCGCCGTTCCGCAATCTTGGCATCCTTGCCTTAACTATTATTAGTATCTGGCCATTATAAATGTAGGATGCAGTGTAGAAATCGAAAATGCATAAAAGTCTTCCATTTTAAACATGGTCCCACTGTTGCTATATTATTTCTTTTAAACTTCTTGGCCCACACTTTACCTTTTTCACTAAAAAGCTAATCTCTTCCCTTTTAGTTATAAGCTTTCCTTTTTAGTCCGTTCAATTCTTTTTAAATAATTATTATGTTACTTTTTATATATTTGGTGGGATAGGAGTATATATGATAAGTTGTAAAGAAAGTGTTGTTAAGCTTAATGGAAGTAGAGACCAAAGGTATAGCACATAAAAGAAAGTGTTAATTACAATGTAATACTTCTATTCGAGTGTTATTTCATGATGCTCTTGAAGTGGGACAGCTTGATGTGAAGAGAGCCTTCCTTCACGATGACTTAGATGAGGCAATCTATATGTATGAGCCTCATTTTACAAGGCTGAGGGTAAAGAGAGTAAAGTTTCGCGAGCGATACAAGTGACTTTACTCATTAATGTTAAAGCAAGGGGAAGTGTAATGTTGTGTGTACATTCGTAGGATTAATTTTACGTATGTTGATAACATGTTTATTGCTTTGAAAAGCAAGGTAGAAATAGAATAAGCTACAAACTCAACTTGGTGAATCCTTTTGATGAAATTTTCGGTTTGGTCTCTCTCTTCTAATTTCTACTAGTGGTTAAGTGTTTACAATACATGGTGTTGCGGTTAGTTGACCTTGGCACTATCTAGTACACAAAGAGGTTGAATACATGGCTTGAAGGAAGCATTGTGGCTATGCGGTCTTCTAGATGATTTGGGTTTAGGGTATGATTGTGTGAACCTAAGTTGTGATAGCCAAAGTGGTACTCATTAGGAAAAGAGTCAAGTGCATCAGAAATCATTTTCTGTGTAATGTCATAGAGGAAGGTGATATTTCCCTTATGAAGGTACACACGAATGAGCACCACATGTTAACCAAATTGGTGTGAGGAGACAAGTTCCAACATTGCTTGGAATTGCTAAACATTGTCCCATGCTAGGCATTACATGGAGAATAATTATGTTTGACTTGATCCGTAGAAGGGTATGTAAGCACTCATTATCAGAATGGTGCCACCGGGTGATAGATGACACAATTTGTTCGTCCAAGATTTGAAAATTCTCAAATTATGAACGAGGTGGAGAATTGTGGAAATAAAGAGAGCTAAGGATAATAGAGAGAGAGAAGAAATAAAGATGGCTGAGAGAAACCAAAGAAGAGAATAACAAAATACAAAGAAAAACTTAAGGGTGTTTATACCTTAGGCGATGTAATCCATTGTTTATTTACGGTTGTAATTTTGTTAACCATTATCACTATCTCATCGGGCAATGCACGAAGCAAAGTAGCAATAGGAAGCGCAGAAATGCTTTGAATATATTAAGAGAGGTTATATTTCTTAATTCATATTTATTTCCTTCATGTGTTCGTTATTTTGTCTTATCCAAAAATTCAGATACTGCCTTTGTTGTGAGTAATATATATTGCATATTACCTTGTATCTATTAAAAGCCCAAATTTCCATTGCGAATCCTACAATGCTTTCTAAACTAGTCTGTCTAGTTTTGTTTTCACTAGACCTCACCTCAACCTCTAGTGTACATATACAAAGACACACATGCGCAAATAAGTCATACTCACCGATAGAGTGGAAGCAACCGATAATTCAAAATCTCAAGCACCAAAAGTGTTGCGAGTGGCTTGCTTAATGTGCTTGGGTTCCTTTGAGTCAGATGCTGCGATAATGAAGCGAAAAAAAGAACTAGCTCAACATGTATGATGATTTAAGTTTTAATCATGATTTGTATTTTCAAAGCTTTAAACATAACATCTGCATCTCAACAAAATAAGATTAAGGAAGTGCAAGGAAATGTGTTTCAAGAACATTGGGTAAAAGCGAGATGGAAGCAAAGGCTGGTAGGTGAGTCTCCGCCATTGCTTCTTTTTCAGAAAATTTTTTGTCCTTAATTGGCATAAATGTTCAAATTTTCCATTTACACTTTGTAACTCTTTCTTTGCGAATTTTTTGAAGAGAGGGGTACAATAAAAACAACTT
This sequence comes from Patellifolia procumbens, assembly GCA_947645195.1. Classification (NCBI taxonomy): domain Eukaryota; kingdom Viridiplantae; phylum Streptophyta; class Magnoliopsida; order Caryophyllales; family Amaranthaceae; genus Patellifolia; species Patellifolia procumbens. Next base: position 635,657 of record CANSGD010000290.1, read on the forward strand.
TAAAACCTCTCCTCATCAACCATTCATAATTTCACCTTAAGTTCTATATCCACAGATTTATAGCGGCCCTATATATGCACTTGCAATTGTTTAATGTAAATTTCCCTTCAATACGTATCATAAAAAATAAAAACTTGAGATCTACCACCGGAGAGCAAAGAAATTACACTGAAATGTGAGCGAAACAATGAATACGGCGCGATGAGAAGCAACCTTGTATATGTTTCAACCATTGCGATGCTAGGGATGACCTGTTCAAAGAGGGGGGGAAATACGTCAGACAGTTACTGAAGTTCGAATATTTGGAATGTGCAAAAGCAACCATCATAACTGCTAATATCATATCAAAAGTCTTATATGAATGAAACGAGAGTGTTATGCGAAAAAAGATAGAATCCAGAATTTGTATGCTTTTTGGGTTCGTAGTTGTTGTGAATATTTATTTGGACTTGTTATTTTCTAAAATTGTAATCAAAGGAATTCAGGTCTTTACTTGCTCTTTTTTCCTTGCAAAAATTAATCTTATTTAGATTATGATACGTTTTTAAACAGGTGAATTTAAGCTAGAAGGAGTAATATTTAAGCTACAAACATAGCTTCACTTTTCCATTACAGGAAACAGTAGATTAAGTTTTCAATTTTGCCCTAATTTGACTTTCTTAAAAATCGAGTGATCGGAAAAAAGTTTTCAGAAAATTGAAACAAGTTAAGAAGTTAAATGAGGTTGAAAGAGAAATGAAATATTGGTTTCGACTGCATTGTACTTCCAGCATACAACGTCCCAATTCTGCAGTGAGAGTCAGCCCCCACACCCCGAAATTTAGAAATGGAAAACGGAAGAGGATGAGAGGAACCTAGTATCACTAGCAAAATTACTGAATAAAATATGCAACAGCAAAACCTCAAGAAAAGCTCACTCCACCTTTAGTAAATTATACTTTTAGTTTGCAGATGAAGAGTTCATCTCCTCTCCTCATTAGATCCATAGATCTGAAATTATCACTAATCGCAGCTATTCTCTTCGCAGTTGGTTTGTTAATCAAGCACAAAAGGTGATGTCCACAAGTTTGATCTGACTGTTTGGTGTTCTAGATGGTGGCCAAAGAGATTTGGAACATAACGAACCGCAATACAATGAATGAGACAAGATTTTCGGGAGAGGGGAATGGCTCAGGAAAGGAGTCCTAAGCTATATATTTAACCATAATATCACAAAGTCATCAAGGCTGCAAATGATAGATTCATGTCACATTCAATTTTGGGGAGGAAATCCTTCTAGCACCTGCAACGGCACCAAGGAAGAAAATCGCGGATGCGGTCGCTTTCGGGTAACGGTCGCGATGACGCGGGAGCGGCTTGTAACGGTCGAATAGAGACAAATTGCGTTTGGCGCGGTAACACAACTAGAATTTTAACCTCAAAATGACATTTTTGATGTTTTATAAGTATTCTTATAACTTAACTTGACCAAAGCAATCATATGGGTGGGTTACACATATGGTGAATAAAAAATTACTTTAAACATGAGATTCATATCCTTTATATATATATATATATATATATATATATATATTGATACTAAATCTTATATATTATTCAACAAGAAAGCCTATGGCAAGTTTTTCTCCTTGCGTTGGTGTGTCCCTATTGTTTTTCCGCTACTACGCGTATTTTCCCTTTCTTTTTTTTGACCAATAACGCTTTAAAGTGGCGAGTCACCGTTATGTAACGGACAACGCGGCGAGTTGGACGTGAATTTCGCAGCGTTACGTAACGGCATTTCGCAGCGTTACGTACGGATTTGGTTTTCGCATAACGGCAAGTTTAAACGGTCGGAGTTTTGTTTCCACGGCCCTATATACCACTAGCAAATTCATTTTCTTCACAATGCATATATTTTCATTTCATGTTATTGTGTAGGGATAGGCAATTGACGTTTGTTACGGCTAATATTGAGCTACAACCTCCGTTTGTCTTCAATTGTTACACTTACCTTTTTTGAACGTTTTTTTTTAATTGTTACACTTTCACTTTTATTATCTTTGACTTTCACATCGTTATATTCCAATTTCCCAAACTTTTGAGGCCCACTTTTCCTTTTCTTTTTCCATTTTCCATTTAACTCCCAATCACACAACATTTTTTGCTTTTACAACATTATCTCTCATACTTTATCTATTCCCCAAACAACTTTATCAATTCCCTAAACAATCATTGCATAGATTTCATAAATTTTCTCGGTTATCCCTAACCCCCAAAGCAAAATGTAACAATTAAAAACAAAAAGGGAGTATTCTTAGTTCTTAGAGCCCTGTTTGAGGTCACAACTTCAAATTCTTTAGACCATCAAGGTCATTTACAACTTACTAATATTTCTTTGTTTTAGAAGAAATTTCACATGTCCTTTCCAGATGTTCAAAATCAATCTTGCATACCTTCTTCTGCACATTGGTCACCACTATCTCTCTAATCATGAATAACCACGATACACATATTTCAAAATAACCAACTCATTTTCATTTGTGTTTAAATAACTACCTCTCCTTTCCTTAACTTTTTTAAATATCCACCTGTTAAAGGAAATTTCTAATACCGTTAAAAGTGAAGCCCAAATTCTTACTAAATTACCCTAATTCCCTCCAAATTATCACTAATTACCTTACTAATCTATATTTTGACTGGTTAAATCATGATTAACATTTTAAATTTTTTTTTTTCAATTTTAAAAATTTATATTTTGGATATATGACATTTTATTGGACACAGATTTCGAGACAACATTTAATCAACATTTTAAAACCAAAGACGACGAAAACGGACACTATCGTGAGCCCTTAATGGGCACGAATTTCGAGAATCCCTACGAAACGAGTACCTACAAGTCAGGTTTTCGGGCATGTACGTCTCGAAGTTCGATTTTCGAAAAAACGTGTTCTGTCCGAAAATGTCGTCTTGAAATACGTGCTCGAAAAGCTGGCTTGTAAGTACCGTTTCATAGGGATTCTCAAAATTCGTGCCTTAAAGGGCTTACTATGGTGTCTGTTTTTCGAAAAAACGTCGTGTTCCGTCTGCAAAAGTCGTTTCGAAGTATGTGCTCGAAAATCCGGCTTAAGGGTACTCGTTTCGTAGGGATTCTCGAAATTCGTGCCCATAAAGGGTGTACGGCGATGTCCGTTTTTCGAAAAAACGTCGTGTTCTTTCCGAAAAAGTTGTCTCGCATTACGTGCATGAAAATCTGGCTTATAGGTACTCGTTTCTTAGGGATTCTAGACATTCATGCCCATAAAGGGGGTACGGTGGTGTCCGTTTTTCGAAAAAACGTCATGTTCGGTCTGCAAAAGTCGTCTCGAAGTACTTGCTCGAAAACATGGCTTGTAGGTACTCGTTTCGTAGGGATTCTCAAAATTCATGCCTATAAAGGGCTAACGACGGTGTCCGTTTTTCGATATAACGTCGTTTTTAGTATTAAAAACGCAATTAAATGTTGTCATGAAATTTGTGTCCATTACAATGTCGTATATCAAAAATAGAGTTTTAAAAAATTGAAAATTTGAAAAAAAAAAGAATTTTAAAATGCTAATCATGATTTGACCGTCAAAATATAGATTAGTAAGGTAATTAGTGATAATTTGAAGGGAATTAGGGTAATAGTAAGAATTTGGCCTCATACTTCGTTAATAGGTGGGTATTTGAAAAGGTTGAGGAAAGGAGAGGTGGTTATTTAAAAACAAATGAAAATGAGGTGGTTATTGTGAAATAAGTGTAGGTGGTTATTCATAATTTTTCCTATAAATAATGATTCCTTCTATTCCTAACTCTCCCCTCTTCATTAACAAATGTGCCCAAACACACCGTAACATCTCATTTGAAACAGAGGTACTAATAGATAACGAGTAACAATTTGGATTGCAAGTGGATACAGTTCTATGTTACTCCAATACCTTCATTTACCTCAAAAATCGGGTGTCGTGTCGTGTCGGACGGACACGACCATGGTTCGAAAATACGGGAACGGTTTCGGATACGGGAACGGTTCGGATTTCAGGATAACGGAACGGATACGTTGGTCGCGGAACGGGATACGGTTGTCGTGGAACAAATTAGGTTATGTTGTTTATTTTTGATAAAAAAACTGCTTTTAAGGATTAAATTTCCATTAAAGGAGTTAATAAAAAGTCTTTAAAAAGTGAAGAGGATAGCTTGATTAAAATAAAACATAAAAAGGTATTTTGGTTAAACGGTAATTTTGGTCTTTTAAAAATGGAAAACTAGTGGGGCAGTGGGTCTGCACTAGTGGCCTAGTGGGTCACAGTGTTAACAAGAGAGAGAAAAGGTGAGAAAGAGAGAGAAAAGGTGAGAAAAAGAGATTACGTTACTTGTTTCCTGCAATTCCAAAGAGGATGAAGATCGAAGGAAGCCAAAAGGTCGATGAAAAATTGCAGATATGAAGACAAGATACAAGCCCGATTATTAACAGAAGCCACTTGTCGTCATCTTCTGTCACCTCCGGCGAGTGTGGCGGTTGCCAACTCCTACATAGTTACGAATTAGGGTTTTCGCAAATTAGGGCTTTTAATCTGGCTTCAATTTGATCTAAAGTGATGCAATTAACAAGGGGTTTTTGCTCGATTTTGATAGATTACTGTTAAGGTATGTAAAAATCTAAAGAAAGTTTATTTTTTTTACTCTTAATCTCGAATCTACTCTCTTCTTCTCCGCTTTGTCACGCCGATACAGCCAATAAAACGGCCGAACCGTGTTGTCACGGCTGAATACGGCCGATACGGCCAAAAAAACGGAGTTTTATAATCCAGCGTACTGAACCGGACAAAAACGGTTCGGCAAAGTTGAAAAACGTTACAGAACGGCCGAACCGTTCCATCTCGGCCGTTTTTTTGCACCCTGGACACGACACTTCACTAGGATACTTCATTTTAAACTAAAAACTTGACTTTTTTCTACAAAATAGCCGAGTCGGACACTTGGACACCCGTATCCGAGTAGACACTCAATCCATGTCTGTGTAACATAGATACAGTTTCTCTTAATTTTCTAATAAAATATGAGAGACAATTTCTTCAAAAAAAACCTGCACTAAGCACTTAAGGAGAAGCTAATTAATTCAACCCTCCAATATGCCCATTTACGATGATGCTCAGTAAGGAAATTGTGAATTAGATTATAGAATTTTATATTTACTGAATTCCTTAACAATTAATTAAGGATTGAATCTGTTTTCACTTAACTGGATTTATTATTACTTATCTGAACTTATTAGTACTGAAGTGAACTTAATATTTTTACTAAAACTCATTAAAATAACTTGACGAGAACAAAACCTAAGGCACATAACTCTAAGGAAAATATCTTAGGGGGTTTACAATAAGTGAATGCAAAATAACTATGTTACTCAGACACGGATTGAGTGTCTACTCGGATACGGGTGTCCAAGTGTCCGACACGGCTATTTTGTAGAAAAAATTCAAGTTTTTAGTTTAAAATGAAGTATCCAAGTGAAGTGTCGTGTCGGACACGACACCCGATTTTTGAGGTTAATGAAGGTGTCGGAGTAACATAGCAAAATAAAGTTAGAGAATTGAACCCAGAAAGCATAAAAAAGACAGGCAAGCTCTAGAACACAGAAAGACCAAGAAGCTAGCTTATCAATGTCCATGAAACATAAGCCAAAAAAGGTTCTAGATTTTCCCCTAAATAAAACATTTCTGAAACCTTTATGGTACTACAAATAATAAATTTACTACCTGGAAACTGCAACAATCTGGGAGAAGCCCCCTATTATGGTGACTTATACTAGATGGAAGCAGAGAGCACAGCCAAGTAGCAGCTAAGGGCATTCTGGCCTTTTTACTATCTGTATTGCATTTCTTACTTCTCTGTTATGCTTAGTCATCATTACCTCCAACAAATTCTGTTAGAATGTGTAGTGGAGGTGAAGAGAATCTCTAGTGGAGTTATATAAAGAAAGGGAAGGAAGAGAGATAGATGATATCAATGAATTTGTAGTGAGATTTTTTGGGAGAAACCTCATCTTCTCGAATGTGTGAGGGATTGATAGTTGCTTAATTAATCTGATTTAGCAATACAATCATCTATCTTAGTGCTTTTTGTACGTGTTATTTTCTGTAAAATTCCTAGTTCACACCAGAAACCCCAACCAATAACCACATAATAACAGCTTACCTGTCCAGAGAATAAAGAATCTTCCATTTGATATGCAAGTTTCATGCACAAGTTGATTGAGAATCCAGACAATAATGATATTGGCAATGGACTTGTTTCCCTCATCATCACTAGTCTCTCATTTGGCTGTAAACCAGAGACCGGCAATACTTCTGTACCAGCAGAATTAAGCCAATTCATCACCATCTCACAAGCAGGCTGTGCCATTGTGTAAGATACAACCCAAAACATTCCAATTGATCGGTCATCCATATTCATATAATCCAGCATCCGTTCACCTGTACCAGAAAAGAATAAAATCTTACATCTCCTGTACAGACACTAATTTGGGATAAGATATCGTTGGTCTCTATTCTAGGTTGGATTTGCATAGCAATACAATCTAGTATGACAATGTGCTAAATCTCCTTATTCGTAACGAATGTTCACATCTTTGAAGTTTAATTCGTTAGCCTAAATTTGATAATTTTGCTATTTAGCATATTTACTGGTTTCTCCAAGATTACTATCCTACTCCCAAGAAAAAAGCATTTGAAGTAGTATATTATTGGGGTGGTAGTCTTTAGGATATCACTTTTATTGTCTACAAAGTCGGTATTGTATACGACATAACACCAGCCTTCAACAGTGGGTTGGTAAGAAGTCCATCTTGTCTGGACAGATGAAAGTGAAGAGCAAAGGTTCCTTCCACATATTCATACAACTTACTTATACCATGTGAAAAAGTGTCTAACAAGTCTTGCATCAAATTCAAATAACTCATAGTGGGTAAATTTCATCATGTTAGCTAGATGTTGTACAATGTAATGAAATGAATATGGCAAATATGTATTTTACGTATGATAGAGAACCTGCTAGGATAGACAAAAGATATTGGTGTTCAGTGATGGATCTCCAACCAATTGAATGAGGTATCATATACCAAGTTACCTTTGCTCACTTGCCTCCACCACTCATCTATTTGCTTTCCCTTCTGAAGCTGTTCATTATTCAAATGATCTCTAGTTAGCGTGTTCAAAGACCAGATCCGCAGGTTCTGGCAACTGCTTATAAAGTCTAGCAGTATACTTTGAGGGCTGTTCGGATCAGAGCTTTTATCTTCCCTATGAAATGACAATATCTTTTTTGTTGTTTCCACCTGTATGCAAAAGGAAAAATCACATGTTTTACAGTCAAAATCTTGGGTTCAAAGAAAAGATAAAGTAGCAAGGGACAGAAAAAAATATTTAAAATTGTTTAAAATCATATTAATCTATGTAGATGTAAATGTTACCGCACCCTAAGTGCATCAGTCAAACTGACTAACTGCAGCCTTCAGGAGGGTTGGAAAGAGGAGATATATTGCAAATAAAAGAGGCTATAGGCTAAGACAAGCTGAAAGACCTTTCTTGAATCGTTGTTTAGAGCGTTCATGACAAGTTCAACACGTATAATCTGTGCGAGCAACCATGTAACATGGTTTGTCCGAAGAATATGGTGATCCTCTTCAATAAGACGCAATACAAGCTTGTCCACAAAATCAACAAAGTCAATGCAACCGCTCTTCATCAGAAAAAAGAATATATCTGAAAAGATCAGCCATTCCTGCCAACAATTTGACTCTAAAAACATATAAAAACATCAATCAGCTCGCTATAATAGTGTAGACCAAAAGATAATGCATAATCACATAAGAAATTTATGAAGGAAATTGTATGTTGACTAGAATAAACAATGAGGTCAAAAGATGGTACATTGATATCCTGGATCAAGAGCCAAAAAGAACAAAAGGATGAATTAACAACATTGGAAAGATTTTATGCCTACCAAAAACGTAGAATGCAATGCATAGGAATTTACGAATATTCAATTATACGGGAATCGGAGGTATACATTCAAACTTGTGATTGGAAATTCTGTAAGTAGTTGGTACACTAATTAAGGCATAATGCAGGATATTCGGCTTATGAAGACATATTATGATAGAAGCACGGGGAGTTTCAAAATAAATAGTTTGCATTACAAATCACATTTGTTTCCATTTTGTATCTAGTATACAGATAAATGAATCACACCTAGTGTATTCAGATAGCTCATGGTGAATCAGCTCATAGAACCGTATTCTATTTACGGGTTTTGACTCATATTGGGGAGATGAATGACTGGGTAATAGCTACACTCTTAGAAAGCAAGCATGGGTCATTATGAAGAGCTGTTGAAGGTAAAATATGCAAAACTCTCTAATTGAATGTAGAACTCACATGATAACATTAATATGTGTAAGTTGTATATATATCATTACTAGTGTTACCCTACTTACACAACTTGATACCAAGGCTGCGTCGTAACAGTGTGAATGAGAAATTACAATAATGGTTTACAATTGTGGTTTTTCCAAAAACAAATCCTATAACCTCTTCTTAATGAACCTGCACCAGTACATCCCCAAAAAAAGCCCACGAAAAATTTTAAAGGGTTATATGCTTCTAATAATACAACCTTTTGGAGATTCACAAAGAATAAAGCAACCTTTTGATTATTGCATAATAAAGCGACCTTTTATACCCCCATTTTTTTGGGGTAAGTCATGATGACTGCTGACCTGACCAAATGGTAATTTTTGAATTAATACTCTTAATTCTAATTAAAAAATATAAAAGAAACTAAAAGAAAAAACTAAACTAAACTCACCCCCCACCCCCATCTGCCACCTCCCCTCTCCTCCCCCACCCGCTTGCATACCTTCCCCACACCCACCGCGCCAAACACAGAGCACTAACACTAACCCATAGCCAATAGGAACAAGTAGGGGAGGAGAAGGGGGGAGAGAAGGAATGAAACTCGCCGGCGAAACTCCAGCCACTCAAACCTTGAACGACCGAAGGGCAAGCAACACAACAACAATAACAAGAATCACAAGAACAACAAGAGGGAGGAGATTACCAACCACTGCGCACAGCAGCACAGTGAAGCATGACCAGTGGGAGGGAAAGAAACTCGTCGGTGGGACTATGAGAGGGAAGAAGGGGTGGCAGTGGATGGGGGAGGGGAGAGAGAAAGATAGAGAGCTAGGGAGGGATTGGGAATACGTGGGTGCGGGTTTTTTATGAAACAAAATTTCGTTTTGTAATTTTTTATAGAATTTGTTTATGAGAACCAATTTTTACGTAACCCGTGTCCCATTTTACCTATTCTTCATGTTTTATCCGGTTTTGACTTGCTACAGGAAAATGGGGATAAAGGTTGCTTTATTCTGGAATAATGAAAAGGTTGCTTTATTATAGAAGCAAATATTGCAATTTAAAATTATGAAAAAGGCAGAGTCAAATGAAATAGATCTCTAAAATTCATCTAACTTAATACTTCAATAATTCAATCCATTGTTGCCTAACAATTCATCTCACACAAGTAAAAATGCAGGATCAAAGATGACGATAAAGGCAATGACAAAGAGAGCGAAAGAGTTTGTAAAATGGTGCACTTATTAACAACTTAACGTGATGCTGACTATAGTAGGGAAGGAGTCAATGATGCATGGTAATTTCGAGATGTATCCAGAGCCTTATAACTATTTAACACCTTAGAGTAGCACATCTTACCATAAACTTTCTGAGCATGCTCCCTTGTATATGCTCAACAAGAAGAAAGAGAAATGGTTAAAAGTCACTTGCCTGAATTTGTCAATTTCAATAATTCCACAATTCTGTCAACTGTTGCCTCACAAATCATATCCCATGTAAAAACAGCTCCAGGAGATGTTACATTAGATTGCTGCCTGTAACAAGGTGCTACAAGCAGCACACGCTTCCACCAGTCTGGTGAAGGAGTTGTGCGCAGGGAATGTCTGATACACCGCAAAGCTCTATCCCAGTCTAATGTACCTTTCTGGATACAAACAGCCAGATCCTGCAACGAGGTAAAAATGAGCCCAAAATGGTCAACTACTAACTCAATCAGTTCAAGTATAACCAAAAAAAAGTAACATTCACACCCCCACCCCCCACCCCCAATAAGAAAAAGACGAAACTATTTGTGCAACTGTATATTAGAAACTAGTTATCCAAACCAGGTGAAGTAACTGCAAAAATCTGTTGGAGCTTCCATCTCCTACAGTAAAACTCCTCCATCTCATAACTTTTCAAAACCCTTTCCCTTTCTTTGGCTTAATTATATCTTGTCAATAACCTTAAGCAACCTCACATTTGCCTTCTCACCGTAATGCAAGTTTGGCATATCCTCAAAACCGGGCACCAAATTATTGACAAGGAAACAGACATAAGATCTAGACAACTTAAATTTTGGTGTATTTCAGGATCAATGAGTTCTAGGCTAATCTTGAATGCTCCCAAGTTAGGTGATACCATGGTGCAAAAATACGGCCGTACCGGAATGGTTCGCCCGAGTTAGAACGGTTTTCAACTTTGGCGAACCGAATTCGACCGGTTCAACAAGGTGGAGTTAAAAGTCGACCGTTTTGGCCGTATTATCCAAGACAACAAGGGTTCGCCCGTTTTTTCCGCTACAAAACGTCACTTTGCAAGTTTTTTGCAAATCTTTTTAGAGATTTCTTATCTTTTCTTATACAGTAGCACCGATCTACCTCAAATAATGACTCAAAGACAAGAGAAAAGAAAAAGAAGAGGCACCACCACGCTACTAAACCCTATATAACTCCACTAAGATCTAAGATTAATTGAAGCAAAAAGACCAAAAAAAAAAGAAGTCTAAAACTAAATTCCTGCCGTGACAACAGCAAACGTATCCGTTCCGTTACCCCGTAACCGTAAGTAACTGTTTCCGTTTCCGAAACCTAAACCTAAACCGTATTTTTGAACCATGGGTGATACCCTTCCCATTTTGATCCCAATCCTAATTTGATCAATCTAGATGGTAAAATATTTCCAATAACACATGGTAACCTAGTGGGTGGAAAGGACAAAGAAGAAGGCGAAAAATAGAAATTTCAACCCAAAAAGGAGAAAATTTAAAATTCTAAACAATGCACTAAAACCGGGACCTATGTTGCTCAGACTTGGCTACAAGTAATCGACATGGGTATGTGTCGAGTGTCAGATAAAAAAGTGATATTTTTCAACTAAACTGAAGTGTCCAGTGTCCGTACCCATGTCCGGGTGTCCAGGTCCGATACGGGTACTTAACAAAATTGAAGAGTCCAAACAACATAGCCCGGGACTATCTATAAATAAACAAAATTAGGGATTATTGTGGGAAGACACCCAAACTTTGAGATTTTTGACGAATTTTCCAAACAAAGAAAAAGAGAAAACAGCCGAAACATGCTAGAGCAATAACTTAACTTTATCCCGGTATTTTATACCTTGATACTTGAACACACTACTGACCTTATAGTGTGCTTAGATATGCATTTAACACCTTAGTGCTACGAACGAGGTCAACAAGGAAACAGATGAAGATAGAACCAACAAGGAAAAATAGAAGAGGGAAAGAAGAATGATGGAAAGCAGGGGGATATGTATGCATTCCTAAATTAGAGTGATCACCAAATTACATCCCACCCACATCCAAAAGGTGGCGAAATCTTCCAATATAGCTAAATATAGCTGTTATTTTCTGGATGCCATGCTACTCCATTCCTCCTACTAATTATACTACTATTACACTACTTCCACAATCCATCTTGTAAGTAACTTATGACAGATGGTTACAGTGCCTTACTACCTTCCTCCCGCTTGCCCCTCTCCGCCTCCTCTCACATAGGTACTTAGAGGTCTAGCTGAATATTGATTTCTTGTGCTATTATGCCCCCAAAGAGCCACCTTATCATCAAGGTGGAAAGAAGGGAATCTTAGGTTGGCAACTTGTAACTAAATCCTTTTCCCTCGTCCCCTCCTCTCACATAAGTAATCAGAGGTCTAGCTGAATAATGACTTTGTGCGATACCATGCCCCCAAAGAGCCATCTTAACCTCAAGGTGGAAGGAAGGGAATCTTAGGTTGTCAGCATCAAAATCCTCATGTTAGCTTCATATTCTGCTGAGTGTTTCCGTTCAATCAGAACATAGGTGGGGTTGGAGGAGTCAGGAAAAGGGGGCCTTATATCCAAAAGCTCCTGAGGTTTCATCTCCAAAACTAGGTCAACAGTGAGTTGAGAAGGTATCGTGGGCGAAGAGGGCAGGGGTCCCACAAACTTCCTAAGTTGGGATACATAAAAGACTGGGTGAATTTTGAACTGAGAGTGAAGATTGCATTTGTATGCCACAGTAGACAATAGACAATACCCAGTACCCACTCTTTGCATGACATCAAATACCTTACTGGCAGCTTGTCATTCGGCCTCTGAGCTAAAGATTTCTGTCTATAAGGCTAGAAATTTTAGACAGCACTCCTGCGGAAAATGTTAATTCTCTTTGTAACTTCAGCCATCACTCTCTGTCGAACCTCAACCAGATAAGCTTTGAGATTCTCTCTTTTCAACGGCTGCTCCTCTAAGGTGGAAACAGCTATCTGACAGGCAGCAAACTTAGTAAGGTGAGAGCCTAGAAAGGAGTGTGGCGGGTGGAAGAGTGTGTACTGGTGTTGTACCGATATTCAGCCCACTGACGGCACTTTGCCCTAGTGAAGGGTTTGCTATTGAAGAACCATCACAAGTTAAATCTCTAGGCTATTACTGAGCACCTCATTTTGGCTGGCTATGTGACTGAGGGTGGTAAGCATACAGCAGTGCTTTTTGTAGTTGCATGCCCTGTAGCTTGTTCGATGAGAAGTTAAATCTTTTCCCATGTCACTAAAGCACCCGATTCAACCATAGAAATTCCAAGCCTAGATAAGGCACTCGCCACTGTTTTTGTAGTTCCTGACATGTAGCTGATGTCAACGATGAAGCCACGTAATACATATGTAATGTAACTAAGCAAATGAACATGAGGCAATTAATTTGGATTAATCGGTTTAAAGGAATCCATTAAGTTCGACCTAATGAACAACTACAAACTTTTAAAAACCTAATAAGCACCAAATTAAGGTTCAAAGGTTAGAAACACACTATTAATCAACTGACTTTGATTCTTAACATTGAAATCAACATTTGCAATGAAAAAAGAAACAAAGATTTTGAATAGTTGAACCAAACTTGGCTAGGTTGCACTCAAAGAAACCTTACAGTTTTCTCACTTGTTCATAAACTTCAAAGCTGTATTTTACAACCTAAACTAGAACTTATAGGACACAACAAATAGTGCCTTTGGAGAAGGAGAAAGTGCAAAGAAAACAATTAAACTTCTAAACTATGCTGTCGTTTTCAGATCAGCACACACCTGAAGTTCTTTACTTTTTCTTGCTATTGGATGTTCTTTTGGTAGAAAACTATGGGAGATTTTTCTAGGCTTGCAGATCTTTCCAATGACTGCTCATATGCTGCAAACGGATGACAATAACTTAGCCTCCTTACACGCCCACAAGAGCGCTGGCTTCCTCTTGTAGGAAAACTTGCCTACAGAATCTATTGGATTGTTTAAGCTCGTTGATGACAAAGATCCCAAGGAGAGAAAAACCCTAGCTTCTTACAGCATGTAGCTTCTCTTCTTAATTTGATTTCCTTTCTACTTCGGAAACCTTTCTATTGTCTATGCTTTACACCTCACAAGTAATGGCATACAGAAGGGTGAGGTGTGTGCTTAGGCTACTAGGTGACAAAAATGGCTAAACAGCTTTGAAATAACAAAACATAACCTAGATACTAACGCATTCAAGCCCTAAGGGTTAAGTCTAGTGCCCAATCGAATAATTTTGTCGTGCTGATATATTCCTTACGCTTATTTACAGATTGACATTTGGTGTTCTTCCACAGCACTAGTTAATGGCATACAGAAGGATGAGGTGTGTGCTTAGGCTACTAGGTGACAAAAATGGCTAAACAGCTTTGAAATAACAAAACATAACCTAGATACTAACGCATTCAAACCCTAAGGGTTAAGTCTAGTGCCTAATCGAATAATCTTGTCGTGTTGATATATTCCTTACGCTTATTTACAGATTGACATTTGGTGTTCTTCCACAGCACTAGTTAATGGAGCCATCAACTCAATAAACATCTTAAGATATCCACAACACTTTCAGTTTAGTGTTGACATTGCTCATAGGGTTAAGTTGGATAGAATAGAGCATTAACCCATTTACCAAATAGTAATGCGAAACTCCATCGAAATAGATCCAACTTCTTGAATCTCAATTTCCAATTCTCCCCCCACCCCCACCCCCCCCACCCCCCCTCTGAAATTCTCCTATGGTGCCTCCAAAACCCCGTTGTAAGTCAACTTAACTTCCGTTCCCGCTTTATAAATTGAAACAAGACGAACTCAACTTCAATACTCTGATTCTCTTGTTGTGACTCTATCACCTCATTTAGAGTCTAAGGTGGTTCTTCCGGCCATGGATTCTTGATAGTATCCAAACGTGTTGATTCTCCCTTGCATGATGGGAGACAAACTTGTAGTGATACGATATTGTAGCAGTAAGACCTATTCCGTCATGGAAGTACACAAGCTACGAAACTACTACTCCAAGGGGTGGCCACCTCTGACAAATGGATCGAGCTTGCTACGATATTTGCTTTGCTATAAATGGAGAAGGGGCTTAACAAGGAAGAAGATGAAGATGGAACCAAAAAGAAGAAATAGAAGAGGGGAAGAAATATAAAAGCAAAGCTGTAAGATATTATATATTTCAAGATCAATATCTTAATATATCAGCCAATTATATAGCATTCGAGAGGTGAACTCTCCTAATACAACTAGAGATTGCTAAATTTGGAAGTGCACAGAAAGTGTAGCCAGCCTCACCTACGAGATCCCCACAGTAATTAAAATGAAAAAAAGTCTCTCACCCTCACCACAGCACAGGTAACCCTTTGAAGCAAAGGCCCTAGTTGATCTCCAAATCAGCAGCATATTATTATATCAAAATTGAGTTTGTATAGAGCTGCAGAGTAAACAAAAGGGGGACAGGGAGAGAGACAAGAAACTTAGTACATAGAAGTTACATGAAATCATTGGCATGAGTTTGCAATCAAAAAATTGAAAAGCAACCAGGTTCTGACCTCTAATGTATATAGAAAACATAGTGTGTGAAAAGATATCATGCGCAAACAGCAGCAAAGGATAGCATTACAGACAACCAAACAAAAAAATTAGAAAACGAACCCCAACGCAAAAAAAAAAAACTTCGAACCTGATATACTCGTTTAAAGTTTAAACATGAAAAAATTACCTCTTAACACTCACATAGCTAAGTAGGGAGGGGAGAGAAAGGGAGCACAAGAACGATTTCAAGTTTAGGATGAGTAGTTTGTTTTCTCGATGCATGCAACAAACATAAGTAAAGAGCTATATACTTTCAGACATTTGGTCTTGTTTCCGGTACGCAAGCAAGAAAGTTACATCAACCATGAATCATCATTGCTTAATTCAATTAACTAGTTAAGGTCACACTTCCAAAACCCTCAGCAAAAACTTGGAGTAAAGACACTACAGCCAAATTTAGAAATCAAATCATTCAGAAAGATTGGTTTACCATGGACAAACTTTTATCCATGACAATCCAAAGATAAGAAGATCAACTGCCACACTTTGTACAAAGACAAAGTAATTTAAATTCTGTTCTTCGTGACACAACATAGTTGTTTAGCAATTAAAACACGTTTATAAGTTGAACTTGATATATAGACACATCTCTTTTCCAAGAGAAAATTTAACTTATTGAAGTATTCATATGATCACCTCGCCATGCAATGGCTCCCCCAAAACACTTGGATACGTGATTGGTGAATACCGCAAATTTGTCATTGATTCGCCTCCGAAATGAGGTGTTGCTAGAGGTAAAAATCGTTGGGTGCCAAAAGTAGGGCAATGTAGGTGTTGGTCTAACATTTGCATATGCATAGCCATCATGTCGCGTCGTCGGTGAATTTCCATTATCAGTGTAAACAAGGATTCAACATCTGGTATGTTTTCAATAAACTGCAATCCGCTGCGCAGTAACTCATAAAATGGTACCCGGCATTTATCCTCCTTGACTAACAACCAAATAACCTCCAGACAACTATGAAGCCAGTCAATGAGAGCCTTGACAGGTCTCCAAGATTTTGCAGCATCAGAATCCTCATTAATTTGATGTCTCTGATCCCAATTGACCAGCCAAGTTTGCATGTGACTTAAGATTTCAGCATGTGTGGCAGGTTTCAAAGTAGAATCTAAACTGATTAAAATTATTTTACAGCAAAGCTGGCGCAGACTGCTAATGGCATTATCTCTTATTGCTGAACTAAGCTTTAAGGATGACTGTTGGATGTTGCTAGAGTTCTCATTCAGTTTTACTGGAGACGCGGTTAAAGCAGACAATGGTTCATTAGCAGACTGAGCAGGGGATCCTATACCCTGAGCTGAGATCAATGGAGATGCAGGATTAGACTGGAAAGTAGAAGAAACTGTAACTGTGTTTGTGGAAGGCAACATCCCAGGTTGAGATATATTTATTGAAGCGACAGCAGGTGTAGCTTGACTACCTTGACCAAACGACATCTCTGCAGAGGACACAGCACTGAGAAGGGATGGTAAGAAAGTATCCCAATTTATGTGATCTATACAGCAAAAGCTTCTCAGAGCAAAGAGAATAAATTCTGCTCGTGGATGATGGCTACTGCACTGAATAACTAGAGAGATCAGAACGGATTCTGTTACCAAACGTATTTGCTCTTGATCCTGAAACAAATGTCACAGCATTATCCACTTAGAGTCAAAACGGTGAATAACACATGCAAAATTTTCTAATATCAGATATCCAAATTAAAACTCACAGGAAATTTCCTTAGAACTTGTTCAAAGTCTGAAACAAATTCCTCGTTTGGAGGAGGAAGATCTTTATTGAGAGCTGTCACACGCTTTTGTGCCTTGTTCCTGGGGAGAAAAGAACCAATTAAATTATTAAAATACAATACCAGAAAAAACAAATCACACATATATAGAGAGATTTAGGTTCATGTACAACCCTGCCTTAGGGTTACCTGCCTTAGGGAAAACCCAAAAAAAAAACCAATTAAGTAATAAAAGTTTTGATAGCAATACTAGGGATAATTTCAGAGTAACCACCCAAAACAATGTTGCTCGCTGATGCTCGAACCCACCGCTTTGCCTAGACATACTCATGTTGACACGACTGGACCTGGACGCGGACACGAATGCTGGTGGCAGGATGAAGACGGAAGCGGCAATTCCATCGCAGAGGGGAAAGAAAATAACTTAAATTTTCTATATACCTAGGGTTCCAGTAATAATACTAGATCTCAATTTTGAAATAGAACACTATATTAAGATATGAACTATTTGGGCTTTTGTTCATCTTGTTAGGACAAATCAGTAGGTGACTTCATGGCTCCGGTACCTTCAATGTCGACTGTTAGATTGGATTCAAAAAGGTAATCGTATTCCTTGTTTCTCTACTTTTTACTTTATTGGGTCTGTACTCTACCTCTCCCTTTGTGCCTCCCTCCACCTACTGCATTGAAGGTGGGGCAAAGTACAGTCATGTGCACAAGGCCATATCATACCGTATCTGCGTGTTGTAGAAGATTTCAAATCTACCTAACTGATACTACCCGCCTATGTACGTGTTCAAAGTGTCCGACTCGGCTAAAGTGTGAAAATTTTCCATGATTTTAGCCCAAAATGAAGTGTCAAGTGTGCATGCCTATGTTAGAGTGTCGAGGATCCAACACGGGTACTAAGTAAAATGAAGAGTCCCCCTACCCGCAACGTAACGGTGTAAAAAACTGTGTTTTATCTCATGGTCAATATACCGCGCTAACATAACCGCATCACAACGCTGTTGTAACCGAGAACACATTTTTGAACCATGGTCATGTGACACTTCTGCCTTTTCTGATTATGACTACTTTTCCTTGACCAAAATATAGTCCCAATTTCCCATGCATGTTCTTTTTAATATTTTCTTTTCCACTAAAAGATATTCAAATACAAACTTTATTACAAAGCATGTTTAGCAGAACTTCAAAGATTGTCTTTCTGGATCCTTCCAAAACATGTCCCTATGTTCATAGCAGCAGCAGGCAGCATCAACAACAGAGTGTTTTATCAATAGAAATCGCAATTCAGAAGCCGTAATATAGAAAAACCCTTAGTCATGATTTGGTGCCGATCGTTGGCCGTGAACGTCTATGAGAGTGAAGGACTCAACATTATAACCATCACGCGTGCACAAGCTCATCGTTAATATCTTTAGTTCTCTAGTAGTAAATATTGTAAATTTTTATGAAGAACATATTGAGAATAAAAAAAAATCACAATAACATTGATAGTAGACAAAAAAGTAAAGTTGGTCAAAATTAGAATATGATAGGGAAGAAGTGAAAATATTGCAACTATTGCGCAATAGAGGAAAAATAATGGCTTTTCTGGAACATGCTTATAAAGTCTGTGTACATTTTATCTTCAATATATTATGATCATTTTTTCAACCTTTCTTCTTAAATCTACGCAGTATGGCCAGAAGCAGCCCAATTATGCCAATGCCAAATTGTAAACCCTGTCCAGGTTTGCGCTTATGGACTTCTTTATATATAGATGGATGGTTCAGTCCAATGGTAGATTTTGAGTCCAAATGCCATTTAAATTTTGCATAGTCAAGTTATAACTTTTTAACTTTAATTTTGACCACGGATACAGTCCACTCTAAATTTTAATTAAAAAAATTTCATTATTTTGGCTCAATTTTTTTTATAGCAAACAATGAAAATTTTATTTTATATGTGTCTACGCTAAAAAATAGGTTAGACTCAAGATTGGACTTTAGACTCTAGAGTGTTGAGTATTTGACTCGGCAAAATGAGTGCAAATTCAGTCCAATTTTTTTGCACCTCAATTCAACAAGTTTGGATTAAATTGGATTAGACTTTCGACTTTTTCGATTGCTTACGCCGCTATATACATCACAAATTCATCTTCATTACCGCAATTCATTGCCCCTACCATATGGACCATTAATATTTGCAATCTTAAATGTTCCACGAATTGAACTATCATCTAGAAGACAAGAAAGAAGAGAAACAAACACAAAAATAGTGAGCTATTAGTTAGAATTTATATATTGATGCCACAATCTAAATTGTAGTGCATGACGAAAGAGACATCATTTACATGATGGAAGCATCATAATACATGATGAAACTCAATGCTTCATTAAACATGAAAATAAGTGTTGCAATGCTTTGTATAGTTATCACGAATTTTTCGATGTTTTATAACGCCGTAATGGTTCAGAATTTCAGATTACAGTCACAATCAACTAACTATTGAAAGTCTATAGATATCAATTTCTAGCACTCATAATAAATGTGATATAAAGTAAGTATTAATACTATTAGAATATGATACTTTATATATAGTTGTTATTGTTATTTGGGTAAATAATGAACTGGCTTTTATTCAACGTGCATGCAAATAAAGCTAGTTACCTTTAGAGGGAGTAAACACAAAACCAAATACATAGTACTTAGTATTAAAAATCTAAATTAGATTTCTTGTGCTTGGTCGATATTGCACGGAAGTGTACTGTTACATGCATTAAAGTAGTATTGCGGGATTTATTATTTTCGTATTTTGTCATTGTTATAAATTAGGCGAAAACATGCGAAGTGAAAGCGAAACTTACGGTGGCTGTTCTTCAGATTTTTGACGAGAACTTCTCTGTAAGATAACCCCAAAACAACAAAATAAACAAGAATACTTGAGAATCGAGGTGTCTTAAAAAGAAAGAATGGAATAAGAGAGGTGAAGGAAAAGCAGAAATTACCCCTAAATAAAGGTTGAACAGATCGGTTATGGCTGCTTTAGCTGGGTGGAATTGATAAGATCTCGAAGAAGATGGCTTTTTATTTTGCTCCATTTTGATTGTTCTTTATGCTATGTGATTAATTCTATGTACCAACAGGCAACAATAAGAAGTACGTATTACGAGAAAAGCAATTTCTACTTAATTATTTAAAAGGCATAAATCATAAATCACTTAGTGGGCGTTTAGTATATAACTTAAGTCTAATATAGACCTGGTCCACACAAAATTTATTGTGGAGCGGCACAAAGCCCAAGTCCTGTTAAAGTGTGCAATTCCGCATATCTCTTTCTCTTGCCAATGTCGCCGTCAATGAAGCTTCAAGCTCATCTAGGCGTTGATTACACCAGTTGGGGCCTGGCCCCTAAAAGTCCAAAATAATCAAATTACAGCAAATTAATTAATATAGTTGCAGTTAGGAATAGGAATAGGAAGCTGAATAAGTGATTGTTAGTGTTTGTATTGAAACTTTGCTCTTAATATTATATACTTGCAGTTAGGAATAGGAAGCTCAATTTTACAAGCAGATATCTCTAACTGCAGAAATTGCATTACAGATTCATAAACCAATCAAACTTACCTTACAACTTACCACTTCAGGCGAAAGTCTGCCGGCGAAACTGAGGCGGTATTAGCGGCAGCAGGAGACCAAAGCTGAGAACTGAGGAGCGACTAAGCAAGGGACGAGGGTTATGATTTCTGATTTCTGAAGGATGGGGAACTGGGGAAGCTTTGTTTCTTTCACACTAGAAATGCATTTGGAAGGGTGTTAAAACATACTAACTTTATTTTGGTTAAACTTCTCGTTTCAAACGTTTTTCTCTTTTTTTCCGATTTATTCGTTGTTGTCGTTTTTTCCCCTTTTTTATAGGAAAATTTGTCAGGAATAAGTCAACCTTTGCATTGACCGCTTTTAACAAGTCTATTTTTATTTATTCCACTAACAAGTAAACCTTATAACCACTTTTACTTTTAACAAGTTTTTACCGGTTTATACCTCTTAGTAACTTGTTTAATAGGTTAAAGTGACACATGTCAGTCTTTTATTGAACATACCAATTTTAAAATTTATATTGAAATAAACAATTTTAAAAAAAAAAAAAATCCTCTCTCCCTCCCTCACCTTCACCCCCCACGTCCACACTCACACCACCACTCTCACTTGCACTCTCTACCAAAGCAGACTGGAAAGAGAGCACACCAAATCCCCCTCCCATAATACAATTACTTTCCGTACTACCCTCTCTCTTACTCACTCAGATACTCGTTCATTCCCATACACCCACTCATTCACTCCCAATTTCTCTCGTTTCTATCTCCTTTTGAAACCTCCGTAAAACCCCAGAAAAATACACCAATAATTATGTTGGGTTAATTCTTAATTTCAACACTATCTTTCTAATTTCATGATAAAAATTGAATTTTTGATTCATAATTTGAATTATGTTGGTCAAATTGCAGATGGGTGTTGGTTCATTTCCGGCATGGTCAGATGCTCTATTAAAAGAGGCATAAGTTATTTCTTTTGCTTAGTTGTTTTCTCTCTCAGACTCTCTCCCTCCCCTCAAATTTCTTAGCTAAGTGTTGTATTCAAGCTTTCAACCCAATATAAATGCATTTAGCTGCAAATGTATGTGTTAGTGGAGACTTGGATATTCAAGCAGTGTTAACTCCCTCATTTTAACTGAGTTATGGCCTGATATTAGATATCTTCTTTCCGCTTCCATTTTTGGTATAAAGGTGAGCTATTAGATTAACATTGCAAAGATTAGTCTTTTCCTTTCTCTTTATATGGGTATCATATGTATTCTTTCTTTCCTTTAGTTTAAGCCATCTTCGATGACATTTCAATTCTTTGTTTGAATATTGTGAATTTGGATTTTTGTTGAATTGTTGAAAACAAACTGGTGTCTTTTTGGATGTGATTATACTTGGTACTAGAATTTCATGAGAATTTAGTGCTTAGTTTGTAAGATGGGAACTTTTAACTTTTGTAATTTGTGGGTATTTTCATTTGAATTCTTGTTCATCTATCTTATTGTAGATACAGAATAGTTATTCGTGATTAGACCAACTAATTGTGCATTGCAATTTTTGGATGAGCTGTGGAGTTTTTGATGGCTTTAATCCCAAATGGATGTGCTCATAAATTACCTGTGCTCATAAATAGTGGCAGTGATCGGTGGTCATGGAGGGGAAGGAGAAGGAGAGAGAAAAAGAAGATAAGGGAAAGAAGAGAGAGATATAGGTGAATTTAAAAAGAAAAATTAAATCAATCAAAATGAGACACGTGGGCACATAATTTAAACTAACAATACTAACAAGTAACCTGTAAAAAAACTTGTTAAAAGTTAAGTTGCTACAAGGTTTACTTGTTAATGGAATAAATTAAGGTTAACTTGTTAGAAGCGGTCAACGCAAAGTTTGACTTATTCCTGACAAATTTTCCTTTTTTATATGCGTATTGTACGCGAATCAACTAACTAAGGGTCTGTTCATTTCAGCTTAATTTCCGTTCAGTTCAGTTCAGTTCAAACCATTTTATTAAATATTATTATGTTGGTCTAATTTATTTTACTAATTGCTCTTATTATTATTAGAGTAGGTTTACTATAAGACGGTCTTAGGTTAAGCCTTAACCTCAGACCAGCCCAATTACGCGCGCGCCACAGGCTGAGCTGTCTCAGACAAATTGATTTTTTAACTTTTCGACCTAAAACCTTAACTTTTGCATAAAAATCCATAACTAATACCATATGTGGAATCAATATTAACAAATCGGCTAAAATTATTAACTTTTAAGCTTATAAACTTAACTTTTGAACCTAAAACCATTAACTTTTAAAAATTAACATAAGTTATTTGTTTAACAAATAGAATTGAAATATCAACTTTTAAACCTTGAAAGCTATCTTTTAAATCCAACATCAACTTGGAATTTTGGAATATACATATATAATACATAATAAATCTTAACTATTCGACAAAAAACCTTAACTTATAAGCAAAAAGAATTAACTTTTTATCCTATATCATTAACTTTAATTAGAAATTGAAAACGGGTTATGATATTAACAAATGGATCAAAAAGTTTAATTTTTGAACCTAAAACGTCAACTTTTGAAACTAACGCGTGTAACAGGGGAGGAAAGACGCCTAATTTCCATTTTCGCCATTAAAGTACAAAACAAACCTTCAGATTTCACTCTAGTTCTGCAAAATTCGACTCTTAGTATTACCCCTCGTTAATGGCGGACTGAGGCGTATGGTAGCCCGAGCATGGTTGCATTCATATCTGCCATTAAAGCATCAAATGATGAAATCCTATAATTCAATCCACTATCCCCTCCTTAAACCTTCTTCCCCAATTTCATTCAGTTTCACCATCACCATGGCAACTCCTTCCTTCTTCCTCTTCCCACGCAATTCACATATCCCTCCAAAACCCACATTTTCACAATTCTCACTTCTCTCTCCTTCATCATCCACCACCACACTCTCTCTTCTTTCCACCAAATCCCTATTTCCTCCCCTCAAATGACGCAATTGCCGTGCCTTTTTTGACGACAGAGCTGTCGACGGTGGAGGTGGCGACTCCGAGATGGACGATGAAGAGGTTGAGGAGGTGATGAAGAAGGTTTCTTGGTGAGCTTATCTTCACGGGAGAAAACCTTTGACAGCAAAGCAGTGGTGGGAATGCAGGATTGGAAGGAGCAGGAGAGAGAGATATTTGATGGAGATTGTTAAATGGCCCTATTGGACTGGTCTTACGTTAAGCTTAACGTAAGACCGTCTTTTATAAGACTTTGTGTTATTAGTATTATTATATTATTATTATTATTTATTTTTATATCATTATTATTAAGTATTATTATTATCTGTATACTATTTTTTTATTATAACTTTATTCATTATTATTACTTGTATCATTAGGGGGAAATGGTTTAGGTCAAAAACACAAATAAACTCGCGTTTTCAGTCCATAATCCAATCAAATCACGTCAAAATGATTTATGATGTAATTTTGACCCAATCATTATTTCATTACTAAATATTAATATATAATTAAATCTAATAATTAGAATAGTAATATTAATTTAATTCTTAGATATTTTTGTTATTATATAATCATCATCAGGTAGTAATATATTATTACAAAGACTATAAAATAATTATTATTAATTATCATTATAATCATTAATCATTATTATTAATTTATAATAATTATTATTATTTATTTATAATTATTATTATTATTTATTTATAATTATCATTTAAAAATATCCAAAATACAATTATTATTATTCATTAATAATTATTCATTATTATTACCTATTATCATAAATATTATTTAATATTCATATTATTGTTTTTTAAATATTATATATATATTTATTAAATTCAATTCAATTTAGTTCAGTTCAGTTCAGTTCAGTTCAGCGCCAATCAGTTCAGTTCAGCTCCAATCAGTTCAATTCAGTTTAGTAGTTTTCAGAAAATCTAAACAGGCCCTAATTGTTGTTTTAAGTATTGTAATTGTTTCCTTTATTCATTACTACTTTTCTTTTCCAGGAAATACTATTATAAAAATAAGTTGTTTAAATTTTTTTTCTTGTAAGATTGATTAACTAAGGAATAATTGTTAGTATTGATACTAGATTAGACCCGTGCAAAATGCAAGTGAAATTCTAATTGTTCGGGCAAATTAAAAGTCCACGTGATACAAAAAGTTATTGGATTTTTTAGAATAATGTTATCCCGTAAAACTCAGTCAAGAGTAAACGATTGTGATTTGAGTATTTTGGGTCACGTTTTTAAGTAAATCTATGACAAAAAAGTTTCAATACATTATTCCCTAGTTATGTGATTACTAAGTATAGACTGATACCCCCAATGTTTTTATTATTTAACTCGAGAATTTCAAACTCATTCTTCTATTTTTATAATCCAGCCACGAACCACAACCACCATCACCAGCCACCACAACCACCGTCATCCACCTTGAAACTTCCACCAAACCCCAAATCACCACCAACCACTGCCAACCATTCCCAAAACACCACCAACACCCTGAAACCACCTCTTCCTCACTGAGAACCACCACCCAAATTCGCCCAAAATACCACCACCATCATGGCCGAAACAATGAGCCCAACAACCACACCATCCCCATTTATGATTTATGCCTTTTAAATAATTAAGTAGAAATTACGTTTCTCGAAATACGTACTTCTTATTGTTGCCTGTTGGTACATAGAATTAATCACATAGCATAGGCGTTCTCTCTACCCCTTCACTCTCTCCCTGCTGCATAAGGAACAATCAAAATGGAGCAAAATCAAAAGCCATCTTCTTCGAGATCTTATCAATTCCATCCAGCTAAAACAGCCATAACCGATCTGTTCAACCTTTATTTAGGGGTAATTTATGCTTTTGCTTCACCTCTCTTATTCCATTCTTTCTTTTTAAGACACCTCGATTCTCAAGTATTCTTGTTTGTTTTGTTGTTTTGGGGTTATCTTATAGAGAAGTTCGCGTCAAAAATCTGAAGAACAGCCACCGTAAGTTTCGCTTTCAATTCGCAGGTTTTCGCCTAATTTATGTTAGTAAATTAGGTTATAACAATGACAAAATACGAAAATAATAAATCCCGCAATACTACTTTAATGCATGTAACAGTACACTTTCCGTGCAATATCGACCAAGCACAAGTAATCTAAGTTACTTACCTATTTTTAGATTTTTACAGACAAATTATTCAAGTTTAGGTACTTTAATTCAATATTTTAGCAAGAAGATACAGTAAGAAACATCTACAGGTTTGCAATGGAAGGAGAGATAAGATGGACTTACAGAATAACCATCATATGACCTCAAGAAATCTTTCTGGCTTGAGCTCTTCCGTAATCCTCTTTGCTGATCAGAACATGTTGGCTGCTTTAGAGGTTTTAGTTTGCTCCAAGCGTTCAGTTCAGGGTTGTCATGGCTTCTGTTTTTCTGAATATATCCATTCTGTAATTCCGAACATAAAAAATCTTGTTATTCAGAAATTTTTGTCAACAATCAAGTATTAAAATTGTTAATTAGATATTGCGCAAATCAGCAACTTTGTTGCACAAACATCAATTAGAATGGAAATTCAAGAGGCATAAGTGCTTGCAGCAAGTCTCTCAACTAGATAATTTTGATGATTGTGATGGCTTTCTCAAGTCATTAACTTTTCCAATGATACAAAATAAATTCTTGAGGAACCTTCAATTTAGCCTCAGAGCACTTTGTTGCGGACAACTTTATCTGGCCAGATGCAGCAACAAGCTCTGAGGTGGTCTCAATGATCCAGTTCACAGTATCCAATTTGAACGAAAGCGCTCTGAAACAATGTATTTTTGAACTTCTTTGACGGGCACGTTAGAGGCCACAAGTGTAAATTTGACACAACCTCAGAGGTCTTCAGTGGTAAATTATCATGATCAGCAGATTGCAATTTGTGGGCTTTAGAATAAATTCTATTAGTTAAAATTGATATAATGATCATCTAAATGTTGAAAGATTGAAGGATTCACACTCCTAACGAATTAACCCTTACAAAGTGTAACAGACTAGGAATTAACCCTTACCAACAGTGTAACAACTAACAGAGAACCAGGACCCTTTCCAATATTCACTTTTTTGTTTCCTTATTAGAGATCAACCTTTTTGCAGGATACACAGAGATAGAGAGTCGGACACAAATGACTATAACATTAGTTAATCTAGTAAGAGACAAATTCCCCATATTCTCTTGTAACTCCATTTCTTTTTCCTAATCTTAAAATAAATCCTTAGAAACTGTCCAGTTACCTTTGAGTATTCCTATTGACCTAAATACTCCCTAAATTTTTCTTAGTTGTTCTACAGTTCCACTTGCCTTTTCACAATCTCCAATCCACCTTTATTCATCAATATCTTTATTCACAATTTTTTTTAAAAAGGCTTAAAAAATACACATTGAAACGAGCTAACAAGATTCGTTATTATATTATGTTTGACTAGGAGAAAAATACGGTAAAATTTTACAAGCTTAACCAGAAAAATAAGAAGTGGTATAACTAACAGACAATATTTCCTATAAATTTTTGAGTAATCCACATTCTGGAATTACTGCAAACTCCCAAGCCAGTCCAAGATTTCCAAATGTTGGTAGGTAGTATTCCACTTTAAACCACTTGGAAACTGATGCATACAATCTTTTCCGTCAATATTTGCATTTAGGATAGCTTCCTGATTTCAATGCATAGGTTAACATCATTATGCCTTCACTTTAAACACATTATTACGAGTTTTCTTTTCATCAGTGATTATCTTTTGACTTTTTATAACCACCTGAAGTCATTGGACACCAGTTAAAATTTAGAAAAAGTGTACAAGAATCATCCATTAGCTTGATACTTTGAAGTGTTTCGACATTTTGAATGTAGCAGTATCCGAAAAATGTCAAATTGTTGGGAATAGAATTAATTTTGAGGAAAAAGAAATTTGGCCAACTCGAGTGAGGATAAATGCGAGTGTTGGGAAATTAGAAAGGTGGAAAGTAATTAGTGAGAGATATTATCAAATGATTCAGAAAACTGGCTTATTTGCATAATTCCCCAATATTTGAGTTTCGGAAAATTTTCAGGAGTTTGGACCCTATCAAAGTTTTGGACAATATTGAAACTTGTCTTTCAGAAATAATTGATGACAGTGTAAGAAAACATGTATACAAGTTTTACAAAAATAAATTAATGGTTGAAACAGTGGAAGAGAAAAATGATGGATGTGTGTGACGATATGCTGAATAAGGTAGTTTTCAATAGAGCAAACAAAATTCACAGTCGTGAATATTGCTTTCTCCTCTACTTAAAATCATCTAATTGCGGTTTAAATTAGTATTAGAAATATTATCATTACGCATTAGCAAGATAAAGAAGCGAGGAGTAGATTGGCAACTTCCTAAGATTAGCAACTACCAACATAAAGTATTATGGTTGAAGCACACTATATATTAGCAAGACAGCTGAAGGAAACTCGCCAATCACTTACAGCCTTGTAAAATGACAATTTATACATTAACTTACGTCAAATTAAAATAAGTTAAGCTTATGGCAACATGTCGATAGTTATTAAAAAGGGAAAAAAATTGTACTAAGGTAAATAAAATGATATACAGTTAAGACAATGTAGGAATTGGATGACGGAGCGAGTGATAAACGGGTGATGGGTTGGGTGATGGATGAAACTTTCTCACCCGAATTCCATCCATCAACCGTCACTCATTCACCCGCCACCCGTCAATCATCCATTTAATTCGGTTTTTCATCCTTTTTGGTTTTTCGGTTGGAGCGCGGGTGATGGGTCATCCACTGGATATTGCCATCTCTAAAGATACTAAATGTTGTAGTTCATATCTTTACCTTTTTCATAATATCAAAAACAATTGATGGTCTCACAAGTGGAAAAAATAGCAATTGCTGCAGTCCATTAGCGGCGGGCTACTTGAGCAGCCCGTAGCTAAGATTCATTAACTACGGGCATCTTACACAGCCCATAGCTAAGTTCCATTTTGTTGCGGGCTTCGCTTAAGGCTCGCAGTTAAATGCCCAAAATTGCATAGCTTGAGGCGGGCTTAGTTAAAGCCCACAGCTAAATTCCCAAAATATTTAGTAAAAGCAACAATGGGCTGCCAAATCCCTAATATCATCGTTCCATTGCTTTATCAGTGTTTCATTCCTCTAAGTTCGTCCCTCTGAAATCTACGACCTTCTCAGGCGAAGTTAACACACCCAACTACATTGCTACCGACGTTCGTCCTTCTCAAATCTACGGCGTCCCGTTCCATTCTCAAGCGTTCCTATCTAAGGCAAAGTTCGTCAAAGGTCGTCCCTATGGAATTCGACTTCATCGGGTAAGTCTTCTCACCTTACTTGCATAAAATGAATTTGAATGGGATTTAGGAGGGAAAAACTTAGTTGAAAAAGATGGCGTATTTTGGAATATGGGTAGCGTTGAGATACGACAAAATTAAATTAGAAGTTAATTTATTTCTACTACTATAGATTGGAAAATGCCATTAAAATGAGTTATGAGCGCCACTGAGCAGAGAAAGAGATGAGACCTTAGTTGAGTAGAGCCACAAATAATTGGCTAAGACTGGAGGGGATTTTGATTTTTGAACGTGTTTGCAAATATATCAAACCTATATTAATTTACATTGATAACACACCCAACTACATTGCTACCAACGCTTAATCATTGCCAATTATTAGTGGATTAGATCAGTTCTAATGACTTGCCAGCCTCTTGTGCACTGCCATCACTTTGGAATTTTGTAATGTCTTCGTTTGGCTTGATTTTTTTTTATTTATCTTTTTGTTAATTTCTGATAATTATGGAATTTTTTGGTGATGATTTGATGAACAGTTGAAATTGAGGTGGTATGGATCAAATAACGCGGTGATATATCCAAGGTGTAGTTTGCATCGACAATCTACTTATGGTGATGCTCAGGTGAATTTGTTTCTCAATTGATATATGTGCTCCATTCATTTCTCTTAACTTGGAGATGAAGTTATGAGATGGTATTGATTGTTTTCCCTTATTTGTATTCGATACTGCAACCAAAATGTAGTAGACATGTCAAAAATCGAGCCGACTTGATAACTCTTTATTATGAGTTGTGTGATTTATTATGAGATTTATTTGGTAAAATTGATCTATGATTGAATCCTGAATAGGTAAATTGATGGAGAAATCACATTTTCTATATGAATGTTTTCCTGGCACATTGTTCACGTATTACTCTGAATTGAGCTGTTAAATAGATATGCGTCTTCTCAGGTTTTGCTAGAGGCTTATTGATAAGGCACTTTGAACTGTTAGAACATGTGACTTAATTTAGGGAAGTTCGTGTAAGTTGGTTGTGCTCGTACTTTTGGATGAGAGAGAGCAAGATAAAAAGGATGATAGGAGGGAAGAGGTGGCATTTGGGATTGATTTTGTATCATCTTTTTTACTCCTATATGTTGTTCGGCTTCTCGGTGCTTATGGGATGATTGCGTCACACAAATATTACACTTATTTTTAAAATGAATGCTTATTATTTCATCTGGCACCATCTCATGATACTATACAGGTTTGGTATGTTTAAGTTTCTGTCTTATTCAGCTACTCGCTATTAGCTGCATAAAAGAACCCTGTCGATCATACTTCTGCACAAAATAAGGGAAGAAATCTGCATAGAGTAGTCTTCTAGCTCGTGTTCTTTATATCAAATTTAAATAATGAGGCTGTATTACTGCTTGAATTAAGCATGATTTTCTCGATTTTTAAAGAGCCTTTGCTGAGCAGACATTGGCAGCATGGAATGGAGCCCAGATATGATCACAGAATGTTAGACTTCCATGGGGCTGTATTCCATCAGCTAAACAGGCTTGCTTGCTTGGCTTTACTACAATTTCCTTGTCTTATGGATTAATAAATATGTCTTTTTGCGATTCTTCTAGGGACTACCCGGCCAGGCTCAGCGAAATGAAGGATATTATGGATATCTTCAGGTACGATACCTATGGATTTGTTGCTGATCCTCAAGACCCTAACATGTATTATGCTAATTATGTTGCCGGCTATGGAAAGTTCCAGCAAACACAATAGGTGAATTTACTTGTGTTTTTCTATCCTATGTTAGCGTATGCTTGTTTTATATTGGCTATTCATACTCTCTATTTCTATCTCTCTCTCTCTCTCATGTGTGCACGTGCTTAGTTGTGCCTTCGCCAGTGTCTGAACATTTATGCTTTCAACAGGGTGGGGATGCTCACAGCTAAACGAGTTGGGCAGGCCAGCTCTAATTTTAATGTCATAGATTTCTGGTTCAGTTCGTCAGTTCCTTCAATTATGTAATTCTTGATGTGATTTTGATCTGAATCTTTTGTTTCAAACATGGTTTAATATCCTAAATTGATTTACTGTTCTTTAAACAATTCTGTTTGAGTTTCACATCTGATCGGAAAATTGTTATATGATTCTCTTAAGTTATTCTCTCAATTTGATCTTTTGTAACTTTCTATCATTCATAAATGAAGGTTTTGGAGTTGGCCGGAACACAACAAGGGACAACAAGAAAACAAGCATCGCCCCGCATCACATTCAGCTCGCTGCAAGAAATGATGTGTAAGGAATGATGAGGAGCAGGCTATCTGTAATCCCCCGTAATTTTATGAATTTTATAAATATATTCAAAGTATATTTATAATCATTTTCATATCTATTTTATTTAATTATTTAAGTGTTGATTATCTTAAAGTCAAATGATTGCTTAAATATTTTAAATAATCATTAATATTTAGTGGGTTGTATTTTAAGTATTGAATATGTTATTAATTGTTTTGTGTTGTGTTTAAAATAATTTTAATATTGGGTTGAGGAGCCCAAAGCTTTTAATTAGAGTTTGATGTTCAACTTGAGCCCAAACCTAAGCCTAACCTAATTGCCATAGGTTTTAGGCAAAACCTATAAATACCCCCCAAACCCCAAGTTTGCACACTTTTATTTTATCTCTTTTTCCTCTCCTCTCACTCGTCCGCCTCTCCCTCTCTCCGTCGTTTTTCGTGCCGTCGGCCGGACCACTATACTCCCTCAACTCACTCGTTTCTCCGTCCACCGCACACCATACTCACTTTCTCTCTCCCTTCGTCGTGCGTGAAACCGCCACCAGCCGCGCACCACACGCACCCTCCTTCGCATAGCAGCAGCGCAGCCAGCTGCCACGCGTGTTTCCCACGCGCCGACTACCAGCCACGCGCCTCCCCGCGTTCTTGTCCTCTTCGTGTTTTCCGGTTTTTCGTGGTTTCTTTGGTTATTTCTTAAACTGTATCCTCTATTTAATGTTTAACTAAAGTTTTAATATGAAGTTTTAATTTTTATGAGTTTAATATGTTTTTTAAATAAAGTCGAAAACCTTATTATTCGAACTTTTAAAAATCTGATTTTTATTTATTGTGAATATAATTTAAATATCAGATTTATTAATTAAAGTGAGTTTTAAGTATGAAAGTAACGATTTTTGAGGTTTTAAAACCTAGATTTATAAGTATTATATTTAAGGTTGTGAAAGGTTGGAACTTTGATGTTTGTAAAGTATTTTAAAACGAGTTTTGAAGCGTTTTAAAATAAATTATATTGCTGTGAATTAATTAGGATATTAATTCATTGTTGTATTATTGTTTTGGTAGGCGGAGAATTTACTTTAGGTGATTTCTAGAGTTCTAAAGTGGCCTCTCACTTTGTCTACACAAGGTACGTACATGTCCTTATGTGTTAGACTAGTATCATGTCCTAAGGATTTGTATTATTTATAGTTCATGTATAGGGAATCCTTTTATGGTTCATACGTGGCTATTGGGTTGGAATTACGTGTTGTTGAGCATGTTAATTGCCTTTATGATTTATTACATGATTGAATGGGTGTTTGATTCAAGCATGTTGTTTGGAAGTGTTTATATTTTGATCCATCGTGTGATGTGGATTAATATTATTTATTATTGGATTATGGAGTTTGGTTTTGTTTCCCTTAATGGATATTTTATTACTTCTCAAAGGCCGAGGACTTTGTGAGTAAGTTGGACTATTATTGGTTATTATTATTTTATTACTTCTCAAAGGCCGATGACTTTGTGAGTAAGTTGGATTATTATTGGTTATGGTTATTTTACTACTTTGCAAAGACCGAGGGCTTTGTAAGGTATGTATATTTATTTTCTTTGGACATCTGATTGTTGATTTAAGTCAACAAACAAATTTGGAGGATTAATTCTTGGTCAATTGGAATTGTTTGATCACTTAATTAATCCTAAGATAAAAGAGGAATATTTGTTGTATTCATGTTATGTGTTGGTTGTCTGTTTAGAGTCCAACATCGAATAATTTATTAATACTTAAAGTGGAAGTAAATAGCAATAGCTTTAAACTTGTGCACGTCTGAAGTTCTGGACTAGTACGAGTTGGAGTACATGGTGGTAGCCCATGGCTTTTCTTGGGGTCGGATTGATCACCGTACCCTATTTTATTTTTAAAGGTTCCTCGATATCGTAGGTCAAGGGGTTATAGAGTCGAGCCCGTAACTTGGGCTTCTATTTTGAAGACTGGTTTTGGTTGGACAACTCTATCCATTGTCTATTTAATTTACTAAATGATTATCATGTTGTATGTCTTGCGTAGTCAAGTCTTATTTTACGAGTTGAAGTCTTGAGGTATTTTTATTGATCATGTTTTATTGCTTAGTAGTATCATGATTAGGTTTCGTGTTTTATTTTATTTATCTACTCAACTTTGCTCATTGCGTGCTTTTCTGTATCTCGATCATGGTTGTGCCTACTGATCCTGTGATGACCCTTTATTAGCGAGCAATTTTCAATTGAGTAATTGGCTACAGGTTTGGAAGGCATGATGCATCGTCTCAATTACTCATTTGGGACTTGGGAAGCGTTGATGAGAGATCATTTTATTACTTTTATTGCTTCCTACCTTTACATTACTTTTATTAAGTTGTTTTATGGATTATTTATTTTAAATGATTTAAGTTGGTTTTGAATTACCTTTCGAGGTTTGGCTAATGATTTGACCATTATAATGTCTTAAGTATTTAATAAAGTTTTATTTAATGATTTTTCGCTGCTATACTCTGAGTAAGCCGATACATTTTCACACGGGCAATAATGCCTTGATAATTCTCTGTTTTAGTTGGGAAAAATATATGTTTTATAAAGAGAGAATTCTCGGGGTGTTACAAAGTGGTATCCCTCTAAGGCATCCTCATAATCACATTCAACTCGCTACAAAGAGAAAAAGGGTCACGAAAGGATGAAATCCCTTCGTCCCTTTCTTTCCCTCTCAGACATCCCATTCGCATCTTCAGTGTTTTTTGTTTCTCGCTCCCATTGATGAAGCATTCTTGTTCGTCTGAAGTTCGTGGTCCTCGTCCTCTTTCCCATTGAAGCTGCTTTTGGTTTGGTTTGCTTTCGTCGTTCAATTTTGGTTTGCTTTCCTGATTGTTTTGGCATTAGATTGGAGGGATTTAATTAAACAAAGTTTTGTCAATCTCTGTAATTGTTGAACTCATGTTTTTGTGGGAGGGTGGATCAATATTTATGGTGGTCTTGTCTTTTGAGTCGAGGATCTGACAACAAGTTTCTATCTAACTATATTCCTACTGGGAGTTGATTTTGGCTTCTGATGATCCAAGTGTTATTGTTCTCGTAAATGATCAGACGCAAATTTTTGCTGGTTAAAGTTGTTTCTCTGGATAGTACTGATATCTACCATCCTATCGTTCTTTAAAATTAACCTTTACAGGGTACTGTAAAGCGAGAAACACATTTTACTTCCCAGTGCCTTGCTGACACGGTCGTTGCACGTGCCAAATTATAAACCTAACTTAGCCTAGTTTAGGGCAAGAAAGGGTCGATTCCACGAGGAAGCAAGGATTAGCAAGGTTTGAAAGTAATTAAGCGAGCTAAGCCTATTTTTAGTGATTTTTGAGATTAATCGATTAACTAAGAAACTAAGAACGAATTAGCTAACAATTAAAGTAGATGATTGAGTTTAACAATAATAGGAAGACACTAGGGATAGGGGAATCACTAGTTAACCAATTGCTAACCTATTTGTCAAGTCAAGGGGATTTATTAGGATCAACTAAGGGACTAAGTCACTCATATGTTTCCTAATTACTCTGTCGAGCTAATTAGGAGGACCTAATCAACCAATTTTACCTATTCTCATGGTAAAATTGGTCCATCAAGTATTTCCAACTTCCTCCTGACTCTCGTACAAACCCACATTTTCCAAGTACTGCAAGACCGCGGTTCTCACATAGCGATTCGATTAAGGTCCTAGGAATCCTAACACCTATTCTCATGGTGAAGTCAACCTATTGACTAGTCTAAGGTCCATCAAAAGCTTCATCTCTCAATCCTTCACTTTTGATCCCCAAATCAAGTTCAAATGATGATCAAGCAATTAAACTAGCAAATTAATAGGCTAGACAACCTAATTTCACCTAAATCTAACCCCCTAACTTGACTTTTGAGGTCAACTCATGATCATCCTAGGTCATCCCCTACTTCTAGCTACGAAATTACTCTAAAGCCATAAAAGAAGTAAAATAAAAAGCTTGAGATGTTAATGGAAGATCAACAATGGTGGAAAACATGAAAACAAACCAATAGGCAACTAATCACTACTAATCAAAGGCTAAAACAAAATAAAGCAAGTAATAAAGCAAATAAGGGAAAGAGATAGAAGAAATACTCTAAATAGATGAAAATCAGTGGAAAAACTCCATGGAAATACCTTCAAAAGCTTCAATTTGGTTTCAAGATCTACATAATTATAAGATTATTACAAAATTGGTTTTATACCCCGTAGAAATAAGGGAAAACCGTAAAAGAAAAAACAAAATTACGGAGCCTGGGCCCTGGAGCGCCCGCTCCTCACACGCTCCCGGGTCGCTCCATGTTCCTGCCTCTCTGTCTTCATTTCTTGACCCATGGAGCGCCCGCTCCCTCTCCTATGGAGCGCCCGCTCCCCTGTTATGAGCCTCTTTCTTGCTTGTAAATCTTCAAAACACTCAAGGCAAACATTAGATGGGGGAGGGGGGTATGCATATGCAAATGCAATAACTTATATGCACCCTAACTATATGCAAATGAAGTAAACTAAATGCTAAACATGAGATTATAAGAAATGATGAAAAAGGGAAGGAAAAAGGAAACTAAATGACCTAAAATGCATCTAAATGCCCTAAAACTACATGCAAATAAGTGAACCTAAAGTCCACTTATCACCTGCGAATGAGATTGTCTAAAATTGAGGAAGCTGCAAAGTCTTTAAACTTCAACGTTTTTAAGAAAATTATAAGGTAAATACTGATGATTCCATATCATACTATCTTATATCAATTTTTCTTGGTATAGTATGCTTAGTCTTCAGACTCATGCGAAAACTACCTTATGACTTATGCTTATACGTTATCTTCCTTTCGATCCTTTCCAATTAAAGCTAAAAGGTCGTACAAGTGGGAGGAAGGGACTCTTTATCCTGGTTCCAACAAGGTGTTAGGATCAAAAAGCCTTCAACAAAAATCGAACCTGCCAGACCCATGGTTTCACGAGTGTCACGTAAACTCCAGAAATATATTAGCCAATCCTTCTGATTCTTTATCTTATGTTTATGCTCCACTCACATTTCAATGCGACGTGGAAGACTCATCATAATCATTATAAGATTTATAAAACATTTGTAGCTGCTCCCCCTCCCTTGGTATGGGTGCCTTTGAAGCTACAGAATTATGAACCATCTGTTGAAAAACTTTCGCTCACACAGAGTGCTACAGGCTGATGACTAATAGTGGTCTGCCCTCGATAAAATCCTCTTAGCTAAGCCCTCTATATATCATCAGCTGCTTCAGATTCCGTGCTGCAATAAGGAGTCGCGTGTTAAAAAGTCTTCCTCCCAATATTCAGACAAATGTTAAAGCAAGCACAAATGTGAGAAAGAGAGGTAGTACTTCTTTGAAAACTACTTGACTAATTCCGTAATCTATTTAGAGTTTGGGAATTAGTAACTTATACCTGTCATCTCTTAAATCTATTTTCCAATCCTCTTTGTAGATCTTCTTGCTGAAAACAGAAACATGATTTACCAGTACCTCTAGATGCAAAGGAAGCTTACGCAGATGAGTCTTACAGCAACAGAGCAGAGGGCTTACAAGAAAATAGTTGACAACTTTTCTTACTGTTCACTTACAATAAATTGTAATTACAACCCTTGGTCTTTGTTCTTAATAGTCTTGTGCTTTTTGTAATGCTTCAAACCAATCATTGGCATACTTTGAAGGTCAAGTTTGAAGGTATGACTGCATATATCTTATAAACTATGCCATGTGATTATACTTGCAATGAGTAGAATTATCTTTTACGCTCGTCGTATTAATGCATTGTTGTTGTTTAAGAAAAGCTTGATGTTATATTGAATGATCTCTAAAAAATAATGTGAAAAATTGGTGGAAGCATATGAAAGAGAGACAAATCTGCTGGTCAAGCAGGGTGGCAGCAGGCGGGAAGAGCACCATAGTGTGAGGGGCTGGTAGTAGCCACTGCCAGATTTTTTTTATTATATAAAAAAATACATTAGCTGCGGGCCTCACCTTATAGCCGCAACAAATGTTTGTCAGTAGTTGCGAACATGTACACAGCTAATGTTTTTTTACATTAGTTGCTCCTTCAATATCTACGTCTTCTATTACGCAGCTATTGATGGTTTGATGCCCGCAGCAACATGGTATTTTTCCACTAGTGTCAATACACCTCAATAACCTAATAAGTTTGTGCATCTTTGGTACCAAAGTTTATCATGCTTATTCAAGACCATAAAAAGTTTTATAGAAAACATACATGATTACGAGCCGATGGACTAATAAACTCTAGTGGTTGATGCATATGCATTAAATTATTTCTTAAAGATACATCAAGTTAATTAGGAGGAAGAGCTAAACAACAGTGGCAAGCTTCTCTAGTGAATCAATGTCTCATCACAAGAAACACTACTGTATTGGAATTTGCATTGACAGTGAACCACTATTAGAACATGACTTATGTTGAAAGTGTCGCTTGCTCCATTTTTTTTGGTACGAAGAAGTGGCCCGAACCCCGCTCGGGTCCTATTGGGCCAGACACTTTGAGAGAGGGGGAATGATAATAAATCCTACTCTCAAAGTGCCCTAGTGGGGATTGAACCCCCAACCTCAGGGTAGGAAGACTCACTCCTTTTCACTAGACCAAACCTTGCTTGGTAAGTCGCTTGCTCCTTATGATATTAGTTTTGGCAAGAAGTGAAACTAAATCATGAGTTTAATTTTTGATGGAGAGTATTTTCCATGGCAAGTTTCAAGATTAGTCCAGTATGTACGAGCATGGGTGGAGGATATTTGAGATGCCGTAATGCCAAGAAAATTGTATTACGGATAGGCTTGAAGGTGTCACTCTTACTTCAGGTGTCAATATCAAGGGGAGCAAGGGTGGCTCAAGTGGAGGCTGGCAAGGTAAGGAGCTTTTGTTTTGATTGCAAGGTTGTGTTGGTGGCAAGTTGCTTGTGTTCAACATAGACTATTGTAGCGTTGGTGAGGGACTATACTTATGAGTTCGCAACATGTTGCTAAGGGATATTAACAACAATAAGTGGGTCAATAGGAGAAACATGGTGCATATTGGGTTGTAAGGGAAGTTGAGGCTATAGTTTGGGAAACCATAGGCAATTGGGCTATAAATTTTTGCATTAGGGGATGAGAGAAATTTAAATTGCCTAATAAATCATACAATTTAGTGAGGGATCAATATATTGGTGAAATGCGAAGGATGCTTCGTTTAACACCACATGACGATATAAGATAATATTGTTGTGTAATTAATTTAAGCATATATATGTTTTATGATTAGTGGGGTCCTCTAGGAAAGCATAGGTAACGAGACAGGAGAGAGTTTGGATAATGCAATTTAAGAGAAATTGCATGTAACATAGACATCCCAACCCTCATAACTACAAAATATCACCAAATGCACATTTAGGACAAACAATTAGTCTCATAAACTAATACAATCGTTCTCGTATACTCTATCTACTCTCATGCCCACCCTATGAGACTTTCTAAAAACTATTCCTAATTGACACTGGTGTATATTAGAAAATGAGCTTCCTAAAAAAGTTTGCTTGTATCTTGATATCACGTATTTATATAGACTTTTCTCCCTTATTTACAAGCTAATTTGTGCGTCATTGGAGCTCTTGGGAGCTATTTTATGCTAACTATCGTATATAGTTGTGGTTTTGTGTTTTAGTGTTGAATTGCAGGTTTTAGGGAGTTTTCTCCTTATTCCCGAGCCATTTGGAAGCAACCACGACTTTACGAGATGTTAAGAGGCACTTAGGATGGCTCACGGGCTTTATGGGTAGTTTAGGAGGTCCCAAGATCTCTAAACGTGATGAATTGAGAGCCAAAGAGTCAAAAAGGAGATTTCCGTACTCTGATCGGGCAGAAATGGCCCGATCAGGCGAAAATATATTGATCGGGTATAGAAGTTGCGGACCCGATCGGGCAAGCGTTGCCCGACCCGATCGGGCGAGGAGCCACCTCCCCAGACCCGATTGGGCACCCGCTGCCCGACTCGATCGGGTCCCCTCCATTTAAGTTGGTGCTGCTGTGCGTATCAAAATGCAGCGCTGACCTTGTTCGCTGAAGACCCGATCACATACCCGATTGGGTGCTGGATTGGGTTGGCCAAGACTTCGCTGATTGATTGCTGCGCTACTTCTACGCGAAGCCCAAGAACAAAATATGGTGATTTGTGTGTGGGCCCGATCGGGTGGCATTTGGCCCGATTGGGTCCTGTGCAATTTTATTGCGGATTCGTCTTTTTAATTCCGTTTTTAGCTAGACTTGAGGGGTATTATAAATACCTTTTCCTCATTATTTTAGAGATATCTTTTATTATCTTAGACTCTAGTTTATTCCTCATTGTTTTTAGCTTAGTTTAAACACTTTAGATTAGATTAAAGGTGATTGAACCTATTCGATTTCAATAAAAGTTCCTGCTTTCTGTCGATTGGTATTCTTCTTTACTCTAATCTCTTTTATTATTCTTAATTGCTTAGCTTAAGTATTTAATTATTCATGCAATTATTAGGGTTTCATAATAGTTTTGTTGTTGTTAATTCAATTATGAGTGAGTAGTTCTTATTCTAGTGTGTTAGATAGGAAAGCCATGTTTATACCATGATTGTGATTTAGATTTCTATCAATTTCTAGGGCTTGATTAGGGTGATTGTGATGTGGTTTGTTCTTATTGAGTAATTAATGTCAGTGTACAATGTCATTGATTGCTTGTGGTTAATAGTTGTTTGCACAGATCCGTCTTACGACTAGAGGCCTAGGACACGTCAGTAGTTCTGATTGCGTTAGTGAACATGCGGCGTATGTTGAACTATGAGCGTTGAGGCTTAACCATAGCTCAACACATGCTCTAATCCCCCGACTCTTGACTTAGGTTTTGATATTAGTCGACCCTATTTGATTGCTATAAGCATGGTGGACCGACCTAATACCCTAGGTTTTTAGTCCATAGTTAATTCCTCGATTTAATCCGTCTTCTTCAGTTTAATCATTAGTTCAGTTAATTCTTCCCTGATTTCATCTGGAGTAGCTGATTGATTGAATATTAATTTAGAAACTCTGCCTCCCTGTGGATTCGACCCTGCTTCCATTGACTACCATAGTTAGAGGATTGTAGGTTTATTTTTGATTAGGTGATACGACTAAATCCTATCAAATTTTGGCGCCGTTGCCGGGGAGACGGCTAGTTTTCTAAGTTTTGATTTGATTATTTGGTCTACTTCTCTGTGCCTCATTGGAACTTCATTATTCCCATTGAGGTACGTTTTACTGCTTCTTTTTATTTCTTTTGTATGCCCAGGTCTCAAAGAAACGGTTCCCCCATCCCAGCGGATCCCGATCTTACTAGGACAATCAGGCGGATTCGAAAGAAAAATTAGAAAGAAAAGCAGTCTGTTCAACTGAACACCTCTGGAACAGACACCTTAAGTTCAGTTATGTAAAAATCACTGAAGTCATATGGGGTGCCCAACCCAGATGGTCTTTCTACTGGACCACCAATGCCCACCATCGCCGCTAACAATTTTGAGATTAAGCCTGGACTCATCAGCATGGTTCAGCAAAATCAGTTTGGTGGGCATCCTACTGAAAACCCGACAAATCATCTGCAGCGGTTTCAATAGTTTTGTCGAACCGTAAAACATGCCGGCGTCACTCCAGATCAACTCAAAGTCATGTTGTTCAAGTTTTCATTGAGAGATAGAGCCCAGAAATGGTTGAACGACGTGAAAGAAACAGAATGGAGTGAGATTTCTGCTGCGTTTCTGAGAGAGTACTATCCACCCACAAAGACAGCAGAAATCAGAAATAAACTAGCCACGTTTTCCCAAGAGCCTGATGAAACACTACGGGAAGCGTGGGCTAGGTTTAGAGATTTACAGAGAGAGTGTCCACACCACAACATGGACAAATGGTTCTTGACGCAGACATTCTACAATGGTCTGCAGCCCCAAACGAAGAGTATTGTTGATTCGTCTGCAGGAGGAGTTTTTCTGGATAAGGAAGTGGATGTAGGCTATGAGTTTCTATCAAACCTCGCAACCAATGATCATTCCACTTCCCAAAGCCTCACGAGGAAGGTACTGGAGGTAGATGCCATTGCATTATTGACTTCGCAGATAGCGAAGCTGAGTCAGCAGATTAACACCTTCAGCTCCTCTTCCTCAGCAACACCTCCTTTGAGTATAAATGCTATGTTTGCTGTAGCACCCATTACCTCATCTTACTGCGAGGTATGTGGTGTCCAGGGTCACTTTGGACATGACTGTCAGTTCAGTCAACATCAGATGGAGCAGGCAAACGCATTTCACAAAGACCACAAACCTTCCCCCTCCACATGCCTAACAAAACCAGCAAAATTATCAACCTCCACCTCCACAAAATCATCCTAAACCCTCTTACTATCAAACCCCACAAAATTTCCAAAGACCACCACCACAAAACTTCCACAAGCACAATAATTTCCAAACTCCACAAAATTTTCCCACCCCACCTCCACAAAACAATAACCCACAAGAGCCTAGCAATGCTGAACTGATGAAACTAATATTGTCTATGCAAAAGACAAATGAGGAAGCACAGAGGGCCCAAGAGAAGCACATCAAACTTCTAGAGGCTCAAGTTGCACAATTAGCAAGCACAAATGCTCAGAGGCGTCAGGTGGAATTGCCAAGGCAACCCGTTCAGAGAGAACATGTCAATGCCATCACTCTTCGTAGTGGCATTGCATATGATGCCCCTCCGTTGCCCGTTGATGAGGTAACCCCAACTGCGGGGAAGAAGAGGGTGGTAGAGGAAGGAAAAAGGAAGAATTCGACGTCTGAAGTCGATTTGTCTGCAGAAGCTGAACAGACATGGAAGAAAAAGGAGAAGGTTTCTGAAACGCCTTTTACACCAAGGCTACCTTTTCCTCACAGGATGCAACAGTCAAAGGTCGATCAGCAGTTTGGTAAGTTCTTGGCTATGGTCAAGAACCTTGAGGTAACGATTCCATTCACAGATTTAATTACCCAAGTGCCTATTTATGCCAAATTTCTGAAAGGCATGATGCAATTATTAGGGTTTCATATTAGTTTTGTTGTTGTTAATTCAATTATGAGTAAGTAGTTCTTTTTCTAGGGTGTTAGATAGGAAAGCCATGTTTATACCATGATTGTGATTTAGATTTCTATCAATTTCTAGGGCTTGATTAGGGTGATTGTGATGTGGTTTGTTCTTATTGAGTAAATAATGTCAGTGTACAATTTCATTGATTGCTTGTGGTTAATAGTTGTTTGCACAGATCCGTCTTACGACTAGAGGCCTAGGACACGTCAGTAGTTCTGATTGCGTTAGTGAACATGCGGCGTATGTTGAACTATGAGCGTTGAGTCTTAACCATAGCTCAACACATGCTCTAATCCCCCGACTCTTGACTTAGGTTTTGATAGTAGTCGACCCTATTTGATTGCTATAAGCATGGTGGACCGACCTAATACCCTAGGTTTTTAGTCCATAGTTAATTCCTTGATTTAGTCCGTCTTCTTCAGTTTAATCATTAGTTCAGTTAATTCTTCCCTGATTTCATCTGGAATAGCTGATTGATTGAATATTAATTTAGAAACTCTTTCTCCCTGTGGATTCGACCCTGCTTCCATTGACTACCATAGTTAGAGGATTGTAGGTTTATTTTTGATTAGGTGATACGACTAAATCCTATCATATCTATAGTACATGAAAATCATATAGAGCAATCATATGGGTATTACACACCCTCACTTGAGATTTGCAATGACTGTTGATGACTGATCGATATATTCGGTCACATTACCCGTAAGCCAACACCAAAATCCACCCTTGTTAGGATAATAACCTCGGATCTTACTTCCACTTACTTGGCACGCTGCCAACAACTAGTGAGTAAGTAGCGAGAGAAGGATATGCTAGAAATAGTAATTTCACTTTATGTTAAGGAGATTTTATGGGATGCCTTTGATTTACAATGTTGTTAAATTCAACTCGTATTTATTAGCTTACAACCTATTGTGAATCTAAGGGGAGACGATCCGAGCGTTGACACGCCCTATCATCGCTGAAATTATTTATTAAGTTAATGGATTAGGTGTTAATGGATAATAAGCCAAGAAGTGTACGTAATCCTTCCGTGTTATGTGATGTATCAAAACTAAGGTTCGAAACCCCTTGCATGATTTGTCCAATATTTTTGTCCATCTTGTCTTCTCTTTGCAGCTTTAATTTTATCTTTTCTCCTTTTTTTTCCGCCAATCCCTTTCCCCTACTGCTAATTAAGTGCTACCTTTGCTTTATCCCTTCCCAACTTTTTATTTATTTCTATATTTTTAGATGAATTAGATAACCTTTTAATTAGTGAAACACTTTTAAAGTTTATTTACTTTCTTGTACACCCATTATTAAATGTTTTGGCCGAGTTGTGGTAGATAGTCTATTGCATGTTTATAGATTAACCATGGTAAAAAAAACTTTTAACCAAAAAACAGTATGAT
Source organism: Patellifolia procumbens (assembly GCA_947645195.1). Lineage (NCBI taxonomy): Eukaryota > Viridiplantae > Streptophyta > Magnoliopsida > Caryophyllales > Amaranthaceae > Patellifolia > Patellifolia procumbens. The sequence goes on from CANSGD010000290.1 coordinate 679,459, forward strand.
TTTAACTTATAATGCTATTATATAAGATATTAAGTTAAAGACATGAGATGTTCAAATTTCATACCTTGAATTCTAATGTTAAAATCAGATAATTTTTACTCAAAAGCATATAGTTTTTCTATGCACTCATGGATTAACTGTCTAACATAAGAATTTCAATATATTCATTGTATTTTTCATTTATTGTTTAAGTAAAACATAGGATTTTTGACAAAAAACCACCTTTTATAATACATATTGTACCTTTAACCACCTTTTCTATTTTTTTTAAATAACTATCTCGTATAATGAAAACCAGTAGGTTTCACTACCAAAACCATTTTCAGACCAATTTTTTATGACCGTTTTCCTTTTACTGGTATTCAAACTTATTTTTCAAATTACCCCCAATTTCTTTCATTTACCTCTCTCATCGTCTTCATTTACCCTCAACATTAGACCCTTTCACCTCCCTATGTCAATCTTCAACTCATTTTACTGTCATCCTGGAAGAATCTTCCTTTCTCTCTCTTGCTTTTGTCAATTAACTCCAAAAAGGACATGGTCTTCAGAGGAGGATGTACTTGTAACACCCCGCCCAAACCGAATCCTTTTTATATTTAATAAAACTCGTTTGAGGGGAAATCAACGAGGATTCGATTCGGATGGAGCGTTACCGCCGCACTCAACTCCTTGGAATTAAGTGCAAGGCTAAGTAACTAAAACATATTCATTCCAAACTTAATAAAAGATCCTTACAACTAAATTAAGCTAGTTCGTTAAATACTAAATACTACGAGTTCCAGAGTTCCAGTGGAAGCAAAATATTAAACTAGGTAGATGACAACTTCTAGTTGATCTCTCATAATTCCCCTCGATCACCCACCTGCAAATAAATATGGAAAAAGACAAGAGAGACAAGCTCCCAAAAATCAGATAAACTGAGTAATTCCAACTCCATCCCGTAAAGTACTTAAGTTAAAATAATTGAAAATAATATATATGTCGAGTTGAAAAGCTTTGCACATAAACATATACAGTTAAAAGTCACATCAATATAATATTCCAATTCATTTACGAAAGGGAAGGAGAACGCTAGCAAGCCGGTGATACACCACGTAAATCCACTTGCTAATGTGAGCCGGTGATACACCACGTAAATCCACTCACATGTGGGCCGGTGATACACCACGTAAATCCACCCACAAAAAGTAACATTGGCCATAAAACAGAGTCTCTAGTGTGCACACCCCTTCTAACTTGGAACACATCAAGATAGAAGGAAGACAAATAACAGAAAAAGCAGCATAGTAACTAGAAAACCTGTAGGTGGCCGCTGAACCTCCCATACAGGGCAACCTGTTCATCACTTCCTTTCGATATTCCACTTTAAGTGATTAATATATTTTTATTTCAAGTTATCACATAACACATATTCACATATACATTGTTCATTTAATCGAGCGCTAAATCCGTTACTCCAATTCCATAACTCATTTCATATATAGCTAAATCCGATAGCATATCCATATTCTCAACCATCACTTGGTTACATTAACTCATAACCATTTCCATATCACGATGTTAACTTCCATTTATGACTTCCACATTAATAATAACGATTACAATAACGACAATAATAACAATAGTAATAATAATTATAATACTACTACTACTACTACTACTAATAATAATAATAATAATAATAATAATAATAACAACATGATTTTTAATTACTATTTTAAATCCCGTCATAATAGTCATTGTCATAGTCCATAATCTAAACTTCATATTCACGGTTCATGATGAAGATCCATTCTTGTCATCCATTCCATTACTCAAAATTCATACTTAAATTAATAATCATAACCCATAGTTAATCCATAATCAATATCCACATATTAACTTTATTATCACATAATCACATCATTAATTCACGTAATCTCAAGGTTAAATCGTTTTATTTTACGGAATCTACTTGTGGATGAACATCGGTAATTACCTCTTGAAGCGTGTCCGAAGTTAATCCACGAGTTGATCGCACTCTCGTTAATCTTCTTCTACTAGATCGGAGTCTTAATCGCTCAATCCATAATATCGTCATAACTCCAAGAATGACATCATTGGCCCCTTTCGAATTCCCACATTCCATTTATCGCTCCATAACATCAATAAAATAATCGATTAGAATCCGCTCAACTAATCACGATATATCCTCAACGACCCATTTTCGGAAATCTTTATTTAAAAACTCATTATTCTTAATACTCAATATATTTAAAATGTTATTTTCATAATTTTCAAACATTACTTTTAAACTTATTATAAATATAAAATGTCATTTCCATAAAATAGCTAAATAATCAACATTAATAAATAGTAAAAAATGATTTTCTTAACTAAATTATAACTCTAAATGGGCTTTTAGATAAACATAGAATTGAAATAAGCAAATGGGTTTATACCTTTAGAGGTCAAAGGTTGACTTGGGGATTTCATTTAAAAATGGAAAACTGATTTTAAGAGAATCAGTTTCTTGCATTTTGTGACAAAGTAACGAAGGAGGAGGAGAGGATGAGGGTGGAGCTGTGTGGTCTCTTTCTGGTGGCCGGAGTTCTGCCGGCGAGAACGGAGGGTGGTCGGGTTCTGGTGGTGTTGTGGTGCTGCCGCTGGCGCCTGGTGGCAGCAGCGAATCAGGGGAAGGGGGGGCAAAGGAGCAACGAAGGAGGCAGAGGAGGGGCTGTCGTGGTTGGGCGGTGCTGGGTGACGGGCAGACGGCGGCGAGAAAGGTTGGTGGCGGTTCAGGCGTCGATAATGGTGGTGGGTCTGGTGGTTCAAGTGGTGGAGCTTTGGGTGGTGTTTTAATGGTACTTTAAACTTAGTTTTATTTTAATGGTGGTTGATAAAATCAGAAATTAAAGAGAAGGAGGAAGGAGAGGTGAAGCAAACCTTGAGTGATGTTTGCTTGATTATTTGAGTGGGTTGAGTTGGGTATTTATAGAGGGGAAAAATCTGATTTGGGTTTGAATGGTCAAGCACCATTGATGAGGGAGAGGTATGGAGGTTGAAGAGAGGTTGCTTGTTTGACTCAAATGTGTAAGTGAATCAGATTTTTGAGTGAAAAATCTGATTTCTTGCAAGTGGGAAAAATCTGATTTTGCAAGTGGATATGAGTTTGCTTGAGGTTTTGGAGAAACCATTAGTGGTTGTTAGGTGAAGGAGGAAGGTGATGATGAGGGTGATAAGAGCTTTGAGTTGGGTGATAAGTAATAAGTGATAAGTGATATGTGATAAGTAGTAATCAAGCTTTTAAAAAGTTGTACATCAAATTAGCTAAGTACATAAGATGTACATAAAATAACATTAAATTTCAAAATGTTTCTTTAAAATAATCTCAACATGAAATAGTAACATTAATAATAGTAATAATATTATATCATTAAAATAATAAATGTTTTTCAAATAATTTAAAATAAATCGAAATAAATCAAAGAAAATTCAATAAAATTCATATTGAAATGTTTCTAATTAAAATAGAATAATATATTAATTTATCAAAATTCTGGGTATTACAGTACTCTCCACATTATCAGAGGCAATGCGTAGGTTAAGAGGTTCATAAAAGCCTTTGACATTTGCAACCCCTCAGCCAATCGAGACAAGAAGAAAAGGAACGACAAGAATTAAGACGAAAAATAAGAGAAGTCGAAATTCAAAAGATAAAATGAACAAGTCCGGGTATATAGTTGAGGGACGTGATTTACTTAGACATCAAAACTAAGGCTATGCTCCCAGAACCGGATTCTAAGAAGACTTGTCTTATAAGCGAGATAAGAATCTTTATTGTAAGTTCCATCATGAATGTAACAACTAGGTTACAAAGAGCTAAAGAGACCTTTGGATAAGTTGACGGATGATGGCAAGCTCAATCAGGGAGGTTCATAAGGGTTACGTCCTGTGATGGGTTTTAAAATAGTACCGCAAGTGCACGGTGTTTGTTGTTAGCAGCGAGTTTGCAAGTACGGGTTGAATCCACAAGTATATAAAAAGACTTGGGTGGACCTAGTCCACACTAAAAATAGTGTGGACCGACCACTTCTCATGTGAGCCCCAAGCAAAAGCAGCCCAAGGATATTAAAAAAAAACGTTGCGGCAAGCAACCTAAGGAAATAAAACAAAAAACGTCGTTGCCGCAGAGGTAAAATACCATGTTTTTTCAACCTAAGCGCTACACTGAAATCAATGCTCAACAATTGGGGGAAATAAACCTAAACTTCATTCTCTGAAATCGAAATCAAAGATGAATATCAATCAATTCGACCATAATAGCAATTATATTGAAGAATCTACCAACACAATTGGGGGAAGAAATGCAAATTTTGATGAAGAATCTACATCTTATATTTGAAGTAGTGTGGAAAAACTTCAACTTGAAGATGTAGATAGAAAAATTTCTGAACCACTTGTTGAACATGAAGCAATGGATCTCCAGATTATTGAAGACATTAACAACGATGAAGGTAATTCGAAATTCAATTGACTTTGTAAGTCAAAAATTAGGTTTATATGTACATATTGGTAAGTTTCTTCTAAATTTTGTTGAGTTTGTAATTCTTCTCAATGATGTATAAAAGAATCAGATTATTCATTCAATTGTTATTCTTTCTCTTGAGTTTAATTGTTGTTGGAATTCATCAAAAAAATACAGGAAGTTTAATTGAAGAACAACCCAGCAGCATTATACTACTTCCTGTACGATTTTTTGATCGCATTAGTTTTATGGTATTCGTTTATTAATTTATAAAATTTTAGTTAAAATGACTTAACCTTTAGCAACTTAATCTTAAGTTTTAGTTATTAAATATGAACTTTTAGTTTCTGTAACTTTACTTTTAGCTACAAAACCTTAACTTTTAGTTAAAATGGCTTAACTTTAATTAGATACTTAATATTAACTTTTAGTTATTAAAAATTAACTTCTAGTTTCTGTAGCTTCACTTTTAGTTACCAAACCTTAACTTTTAGTTAAAATGACTTAACTTTTAGCTACTTAACCTTAACTTGTAGTAATTAGACCTTAACTTTTAGTTTTTGTAGCTTTACTTTTAGTTACTAAACCTTAAGTTTTAGTTAAAATGGTTTAACTTTTAGCTACTTAATCTTAATTCAATTCTTATTGATAATGTATTATTGTTTTCTCATATGTTTAACTACGCAGACTTGACGAGTGATATACAATCATCGCAAAAAAATGTAGAAGAAATTGAGGGTCGTTGATTGGGCAAACAAGAGCTACCCTTGAAGAAATTTATGAATTGTATTGTCAGCATGCTAGTCTTACTGGGTTCTCTGTGAGAAAAGCAAAGAATAGAGTGAAACAAGGAACAAATGGTGTCACCCAAAAGTACTTCATGTGCTCTGCTGCTGGAGAAAGAAATAGTGGGAAAAAGAGAAAGAAAGAAGAAGAAGAGCTGATAGGCTAAAGTCGTATCACCTAATCAAAGATAAACCTAAGTCCTCTAACAATGGTAGTCAAGGGAAGTAGGGTCGAATCCACAGAGAGACGGAGTTCTAAGTTAATATTCAGCTAAAAAGCTACTTCAGACAAAAATCAGATAGAATTCACCTGAACTAAAAATTAACTACTAGAAAGCAATATAAAGATCGGAATTTAACTATTAATTAAAGATCTAGGGAATTAGTTCGGTCCACCATGCTTATACCAATCAAAGGATCAAACAACTATCCGAACCTAGGTCGAGAATTGATAGATTAGAACACGTGTCAAGCTATGGTTAAGTCTCAACGTCCATAATTCAACATATGCAGCATGTTCACAAACATAATCAGAATTACTGGTGTGTACTAGGCCTCTAAAAGTAAGACGGATCTGCGCAAACGATTATTAACCTCAAGTAATCAAAGAAACTGCGCAATAACGTTAATTACTCAATAAGAACAAATCACACCATAACCTATCTCATCAAACCCTAGAAACTAATAGCAATTCAAATAATCATGGTATAAACATGGCTTCCCTCTCTAAATCCCTAGAAATTGAACTACTCACTCATAATCGAATTAATAACAACAAAACTAATGTAAAACCCTAATAATTGCATCATGAATAATTGAATAAATAAACTAAGCAATTAAGAATAATAAAAGAGATTAGAGTAAGAAAGAATACCAATTGACAGAAAGCAGAAACTTTTATTGAAATCGAAATAGGTTTGATCACCTTTAATCTAATCTAAAGTGTTTGAATTAAACTAAGAACAATGAGAAATGACTAGAGTCTAAAGCAGTAAAAAGATGAATAAAAGATGTCTCTAATTAATGAGAAAACAGGTATTTATAATACCCCTCAAGTCTAATTAAAATAGGAAACTAATTAACGAAGTCCGCGAATAATAGCGCCAGACCCGATCGGGCCAAACAGCAGTACCCGATCGGGCCGTGACACAATCAGTCCAAATTTCCCCTTTGTTTCCAACGCAGCTTCATAGCAGGCCTAAATCTGAGATTACAGCCCACCCGATCGGGCCAAGAAGCAGCACCCGATCGGGCCTGGAGGTAAATGAGCCCAACAGCTTCTCCTCGTCCGCAGCTTCACAATGAGACCTAGCAGCACCCCACCCGATCGGGTCGGGCACACTATGCCCGATCGGGTCTGGTGCAATGATGCTCGCCCGATCTGATCGGGCACACCTTGCCCGATCGGGTCCGCGACTTTCACACCCGATCAATATATCTTCGCCCGATCGGGCCATTTCTGCCCGATCAGTGCACGGAAACCTCCTTTTTGACTCTTTGGCTCTCTAATCTTCACGCTTAGGGGTCTTGGGACCTCCTAAACTATCCATAAAGCTCGTGAGCCATCCTACGTGCCTCGTAACATCTCGTAAAGCCGTGGTTGCTTCCAAATGGCTCGGGAATAAGGAGAAAACTCCCTAAAACCTGCTATTCAACACTAAAACACGAAACCACAACTATTTACGATAGTTAGCATAAAATAGCTCCCAAGAGCTCCAATGACGCACAAATTAGCTTGTAAATAAGGGAGAATAGTCTATATAAATACGTGATATCAAGAGCCCACACAGATAGAGAAACAAGCACCTCATGATGGAGAAGCAACCAAAGAAAGTATTTAGATGAAAAAAAGAAGAACTAGAAGAGTTGCAATAATAAGGACAGGTTGCAATGCAATGATAAGAGCGAAGTTGAACGAGGATGGGAAATTTGAAATTATCCAACATGTCATAGCACACAACCATGAACTCACTCGGCAACAGTGGAGCCCTTTGCACAGATCAGAAAGAGCAATCACCGTGGAGAAGGGAGAAACCATTCAAATGGCCTTGGAATTTGTTTTGAGACCGATGCAATCATACAGACAAATGAGTGGTGAAGTAGGGGGAGAAGATTGCTTAGGTCAAACTGTTAAGGACCACTTGAATTTATGTTACAAGCTGAAAAATGTTTGCAATAGAAAGTGGTGATGCACAAACAGTTGTTGATAACTTGTAGCAACAGCTTTCGGATGACCTAGAGTTCTTCTTTAAAGTGAGATTAGATGAAAACGGTAGAGTGTGCAACATTTTTTGGCGTGACTCAATGATCAAGGATGACTATGCCATTTATGGTGATGTGATGGTTTTTGATACGACATATCGGAAAAATTAGTGCAACCTCATTTTTGCACCTTTTGTAGGCATCAACAATCATTGGAAGAACACGATGTTTGGTTGTCCATTTCTGGGAGATGAGATCTGACACTGTCGTTGCACATGCCAAATATAAACGTATCTTAGCCAATATAGGGTAAGAAAGGGTCGATTCCACAAGGAAGCAAGGATTAGCAAGGGTTGAAAGCGAGCTAAGCCTATTTTGAGTGATTTTTAAGATTAATTGATTAACTAAGAAAATAAGAACTAATTAGCTAACAATTAAACTAAATGATTTGGGTTTAACCAATATAAGAAGACACTAGGGATAGGGGAATCGCTAGTTAACCAATTGCTAACCTATTCGTCAAGCCAAGGGGATTCATTAGGTTCAACTAAGGGACTAAGGTCGCTCACATGTTTCCTAATTACTCTCTCGAGCTAACTAGGAGGACTTAATCAACCAATTTTACCTATTCTCATGGTAAAATCAATTGATCAAGTATTTCCACAACTCTTAGCGATTCGATTAAGGTCCTAGGAAGTCTAACACCTATTCTCATGGTGAAGTCAACCTATTGACTAACCTAAGGTCCATCAAAAGCTTCATCTCCCAATCCTTCACTTTTGATCCCCTAATCTAATTCAATTGATGATCAAACAATTAAACAAGCTATTAAATAGGTTAGTCAACCCAATTTCTCCTAAATCTAACCCCCTAGCTTGACTTTGGAGGTCAACTCATGATCTACCTATTTCATTCCCTTCCCCTAGCCTAGAAACTACTCTAAAGCCATTAAAGAAGCAAAATGAAAGGCTTGAGCAATCAAATGAAGATCAACAATGGTAGAAATCAACATAAAGAGCTAAACATCAACCAACCAACACTAATCAAAAGCTTAAACAAGATAAACAAGTAAATAGGCAAAATAAAGCGAAAGATAGAACAAATACTCTAATTAGATGAACATAAAAGGAGAAACTCCATAGAAATACCTTCAAAAGTTTCAAAAAAATGTTTCAAGATCTACTTTATCTCTCTAAAATTACTTCTCTCTCTAAAGTTTCTCTCTCTAATTAAGCTAATAATAATTCTGGAATTAAAGATATCTTAAGATTATTACAAAACTAGATTTATACCCCGTAGAAATAAGAGCAAAATCGTAAACACGAAATAAAACTACGGAGCCTGGGCAAATGGAGCGCCCGCTCCATGCTTGGAGCGACCGCTCCCCAAACGCTCCTGGGTCGCTCCAGCTCACTGATCCTCTGTCTTCATTTCTTGACCCCTGGAGCGCCCGCTCCCTATCCTTAGGAGCACCCGCTCCCCTGTTATAAGCCTCTTTTTTGCTTTATAACCTTCAAAATTCTCAAGGCAAATGTTAGATGGGGAGGGGGGTATGCACATGCATATGCAACAACCTATATATACATCCTAACTATATGCAAATGAGCTAATCTAGATGCTAAACACGAGATAATAAGAAATGAGGAAAAAGGAAAGGAAAAGGAAGTTTAAAGACCTAAAATGCATCTAAATGCCCTAAAACTACATGCAAATAAGTGAACCTAAAGTCCACTTATCAAGATCATACCTTCTTTTGTTTGGCTCTTTGAGACATTTAAAAAGGCAATGGGTGGAAAATCTCAAACCACAATTTTCACAGACCAAGACCAAGCAATGTCAGATGCAATTCAACAGGTAAAACCCAAATTTACATCAAATTAGTTTTTTCTGTCAAACTTAACTTTTGATGTATAAATATTAACTTTTGATGTATATAACTTAATTTTTGAACACTGACTTTTGATAGTTTTACGTTTAATTTCCATGACTTACAAGTTTCATTTTTCTTTGCATAGGTTTTTCCAGAGGCTAGGCATATGCTTTGTCAATGGCATTTGGAGCAAAATGCCGTGAGTAGGTTTGGCTTACTCAAGTCAAATACGACATTCAAGGATACTTTCAAAAAATGCTTAAGAGCTTGTGCTAATGAGATTGAGTTTGAAACTTGTTAGCATGAAATGATTGTAAAGTATGAGATGTAAGATGATAAATGTTTCAAAAGGTTTTACTCACTTAGGTACAAGTGGTCAACATCTCTCAGTAAGGATTCTTTTTCTGCTGGTATCCTATCATCACAAAGAAGCGAAAGCACAAATCGTGCAATTGGGTTCAAGTCTAATGCGCAAACCAACCTTACAGAATTTTTTACAATATTTGATGCAATGATAAGAAATTGGAGAAGGAATGAAGAGAGTGATGAGTTCAACTGCTCTAGGTCTAAACCTAGTTCAAAGCTTCCATTGACGGGACTACTAAAACATGCTTCTGAAATATATACTCACACACTTTTTGAGGATTTTGAGGAAGAATTCAGAGTTGCAATCGGTACAGAAGCTGAGCTACTTAGGATAGAGGGGTAAACAAAGACATATCTTGTTCAACTTCAAGAATACGTGGATTCCTCACACAAAGTAACGTATAATGTTGCTAGTGAGATCATAAAATGCTCAAGCAAGAACTTTGAGGAATCGGGTTGGCTTTGTTATCATTGTGTCATAATTCTTCACATGCATTCTGTTACGAGGATACCTCATAAGTACATATCAACGAGATGGACAAAGTACGCAAAGTCTCAGGTTTGGGATATAGTTGAGAAAAAGAAGCAAGGATAAGGAATGATCAATAATTATACACCTTGGCGTTTACAAATGACAAGGAAGTACTACAACTTGATCCTAAACAGCCACAAAAATGAAGCTGCAAGAAAGATCATTGAAGAAAGTTACAAAAGGGACTTGGTAGGAATTCAAGAAACAAATTCAAGTGAAGACGTGGAAATCCCTACAAATTCAGAAACGGAAACAAGTTTAAGCTCAGTTTATTCGAATCTCCCTTCTTTCCTCGATCCAATACGGGCAAAAACAAATGTTAGCAGCATCCCCGGAAAATTTGATAAGAAGAAGAGCAAAGAGAGAATAGCACAAATAAAAGAATTCAGAGCAAAAACACCAAGTGCTCATTTATTTTGATAACCATTTTTACTATGTTTAAACATTGGAATTTAAGTGAAGAATAGATTATCGATGTTTTGTTACTGATGTTATGCTATGTTTTAAACTCTCATATTATAGATGTTATATGGCATGAATTAATTTTGATTGCAATACCTTAACTTTTAGTTACGAGTGCTTAACTTTTAGCTACATTATCTTAACTTTTAGCTACTTAATCTTGACTTTTAGTTTCTGTGACTTAACTTTAGTCACTGAACCTTAACTTTTAGTTACCAAATCTTAACTTTTAGTTTCTGTGACTTAAGTTTTAGCTACTTTATCTTAACTTTTAGTTACCAAACCTTAACTTTTAGTTACCCAATCTTAACTTTTAGTTTTTGTGATTTAACTTTTAGTTACGCAATCTTAACTTTTAGTTTTTGTGACTTAACTTTTAGTTACCCAATCTTAATTTTTAGTTTTTGTGACTTACCTTTTAGTTACTGAACCTTAACTTTTAGTTACTAAACCTTAACTTTTTAGCTACTTTATCTTAACTTTTTGTTACTAAACCTTAACTTTTAGTTACCCAATCTTAACTTTTAGTTTTTGTGACTTAACTTTTAGTTACCCAATCTTAATTTTTAGTTTTTGTGACTTAACTTTTAGTTACTGAACCTTAACTTTTAGTTACTAAACCTTAACTTTTAGCTACTTTATCTTAACTTTTGATTACCAAACCTTAACTTTTAGTTACTAAACCTTAACTTTTAGCTACTTTATCTTAACTTTTGATTACTGAACCTTAACTTTTAGTTATTAAACCTTAACTTTTAGCTACTTTATCTTAACTTTTAGTCGCTGAACCTTAACTTTTAGCTACATTATCTTAACTTCTAGTCACTGAACCTTAACTTTTAGATACTTAATCTTAACTTTTAGCTACATTATCTTAACTTTTAGTCACTGAACCTTAACTTTTAGTTACAATGGCTTATCTTGAGTAAGCTTACCATTTAAAACATGATTAAATTCCCCTCTACGTCTATCCCAAATGCTTCATATGTACTCTGAATTTATTGACAAGTTTATCCGTGTGATTTGGCATGTATACACCACGGCCGGATTAAATAATATAAATAAGTTTTAAATAATAACTTAATCTAAAGTGAGTATTGAGGGGAATCTGTAATGAAACTAAGCAATTAATGTTTAGTTAAAGTTAGTAGAAACATGATGTAACAAAGTCTAAAATCTAAGCACAATCTTCCCAGTAATGTTACGTAAATTTTGAATGTCGAATCCCAAATTAGACCCCACCCTACCTAATTACAAAATATCATGACCATCAACGTGACGTATTAATAGCCGACCAACTATTGACCTGCCAAGGAACAAACATGTTCAAAATCTCTCTTCTCAAGAGTCTGCCACTTTAAGTACATGTTTCAGTTGGTCAATCTTAGATGGCTAATCCCATCTTTGGCCTGCTTACACAATTCAAAACCATGTTTCTACTGAAGTATACCCAATTCAAACTACACTAAGCCATGATCTAATAAATCATTTTCAGTTTTCTCCTTTTACAACAAGAATACCAACTTATAATCAGTCTGGCCAATGATGAATCAGATTCAACACTTTTGCTTTCCCTTAACTATCTTCTTCTTCTTCTCAGCAGCTACCCTTTTCTTCTCCTCAGCAACCCTTTTCTTCTCCTCGGCGGCTTCTTGCTTCAACTTTTCAACCTTATCCTTCTCCATTTGTAGAATACAAGACTCATACTCAGGTTTCTTTGTGTCGAAGTTTGCCACAACTTCAAGAACATTGTGCCTAACAAGATTTAAATCCGAAAGAACAAGACCAGAACATATATTACCACGATGTACACGTCTTCTTGTAACCTTTAACAAGACCCAAAACAAAGAGTTAATGACAATAACGATAAAAAGAAGAATTAAGATTATAAAATATAAAAACTAATGAAAGGGTTCAAGACTACTATTTTACATTGATATCTCACCTTCTTAAGATCAGAAGTAAAGGGAAGACCTTCAAATTGTTCCACATTCCCCATCAAGTATACACCACTATCATAGTTATGTACTTTGGTCTTTGTTTAGCATCCAAATTCACTTTATCAAATTCTTACTCCATCATGGCTTGAGCAAGTGGATGGTCTTCATTTTTAAGAAATGAACAAAGTGCTGAACACTATTGAAATATGAATAATAATCAGCTCACACACAAAATAACTTTGAAACTAAAACTATAACCTTTAAACTTAAAACCTTAACATTTGAACTCAAAAATATAACTTTTAGTTACTGAACCTTAACTTTAGTTACTGAACTCTAACTTTTAGTTATACAAGTAACTAAAAGTTTATGAGAGAAAAATCAACACAAACCACAACACAATACTGTCAAGAAAAGCATTATAACAGTTTGAAGTCTAAACAAAACTATCATTTCTGAATAGTCTAAACAGAACCATCATTTGTCAAGAAAAAGAAGAGGAAGAAAGTGTCCAGTGTGCATCAAGTATGCCAATATACCAAGTTGTAGTTCCAAACTTTCTTGGATCATTAAACAACTCAGATTTCTATATAGTAAATATGATCAATCAAAAATCATATATTACCAATGTTGACGAAGGTGTCCTAATGTCGAGCAGATCGTCACTATTGTAAGTCCAGTTGTCCACAAATTGAAGAAGACAATAGTGATCCTTGAGTATCATTGAAAGAAAAATCTACAAACATAAATCGTCATTTTTTTCAGGAAAAGAAGAAAGATAGACACATTTGTTCAAATTAGCTAAAGTATTTTACCATATTAACACTCTTCAAATCCCATGAAGCATCATTTAAACTCATCCAAGATTGGAACGAATGCTTTAGCTCATCTTGAGCCTCTTGCGTATCATTCGGATCAACACATTTGTCTAGAAGCATCTGTCAAAAAATTGGGGAAAAAATTAACCAAAATTATAATTACATATTATAAAACAAATTATTTTAAAAATAGAAGCAACTTACAGTTTTCTCTACTCCAAAATAAAATCTTCTTGGCTCAAATGTGTCCACCCGCTCACGATCATTCATAAGCAAAAGACTCGACAAGCTTGAATGATATCATGTTATCATTATCAATGCAAAATAAGTCCTCTCTACGAAGAATGTAAAATACATCATCAAACTTCACCAGTATCTCACTGGAACAAACAAAAAAAATAAAAATTATTGTTAATCCAAAAATCATAAAAATTAAAGATTACAAAAAGCAAAGTATGAAAAGGTTGAAAATATGACCTTCTATCTACAATTTCATCATCAAGGAGGCAATAGTCATATATTCCATGATATTTCATCGACATGTCATCATCGTCCATATCCTTGCTAATACCTCTCATGAAAGACAACAAGAAGATAACAGGTAAATCACTTGACATGACGCCTCCTATATCAAAGTTTGACTCAAGATGGAATTTCTTGCCTTGTGTGTCAAGGTTTGGTTCAAGCTGGACTCTCTCATTTTTCAAAGTAGTCACTACTTCCACAATCTCATCAACTATAACATATAGTTTAGGATCGGAAAAGAAAGTTTGACTATCTATAATGGTAGAATCACTAGCTTGCAAACTGTGCCTATTCTTCAATGCATTAATACGAGCAATGCACACTTTTGAAACAACATCCAAATCTCTAGATAGCATCATCAACACACAATGCATTTCCTACCAAATACAAAAACAAAATAAAACAAAACAAAAAAGAATTCAAGCATCATATAACTTTTGATATCGAAACATTAACTTTAGATTGTATAACATTAACTTTTGATTGTAAAATCTTAACTTTTGATTGTAAAACCTTAACTTTTGATTACTGAACCATAACTTTTGATTGCTAAACCTTAACTTTAAATTACAAAATCTCAACTTTTGATTACTGAACCTTAATTTTTGATGTATAAAACTTAACTGTTGATTATTAAACTTTAAGTTTGAATAACATCAAAACAAAACAAAACAAAAAAGAATTCAAGCATCATATAACTTTTGATTGTAAAACATTAACATTTGATTGTAAAATCTTAACTTTTGATTGTAAAACCTTAACTTTTGATTACAGAACCTTAACTTTTGATTGCTAAATCTTAACTTTTGATTGCTAAATCTTGACTTTAAATTACAAAATCTTAACTTTTGATTACTGAACATTAACTTTTAATAACAAAATTGTAACTTTTAGATATTGAAGTTTAACTTTACAGTAGAAATACTTACATCCAGTGCAATCTTTCGAATATCTTCATCAGTTAGTACCCCTTTAGGTAACTCAAACTCAATCTTATTCGTAGTACTTGAAGGTCCACTACTAGGCTCGGGAGGTACCGGTTGAAAAGTAGCTTGAGATGGTCCATCTTCTAAGCGAGTACAAAATGGATAAGTATCCATATCCATAATAGAAGTACCAAACCCAGCTTTCTTTTCTTCCTTTACTCTTTTTTCAAACGAATCAGTGTCCCAATAAGAAATCAGAAGAAGTTTAGAAGATACAACAAAACCTCGAAATTTAGAGCGATGTAAATACATTATCTCCAAAAAAACAGTGTACAACCTCCAATCTTGTCAGAATTTTCCCCTTTCTTCTTCCTCCAACGATGTATTGCTTGCCCCGTCATTTTCAACACAAAACTAAACCAAACAAAAGTTATATTTCTACCTAATTCCTCTACAGCAGCTAATAGCCTATTATTTATGGTCCGATTATACTTCGGACACAAAAATGTGCTACAAGCGTATAATACAAACAACCGCTTGAAGTCCTCACTTGTGGGTTTAGGCATCCTAAAATCAGTAGGAGTCATCACCTCCTTCAATTGTATCAAAGGAATGCCATTAGATCTCAACTTAACATTAAATTTACTATATCATTTAGCAATCAACTTTGTGTCTCGAAATGACTCAACAACGTCATTTCCTTTATTTCTAGGCAAACAAAAAGTGTCATGAATATCGTCAGGAGTCAACTGTATCATATAATGGCCTATAGTTAACATATAACTCACATCATTAAAACTATCCAATTATCAAATACCTAAATCCTTAGAAAAATCACCAAGTTTTAACTCTAAAAGACCTCCAAGCCCTATGGACTTAAAAATATCAACTTGTCCAAGTGATAATGCATGTATAAGTTCATACAGAGGTCTCGATCAACAAGAAAATTTTAAGTCAAGACAAGAATAAAAACAAGCTCATTACAAACTGAGGTAATATCATGTAAATGAGACGAACAAGCTCATTACAAGAGTCAAGTATGCTATTGGACTCGATCAAGTTACAGACACAACAACAACCAAGTTTACATATTGATAATATATCAGTGTTTGAACTTTTAGAGCACAAAACATTTACACCTTCACAAGCTTACATGCACACGCCTGACACCTCTCTTTTTCACACTAACTCTCATGCATTAAAATAAACAACGCAAAACCAAACGACACCAATAATAAGAGACCTCATTCACCCAATAACTTCAGCAAGTAGCATACTGTTACAAATAGAATCACTTGTGGTGAGTACCTAAAAAAACCCAACTAAACTTGTAACATTCAATAGTCAGGAATGCATTCTGTAAAATTTCCATGCAAAATGCCCTTCTATGACATTTTAAAATAAATTATGAAGAAATCTATTAGGTTAGACTTGCATATCACATTGTGGTGAAACATACATTTTGTGCACACTCAGAGCGACGGCACATAGAGCATTTCCAATCGAACAAACTGATAATTTCCGAGTCTCTAATGGTAAAAGACCGTTACAAGTTGAGGGATACATGGTTATTATAGCCCTATACAGCCAAAAAAAATTAGAAGTTTCTTCATCTCGCCTCAAGCTACATCACATTGGCTATGCTTACTTGTTTACTGGCACTCAAATGGTAACCACTCAACAAACAACAAAGATATAGGACAAAAGAGCCAATGGGAATAAGAGACAGAAACAAAATAATTTCCAGGATCAGAGAATTGAGAAAGGGAATTATACAATGTATTAGAAGAGAACTACAGGACCCAAGGATAATATTCTGCAAATGACTTAAAAACGAATCCAGTGATCCCTACCCCTCTAGAAACCCAAAATACTCCATTGTCATTAACCGTATAGAATTTAGTGCACCTGAAACATACTCCTCTATAATCCAGTAGCATTGATAATTTGAACATCACTTTAAAATCTGAAGAAAACTAATTTTAATTCCTCCAAATTGGAGTGTTTGCAATGTCACAAATCACCACACTACAGTAATTTGAGAAGGCATTAGACGCAACTCAAATGCATAAAACTGTTTGATTAGCAATTAACCATCTTTTCTTTTAAATCAGAACTAAATTAGAAAAATAAGCACACCCAATAACTTAAACGTACAAGACAGCTAGATGTCATTTAAATGTCAATGGAGCCAGAAATCATAATAAAAAAACACCACACTTACTGTTGTTCATCAGTGTCATGGACATCAGAAGTTTCGAGTTTCTCTCTTTTACTCATTCTATTTTGTTGGGAATTATGGCTTGAAGAAGTTTCATCAACCTTCCTCTTACTTCTTCCTCCATGAATAGCTACTGACTTCCTTCCCATTTTCAACTTTTAACTATAAAATTCAAGAAGAATTACACTATATTACTACCAATTCGAGCATTAGAGCAAGAGAAAAATAAATTCCCCAAAAAGTTATCATAGAACTCAAAATAATAAAATCCATGAGAAAAAATGAAAAACAAAACCCTAAATCTATCATTGAAATGGTGGGAGAACAAAAATTACAATCATAACAATAAAATTGAGAAAAAAACTTACCAATTTCGAACTTGTGAGAGACAAAAACTCAGAAATCAAACCCTAAATCTGCTCGAGAGGAGTGAGATGAGAGTGAGAAACGAGAGTGAGAATGCGATGATTGAGAGGAGTGAGAATGTGGTGATTGAGAGGAGTGAGAGTGCAAGTGACGAGTGAGAGTGTTAATTGCTCACGTGACTTGTTGGGTCTACAATAAGTTTAATGTAGACCCGGTCCATATTAGACTAGAGTACAAGCATAAGGGTTTCCGTAGTTTATAGCTACTTTAGAAGAAATTATGGAGAAATAACCGAACCATGAAAAGATGCTCAAACTCAAGAAAATATCAATTAATAAAAGACTGCGAAATAGTTCGGTCCACCATGCTTATACCAATCAGAGAGGTTCAAATAACTAACAATACTTAGGTTTAGAGTCGAGAAATTAGAGCAAGTGGTAATCATATGCTTAAGTCTTTATCGCTCATAAATCAACATATGCATTTCGATCACTCACATAAACATACTCATTAGTGTGTTCTAGACCTTTAAAAGTAAGATCGGTCAATACAAATAATTATTAGCCAAATTGCAATTCATGAAATTGGCCACTAACATAAATTGTATATTAAGAATGAATCACACTAGAGTTGCTCTAATCACAACCTAAATGTTAATAGAAATCAAAACATGATCATGGAATAAAGATGGTTTGCCTCCCTAAAACCCTTGCAAAGGATCTATTCACTCATGGTAGTGAAAGCAATAATAGATCGAATATGAAAATTCATAATTTGCATCAAGCCATCAACAATAGTTAAAAATCGAAAGCAAACTCATTAAGAACGAAAAAAGCAATAAAAGTAAGAATAGAGAATTTACCGAGTGAAAGGAAAAACTTAATTTTTATTGAATACAATCAAATTGAAAGTCTAGATCTCGAGAATAATCTAATTTGTTTACGAATGATGAAAGCTCTTTAAAATGAACTCAAATAATAAACTATGATCTCTCTGGTATAAAACACCAAACCTATTTATACTAAACCTAAAAAGCAATAAAGATATTTCACATTTCTATTCGGATTAAGCTTTTGGGTTGTCCACCCCATTGGGCTTTATGCGCCCTATCCTATCAGGCGGATCATTTATTCTTCATAGTGCAACCAACATCCTTTGTAGTGCCACTCAATCAGAGGGCCACCTTGCCCGATCAAGCCTGTGCTGTTAATTTACGACATGGCGTGTATCACTCGACTGGGCCCTAAAAAAAACTCAAAATGCACATAATGGGACTTGACAAGCAACCTTGGACTCTCAATCTTTTCATAGGTGCCTCATAACATTTCTAATCCACTGCGACAATCATAAACAATAGAAAATAGGGAATTAACTCCCTAAAATCGACAAATCATAATAAAAAGCATAACTATATGGAAAGAGTTAGCATTAATGACTCCTAAGAGCACTAATGACACACATTTTAGCTCGAAATAAGGGAAAAACTATACTACCTCCGTATTCAATTAGTTGCAACACTTTCTATAATAGAAAATTTTTAAATAGATGCAACAACTTCCTTTTTGGTAAAAAGTTTCTCTATATCTCTGAATTACACGGTCCCCACTTATTTTTCTCTCTCTACCTCTCTCCTATCCAAAAATTGTTTAGTAATCCGTAAAAAAAGTGTTGCAACTAATTGAATATGGAGTAGCATATAAAACCAATGTATCATATTCCCCAAGCTAAACCTTCGCTTATCCTCAAGCAAAAAGATATGAACATGGATATAATTGCTTCACCCCTAAGATAAGAAATCACAGTTTATAAAAATTTCAATACTCAACATCGTTCAAGCATGCAAAATTCAAGTTCAGTTGTTTAGATCACTCTAAACACCAATCACCCAAGCAAATAATCAAACTCAACTGACTTACATGACATGAAAATCTTGAAGAGGTGCTCACCAATGTGTCAATCCTCTCAATTTTGTGCCAGGCAAAGAATGTACCCGAACACACATCAAACTAACTAATAATATCCCCATCCTACTCACACTCTTATGTGTTTAGATAGGTATAATGGAGCTGAACCCAACAGAATTAAAACTAAGGTGCAGTTCTTTTGGAATAGATTAACATAAAGTAATTTTAATTTGGTTTAATTTAGTCCAACTCATTTCAGCTCCCGGTTGAGTCAGGAATTTCAGTTGAGTTTAGTTCAATTCAGTTTAGTTCAGTTAAGTCCAATATAGTTCAGTCCAGTACAATATAGTTTAATAATTTACAATTCAATTTAGTTCAATTAAGGTCGGTTCAGCTTCATTTAGTCCAAGAGAACAGAGCCCTATGAAGCTGATTTAAACTAAACTAAATTGAACAGAACTAAACTATATGGAGCTGAATCAAACGGAATTGATCTGGAATATATTGAATTAGAATGCACCGAACTGGATTATACTGGACTGAACTGAATTAAACATTCTAAATTTCTAACTCACACAAGATCTCTACTGAACTAAACTCGATTGAACTTTCCGACTCAGATAAGATCTCAACCAAACAGAAATGGATTAAACAATCTCAACTTAACTGAGCTGAACTAAAATAAAATGAAATTAAACAAACTACACGGTAATTACATTAACCCAATCCACGGCCACAAGTTCTAAACTAGAGTGAAGATTAGTAGGAAAGAGATAGAAGCTAGAAAGCATAGGTCATTGGTTTAGAGGCGTGATTTTTTGTTTGGAGTCAGCTCAGGCCACTGGTTCTAATAGAGACTAATACGCGAGGGTTTTTTGGGGTTGTTTGGAGAGCCAGATTGACATTCTACATTCCCCTCTTCTTCCCCTATGCCCACTCTAATCCCTCTTCCACAATTATTATTATTATTATGCTGCTCAAAATCAAACATCTAACCACCATACTAATAAACACAATTGCATAATTAATTAATTATTCTATCTCTTCAATGGCAGATGCTATTCGTTTAGCTTATTGCAATTCCCTTCGACACTCCGCTTCTCTGCTCACTTCACTCAATACTTGCCACTCACTTGTTTTACCTAATCGCAATTGTCTCCAAAGAAATACTAAAATTGTAGATTCAGCTTTTGTTTCTGTTGCACCTCTCTCCTTTAAACCCACAAAGCAACCGTCTTCCTTTAAGGTAATTTCTTTATACCCTTTTGTCTTTCATTTTATCTTATCAATTATTATTTGATAATACTGTTTTTGTCAATTATCTATAACAATTGTAGTTGTGGTAATAACTAACTTAGAGCTTTGCCTAGTTCCTGTAACAGTTTTTCAAAAATTAACTAAAGTGGTATATGTAAAAATTAAGGTAGTATTTAATGAATTTCATAATAAAGTAGTAAAGTGATCTATGTAAAGATTATGGTAGTATATTTAATGATAAGGTAGTATATTTATGAATTTAATAATAAACAAGTATATTTTCAAAGTAAAGTAGTATGTAAAACTAAGAAAGTAGTATAAGACTCTCTTTAGTAGTAAATATTTACACATTTTGCTACTGTTAGATGTACTATGCACATCTAACAGTTAGGAACTAGGACTTACTGAACTAACTTAAGAGCTTAAAGAAAATTAAACTTAATAGCGTTTTGTGGTGTGCTTGACAATGCACTTCAGGTGCATGCTGTTGTTGCTGAAGCCACTGATCAGCCAAAATGGTGGGAGAAGAATGCAGGACCCAATATGATTGATATTCATTCCACTGAGGAGTTTTTGAGTGCCTTGAGTGAAGCCGGAGATAAATTGGTAGTAGCTGAGTTTTATGGAACATGGTGTGCCTCTTGCCGTGCTTTGTTTCCTAGGGTAACCTCTCTTTATCTGCTTACACTTTATTATGTATGATATATCGTAGTTTTGTTTGCTGGCATCAATCAAGATGGAGGATTAATTTTGAAACCTTTATGTTATTTGAGATATGAAAGCAGAAATTCTCGCTCATATGATGGTGGATGTTTTCGTTGCTTATCTGGGTAGAAAACTTAGCATTTGGGTATAGTTTGTCTCACAATAAATAGCTACAATATTCCGATGGGAGGTTAAAGATAATGATAATTGATAACTACTGCTTATCTTTAGAATAGGAAGTTATATCTCATTTTTCGTGTCAACAAGGCAGTGGTTTGGTGGAATGTTTTTCTTCCCATGCTGTTACTCGATCTTGTGTACATTCATAGCATTTAATGGATCTCTTCCTTAATGATAAGCATTTCTGAAAGAACTTGACTATAGGTTTTAGTATGTGCTGAAATAATAAGCTACAATATTTCGATGGGAAGTTGAAGATAATAATAAGTTGATGACTAGTGCTCAGCTTGGCGAGGTGAGGTTATTTCTGAATTTCTTGTCAATTAATGGTGAAATGTTTTTCTTTTTAGGCTGTTATCCAATTTAGGGTACAGTATATGATGGATAAACTTTCTTCTTAGTTTTGTTTTGAAAAATGTTGGATATCAACTAGCCACAATGTTATAGGAAAATAATGGTCTATGAGTGACAGACTGATAGGGCATTAACAGCTATCCTGTTAGTTTCTCGAATTTTTTTCCAGATGAGCATGACCTGACATGTCTATTTATAATGATATTCAGATACCTTCTAATTTCTGATATCATTATTGTACGGAATTTAGGATCCAGCTTCTTATTGTATCTCCTTACATGGTCTTCAAAGGAATAACTTGCTTTTGGGAAGCAAAGAAAATTCCTGTCAAGCCACTATATCTATGCCATTCTATCAATGTCTACTTTTATGTAATTTGATAACCCACAATTCATTTTTGAGCTAAAACAATTTTGGGAACTCCAATAGCCCATGAATCTCCTAAGCTACGGTGGACTTCCGCTTTTCGTTTCTTTTGAAACGAGTCTTTAGGATTAAGTTGAAGATAAGAGTTTGGCTACGAGTCGTTGACATGATGACTCACCGGTTAGGATATTGGAAAAGAGATTTTATAGAAGCTGCCTGGAGGCTACTGATCTCTTCAATAGATAAAAGATTTGATAAATGGTATGAAGAAATTAGGTTTTGATGAATGTAATGGGCTTTGCTGCAGAGAATGAAGGCATGTGATCTATGGGGACGGTCACCTGAGATAAAATCTTGACTGATATTTCTGGGATTAAAGTTTACGTTTTTGTTGTTATTCATGGGGATTAAGTTGAACTAACATTGATAAGAGTGAGTGTATCTTGCTTTTAAAGAAAATGAGAAGGAAGTATGCCACACATGTTCTTGAGTATATCTGAGAGCAAAACAGAGCAAGGTGAGAGAAAGTATTGGCCATCAAATACTAAATTACCATCTAATGTGTGCCCGTAAGCTGATGATGGAGAAAGAGGAATGTACCTTGTAAAGAGGGCTCAAAGGTACACTATATTTATTGAATGTATTCTTGAGATGTAGTAGAAGATCTATTGCTATTACTGACTACATATAGTGGACTATTTGGAGAAGAATGTTGCTTTTCTGTCTCCCCTTCCTTCCGTTTGTCCTGAACTTTTTGTGAAGCTTTCTGTGTGTTTGAAGAGGGATTACTTTAAATCTTAGGAGGCTTTTTTTTGATAGCAATCATTGGAATAAAAAAGGTTTGTGAGAACTTCCACACATGGATTGCTTTTTCTTTCTGATGATAATTATTACTTCAAAAAATTCATATCAGTAACATATCTGAACCAATTTCTTACCCAATTGTAGTTAATGTTTTGAGTAAAAACAGTTTTAAGATGAATATTCATAATTTATACTGTATTTTAATAAAATGAATATGATAGAATCATTTGAATTGATATAATATTATAGAATTGAGTACAACTGCTGACAAGTGTGAAGGGATCTGGCCATTGGAGTGGTAAGGCTAGAGCAGGTCTACATGTGCCTTAGTTCTAGTCTGAAAAATACAAACAACCTGTTACAAAAAGTTGTATGAACAGAATCTGGACTATTATTTTGCTCTTAGAACAATCCTTTGAGGTACACTTCTAAAGTCGAAACTCGAAACAATTGCAAAAGAGTGACCAGGGACAATGACAGGATCACCACTCAATTAGATCTTGTACACTATCCATCCACTAGCTATTTCTCATTATTCTATTCAGTTACATCCTTCATCTTGTAAGCTGCTCACAGAATTTCTTCTGAGAATTAGAAATTAAGCTGGAGAAGTTATCATCTAAGAATTTGAAGTTCGCTTTATGTTCGTATATAGACATTAGAAAAATTTAAATCTTAGAGGGTGGATTTTTGAGATTTGCAGCCAAAAGTTGGCATTATTCATGTCAAAATTTCCCAAAAGAAAGATAGATAGTAGTTTTTATTTCGGGTATTCTTCCAATTTCAAGTATCTGATATAGAACATGCTCTAATTGCTATTCAATCTCAATTTTGTATGTGGAACTAGAACCAATATAACCCTTCCGGATCAATAATTGTGGTTTCTTGTCCGGTATTAGGTAGTCAACCAAATATAATACTTAAACAAAGAGAAGTGCTCTTGGTCCTCCTTTTTAGGCTTGGAAAAAATAACCATCACGAGGCTAAGATCTACTTTGATTGGGTCAACTCTAGTATAAATGAGCTCCAAGTCTTCATCATCTTTGTCCTTTCCCTCATAAGCGTCTTAGGACATCATTATGATAGCGCTTCATGCCTTGGCAATGCAAGGAATCAATATGTAGGGGAAGGGCGTATTAGACATCACACGCCCATTAGTGGTAACTTGGGGAATTAGCTAAAATAGTTTTTTAGGGCGGAATTCCAATAAATAAGAGACCAATTAAAAGAGAGAGATTATGCTGAATTCAACTGACATCTTATTCTCTTCATTTTCCTTTTCAGTGGGAAAGTTTCTTCTCTTGTATAGAGTGTATTGTTAGCCGACCCCAAATCACTTTGGGAATAAGGCTTAGTTGTTGTTGTTTTTGTTTTTTTTATTTCATTTTACAATTATTCTTTATTTCATTATTTGTGTGAAAACTGATCTGGTTCCTAGCAGGCAGTTAAAACACTTCATCTTTTCTGTGCTATTAAGAGCATACTCTACCTTTGCTTCCTAAGATTTAGCACTAGCCCATTCCTTGTCCAAGGTTTCAAACTTAACAAAGATTTGTTATTTCACCCTTAGGTGAGATAGTAAATCTTGCAGAAGGGCTTAGACTTATCTGCTGTTTTTTGCCTTTTAACTTTATTAGCAAGTTAACAAAATTTAAGTCAACTTGGTTCGCAATTGAATTATTTACCCCTAATAATAATCGGCTATGGTCTTTGTCCCTCTTCTACAACGTCACAGAGCATAGGTAATATGTCAAATTCTGTCAACAAACTATCTTGTTCTATAACATCAAACATGTGGAACAATTTTTATTTCTAACCCCTTCCTTTTTAATTTAGCAGATTACCCAATTTTATTTTTCTTTTCTAGAAAGTAGCATACTTGAAATTAAGTGACCATCAAGATTTTTGAAGTTCAAAATTAGATCAATTTCCCTTTGCCATTCTTGGTCTGTCGTCTCTTCTTTGTTGATCATGAAACCTCCTCGGGTTTCTTCCTTTATAAGCACTATTCGCACCTAAGCTGTCCTCTTGGAACTGGTTTGTGTAACTCGTGTCTAACCTTTTCATTAAGATAGTTAATTTCGTTTTGCAAACTGCGTTATGGTCACCACCTCTCGCCATTTGAATAAAGATAAGTCATGATTTAGCTATTATAAACCATATCCCGAAAACAAAGTTGCAAGGGTAGATCAAGTATAGGAAACACCATCGTAGATTGATTCCGAATAACACATATTTCAAACGCCTACTAGAAGTAACCATCACCAATTTTGAGCATTTCTGAGGTGTATACTAAAATATATGAACTTCACTTTATGTAGGGATAATTTAGGAACGGGTGACAAGTTCGATCTACTTCACTCACCTCTTTGTGAACAACTTGTTTTGAAGTTTCGCTTGCCAGGGAAAAAAGTCTTTGATTTAGTTTCTCACTATTATAATTGATTCTTTAATTTGAAGTGACCTTCCAAACAAAATATTACAAAGGAAAGTTTCCCAATTTTGAAAACACAACACATGAAAGTAGAGTTAATGTGAGCTGATATATCCGCATCACTCAAACCCGCCTTAGGCTAAGAAACATTGAAAATTATCTTATAAAAAACTAAATACATAGACTCATCCCATTGAATCGGACTCTCCTACTCAAATACCTAGAAAAGAAGCTTAACCTCACCCAAATCACGTAAAACAAGACTTAATTTTGCTAGTTACTATGTTCAAAGTTAAGATTAAACCAAGTAATTGTTGCAAGATCCACAAATTGATATGTATAATGAAATAATTGCTAGAAATTCGATACCTTGTCGTCTTAGCCCACCAAATGACCAAAATTTTCCACTCAACCACCCTCAATCTTATAAAAGTAATGCCATCCAAAGCAGCAAGGATCCAAGTCCTTAGTTTTATAAAGCGCGAAGGAAGGTGCATGGAAAAACGTCTCCACCACCGTGGCGAAGCGTTTTGTTATATGCGCGGAAGGCGCGCACTTTTGATCGCCTTAGAGGAGGCATGAGGCGCGTCGCTTCTAGTGTCTTTGAGGGTGAATTATTGAAATTAAAACAAAAATGAACTTTTTCATCGGAATCAAAGCTTACCTAGGCTTAACAACTCAATATCGAGCATAACCTATCTATTAATTTCATTAAATTTGCTTCAAATTGAAGGCTAAGTCGGAAAACCCTAATTCAGGAAACCCTAATATGCGTGAGCGTCAATTGACGGTCAAGCAGCAGCTTGTGACGGCAGTGATTGCGGCAGCCGTTGTCAGTGGAAGAGCTTTCAGCCGAGTTCTCCCCACCTCTCCCCTTTCCTCTCTTCTGCAATGTCTGGTGTTTACAAGTTTTGGTTTCTTTTACTAACTTAAAGTGTAAAAGTAACCACCCACCCACGTAGTAGTAGTCACTGAGTGAACACATGCCTTCCATACTCTTGAAATTGAAAAGCCTTTTTTTCACTACGAAAAGTGCGCGCCTTTGCCTTGCGGCTTGCGCCTTGGCTCCGGGTATCCTTTGCGCCTCGGTGCACCTTGCTCCTTTTTAAACTGAGGTTCCAACCAAGAAACCACCAAATGCTGCAACAAAAGGCTATGACCACAAGCTGAAACAACTCAAAAATCTTTCGAAGAAGAACCAAGAATATTGTGTAGAGTAACTTTCTAATTGAGGCTTATGATTTGGACTTTTAAAATGGTGTATGCTTTGTAAGCTATGAAATAAGCTCACTATTTCCCATCTCGACTTTGTTGATGATACTCTTGACTTTTTGCTAAGCTAATGAAAATGAATTTGGGGTGATTGAGACGTGTTCTCTAGTTTTTGAAGCTGGTGTACATAAAATAGTGTGCCAATTTGAGAGGTTTCCTCATCCTTAATTTGGAATGAAGTGTTTTCCTCATCCTTATTTTGGCCTCCCCTCTTGCTGCCCCGTTTCGGATCCCCGTCATTGAAAAATCGTAAAAAAGGCTTGCAATATGGAAAACAATGCTTATTTCTAAAAGTTGGTAAGCAAACTTCATTAGAATCAACCCTTTCGAGCTTGCCTTTTTTCATATCTATGCTCACTGACTTACACGAGGAAAATATGGTGGATGCGATCGCGTTTGCGGTAACAGTCCTGACGATGCGGAAGCGGCTTGTAAATGTCAAATAGGGCGTTTAACGGATGTGATGTTTTTTCTAAAGAACTCACACTATTAGATTTTTGACCTCAAATTTGCAGTTTTTAAGTAACATAACTATTCTTATAAGGTACTCCCTCCGGCCCCCAAAGGATTTCCCATTTCCTTTGGGCACAAAGTTTAAGGAGAGATGTTGATGTGGGGGCCTAATTTTCATTTTAAAATGGAAAAGTAAGGTAGTGGGTATTTTTTAGAATTGTTTATTAAGAGAGAGAGTGTGGAGTCAAATGCTTTTTGTAAGGAAAATAATATTATAGTAGGTGGGTCATATCCAAATAAGGAAATGGGAAATGTAATTGGGACAAACATAAATGGGAAAATGAGAAATCCTTTGGGGGACGGAGGGAGTAATATACAAAAGCTATCATATATGTTTGGGTTATACGTATAGTGATTAAAAAATTAAAAGATGAGATCCATATCATATTATATATATATATCAATAAATACTTACTCATATATTAACCAACTTTAAAGCCTATGATAATTCTTTTTCCTTTCGTTGTTGTCTGCCTATTTTTGTGTGTTACTATGTGGGATTTTCCCTTCTCTTTTGTGGCCAATTCTTGTTAAGCAACAGACACAGGTACAAAGCGCTCTTACGCGACGAGTCACTGTTACATAACGGATAACTCGCGAGTGGGCGTGAATTTCATCGCGCTGTTACGTAACGACATTTCGCGTAATGACAAGTTCAAAATACGTTGCACAACAGTAGTTATCAAACGTAATGGCCGAGCTTATTTCCATGGACTGACCATTTGGAAAAAATTGAAACGGGCTTCCTATTTCCAATGTGTTCTTGCGGGAAGATCTTTGCCGGCCCAAGCGTGCCAAAGGCCTTGACCTTTTGGCCTTTTCCTTTGTTGAATGATGCTCTTAAAGGCTAATGGCTTTAGAGGTTTGCCTATGAATATTGCTTTGTGAAAGAGCATCATGAAGCATACCTATGGCGTTGCGCACTTAGTAGGTGAAGTAACAAGATCTCTTTGTTGATGCTGTAAGCAACTGGAAATCCATTTAAGGGTTGCGCAAATTCAAGATTTTTTGTCAGATTTAAAGTTAGGGTTGTTAATAGTTCTCTTGTGGCATGATATTTAGTGTGATCAATGCCTAAAAGCTCCATTTTCAGAGTTGCATCATCTAAAGAAGCTACCATTTCCAAGGTAATTATTTGGGATGGCGACCATATTACAATTGGGAAGATAATTCAGTCTCGAGGTTTCGAAATGCCTTTCTGGTGAAATGGTTTACATGGAGGGGACTAGGGGCGTGATGAGATGTTCTGGGTTATAGCAAAGTAGCTTCTTTTATTTAGCTCCTTTTTT
Source organism: Patellifolia procumbens (assembly GCA_947645195.1). Lineage (NCBI taxonomy): Eukaryota > Viridiplantae > Streptophyta > Magnoliopsida > Caryophyllales > Amaranthaceae > Patellifolia > Patellifolia procumbens. The sequence continues at coordinate 708,060 of CANSGD010000290.1, forward strand.
CAAGAGCTTAATTACTTTACCATGAAAAAAACTTTACTCATGCATTGCCTGCTTTTAAAATTCCGATGATTAAAGCTCCTCTTAAAGCTTTATCTATTGATCTGGCAACAGTTGAAGATAAAATTCTACTAAGGGTGTTCTCAAGAAAAGAACTTTTGATTATCAGTCTTGGGAGTTTGCGCTTTAAGTAGGAGGAATCCATTAATCAACCCCTCCTCTTTTGTCCTTTAGTTTTTTTTTCTCTAAAACACTTACCGTTGGCCTTGTTTGGGTTGAGTTGGGTCTCACTCTCACCTTGTTTCGTAGAAGATGCTCGTTGCCCGGAAAAGGACAGAAACTGTTGGCTTGTCAAGGTTTAGAAGATGATTACGTTGCCAACTTGGAAAGAAATAAATCAATGGATTATCGAGGGTTTAGCTCTCGCAATGAGCTTTCAAGTTCCAATCTGGTAGACGTTTGTGTAGCTCGAGTCAAGTTTCATAACCAAGTATCATTCGACTTACCTTGAGTTTCTAGATAAATTGTTCCACGAACAGCTTGAGCATTTGTCATTAGCCCTCCTTTTGTAAATGGGTGACACCCCTTGCCGTCTTTCAAATGTATTCATTTATAAACATACAGAATACATTTTAATAAAAGATGAACAAAAATTAGGGGTGTAATACTGGCACGATTTTGAAATCCCTGGAATTGCCAGCAATGTAGACTAGTGTTGGAGAAGAAAAGGGAAGAAATGAGATAGATTTTAACTTTTTACCGTGTGTGTTTGTACAGCTGCTTTTCCTAGTAGGGGGTTGAAACTTTGGTCAATAAGCTTATATCTTTTTATTTCCATCTGATCTTTGTTGCGTGCTTTCCAGTTGTGCAGAATGGCCGAAGAACATCCGGAAATACTGTTTATAAAGGTCAATTTTGATGAGAATAAGGCAATGTGCAAAAGTATGAATGTGAAGGTACTCCCTTACTTCCATTTCTACCGCGGAGCTGATAGAAAGGTGGAGGAGTTCTCATGTTCTCTGGCTAAGGTGAGAAATTTTTTCCCTGCCTTCTCTTTCTTGTGTATCTATCTCCTGTTTAATAAGGGTTCATCTGTTGAACGCATTGATGAGATCCCTCACTGGTTTAATATGGCATTGAAAAGAATCCATCTATTGTTACACATTATGAATTTTAGGTTCAATATCATTTAATTTGTGGACAATTCATGTGGTTCAATATGTCTTTGAATGAAACTTTATGATGCATAACTAGTCAAAGAGTTGTATTTGTGGTAAATGCTTGATCTATCTTCTCAACTTTAAAAGTATCCATCTATTGTTGCACATTATGAATTCTAGGTTCAATATCAATTAATTTGTGGACAATTCATATGCCTCTGAAAGAAATTTCACGATGCACAACTAGTCAAAGAGTTGCCTTTAAGAAACCTGCTTGATCTATCATCTCAACTCAACCCTGCAAAATTATAGAAATTTGAAGTTGGATTACTGTTGGTCTCAGGTATTTTTAACTGTTAAACTGGAACTGCAGCTTCATCTCTTAGATTGATGATGTACTGCAGTAGTAGTATACTTGCATCTTTATGTACCAAAGAAGATGGAAATTCATCCAAGATAGTTTTGCTTCTCATGTTATCTTCAAGAGGTGCACAATAACTACTGATATCTAAAGTAGGGAAGAAGTTTATTAATGATTGAAATAGGTAAGCTGCTCAGTGTTGTTTCAGACGTAACAATTATTCCATAACAATTTATTTGAAGCCTTAGGGATCACAATATATGAAGGAAATTGCCTAGACTGCCTAGTACCAAAGGTGACCGAAATGCAGAAAAAGAAGAGAGCTAATGAATTTTCTTCTAAAACTTTTTGTAATCAAGGACAAGAGTTCCTTTCTAGAGAGATAAGCTGCAGAAAGGTACCCTACATAGAAATGCTAAGATTTTTAGCAACCCCGAGTCGCCGCACATCTTCAACCAAGCCTTCAGTTCGATGCACAATATTACCTGCAGTTTTCTATATTCTTTAACGGGAATTTATATGCGAGCAAATCGCTAAGCCTATTATCCTCTATGCTTGATTTTAGGACTTGCCTTTTCTGGTTTATCATTTCCCTCTAGGATTCACTTTCTTGTTTAGTTCAGTTGGAGGATTAGCCATTCCAACTCAGTCGGGTTAGATCCAATCTGCTCTGCCAGATTTTCGGCAGATCCATCCTTGCCATTTGATGGTCTTTTTGCAGCATCGTCCTCACCTGAACTGTTTATCTTCGCCACTTCCACAATCTGCCGGAATGGGTTTTGCTTTTGTTGCCATTCAGTTGCTGGCTCTAGTTTCTCCTCTAAGCTTCTTTTCTGAAGTAATCTTCCATCCAACCAGGTTATCTTCAGTCACTTTCAACATTACTTCACTGGTTCTTCTCTCATCATTGGCTTTAAGTTCTTGCTGCTGCTTTGAGCTGCTTATGTTTAATTGTGGTTCGTTCTTTCTTGCAGTAGGAAGCTGATTTTGCTCTTTTGTTGTTGATGCTATTTGATGTTAATAAATAGGCTGTTATTTTAGTTCTTTGGTTGGTTTGGATTTTTATAATTGCAAGGTTTACTTTCGATTAAGAAGCCTTTGCTCCGGATTTTCTCTCCCATTACCACTGAAATTCTCCCTTAAATTCGTGAAAAGCATGTCATTGAATTCTAGTTAATAAAAGCACCGTGATTTGAATTTATATTAGTTTTTGATAACAATGCCCTATTGAAATGAAGGTGTAGTTATGGCTTTTTGATAGTTTGATTATTTTTATAGTATCGTACTAACTACTAAATATACTTTTGTATTTAAGTAATAAAAAGACCAAGCAATGTTTGGATACTACTTTTGTGTAAGGTTTACTATTTTATGTCTTAGCTTATGCAATCTTATCTATTTTTTTTTTGGTGCAATGCAATGTTGCCGTCATTGCTTATATATACCCCCCCACCCAATCCCCCAAAAAAAAAAAGAAAAAAACCCCCACCTCCCAAGGGTTTCAATATGGTGTATGGGGCTGGCTCGGGGTTAGGCGACTTGGGCTAGGAGGTTGGGTATTCCCTATTCTTATGCTTTTCCTTCCTAAGTTGTATTCATCCAAAAGGATAAATTGGGTTGAAGTTTCTTTATTAAGCAAACACTTTCATTGGACATAAAAAATTCAGAGGTGTGCTTGCTCCCATATTAATGCCTTTTCAACAAGCTTCATACTCTTCTATTAAGTATTAACATCTCATCGCCCTTCGTTTGCAGTTCCAGAAAATAAAGGACACCATTGAAATCCATAATCCCGCTCAGTGTGACGGTGTGACAAAAGTGGGCAATGATATTATACTTGATCCTGCAATCAATTTAGATGATAAATCAGCCAAGTCTAATGACACATAAGATCCTTCTGATCCTCTTTATTTGTTTATATACATGGGTTGGGTGTCATTCTAGTATCTTCTTTATCGTTCGGTCGTACATATATGTATATTTGCAAGTGTTGTGATAGTAATCACAATGTAATACCCGTTATTCATTTCACTTGTCACAACGTAAACGTGGAAATTTGTAAATCAAGCAAGTGGAAGTAGTTGTTGAAGTCCATGGTTTTGAATTCTCCTGATTCTGATACCAGTTCACAATCAAATTTATGTTGTTTACCCTTTCCTTGCACTGATGGGTGTACCTGTTTGTGAAAGGAAGAACAGCAAGTAGAGCGAACTCGGTATTATATCATTATACGAAGTAGGTAATTCTTGAAGATGCAAACAGGTCAGTCTTCCTAAAGGATTACAGGAAAAGGGATTATACTTTTTTACTAAGGTTTCGTTTGTTTTAGTGGAAAACCATTTTCTTGGAAAATGGATTTCCCCCTCCTTTCATTTTGCTTTGTTTGTTTGTTTTGGTAAGAGGTGGAAGATAATTTTCTTAAAGGTGGGAAAACGTTCTTAGGAGAGGAAAACCAATTTACTTTTGTAGAGAAGGTATGCCTAATTTCCTCTTTATTCCTTACTTCTCATTTTTTCTCTCCTCCCAACTTTCCTTCTCTTTTACTCCATTTACTATTTCCCCTAATCAAACAAATAAAGGAAAACTTTTTTTAAAATCGTGTTTTCTATTGATTACTATTTTCCTTAAAAAGTGATTTTCCATGAAAAATGTTTTCCACTTAAACAAAGGGACTCTAGATACAGTATTACTATTTTCAATCGTTCCCACGTCATCACTTGAACTTTATTTTATATACTTCGCTTTTTATTAGTTATGACACTTGATTTCACGGACTACTAGACAATTTTTGGAGAGGAAAGAAATTGAGAGAAAAAAGAAATGGAGCTATATGATGGAAGAGAGATACAACGAAAATTTGCGCAAAATGAAAGTAAAACTACTTTCAAAATTTCTAATATGGAGAGTGTCACAATTAAAAGAACAGAGGAAGTATATGTTTGTATTATATTAAGGCTTGAGGTTGACTAGTATTACTAGTTTACATGATTAAAGGAAATGGGGGTTGGATTTATTAGGGTCCTAGGTGGTACTTGCTCCACTAAAACGCAAATAAAATATAGAGTTTACATCAAATGTGGAGTACAATAGTTTAAAACAAAATTTTGCGGTTCTAAATTACTAAAGGAAAAGTTGCTCGAGTGGTCAAAGTCTTGATATTAAGGAGCTTGAGAGAAGAGTAGGTTGCAGACGATGTTTGAATCTTCTAACCACATTATTCTTCTCTATTCCCTCCCCCCTTTTTCTTTCCTTTTCTACCTACAATTCTTATATAAAAAAGTATAAGGTCCATCGATGCAACACTTAAAGTCAAACAAAACCCCATCCCTTCTTTCTTTCTCCTCCGATTATCACCACTAGCATTTCATGCTATTCAACCTTCAACAATGGCTTCTTCCACTTTCTTTCTCCTTCCATCAACAGCCTTCTCCACCTTCCATCACTACCATTACACCAAACAACCACAAAACTCCTCAACCTTTGCTGCCTCCGGACCACTAGCATCAAAACCCCCTCTAAATCCTAAAATCCTATACTCAAAAATCCAACACATGTTGGAAATTAAATGGAAGACTTTGGTGGGAGTTTGATGTTTTGGAATAACAATTTTTAGAATTGATAGGTTAATGTTGCTAAAGGAAGTAATGGAGGAAAGCTTCAGTGGGAAATAATTTGATTTATTGGCTAATGCTTCTCTTTTTATTACTACGCACAATACATTACATACATATTTATATTAGTTATATGTTGGCTACTACATACATTCTACAAATTTCTGTTGTGTTTCTAGACTTCCATCCTTCTAGATATTTCTTCTTTTTTTTTTCTTCCCATCATTCCCTTAGTTTCTAAGCTAGAAATTTCTACATACAACTTCATCAAAATTTTTCTAGATTAACATAATTTTACATCCCCCTTAACATGAAAAATCTTGACTCTTCGATACATGCTCCAAAAAGTAATTTTTTGAACTTTATTGATGCACTTGTCATCAATGATCGCCGAACGTAACCCTTATATATTTTCTTCTGTTTGCGCCCATGTCACCAACCTTCATTTGCTCCTTTAAAATTATTAGTCTTCTGTTTGGTATCCGTGTTACCAATTGCTACACTGATGCTCTTGCCACCATCAAATTTCGGAAATATTACTTTTACCAAATTTCCATTTATCAATGGTGCCCATGTCACCAACTATCCTTACTAATGTACTTGACATTAGCAACTCTCAAAATAACGTCTTTTAATTTGTTTCTTCACCAAAATTGACAATTTCATTATTTTTTGTAAGACTTGCAATTTTTTCCAATGTGAACGAACCTTTTTCATACCTAACATTGTGGCTTCACTTTGAAGTAACAATTTGCACTAACATGATTTGTCCTTTTACAAATTTCAGAAAAAGTTTGGTGCCCATACTTTTGTATTTTGTTATCTTTTCTTCTTCTCCATTTTCATCATTCTTCTTTGATTTATCTTCTTTATTTTTCAAAGATAATTTTGCTTGAGATGCCTCTTCAACTTCTTCGTTAACATGTCTATTTTTCCTTTGCTCGTGAGACTCCAATGATCCCATTAATTGTTCAACTGATATTTTTGATAAATCTTTTGTGTCTTCAATTATAGCCACGATGTCATCATATTTATCCGTTAAGGTTAATAAAATTTTCTTGATTATTTTTTCATCCGAAATATCCTCCCCGTATGATTTCATTTAATTAACAATTTCAACTACTCTTGAAAAATAGTCCTTCATTGATTCTCCTTTTTTCATTTTTAAGCTTTCAAAATCTCCCCCTTAAAGATTGAAGTTTGATACTTCTCACCTTGTTATCTCCAACCAAGTAAGTGTTGGTCCAGTGGTGATGGGGACTGACTTTGGTAGGACGGACTCGTGTTCGAATCCCCGCAACACCCTTGGGAGAGGAATGGAACCTAACCACCCCGAACTTGGCCTCGATCCGGATGTAGCCCAAAAGGGTGAACCGGGTGCAAACATAAAAAAAAACCTTGTTATCTCCTTGAAACTCTTGTTTCAAGATCTCGCACGCCTCTTTTGCTGTGTTGGCCCGTATAGTTCTTGGAAATATTGGCTCGGTGAGTGCATTTTGTATTAAGTATAAGGCCTTGGCATCCTTCATCCTTTCTTCCTCTAGCTTCTTCTTTTGAGCTTCACTTAAAGCGCTCTCATCCTCATATTCTTGATATCCTTGATCAACTAATCTCCATATACCATTTGATCTTAGCCATTTGGTCTGTATGTTGGGAATGCTAGTGACTCTGGTACCAAGTGTTAGAAACTAAATGAAGACTTTGGTGAGAGTTTGATGTTTTGGAACAACAATTGTAATATTGATAGGTTAATGTTGCTAAAGGAAGTAATGGAGGAAAGCTTCGGTGGGAAATAGTTTGCTTTATTGGCTAATGCTTCTCTTTTGATTACTACACACAATACATTACATACATAATTATTTATATTAGTCATATGTCGGATACTACATACATTCTACAAAATTCTATTGTGTTTCTAGACTTCCATCCTTCTAGATTTTTCTTTTTTTTGTTTGCTTCCCATCATTTCCTTAGTTTCTAGGCTAGAACTTTCTACATACAACTTCATCAAGATTTTTCTAGATTAACATAATTTTAACAACACCTAGTCACTCTCCTTGACAACCGACACCAATATATGTTGTCGGTACTAGCACGCACGACTATCACCACCACCATCCGCCGCTCAATCTTCTGTTTCATAAACATTCCCTTATATATAATGTTATGGGACGATGTTAAGACCCAGATGATGGCAACATTGAGGGATCCCCGACTTTAATAAAGGGTGGGGAGCAGGGTGTTTGGGCTAGATGCAACAAAGGTTAGTAAAGGGGGGTGAGGAGGGTGTTTGGGCTAGATATAACAAAGGTTGGGGAAGGTTATGTACTGCCTACCTCTCTTATTGGAGTTGTAAATGTCGTGTGTTGAAACCTTGAAGGTCTGACTTGGAACTTTGGAAGGATGAGAAGGGAAAGGTAGAATAAATAGGGAGGTTGTGATGTTGATAATTGATGATCTAAATATTTCCATTAAACATCTTATACTTCCTCCGTTTTAATATAAGTGATAAATTGTCACTTTAACGTATTTTGAGGCAAAAGATTCTAAGTATGTTTAGGGGTTTTTTAATTGTGATGTTAGTATGTGTGGTCCCCACCCCCACTACCTTTAATGAAGTTAAAGTGTGGTTATAATTTTAAGTAGGGGTATTCATGTCAATTTACAAGTAAAAGTTTACTACATATAGAAACTTTATAAAGTGTTTCACTTATTTGCAAACACTCAATTATAGAAACTGTATCACTTATATTAAAACGAGGAAGTAATATATGTTGAATATTTGGAATAAAATTTTCACATATTTTTATCAGGCATTCAATTTTCTATATAAGATAATCAAAAGTTTATTTAAGCTAATTGAAAGTATAAATCAGGTAATTAAGGTTTATTATCACATGTTCAATTTTTTATATCAGATTTTCAATTGATATAAAGAAAGATGGGTTAATTTAAAGTGTTGGGCTAAGCTAAATAAAATTTAAGATTTAAGTGAAGGAAAATTTGGGCTTTGGGTTCATGTAAGTAAGTGAGAGTAGGCTTTGGATTTTTTTATTTGGGTTATCTGGGTTTAATGGAGACAAAATAAGGGAAGGAAATAAAATAAAAGAAGCAGTAGATGAGGGAAGAAGAGAAGGAAAACAGAGAGGGTGGTGGTTGTCGGTTTGTGCCGGATTCCGGCGACCTTGGCGGCGGAGGGTGGTGCTGGGGGTGCGGCTGGCTGGCGGCAGCAAAGGGGGCGGCGTTTTTGGGTGGTTTTGGGGTCGAAAGGGGGTGCGAAAAGGGGGGGGAGGCTGCGTTTTGGTGGGGCAGCTGCTGCTGCATGGCGGCGGCGGTGGTGGCTACTGCTGCGCGGCGGCAGTTGTTGGTCGGAGAGGGTGGTTCGGGTTTTGGTTGTGGTGGTTTAAGTTGTGGAGCTTTGGGTGGTTTTAATGGCGGTGTTGTTATTTTATTTTCTTAATTTTTAAAACCAAAATCAAAATTTTAGAGGGGAGAAAGAAGAGAGTGAATCAAACCTTGAATGTGATTTGCTTGAGTTCTTGGGTGGGTATAGATGGGGTATCTATAGGCCAAATTTCTGATTTTTATGTTTGAATTGGTCAAGCTCCCATTGATGAGGGTGAGATATGGAGATTGAAGAGAGATTGGATTTTGACTAGAGAGTTGGTCTTGGTCAGATTTTGAGTGGAAAATTCTGATATTACAAGTGGAGAGTTATGAGCTTGGTTGAGGTTTTGGAGAAACCATTACTATGGTTGTTGGGTGGAGGAGGAAGATGATGATAGAGGGTGATAATTAATAAGTGCTCATGATAAGTTATGGGAGTGATATGAGTATGTGTTGTAATTTTGTTGGTCCTATAGAACTTCTAAGTTTACTACAAGAGGGGGGGTGAATTGTAGTAAAGACTATTGGGGACTATTTTTGCGGAATTAACAAATTAAAATGAAATAAAGAGAAGTTAAAATAACGAACACTAGAACTGCTTTTAAACAAGATCTTATTCCTATTTTCTCTGGGAATAAATCTTGCCCTTTTATTTATAATAGTAACTTACACCCTATTATAAACAACAACTCACTCTGTTCCTCTAGGAACTGGTTCCCAGTCACCTTGTTCCCCCTGAACACGTGACTTCCTCTCTTGACTTCACTCGAAGTCTTCTCTTTCTCTCTTGAATGTAGAAATTTTCTCACAAAATTTCACTCACCCCAACTCAGATTAATGGAATACAATGAATTGTTGAAGAGAATAAAACCGTAATAACTTTCTAAAAGATTTACACAATTATCGTAGAAAGTCTTAAGAACTAAAATTGAGTTCTTCTTAATTTATATAGCTGTGATAAATCTTCAACGGTCTTCTTCAGCTTCTTTGTAGTGGACACAAGTTTTTAGGCATTATCTTCCACCTTCATAGCCGTTATGGACCATGTTAATGCCACGTTCCATGATCGTGTGTTTGCACGGTTTGAATGAGTCTTCGAGTCTTCCACGATCTTCTCAGCAACTCTTGACTTGGTCTTTGGCAGTTTAGGATATACGTTTGATGTGCGGTTAGCTGAGATCATGGCTCCTAGAATCTAGGACCTCAACCCATCAATTCAGCCACGCATCATCGCAATCTCTTCAACGTCTATTTTCCTGTAAACCATTAACAAACTCAACTAATATTATGGAATCCAATATTCCATAATATTAGAATATTAATTCTACACAAAATAACTAAATATTCTATTTTCCTAAACAACTTAATTTTGGTTATTATAAAGCCAATTCTCCATAAGTTTATTTTAGGCAAAATAAAATAAAACTATATAAATAATTACTTGAAGAAAAACTAATTAAAAACAAAGTTAAAAACTATTCATTTGTCAGCATCAAAATAACGAGTACAACAAATTTTAAATCAAGCTTGTTTAAAAAGTTGTACATCAAATTAGCTGAGTACATAAAATGACATTCTAATGAATTTAATTTCAAAATGCTTATTTAAAATAATTTCAATATGAAATAATAACATTGGTAATAGAAATAATATTATATCATTAAAATAGTAAACGTTTTTCAAATAATTTAAAATAATTTGAAATAAATCAAAGAAAATTCATATTGATACGTTTTTAATTTGAATAAAATAATTTATTAATTTATCAAAATTCGGGGTATTACATATCACCACTAGCCTTTCATGTTGTTCAACCTTCGTTAATGGCTTCTTCAACTTCTCTCTCCTTCCATGAACATCCTCCTCCACCTTCCTTCACTAAACCACTACACCAAACAACCATAAAACTCCTCCACTTTTGCTGCCTCTGCACCACCAGCATCAAAATCCCCCTCTAAATATAAAACCCCTTATTAAAGAATCCAACATCTGCTCTATCTTCTCGATAGCCAGTACTCGAATATGTTGTGGCTACTAGCACGCACGACCATCACCATCCTCCACCGCACATTTTTCTGCCCCATAAACATTACCTTGTATTTAATGTTGACTATGTCCATTTTTTGTTTATCTCACCAAGTTTAATAAATATATTCGCAATATATTTTTTAATATTTTTATTATTAAATATATTCATTCTCAATATTTGCTTATTTTAAAGTCAAAGGTTTTTAAAATAAAGTTTTAAATTTATTTAAATTCCAAGGGCCAATTTATTTTAGGAGTTTGAATTAAACTTAATAAAATTATTTTAGTATGACTATAATCATTTTAAATAAAATTTAGAAAAGCAAAGAGAAGTCCATTCTAATTACTATAGACGCGGCCCAATTTATTGTCTTTTTCATGGACCCTATTTTATTGTCGTCAAAGCCCATTGTTTAACTTATCCTTTTCCTAAACCCATTGTTTAGTTTACCTTTGGTTGAGAACCCTTCCTCTTATGAGCTTTCCATGGACGATTGTTCGAAGGATGCTCTCTTCAATTCGATCAAGTCCTTGGATACCATTTGGTTTGCTGATATTGCTAACTATTTGGCTTGTGGTATCACCCCTCATGAGTTCAAGTATCAACAACGAAGGCACTTCCTCCATGATATCAAGTTTTATGCATGGGAGGACCCATCTTTGTTCAAGAAGGGGGAGAATGAAATATAACAGAGATGCCTTCTTGATGATGAAATTGAAAATAATATCGAAAATTGTCACTCTTCCCCTAGTGGAGGACACATTGGTGCCGATAAAACCATAGCAAAAATTGTAGCAAATCAACATCTACTATCTCAAGCCACCGTTTGTTGGATAAAATTAACCTTGGGTTGGAATTGGGGCCTAGACGCTTTGACGACTCACTGACCTCTAATGACGACTCAACCTCGTCAATTATTTCGGGAATCTCCTCCACTTCACCTACTAGACCAGAAGCACTCACTTCTGGTTGATCCTTAATTTATCCCTCTCTCATAAAAATTGTTTCTATATCATCTTTTAGTCCAATTGACTCTTCCATTTCTGAACTAGATGCTGATAGAATAATGAACTCACATCTTAGACGGGCAGTCTGATTGACGCATGCCAAATTAATCTTCACATATATAGTCTGGTCATCGGAGTATCGTGGTTGAGCCAAATACTATTGAGGCAAGGGTGTCTGGCCGGAATAAGCCCAACTAATTAACCGAAGAAGAAATACTATTAGTTCTAGGGTCATGACTCACTCTCATACAACCGAAGTTATTTGAAGAGAATGAAGAATTCATTTTCTTTGGAATATAAGAGAATAAGCTGAAAGAATTGAGAAAAAAGAAGATATATACTTGATGAGAATGACAGGTGCTGGGTATATGGACGAACACTCTTTCAGACGAACTCTTTCTCTCTATAGAAGACAAAGGCTAGCTAACTATTTTCCTCCCTAAGATTGAAACTCTCTTTCACCAAATTGTTAAAAGTAAAGGGTGAGGGGCTATTTATAGAGAGTGCAAAATCCCCCGTCAGTAAACTTGATAGGATACGTGTCATCTCTTTAAAGAGACACCTTGTCCTAACCTTTTCCAAACTGAATGAATTTCTCGATAAACATAATCAACAATTTGCTTCATAACTGATGAATTATTGCCATTTAAAGGGTATTAATAGGGATATAGAACAAATAAACCCCTTTTAAGGTCAAATGTTTTAGCATAAAACGGTCTCTCATAGAGTGAAAATTGTCTTTCCTCAAGGTAACACGTGTGATATCACGTATTTATATAGAGTTTTCTCCCTTATTTATGAGCTAAATTGTGCGTCATTGGAGCTCTGCGGAGCTATTTTATGCTAACAATCGTATATAGTTGTGGTTTTGTGTTTTAGTGTTGAATTTCAGGTTTTAGGGAGTTTTCTCCTTATTTCCGAGCTATTTGGAAGCAACCACTGCTTTACGAATGTTACGAGGCACGTAGGATGGCTCACGAGCTTTATGGATAGTTTAGGAGGTCCCAAGACCTCTAAACGTGAAGAATTGAGAGCTAAAGAGTCAAAAGGAGCTTCGCGTATTCTGATCGGGCAAGAAATGGCCCGATCGGGCGATGATTTATTGATCGAGCGGTAAAGTTTCGCACCCGATCGGGCGGACATCACCCGACCCCATCGGGTGGAAAAACAAAGAAAAATAGGTTGGCATTTTTAAGCCCAAGCCGATTGGGCAAACAAGGCCCAATCGGGTGGTTGATCGGGCGGACTCAAGATTGATAGGGGAATGCTACTGCTTGCGTGCCAGCGTGAAACAAGAATTATTTGGGCTCCTTTTTTTTCCAGGCCCGATCGGGCAATATCAGCCTACTCGATCGGGTGGCAGGCCCAGCACCCCATTTGACTATCTGCTGCACGCGAAAAAAGGAAGTGCTGCTGGGCGAATTTGGGCCAACACCCCATTTTGACTATCTGCTGCACGCGAGAAGAGGAAGCGCTTGGGCCTTGATTTTCCCCACTCTATATTGCTGCGTGATAAGGGGACAAAAACTTGGTGGCCCACTAATTTATTTTGATGCTGTCAAATAGTCGCTGGTTGGACCCGATGGTGCACCCGATCGGGCAGCCCATCGGGTGGGGCCCATAAGTCTCCATTTGCTGCTGCTGATGCGTGGAGTCCAAAGGAAAAAAAGTTGGTCATTTTTAGTGTGGGCCCGATCGGGTGGCCCTTTGCTCGATCGGGTCCCCCACTCGACTTCGCGAAAATTATATCTTTTATTTCCGTTTTTAATTAGATTTTTGGGGTATTATAAATACTTTTTCCTCATTAGTTTAGAGACAATCTTTATTCTGTTTTATTTCCAATAATTCTTAGTTTAGTTTTAGAGAGCCTTTATTAGATTAAACACTTTAGATTAGTTTAAGAGGTGATTGAACCTCGAATTTGATTTGAATAAAAGTTATTGCTTTCCGTCAATTGGTATTATTCTCTACTCTTAATCTATTTAATTACTTTGATTGCTTAGTTTAATTATTCAATTGATTCATGATGTTGAAATTAGGGTTTCTTATTAGAATTGTTATTGTTGATTTAATTATGTCTGAGTAGTTTAATTTCTAGGGATTTGGTAAGGGAAGCCATGTTTATACCTTGATTATTTGAATTGCTATTAGTTTCGAGGGCTTGACGAGATTGATTATGGTGTGATTTTTTCTTATTGAGTAATTAACGTTATTGCGCAGTTTCTTTGATTACTTGAGGTTAAAAATTGTTTGCACAGACCCGTCTTACTTTTAGAGGCCTAGTACACATCAGTAATTCTGTTATGTTTGTGAACATGCTGCATATGTTGAATTATGGGCGTTGAGACTTAACCATAGCTTGACACTGATCTAATCTATCGATTCTTGGCCTAGGTTCTGATAGTTGTTTGATCCATTGATTGGTATAAGCATGGTGGACTGAACTAATTCCCTAGACCTTTATTTCATAGATTAAATTCCCTCTTTATATTGCTTTCTTTAGTCTAATTAGTAGTTCAGCTTATTCCTATCTGATTTTGTCTGAAGTAGCTGTTTAGCTAAATATTAACTTAGAACTCCGTCTCTCTGTGGATTCGACCCTACTTCCCTTGACTATCATTGTTAGAGAACTTAGGATTTATCTTTGACTAGGTGATACGACTTTAGCCTGTCAACGTGCCACTCTCTGAGACTGGCACATGTCCATCCTTAAGCACACCACTTGTAGGACGACACATGTACATCATGCAAAATGGGCAAGTGTCCCTAGCCCTATGAGGTCAGGGTGAGGTCACTAGAAATCAGACTTTAATAAGAGCTGACTTAGCACCTTAGGCCCATATCCCCAACAAAGGCAGCATCTGAGTGGTACTTGCCCCATGGCGCCACCTTATTTGCCAACCAATCATATGCTATTATTTTAGGGTACCTAGAAAGGAACATTCCGCTATAAATACTCTTATGTTACATTGGACCGGGTGGAATATTCCCCTAGAAAAAAAGAGTCCTTATTTTTCTCATATTACTTCATCGGTTCTCTCTCTACTTTATCTCTTCAACTACTTGACTAGATGTACGGAGGGGAAACCACCCAAAACCCTCTTGCATCGGTTTCCTTTGTCCAGGTCTCAAAGGCGGATCGATTCATAACACAAGTATTCAGAAGTTACCTATTTGCCCTTGAGGTTCATGAGATAGTTCACAGTCCCGCAACAGATGGTAATGAGAATTCATGAAAAATTTAACAAATTTGTGGTGCACGAGTATAACCATGGATATAGACATGATACTTTAATTTCGATATAAAACTAAATATGAATTTACTTCAGCCACCACTATATATTACCATCTACCGAACGTGCGATGAAGGAATCAATTGTACGAGGAGCAAATGAAAAAAGGGGTGTATGGGCAATCGCCGTAATGAAGGCAGGAGAAGGATCAATAAAAATTGGAGCTCTTTTCAATATTGTTCTTAGGAAAATACACCTTTGAGTAGCACATACAAAAAAGCTGATCTCCTTGAGCATGGAAAGACCATATGAGTATCATGAGGCTTATCTAATGACATAGTAGTATTTTTATTATTTCAACCAATTCATCTTCCAGTATACATATAGAAAACCTCTAAATAAGTTGGCAAATCACAAATGTTACGATTAGCTAATGTATAAATCTATATCTTACTATCGATAATCATACTAATTATTGAAAAGAGAAGTAAAGATCAAACACTACCATTAGTTTTATACCGTGTGTTCAAGTTTTCCTTGATGTGTGGTGAACTAGGTGAGTAATCACCCTTTAACATAAGAACATCATCAGCAGGTATATCTACTACCTCTGCGCTATCAACTTCATTTCCTTGTTCCTCTTGTATAGTTAGCAATCTTTTCAACACATCATTCATTGATGGCCGCATTTCTTTTGTACTCTGCAAGCACTGAAAACACAGCTCTGCTACTGCAGTTATTTCCTTTTTTGCCTTAAAATCCGACTCAAATCCAAGAGAATGATCAACAAATTCATTCAACTCATGATTTTGGATCTTATTAATTGCCATATTGGACAAATTGATCTCTTGTCTGCGTCTTGTGATATCAACTGCAGGTAAAGAAGATATAAGCTCAGCCAGCATGACCCCGAAACTGTAAACATCGCTTTTCTCAGTAAGTTGGTAACACTGATGGTATTCAGGGTCCACGTAACCGGGGGTACCCTGAGGAGCTGTTGAAACGTGAGTAACGTCCAAGGGGAATAGACGTGAAAGCCCAAAATCAGCTACCTTGACAGAAAAATCTTTATCAAGAAGGACATTTTGAGTTTTAACATCGCGATGGACAATGTCTGAATCATGAAGGTAAACCAATGCGCTTGCAGTTTCAGTTGCTATGCTTAACCTTGTTGACCATGTTAGTTTCCCAAGTTTACTTTGTTTACCATGGAGATGGTCTGCTACAGTCCCATTCACAACATACTCGTACACGAGTAGAAGCTCCCTACTCTGACGTGAAGTGCAACCATATAGATTAACTAGGTTTCTGTGGCGTAGGTTGGCAAGAATCTCGAGCTCATTCACGAATTGCTCTGTTCGTTTGTTGTTGTTTTCATATAGGCGTTTGATTGCCACCTCACGTCCATCTTGAAGTTTGCCTATTTGAATTAAAGGGGGTTAGTAAACATGAAAGCAATCAAACAAGGACTTGTTCTCTTTCGTGTGATTTGCAGATTGCGATTATTGTTGCTGATCGAGTTTTGTTTTTAATCGGTTGGAACCTACCTTTACTAATCCAAATGATATGTACAGATTCTTAATCGTTTTTTCTCATATGCTATGACTGGTTTTGAGTTCTTTGAGATTTACAAACTGGTGAAAACTTTGACAGGATCCTTTTCTACCAAGTATTAGTATTTTCTAAATTTGAGTAAACAAGGCCTGAGTTTGAATATTTATAAATGTATCATCATATTATGAGCAAAGATTAAACGTACCATAGTAAACAGTCCCGAATCCTCCCTCTCCAAGTTCTTTTAAGGGATTGAAGTAGTCAGTGGCAACTTCAAGTTCTCTGTAAGTGAATACATGAACTCCAAAATAGGTACTTCCCGTTAGAATATGAATATCTGATCCTGAGGAAGATTGACTATATGATTTGTTACGAGTCAGGAAGTGTTCAGAAGCATCCTTCTTGCGATGGCGCCGATATAAAAAGAAGCACAAAGTGGTACTCAGAAGCAAGCATGCCGCAATTCCTGCAGCTAAGGCAACTACAGCCTTAGAACCTTTTTCACCTGCATCTAAACGAAAGTGCAGAAAATATAGTGAGCATAGGCATGATACAGGGCTACCGAGTGTTCATTTTCTAGACTGACTGTCAGGTCATGTTCATGTCAGCAGAAAGCTCATTGCACCCACAATGTTCTCATCAAGAAATTTCAAATTGAAGCCCTGAAAGTAGGTTGCCAAAAGAAGAGCAACGTAGGCTCAAAAATTTTGGTGTATCGTATCAAACGTACTCCAAAGAGATAACTAGGGGAGGGGGTGAAGGCAACAGACCAGTTTGCAGTAGCACATCTGTCAATCACATTAGTGTAACAACTTCATGTTATGTCTTCAACATATTGGAGCCATGTACTAATCATTACAAATTGAGTCCTGAAGAAGGAAAATACATTATGCATAATGTATTTTCTCAAGTCTTCTGAGCACAAAGTCTAAGAAGAAAGGAGGTTAAATTTTATTTTTATTATTGAAAAGTAAGATACTGGGTATCTTTTAGAATTGTTTATTAAGAGAGAGAGAGTGTGAGATAAAATGCTTTTTGTAAATAAAATGATATTATATTAGGTGGACCATATTCAAATAAGGAAATGGAAAATATAATTGGGACAAACAAAAATGGAAAAATGGGAAATCCTTTGGAGGACGAAGGGAGTATGTATATATATTAAGATTAGATTTTTGCATAATAAAGCAGGTAAACATGGAGAGTTTTTTGCGTATGGTGAAATTTTACAATTTTTGCACCCTAAAAGAAGGGGTGTTTGTTGTTTTAGTCATAGCATGAAATTAAATAATGCACATGTCGTATCCCTGACCTGAGTAGCTGCACAACAAGACATCAACCATGGACATAAGAGCATCAACAATGCTAGGGGGTTCCAAAACCCTTTATAATTTTCTCTCTCCCGCTCTCCTTTCACCACATCAGATTCCACTAACTTTTTCGATTTACCTCCCAATATTTCAGACACCTTCCTGCAATGCTAAGGCTCCAAATACACTATTTATGTATACCCCACCTTATTTTCTCTCTCCTACTCATAATTTAACTATATATTTACACTTAGTTTTATTCATATTAATTTATGATGAACAACATAATGTAATTATAAAATAAATAGAAGATGTTAATTATCATTGTGTTCACTTATTCACTAATTAAATTAGTTAATTTTAATTATAATCTAATAAAAATGTATTAAATTAAGAAATCATATGATTTTTTACGATGCAATAATTAGTGTGATTTTTGTTATAAAAAGTTGCATAATATTAATATACTCTAAGATATCAGCAACTAAATATAAGAGTTTCCAGGATAATTAGGGAGAATGCAAAGATAATTAAACATTATAAGAATAATTGAATATTTCAAGTGAACAAAAAATACTCAAAATTGGACTCTAATTATAGAGAAAATAATAATAATAAGGTTGGTGAATTTTTTTTTAACTTTAAACATTGCAAAAATCATAAATTGAGTTACAAATTGTTGAAAATCAAAAAAATTTGACGTTTGAGCTTGGAGCCTTGTTGAAGCTGATTTCATTGACACATGTCGCATGCTTGAAAGAAGAAGTATTGCAGATTTTTTTTTAATTTTTCTTGTAGGCCACGTGTTGGCTTTCTGGTAAATTGAGACTTCTATTTTTAATTGCCTCCAATTATATTGGGACCTTTTTTGCAATGGGTTTGGAGGGTATTTGAACCCCATTTCATAATTTGGACCCAAATAAAAAGAGCATTGCTGGTGCTCTAAAGACAACATCGTAGCCGAAGTATCTATCCATACATAAATGTGCAGTCTACCAACATTCTCTCCATTCTAACACCAAAACCTAATAACTTTGCCTAAACATGAGATTAAGCCCCTCTAGTTTTTATTGTAGAGTTTTAACCCCACAACTTAAACAAAAGGTAATATTAAACCCCCACAATTAAATACCATGACTCTATATGAATACATATTATTTTATTAGACAATCTCTTCTAGTTCTCTTCGACTCTGCCTTTTTTCCATTGAGCTCTCCTTTCACCTCTGTCTACTCTCACCTTTTGCTAAAGTTGTGGGATAAAAACATTACAATAGAAACTAAAGGGACTTAATCTCTCGTTTATACAAAGTTAAGGGGGCTTATTTACCATGTTTGTGACAATCCAATACGTAAAGGAAATGACATTATGGCAAGTGTTGGAATTAGTTTTATGCACAAGCACACAGATCGATTGTCCAGGATACCACACCATCCACCACTAGTTTCACATACATTGCAATAATGAAAAGTCCAATTCAATTATATTCCTTGACTTCAAATTTTCCTGTAGTTCATTTTCTAATAACTTCCTGCACCATAACCTTCTTGATTACCCGAACCTGCACCCATATCCAAATCCACCTATACTATAACCACAGACTCGCATATAAGGATTAGTTTTGCTCAACCAAGTCCCAGAAATGAAAGTCGCCAAAGATTTATAACCGGTATTATTTTTACTATCATTGACCACATAACCCTAAAGATTAGGGAGATTATCATATCTATATAAGAGGTAAAAGTCGACATAATATTGGATAAAAGTATAAAACTAAATGGTAGTTTTGAAGGGTGATATTCTTGGATAGAGTTGGGCAAGGGATGGAATTATCATAGACTAGTGTTTATTATCAATGGCAAATCTTAATTTAGTTTGTTTTGGGCGTTATATTTTTTATATTTTATTATTACATACTAAGAATAGTATATGTAGTCTTGAGAAATTCATACTATCCGATTAACCCGGACTCAATGAGTGGATTCAAAACTAGATTTAATGTCGATGATCCAATCTAAACCCTAAACCCGAAAAGAACCGAACTTAACCTAAAACTAACAAAATCCTCTAGGCTGCCTATTACATAGCACCCACCCTAAAGCCTATATTATAAGACGAACTCCCCCACCAAGTAGTACTTGGTGTAGTGGTAAGGAAATCACCCTTCCAACCTGAAAGTTGGGGGTTCAATCCCATTAGAGGCACTTTGAGGGTAGGAATTCCATTTACCCTTTCCCCTTACTCTCAAGTGTCTGACCCATTCGAACCCGAACGGAGTCCGATCCACTTCTTCTTACCCTACAGAAAAAAGATAGCCTCCCCCAGGCCCCACCTCCACCTAGGAATTGAATCATGAACTATGATAGAGTTAGATGGGAAATCATGCCACTTGAGCCAACAACAATTCATAATTAATAGATACTTATATCATTAAAAAGTTAGTGTACTCATAAAAATACATTTTGTAACACCTCGACTTTTGAAAACTTAATAAATTATATTATTACCTTAAACGAGTATTAGTTTGAAATTTTACGATTTAATTATGATTGTTTTCGGTTACATTTTTAAACGTTTTAAAGATTTTAATTGTACATATTATTATTATTATTATCATTATTTAGATTTGTGTTTTCTACTTTAAGTTATCAATTGTCAGCTGTCAACCAAATAAAATTGCTTGGTGGGGAATTTGACAACTAACTGGTGGTGGATAAACTATTTATCACTCTTCTGAAGAGGTATGGAACTAAAATTTTAACACTTGAAAACACAAAAAAAATCAGATTATTAACGGTTTTAGAGTTGATCGATTCACTCCATTTCGTAGATCAAAGGACGACTGTGAGAAATAAAGGTGGTGAAAACAAAAGAGAAATGATATATATATATAGGCAGTCCTCTTAGCACAAAGGAAATGGCAAAATTCTCTAATGTAACTATTGTCAAAAGGGTGGTCATGATGGAAAAAAGTGTTTTTATAAGGGAAAGTCAAAATGCTTCAAAAGTAAAAAAAATTGGGCATATGGCAAGGAATTGTCGATTCCAAAATGAAGTGGAAGTACCTATGATACAAGTGGCCATGATACAAACTTTATTTTGAATTGTGGGTGAGAAGTGCTTCAACTTTCAAAGAGAAGATGTTTGTGAGAAAAACACCCAATACTAGTAAGAGAAACTAAACTTAAAACTCTACATTACATTTGATCCAAAACCCCGCAACGTTTTTTCTATTTAACTCTCATCTACATCCTAGATAAAAATTTCCAAACTTCGGTATTATTTCAAAAATATGTTAACTTCTTATCCTCATTAATGATAGATAATTAATGATATTAGTGATCAATGCATTGGCAAGTATATAAGTCAAATTGTTGCAAATTTTTTAGAAATAAAGAGAGGAGTACTATACTTACTAGGTGGAACTTGTAAACCATGATAATGAGAGACACCACAACTTCGAGCACTAGTACCATCCTTGCAGAAACAAGTAGGCTGATTCAAAGTTTGATTAAATCCACATCTCCCCCCTGAACTAGCGCAGTCTTCACATAGACCATCATCATCAATCATCCATTGTACCTCAAAACCTTTTCTCAAGACCTTTTCAATGTCTGATTCACCATTGACAAGCTCTACTGCAGAGGTGTTCAGGACAGGAAGGTATATGCCAAAACTACAGTACTTTCGTAGCTCTTCTTCCCATGTTCCATTAAGTGCAAGATAGCCAATCAGGGAGCTATTTGGCATCGTCGAGCGACCTCCCAAATATGAATTCATAGAGCAAGGAAATCCATAAGGTGGCTCCACACCAAACATTGCACGACGGCAATCATAAAAGATGGTTGCATTTTGAGAACTGGAAGTGAAGTTGAAGTACTTTAAATCTAGAGTGGAGTTGAGTATCTGGTTCTGTCTTACAGGACAAGGGCCTTGAGAGAACTGTGGTTTTGATATGTTAAGAAGCTTCTTATCATAGTTGATATTGAGGATATTGTATTTCTGATCTTCAATGTTGATTGTGAGGGATGAATTATCTTCGCATTCGAGCTTGAAAGCCGGATGACCACAGTAACTTGGGTGTCTGCTGTCCCAGAAAGGATATCCAATTTTGAGTTGGAAACCACATAATGATTTCACAGGAGCGCAATCGTCGTATAGTTGGTCTCCATTAGCGGGTGCAATTGAAGAGATGATGATGAAGAAGCATATAGAAAGAAGGATGATGTACTTCTGATACATTTAACACGGAATTTTTGGAGCCAAGAAAGCTTGTTGGCTTAGTTGGTAATCATGTTCAAAGGAAAGAGTTTCGTGGAAAAAGTATGACTAATACCAGTACATAATAATATTGACATCTATGCTGATTGCTGATTGCTGATGGTGATTGTATTAGTTTTTTCTACTAAAATAGCCTGCAACATGTTAAACTATCAGCTTGTCGCCTTGTCTTATAGGAATAGTTTGAAAAAAATAATGTTTATGAACATAGTTTGATTTGAAACTGGAAATAGTCATGCATAATAATTGATTAAAGTTAAAGAAGGCGAGGAATGGGTTGGAGTTATATTTTAGAAAGGAGATACTGACCTAAAAATTGGAATAATACCAAGGAGTAGACTTTGGGCTTGATTGTGACAATCAGGAAATGTGCTGTGCATGTACTCATCTGGACAAGATTGGATTCTTATGCCAGCGATTTATGTCCTCTTCAACCACTTAAATTTAACGAATAACGGTCTAGCAAAACAAATGAATAGAAGATGACGAATATAGTTTGTATGGGGTCTTCCCAGCAGACCTCCAGCTGGCAGCAGACCACTGGTCCTGCCACTCCACGTCAGAGCGCCTGGAGCAGCACAGACCTCCTCAGGCAGACCGCTCCGGATATAACCTCTGGGCTGGAGTTTAATGAAGGCCTCGTTCCACCTTGGCCCACTTCCAAAGAGGCCCACTCACTTTACTAGGTCAGTTACAAGTCTATGTCTCATATAAATACCCATGCCCATGCATGGGTAAGGTACGTTCAATCAAACATTCACAAAATACTTGCACTTGATACTCGTTTTCTCTCTACTAGAGATCTTGTGCTCAACTTGGACTGACTTAGGCATCGGAGAGGCGATCCTCGGAACCACCTCCGAGGTTTCTCCTTGTTTTGCAGATAACCACCACCACGAAGGACGTTTGGGAGCCACGATTCCACCAAGTACCCACCACCACATACACTGTTGCTGTCTTGGACAGAAACAATTTGGCGCTATAAGGAGGGGAAGAGTAGAAAAGCCCAATCTACAACTTCGCAATGGTGGTTCCAACCTCAGAAACGCTCGGTTCCGACAGTTCAGGAGGAGAAAGCAACTCTCCACTGAGAGAAACAAACACGAGATCAACAAGAAGGGGTAGTGCTGCTACCACCAGATCAGGCAGGAGGGATAACACTATCACCCCCCGCCATGAAACCAGGCAGACCCCACAGCCAAGCAGCTTAGTGGTCATGCCCACACCGGAGCAACTTCAAGCAGCCTTTCAAGTGCTGCAGTCTGCCCAACAGTTTATGCAAACTGTTGGAAGCCAACCTGCTCGAAAGAGAAGGAGAACTAGAACACACGATTCAGTTCGAAGGCACCTGCAACTGTCATCTGAAGAGGAGACAGCCACAGCAGACCCCTTATGCGGGTACAACATGACGAACATCACACCCACCCCGACGTCGGAGTATGGCCTATCCAGCCGCTCTGGACCCGAGTACATCAAGAGGGGTTGGCAGGAAGCAGAGTGGGATACTGAAATAATGCAGCAAGATCATCCCAGCATGTTCGAGGAACTGACACCCACAGGGTATACGGCAGGCTCAAGCAGGAGATCTGTCCACAGCGGAAATCCAGGGGGCGTGGCCTAGAATGTCCAGTTGCGACCCAGAACCAGGCACAACTCAGGAGCTGAAGAGGCCCTGTCTGCGCCTGGTAGCGGAAGTGTCAGAAGGCATGTCAGCCTGGGATTAGGAACAATACCAGAGGAGGGCTCTGGCGATAATGGAGCCCCCACAGACCTCAGAGGACTCATAACCCACAGAGTCAACTCCAGACCCATTGTGGTATCACCAGCAGAGGAGATCAGATCTCCTTCCAAGTCCCCCTTCACACCTGAAATCATTGCGGCCAGAGTGTCGAAAGCGAAGCTCCCATCCAATCTCAAGTTTGAAGGGGAGGGAGACCCAAAGGATCATGTGGCAGCCTTTGAGACCCACATGGAGCTAGGAAACTACAATGAGGCCACATGGTGCAGACATTTCCCTGCCACTCTGATAGGGATAGCTCAGACCTGGTTCAGGACTATTCCCCAGGGGACGATTGCTAACTTTGATGAACTGAAGAAGAGATTCAAAGAGCATTTCGTTAGCGGGAGCAGGAGGAACAAATCCACACATGAGCTGCTATTGCTGAAGCAGACTCAGAATGAAAGCTTGCGGGATTTCATAGGGAGGTTCAACAAAGAGCTGGTGCACATCCCAGAGCTGGAGCAGAAGCTCGCTCTGCACGCTCTGAGGAACGCCCTACCCCACACCAGTAAATTCAGGGGTGACCTTAAATGGGTCACCATGAAGGAGCTCAGCGAGGCCCTGGCCTTGGCAGAAAAATACATAGCTGTCGAAGACTTCAACAAAGCATCGACACACGGAGCAGAAACAGGCAGACCTGCTAGGCTGGATACCAGGCAGAATGAGCACCAATTCATGGGAGGCAGATTGAATTTTGGAGGCCCCAGGACCCATCAGAGCAGAGGAAGAGAAAAACAAAAAGAAGCAGAGAGAGAAGTGGATCGGCTGAAGGCCCAGGAGAAATATAACAACTATAGCAACCTCAGCGCGCCAAGGGCTGAGATCTTTCTGACCAACAGAGATGACAACAGGTGGCACAGACCACCACCCACCAAGAAGAGAAGCCTAGGCTCAAACATGGCAGAGTTCTGCGCTTTCCATGAGGCGCCAGGCCACAATACAGAAGACTGCATAAGCCTGAAAAACGATCTGGAAAGCCTGATCAGACGAGGCTACTTCAAAGAGTACCTCGCCTGGAATCAGGGGATCAAGGAGAAGGAGCAACAGAGCGAAGGGCAGACATTGCAGGACAAGTGAGCAGAGATCAAGGAAGGGAAAAAGAAGACGGTA
This sequence comes from Patellifolia procumbens, assembly GCA_947645195.1. NCBI lineage: Eukaryota > Viridiplantae > Streptophyta > Magnoliopsida > Caryophyllales > Amaranthaceae > Patellifolia > Patellifolia procumbens. Next base: position 732,880 of record CANSGD010000290.1, read on the forward strand.
TACGTCATATTTGGCAGTTCTAGCTCGATGGGGGGGGGGAGAGGGCTCATCTGAGGCAGCTCACCCACCCCAACCTCTACTCCATAAACCAGGCAGAGCTGAGCCCAGACCTGCCAAACATGACCTTCACGGCAGAAGACTGCAAAGGCATCAGTTTCCCGCATTCTGACCCTCTTGTGGTCACTCTGGAGATTAGCAGAGTAGATGTGCGAAGAATACTTGTAGATGGCGGGAGCGCCGTGAATATCCTTTATAAGGACACCTTCGATAAAATGGAGCTGGATCGTTCAATGCTGAAGCAGGGAGGAATTCCAATCTTCGGATTCACGGGGAACTCCATCACCCCAGAGGGGAAAATACATCTGACAGTGACCACAGAGGGGCAGAACGGAGTGAAGAGAACGGTAGTACAAGAATTTCTGGTAGTAGACCTCTCGTCACCGTACAATGCTCTGATGGGAAGGAAGTTCATCGAGGCGGTACAGGGAATCCCGTCAACCCATAATCAGACCATGCTTTTCTTAAGCAACACTAGAGAGATGGGCAGACTAAAGGGAGACCAGAGAGCAGCTAGGTCATGCAATCTGACCGCTCTGAAGAAGAAAAAAAAGACCTCCTCCTCCTGACCACTCTGGGTCTAGGAGAAAGAGGAGGAAGGAAAAGATAGAAGGAAAGAAGAAAGAGGCTGAAGAAGCCAAGAAGGACCAGGCTGAAGAAGCCGGGAAGGAAAGGCCGAAGAGGCCAAACAAAGAGAGGAAGAGTGTGCTGCTATCAGTGAGGCCGATGCTCGGCCAGAAGCAGAGCAGGAAGCAAATAAGCCTGAACCGGGGGAAGAGACCGAAGAGGTACTCTTGGGACCGGAAGAAGGCAGGGCAGTCAGAATAGGCAAAGACCTGGATCCTGAAACCAGAGTCAACCTAATCAGTCTGCTGAAGGAGAATGCAGATGTGTTCGCTTTCTCAGCAGCTGAGATGCCTGGGGTGGACCCCGCCACCATCAGCCACAAGTTAAACACTGCTGCAGGATACAGACCTGTGAAGCAGAAGAGGAGGAACTACTCTGCGGAGAAAAATAAAGCCATCGAGGAAGAAGTTCAGAAGCTGCTTGAGGCAGGGTTCATAGAGCCCTACAAGTACCCAGAATGGCTGGCCAATGTGGTGATAATTAAGAAGGCGAACGGGAGCTGGAGGATGTGCGTTGACTTCACAGACCTCAATAAAGCCTTCCCCAAGGACTGCTATCCCTTGCCAAGAATCGACCAGCTGGTAGACTCTACCAGTGGTCATGCTCTGCCCAGCTTCATGGATGCGTTCAGCGGATACCATCAAATCTTCATGGACCCTGCAGACAAAGAGAAGACGGCATTCATCAACCCTATCGGGGTATTTTGCTTTGTCATGATGCCCTTCGGGCTGAAGAATGCAGGCGCCACCTATCAAAGGTTGATGGATCAGGTCTTTGCAGGTCAGAGGGGAAGGAATCTGGAGGTATACGTGGATGACTTCATCACCAAGAGCAAAACTGAGACTGACCATATAGCAGACCTCAAGGAGACCTTCGCTAACTTCCGCAAACACAGCATGAAACTTAATCCTAAAAAATGCGTGTTCGGAGTACGGTCGGGGAAATTTCTGGGCTATCTGGTCAGTGAAAGGGGGATTGACGCGAATCCCGACAAAGTGAAAGCAGCTATGGATCTGCCAGAGCCTAAAAGCATCAGAGACATCCAGAGGCTGACAGGAAGAATGACAGCCCTGTCCAGATTCATAGCTCAGTCTGCGGAGAAAGCTCTCCCATTCTTTAAAATACTGAAGGGGAACAAAGAGTTCAGGTGGGAAGCAGAGCAGAGGGAGGCATTCCAGAAGTTGAAGTCACACCTCTCTGGTCTGCCCACACTAGCCAGACCAAAGACAGGGGAAACTCTCTCCCTATACATTGCCGTTACTGCTGCAACTGTGAGTGCAGTCCTGCTGAAGGAAGAGAACAAGAAGCAGCAGCCGGTATATTTTGTGAGCCACACCCTCACGGGTGCAGAAACACACTACCCATTGATAGAGAAGGCAGCCTACGCAGTAGTGCTGGCCACCAGAAAGCTGAGGCCATATTTCGACGCACATCTCGTCACCGTGCTAACAAATATGCCTCTGGAAAAGGCAATAGAGAAGGTAGACAAATCGGGGAGAATCATGAACTGGGCCCTGGAGCTGACAGGGTTCGGTATCAAATTCGCCCCACGAACCGCCATAAAAGCACAAGCTCTGGCTGATTTCCTAGCAGAGTGTGCCTATCAGGAAGCAGTAGGAGAGCCTAGAGCCTGGGAAGTCTTTACAGATGGGTCTGCAACCATCAACGGCTCTGGGGCAGGCGTGGTCATCAGAACCCCAGAAGGGAAAATCATTGAATACGCCTTGAAGTTCATGTTTTCGGCAACCAATAATGAATCAGAGTACGAAGCGGCCATCGCTGGATTGCAGCTCTGCCAGACCCTGGAAGCCAAGCATGTCCACCTCAAAATTGACTCTCAGTTGGTAACCAACCAAGTCAAGGGGGAGTATGAGGCCAAGGAGCCGACGATGCAGAGCTACCTAGCCAGGATGAGGTCTCTGATTTCAAATTTTAAAACTTTTAGAATTGAATAAGTGCCTAGAGCACAGAACGCACAAGCAGATGCTCTGTCCAAATTGGGAAGCAGCAGTCTGCAGGAGCTGAATAGGTCTGTTCTGGTGGAAGTCAGACCCACCAGTGCAATCTGCGAGGATGCAGAGCGAGTTTTGGAGCTGGAGGATATGCCAGAGTGGATCAAGGAGATCGCTGAGTATAACCAGACTGGTAAATTACCAGAAGGGAAGATGAAAGCAAGAAAGCTCAAGCTGACAGCATGCAGATACTGCCTGATCGGGGACGAGCTATACAGGAAGTCTTTCTCTCTGCCCCTACTCAAATGCGTAGGGCAGAGAGATGCAGACTACATATTGAAAGAGATTCATGAGGGACTCTGCGGACACCATATCGGACCGAGAGCTCTGGCCCATAAGGCTCTCAGAGCCGGTTATTATTGGCCCACAATGAAAGCTGACTCTGAGGCTCTAGTGAAAAAATGCGACAGCTGCCAGAGGTTTGCGCCGAATATCAAGCTGCCCGCAAACGACCTCATGCCGATCTACAACCCTATCCCATTCGCCCAATGGAGGCTAGACATTCTGGGACCCTTCACAACGGCCTAATATCAGAAGAGATGGTTAATTGTGGGGGTAGACTACTTCACTAAGTGGATAGAGGCAGAAGCCCTATCCACCATCACAGAAGCAGCCGTCAGAAAGTGCTTGTGGCAGAGCATCATCACCAGATACGGAATTCCGAAGGCTTTCGTCTTCGACCACGGGAGACAGTTTGACAACATGCCCCTGTCAGGGTGGTTGGAGCAGTTTGGGATCAAATATGCCCTATCTTCAGTCTGCAACCCTCAGTGCAATGGTCAGGCCGAAGCCGCTAACAAGCAGATCCTGATAGGTCTGCAGAAGAAGCTGGAGGAGCAAAAAAGTATGTGGTTAGAGGAGCTGCCTAACACTCTGTGGTCGATCAGAACCACAGTCAAAGAGTCAACTGGGCAGACCCCCTTCCACCTGGTATATGGTTCTGAAGCTGTCATGCCTATTGAGATCAGGTCCGAGAGTCTGAGGATCAGCCTATTTGAGCCAGGTCTGAACGACGAAGCCCTGAGGACAAATCTAGATCTGCTGGATGAGTACAGAAACGAAGCTAGGTTCAGAATGGAAGCCTACAAAGCCAGAGTCAGCAAATACTATAACCGAAAAGTGAGGGCTAGGCCTCTGGAGGTAGGGGATTTGGTACTCAGAAATGCAGCAGCTGTGCAGAAAGACAAAATACACGGAAAGTTGTCGGCTAAGTGGGAGGGACCCTACCAGGTTAGTGAAGAGCTATACCCTGGAACCTACAGACTGAAAAGAATGGATGGAAGCGAACTGAAAAGCAACTGGAACGCCCGAATACTGAAAAAATACTTCGTGTAACCCAGATTGTATCAGAAAAACTCCCATGAATGAAAGGCCTCTGAGCCACCCTTTATCCACCACTCTCCATTTCGCATTAAACCCCCATCCCCTTATCTGTTCTTTATGAAAAACAAAATGTCAAAATCAGATAGATCCTTAGCAGACTGAGAAAAAATACCATAGTCTGGCAAAAGAAAACATGGTCTGAGTCAGACTGAAGGCTGAAGAGGCTCTTCAGACACAAAAGTAAACTATATAGTGAAGAAAGGGAGTCGGCCGAAAGGTTAACTCTGTCCAGAGCCCATGAGGCCCGCAGAGTGATCGGATGCCGGCTCGACTTAGCGATGTCATAGACCTTTACCTCTAAACCTGCGGGGCCGAAGGCCCAAAAAGCAGCAAGGATAAGTATAAGACAACAAAGGCTAATGGGGACGCGAGAGTTCCTAAGAACCAAAACGTACCCCGACACGAAAAAGATGGCAGAAGGAGCTAAAGGGCGAACCCCAAAACTCCCAGAATCATCATGACTTAGGGCGTCAAAATACCTCCTTTGCTCTGCTATTGTTGAATTTTTGTCACGCATAAGGCAGAGCAGAAGAGTAAAGGGCCCCTAAAGTCCCAGCTCTGAGCAAATCTCACTGGCCACCAAGCCAAGTAAACGAAAACACTCAGATATGTTGTGTGATAGCACAGCAGACTCAGCATCAGAGTAGAGCGCAAACACTTAGCAGAAATAACAAAACTTGGCATGCACCAAACAGAAAGCACAAAAGTCAACAGAAGAACACAACTTGCATTACCGGAAAATTACTTGTATCTTACATAAAAGATCTAGCTATAAGCCAGATCAGAGTGCTACAGAATACTACAACAACGGCGGCTACCTAACCAAAAGAAGGGAGCAAATACAGATGAAAAGGAAATGTTGACTATTTAATTACAAATATTACAGGATAAGTCAATTAGGATATCATCGGAGGGCAAAAACGGAGGACTGCAATCAGTTCAGCACAGGCTCCCAGCTCATCTACCTCAGCAGCTCAGACAGGAGTCACAAGAAGACTGAGGCGAAGCGTGAGATAGCCGCCCGAGTTCCTATTGCTTTGGAACAGAGCTGCCAACCTTCGCGGAGCTCCCATCAGCTTGCTGCTCTGAAGACTCTCCCTCTGAAGGCAGGGAGTAAAGCAACTCCAAGTCTCTGAGCTCCTGGGTCGCCGGAGGTCGCATGTGCACCTGACTGGCATAGGCATCCTCAAAGGCATCCCAGTTGAAAGAGGGCTGCAGATGCCAGAGGACCCTGCGGACCGCAACTTTGCACTTCTCCCAGTACTTGTTCCCGAACGCCTCCTCCATCTGCGCAGCCCGGGCTGCCTCCTCAGCAAGCAGCTGGACCTCTTTCTGCTTCAGGGCTGCCTCAGCTTCCTTAGCCTGCTGAGCCTCCCTCTCAGAAAGCAACTTGGAGAACTCTGCCCCTAGCTCCTCCTCCCTCTGTTTCAGAGCCTCCTCAGCCTCCTTGGCTTGCAGAACCAATTTAGCAGAGCATCCTTCATGTTCAGCATGTACAGCAGAGAGCTGACCCCTGAGCTGCTCTTGCTCCTTCAATACTGCCTGCAGCCGGGCCTCGGAGGTCTTCAGCTTAGTCTCCACCATTGAAGCACGAGACAACGCCTCACTAAGCTGGGAAGAGAGCCGGGAGTGCTCAGCCGCGATAACCTCTGCTTGCGCCGCCTGACCCTCCATGCGTTGGTTGACGGTCCGCAAGGTGTCGTGCTCCACAATCAGAGCATCCCTCTCCTCCTCAGTTTCGGGGCAGGTGGACACAATCAGAGAGTTCTGAGCCTTCAGCTTGGCATATTCTGCTCTCTGCTGTGCTACCTGAGCCTTAAGCTGCTGCAGTTCAGGGAGATCTGCCTCATGTCTACCCAGCCCTACAGCATGGCAGAACTCCCCAATGAAGGCGCCGGCCCGCACAGCCTGTAATCAATGAAAAAGCAGATCAGAAGAAAATCTTAATGTCAGAAACAGATGACTATAAAAAGGACAGACAACTCACCAAAGAGACATCTAGAACAGCGTAGTCCGGTGAGAAACGACTCGCCAGAAGCTTCAACCACTCACTTGGATCAGGGAAGGCCACGGACATCTGCTCCTGCCCCTGAGCCTCATGCTGGTCATCCGCCGATTCCCTCTGCAGAGAACCTGAGCCAAAAGAAAGTCCAGTCAGTTCCACAGAAGGGAAAAGGCCGGAACTAAGACCAGGTAAGGGGTACACACCTTTGGTGACGACGTCGTCCTCGACAACAATGATCCGAGGGGAGTCAGCAGGGAGACGAGTCTTCTTCTGAGGGGGAGCTCCTTCCTCACTCTACCTTTCTGCTGGTCTCTTCTGGGAATGAGAAGAGACGTCAGGCTCAGCTGTAGTCTTCTGAGCACCCTCTGCGGGGGATTTAAGCTGGCCGGCAGTTGGAGCAGAGGTCTGAAGAGCCATAGCAGACTGCACCTTCTTAGCCCTCAATTGCTGCTGAAGAAAACAAAAGGTAACAATGTCGTAAGCAAAACAAAGCACATAACGAATTAGCTCTGCAAGACAAAAGAGAGAAAAAGAAAACACTAACCACACGCGCCAGATCTTCTTAGAGACTGGGGATTGACTTGGTAGAGAGCCATGCGGTACCGGCAGAGAAACCGCTCCAAAAACCAGTGGATGGGGAATCTAAGCCCAAACTCCAGCTGCTTCATATAAACAGCAGTGTACCCCTCTGGTACATCTGCCATACTCTGACCCTCTTGGGGAAGCACTACCCAAGACCCGCGAAGCGGCTTGATCTCCGCAGCAATCTCAAGGCAGTATGCAGCATGCGCCCGTTTGAATGCATCTGCAGATTTCTTCGCCAAATAAGGCTTACCCTTGCTGTGGTAAAGGGCAATAAGCCTCATCTCATGGTCGCTGTACTTCCATTTGACTGTGGGCAGAGTAGGCTTAAACTTGTAGTTGGGAGGGAATCTGTTGGTTTCAGGACCCAACACCTCCTTACGCAAACCGTTCCAGGGGTCAAAGACCTCCCATTCCTCTGGAACCACCTCGTCCTTACACCGAGGCAGGTCCAACTTTAAAAACGGGGACTGAGTGTCCATCGGGTAAGGCTCATCCGGCTCGGACGAAGAGGTAGATACCACACCCTTCCCACGGGAAGCAGCAGACTGAGAAGTAGACATTCTACACAACACAACAGACGACAACACATCAGACTTGCAGTCACAACACAAGACAGTCTGGCACCTCAGACCTACAGACTGAGCTACCAAACTGGGGGGCAAGGATATGTATGGTATGTGAAGATCAGAGATAGCCAAGAAATAGGATATTTTCTTGTGTTTCTTACAAAAAGATACGTGTAAAAGTAGTCTGGCACCTCAGACCTACAGACTGAGCTACCAAACTGGGGGGCAAGGATATGTATGGTATGTGAAGATCAGAGATAGCCAAGAAATAGGATATTTTCATGCAAAAGGCGCAAACAAAACAATAAGAGCACATCACAGGCCCACAACCAACAAATAAAGAGGATAACAGGGTAAACAAAGCAAACCCTAAAAATCCCACAAACAACAGTAGAGCAGAGCTCAGATGAAGAAGCAGAGCAGAGCCTACCAACCAGAGCAGAGCCCCGCTGAAGAAGCAGAGCAGAGCCTATCATCCAGAGCAGCCGAACGGAAATGAAAAGACACCCAACAGATCCATGAAACAGAGAAGTAAACAATCACATCTGAAGACCAAAGGAAAGAAACCCTAACCTCAAAAACACAGGCAAATGAGTACGTACAGAAGGAAAAAAGGGGAAAAATCCATTAACACAGGGAAGATCACATCCAAACTATCACAGAAGGAAAAAATCAAAAGTAGATCTGGGAAAAAGAGTTTACCTAGATAAAGAACGGAGGACGCCGAGAAAAGAGAAGACGAAGCCACAAACGCAATAGTATCAAATATCAAATCGAGCTCCAAACGCAGAACAAATCCCAGGATAATCGAGAGAAATCACTTGAAAATGGCTAGGACGAAAAGAAATTCTTGAAGAACAACAGGAAAGTTTGAAAGCAAAGAGTTCGAAGAAGAAGAAACTGAAAAGCTTCTCAAAAGGTCGATTCAGCCTTTAAATAGGCACTATCCGTCCACTCAGCACCAACTTATCATCATTACATTCCTTGGGAACCCAAAGAGTCACATCAATTCAATTCAATTCAAAATAAATTAATGACCCTTACTCAACACCCCAACCAATTGGGCGGGAAAAATGGAAGCATTCTGGAGTTTGTGAAGAGCAACTCCCAGACAGCCACGTACCAGTCTGCGAAAAGCAGAACGCCAGACCAAAAATAAATGTACCCAGCATATTGCAGTCTGCAAATACTGGGTCCGGGGGGCAAATTGTATGGGGTCTTCCCAGCAGACCTCCAGCTGGCAGCAGACCACTGGTCCTGCCACTCCACGTCAGAGCGCTTGGAGCAGAGCAGACCTCCTCAGGCAGACCGCTCCGGATATAACATCTGGGCTGGAGTTTAATGAAGGCCTCGTTCCACCTTTGCCCACTTCTAAAGAGGCCCACTCACTTTACTAGGTTAGTTACAAGTCTATGTCTCATATAAATACCCATGCCCATGCATGGGTAAGGTACGTTCAATCAAACACTCACAAAATACTTGCACTTGATACTCGTTTTCTCTCTACTAGAGATCTTGTGCTCAACTTGGACTGACTTAGGCATCGGAGATGCGATCCTCGGAACCACCCCCGAGGTTTCTCCTTGTTTTGCAGGTAACCACCACCACGAAGGACGTTTGGGAGCCACGATTCCACCAAGTACCCACCACCACATACACTGTTGCTGTCTTGGACAGAAATATAGCTCAATCAATATCATATCATATATGATACTGTATATCAAATATCATACTTCTTCCGTATCAATAAGATTGCAACAAGTCATTTTACAGGCATTTTGAGAAATAGATTTAATGGTATAAACGAGCAAATGAGTCAAAATACTTTCAAGGACTAGGAACCTATAATCTCATTCTTGGTAGAATTAATATTATTTTGCCTAATGTAATCGTTTATACCATTAAATCTCTTGTTCAAAATGCGTGCAAAATAAGTTGTTGCAATTTTTTTGATACGGAGGTAGTACATCATATAATTGTATGGGTATGCAGGCACATCAACAGAGCTCATTAAGCAGAGTATACCATGTGGCTGAGCTGCCTCTCAATCAGACTCATGTGGAAGATCGAGTAACAACTAGAGCCCATTCTTTGAGGTTTTCTCAAAGCTTTAATAAGCACGCCCATGCCCACCAAAGAGGTCCGAAACTCCAATAAAAGCTTAGGTCAAGGCATGCCAAAATGCCCACTATAAATACACATGCACATGCATGAGACAATGTACGTTCACATATACTAGTCCGTTTTTGGTGCTCCCAGGAGCACGGAGCACTGTGCTCCGGGATGACGTCGTCTTCTACGGCCCTGACGTCATCCCCGGTACAGCAGCAAGGTGTACCCAAAACTTCAAACCCTAATAGCACTACAAAGAACATATAGTAAACATTGGAAGAACAAAAAGTGAAAAGAGCATTTACTTGAAACAAAAAGAACACAAAAACGAAATTTCATAAGAACAAAATACAAAACTTCAAAGAACAACATACTATTGTATGAAGAACAAAATAGGAATTTTCAAAAAACATATAAAAAAAATATTCTGACAGTTTAAAAAAAACATTTACTTAAAACAAAAAGAACAAAATAAGAAATTTCAAAGAACAAAATTACTTTTTTTACAAAAAAACAAAACACAAAGTTTCAAAAAACATTAATTTAAAATAAAATTTTCTTGAAATATAAATAACAAAATACGATAATTCAAATAACAAAATACTTTTTTACATCAAAAGAACATTAAACATTATTTTAAGGAATAATGAAAAGTAATAAATAAGTGTCAATTGGAAAAAAACATACATGAATAACCAAAAGAACATAACAAGTATTTTAAAAGAACAAAATGAATGACCTGTAACATTATCAAAACAGATCTAACAGAACATATTCCAAAAATTCGAAGAACATCTGCGTATAACGGGAGAGAGAGTGAGAGTTGAGCAACGCCTGCAAAGGTTGCGCGACGGAAGGTCGACGTCAGTCTCCGGTAAACAAGGCCCGACGGACGACGACCCTAATCGCCAATTTTCTATGCCCTAGTAGTCGGTTTGCTTCGCCCTAGCCACCCCTTTGCTAAACCCTAACAACGCCGGCCGTTTTACCCCGAAGCTTTAGGTTGCCGGGCGTTTCTGTAATATCCCGAACCTAAATTAAGTAATTAAATTAAAATGCACCCTAAATTATGTTTATTAATTATTATGATGATTTAAAAATGCGACAACTCAAGTAAAATTACATTCATAATAATCGTAATAAATAGTTAATCAAATTATCTCAATTAAATTCTTAAAATAATTAAATGGAAACGCTAATTTAACCATAAAAGTCACACTACTACTTGTTAAGTAGTGTGAACTACTAAAATAAGCAATTGTAAGTCAACTAATATGTAAAGGATTATTAATTACTAATAAGATTAAAAAGAGTAAATAATAAATAAATAAATAAAGAAAGAAAGGAAATAAAAATGAAAATCAAAAAGAAAAGCTTGTGAGGTTGACCGAAGTCAACCATGACTTCTCCTCTCCCATCTTCCTCCTCTGCTCATTTCTTCAATGAAGCTCCCAAAATTTCAACCCAAATCAGATTTTCTGATCCACATTCAATGAGGGATAGCCTCAATCTCTTGCCAAACCTTGCTATAAATAGCAAGGGGTCCCAAAAGGGAACCCACACCTCACTTCCTCCATCCTCCTTCCCCTGCTTCTTTCCCTGTTCTTTCCCTTCTTCTCTGTTTCTCTATTCTTTCTGCCCTCCTTGGCTACAGCCAACGCCGGACATAACCGCCGGTTTCAACCTCCATCCTATAACCACCCCGCAGCCCTTCTCATTCCCCGTCGCCCCTCCCGGCCTCCCCTGCGCCGCCCGCACGCATCCAAGCCAGCAGCCCCTCCCTTTTCCCGTTTCTTATCCCCTTCGCTGACCAACGCGGACCAGCCCCGCTGCCTCCCTTCCCTCTCGCCGTGAACTCGCTCCAGCGCCACCAGCTTCCGCCGTCGACAAGCCAACGACGAGCCACCACTCCTCTGTCTTCTATGCTCCTCGTAGACCAAGCAGAGGTAACTTACCTCTCTTTTATTTGCTCTCTTATTTTCAATATGTTACAAAGATGGGCCTAGCCATATTTGATTATCACTCATGAGTCATCTAAATTATCATAGTTAATGAATTACTTTGATTATCCATATTTGATTTTAATGGTAATTATTATGCTTTTAAATTCACTATTTACAATAGATTTAACTTAATCATACTTAAGCTAATTTTTATGCTTGAATGAAAATTAATATTCATTATAATTGTAACACTAACATAAATCTTAGAATGGGATTAATATAATTTTGGAAAACTAATATGGCTAACATAATATAATAATTGGAACATTTTAAGTGATAATATTAAATTTCGAGTTAATTTAGTAAATATCGTTTAAATTTCTAATTTTAATACGAAGTTAAAATGATGTAACATTACCCATTCCTTATGAAGATTTCCTATACACCGTAACCTTGGGCCTTTGACCTTGAACGTTGGACTTTTGATCTCTGGACTATTGGACTATTGAACTTTGGACTTTTGGACTCTTGATCTTTGGACATTGGACTTCTGGACAATTGGACCATTGGATCATTGGACTACTAACACAATATGGCTAATCTAACACGAAACTAACAGTATAGACTTAATTAACTAAATTTAATATGCTTTGTTTCATTTATTTTTTATAATTGTGGTTTATGCAAAAACATTAGTTTATATTTTCAATATTATTGAATATGCATTTAGAATTCACTTTTATGTTTTTATATATATATTTCTGTTAAATTCGTTATATATTTAAATGCTTTTCTTTAATAATATAATTTTAATGTTATGTAATTACATAACAGAATAATCGATATTAATATGAAATCTTGATTGATAGCTTATAAATAATAATGAGTTATATAATGTTAGAGATATATCGAGTTATAATGAGCTAAGGAATATTCATTAACGACACTATGATGAATGAATTATAACAATGTCGGTTTTATGACTACAAGCTAGTATAATCAGCTTAAGTAAAACCTTTAAATAAAATAGTGTAAGGAATTACATAAAGACTCTAATACATTAATACGTTGGTTAGATTAAAAAGGAAAGGATATTACAGGCCTCCCCGGCTATCAAGGTTACTAAGCAAGGACCAAGGTAACATCTACTGCTAACACTCGCAATCCCCTTTCAACTACGTTTTATGATAACGTTTTGTTTTAGTAATGTTCTTTACGGATTGCGGGATATGAAACGTTATTATGCAAATGGTGTTATAAATGTTTTCTGTAAACGGTTTGTTGAAGTATGGTCATAATAAGATATGAAACATGATAAAGAAAAGTGAAAGATGGTTCTTGGCAGTATTCTGTTCTGTTGGTCGTGCACGTTCCATTCTGGCGGCTCTGTCACCTTCTGTTGGGGGATAATAATCTCCCGTGGCATCCGTATTCTGTTATTTTGCCACCTTCTGTTGGGAGATAATAATTCTCCCGTGGCAAGCCACCTTCTGTTGGAGGACTTTTGTTCTCCGTGGCTTATGTTCTGCCATACTCGCCAAGTTACCCAAGTGAATGGTATATGTTAACAACTCTAATAATGAAGATGATACGACATGCTATTTCTACATGAATTGTTTCTGTATTAGTTAATTATATTCAAATGATTTTGCGTTATTTCTCTTCCCCCTGTTTGCAAATAAAATGAATTGAAATGAATTTACGATTCATGGTATAATCTCATCCGTCCATGGTATAATTGGAGGATCTAATGGCTCACATTGCTTGTTTTCAGTTTTCAACACAAGGATTGTTTTTCGCCGGGTCCCTTGCCTATATATATAGGAAAAGGATCCGATGAAAACTGTTATCACCGTAAAAAAAAAAGTAAAAGGGTACATGTTAAGATAAAACGGTACGCGTGATTTCATTAATGGAATTTTTTTAAATACTGATGACTTATGATATGAATTACGCGTACCCCTGTATCTTAACATGTACCCCTGTAAACCTTATATGTACCCATTTTTTCAAGTTTTCACGATTTTCAACAAACTTGTGGTATTCAACAGAACACGACTCTCTTTCTCTCTCTCTCTCTATATATATAAATAGGCTTAGGATATGGTGAAAACCAATACAATAGCTGAAAACTAAAAGCTTTGCAACCTAACCGTCAGTCTTGATCATCTTATGATCCAACGACCCTCATTCACGCTGTTGTTTTTAGAGGGTAATTGCGTTTATATAATTATTTTCTCTCTCCTCCTTCAACAGCCCCTCTCTCTCTCTCTTTCTCTCTCCTGAAATTCTCTCTTCTCAACCTCTCAATTACGAATGATTATCACTGAAGACCCTGAAAATTTCTCTTGCATCTCCTTAAATTCGCTGAGGATCTTAACTCAAATCACAATATTTGCTGATCATTGTTTGTGATGTATTTGATTCAATCATGATAACTCGAATCACGATTCATCGAAGCTTTTTTAGGTTTTGTTTTGTTTTCTATCTATGATCACGATTCTATCTGACTCTGTTTTATTTTTAACCTGTTGATTTCGAATATGATGTGATTTTAAGCTTTTTCATATTTTCTTTGAACCATTCAATTTCATAGCTCATATATATTCAAATTTTTCATCACATTCTATATTTGTGTAGTTGTTATGCTGGTATCAACATTGATCTGACTTTGTTTTGTTTTTGAGTTGTTGATTCTCGAATATGAAGTGATTTTAAGCTTTTATAAGTTTTCTTTGAACCATTCAATTTCATAGCTTAAATTTAATCAACTTTTTCATCACATTCTATATTTGTGTAGTTGTAATACTATATCAACATTGATCTTACTTTGTTTTGTTTTTGAGCTGTTGATTCTTGAATATGAAGTGATTTTAAGTGATTTGAGCTCAAATTTTAATTCCTTTGTTTTGTGGACAATGGACTTACTGATTTAGCTCAAATTTTGTAGATGTATTTTGTGAAACTATTGGGTCAGACCGTCTGACTCAATGTTTATGGTCAGACGGGCTGAGCCCATTTCATATTTTTGCGCGCGCGTGTTTTTTATTTTCTTAACGTTATTATTTCATTTATTTTTGCTTCTGATTTCTCTCAATTTCATACGACGGTTATCATTGCTTGAATTACATTTCGAAATTCTATTGTTCTGTACTCCAAAAATCTCTGAGCTAATAGCTTCACTCCGAAATTCGCGGCTTGAATTTGGCAGTTGTTCACTCCATTGCTAAATTGTTTCACATTGCTAAATTGTTTGAATTTAGCAGTTGTTCACTCCATTGCTTTGATCAATCAATTCGACAATGGTAGTTAAGAGGGGAAGAGAAGATGATTCTAGGTATTTCGAATTTTTTTGAATTATTTTGGTTTTGTGTTTGAACAATTTTGTGTTGTTGATCATTTTTTTTCCCTTTAAATGTAGTTCGAAGGCTTCTAAGTCTAAGAAGTCAGCAAAGATTGACAAACCTAATTTGCGTTTGATTGTTTCTGCTGAGAAGAAGAAGGTTTTAGACAGAGAATTGGATTATGTTCCAAAGTATGTATTTGTTGTTTCTTTTGATTTTGCTATGATATTTCAGTTGCATTGTTTTGTTAGGGTTTCGTTCTTTGTAATTTCATTTTCAATTGTGTTTTATGTTATTCGTATATGTGTTTGAAATCTTTTTGAAATGTGTTCAATTGCATTAGGAACTTTTGTTCAATTGTTGTTATTTTTTCAGTTAGTTGTTTGTTCTTTTCATTTATATATATGTTTTTTTCATTCGATATATTACAGTGTAATAGGTTGATTTTTAGCTTTTCAGATAGATAGTTTAGGTTTTCAGCTGGTGCTTTTGTTAGGTCTTTAGTTAGTTTTGTTGTTATTTTCAGTTGATACTTAATATGTTTCAGGTGCTCTTATTTTCCTTTCAGTTCGTGCTTTTCTTAGGGTTTCAGTTAGTTGTTATTTTCAGTTGTTGCTTAATATGTTTCAGGTGCTCTTATTTTCTTTTTAGTTGGTGCTTTTCTTAGGGTTTCTGTTAGTTGTTGTTATTTTCAGTTGTTGCTTAATATGTTTTAGGTGCTCTTATTTTCTTTTCAGTTGGTGCTTTTCTTAGGGTTTCAGTTAGTTCTTATTATCTTCAGTTGGTCTTTAATATGTTTCTAGTGCTCTTATTCTCCTTTCAATTGGTGCTTTTATTAGGGTTTCAGTTAGTTGTTTGTTATTTTCAGTTGTTACTTAATATCTGTCAGGTGCTCTTATTTTCCTTCAGTTGGTGCTTTTCTTAGGGTTTCAGTTAGTTGTTTGTTATTTTCAGGTTGTCTTTAATATGTTTCAGGTGCTCTTGTTTTCCTTTCAATTGGTGCTTTTCTTAGGTTCAATTGTTTTTTCTTGTTATTTTCATTTGGTCTTGAATATTTTTCAGGTGCTCTTATTTTCCTTTTCAGTTGGTGCTTTTCTTAGGGTTTCAGTTAGTTGTTGTTATTTTCAGTTTATTGATCTTTTATTTATTGTAGTTGTTTTTTGTAGGACTGGTAAGTCCGTAGGCAAAGTGAAATCTGAAGCCAAGGATTCAAAAGGAAAGGTGACCTTTAAGAGGTCTAATCCAGATGATTTTGAGGATACGTTTGATCCATCGTAAGTTTGTTTGTTTCTTATGTTGTGTTTTATTCATTTCTTTGTTTTGTTATTTTTGTGTTCCAATGTTGTTTTTTGTTCATTTGTGTTAGGATTTTCACTACAGAGGATCTTTAGTCTATCCAGTTGTTAGTTGTTTATGATTTTGCTCACCTTCAAGAAGTTATTAGTGGTTTAAATGGTAGGGAGAGGACTTGGGTGAGGGATATTGGATTGGGAGTTTGTTGGATATAAAGATAAAGAACTTCAATCCTCGTCTTTATTTGGAGGTGATGTTGAGGTATAATGCTAGTGGTATGATGTTTAGGAGTGAGAATGGGAATGGGAATGTGTTGCTCAACAGGTTTGCAATTAGGGATGCTTTGGGTTTGCCGTTGTCAAAGAAGCATGTTGAGGTTATAGATATTTATGCGTTTCGGCGGAAAGGGAGTTAAGTTGAATCCAAGGTGGAGAGTAAGAGATGGTTGGAGTTCCTTGGTATTAGTGAAGGTCATAATCTTTATGTGTCGAAGAAGAAACATGTTGTTGGGGATGATTGCAAGAGGTTGTTTGTTTTGTTTTGTGTGACAAAGTTTCTTTATCCCCGTGGTGATTATGGTACAGTGGTGAAGTGTGGCAACAGCCTAGAAGATGTTTCTCAGATTTCATCGTACGATTGGTGTGGATTTTTCAAACATGCGTTGTGTTATGCCATTTTGGACTGTCATCATACTCTTACATCTAAGAAGAGTACTTCATTTTTTGATGGCAGTAAAGTTACTATTAAGTTGAGGGGTTGTATAAGTGCTTTGGTGCTTGCTGTGATTCACAACTTCAAATGTCGTGATTTAGATTTCACAGGAGTAGAGAAACCCTATGTTTGTTACTAGGATGATGAAGATAGATTGGCCGATGTGCTTAAGCAATTCCATCTGAACTCGAAGTATATTCTTCCAATTAAGACTGATGATAAGGCAAAACAAGTTCTTCATCCTGATAAGGGTTTGTGTTCTTCATTCAAGGTTGTTCAGTCTTCAAGTTCATCAAGACAGTTGGTTATCTCACTTGATGACTGATGATGAGATCAATGCTTCTGATGTTCCAGTAAGTGATGCTTTGAATTTGTTGGTTTGTCAATTTCTTTTGGTTCTTTTTTACTTTTCAGGTTGTATCTCTTAGCTTATGTTGTTTGTTGTTATGTTTCAGTTTGTATATTAGTAGCTTTAATTGTTTCTTTTTTTGGGTTCAGTTGGTATTTTAATGCTTTCAGTTTGTTCCTTTTTTGGTTTCAGTTGGTTTTTTAATGCTTTCAGTTAGTTCCTCTTTGTTTTCAGTTGGTATTTTAATGCTTTCAGCTACATCCTTGTTTGGTTTCAGGTTGTATTTTAATATTTTCAGTTTGTTCATTTATTGGTTTCAGTTGGTATGTTAATGCTTTCAGTTTATTATTTGTTGTTTTGTTTATTACTTGTGGTTCATTATGAAGAATCTGCTTCGAGTGAAGCGAAATGCAATTGCATTCTGTGAAGTGAACTTGAAGATTGTACAAGATATTCGACAAGAAAGGGAACAACTATCTCAGAAAAGTTTATCCTAAGAAGATGGTAGAGATGTGCTTAATGATGATTTCTTTGCTCAAATTGATGACTTGGAGAAGCAATATTGGGAGAATAATCAAAAGACAGAGGCTTTGAATGTGAAATTTAGCCTAGTCATGAAGAAATTTCAGGTTGTTGTTGAGAGGAATCAAACACATGTCTTTAATCCAAGTGATCCTCCAAGAGTTGTTTCTGTTATGAGTGGAGTTAGTTTAGGAGAGGTTGTTGGGAAGAAGCATGATTATTTTGATTCGTGTGAGAATGAAGATGAATCTGAAGATGAGGCAGGTGAAGATAGTGTTCATGGTGATGATTTTGATAAAGGTGGGAAGTCAGCCGATGATGATGAAGATGGCATTTCAGGTCAGAAACATGAGAGTGGTCCCAGTGTAGCTTATGATAAAGCAGAATCATCTCCAAATGAGCAAAAGAATGGTGGTGGGAATGATAATAAGTTGGGCTGCGATAAGGAAAAGAGTAGTGGTGGTCAAGATAGCACTAAAAAAATGATTCAACCGAAGTTGAAGGTGCTTTAGGTGTTAAGGGTGGTGATACGGGCCATGCTATATTGTTTGACAGCAGCATGGATGATAGTACTCCTTGTGGTACTTTCGTTAAAGATGTAGTTTTTGAGAAGGACTCATCAAGAACAGCAGCACTGGTCGAAAAGACTTATGGTCGCAAGAGTCTAAGATATGACTCTTCAACTAAAGGGACAAGGTTGTCTGATATTTTTGGCTGTCCTTTGGTTTATTCAAGCCCTCCTAGTGTTCATTGTAGTGATACTTCAATGCCTTCATTTAAACTTATGACTCCTAGTCCTGTTGTTGAAGCAGATATTCTCATACATGATGTAAGTTTTTTCTTTATCATGTTTGTTCTTTTCAGTTAGTTCTGTTTTGTTTTCATTTGGAATTTCTGTTGTTTTTTTTTCCTTGTTGTTGTTAAGTTTTGATTTTTTTTTTCTTTGTTTTTTCAAGGTCCATGACAAGACTGAAAAGTCTTTTAGTACTGCTCTAGTAGAGGGGTTGGAGAGTAGTACCTCCATTCCTATGATTACTCCTCCTCCTGTTGTTCAAGCAGATATTCCCACACCTATTGTAAGTTTTTGCATTATCATTTTTTGTCCTTTGCAGTTAGTGTTATTAGATTTTCAGTTCATTCTATTTTTTTTTTCATTTGGACATCCGGTTCTGTTTTTTCCCCCTTGTTGTTGTTAAGTTTTGAGTTTTTTTTTGTTCTTGTCTTTGCAAGGTCCATGACAAGACTGGAAAGTCTTTTAGTAATTCTCCATCAGAGGGGTTGGAGAGTAGTACCTCCATTCCTATGATTACTCCTCCTCCTGTTGTTGAAGCAGATATTCCCACACCCGATGTAAGTTTTTGCTTTATCATTTTTTGTTCTTTTCAGTTAGTGTTATTTAATTTTCAGTTAGTTATATTTTGTTTTCATTTGGACTTCCTGTTTTGTTTTTTCCCCTTGTTGTTGTTAAGTTTTGAGTTTTTTTTTCTTGTCTTTGCAAGGTCCATGACAAGACTGAACAGTCTTTAAGTACTTCTCCATCAGAGGGGTTAGAGAGTAGTACCTCCATTCCTATGATTACTCCTCCACCTGTTGTTGAAACAGATATTCCCACACCGATGTAAGTTTTTGTTTTATCATTTTTTGTTGATTTCAGTTAGTGTTATTCAATTTTCAGTTAGTTCTATTTTGTTTTCATTTGGACATCCTGTTCTGTTTTTTTCTCCTTGTTGTTGTTAAGTTTTTATTTTTTTTGTTCTTGTCTTTGCAAGGTCCATGACAAGACTGAAAAGTCTTTTAGTACTGCTCCAGTAGAAGGGTTTGAGAGTAGTACCTCCATTCCTATGATTACTCCTCCATCCTGTTGTTGAAGCAGATTTTCACACACCCGATGTAAGTTTTTGCTTTATCATTTTTTGTTATTTTTAGTTAGTGTTATTTAATTTTCAATTAGTTCTATTTTGTTTTCATTTGGACTTCCTGTTGTGTTATTTTTCCTTGTTGTTGTGTTTAGTTTTTAGTTTTTTTTTGTTCTTGTCATTACAAGGTCCATGATAAGACTGAGAAGTGTGTTAGTACTGCTCCATCAGAGGCCTTGGAGAGTAGTACCTCTTCCATTCCTATGCTTACTCCAATTAAAATTCAATATCCTCATGTGAGTTTTTTACTTAGGGTTTCATTTATTTGTTGTTATTTTCAGTTGTTGCTAAATATGTTTCAGGTGCTCTTATTTTCTTTTCAGTGTGTGTTTTTCTTAGGGTTTCAATTAGTTGTTATTTTCAGTTGTTGCTTTGTTGTTGTTATTTTCAGTTATTGCTTAATATCTTTCTGGTGCTTTTATTCTCTTTTCAGTTGGTGCTTTTCTTATGGTTTCAGTTAGTTGTTTGTTACTCTCAGTTTTTGCTTAATATGTTTCTGGTGCTTTTATTTTCTTTTAGTTGGTGCTTTTCTTAGGGTTTCAGTTAGTTGTTTGTTACTTTCAGTTGTTGCTTAATATGTTTCTGGTGCTTTTATTCTTCTTTCAGTTGGTGTTTTTCTTATGGTTTCAGTTACTTGTTCTTTTATACTATTTCAGTTGTTTTAGTTAGTTGTTTAATTCCTTAGTTTCTGGAAGTCTTTCCTCAAGTGGTGTGAATATACCACATGATAAGATCCCTTTGACCGCACCAGATTTTAATGCTGAGTCAAAGAAAAAAGGGAAGTCTCCAGGAAAGAAATTTGAAGAGCCAATAAATGTCTATGATGATTCAGAAGAGAATGATAAGAAAGTAGATCCGGATAATCTTGTGAAGAATATTAAGTTGGATTGTGGTGAGGATGTTGTTGGTACAAGTACTTTAAAGCAGGATGTTGTTCAAGGGATTCCTTCTTCCTCTCATGTTCATCAGGGTTCACCTGCATTGCAAGCATTTCCACTGAACAATTATGATTTGTTTATTACAAGAAATCTTCAGTCACGAAATAAATATCTAGAACATTTAAACACTGAAGAGACTTGGTTAATGGATTATTTGTTTTATGATGAGTATGTGGATGTGTCAAAGTTGTCATTGCATCCAGCTTCTAGTCCTCTTAAATGCAACAACTTTGACTTGGAAGATCGCATCAATAATAAGGTTGTTGTTGATTTTGAAAATGATGTTAGTTCTCATATTGTGGAAATGAGAAAGTGTGACTTCTTGAGTATGTCTCCTAGTTCTTGGATAAGGGGGTCAGTGTTTGGAGCTTGTGCTTACATGTTCAATAGAAATAAGGAACAGAGCCCTTCAATAACAAGGAGATTTTACTTGGATTTGATGCATTTTTTAAGTTTTTCTGTGTTTTTCTTTTGCTTATATTTCTTTGGTGTTACAATCATGTCTTTTTCTTTTGTTTTGTTTTTCTACATTGTTGAATCTTATAGTAGAAATTACTAGTACTAGTTTCCTGAGCAGGTGCTTATTAAATATTTTTCATTTTTCAGTGTGGTTTGTGTTTGCTTCAGTTAATGGTCTGTTATTGTCAGTTGTAGTGTTTATGGGTTTAGTTTTGCTTTTAGTTTGTTTTATATTTGTTTCAGTTAGTTCTATTTTCTTTTTATTTGGTCAATTATGTTCTCTTGTTGTTTCTATTTTCTTAGAACTTCATAAATTGGTTACTTGTGGAGAGGGTTAAAAAAGATTCTTTCGAGAGCACGAAAACTCAAAAAGAGGATGACCTCAAAAAGATTGAGGGCACACTAGAGCATTCTATTGAGAAGGCAAAGTGGGAAGCTGAAATGGCAAAGATATCCATTCGGCCAGAGGAGGTGTTTGTGAGGAATTGTACCAATGCAATTTCTTCATGGGTGAAAACATTTTCAAAGAATGATATTCAAGAATCTGAATTGGTTTGTACAAAGTCATTTATTATTCTTTACATTACTATTTTTTTTTTTATTGTTTCATTTATATGTAATGAGTAGTTTTAAGTTCGTTCTTCATTGTCTTTTTGTTTTGTTGCTCTTTATTTTAGTTTGAGTTCCTCTTTTTATTATTTCATGTATTTTTCTGTTTTATTTAGTTGCTTTTAATTTAGTTTTAGCTGGTGTTTCCTTGGTTTCTACTGGTGTTATCTAAGTTTCAGTTAGTGATATCTTCTA
The DNA here is from genome assembly GCA_947645195.1 of Patellifolia procumbens. Classification (NCBI taxonomy): domain Eukaryota; kingdom Viridiplantae; phylum Streptophyta; class Magnoliopsida; order Caryophyllales; family Amaranthaceae; genus Patellifolia; species Patellifolia procumbens. The sequence goes on from CANSGD010000290.1 coordinate 754,506, forward strand.
TTTCTGTTAGTTTCATTTCTCTTTTAGTTGGTGATATTTCTCCTTCAATTAGTTTCATTTTTCTTTTAGTTAGTGATATCTTTGGTTCAGTTGCTTTGACTTTTTGCATTTTTGCTTTTATGTAAATGTATTTCTGTTCTACTATGTTGTTTTTGTTGAAGTATCTCATTTTACTTTCAATTTGGCAGATATTTGTTCTTGTTTACAAGGACAATCATTATACTTTTTTGGTCATCAAGAGGAAGGAGAAGAAAATTTAAAATATTGATAATCGAAGTGACAACACTGAGTTTGACAGATATTGGCACATTAATGATAAGAATGTGAAGTTATATAATGGTGTCGATACTTTTGTACGTATCTTTTTTTTTTCCTTTTTTGTGTGTGGTTCTTTTTGTTGTCTTTCAAAAGTATCTTACTCGTATAGTTTTATGCCGTGTCGTATTTTTAAGGCCTTCATGATCGATGAAATGGGGTGTCCTGATTTTCATCAAATGGAACATTGGGAGAGGCTGACACCTTATTTTTCATGGAGGAGTAACAAGAATGTTAATGATTGTGGTGTGTATGCGATCAAGGAAATGGAGCTATATGATGGCGAAGCTGTGCGAGACGGTCCAATTTCTTTACTTGGCAATGTATTATATTGATAGTTAACTGAAATATTAAAAAGACTAACTGAATAAACCAATTGCACTACTGCTGCTTTTATGAGGAACTTAGTTTATATCAGTTAGTGTCTTTAACTTTTTTTATTTAGTTGACAAACCAATAATAAGGATGTTTTTCAGTTGGTATATGTAGAACTTAGCTTTAGTTGTTCCTTTTTTGGTTTCAGTTGGTATTTTAATGCTTTCAGTTTGTTCATTTTCTGGTTTCAGTTGGTATTTTATTGCTTTCAGTTTGTTCCTTTTCAGTTTGTTTCTTGGTTTCAATTGGTATTCCAATGCTTTCAGTTCTTTTTTTATTTCAGTTGGTATTCCAATGCTTTCAGTTTGTTCCTTTTCTGGTTTCAGTTGTTATTATAATGCTTTCAGTTGTTCCTTTTTTGTTTCAGCTGGTATTCCAATGCTTTCAGTTTGTTCTTTTTTTTTATTTCTGTTGGTATTCCAATGCTTTCAGTTTGTTCCTTTTCTGGTTTCAGTTGTTATTTTAATGCTTTCAGTTTGTTCTTTTTTGGTTTCAGTTGGTATTCCATTGTTATATGTTTATTGATACCATTGTTCTCATTATTTTGTTTATTACTTTTCAGCCAGGAGTGAAACAGTATCAACGGTGCAAGCTTACTTTTTGATTAGCAACTTATCCTATGAACAAGCTGGCAAATAAAGTGAAGGGTGATTGTGTGCTTTGGTCACAAAAGAAGGAGGACTTGTTAGCAAAGCAGAAAATAAGGAAGAAAAAGGAGAAGGCTCTTAGTCAATTGTTATTGAAAAAGGGTTAGAGTAGTGATACAAATGATCCAGCTATTCTTGAACAAAGGGGGAATCATGAAGAAGAAGTTGAAATGGTGCTAAATCTTGATTATTATGATACTCAAAGAGTCAACAAACTACTAAATTTTAACTATCATTAGTTTTTGAGAATTTGTTTAGACTTAGGTTAATTGTATAGTATACATATACAATTACAAGTATTTGTAACTTAGGTTAATTGTATAGTATACATGTATAGTTACAAGTATATACTTAAGTTCATTTATTGCTTTTCTTTAGTTATTTTGAATTTGGTTTCAGTTTATAAATACTTTCCATCAGTTACTATTAATTTTGGTTCATGAAATCTGTTTTTGTCTTCAGTTTTTATTCCATTAATATGTGTTGGTATTATATTACATTCTATTATTCTTATATTAGTTTGAGCATATTAAAAAATGCAAACGTTTTCAAGTGAATTAAGGCAACGAAAGAAAATGAAGTTAACTGACTGGAATGTACAGCTAAATGAAACTAATCAAGCGGCAACTGAAGTTAATTAACAGGAATATACAACTAATTGAAAATAATCCAACAGCAATTGAAATGAATCTGAAAGAATTATAAGACTAAATAAAATACTTAAAATACTAACTAAAAAAGTGAAATTTAAATGCGGAGGCTTCTTTCACTTACAACTTAGTTTATGTTACTTATTTTCATGAAATGAAAGAATTATAAGACTAACTGTGTTATTAACCAGTTGGTATATTAGTAGCTTTAGTTGTTCCTTTGTTTTGTTTCAGTTGGTATTATAATGCTTTCAGTTTGTTTCCTTTTTGGTTTCAGTTGATATTATAATACTTTCAGTTTGTTCGTTTTCTGTTTTCAGTTGGTATTTAAATTATTTCAGGATGTCCGTTTTTTGTTTTCAGTTGGTATCCCAATGCTTTCAGTTTGTACTATTTTAGTTTGATTTCAAATAGTTTTTTCATTTAGGGTTTTTAGAATGTTCCTATTTATTCTTGAAGAATGAACCGTTATTTATGAAACGACACCTATTAAATGTATATGTTTTAATGACATTGCATTTAATCGTAATGTCTCTGTTGATATTCCCAACTGTCTTTCTAAGGCTATATATATGCTGTTTAGTTTTATTTGTACGTACAATATAATTTCAGAAGTTGAAACAAATTTGAGTCATCTAATTCCTATTAAAAAAACTTCAAATTCATAACTTGAAATATTGAAATGGCGTCAGAAAGAGAGTTGAATTATCTACAAAGGAAAAGGGATGAACAAGGCAAGGTTCTAAGGAAGTTTGAAGAGCAAAGGGAGAGAAAAAGGGTTCAAAGACAATTAGCCCAGCGGGTGACAGAACTCGAGAAGAAAGTGAAGGATCTTGAAGCACAAAATAGAGTGCTGACGTTGGAAAGGAGTGAATGTTTGAACGAATTGCAAGTGAGGAAATTCACTAAATTCGACCTTGATCAAACTTTCATAGAGGGAGTTTACGCATGTAAGGATGCTTACAGCCATCATTTCCCAAACGTTCGCAACACTTGGGAGGTCGCGGAGAAGGCCATTGAAGAAAGGAGTCGCTCAAGGGTTCAAAGCCTTGAACTGTTGGGCGGCAGTGAAAGCGTCTTCAGATCGTTTCTCAATAATCCTAGTCTTTTAGATTCTTCTGAGAAATTTTAATTCTTAGGTTTGTGATTAGTATGTTTTGTTGTTTTGGTTGTTTATGCTTTCAACTGAATTACAATTGGTTTGTAATTTTTTGCTTTTAACGAAAGTTCTTATATGGAATTATTATCTCAGTTTGTGCCATTTTTATCTCAGTTACTCTTAGTGTTTTTTCAGTTGGTATTAGTTAGGTTGATTACTTTTTTCTTGTTGTTTTGTTTCATTTTCTTGTATTTTTATTTCACACCAGTTTTTTTCATTTAGTTTCACTATTGTTTCATTTAGTTCCAGTTGTAATTCAGTTAGTTACACAAACCTTTCAGTTGCTATTTTTGTGGTTGTTTACTTTTCATTAACGTTTCCTTCAGTTGATCGTAAAATAGTTTCAGTTACTTGTAGTTTTCCTTCATTTGGTTTTTGAATCTGAATCTAATAAATTTATTTTATTTGACCTTATTTTGGTTTGTACCATTTTTTTCATTTGCTTTTGTTCTTTTTTTAGTTACTGGTTGACTGAGGTTCATTTGCTCCTTGCATTTAGAACTTTGTTTAAATCACTTATTCTCATGAAATGAAAGAATTATAATACTAACTGAAATATTAAAAAGACTTAGTTTATATCAGTAAATGAAATTATATTATGAGTAAATGAAATAAATAAAATACTAAATGAAATAATCATGATACTAACTGAAATATTAAAAAGACTAACCGAAATATTAAAAAGACTTAGTTTATATCAGTAAATAAAATTATATTATGAGTAAATGAAATAAATAAAATACTAAATGAAATAATATGAGTAAATGAAATAAATAAAATACTAAATGAAATAATCATGATACTAACTGAAATATTAAAAAGACTAACTGAAATATTCAAAAGACTTAGTTTATATCAGTAAATGAAATTATATTATGAGTAAATGAAATAAATAAATTACTAAATGAAATAATCATGATACTAAATGAAATATTAAAAAGACAAACTGAAAAGTAGCAAGTGAAACTGAGTATGCTCCTTAAATGAAATATTAAAAACACTAACTGAAAAGTAGCCAGTGAACTGAGTAGCTCCTTGCATTTATAACTTCATTTAGATCACTTATTCTCAAGAAATGAAAGAATTATAAGACGAACTGAAATATTAAAAAGACTAACTGAAATATTAAAAAGACTTAGTTTATATCAGTAAATGAAATTATATTATGAGTAAATGAAATATATAAAATACTAAATGAAATAATAATGATACTAAATGAAATATTAAAAACACAAACTGAAAAGTAGCAAATGAAACTGTGGTTATTTTAGTTAGACCAACTGTTGTTTCAGTTAGTTTTTTTACACCTATCATTTGTGTTTCAGTTAGCACTTGATTTGTTTTAGTTACTTCAATTAACGTTTTATCTATTATTCATTTGCAGCGACATTAATTGTGTTTTCATTTTATTCATTTTAATGTTCTTTTCGAAACATGTTTTTAGTTACTCTTATTTCTATTTCATTTTCTTTTATTCTCTTTTTAGTTAGAGGTTGACTTAGTTTCATTTACTATTGTTTCATTTTAGTTACAGTTTTTATTCAGTTAGTTTCACTTAGCTTTCAGTTGTTGTTTTTAGTTGTTTAGTTTCATTATTGTTTTTTTCAGTCGCTCCTAAACTTGTTTCAGGTTGACTTAGTTTCATTTAGTTTCAGTTTTAAATTAGTTACTATTGTCTCATTTAGTTTCATTCTTAATTCAGTTATAGTTTCACTAAGCTTTCGATTGCTATTTTTTGTTGCTTTTTAGTTTTCATTACTGTTTTTTTAGTTAACTAATGATTAACTCCTTCAGTTAACTTGATTTGTTTTGCAGTTTCATTCTTCCATTAGAAATAGGAATTTTTTAACTCCTTCAGTGAAATTAAGATAATGATTACTGAAATTTTAATTAATGTTAATAAATTTGTACGAAAGTAACAGAACTAAAATTTAGTGAATGAATCTAAAAGTAAAGTAACTGAATTTAAATAGAGCTAACTGAAAATGAGTACAAAAGTAACATGAACTTTAATGCTTGATTAAGAATCCAAAGGTACATTTGGTGTTTGTATTCCATATTCATTGAGATGTCTAGTCTTCATTTTTCTTTTCTCAAAATGTCCTTTTATCCTTTTATTTCCTTTTGGTGGTCTTCCTTTTGTCTTTATTATCTCTGGATTTTCAACAACTTGTCTTCTTCTTTCTTCATCTTCAATTTCTTGTTGTTTTTCTTGGTCAGTCTTGAAAACTTCTTTGACAGATTTATATAATTCCTTCATTGAGCTGTCGCATAATTTCCTTGCATTCTCACTTGTTTGTCATATTAATATCAGGTTGTAGAAGTTTTTTGTAATTGCGTGTCTGCATGGTGTCCAGAGCTGTGCATGTGGGTTTTGGTCTTTGTCACCTGCTGTTCATCTTGTTAGTAAAGTGTTTCAGTTGGTTAATAAAACTTTTTAGGTTGATAAGAAAATAGTTCAGTTGCTGAACTTACTAGTATTGTTTTCCCACAATGTTGATTTTGCAAGTGTTGTCCACCGTTTCAAGATATACTTTTCTGGTATCCTGAAAATGCTAAACATGTGCATTACCCTTATAATGTGAAAGCATAGAATTCCTGTTTTTTTGAAGCATTGGCATGTGCAAACAAATTTCGTAGTACTTTGATCGTATGCTATGTTATCTGAGTTGTTGAAGTCTTCTTCAAATGAGACTTCAAAGAACTTAAGGTCTAAGTTTTGTGTGCTTCAAATGCTCTCAAAAATGATGCCATTGCCCACTCATATTCTGTTTCAAAATCTTTGTATAGCGCTAAGGTGTAAACTTGTGCAGCATGTTTTAAAAGCTTTGATTTTGAGTTGATTCCTTTCGGACGCTCCGTTCTGTTTCTGAAGTTGTCACTTGTTTCATTGCTTCTCCATCTCTTTACTGTTTCCTCAAATATGTGATAGAACTCAAACAAGTTTGTTGATGACTTTCCATTGAATGATATTGCTCTATTGGTGATTTCAGTCCTTTGTGATGACAGTATGCCAGCTGAAAGCATATCTCTATTTAGTGTTGTGCACCATTTGTGTCTTTCCTCACATACTTGGTTGAACCATTCTTCTTTTTGGTGTCCATATTTTTCCATCATTTTTGCCCACATTTCTTCAAATCCTGATTCATTTTTGCCATGAGGCAATTTTTGAACATCTCTTTGAATTCTTCATTGCTTTTGAGGGATCCAAAGTGGCTTACAAAGTTTTTCTCAATGTGCCACAAACATAGTATATGTCTTGAATTTGGAAAAACCTGTTGCATAGAAATTATTAATAGCTGTAGAGTTTGAAAGGCATTTTTGATGTGTATTTGATGTGTGTTTCAGTTGGTAGTGTTGTTCGTCTCAGTTAGTTTCTATTTTACTTCAGTTTTAGTTTCTGTTTTTTCAGTGTTATATATGTGAGAAGTAATTGAAATAGGGAGTTGTTTTATTTTTACCTTTTCAATCGCATTTCCCATTGCCTTGTCTTGGTCAGTGAATATCGTATTGGGTTCTTCTTGGCACATTGCTCTCTTGAATGTCTGCAACAGCCACTCGAAGCTCTCTGCTTTTTCATTTGTGATGAAAGAACATGCAAACATGGTTGTCTTCCAGTGGCAGTTTATGCCAACAAATGGTGCACATATGAGCCCATACTTGTTTGTTCTATATGTTGTATCAAATATGACTAGATCTCCATAGGCTTTGAAGTCCTCCAACATCATTGAATCTCGCCAAAAGCAGCTCACAATGTTGTTATGTTCCCCAAATTTCATCCTATAGAAGAATGTCGGGTCTTCCTCAGTCTTTGATTGCAGAAGGTCTAAGACGCTCTACATGTCTTTTCCTTCTACCGTCCTAGACCTGTATAGTGTGATGTAGTTGAGGTGGTCTCTTTTTGTGTGACCTACAACCTCCTCTGAACCGGCCTCGTTGCATAAGAAATTATATGCATGCATTGGCTTTATTCCAGAATCAACCATTGTTTCGATGAGCTGAGTTGTGTCTTCAGTTATCTTCCTTTCTGATTTCAAATGAGGACGTTCCTTCTCTATTACAAGCTCATGGTTGTGTTGGAGCTCATGTGCTACAATGACAAAGCCTTCCCCAGGTTTTTCTTGTTTCAATCTGACCATGGCTTTGCAAGCTGCTCTCGTCTCATTGACCGACCTTGCCTTTCTCTTCTTATTTGGTTGTTCAAATTCTGGTATTTGAACATGTTGTTGGTCTGCATTTGTTTCTTTTGTTTGTTGTTTCTTCTTTGATGCTTTTGATGCACCTTCTTTGGAGCAAATCAAGTAGAACTCGGAAATAGAATTATCATTTCTCCTTCTTCTAAGAGTTTGTTTCCTGATGCTGAATCCTAGTGCCCTTGAATGAGTTTGGTACAAATTGTATCCATCATCAACATTGAAAACACTTCTGCCTATAAGGCTGTCTTTGATATGCTCATCATCTATGTATTTCAAATAGCCATCTTCTGCTGTACAATTAGAAATAAAACTATTTCAGTTATATATTATTTAAATTATAATTATATTACAAGTAAATGAAATAAATAAAATACTAAATGAAAGGATCATGATAGTAAATGAAATATTAAAAACACAAACTGAAATTTATCAAGTCAACTGACTGTGCTCCTTGCATTTAGAACTTTGTTTAGATCCCTTATTCTCATGAAATGAAAGAATTATACGACTAACTGAAAAATTAAAAACACTAACTGAAAAAACCAATTCGCACTACTGCTTCTTTTATGTAGAGCTTAGTTTAGATCAGTAAATGAAATTTTATTATGAGTAGATGAAATAAGCATGATACTAAATGATATATTCATGATACTAAATGAAATATTAAAAACACAAACTGAAAAGTAGCTAGTTACATTGTGGTTATTTTAGTTAGACCACAAACTGTTGTTTTAATTAGTTTCTTTTCACCTATCATTTGTGTTTCAGTTAGTACTTGATTGTTTCAGTTACTTCTATTAACGTTTCATTTATTATTCATTTGCAGTGACATTAATTGCGTTATCATTAATTATTTCAGTTACTATTGTTTCATTTAGTTCCAGCTTTGGTTCAGTTAGTTTCACTAACCTTTCAGTTGTTGCTTATTATGTTTCAGGTGCTCTTAATTTCTTTTGAGGTGGTGCTTTTCTTAGAGTTTCAGTTGGTTGTTATTTTCAGTTGGCGCTTAATATGTTTCTGGTGCTCTTATTCTCCTTTCAGTTGGTGCTTTTCTTAGGGTTTCAGTTAGATGTTTGTTATTTTCAGTTGTTGCTTAATATCTGTCAGGTGCTCTTATTTTCTTTCAGTTTAGTTTCATTATTGTTTTTTTTCAGTTGCTCCTAAAATTGTTTCAGGTTGACTTAGTTTTAGTTAGTTCCAGTTTTGATTCAGTTACTATTGTTTCATTTAGTTCCAATTTTGATTCACTTAGTTTCACTAACCTTTCAGTTGTTGTTTTTTGTTGTTGTTTAGTTTCATTAATGTGTTCTTTCATTTGACCATAAAATTATTTCAGTTACTTGTATTTTTCCTTCATTTGGTTTTCCTTATTTTAGATGAAAGGGGTTTTTATTCTGAATTTCTCTCAAATGTGTTACTTTATTGGCTGATGGTTATAGTTATGAAATGTAATCGATATTTCAATACAAGTTATACTGTAAGTTGTGAGTAGTTGTATAGTACCTTTTTCTACTTCAATTGTTGTATTATGTGAATGCGGATCCAAGTTATTTTCGTGCTCTTTAGATGTTGTATCTGCAATTAACAGATCACGGCATAAATTCTGTGAATTTGAATCCTCGAATGTAGAAACCTCCATTTCAGTTGAATATTGAGGTTTAATGATTCAGTAGTACAATATATATGTGATTCAGAATGAAGTCGCAGCGATTGACATGAATTCGCTTTCGATTTTGGTTTCAGAACATGAATTGTAGTTTGTTGATGTGATTGGATTTAATTTGTTTTGCAAGATGATTTTTTTTTTGTTCGCTTGTTGTTTGAGCGTTAATGGGTTGTAATGACAATAGTTTTCCGTTATTTTGCATCTGTCACGTGTGAAGCGCGTGACCCGTCCGTCTGACGGTGTTATTGTGTCAGACGCATCTGACACAATAGCTTCTCTTAATCATTTTGTTTTTCAAATGAAAATGCAGTATGTTGTTACATATCTAGGTCTTTCATTTGCATCTATATGCTTTTACAAATGGTGTCATTCTTATTGTCTAGATTGTACCTCTTTATTAGCTATATGTACCCACTTTGATTTGCAGTTTACTGCTTCATAGCACATGTTATTATTCAATGATAAATAAATGTAGTAGGAAGGTTGATAAATAGATGATTAGGTTGCCATTTTGTAAATGTAATAATCATTGCATTTTTCCATTGATTAGCTTTTACCGATAGTGTTATTGTTAATCTCTAGATTGTACTTCTGTATTAGTTATATGTTCCCTTTTTGATGATTTTAATTTTTGATCGCTCCATTTTTATGTAAATTGATTTTCAAAACAAATGGTTCGTATCAAATTTGCATCTAAATAGTCACCTAGGGTGGAAGCAAAGTCATCAAAGAAGGTGACTTTTGCGAAGTCACTTTTGCAACCTACTAAGAAACCTGGGAAAGCCAAAGGTTTATCTACTAAAATCATGAAGAATATGAAATCCAAGAAAGTTGTGCAATATAAGAAAGATATGTAAATAAATTTTTGCTATATTTATGGTGTGTAAATAAATTTTTGTTATCCAAGGAAATTTCGGAATGTTTATATTATTTTGTAAAGTTTGATTATTTTCATATCTCCATGTACCATCTGAATTTATAATTTACCCTCCCCATTGTATAATGTACGCCTTTCATGAGTTTAATCATTTCTCCTCTTTTTATCTTTGAGCTTGCCATTGTATATTGTACCCTTTGAATTTATAATGTACCCCCCTCATTGTATAATATACCCCCTTATGAGAGGATAGAGGTTTTTCTTTTAGATATTATTTGTTTTAATGTTCTTTAGACATCTTAATCGGTTCAATGTTATGCTTAATTTGATGCAACATCATGAATATCCAACAATCTAAATTGGGAAACCTAGATACCCAATGAAAATTGTGTTTTTATAGCTAATGAAAACTTAGTTATAGTTTTTCATTTATTTACTTTTGTGTTTGATATTAATGTAGAAACCTTTTTACAAAAAAATTGTAGGTGCAAAAGGAAAGATTCCTAACAAAGAAGAAGAGTGTATTTATGTTGAAGAAGAAGAGTTTGAAGATGGTGTTCCAATGAAGAAGGTGATTGCTGCAAAAAGAGGTCGGAAATCAAAAGCTGCAGCTAAGAGAGGTCCAAAAGTCAAAATTGAGCTAGTAAAAAAGGTTTTGATTCTTATGAAAATTGATTTTTGTTTTTACTTTTCCCATTTTTTTGCTGTGATTGTTATTTATCTAGTAACCTTTTTTTATAAAAAATTGTTGCCACAGAAGAAAAATCTTCATCAAAACAAGAAGAAGAGGATGGAAAAGTCGATGAAGAAGAAGATTGTATTTCTGATGAACAAGACGATGATATTCATGAATTTGAAGAAGCAAAAAAGTCACATACTATAAAGACCAAGAAGAAGGTGATTGTTTGGAAGGTGGAGTCACCTGTGCGTAGAGCTAAGGGAGGTGCATACTTGAAAGCTTCAACTAGTAAGAAAGGATTTTTTTTCCATAGCTACTTGAAACTAATTAAATTGTAGGTTTACTTTTAAATTATTTATATCTTTTATATTAATGTAGTAACCTTTTTAAAAAATCTTAAGGTGCAAAACGAAAACTTCTATCAGAAGAGCAAGAAGAAGAGGGTATTTATTTTAATGAAGAAGAGTCTGATGTTCAGACCAAGAAGAAGGTGATTGTTGGTAAGTCATCTCTACTTAGAGCTAAGGAAAGTTCTAAACCAAAAGCTACAGCTAGGAAGAAAGGTTAGTTAATTGTTGTTTTATTGTTTTAATTTTTATATTTGTGGTTATTGCTCTTAAGTTAATAAGCATTTGTTTAACAAATTAGTAGTTGCAAAAGAACATTTTGTATCATCAGAAGAGGATGTTGGAGATGAAGAGTACATTCCGTACAAGAATAGCGAAGACGAAGATTCTGAACATGATGAAGATGATCGTAGATTAATTTTGTCAAAGAAGAGAAAGATAGGCAGTTCTACCTTGGCGCTCTCAAACAAAAAAAAATATATTGGATGTTGCTTATCAAGAAGCTTCTAACTAAGTAATTCTTATTTATTTGTTATCTTTTATGATTTTTTTTGCCAAAAACTGCCTATTGAAATACCCATTTTGTTAATTATAGCCATAATCTTTTTTCTTGCGATACTGCCTAGAAAGACTAATCTCTTAGTAACTTGTTGCCATTTTCACTAATTACACTACTAATTTATAGTAACTTGTTGTGAATTACTGCCTAGCAAGACTCTCTTAGTAACTTACACTTGCACCTTTTTTTGTATATAAATTAGGAATCGTAAGCGAACCGTGATTGAGACACATTTTCCATGTGCTGCCTTTGTTGAAATATCCCATGGTCTTATTGTTGATCAAGTGAAGAGTGTTGAGGAGATTGGTTTTGGGGCCTTTTTAGAATAAAACTGACCAAATTCAACCACGGCATGGTTCTTAGACTTGTACATCATTTTAATCAAAATAATCAGAAGTTCTCAGTTGATGGGGGGTAAGTTTTGATGTCAATTGTGACGACATTTATGATCTATTCTTTCTTCTTAAAGGTGATACCATGATTGTTAGCATAGGGATATTTAGAAAATGTGAGAATCCCGATGATTCATACATGATAGAATTGAAGAAAGGGTTTGATCTTAAGGAAGATTCGACATTGTCTACTGGCGTATTTTTGAAAAACATGATGGATTTGAAGGAAGGAGGTCCTTTGTTTAAGAGGTATTTTATTTTGTAGTATGTGTATTCTACTTTTCTAAATGCCAGTGCAAATGGTACAGTTGACTTTCATATTGCAAAAGCCATTGACAATGTAGATTCGATAATAAGTTTGGATTGGTGTTCTTATGTTCTTGATTGCCTGTATTATGCTATCAAAGCTTACTTTTCTAGTATTGAAAAAGCGATTTTGTTAGGAAAGAGCATAAACTGTAAAAAGAGTGAAAGGATGTGCTCTTATATTTCAATTGATTTATTTTCCATCGTTTCATGTTTAGAGGTGTGAAAGAACCTAGTGACATACCTCTTATTCAACATTGGACATATGATAAGTTGTATAATAGAATGATTGAAGAAAAAAAGCTGGTTTTAGTGACCGTGACATGGATAAGAAGACTTATCCTGTGTGTATGAAAATGAAGTCAAGTGGTGATGGCATGGAGTAGAACATGAAAACAACTTTTACATCACCTTATACAATAGCTTTTACAACAACTTCTACATAACCTTCTACAGAGTCTTATACATCAGGTTCAAAGAGGATTATCTAATACGAGCTTCCTGTTGGATTACATATGGATGAAAAGATTAATTCTTCTACAGACGATGTAAGTAAATTTTAGTTTTACTTTATGTTCTTTATATATTTAGAGTTTCTTTCACCTAAATTTTGTAGGAAACTCGAAGAAAGTAATATAACTTCTTTTTGTTAATGTTATTGTATACTCCCTCCGGCCCATATTAATCGACACACTTTCTATATTCGTCCGTCTCACATTAGTTGATACACTTCTATAAATGGCATATGAGTACAGTAGAAATATTAATTTTTAATATTAATGGGTCCCACCGATATGTATTTTATGTATATTATAATTAATTTAATAACTCCAGCAACCCCCTACCCCACCAACATGTGCTTTATGTACTAAAACAAATATCAATAATCAACTACTCTCAATAAAATATGTTAGTCAAATAACACTTCTAAAACTTTGTGACAGTCAAATTGTATCATCTAATATGGGATGGAGGGAGTACTTGAATTATTATTTAAAAGGGGTACATTTTATGTATAAAGATTTACATTTTGTAATATTTTTTATTTAAGTCTGGAAACTCAAAGGATCATCATACTTCTTTTAAGAAGGTATATTGAGCTCTTTAATTATATCCATGTTGATCGACTTAATCGAATAAGGGAAATGAAAAATCAATCTGTTGCCGGGAAGTCTGATCCAGAAAAGACTTCACATTCTCCAGTTGTTTCTCAGATGGAGGAAATCTTATCTAATCCTGAAATACTTGATAAGATTGACAATATTGTTAATAATTTGCTCCTCACGAAACAAATGGCAATGAATATCTCTTCTTTTGATTTGTTTGCAGACGAAGAAAGTATAATGCTTTATTATTTTCACATTTTATGTGTTTAATGTTGACCTTATTTCTTCAATCCTTCAGGTTTATTAAGTTTATTTTTCATTTTTGTTTCGACAGATTGTTATGATGAAGATAATTCTGAAGATAATGGACTGCGACAATATTGTGAATAAATTGAAAAAATCAGAGATTTCATCTGATCTTTTGTCATTGCTTTGTCCATTTGATTGTGATGTTGTGGCTATTATTTCTGAGCATATGTTAAAGAACAAAAATCTAATGAAAATTTTGCCTACCCTTCAACAAGATGTTTTTAATTATTACATGTTTAATCTTTTAGAAGTTGAAGAATCTAACCTTGAACCATATGGCATTTCTTCCATGTAAGTTTGTAATTTATTTTGCAAAGTTTGATTAGATGGCATGTCATTATGTACCTTCTGAATTTATAATGTAGTCTCCTCATAGTATAATTGATATATTGATTTCTTATAGAGTTTTTCCCTTTCTTTACAAGCTAAATTGTGCGGTATAGACGCTCTTAGGAGCTATTTATGCTAACTATTTCGATATAGTTGTGGTTTGTGTGTTCCATATTGTTTTGCAGGTTTTTAGGGAAAAACTCCCTATTTACTTGATGTTTTGATCACCACATTATAGGGGAAGGTTATGAGGCATATTGGCGGTCTCGAGATGGTATTCGGACCCCCGTTGTGAAGAAGAATTATCAAGGACTTGGCGTATGAAGCCAAGCCAGAAGCTAGAAAGAAAGAAGCTTCGCTCAATCGAGTCGGGCAACCACCGCCCGATCGGGTACGAGTAATTTAGGCCAAAACTTGAGATTTTCCGCCCGATCCCATCGGGCGGAGTTATACTTAGCCTCTTTTGCTGAGATTTCTGGAATGAAGAAGAAACACACACCCGATGACATCGGGTGGTCTTGCCCGATCGGGTGCTGGTGTTGCGGCCTCGATCGGGTGAACTTTGCCCGATCTCATCGGGCGCTCATCTATTTGCCGATTGCTGGAAGTCTGTTCCCAGATCCGATCGGGCGACCCTTTGCCCGATCTGCCGGACGACACGGGGACGCGATTTTGCGTTTTTTTCCCACTCTATCTTATTACTTTCTTAGAAACTATAAATACTTTTGAGGTTATTTTTATTTGTATCTTTTATTCTATTGAACATTTAGAGAGCTTTTAGTCTAGTTCTTCATAGTTTTCCATTGTAGAAGAGATTCAACATTAATTCAATTCAATTAAAGTTACCGCTTTCCGTCAATTTGGTTATCATCTTTCCTATTGCTTTATTCTTATCTCTCAATTGCTTTAGTTAATTGTTTATTATTCGATTAGTTCATGATGCAATTCTTAGGGTTTCCAATTAGATTTATTATTGTCAATTCGATCATGTCTGAGTAGTTCTCTTTCTAGGGTGTTAGATAGGGAAGCCATGTTTATACCATGATTGTTATTTAGATTCCTATTGATTCCTAGGGCTTGATTAGAGTGATTGTGGTGTGGTTTGTTCTTAATTAGTGGCCAATTTTATTGATTGCTTGTGGTTAATAGTTGTTTGCACAGATCCGTCTTACGACTAGAGGCCTAGGACACATCAGTAGTTTTGATTACGTTAGTGAACATGCGGCGTATGTTGAACTATGAGCGTTGAGTCTTAACCATAGCTCAACACATGCTCTAATCCCTCGACTCTTGACTTAGGTTTTGATAGTAGTTGACCTTGTTTGATTGGTATAAGCATGGTGGACCGACCTAATACCCTAGGCTTTTATTCCATAGTTAAATCCTCGGTTTAATTCGTCTTCCTTAGCTTAATTATTTGTTCAGTTAATTCTCCCTGATTTCATCTGAAGTAGTTAGTTGATTGAATATTAATATAGAAACTCTATCTCCCTGCGGATTCGACCCTGCTTCCATTGACTACCATAGTTAGAGGACTGTAGGTTTATCTTTGAATAGGAGATACGACTTAATCTTATCAAATTTTGGCGCCGTTGCCGGGGAGACGGCTAGTTTTCTAGTTTTTATTCGATTAATTAGCGTACTTCTTTTCTGCCTCATTGGAACCTCCCGTTCAATTGAGGCCGTTCTCACGGTTATCTTGTCGTTTTCTCTTATATGTCCAGGTATCAAAAGAAACCTCATATTATTCCTGGAGATCCCGACACAGAAGCAATACTTCGGGATCTTAGAGCATAATTTGATCAAGAGAAGCCAGATTCAGAGATTTCTACATTACCAATGGCGAAGTCACTGAAATTTTATGGGGTGCCTAATCCTGAAGGCATACCCACAGGTCCACAGATGCCCACTATTGCTGCGAAAAATTTTGAAATCAAACCTGCACTATTAATATGGTGCAGCAGAATCAGTTTCGTGGGCATCCTTCTGAAGATCCGGCCAACCATCTTCAGAGATTCCAACAGCTCTGCAGAACTGTTAAACATCAAGGAGTCACACCTGAGCAGCTGAAAGTTATGTTATTTGAGTTCTCACTTAGAGACAAGGCTCAGAGGTGGTTCAGCGATATCACTGAGACAGAATGGCTGGCGATTTCTGATCCATTTCTTCATGAGTATTACCCTCCCACAAAAACAGCAGAAATCAGAAACAAGTTGGCCACGTTTTCCCAAGAGCCAGATGAGACATTGAGGGAAGCGTGGACTAGATTCAGAGACCTACAGAGGGAATGTCCACATCATAATATGGACAAGTGGTTTCTGACGCAGACTTTTTATAATGGTCTGCAACCTCAGACGAAGAGTATTGTTGATTCGTCTGCAGGAGGAGTCTTTTTGGACAAGGCAGTTGATGAGGGTTATGACTTCCTAGCAAATCTTGCAGCCAATGACCACTCATCATCTAGGAGTTTGACTAAGACGGTACTTGAAGTTGACGTTATTTCATTGCTTACATCTCAGATGGCGCAACTAACTCAGCAACTACAAACAATGAAGTCCTCTAGTTCAACACCTCCGCCTATGAGCATCAACGCTATGTCAGCAGTTGCACCCATCACCTCATCTTACTGCGAGGTGTGTGGTATTCAGGGTCACTTCGGCCATGATTGTCAGTTCAGTCAGAATCAGATGGAGCAGGCGAATGCTTTTCAGCAAAGACAGCCAAATAACCCCTACTCTAACACTTTCAATCCTGGTTGGAAAGACAACCCACTTCTTTCCTATAGAAGCAACAACGTTCAAAACCCACAGCCACAAAATTCCTACCATCCCCCACAAAATTCCTATCAACCTCCACATAATAACCCAAAACCCAACTACTACCAAAACCAAGGGAATTCTCACAATGCCCCTGGTTTCCAAAGACCTGCCCATCAAAATTATCAGCCAGCACCACAAAATGCAACCTCACAAGAGCCTAGCAATTCTGAATTGATGAATCTAGTATTGTCTATGCAACAGACAAATGCGGAAGCACAAAAAATTCAGGAGAGACAGTTGTTGGCTATGCAGAAAGCCAATGAGGATGCACAGAGGGCCCAAGAGAAGCACATAAAACTTCTCGAGACCCAGATTGCTCAGTTGGCAGAAACTAATGCACAGAGGCAGCAGGGACAATTGCCGGGGTAACCTACACATAGGGAGCAAGCAAACGCCGTTACTCTTCGTAGTGGCACTGCTTATGCTGCTCCTCCTATGCCCGTCGATGATGATACTGTCCCTAGCAAGGAAAAGGAGGTAGTAGAGAAGGAATTGGAGAAGAATTCGACGTCTGATGTCAAATATCTGAAACAGCTGAACAGGCAGAAAAGAAGAAGGAGAAGGAGAAGGTTTCTGATACACCTTTTACACCAAGGTTGCCTTTTCCTCATCGAATGCAAAAGTCCAAGGTGGATTAAAAACTTGGTAAGTTCTTGGCTATGGTCAAGAACCTTGAGGTAACGGTTCCTTTCACTGAACTTATTTCTCAAGTGCCTGTTTATGCTAAGTTTTTGAAGGAGATGATCACTAAAAAGAGAGATTTTGGTGGGGCAGATAGAGTCGCACTCACTGAAGAGTGTAGTGCCGTTTTGCAAAATAAATCTCCACCTAAATTGAAAGATCCTGGTAGCTTTTCCATCCCTTGTCATGTAGGTGCACTTTTTATTGATAAAGCATTATGTGATTTAGATGCATCTGTGTCTGTCATGCCTTTGTCTGTCTGTAATAAACTGAATATGGGGGCACTTAAGTGCACTCAAATTACTTTGCAGATGGCTGACCGTCCTATAAAATACCCTCTAGGTGTTTTAGAAGACGTCCCTGTTAGGGTAGGAAAGTTTTACATTCCTGTGGATTTTGTTGTGTTGGATATGGAAGAGGATGCCCAAATTCCTATTATATTGGGCAGACCATTTTTGTGCACTGCAGGTGCTGTTATTGATTTCAAGTCAGGATCTTTGAATTTGAGTGTTGGTGATGATACTGTCACTTTTAAACTAACCAATACTATGAATTCTCCTATGCTTGAAGAGTCTTATTGCAGGATAGATGTGGTAGACAAAGCTGTGATGTCTGCATTTCAGCAGATACGTGATGCTGACCCATTGGAGGTAGCATTGACTGAGAGTGACTCCTTAGGCATCAATACTGATGTTCATGCCTACCTTGCTGATTTAGAGGGTCATGGAGCTGAACAGAAATAGGAAACTGTGGTACTTGAAAGTGTATGCTCTAGTTCTACTCCTCAGGTAACTAAGGTGGAACTCAAACCACTACCCTCTCATTTGAAGTATGCATTTTTAGATGATAAGGAAGAATGTCCTGTGATTGTCAGTACTAAACTCACAGATAGCCAATTGAAAAGCTTGCTTACTATGCTTCGTATACACAAGAAGGCTATTGGGTATAGTATTGATGATCTGAAGGGCATTAGTCCTGATTTTTGTATGCATCGTATTAACCTGGAAGAGGATCACCGCCCTTGCATTCAACCTCAGAGACGTTTGAATCCTAATATGCAAGAGGTGGTAAAGAAAGAAATTATGAAACTGTTAGATGCAGGGATCATTTATCCCATTGCTGATTCGAAGTGGGCAGTCCTGTGCAAGTGGTTCCCAAGAAGGGGGGGACCACTGTTGTTGAAAATGAAAAGGGTGATTTGATTCCCATTAGGACTGTCACAGGGTGGCATATGTGCATTGATTATCGTAGACTTAATAATGCCACTCTGAAAGACCATTTCCCCCTCCCCTTTATTGATCAGATGTTGGAAAGGCTAGCCAAACATAGCTATTTCTGTTATATGGATGGATATTCTGGTTTTTTCCAAATCCCCATCCATCCAGATGATCAGGAAAAGACTACGTTTACATGTCCTTATGGCACCTTCGCATATCGTAGGATGCCATTTGGATTGTGTAACGCCCCCGCTACCTTCCAACGCTGCATGATGGCCATATACTCTGATTTTATTGAAAATATCATGGAAGTTTTTATGGATGATTTCAATGTTTATGGTTCTGATTTTGATGTTTGCCTTCATAATTTGTCCAAAGTGCTTAAAAGATGTGTTGAGGCAAACCTCGTGCTTAATTGGGAAAAATGTCACTTTATGGTGAATGAAGGTGTTGTTTTGAGACATTTGATTTCTGAGTGTGGCATCCAAGTGGATAGAGCAAAGATTGAGGTGATCGAGAAACTTCCCCCTCCAATGAATGTCAAAGGAGTGAGGAGTTTCCTTGGTCACGCAGGATTTTATCGCAGGTTTATCAAAGATTTTTCAAAAATTGCGAAACCCCTCACTCAATTGTTGCTAAAGGGTGCCACGTTCGATTTTACTAATGATTGTTTGGAGTCTTTTGACAGGATAAAGACAGCTTTGATCACTGCCCCTATTATACAACCCCCGGATTGGAATCTCCCTTTCGAGATCATGTGTGATTGCTAGTGATTATGCGATAGGGGCAGTACTTGGTCAGCGGAAGGATAAGCTACTCCATGTTATTCACTATGCCAGCAAAACCTTGGATCCAGCCCAGGTTAATTATGCTACGACAGAGAAGGAGTTGTTAGCCATAGTCTATGCATTGTACAGATTTCGAACCTATCTCATAGGTTCGAAAGTTATAGTACATACTGACCATGCTGCTTTGAAGTACTTGATGGCCAAGAAGGAGGCCAAACCTAGACTCATCAGATGGATTCTTTTGCTGCAAGAGTTCGACTTGGAAATCAAAGATAAGAAGGGTGTTGAGAATGTGGTCACCGACCACCTTTCTAGGTTGAGGTTTGGATCACCTTCTGACCCTCCTATAGATGACTCTTTTCCTGATGATCATTTGTTTTCTGTGTCCTCTAAATCTCCTTGGTATGCTGATTTTGCAAACTATTGTGTTAGTGGTTCTCATCCTCCCAATCTTACATATCAGCAGCGCAAAAAGTTTTATCATGCGGCTAGAATGTATTTTTGAGAGGATCCTTTCCTATATAAGAAGTGCTCCGACGGGATGTTTCGTCGTTGTATTCCTGATTGGGAAATAGAAGGTGTTTTGCTACATTGTCATAGTATGCCTTCTAGTGGTCATCTAGGTTCCCAAGTGACTGGTTTTAGAGTCTTACATAGTGGTTTCTATTGGCCTTCGATTTTCAAAGATGCCCGTGCCTTTTGTTTGTCTTTTGATGCTTGTAAAAGGACGGGTAATATTTCAAAAAGGCAAGAGATTCCACAGAGTGGGATTTTAGAGGTCGAACCTTTTGATGTGTGGGGGATTGATTTTATGGGACCCTTTCCTACCTCTTGTGGGAATAGGTATATTTTAGTGGACGTCGACTATGTGACTAAATGGGTAGAAGCCATAGCATCACCAACCAATGATTCTAAGGTTGTGATGAAGACGTTTAAGAAAATAATCTTTCCCCGTTTTGGTGTCCCTCATGTTGTAATTAGTGATGGACGTTCTCACTTTCATAAGAGCACCTTCAAGGCCCTCTTGAAAAAACATGGAGTCACCCACAAAGTCGGTCTTGCCTATCACCCTCAGACTAGTGGCCAAGTAGAAGTGTCTAATAGGCAAATTAAGAGGATCCTTGAGAAAGTTGTCACTAAAGCTAGAAAAGATTGGTCTTTGAAACTTGATGATACTCTTTGGGCGCTCCGCACTGCTTTTAAGACTCCTTTGGGTACCACACCCTATCGACTGGTTTATGGCAAAGCTTGCCATCTCCCAGTTGAGATGGAGTATCTTTCTGCATGGGTGGTCAAAGAGATTAACCTTGATTTGACAGCTGCAGGTGAAGCACGACTCCTTCAACTCAATGAGTTGGATAAGCTCCGTTTGGATGCTTATGAGAATCACAGGCTCTATAAAGAGCAAACTAAGAAGTTGCATGATAAGATGATAGGAAAAAGAGAGTTCAAGGTTGGCGACAAGGTCTTATTGTTCAATTCCAGGTTGAGACTGTTTCCTAGAAAGCTCAAATCTCGATGGTCTGGACCATTCGAGGTGACAGAAGTGAAGGCACATGCTGCCATCGAGGTTGCCAACCAAAAAGGAGAGAAGTTTAAGGCAAATGGACAGCGTCTGAAGCTGTACCATGAGGGTGCTTTTGTTGGCTGTGTGGAGGAGATCCGCTTTGATTCCTCCCCACTTGTTTCATCTGCCTAGAGAGGTAATATGGTCGTGCGGGACCTTCATAAACCAGCGCTTTACGGGAGGCAACCCGTATCCCTTAGTTAGTATTTCTTTTCCTTTGTTTCGTAGTTTGTAGCATGTGAGAGAGCGTGAGTGTAATAGCCTGAAATTTAAGCAGGTTGAGTTTAAAGCTAAGTATATTAAGTTATTTAAATAGGATTCTAAAGTATTTCAGGTGAAGAGAGTTACTTGGATTGTTAGATGTGTTAAGGTTTCAATTGGTTTTAGCCCTTTAAGCAGATTAGAATACTCTCCAACACCACACAAGGACAAGTGGGTACCATTCTTATCGGTTAAGAAGGTTTTGGAAACCAATAAATAAGTTAGAAGGTCCTTAAGAGCGTTATTCATTAAGATTGTGAAAATCGTATAGAGATCGTTTATCGGGTAGCAACGAACTTCCAGTAAAAGAGCCTTTAGGGGTAAATCCAAGCTTAGAACCTAACCAAACTTGATGTACATCATGCTTGGGATGTCTTAAGGTTAGAATGGTCATTTATTCCCAAGAATTACGTGGCTAAATAGGGTAAGTTCCTTAGTTAGTAAAACCTGGCCAGCTGAAGTTTCAGTTCAGACCTATCCTCAAAGAAAGCTGCTTAGCAGCTACTTGGGTGTAGATCTCTTAAAACCCTTTGGATTCATGAAAGTCAACACCTCAAGATACCACCTCAAGCAAGAATCACCCAGAAACTCTATGAAACAGACCTTACCCAGAAGAGGTTTCCCTCTCCTATAGGTACCGCCATTTACCTGCTATAAATATCAGTTTTGGGTTTTCGGTTCTTTTCACCCAATTTTTCTTCTAAAATACCTACTTTTTCTTACATATATCTCTTGTAGACATCCATATTTAGTTTTTCAAGCCTTTGTTTAAGCCTTAAAGCCTTGGGAAGGTATAGAAAAATCCATAGAAACATCAAACAGCATGCTATAAGTACAGCTTTGCATCCTCTTATGTTTAGCTTACCTATTCATGTTCTAAAGCTGGTTTAAACTAATCCTTAGTACCTTACTTACTCAGGGGGAAGCTGTAGCAAGGTTACAGTGGTGAGATATGTTTATTTTGGTACTAAGAGGTAATAGGAATCATATTAAGTTTGATTTTACCGAGGTATGAAACTAGTGAAGAGTAGTCAATTGTTGTTTTTGTTATGAGGTGAATGTTTTGGGACATTGATTATGGGTTTCAAGAGATCCAATAGAACTACGGAGTTCTTGAAGTATCATATATCTATCTAAGAAAGGATTAAGCGGTTAAGGTAACTTTTATGTTCAGCAAAATCTATTTCACGCCCATGTGTTTTGTACTTCTCTTTTGGTGAAGTAGTTCGTACTATGGCCATAGATATGAATGTGTTGTTGTTATTGAAACTGTGTTTTGGTTTATTATGAATATTATTTGTTTTGGCTGGCTAATTTATGAACTGAAATGAAAAGTGGGCAAGGTATAGGTAGAGGAGCTAAACAATAAATCAAAAATGAAGTGAAGTGGTCGAATCGAGTCCAAAGCCTATACTTGCCAGCAATTTGTGTAAGGGGAATGAGTTATGCCAGTCATATACATTTACAAGAAAGATTATCATTTTCAAAGTGATAAAACGATTTGAAATGAAAATGTTTTAACGGGCTGAAGTAAGAGTTACGAGTTTTCCACTCATTTTGGATGTTTTCTTTGTTTTCTATTCCTTCTTATTTGCAGGAGTTAATGTTGGAAGCTCGGAGTCGAATCTAGAGCAAAGTTATGATTCAGATGTATATTAAGGGTTAAAGTCCTGAGATATAAATTTGTATACGAGGAGTCTGTTACAATGAGTTATGTTCTAATTTAATTCCTTTATTTTGGGATTGAGATCGAATGACTCTATAATTTAAGTATTATATAAAGGAAATTGTTTTGTGGGCCCATAACCCACAGGTCCAGGATCGTGTACTTAAGGTTGTTTCCGCTGCATGTTTCATCTAAAGTATTATTTATTATTAAGGATTCCATGATCATTGAAGCATGAGATTGCTAAGCGTGTTAAGCTAGCAGCTCGGGAGGCCGGGCTGTTACAAATGGTATCAGAGCAAGATTGTTTTTAGGGACGAACAGATCTTCATATCCAAGTGTAAGAGTCAAGTAAGTGTAAAATGAGTTTAGGTTTTTAGAGTTCCATACTCGTCGTTTTAGGACGATGAGTATGATGGTAATAGTCCGGATTAAGGTTTTCGCTGTGTTTAGCTCTAATTAAGTTGGTCGGTGAATCCGGGCTGTTACAGTGAGGGTACTAATGTTTTCCTAGATCTTGTGTGTTTTGATGTGCAGATATGCTATTTGAGGAGAAAATTGTGTCATACTTGCCCCATACTTGCAAAAAGGCGAGCTACTTACTGAACAGTAGCTCGCCCGATGAGATCGGGCGACCCCTGCCCTATCGGACGGGCGTAAAATTTTACTGAGAAGGAAAAGGAGGAGCACCCGACGGCATCGGGTGAGGTGTGCCCGATCGGGTGCGCAACCCTGGCACCCGATCATAAATACCATGCCCGATCGGGCGGAAGATCGGGTGGAACCACAAAAGTCAAAAGTCAAAATCTGTCAAAAGGGATTCCCACCCGATGGCATCGGGCAAGCTACGCCCGATCGGGTCCGCGACTCGAGTACCCGATCAAAAATGTGTTGCCCGATCGGGCGGACGATCGGGTGGAACCTCAAAAATCACAGCCAGAAAAATCGAACTTCCACCCGATCGGGCGGCCCAGTGCCCGATCGGGCCTGCGTACAATGTACCGTTTTAAAACACGGTTTCTTTCCTTTTCTCACCACATATTCCCTATTTCTACACTTCAACTCACTCCTTCTCTCTCTTCACTCATCTTCAACCTTTCAAACCCCAAACCCCAACCTCCATTAAAACTCCATTTTTCTCTCTCAAATCTTCATCCTTTCTCCTCCAAACTACATAAAAACTTTTCCTTATCTCTTTTCACCCTCCATCTCACAAATTTCCACTCACAAAAATCATCCTTCCTTCTCCTTTCTTTTCACCACTCACCCAACATCCATCCTTTGTGCTAGAAAAAGGTTTCAAGGTTAAGAATCACCATGGCAAGCAAGTTCAGAAGGTTTATTAGAGGTGAAGGCTCACGATCTAGGCGGGAAGCAACACCCCCGCCACAAGTTCCACGAGATCCCCAGTGCCTGGAAATCATTTTCCGGGATGATGAGCATCGCGAAAAGTTCCTTCGATTTAAGAAACGTGAGGTACTTCCTACTCGTTTTCTCTATCTTGAACTTTTATCTAAATTGGGATTAACTGAGGATTTCAAGGAATTTATGAAAATTTTGGGCATGGAGTTGTTATATAATGTGCATGTTAATACATATCCTCCATTAGTTTATGAATTTTTCAGCAGTTTTAGTCTGACTAAGCCCCGGGCCGGTCCAGTTACCCACGTCCATTTCAGACTACTAAACCAAGAACACTCACTCACCCTTAGGGACTTTGCGGGGGTTCTTAGATTACAGGTACGGGGCGACTACTACCCACCGGACCACTTCAAAATGGCCCATACTTATTTCATGCTTACAGGGGACACTGCGCCTTTTGACATCCAGCATTGTCATTGGGCGAATTTTCATCACCCAATTATTAGCATTTGGCTAAGGTTCATGGCCCAAACTCTTTTAGGGCGGTATGAGGGTCACTTGGTCCGGGGGGGCGAGTTAGTCGCCATAGGTAGCTACATTGCCAAGGGCTCCAGAAAAACATTTCAGTACAACTTGGCCCACCACGTAGATATTCAGTTCGAGCGTATCTCGAATAGCTCCCTAAGCATAGGGAAGACGGGACTTGGACCTCTAGGAGGCTAGTCAACGGGGGGTTGATCACATTGTTTGCCCGGTAAATTACCGGCTTTGACGAGACCCAGTGTACCCCCGTCCTCGGCCCTACCCTCATCGACCTCACATATCTCAACACCCTCAAAGTACTAAACCTCTTGCATGACCAGAGATTTCAGTGGATGATTAAATCAAAAAAATCCATCACCCTACCCGACCCTAGAGCCCGCATGCGGCCCCGTCAGGAGAACTACCTACTCCATATAGAAGGAGTTGACCTTATTGTACCTGACCCCGAGCCCCCTCGTCATTCATACCATAGGCGTTATACGCCGACCTTAGACGAGGGCGCCTCCACTTCTACTCCTCCCCCTCCTCCCCCTCCCCCGCACACCTTTGACTTCACTTCTATGATATCGACCCTAGGTCGCATGGAGACGGGGATGGGACGGATGGAAGGGTTGATCAACGCGAACACCGCCACCCTAGCGGGATATGGCACTCGCATTGATCAACTCTACACCCGTGTTGATGCGATGGGAGGACGGATAGATACCTTGGCCCAAGATCAGCACTTCGCCCTTTATCCTCTCTACGACGACTATTGTTGGCGCGGCATTGTTGAGAAGACTCCTTAACACCCCTCGTGGTACCATTGGAACCCGAGTTATGGCCAGCCTGTCGGTCCGACTGATGACATGGCAGAGGATGAGGAGGAGGAGCCTGCTAGACAGTCCGTCTCTTTAGGAGACTTTGGTCTAGGGCCTAGTGGTTTTGGTGGTGGTTTTGATGCAGGTACTAGCGGTTTTGGTGGAGGGATGAGTGGTTTTTCAGGTGATCCCTCAGGTGGTGGTTACACAGATGGTGGTGGTACTTTTAGTGGTGGTTTCTTTGGTGCCCCCACGGATGATGATATGGGCGGCTGATGCCCTTGTTCTCTCCTCTCCCTCGTTGCAATGAGGACATTGCCTCGTTCAGCTTGGGGGAGGATCTCTCACTGTGAGTACTCTCTTTACTGCTTTCTAGTATAGTTTATTGCTTTCTAGTGTTGTTTAAAGCTTTGATAGAATAGTTTACAGCTTTGAAAAAAATGAAAAAATGAAAAAAAATATGATTGATCATGACTGGTTTGATTGCCTCCTGTGCTTTTATTGAAAATGATTTGACTTTGTTTTCTGGATAGCTGGGCATTTGTGATTCTGAGGCTTTGATTTGATGTTCGACTACTTTGATTTCGAGCAATTTCTGACTATACTATACTACTTTGTGCTGCATACCTGAATTGGTTAGACATTGAGGCCTTTTCTAGCCTATTGGATTCATATTATTATCCAGTCTATTTTTGGTGTGTTAGTTCATCTTTAGCGGATTGATCTTGACTTTGACTTCGTACTCATTTGATGTTTGGTGACTTGTTACATTTGCTATGATAGAGGCGTTCTTTTGACTTACTCTCGAGCCCCAGAGTGTAATCTCATTATATTTTTATCCACCTTAGCCCTGCTGAGCCTAATGACTTGTTTCGTGCTACTGACCCTTATTACATGCCCATGGCCTTCATATATTTATTATTCTCAAGCCTAGCTTGGGGAGCATTTGTGTGGGTTTAGTTTGAAATTTGTTCAATGGTTTGCGTTGCTTGAGGAATAAGAGTGCATTATTTATGGCTTCGAGTGTGTGAAAAATGAAAGAAAATTCGAGTTTTGAGGTACTTGGATGTTGGTTCGAAAAGAAAAGAAAAGAAAGAAAAAAATGAGGAATCAAAGCTTCAAAGACAATAAAATCCCCTCATTCACGTTGTCTACAAAGAAAAAAAATTATGCCTCATTGCTTGAAGAATGGGTTGTTGTGAGTTTTCATCATTGTATGAGAGTTGGGATTCATCTTGTGGTTACTTGATATTGTTGGGAGTTGTTTCGGCCATCTTCGGCCTTGATATAGATTACTTTTGCTCCCTCATGCTCGGTTTTTCACCAAATTTCCTAGAATATTTCTCTACCCCTACCTAAGCCCCATTACAACCCTGATAAGTCGTCTTGAGCTATTGCCTACAATGTCTATTGGATTGATTTTGAGTCAATTTGTCAAAGTTAAAGAGTATGTCTGCTAGTTGAGTCGACTTGATTAGGATGAGCGACATTTTACCTTCTTGAACACATGAGAGTGTGAGTGGGAAGGGACATTTATGGTCGGGTCGGTGAGTGTTCGGGCATATTCTTTGCCTGCCACAAAATTGAGAGGAGTGACACCTTTTGTGAGCACCTTTTCAGGATTTGTATGCCTAGTAGTCACTTAAACTTGATGAATTGCTTGGATGATTGGTGGTTGGATGGATTTGATTTGCCGAACTTGAATTATGCCTGCTTGAACGATTCTTAGTCTTGAAAATATTTTTGAGCTTGGATGGTTTTATCTATGGGGTGAGGCAATCTATTCCATGATCATGTTCTATTTGCTTGAGGACAAGCAAAGGTTTAGCTTGGGGGAATTTGATATATTGATTTCTTATAGAGTTTTTCCCTTTCTTTACAAGCTAAATTGTGCGATATTGACGCTCTTAGGAGCTATTTATGCTAACTATTTCGATATAGTTGTGGTTTGTGTGTTCCATATTGTTTTGCAGGTTTTTAGGGAAAAACTCCCTATTTACTTAATGTTTTGATCACCACATTATAGCGGAAGATTATGAGGCATATTGGCGGTCTCGAGATGGTATTCGGACCCCCGTTGTGAAAAAGAATTATCAAGGACTTGGCATCTGAAGCCAAGCCGGAAGCTAGAAAGAAAGAAGCTTCGCCCGATCTGGTCGGGCAACCACCGCCTGATCGGGTACGAGTAATTTAGGCCAAAACTTAAGATTTTCCGCCCGATCGGGCGGCCTTGCCCGATCCCATCGGGCGGAGTTATACTTAGCCTCTTTTGCTGAGATATCTGGAATGAAGAAGAAACACACACCCGATGACATCAGGTGGTCTTGCCCGATCGGGTGCTGGTGTTGCGGCCCCGATCGGGTGAACGTTGCCCGATCTCATCGGGCACTCATGTATTTGCTGATTGCTGGAAGTCTGTTCCCAGACCCGATCGGGCGGCCCTTTGCCCGATCTGGCGGAAGACACGGGGACGCGATTTTGCGTTTTTTTTCCCACTCTATCTTATTGCTTTCTTAGAAACTATAAATACTTTTGAGGTTATTTTTATTTGTATCTTTTATTCTATTGAACATTTAGAGAGCTTTTAGTCTAGTTCTTCATAGTTTTCCATTGTAGAAGAGATTCAACATTAATTCAATTCAATTAAAGTTACCGCTTTCCGTCAATTTGGTAATCATCTTTCCTATTGCTTTATTCTTATCTCTCAATTGCTTTAGTTTAATTGTTTATTATTCGATTAGTTCATGATGCAATTATTAGGGTTTCCCATTAGTTTTATTATTGTCAATTCGATCATGTCTGAGTAGTTCTCTTTCTAGGGTGTTAGATAGGGAAGCCATGTTTATACCATGATTGTTATTTAGACTCCTATTGATTCCTAGGGCTTGATTAGAGTGATTGTGGTGTGGTTTGTTCTTAATTAGTGATTAATGTTAGTGGCCAATTTCATTGATTGCTTGTGGTTAATAGTTGTTTGCAAAGATTCGTCTTACGACTAGAGGCCTAGGACACATCAGTAGTTCTGACTACGTTAGTGAACATGCGGCGTATGTTGAACTATGAGCGTTGAGTCTTAACCATAGCTCAACACATTCTCTAATCCCTCGACTCTTGACTTAGGTTTTGATAGTAGTTGACCTTGTTTGATTAGTATAAGTATGGTGGACCGACCTAATACCCTAGGATTTTATTCCATAGTTAAATTATCGGTTTAATTCGTCTTCCTTAGCTTAATTATTAGTTCAGTTAATTCTCCCTGATTTCATCTGAAGTAGTTAGTTGATTGAATATTAATATAGAAACTCTGTCTCCCTGCAGATTCGACCCTGCTTCCATTGACTACCATAGTTAGAGGATTATAGGTTTATCTTTGAATAGGTGATACAACTTAATCCTATTAATAATGTACCCATTTTATGAGTTTTGAATCATGTCACCTTTGTTTATCTTGAACTTTTGATATTTTGTCTTAAGAAACTACTCAAACTGGATGACACTAAGTTTATGAATTTCTCATATCATTTACTAATATGCTTCTTTTATTTTATAAGGAGACAATTGTTGGGTATAATGAATGTGAATGTATCATATCTAGAGACGAATTGCTTCCTTGGCTTATAGACAAAAAGTTTCTAGTTTGTGTGATTCGTGTTTGGACAATGATCTGAATGATATTGAAAGTAAAAAAAAAAGTGAACTAGTGAGGTTTTTCTTTGGATTGACCAAACTTTAAGTTGGTTTAATAATATTGATTTTCTCCTATCTAACTACAAGCTTGAAACGCACCATTGATATGATTTTTTTTAAGAAACTCATAGACGCTTACAATGAAGATGATATTATTTTAAGGAAAGAGATTCTTAAAAAGCAAGAACTAAACCTTCCCAACTCCTTGAAGTGTTGGGTTGTGAACACTGCTAAGTCATTTGAAAATTTTGAAAATCTTCTCAAAGCTACCAACGTAAAAATTTGAAAATTTTGTTGAAGTCGCTTAATTCTTTTTTTGTGGTAGATGTTTATCCCGATATTGATGGAGGATCACTATTTTTTGTGTAGTGATCAAATTCAATTCAAAATACATACAATACTTGGATAATCACAAGTACAAAACTGTGACTCTGAGAGGTTTAGAGAATGGTCAATATTGATGGTATCTAAAGTTTTTTTCCTATCCAAGGAATTTTTGGAGGGTTTATATTATTTTGCAAAGTGTGATTATTTTCATGTCTTCATATGCCCTCTTAATTTATAATTTACCCTCCCCATTGTATAATGTACCCCTTTCATGAGTTTTAATCATTTCTAATATTTTAATCTTGAATTTCAAATTGGATGATACTAAGCTTATGAACTTCCCCATTGTATAATGTACCCCTTTCATGAGTTTTAATGTACCCCATAGCATAATGTACCTTATGAATTTATATTATACCCCCCTCATTGTACAATGTACCCCCTTATGATTTATTGACATTTTTCTCTTAGATATTATTTGTTCTTTTAGACATCTTAAATGGTTCAATATTGGTGTTACTGTTAAGTTTAATTTGATTCAACATCATGAATATCCCACAATCAAAATTAGGAGAATTAGAGACTCAATCAAAAGGTACCCTATTATATAATGTACCCTCTAAATTTATAATGTACCTCTTATGAATTATTGACATTATCCTCTTAAATATTATTTGTGGTTGGTTCAATGTTGGTGCTGCTGAGCTTAATTCTGATTCAACATCGTGGATATCCCACAATTAAATTAGGAGACCTAGATACCCAATCAAAAGGTACCCTATTGTATAATGTACCATCTGAATTTATAATGTACCCCTTATGAATTACTGACATTTTTCTCTTAGCTAGATATTATTTGTGGTTGGTTCAATGTTTATGTTGCTGTTAAGCTTAATTTAATTTAACATCATGAATATCACACAATCAAAATTAGGAAACATAAATACCCAATCAAAAGGTATCCCATTGTACAAAGCACCCTCTGAATTTATAATGTACCCCCTTATGAATTACTAACATTTTTCTCTTAGATATTATTTGTGGTTGGTTCAATGTTGGTGTTGCTGTTAAGCTTAATTTGATGGATTCTTATATCATTATTAATTGGGTTAATGTTTTGCATTATATAGGTGAATAACTTGATTCCAGTTTTGAAGGCACTTAAAGATGAAAGATCATCTATGAGGTAATATTTTGGATAAGGTGAAAGCTTGAACCTCAAGAAGGATGAAATTCAATTCTTGGTTGCTAAGAAAAAAAATAAAGAAAGGAAGCTGAAGGAAGAAGGGTTAAGCTGAAGAAGAATAGTGAAATAGGAATGAAAGATACTTTTTGAACCATATACATAATCAGTGTCTTTGTAAAGTTTAATGGATACATAAGTAGTACTTATTGATAGTATTTTTTTTTCATTAAGGCTACATCTTTTTTTTTGGTTAAATTAGCCTTAATGGTTTTAAGGTGAAGATGTGTTTGAGATGTATCTATAAACATAATAAGATGCTATGCTTGCTAAGTAAGCAAAGAAATGTAAGTAGCTGACAATAGATGAAGAAGATGACTTTGAGAAATTATTCTGTATACAATGCTTAATGTGTGATATGATTGATACTCCAATATTTGTACCTTTTCTTTGTCCAAGGTTCTTGAAGGAAGATCTTATTGTCTTTAACACCCGTGGGTTGGTATAGTTAATCGTTCACAGGCAGAAATCAATAGAAGTGCGGATATGATGGCGGTAAGGCACAAGGAACATGAGTACTTTGCAACTAGTCCTGAGTACTCACACCTGAAACCTATCTTCTATATTCATATGTCTAAATGAAATGAAAAGACATTCAATAGATGGGGTCACAAGGAGAATATCTAAACTGAATATCAATAGCTATCTAAAATAAGAGTACTATAATAACTCAACATGTTGGTAGGTTTTATGTTTTAAGAAGATAAATAAGAATAGAAACAAGAGTTTGTGCTCAATAAAATATCCATTCTTGAATCCTTAATCCATTCTCAAGCATGATAACTCGAATCACGATTCATCGTAGCCACCACCACTATTTTTCACTTTCTCTTTCAAATTATTAATAAACATTGTAGTATCAACATTTCTCAAATAACACTTTATATTTGGGCTAAAGTTTTTAAAATCCACCATTGTTGCGCCGACATTGTCATATAACTAACAATATATTCTTTCATTAACCTAAATGATTTATTGGGGTCGATATTCAATTTGAAATTATCAAACATGAATTTCTTGTGAGCAAGTGTGAGATTTCTCTTATTCTTTTGAAAATTCATGCTAATGGGAGTAGCAAATAAATGATTATGAGACTCATGAAAGATATATATCATGAACAATCGGTCTTTGCGCCTCTCTATTGTAATTCTTGTATCAACCATTTCTGTTGACGTCTCTTCTTTGAGAAGTGAAACTCGACAAAGTCTTTGAGTTTTCAATTTTTTTTACTATCCCCATCTTCTTTGTATCCCTGCTTGTTGCAATAAACATATTTCAAATACACATTTCCATCCTTGTCATTTTTCTTCGCCCAAGTTTCTCCACAAAACAACAGAAGCAAGCATAAGCTTTATAAAACTCGACGCCATTGGCTACACTGGTGAATGTCGTGCCAAAAGTAGGCTTCAGTTTAAGGGACAAACTGGAATCCATTCTTTTGTACCCGTTGGAGTAAAACAAGGACGAGGAATGAATGTCACAGTTGAAGCAATTGACGATGGAGTTTGAATTAAATTAGTGCTTGTGGAGGGAGCTAATTCTTGAATTTCATGCTCCATTTCCTGCAAATGACAGACGGTACATGTAAGATGTCAGAGGCTACATATATTGTAACACCCCGTAATTTCATTAGAAATTTCGCGCGTTAACTTATATGGTTTACATTGTTATTTATAAATCTAAATACAATTTCGTAGATAAAAACTATATTGTATTAAACAATTGGTCGTATTTGATCCAAAAAATAGTTCGATAAACAATGTATTGTGCGTATTAATTTTATAATATAGTTAGTTATTTAATTTGATAAATTCAAGTGTTGTGGTTTTTAATTTCAAGCGTTAAATTATATATATTCGACGTTAATTGTATTTACTCTTATAATTTTTAAACTTATAATTTCTTTTACATTTTATTGTATAGGTATATATATTTATATATATTTTATATCGTAAAATAAAATATATACTCATTTAATTATTTTTAGTGGTTATTCTTGTGTCGGTATTGTTTAAATGAACAATGTGATACTTGTATGAGTATAGTATATAAAATGTATATGCTTATGAGGTGTATATATATTACGTTAATATTAATAGTTTTTATTTATAAAAATATTAGCATATATATTTTTGCTATGAGCGTTAATTTATTTCGTTTTTCGTCTAACTTACGAACGAGTTGCGCGTGTCATGTATGGGCGTTAAGGGGCCCGAAATTTCTGGTGTTTAGAGTGGGAATGAAGAGTTTATAACCAGCCCTTGCTTATCATTGTAACGTTAATTCAATCTCAAACTCACCCTTTCACTCACCCTCATAAACTCCCACTTATTGTAGCCATTATGTCCCATATTAACTCACCATAAATCCTCCTTTTAGCCCCTCCAATCACTGTCAACTTAATCATAATATTTCAACACTCCTTCCCTCCCCTTTGCCTTCCCACACGCCCCTCCTCAAGAAAAAAAAAGGAAGAGAAAAGTCTTCCCATTTTCCATTGCACACCCTCACGAAAATGGACATCGCCGGAGATCTAACCATTGGATCTTGTTCAAATTTGTACAGCGTGTTTATAACATCAGAGCCTTCACTTTTACCGGAGCGTTTTCGAATCCAAGCTTTAAATCGCTGGGAATCTTAATCGGAACACAACTGATCATTTTAGAGGATGCTAATTTTGTTTATGGGGGAAGATAATTTGTTCAATGTATGAAAATAACGTAAGCAATTGGAAATCTTCAAGGGAGAAGAAGGTAGTGACGATACGCACGGTTTCTAGGCTACCTTTTATAATATTCTCTACACTTCTCAAGAAGATCGAGGTAACTAACGTTATTCTAGCACGTTAGGGAATAGAAAGTAATCTTAGATTGTTAGAATTATCTTTAGAGAACTTATAATCATGCTAGGATGAACATAGAGGATTGTTTGTGTATTACTCTTACTACTTGCTAGTATCATGTCACACTAAGTTTGTACTTGAATTCGCATATCTAATATGCCCTTATGCTCTTGTTAATTGCCTTGTTGTGTTGGTTTGTTGAAGTGGCTTGGTGGTGAATGATCGGAATTTGTGATATTTGTTTATGTGAACGATTTGGGAATTTGAGGATTAATGAATGTTGACAACATATGCTAAACACTCCTTTTTTACATGGTAATTGATGGTTGGTTGATTACATGTGATAATAGGTTGTATGAACCATGTTAGGAGTTACATTTGATGTTAAATTGATTTTAGAGTAAAGTATTTTGGCATGAATCGATTTGGGAACCATTGGAAGAAATTTGGCTGAACACATAGACTAGAAGCAGTAGCTATCTCGCGGGTCGCGACCAGTTTCGCGACCCGTGAAGATGTCAGGTCGCGGCCCGTCACCCAATTCACGGCCCGCGTGCAGATTTGGCCAGCCTGTTTCCAAATGGTCATATCTCACTCGTTTATTATCAGAATTGAGCTTGTGACCAGTCGTTGGAAAGCTAACGAGCTAAATTTTAATGTCCCATTAGAATTTTTTAAAAATATTGTATGTGCTGAGAGTTAGGTCTATTTAAAGTTGTGGTTGTGTGCGTTCTGTGTACTGTTAGCTTACAGCATGATTCCATGTTTCTTAAATGACTTTTGTATTATTGTGGAGTATCCTAAGGCTTGTTTGGACGCATCATGTTAGTACTTGATGCCATTTATTAATTTTTTATGATTATCCTATGCCAAGTTTGAGTTGTCGACGTCGTAATGCTCGGGGGAGAATAACACTGTCCTTAGCATCACTTCGCCAAGAGTTATGTACGGGAGAGTATTGTGACTTGATCATAATTTATTTCGTATCCAAACTCAGATGACGTTTTGATGTTTTGTATGCCTTTTAATGTATTTGTAGTATACTTTGATTAGTTTACCGTATCGATTTGGAATTTGTGAACTTCGTTGATTTTGAGGATTTGATGATTTTAATTGTTTAATGATTTTAATGATTTTGATAATTTTTAATGATTTTGACGGTTAAAATGATTTTGATGATTTTAATGACTTTAATCATTTTGATGAATTAGATGAATTGATGAATTTATTGGTTTGATGAATTTGATGATTTGAGGAATTTGACGATTTGATGATTTGAAGTATATTATTTTGTCTTTGAATTTGATGTTTGGTTTTTAATTGAGTTGATTAGCCTAAGGGACGGTGTCCCGAAGGTAACGACCATGCACTCCGAGGGTTCAGAGGACATCACGTTGGGTGTTACCCTGCATTGGAGATACCTAGGACTTGTTGTCGTCCGAGAGGTCGGGAGATACTGCGTGTATTGTCCCGCATTAGGAGTTTGGCCATTCTTAGACACAGACGGTAGGAAACGTAACCCATAGGTCGTTCAGGAGGTTGCAATCTGACATTTCTTGAGGAAGTGGGCTGCGGGTCACTAGCGTTCGCTCTCTCTATGTTAAATTGTTTATTTCAAATAGATGGTGTTCTTGTGATCCCTTTCATGTTGGTCTTTTTTGAAATTATTTATTTTAAAATTTAAAGTAACCTTCTTAGTATTTTATTTTAAAGCATGTTATTTGTAAGTGGTGTGTACCTTGCCTCCTTTTGTTGCTATTTGTGTTTCCTTGTCTTTGACGTATGTTCAAACTTCATTTAAGCTTACTATTTGTTTCCTAAATTGGACCGGGAGAACTGCTAGTTACTCCCCACTGATTGTGGAATTTTGTTGAATATATTTTGCAGATGATGGTGCAGTTTAGAGTTGTTACCGTATGGACTTGGGTTGCGCGTTTTACCCATGTGAGCAAGGAAGTCGTGCTTGTCGTTGTGAACGAGTACTATGAGACGTAAATTAGGACTAATTTTACAATGGCCTCAGATAGTTTTACTATGTTTTGTTGAGTTTGTTTTAACCTTTGGATATTAGTTTTACGCCTTTTAAATTATGGATTTGGGCTTTTGAGTTACTTGAACGGTTATAAATTTTGGAACATTTTGGTTAGAGATGAGGGTATGGGATCTCATTTCTCTGTATATATTTATGTTTGGAGTTTTGACTACTATTTTGAGATTGTTATTTATTTATTGATTAATTTTACGCCTTAGAGTGGCATTTCCGTCTCGGTGATATTTTCGCTACCACTGGTCATTCTTTATTTCTTTCATTTTGGTCTCTTTTCATAGTTAGTATTTGACGGGATGTTACATATATGATTACAGAGGTTAAACATAATATATATCATCTCCTGAAGTATCCAAGGTTAAGAACATCTTCCAATTGTAACATTCAAAAAAATAGTGGCTACATATAATATAAACGGGGGTACATATAAAATTACAGAAGGAAATCAAAAGTAAATTTCAAAATATTCATGAGATTAGTACAACGTCTTCATACATTCATTTAAGAAGTAACAGAATACATCTTCAAATAGGTAAACACAATTAAGAGCCAAAATCATTCAAGAATCTGTACATCTGAATTTTAGATTTATAATAACTTCTATAAATCTAGAATATAAATCATTGAAATTAAATTAATGCCAAACAAAATAATTATATCATACAAAAGAAAGAATTACTAGCTATAAACATTTCTGAAAGTATTAATATTGTAGAACTTACTTGAAAATCAAAAAATGATCCAAAAACTTGCAATTCTACATGAATATTCCCAAATTCGAAGGTGTAGCTTGCAATTCTACACGATTGTAACCCTAAATATATAGTTTTTTAGATTTTTCTGCAACTGAAAGTCAATGAAAATAGAGAAAATTGGTTGATGTGCTCCGTTTAGATGAAAATCGTGAAGATCTAACTAAAGCTTTGAGAGAAAATTGGTTGAATGTGCTTCGTTTTGAATCAAAATCGCGAAAATTGGTTGAATGTGATCCCTTTTTGCAATTTCCATGAATATAGCGAGAGGATTTCGTAAGATTGTGAGTTGAGAGAGAGAGAAAATCGTGAAAATTGTGAGGTTAGAGAGAGAATATTCCCCTTTTTTCCATCTTTTATACGGCCAATCTTAGTCCTTGATTTAGATCCGACGGTTAGGATGCAAATTTTTTAGTTTTCAACAAACCACTGGCTTTTAGCAGACCTTGACTCTCTCTCTCTATATTGATATATGGATATTGTTATTGATTTAATATTATGCTTAGTTAATTAATTCGCGAATTAAACATGAATAATATGCTGTACCCGTTGGCAGTTAAACGTTTTAAACGTATAATATATTTATATTATTTAAGACCCATTTTCAGAAATGAGATTCCAATTTGCTTAATCCACAAGAAAGGTAAAATTTGAGAATGAGAATTCATATCTAGAATCTCATGAATCAAAATTGGTCATTTTGTGGTGCGGCTCAGTGGTTGCTTCACGGAGGAGAGATGCATGATGGTTGATGCCTGAAGGAAGGTGGTTTACCGGTTTCAAATTGGTCTTAAAAATATAAATATTTAACCGTTTTCGGGAAGGATGTGGGTAGAGGATCCAGTTGTGAAGGCAATGGTGGTTGGGAATGATGGCATGTTAGAGGAGAGCTAAAATGGAGGCGAGAAGGTGAACGGAGGCGAGAAGGAGTATAGAGGTGAGAGAATTACTCAAATGGGAGAAGAGAGACTGAGTAGACAAGACACTGTTGTTTTACGGAGGAATTAAAGTGCTAGCTTGCTAGGTATTCGCCTAAGTTAGAAAAATAAGAGGGTTTTTTTTGCCTAAATTATTACTACATGTTAATGTTATAGTTTTGTATTGAATTTTTTGAAAATTACCAACTTTTCTTTACAATTTTTTCAAAGTTACCACCTTTGATTTTTTTTTGAAATACCACCAAAACATTATGTTATTCTTAAAAACTCCCACCTCTTAACGGTAAACCCAATCTTCTCTGTTTGTGGGCCCCACTTATTACCTAAATCAACATCTTCCCTCTATGAACCACTAAATCCCTACACTTCATTATAGCATATACCTTGTTCTTGAATTTAAACCAAATTAGAGGCTATTTTGGAGAGAAGAGCAAATTACTTTCGAGCCAATTTCAATCACTATTTTCGACAAATTAAAGCTACAAATTCGGGTTTTTTTGTCATTTTAAATTTAGGGTTTGTGTGTGTTAATTAGGGGAAATGTGTTAATGTAATACTTTAATTTCATTATTGATGCTGAATTTTACAATTCAACAATCATAACTACTAATTGTTAGTGATTGATGTTTAATTTTAGGGTTTGAGTGTTTTAATTGTAAAATTCTGCATCAATTTATAATTAACGAATTAATACAACAAATTTCCCCAAAATTAAATAGACTTAAACTCTAGAAATAAGAATCACAAAAAACCCTAATTCGTGGATTGAACATGTCGAAATACCTAAATGCGGTGATTAATGTTGGCTTCAAGCAATTTTCCTCTTAAATCTCTCCAAACTTGCTCCTAATTTCGCTTTCAATTGAAGAACAAGGTTTGTTTCACATAAATTGAAGAACTCAAATAGGATTTCATGGTCAAAAGGAGGGAAAGAAGCTGATTTAGGTACTAAGTGGGGCCCACAAACGGAGAAAATTGGGTTCTATTGTGAAGATGTGGGAGTTTTTAAGAAATTCATAATGTTTTGGTGGCAATCTAAAGAAAATAAATCAAAGGTGTTAACTTTTAAAAAGTGGTATTGAAAAGGTGGTAATTTTCAAAAAATCCTTTTATATTTAGGGGTACTTTGTGACTTTTAATTAGTTGAGTCTAAGGTCTCTTCTATTCAATCCAGTTCAATTTGTATTCAATTCAGTTGGCTTCAGTTCAGCTATATTGATTATTTAACCGTTTTGGTTATTATTATTATTATTGTTGTTGTTGTTACTATAATTAGCCAAATTTTTCGAATTGAAACTGTTTCAAACGCGTATACGTACGTATTCAAATTATAAAAGTCAACGTTTTTTAGTCGAATATTTGACCGTATTTTTCAAAAAAATCCGTTTTAAACACGTCATATTAAACTCCGTTTTATTCTCATCCCATTTTTAACTAATTAAAATTGTATGGTAAAAAAATAAAAAAAAATTAATAAGACAAATGAAAAGAAACGATAAAAACGAAAACCACAACAAACACAAAAGAGATGGAGAGTAGATGGGTTTTGTAGTCTTTGCAGTAATTCAAGAGGGAAGTAGCCCTAACTCAATTGTTCCGACCGCTTGAACTCCAATATCAAATCAGGCATGAATAGAGTACTGCTGTTGAGAATGAGAATCATCTCTCTCGCCGAAGTTAATTCCATTACCAAACCAATTTCGAAGCAGCAGAGACAGAGTCCCACCACCACCATTTTCTTCTCGCAGTCTCTTTCTTCTACATCCTCTCGTCTTCAATTTTGTTCATCGTATGCCTCTTCCTCTTCCTCCCCTTCTAACCCCCCAAAGTCTTTTGATCCAGAATCTTCTTCTCTTGACGATATACCTACTGATGTCACTACTCTAGGTATTTCCAGCCCTTTCTTATAAACACTCTGTATTACACATAATCTAACAAATTGTTTTGAGTCAATGTGATAAATTATGGACATTGGAATTACTATATTTTTATTTTGCAATATTAGTATATATGATGTGATGTCATACTCATGCTGCTTAATTACACAACTGGGTGAAAGTCTCAGCCACCAATCAGTATTAAGAATGTCTGCAATCTTGTTTGTGATATCAAATTTAACAAGTATGTCATGCAGCAACAAGTTATGAATGAATTAACTTGGGTATTCTTAGCTTCTTGCTGAGGAAGGTGTTGCCACTTGGCAATCTATGTTCGCTCTTTTAGGCTATGTTTGGTTGAGTGGAAAACTTTTTCAATGTAATATGATTTTCACGGAAAACAATCTGAATGGAAAATACAATTGCAAAATTAGTTTTCTATTGTTTGATGCCATGTAAGAAAGATGACGGAAAAAGGGAAAACTAAAGAGGTGGTAAGAGGTAGTAATAGAGGGTTAAGGAAAAAAAAGGGAATGAGTTTTTCCCTTTGTTTTGAAGGGAAAAGGGTTTTTCATAATTGGGGTAACTATTTTACTTGAAGGGAAAATGATTTTACTCTCATTTGCCAACTAAACAATGTAAAACTGAGGAAAGGGGAAAACAGGTTTCCATGAAAATGTTTTATGCCCTACCAAATGGAGCCTTAGTGAGAGAAGGGTGACGGGGGTTGGGGTTCAGAGTTTAAAATTTTTTCTGAGGTGGAACCTTATTCAATGAATGCTGTTTAGTAATTAAAAGGCATTGTATATGCAAGTACTTGATGGAATGAAGTTCATAGTTCATACAAGATAACACCTTCACTAACCTTTTTATCTTATATTTTATACCCTATAAATAAAATTCCCCCTAAGCATCAATGATGTACTAAGAACTAGTGTCTTTTATAGATCCATGCCTATGGGTATTTGTATTGTGATTGAATAAAAGTGAAACTTGGTTTTACCCTTTTACAGGGTTTTTGTCTCTTAC
Organism: Patellifolia procumbens; assembly: GCA_947645195.1. NCBI lineage: Eukaryota > Viridiplantae > Streptophyta > Magnoliopsida > Caryophyllales > Amaranthaceae > Patellifolia > Patellifolia procumbens. The sequence continues at coordinate 794,865 of CANSGD010000290.1, forward strand.
TTAATTATCTAACATATATACTCACATTCTATTTGACTGTAAAGTTAAGCCCCTCAATATTAGGCTGCCTTTCATTTACCAAGTCGGAATGGAAGGGATCGAGAAGCAAACCCCATACTGGGGAGGTATAGATTGAAGTATTGACAATTTTCTGTATGCTTTTGATTTGATTTAGGAACGTGTTTATGAATCTACAGGGCTGGGAACTTAATTCTTTTGGTAGAGGTTTGAATGAGATGGAAGGGTTGAGGGGGAAGTTTGAAACCTTTGGTATGAGGTTCTATCCCTAGTATACTCAAACACCCCTGATCAAACAAACCCCCACACTAGGTATGGAGTTGTAAATGATTTTATTATATCATTCCACTATTATTATAAGGTATTTGTGCTACTTTAGTTACATTTTTTAGTTAGAGAAAAATTGAGCATTTCTCTGCCATTTTCCATAAAATGCTTTCTTAAAATGGGATTTTTTATTGTACATGACATTACCATCTTCTTCTAATGCTGCTCCAGAGAAAGAAGCTACTGACACGCATTTAGATGTGTGGTTAACTGGTTATCATAGGTCGAGGTCCTTTTTGGAACTTGTTCGTTTTCTCTACTTGAAAAGGGATTTTGTTTTGAAATTTTAGAAGTTCATGTTTAATGGAAATGGGGCTTCCATTGAAATTCTTACGGGGCGTTTGGTATGTGGGAATGGGAGTTTGGAGATTAGAGGGTGGGAGTGGGATTGAGAATTGGTAGGTGGGATAAGGATAAAATAGTCTATATCCCTTGTTTGGTATGAGTTGGGGATAAGGTGGGATTAAATGATAATTTTACGTAGGTACCCTTACTGATTCTCCAACCCCTTTCTTTTCATTAAGGGTAAAAGAGTCATTTCCTTAATAAATGTAATCCCCCTTCCTAATACCTGCCCCTCTTAGGTATTATTTTTCATTAAGGGTATTATTTGATTATTTCCTGCAATTATTAATTTGTTTACGTCTTTTGGTTTCTTGGAGGGAAAGTTGGAGAGAAAAGGAAAATCCAAAATTTCTAGGGAGAGGATGCATTAGAGGAACGAAATAGGAAGGTGAAAATTTGAGGATTGAGGAGGAAAATGTGGCGTTATTATCCAAAAGGAAAATGTGTTTACCCTTGGGAGAAATATATTCTACCATTTGAAATACTAATTTCACCCTTTACAAACCAAACAAATGGCAAAAATACTTTGCAAAATTCTACATGGTGACCTTCTACTTTGTAAATTTCTACATGATGGAAACAAAAAAGTTTCATTATCTAAAGTGACCTTATGGTATTGTTTAAGTCATCAAGTGTCACTATTAACTATATTAGGGCTACAACATCAGTAATTAAGTAACTCTAAACTAACCCCCCACCTAGGTAGGTGACTTTAGCGAAATTCCCCATCTTCCTTTATCACTATCAGCGTGAATCTCCCTCGCCGGAAAATTGATCTATAGCAACACTTTTTAACAAATAAAACCATGCTTCCTATTGCTACCCAGATTCAGGCAACTCGTCTCTTGGTTCAAGTGAAATTAACTTTGACAACCCCCTCTCTCTATCAAATCTTAGGTTCGAATTTTGCAAATTCTTCTCGGAAATCTAGTTAGTTAAGTGAGTGAAGTTCGACGGGAAATTGTTGATCATAATTTGTAGCATTTCATCGATCAACTTGGGTGTTGGGAGATAATTAGGGTCTCAAATCCTAATTCAAAGTCTTGCAATCTCTCCAAAAAGGGGTTTGCTACTTGATAATTTCTGGTGTTAATTCTTGAATAAAAGTAGCAAAATCACTAGCAGCAGGAGAGAAAGAGAAATAAAAAGCGAGAGTGTAAGTTGAATCCTGATGACAATGCTACCAGAATCAACTATCAAATTGGAAAATAATGCGAGCACACCCTCAAGATTTCCTACCCCAGTAACAGATGTTGTTGCTTCTACTTCTGTTTCATCTCCTTGTGGGGGTTCTGCAACTTCCAATTTCAACCCAACCTTGATTTCCTACCCCAATCTCATGGCGAAGGAGACACTTTTTTTAGTGTAGATTAAACTGAAAATGCTCATCCCCAACTTGATTTTGGTTATTTGGAATCAAGTAATTTATAGGAGTCAGTAATTTTGTATTGTTAATGTACTATCAGTAGAGTGTAAAGATGAACCATAAAATGGTTGATTTTCGGTGAAGATGTACTATGACAGAGGAGGAAGAAGATGAGAAATGAGTTGGATAGAGTTAAATGTGTACATTAATGATGGGTTAGCACTAAATAGACTTAATAGTGTCACTAGATAATATAAACAATAGTAGAAGGTCACCTTAGATAATGAAACTTTTTTGTTTCCACCATATAGAATTTTACAAAGTATGAGGTCACCATGTGGAATTTCCCAAAATACTTTCCCTTCTGAGTCAAGATCTTACTATGTGTATATCTTGTTGAACAAGCACTATGTTGTTCTTCTTTCTTCCCGAATGTGTGTATACGATTAATATTATACAAATATGAAAACAACTTTCTCATGGATTTTGAAAGAGAAGTATACAAAAGGAGTTTGTCGTTTCCCCAACCAAACACACTTTAAACTTTGATTTCGCTCGAGTAGTGTAATCTAAAAGCTCTATGGTGCCAATATTGCTGTCGAAGTTGGCCTCATTGTATGATTAGGTATTCCATGTTTCTTTTAGTCTCTGGACTTCCGTGCAGCAAATTGGATTGGAAACTTATTTACATGGACTGAGTATCATCTTCCGTCATGTGAATATGCAGAGCTGAAGAACAGAATTGAGAGGTACTTGGGAGGTGACATGGAAGCTCTTCCTTCGATCTTTGAAGGCATACTAGCAAGGAAGTTAAGCGGTAAACATGATGAGGCTGATGATGAATTAATGGAAGAATTTCGATCAAAGACCCAGAAAGATGACGAGCAACAGTTTCTGTCAGATGAGGATCTCACTGATTCTGATGAACTTAGTGATTGAATAAAGAGTGTTGTTTACAGTTGAGGGAAGTTGCAGAAAACCTGTTGAATTTTTCTGAGTCATATATAGAATACTTGGTAACATTCTGCTTTTATTGAGAAGCACAAGAGAGGGGAACAACGTTACAGGATGCTAATGGTAATCAGGTTAGCAGCCTATGATAATACCTTAGAAAGAGAGGTGATCATGTAAATCATTTATACATTCGAGAAGGCGTCACAAGTCATTGCTTCCACGTAGTGGTAAAAGTTGATCCGACTTGCATTACCCGAATTGGACCCAAACCCAATTATCCAATCTTAGCCCGAAACTCGAAAGGAATCAACCTTAACCAAACCTGATCCAAAGCTACCTTGACCCAATGATGACATGATACCTGAAATGACCCGTAATCCGAACCAACTTGATCTGGCATTGACCCAAGCTTCTTTGTTTTTCTAAAAGAAAAACATTTCTATTTAACTTTCTTTAGTTATTTTGTTTTCTTAACAAACATCAGATGTTTTTTTACTATTCTTTTGTCTTGTTCATGGTATGTATGGTAATACCCGTGATTTTTAAGTGTTTTATGTTGACTCTTGACACTGTACATGGTATTCACTTTAACCTCATTGCATTTTATGTAAGTTGGCAAAATTATTTTCAGATAAAGTCTTGTTAGATTCGTCTCGGTATGGGTTTTAACAAATTAACTTTATATAATTTCTACTTAGACATAATCATAGATAGTATAACCTGATGCTAAGAATTGATATGTACAATGGAAAGCATTTATCTATCAAGGAACTTAGTCAATATTTTTGTTTTAGTTAATTGTTATGTGATACGAATACTAGAATCATTAGTATTTTAATTATACTAATTAAATAATACTCTGATGTAAAATAACCTCATCTAACTCAATATGACATAATAAAAATTTAATACTTATCTGATCTAATCCGAAAAGACCTAATTTAAATCAGACTTAAAATTTTCAAAGATATGACGAGTGATCCAATCTAATTCGAAAGGACTCGATAACCACCCGATTTCAGTTTGATCTGGTATTGACCCTATAAGTAGAACCGAAATTGACCCCATCTGATTAGCCCAAAACCGAATTAGGCAAAAAACCGAATCTGACATGATTCGATACGAACTCGAACCAAACACTCTGTCAACCAAAAAACAACCCAATCTAAAATTACCTTATTTGAAACCGAACCGAATGACTCATTTGCTAGGTCTATATCCATATAGGTCCTTTCAACACAGTCCATCATAATTAAAACAACTAGATTTTGCTTGGAAGAGCAGTGCGTGCTTCAATGAAGGTTTGTGGTCTGGTTCCTTGTGTTTTTTATGGAACTTGAGGACAAGTTGGTCTTTAAGAGGGAGGGTGTTGATGTGGATTTGTTCAGACATTAATTTCTTCCTAAAATAGTAGTGCGAGTCTTTTGCCTACATGTTTTTACTTTTTCAGTTGAAATGGTTTTTTGTTTTAAGCTAAATTCTGGCATTTAAATAATTGTCATTTAATTGATGTTGAGTCAATATGTTAATGTATTCAGGAGAAACACAAAGTATTGACTAGTATAATCCTAAAAGTCAAGAGTCAAAAGTGAAGATGAAGGCTATTGATCAAATATGGCATGCAAGTGAAGAAAGTTAATTCAAGAAGAAAAGTCAACATTACTTGGAAGCCAAGTGAAGGAATAGTGTGCAACATCAAGGCAAGAGGGGATCTTGGTCAACGATTCTTAGAGAAGGACTAATTCCTAGTACCTTTTATGAGAAAACTACAGAAAAATTACATAGTGCTAATTGATCCCCTTTAAAAATAAAGTATAAATTACCAAAAGCTTATATTAATCGGTCTCAACGGCCTCGTCTTGGGAGCAATCTTGGTATCAGAGCCGGACCCGCTTGCCTTTTCGGGGCGGTAGTAGACTGTTGAAAAAAAACTTGGTTATGAAAATTAAGGCAAAATAAAGTAATTTTCATCACCTTACACAATATTTGTATACTAGTGCAATGAATAGTAACTATGAATAGTACTATGAGCATGTTATATGCCATTTGATAATCATCTTTTGCAAAATCAAAAGCTACGTATATAATTTCATTAAGCATGCATAAGTTTTGTATTATTATGACATGAATAGTGTTTGTGAATAGTGTTATAATTACTATTCTACAAATTTGCATGTACTACTTTTCAATTATGTTTATTGTTTAAAAGTTATATTTTAAGTTTTGTTATGTTAAGTGGAAATTAAGTTTACTTTTTATGTGCTAATATCTAGTCTTTATTATTAGTGTTAAAATACTTTTTCGCTAAAAGTTACCTAAATCATATAATTTTTAATCTAGTGTGCCTTAAGTAATTAAGAGGTTGCGTTAAGTGTTGGCCAGACGTTGGTCAGTCCTTGTTAAATTCGTTGGTCAGCCGTTAAGAGGATAGGTGGTCCCGGTAAGGGTGGTCCCGTTGGTCCCATTTAATTGTGTCAACTTAATTACCTTTGAATACTAGATTAATTAATTTATGACCATGGCTACTTTAGTTAGAAAGTTATTTTCGCATAATAGTAACTCGGATATAGTACGTAGTAGGGAAATTTCCTTTTCTATTAACTTTCAAAATGGACTATTCCTAAAAAACATATAGATAATATATATCAAATAGGAAAATTTGACTTCAAAACAACCTTTTCTATTAAACACCATGAAAAAACTACAAGCTTAAATGAAGAATTTCAAAGTATTAAATTACTTAATAAAACGGTTATTGATAAATATTTAAAGACTTAAAGATATATTCATTTCGGAATGATCCAAATAGCTTTAAAACCTCTCTCTCGAGAAGGCTTAGATTGTCCTATTTATATAGCGTTAAGAGACAATCGTTTAGTTGGCTATAAGGATTCCCTCTTAGCCATGATTCAAACTAATATTTGTAATGGTCCTATATACTTTAATTGTTGTCCAAATTTTACCGTAGATATGACTGATCCATGGATATTAGATACTTTAGTCTTAGATGTTCACCTTTCAAACAACTCAACTGTACAATTCAGAGAACATGTTAAGAATTTTGTATTAATATATCGTGTTTATTTTAGATTATTATCTTCTCAATTAAATCCTAAATGCTTATTACATCCTACTATAGATGAGACTATTTTATTAAAAGTAGAAACTGAAAATGCAGCCACCTTTACCCCCAAGAAACTAAAATGGAATGAAATTACAATTCCACAACAATTTCTTATCCAATATAGTCCGCCACCTCGTAACATTGCTCAAAAAATTATTGATCAAATTATAGAAGAACCCGATGGTCAAGTAATTATAAGACTAGGTAGTAATAGACCCTGTACCCCTAGTCGAAAAGATTCAATCAATAGTTTTCAATCTCCTATTTCTCAAAAATCCCATTTCGAAGAATCATCAAAATTTTATTATAAAAATCCAATCCCTGAACCTGTAGCTGAATCTTCTACTAATTCAAATTCGCCTACCTCTTCAACCATGAAACCACCAACCTATTCTTCTATTAATGTTATCTTAGAAGAATTTCAAATTGATTTAGATTATATTCAAAAAGATTTTTATTCAAAAGAAAATAGTGATAAAAAAGAATGGTTTTTTGGATGTTTTGATCAAAATGCAAGAAACCTTATAAGAACAAATTGGATTTCAGATATGAAAAGTTTAAAGGTTAATATTCCTTTTTTTACTTGGTTTTATAATTATACTATCAAAAATAATATATTTTACCCATTTAATCAATGCCAAATAAATACTATTACCACTAGTTTAGTTCAAAGTTGGACATTAAAAGACGGAAAAATTGTCAAGTCCATCTATCCTCCCTCGACTGAAGTTCGAGTCAACAATGACGAAGGCTCCTTCGTTATGGCTCCCTTTAAGAAGGGTAGGGATGAAGACAATTCTTCGTCAGTTAATTTAGGTGATATTAATAAATTATACCATCAAAATAATTATTCAAATCAACTTCTTACAACAATTTCCAAACAAATAGAAATTTTAGCTGTTCGTACAACTACAAAATCTCAAGAAATTGAGGATTTAACTTCAAAATTAGGAACGCTTTCATTAACTAAAAAGGAGACCAAATTTCCAGTAGACCTTGCTACCCCACACATTAATACTACTCAAATTCCAATATATCGTCAAAAGACTCTTCATTTACCTGAAAAAACTAGCCCTTTAATTAATAAAATTAATGAAAAACTATCCTCTTTAACGAAACCAAATAATAATATTAATGTTTTAAACAAATATATCCCCAAGGAGGAAAAGGATTCAAAGACTCCGATAATTCAAATGATAATGAAATTAACAGAATAAAAAATAGTTCATGGAAAAATATTTCCACTAGAAATTATTATAATAGACCGACTCCACCAGACATTCAATACGAAGAACGACATAAATGTAGAGACACACAATATGATGGCTCCGCTGTCTATGAATGGATTATAGATGGCAATCTGAGTATGAAATATTAAATGTTCTATTAGAAATGATTATGGCTGTCACCACCTATAGATCAAAGCATTGTGATGAGCAAACTATAGTTGATTTTCTCACCACCGGCTTTACAGGCCAACTTAGGAATTGGTGGGATAATAGCATTAGCACCGATATAAAACAACAAATAGTGAATCATGTCAAAACTGAAAGAGAACAACAAATCTATAACGGTAGCTCAATTCTCATCAATATGATTGCTATGCATTTTATAGGCAATCCTAGAGAAGAAATGTCAACAAATCAAATAGTTCTTACAAATCTTCGATGTCCAACACTTGATGATTATAGTTGGTACAAAGATGTTTTTCTTAGTAATATTTTCAGGAGAAATGATTGTAATCAAGCTTTTTGGAAAGAAAGATTCATATATGGGCTTCCATCATTATTTTCCCAAAGAATATTCACTAAACTAAGGGAAAATTCAGGTCAAGAAGAAATCCCTTATGATAGTATGACTTATGGTCAAATATTTTCTTTTGTCAAAAAGGAATCAATAGCGCTATGTCAAGAACTAGCTATCCAAAATATATATTCTTCTGGAAAAAGGGAAAGACGAAGGGAACTAGGTAGCTTTTGCGCTGCCTTTGGTCTTCCTAAAATTCAAACCCCATCCGCAATCAATAGAAAACGATTTAAGAATCAATATAAATCAATCAAACAACCTCCAAATAACGAACAATATTATAAAAAACCTTTCAAAAAACCCATACGACAACCAAAGAAAACTTTAGATCTAAAACGAACAATTCATTGTTATACTTGTGGTTGAGTAGGTCATAAGTCTAATGAATGTACTATGAAGCAAAAAATCAGTGAATTATGTGGTGATGACACAAATCTTCAACAAAAATTATTAGCTTTATGTATTTTAGAAAATCCTACAAATCAAAGTATTTCAAGCTCAAACGAAAATGATTATATTCTTCAAATAAAATCAGAAGATGATTCTGATTCTTATTGCTCAAAAGATTCCTATCCATTTTGTCAAAAAGGATGTTGCAACAATATTTGCATTATTTCCAAAACCAATAATGAAAAAGAATTCTTATCAAAACTTTTTCAACAAAATTATCATTTTTCGAAACTATTTCGAAAAGAATATATATTACTCATTAAATTTATACCCCTACAGATGGATTTGGCAACTTATATCGCATCAATGGAATCACAAAAAAAGAAGGAGAAGCAAGAAGAAAGACATGCTCTCATCAAAGGAACCCAATATCTACTAAACAAACTTTCTCCATCTACCAAACAACTATCCCAAGACTTGATACAAGCCTCAAAAACCTTTGATCGAGAAAAACTCGTATATAGAACCTGAAAGATGGTCTGCAAATTCTATATATACGAGCTAATCCTCCATATTTTTCAACTCCCTTATGACATCCAAGCCATCATCATAGACAAAATTCAGACAATCCAATTCAAAAACTGGTATAGAGAGTACTTAATCAATGATGATGTCTACGAAGTGGATATTTCACGAATTTAAACTATAACTTAAAAAGTAAACTTAATTTCCACTTAACATAACACAACTTAAACTATAACTTTAAACATTAAACATCATTGAAAAGTAGTACATGCAAGTTTGTAAAATACTTAATAATTATAACACTATTCACAAACACTATTCATGTCATAGTAAAACAAAACTTATGCATGCTTATAGAAAATTACTACGTAGCTTTTATTTGTGCAAAAGATGATCATCAAATGGCATATAAGATGCTCATAGTACTATTCATAGTTACTATTCATTGCACTAGTATACAAATATTGTGTAAGGTGATGAAAACTGTTTTATTTTGCCTTAATTTTCATAACCAAGTTGCTATTTTTCAAGCAGTCTACTACCGCCCCGAAAAGGCAAGCGGGTCCGGCTCTGATACCAAGATTGCTCCCACGACGAGGCCGTTGAGACCGATTAATTGATTATGAAAGGCGGAAGCGGTTGATAATATAATTAACTTGAAATTTGAAATAGTTTTAGAAATAAAATTGTCGTCGAAATAATTAAACGACTAAAACATTTGACAGAAATTTAAATTAAAAAACAAAGATATGAGTAGAATAACTCACTTTGATATATGATTGGAATAAATTGTACAAAAGATGAACAAACTAGTATTTGATTTTTGGCGTAAGGCCTTTGTACAAGTTTTTGTGATTTTTTGATTGAAAAAGAAAATTATATGCTACGGAGAAACTTATGAAATTTATTACAAAGATACTACTATTTGGTGTTTTGGAATATTTGGAGAGCTTGATGTTGTTGTGTGTTGTTGTTGTGTATTGTTGTTCTGTCAACTTGTTCTTCCTCTGCTTGCTTCTAATGCCTTTTATAGTGAGAATATGCATGATTTTTACTGTTGATTATTTTGTTGCATATGACATTTGATGTACATGTTGCTTTGTTGATTCATCATCATCAAGCATGAGTCATAGGCTTGTCTTGGCATTTGTACAAGGTTTCAACAATATGTTGATACGTGGTGCGGTGCTTGAACAATGCCGCATCCGTTTAGCTTGACAGTTGTCTACTTTGTCATATTTTTCTTCGACTGATACGTCCAAAAAACACCGTTTTGAAATTTGAACCTGCAGAAAAAGCGTTAGTAAATATTTTTGTCCCTAATATTTTGATAATTTCAGGGATTTGAGGGGTTTCTTTGAAGCGAGTAAGAAACATATGTTCCTTACTAGTTTTGGTAATATAATTATGAGTATCTGTGTTTGGATTTTGAGTGTTTGAATTTGAAGTTGAGGCTTGATGTGGATATTTTACGGCTTGTGAGTAGGTTAGAGGCGGAAAGTCTTGAAATGCCTCAAATTTATTGGAGGTAGATGGCTTATCTTTTGAGGGATGGAGCTTTTGAATTTTCATTACATAATCCTCTGGCTTTTGAACACCTTTGCCTTTGTGGTTGTATTGACTCATTTTGCTTCCTGAAAAGTTAAAATTTATTAAGATTTTCTTTACCTTGTAAGAATTCTCTTGTTAGAAAATCTGGAAGAGAATTAGCTTCTCCTTCTATATATTCAATTTGAAAATCAAAAACGGATAAAATAGCTTGCCATCTAGCAAAGATTTGTTTCGAAACAATATTTTGAACATCTTTTTGTAAAATTTCTTTCGCAGATTTACAATCTATACGTAGAAAAAGGTTTTGTTATATAAATCATCTTGAAATTTTGAAATGCAAAGGACAATAGATAAAATTTCTTTCTTAATGGTAGAATAATTTTTTTGAGGTCCAAGCCAAATGCCTGAATGAAACCTAACTATTTGTTCATTTTTACTATCACGAAGTTTTTGTTTAAGTATTCCCCCATATCCTATCTCAGAAGCATATGTTTCAACTATCATAAAGGCTTCAGGATGTGGAAGTCCTAAGCATGGGATTGATTTAACCTTTTCTTTTAATATCTTAACAGTTTGAGTATGTTCGTCTGACCAAGCAGGAGGATTTTTTTGTAGTCTTTTATAGAAACACGAACAATATTGCCTTAAATTGGGAAAAAGTCTGCAATATAATTAAGACAACCGAGAAACCTTTGAAGTTGATTTTTATCTTTTATTTCGTTTGGAAATTTATCAGCAAATTCTATTGCTCTATTAATAGGTTTTATAGTACCTTGGTAAATATCATGTCCTAAAAATCTTATTCTAGTTTGAAATAATTTCATTTTTGTAAATGATACTACTAAGCCTTCTTTTTGATGATATGTAAAAAGGTATTTAGGTGCTTGAAATGCTGTTCTATTGAATTTGAAAAAACTAATACATCATCAATATAGACTATAATATATTGAGTATAAGGATTAAAAATATCGATCATAATATTTTGAAATTCTGAAGGGGCATTTTTGAGTCTAAAAGGCATAAACATTCCACTCATATTGTCCAAAAGGGACATTAAAAGCGATTTTATATGTATCCTTTTCTTCTATTTGGATTTGCCAAAATCCACTTTTCATATCAAATTTAGAAAATATTTTTGCATTATAAAGTCGGCTTAATAAATCCTTTTTATTGGGAATTGGGTATCTAATCCACTGTAAAACTTTATTAAGGGGTTCGTAATTAATAACTAATCTAGGGACTCCTCTTTCTTTCTCTGCCTGGTTCATGACATAAAATGCTGCACAAATCCAGGGAGATTTCGAAGGCCTAATTAACTTTTTATCTAATAATGTTTGAATTTCTTTTTTACAAAATTCTAACATTTCATGATTCATTTGAATTGGTCTTGCCTTTGTAGGAATATTTTTCTCTAAAAATTCTTTTTCATAAGGAAGTAAAACCATGTGTTTTTTTCTTTCCCAAAATGCATTAGGAATATCGGCACAAACTTCATTTTTAAAAATTTGTTCTAAATCAGAAATTCGTTTTTGAATATGAGAATTTTGTAATTGTTCTTCTATCTTTAAATATGAAATTTCCTGTTGTAAAAGAGAAATTTGAGACCATTTGTTGGAAAATAGAAGAAGATTGAAGTAAAGCTAAATCCTTTTGAAAGACTGGAGCAAGAAATTGAAAAGATATTTTCTTCCCCATAATATTTGTGTGAACACCTGTGTGATCAACAGTAAAAGGATAAATTTGAGTTATAAAAGGAGTGCCAAGTATAATTTCATTGTTGATGTCTTTCACAAGTATAAATGAATTTTGAAATAATATCCATTATTACAAATATAAGCTTTTGGTAATTTATACTTTATTTTTAAAGGGGATCCATTAGCACTATGTAATTTTTCTGTAGTTTTCTCATAAAAGGTACTAGGAATTAGTCCTTCTTTGATACAATTTTGATCGGCACCACTATCTAGTAGCGCTGTAGTGTTTATGTGAAAATCGTTTCCAATTTTAAGGGAAATGAGAATATACCATTTTTGAAAACTTATTTTATCTATAACATTAATTTGATCGTCATTTGGTTCTTGTGAAGAAATTTGAATTGGAGGTAAAGTAGGACTATATGAACAAGAAGGTTGCTCTTTTTGAACTTTATTTTTGTTATTATCGGATTCTAAAATAGCAATTCTACTTTGAAGTTCTAGGTCTTTTGCTTTAAATTCTAAAATTTGTTCTTGAATTTCTTTTATTTGAGACTTAAGACTGTTTACCTCTGTTTGTAAATCTTTAGTTGTAATTTGTTTAAATATATTAGGAGCAGGGTATTGGTTAAATATTTTAGACAAAGTTATAGGTTCGGACCTAACTGGATTTTCTTCTTTGTAAATAATATCCTTTAGTTTTAAAAGATATTCTTTTTTAACATCTACTTCTTCAATTTTATCTATAAGTTTAAATAAAAATTCTTTTTCATCTTTATTTTTTGTAATGACATTGACTGAAGGATGGTACATGATATCTTTATTCATTTTAGGAGTAGTTAAGTTTTGAGTGTTAAGGGGAAAATATGTTTCCTTACTACATACTATATCCGAGTTATTGTTATCGTGCGAAAATAACTTACTAGCTAAAGTAGCCTTGGTCATAAAATTAATTAATTTAGTATTCATAGATAATTAAGCTGACACAATTAAATGGGACCAACGGGACCACCCTTACCGGGACCACCTATCCTCTTAACGGCTGACCAACGGATTTAACAAGGGCTGACCAACGTCTGACCAACACTTAACGTAACCTCTTAATTACTTAAGGCACACTAAATTAAAAATTATATGATTTAGGTAACTTTTAGCGAAAAAGTATTTTAACACTAATAATAAAAACTAGATATTAGCACATAAAAAGTAAACTTAATTTCCACTTACCATAGCAAAACTTAAACTATAACTTTAAACATTAAACATCATTGAAAAGTAGTACATTAACTTTAAACATTAAACATCATTGAAAAGTAGTACATGCAAGTTTGTATTATAATAATTATAACACTATTCACAAACACTATTCATGTCATAGTAAAAAAAACTTATGCATGCTTATAGAAAATTACTACGCAGCTTTTATTTGTGCAAAAGATGATCATCAAATGGCATATAAGATGCTCATAGTACTATTCATAGTTACTATTCATTGCACTAGTGTACAAATATTGTGTAAGGTGATGAAAATTGTTTTATTTTGCCTTAATTTTCATAACCAAGTTGCTATTTTTCAAGCAGTCTACTACCGCCCCGAAAAGGCAAGCGGGTCCGGCTGTGATACCAAGATTGCTCCCAGGACGAGGCCGTTGAGACCGATTAATTGATTATGAAAGGAGGAAGCGGTTGATAATATAATTAACTTGAAATTTGAAATAGTTTTAGAAATAAAATTATCGTCGAAATAATTAAACGACTAAAACATTTGACAGAAATTTAAATTAAAAAACAGAGATATGAGTAGAATAACTCACTTTGATATATGATTGGAATAAATTGTACAAAAAATGAACAAACTAGTATTTGATTTTTGGCGTAAGGCCTTTGTACAAGTTTTTGTGATTTTTTGATTGAAAAAGAAAAGTATATGCTACGGAGAAACTTATGAAATTTATTACAAAGATACTACTATTTGGTGTTTTGGAATATTTGGAGAGATTGATGTTGTTGTGTGTTGTTGTTGTGTATTGTTGTTCTGTCAACTAGTTCTTCCTCTGCTTGCTTCTAATGCCTTTTATAGTGAGAATATGCATGATTTTTACTGTTGATTATTTTGTTGCATATGACATTTGATGTACATGTTGCTTTGTTGATTCATCATCATCAAGCATGAGTCATAGGCTTGTCTTGGCATTTGTACAAGGTTTCAACAATAGGTTGATACGTGGTGCGGTGCTTGAACAGTGCCGCATCCGTTTTGCTTGACAGTTGTCTACTTTTCGGTCTACTTTGTCATATTTTTCTTCGACTAATACGTCCAAAAAACACCGTTTTGAAATTTGAACCTGCAGAAAAAGCGTTATTAAATATTTTTGTCCCTAATTTTTGCCTAAGTGAAAAATTACTTAGCGGGATCTTTATTTATTTATATATTTTTACATTGCCCTAATTTTTACCAGGTAAAACCTGCGGGCTATTATTTTTACATCTTCGTAAATTTTTTAAAAGTAAATCTTTCCATCGTTGGAAGAAATTTTTACTGCATATATGGATGTTGGGAGCAAAGGTCCTCCAGACGGATCATTTGAAGGAGAATGAACTGATGAATCAGAGGAATTATCTGACGATTGATCCAGAAGTTGTGTCTTTCTTTTGAGTAACTTAATTTCTTGTTTGAGAAGCTCAATCTCTGAAATATAGTTATCCTCTGGTTTCTTGATTTCTTTGTCTTTTCTTGGAGTTGGAGGTTTTGGAACATCCTTCACTGCTTTGACTAACTGATTGCTCATAAACATATGACTTTGAACTACCTTAAGGGAACAAAATTTTTCTATAGCAGACTTTTCCCACCATTTGATCTTAAATTCCCGAACTAATGACATTGGAAATGGAGGTGGATACCATTGAGCGATATTGTAAGCCCAGCTTATTATCCATGGAATACCAAATTCTTCGTGAAATAATATTTCTGTGGAATATGGACTTCCATTATGTATATGTGTAGAGGAGAAATTATAAGATTTTTTGACTTCCGCTGGCCAAATTTGTTGGGTACTCCCAAAATAGTACCACCCTTCGTCGAACCAAATAGGGAAATTGGAGGTACATTGAGGACAAAAACTGATAAACCATGAGTGATTGAATCCTCGAATAAAAAATGCTCGATACCATGCCATCTGATAATCAACATAATTATACTCTTGTAGATGATATGGTACTGAGAATTCCTTAGGAGCATAAACTGATACCCATTTTGATTGAGGGATAATTTTCTTAATTTTGCACTTTGAATATACTGTGATTGAGGCTCTTTCAGTATGTTCAATCTCAACTGGTTTGGTGTCGACGAGCTCCATATTCCCACCCCTAAGCTAGTTGTTCTTATGAGATCTGTTGTCACATTGCGAATAAAGTCAGTTGTGAGTAAAGGATATCATGTGAGTTCTTATCTCCCACACAGTTGCTGGAATGGGTCCTCCATACTTAACAATGCAGAACGTATGATGTGGAGTCAAAACAACTCTAAGCCTCCAAGGACAATGACACTCATCTTTTCTCACACATTAGATCATAAATTTCACTGGCTCGGATTCTGATTTTGTAAATTGTTGATTCTACGAATGGAATATGACTTCACTTACCCATTTAATTGTTCTAAAGAATCAAACTCCTGACCAACTTGAAACTCACCACTTAAAATCTTCCTCAGTAACCAAAACAGGCTCATCATCATCATTTTCATCATTAAGCATAAAAGAAGAAGAGCTTAACACCTTTAAGTTTCGAACTCTTCGACTTGTTCGAGGCTCCTTAAGAGTCGGTCTTTCGCTCTTCTCCATAGCTTCGAATGAAATTGCCATCTTTCCTTTTTGTTTTTCTGTTTCATTTTGTTTTTCTTTTTCATTTTCATTTTCCCCTTTTTATTTTTCTTTTTCTTGGTCAGTTTCACCACATTCATCATTATCATCACCGTGCTCCCCAGATTTGGGAACAACAGCTTCCACTTCCTTGTCCATCATTATCAACAACATTGTCTCGGCCTCGAGTCAAGTAACCATCCACCACACAAACATTCAAGTTATTTAATGCCCTAACGTTAAGCAAATTTCCCGTTTATATTCCGATTGTGGGTAGGCCGTTAAGTTTAACATTAAACTTAATCAAAATCTCAGTAATCAAAGCACTATAACCAACAACAAAATTTTTTTCAATACAGTGACTCAAGTGTTGAATCATTAGAGAAAGAAAGTTTATGGGCTTATGTGAGGCTAGGCAATGCAGGTAGATGAGGTTAAGCATGCATACTTGAGCATGTTTGGATTATCGGGGTAGAAGATCTTTATTTAGAAAATGAAAGAGTATTTTCTGAAAGGGAGAGAACAGGTTGTGGTCTAAGAAGGTCGTACCACGTTTTCCACCAAATTTCTAAATTAAATCATCAAAGGAAATGTCGGAAAATGGATAGGAATACACCTATGTTCCCTTGACAGGAACTTCAAATTTCCCTAATTTTTCAGCATTAAACTCAATTTTTGTTCCCCTAACCCAAGCAGAACAGTTTCCAGCATCATCCAACTTTAGGAATTAGAGAGTTTCCATAGCAATGTACGAATAGGTGTTCCCAATCTTGGAATTTCAAAACATCAAGCATCTCATTGAAATTTACACGCCTATACCAATCAAAATCTATGCATAAACCAAGAACATACTGATTTTTGATTTCTTCGAAGAGCTTTGGGAACCCTTCGCACTCTTGGTTGTTCCATTCTTGGGAACTGCAGATTCCCCCTCAATAATTGCATGTTCTTCTTCGATCTCCATTTCAGTAACTTCCTCTATTTGCTTTCTTTTTCTCAAATGTCGTTTAAGAGGAGTTGGAGAGATATCCATTGGAATTGGAGAATCTATGTAGGGTGAAGAAGATGAGGGTTTTTCGGTTTCTTTGTGTGTGTAAAGATGGAGATTTTTGGTTCTAACCATTTTGGCTTGTTGGGTCGGTTTTAAGAGGGATGAGTGGGTGTGTTTAATTTTGTTTAGTGTCATTTGAAGGGAGTTTTAATGGGAACAACTAATTTGGAGATGAAGAGTTGGAGAAAAAAGTAAACGTGTAATGTTCACGGTTAGGAGGAGAGGGAAATTTTTTAAAAAAGAAAATAATAAGATCTCACCAACTAACTTAAGAGATTTAGGAAAATAAATCAATTTTTTAGGAGGAAAAAATATGAAGAAAACATCTTTGGATTTTTTGTTTGAATTTCGAATAACTGAATAAAAGGGAACCTAGATCTAAACGATGGGAACAGTGCTAGGGAACATCGCTTGAAAACAACGAATGATGCAACTTGGGAATGCAATTAATTCTTTAACCATTTATCTATTCTAATGGCATATAATTGTCTAGTGAACAATAAGGGGGATATTACTGGACATTAGTGAGTTCTCTTCAGACATTTTCGCTCATACATATGCTTCAAACATATAAGAATTGTGACGAATTTAAATAAATAGCATTAATCAAATCTATTAACATAGATGCCATGCCAAAGAGTCAGACCAACAAAGAGAAAGATTATTGCAGTTTATTTCAATGTAATCAAGCCAAGTTCCAGTCTCAATTTCTCAAATCTATCTTTACTTAAGGGCTTAGTCAGAATATCAGCCATTTAACTTTCAGTTTCACAAATTCTATTTTAATAAGGCCCTTTTCAACGTTTTCCTTATGAAAGTGATGCCTAAGATGAATGTGCTTAACTATAGAATGATGCACTAGATCTTTAGAGATAGTAATAGTACTAGTATTATCACAATAGATAGGAACACAATCAAAGTATATTCCGTAGTCACAAAGTTGTTTTATCCAAAACATTTTGGGAACAACATGCTGCTGCTGCAACATATTCAGCCTCTACTGTAGATAAAGCAACTGTGTTTTGCTTCTTAGTACTCCAAGAAACCAAACATCCAGCATAGCCAACATCTGTATATCCTTTTAGTTCGAAGGTATCACTTCTTAAGTAGAACAAGCTCAAATCACCTATTCCTTTGAGGTATCTTAGGGTTCTATTCACTGTTGTGAGATGAGATTCCTTCGGATTGGCTTGAAACCTTGCACATATACCTACACCAAAAGCAATATCTGGACGGCTTGCAGTTCAATATAATAAAGAGCCAATCATACCTCGATATTTGGTTTGATCCACACTTGTTTCTTATAGTATCTTCATCCAATCTAGTTGAAGTTCCCATAGGTGTATGGTTTACTTTGGAAACCTCTAAATCGTACTTTTTCAACAATTCCTTAATTTATTTTTGTTGATGGATGTAGATTCCTTCTACTGTCTGCTTAATTTGTAACCCCAAAGCTTCATTACTGGCACCAAATATAATATCATCAACATATATTTGAACTACTAATAAATGTTTCCCTTTTGATTCAAAAACAAGGTTATATCAAGTTTTCCTGTCTTAAACTGATTTTCAAGATGAAATAGGTGGATGAAGGTGAAGGGGAGGAAGATAAAAGCAAAAGAATAGATCAGCATTCTTGATGCTTAGAAGGGAGAATGTATGAACTTTGAAACAACGACACAACTTGTAGTAAATATACTACAAGACAAACTTGTTTGTCAGTTCTTTTCACAAAAAGATTCGAAAAAAGGAAGAACAGAAAAAGGTTCCTGAAGATGTTGGTAGAAGGGATAGACGTTTTTAAAAGCATAGGTGTTGTAGTATAACCAACTAGGGCCACATGGAATCTCATACGAAGACATGTGTGACCAGATGACACATGGACCTCTCACAGGTGGCCATGTGAATCACTCGTGAAGCGACATATGGCGTAAGGAAATAAGGGAATATAACTTCTCAGAGGGAAGAGTATTCAGAGAATGGCCCATTTATCCTTAAAGTAAGGAATAATCAGAGGCCCAATTTCCATGGTAAGACTGTAAATGATTGCCTAGATCCATTCAGCTAATCATTTTTAAGCCACGTATCACTTTCGGATTGCCTAGGCAATCATATGCTCTCATTCTAGGGAAACCAATTTCTAATTTCAGACACTATATATAGTCCTCAAGATCAGGTAAAAGGTATAATGTCACCTATTCCCTAAATATACTCTGCCAAAATGTATTCAGACCTTCTCTCTCTTACATCATACCTGACTTAAGTTTCGGAGGGGAAACCACCCACCAAACCTCCGGGTTGGTTTCTTATTTGCAGGTTCGCATACGAAGCAAAGGACATCTTTGTACAAGTCTCCAACAAAGAACTTAACAACAACAAGGAAGATTAGCTTAGTCGTTCCTAAGCTAACAACAATAGGTATATACGGTCATGGAGGAGCTTGTAACCACATGTAATACAACCCAAGGTGGTAGAGATAAAAGGGAGTTGACGTTTATTAGGTAGATTATTTTCTAAAAGAAAGAAAAGGTTGAGTATGATGGATGAAGATGAGATAGGTGGATGAAGATGATGGGAGGAAAATGAAAGCAAAAGATTAGATAAGCATTCTAATGCTTAGAAGGGATAAATGGGTGTACTTTGGAAACAATGGCACAACTTGCTTAGAACGGAGAATGGGTAATTGTAAAGCTTCAATCACTATATATCGTTTATAACAGAAATAAGATAGAGAGTTTATTTTTCTGTTTTTACGTTTTTAAGGTAACTCTGCCAAATACCTAATTTCAAGTTCATCTACCAAAACTGTAAAAAAAAGGTAAATGTATTCTTCTTTCACTTCTTAATTGACCCATGTTTTGTTATTATTTCTTTAAATTTGTTTGTGTTATGATCACCCTAAATCCAGTGGGTTCCAAAATATAACTTGGTAACAATATCTCACTTAAACAACGGTGATTGAGGATCTAGAAGTTATTGAATTTTATTTTGAAAAATAACATACCAAAGACGAGGCTGCTCCAAGATTCCGGTGAGGCAGAGGGTGGAAAGGTCGGTGTCGCAAGTGCCACCAAGCTAGTTAGATTGGGCGAGATATACTATCCCCCACTTATTGTAATTATCAACAATTAGATAGCTTCAACTTCTCAACTTGAATGCAATAACTTTTGTGGGTTTTGGATCTGATATCAAACTTCAATTGAAGTAGAAAATGGATAAATTAAGTAAATGAGGAAATTTAGTTAGATTTAGGCTTGCATGCATGCTTCCAAATTTTTTGCAATTGAAAGAGAAAGGAGTTATATTAGGTTAATCAAATTCCCAAAGTAGATTACATAAGAGAATTTGAATGATGGAGGTAGAAGGAGGTGACCCAAATTGGTTTCGGAGATGAGCATGTAAGACGAAGGAAGAAATAGGGAAAGAAAAAGCAAAGAGTATAGTGAGTAAGAGAAAGAAAAATAGATTTGGGAAAAAGTAATTTGTTGGATTTTTGATTGTTGAAACGGAAGCAACAATGATAGTGATTGTTGAAATCCCAATTGGTTATTTTGATTATGAGCCTATAAGGAGGTAGATCTTAGGTCTGTTTTTTTGGAGATGATTACTAATAGTAATTAAGTTCAGTTTAGTTTATTTTATTTCTATTTAGTTCAGTTCAAATTATTTTAGCTACATCAAATTCAGTTAAGTTTATTGATTTGTGTTATTTCAGTTCACTTCAGCTCCATTTAATCCAAAAACCAAAGCCTTAATGTATCTCATTTTGTGCAATATAAATGAAAATACCCCCTCCAACAATAACATTTTTAAATTTTGTAATTGATCCACATTTTGTAACTCTATATAATCATATATATAACCATTAATTTTATGTTTGTTTTTTGTTTAAGGTGCCTCTACTAAGCATATTTAATACAAAGGAAGTTGTAAGGTATTCAACTACAATGGATGGAATTAAAATAGATACTTTTAATTATTTGTAATTGATCCACAATTTGTAACTACATATAATCATGAGTTTTTTTTTGTCAGAAACAACATTTTATAATCACTTTTTTGCGAATAACAACCTTTAATTTTTTTTGGCAACTTACAGCATAAAACCAATTTTTTTTGTAAAATGAAACCTTTTTCTAATTTCCGTCATTGACCGTTAACTGAAATCCATTGACCGTTAGTTTGATGTATTTTTTTGTTTCACTTTTTTGTCTCCTCCTTCTTTTCCCCGCCCCTTCTCATCCACCACACAAGAACCACCTCAGAACCACCCCACCCCACCCCAAACCACCCCGACACCACCACTACCCCACCCAAACCCACCCCAAAACCACCCCCACCCTAAACCACCCCAAAACCATCCCTTCCCACCATAAACCACCCTAGAACCAGCCCACCCCATCCGAAACCACCCTAGAATCACCCCACCACACCTGAAACCACCACCACCCTACCCGAAACCACACACCCGAAACCACCCCCAAAAACCACCCCCACCCGAAATCACCCCAAAACCACCACACCTGAAACCATCCCGAAACCACCCCCACCTGAAACCACCCAAAAACCAGCCCAACCCACCACTTTGATAACATTCAATGGTCTATAATTAACGGTCAATGACGAAAATTAGAAAAAAGTTTCATTTTACAAAAAAAAAATTGGTTTTAGGTTGTAAGTTGCAAAAAAAAATTTAAAAAGTTGTTTTTCGCAAAAAAGTGATTATAAAAGGTTGTTTCTGACAAAAAACTCCATAATCAAACATGTAACCAATACTTATACCTATATCGAATGTCAATTGAGTTCAAAACTTAGAATAGCCTTTTCTTACATTAGTCTGAATTCATTGAGAAGTTTAATGTTTCATCACCTACGACATCCCAATTGCACTCCACAACTAACGGGAAAAAATAGCCCTATATGCACCTATGCTCTTTTATAGAATAGAGATAGAGATAGAAATCTATACTCTGTCTTTGTATGTTATGTTGTACGTGTTTTTATGATTTATTATGTTTTCAATATCTTAACTTTTCTTCATTGTTCATGACTTCTTTTTTTTACTATTAAGACTATTTTTTCTTTTGAACTTAAATAAATACATTATAAAAATGCTACAATTGAATATAATAGTTTCAATTGCATAAGATAACAATGGGTATATATAATTTAATATCAAATAAATAACTATCCGTCTGGAAACAAATGAAATGAAATTTAACCAAAAAACTAATGAATTGATTTAAGTTGAATTGAACTAGAAAACAAACTCAATTGAACTAAGCTTTATTGAACTCAAAAACACTGAATGGAGCGGAAAATAAGTTGGATAGAAGATAGAACATACTTTATTTCTAAAAAAATTACATATAAAATAAATTGGAAAAATTGTCTAGAATAATGCAACCTTTTGGCGATTCACAAATAATAATACAACCTTTCGGTTATTCTGGAATAATGCAACCTTTATACCCTATTTATTTTAAATAGGCAAAAACCGGATATAACCTGAAAAATAGGTTTAACGGGACACGTGTCACATATTAATTGGTTTTCATTTACAAATTTTATAAAAAAATAAAAATAAAAACATCAAATTAAAAACATCAAAATAACCCCCCAACCCAGTTTAACGTCTCGAAACTCCACCCACCCCCCCCTCCCCTCCCCTCTACCCAATTCCCCGTCCATGAACGCCGGCAATCATCAACCTCCATTCACCACCAAAAAATCACTCGTACTGAAACCCCACCCCCCTCCCCTCCCCTCTTACATCACTCGCGACGACGACGACGCCATTATCACCACCTCCTGCAACGACGACGCCGGCGCCATTATCACCAATTGCGGCTGTAATGGCGAGTGAGGTGGCCGCTGAGCTGCTGACATAGATGGAGTTTGAGCTTCTAACGTGGCGGGTGGCGGAGACGCACCACCAAGTGATGTGAAATCAAGTTGTCTAGCTAGCTTCTTCCTCGGAAAATCAGCATAAGAACTCGATTTCAGAGGCGAATTCCATCCTTTATATTCCAAAATCCGCTTCTTTCTTGATCGAAACACGAAAAAGAGTCGAGCAAAGACTCCACTGTTTAGTAACAAAATTCAAAAAAAATGAAGAAATTGGAGAAGAAAGTGATTGAGGAATCGAGAGTGGAGAAGTAGGTGAAAGGTGTGATCTTGAAGAGAGAAAAGGGAGGGAAAATTGAGGAGAGAGAAACACGGTAGGGGGTGGGGGTTGCGGGTGCAGGGGAAGAGGAGGGAGGGGGTGGCAGGGGGTGGGGAATGGGAAGGAGACTGTGGCAGGGGAAGAGGAGGGAAAGGTTGGTCTGGATTTGTTATAGTGGTTGTGGGGTGGTTGTGTTGGGGCTGTTTGGGTGGGTAAGGGCCTAAGGGGTGGCAATGGGTGGGGAAGGGGAGCTTTAATTATTTTTTCTAAAATTTAATTAAGAGTTTTAATTGGAATTAAGAGTTTTAATTGGAATTAAGAGTTTTAGTTAAAAATTTACCACTCATTCAGGTCACTGGTTTTTTTTGCCTATTTAGAATAAATGGGGTATAAAGGTTGCATTATTCTAGAATAATCGAAAGGTTGCATTATTATTTGCGAATTGCTAAAAGGTTGCATTATTCTAGGCAATTTTTCGGCGCACACATGGCGTGCATAAAAGACTAGTGTATATATGGTTATGGAGGAGCTTGTAACCATATGTACTCCAATAAGTTTTAAATTTGAAAATGGTAGAGATAAAAAGAATGACTTTTTTGGGAAAATTATTCTCTAAAAGAAAGAAGAAGGTTGAGTACGATGGATGGAGATGAAATGGATGGATAAAGATGACGGGGAGGAAGACGAATGCAAAAGATTAGATAAGCATTCTTGATGCTTAGAAAGGAAAAATAGGTGTACTTTTAAACGATTAAACAACTTGTAGTATATATACTACAAGACAAACTTGTTTTTCAGTTTTTTATTTTCAAAAAAAAAGGAAAAAGAGAAAAAAGGTTTTAAAGTTGTTGGTATAAAGGAGAGAAGTTTTTTTTTTAAAGAATATGTATATATAGTAAAGGAGGAGTTTGTAACCATATATACTCCAACAATATTTAAATTCGAAAATGGTAGAGACAAAAAGGAGTTGATTTTTTTTTGGAATATTATTTTCTAAAAGAAAGTAAAATATTGAGTATGATGGATGAAGATGAATTGGGTGGTGAAGATGAAGGGGAAGAAGATGAAAGTAAAAGGGTAGATATATAAGCATTTTTTATGCTTAGAAGGGAGAAA
Organism: Patellifolia procumbens; assembly: GCA_947645195.1. Classification (NCBI taxonomy): domain Eukaryota; kingdom Viridiplantae; phylum Streptophyta; class Magnoliopsida; order Caryophyllales; family Amaranthaceae; genus Patellifolia; species Patellifolia procumbens. Next base: position 819,155 of record CANSGD010000290.1, read on the forward strand.
TGGGTGTGCTTTTCAAACAACAACACAACTTAAACTACCTATGCCTATACTACAAAACAAGCTTGTTGTTCAGTTTTTTCTTCAATAAAAATTTCAAAACAAAGGAAGAAAAGAATAAAGGTTTTTGAAGTTGTTGGTAGAAGGGAGAGAAGTTCTTAAAACCATATGTATATATGGTTATGGAGGAGCTTTTTAACTACATGTACTCCAATAATTTTTAATTCCGAAAACGGTAGAGATAAAAAGGAGTTCATTTTTTTGATAGAATTTTTTTTTTATAAGAAAAAATAGGTTGAACATGATGGATGAAGATGAAATGAGTGGATGAAAATGAAGGGGAGGAATATTAATGCAAAAGAGTATATAAGCATTATTGATGCTTAAAAGAGAGAAATGGGTCTACTTTGGAAACAATGGCACAAGTTGTAGTATATATACTACAAGACAAACTTGTTTTTCAGTTTTTTTTCCAAAAAAAGGAAGGAAAAAAAGTTTCTAAAGTTGTTTTTACAAGGGAGAAAGGTTTTTAAAATCATAGGTATATATAGTTATTGAGGAGCTTGTAATCATATGTACTCCAACATTAGTTAAATTTGAAAATGGTAGAGATAAAAAAGAGTTGATTTTTTTTTCCTGAACAAAAGAAAAAGGTTACTATGATGGATGAAGATGAAATGGGTGGATGAAGATGAAGGGGAGGAAGATGACTGCAAAATAGGGGATAAGCATTCTTGATGTTTCGAATGGAGAAATGAGTGTACTTTGGAAACAACGGCACAGATTGTAGTACATATAATACAAGACAAACTTGTTTTCTATTCTTTTTTAAAAAATTCAAAAAAAAATTCTAATAGGAAGAAGTAAAAAGGTCGAGTACGATGGATGAAGATGAAATGGATTGATGAAGATGAAGCGGAGGAAGATGAAAACAAAATAGTAGATCAACATCCTTGATGCTTAGAAGGGAGAAATTGGTGTACTTTGGAAATAACGACACAACTTGTAGTATAAATATACTACAAGACGAACATTTTTTTAGTTTTATTTTTTTACAAAAAATGAAAAAGGAATAAAAAAAAGGTTAAGTACAATGGATGAAGATAAAATGGGTAAATGAAGATGAGGTGGAGGAAGATGAAAGCAAAAGAGTTGAAAATCATTCTTGATGCTTAGAATGGAGAAATTTGTGTACTTTGGAAACAACGCTACAACGTGTAATACATATATTATAAGGCCAACTTGTTTTTCAATTTATTTTAAAAAAGATTAAAAAAAGGAAGAAACAAAAAGGTTTCTGAAGTCGTTGGTAAAAAGGAGAGAAGTTTTTTCAATCATATGTATATATGGTTATGGAGGAGCTTGTAACCATATGTACTTGAATAATTTTATATCCGAAAATGGTAGAGATAAAAAGGAGTTTATTTTTTGGGAAAATTATTTTCTAAATGAGAATTAAAGGTTGGGTATGATGGATGAAGATGAAATGGGTGGATGAAGATGAAGGGGAATGCAAAAGAATAGATAAGCATTCTTAATGATTAGAAAGGAGAAATGAGTGTACTTTGGAAACAACGACACAGCTTGTAGTACATATACTACAAGACAAACTTGTTTTTCAAATTCTTTTATAAAATAAATAAAAAAAAAGGAATAACAGAAAAAGGTTACTAATGTTGTTGCTAGATGGGAGAGGAGTTTTTAAAAGCATAGGTATATATGGTTATCGAGGAGCTTGTAACCATATGTAGTACTCCAATTTTTTAATCCGTAAATGCTAGATATAAAAAGGAGTTGATTTTGTTTTTTGGAAAATTATTCTCTAAAAGAAAGAAAAAGGTTAAGTATGATGGATGAAGATGAAATGGTGGGTGGATGAAGATGAGATGGGTGGATGAAGAAAGCAAAAGAGTAACACAAGCATTCTTGATTCTTAGAAGTGAGAAAGTGGTGTACTTTGGAAACAATGGTACAAGTTGTGGTACATATACTACAAGACAAACTTGATTTTTAGTTTTTTTTTCAAAAAAAAAAATCAAAAAGAAAGGGTTTCTGAAGTTGTTGGTAGAAGGAAGAGAAGTTTCTAAAACCATAAACATATAAAGTAGGATGAGAGAGGAGAGAGAAGGGTTGAGAGAGAAAGAGACCATAGGAACCAGAAAGTCATGAGTTCCTCAAGACATTTTTGGAAAAATAGAGAAGCAAAGGCATCATGCCATGTGGCATGTACTTAACTATCATGATTTTGCCACTTATTAGCCCCTTTATTTTATTTTGCACAAATACATTCATTATAATTTTGCAACGGCTATAAATAAAAATTTACAAAGCAAAACAAAAACACCAACATATTTTTGCTCTTTAAAATGACACCCATTAAAGGCGGGCCTCCAAAAGCCCAAACAAAAATATTTACCATGCTGAATATCCTAGAATTGTAGAGGCTGAAATTTAAAAGCCCAATAAAGTAATGGACTATGGACTAGCAGACCAAATAGTATAATACTGAAAATAAGAATAAGTTCAAAAAGTTTTAACATATTTGTGTCTTATCTTGAATTGCATCAGTAACTCTCAAGCTGCAAAGGTGCTTCCTCTATCAACAAGGTCTTATATTGTACTTCTAGAGTATAAGAAAACGCTTGCTATTATTAATTTTTATTTTTATAGTATCTTTTTTAATGGTAATTTTCCTTGTTATATCAAAACTCCTGTTATTCAGTGCAGTAGCTTAGTATTCTAACTAATGTACTTTTTTCAAAATAAAGAGAAAAGGAAAATACTGTACTTTAATTATTTTTCCATCTTTCTCTATCTAATAATTCAATTTATATATTGTTTAAATAATATGAATAATATTTAATAGAGATTTTATACTCTAGAGTACTAACTTATAAGATTCAATACTTAGTTATATGCATTTGAATACATTCATATATGCGTAGATTACTTGTAGTCAATTCATTATTGTTACATTTATTTAATAGGATTTCTATATTTATAAGAAAGTAGGGTATAAAATGTTTGTTTTATTTTCTTTTTGTTAAATTTGGTTAAATAAGTAATAACCTTTAGATTGTCATTCCTCTTATATTTTGATGTTTTACCCAATTACCAAGCATCAATAACTAGAGAAAGGAAGGGTTACCTATACATAAACTATTTTTATATTTTGAAAGACAGAATTATTAAGGTGTGATTTGCGGATTGAAATAGGTATTCAGACGATGCCTAAAAGGGTAAAAAAGTAGGGTACGAAAGAAAAGGATATCAAAATGATGTAAGTTTATATATCGTATGGTTAAATTTTCTTGGCCCCCAAAAGAAATTTCTCGAAAATCCGCCACTGACACCCATATTTACCCATTTCAGAGCACCAAAAAGAGGGAAAATTGATCAGAATAATCCAAACTATGGTTGTTCCGTGAAGAATAATCCCAACTATGGGTTTTTCCTTTATAATCTCAACTATGTAGGTGGTCCTCTACAAATACACAGTGGTGAACTGAAACCGGTCAATCAAGTAACACTTTGACGTTTTCATTAAAAACATCTAACTTTCCTTTCTTTCTCTCCTTTCTACCCTTACCCAACCACCACCACCACCACAACCACTCCACCCTCACATCCACCCTAAAATACGCGCATCCTCAACCATCTCGCAACCCTCCCAATTCAAAACATCAGAGCCATAAAAATCCCACCCATCCCGCAACCTTCCTCGCACCCGTCCTTCTCCCTTGTCGGACCAGAAATCCTACGTCTGATGGGTGAAACTGGGTTTGAGAAAACGAACCTAATGTTTGGAATTGTTGCTCATATCATTCTCAACTTCCTTCACCAAAGGTGGTAGTGAAATCGTCGAATTGAGAAAATATACCCAAGCTTGATCAATGTGTAATAGCCCGACTTTTTATTAAGGCTTAAACCATAATTATTAAGTGGAAATTACGAACTAATTGAAATTTTTGCACATGTGTTTATGTGTGTGTGTGATTTGATATCACAAGAAGTGTAAATATGTGTTATGAGTTAATTATGATTGGTAACTTAAAGGTTACTAAGTAAGGAGATATGCGAAGATAGGAGTACGATATAATAAGTACTTTAAGATTATGTGAGTATGTATATAAATATACATATATATGTGTATAAATTATGTGTGTATAAGTATATTGATGAAAGTATATTTGTGATTAAGTGTTCTCTCACTTAGAATTGTAATTTAAGATCTTATACTATATTATATAAGTTTCCCATATTTAGAGAAGTACAAGAAAATGGGAAAACTATGTAGCTTACTAATTTGGGTGTGGATTAAAGAGTATTGCATGTTTTTGGGCCAATCAAGTGTGGAATTAATCCTTAAGATGTGCCCAACACTAACGGGCAATAGGTGGCCCAAAAGTTGGAGAAATGAAGCCTCCAATTGAATTGGTACACTAAAAAAAGCTAAACAGCCACATCCATATAGATGACGAAATTACCCTTACTGAGAGCGGCAAAAAAGGAAATTCAAAGCCACCCAACTCAATTAGACATACTGAGTTAACTCTCACCCAAAACTCATCTTCATATCTTGAGACACAAAGAAAACCCAGAACTCAAAAATCCCCTCCCCCACTAGCCTCCCAGCACCACCACCAAGGGAAGCTTGGATCATGAATAAATCCCTTCAAAGCAAGTTAAACTCACCATAAAAATCAGCCAAGGTAATGAGTAAGAACAAACTATGATTTAAGGTTTATCTTTAAGTTGTAGACTACTATCTTACCCAAATTTTGATGTTTAAACTTTGAGGATTTTTGAGGCACATCAAAGAGGTTTTTTTAAAGCATTGGAGAATATTATTAAGAGCCTATTTGGTCACTCATTCAAGGTACACAAGAAAGATACAAATTTTAGTGAAAGGAATTTGAAAAACTTGAAAAGTTATGAACTTGTTTCCAAATCCTTTGATTGGAGTGTTGTCATGTGGATTAATTTGGATTATTTTCTGAGTTTGGAGTGTATAAAGAGTTAGTATTGCTTGCATGCAATGAGATATTGAGTAAGAATGAATTAAAGAAGTAATTGGACATGACTAGTGTGATTATCTTACTTTGAACCATCATGTTTTGAACTTGTGTATAATTTGAGAAGTGTATCTACATAATCTATCTTTGTCATGATGATATATCTTATGTAAATTTAAGTATTTACATATATTAAGCTTTATTCAGTTTGGATATAAGTATGATTTAGTTCAATTATAGTGATTTCAATGTTTATGAGAAATTGACGGTTTGTAATGTTAATTACTTTTAAATTGTTTAAATCTTTGATAAAATCTTACAAATATCATTTTGAGCACTATAAAGGCAGTAGAAATGAGAATATAATTTTCAAATATTTTTAGAATATAATTTCATAAGTAAATAAATTATTTACTTGTGAATTGACGAAATGGTTATTTGAGTACTAATAATGAATTTCTTGAGAATTTTGGCAAGTAAATAACAAAATTATGTAATATAAACTTTATTATGACCCTAAGGACAGCAACTATGTCCTTAAAAGGGTTTTAGTTTTAAAGTATTCGATTATTTAAAAGTTATATTGCTTCAATTACAACCTATTTGCCGTTTTTTGATTTCGATGTTTTCCTTTGTATATTCTTAGAGCTTAACTTGAAATAATGATCATAAGATATGTATATAAGTGTGTATATAAGTGATATATATATATATATATATATATATATATATATATATATATATATATATATATATATATATATATATATATATATATATATATAAGTATTTCGTTAGCATGAGTTTTGTTACATTGATTTCATGAATAAAGATCATATACTCTTACTTTGTGTTACTACTAGTATGGTATTTGTAACTATTGCTTATGGAAATATCATGAGTTTATTTACTCATTATGAAAGTTTAATTGTTAAAAATCTTAAGTATATGTTATGGAAATACTTATAAGGTATCTCCAAAGAGATTGTTTGGACTTATGATTTGATTTGTTATATGATACTTGACGATTATCGAAAACTATCGATTTAAGACGACGGAATTGTCTACTTTTGAAATGTGTGTTTTAAGAAGGGTGGAGATTGTGGCAATGGTGAATTGTCACCTTGAAATGTGTATGTGTAATGCGTGAAAATGTCCTGAAAGTCTACAACCTACCAATGTGGGAGTTAGTGATACCACTACTCCAATGTGTGTTCTCCCCTAAGTTTTATGAAATTTGAGAAATCTATATAGATATTATTTTTGGAATATCTTATGCATATTATAATTTTATAAGATCGTATGGTCAGTGAGACCATTAAGTAAACGCATTATGGCGGGTTTTTGAAAAATGAATATACGTTTTCAATACCATTCATGAGTTTGTGATACGGTTGTGAAACTTCAACCATTATAGAACTATCTTGTGCTATACGTATGTATTCGTATATAATTTAAGATAATATATATATGTATTCGTAAATAGGTTGAAATAACCTTAAGTTAAATGTAAGCTTTATTTAATGATCTATTTTTAGCCACCTTAGTAATTTCGCTTCCGCATAAGAACTTGTGTACCAGCGTTGCCGATTTTTGTTCTTTGAACCTGTCCTGGTGGGGCAGATTCAGTTGTTTTGTAGGATTAGATTGTGGAAACCGTCCTAAGTTATGTGAAGCTACTTGAAGATGCTTATTTGTTTTATTCGACAGCGAGGACGGATTTTGTATACGATATCGTATTTTGATCTTATACTTGAACTTTTGTTTGTAATATATTTGTTTAAGACTTAGCTTGATGCATCTAACTAAGTACGTTGACTTTCTTTGTAAAGGGGTCAACGTGCTTAGCGACAACCGGTCATTGCTTTGGATTATGTTAATTAGATGTTTATTATGTCTTAATTGAGCTGCTAATGGTCGGGCAGTTACAGATGGTATCAGAGCCTAGGTTTTTGAAAAGCGTGTATACGTATCAAGTACGTGTATACGACATATTACAAAATGATTTTCGAAAGAACTTACGAGAGTGTATCCGCTAAGTTTAGTTAGACTAGACTCGTTATAAGAGTTAATATACATTATGTGTATATGTGGTATTTGTTTATATGAGTGTATATATGTACATTATATGAATGAGGAAATGACCGCGAGTAAAGGGAATCCGACACTTAGTGGGGTGGTAGGATTCGAGTGGATGAAATAAATGATCATATAAGATAGGTTATGAGATACCTTGAGGAATGGAATGAAGAAATAGGTCGGGGGGATGATAATCTTTTTATTTGACAACATGCTTATATATGTATGATATGAGGATGCAAAGAAAGTGATAACATGGACTAATGATAAAGGAAACTCGATACTTTATGAGGAGTCGAAGTAATGGCGATAAAAATTGCGTAAAGAAATATTACGTCATATGAGGACTTAAGTGTTTTTACTGTTAAGGGTAACCTTGTTTAGTATATATGTTTGCCTATTAAGATTCTTAGATGTTTCCTTGTCTATATATATGAACATTAAGCGAGTTTTGCAAGTTATTCGTGTTTGGATATAAGAAGGTACCCGCAAGAGCGGGTAATAAAGTCGAGGAATATAAATCAAGTTTTTTGGTTGATGTATTAGAGGTGTATGGAATCTAATTCATCTTTAAATTGTCGATATGGATTATAGATGCATTAGTTAAAGTTATGTATGGTCATGTTCGATATATGATGTCTACGAGACCCATATTAGTTATCTTTTTAAGAATGATATTGTAAGGTTTATGTATACTACCTACGTCCCATATTAGTTGCAACAATAGCTTGTGCTCATAGTTTTAGGAAGTTAATAGAGTAAGGTGTATGTTACATTAATTGATTGTAAAAGTTGATGTGATAGAAAGTGATGTGGTACTTTTAGGAAGTTAATAGAGTAGGGGAGTAATATTTTAATGTTTTTCACATAAATCAATGAATGAGTGGGGTATATTAGTTGGGTGATATATAATAAAATATTGGTGGGTCCATGCCTAAAATAGAAGTGTTGCAACTAATATGGGACGGAGGGAGTAACATTTATGGATGATCGTTGATGTGAAACATGAATAAATGAATTATGAAGTTAGTATTTAAGGGTATGTCTATGTATTTTCCCGAATGAGTTAAGGAATTATGTATGTATTGCACTCAAGTGGATCATGGACGTATAATTCGAGGAGGAAGTAAACTTATATTTAAGGTCAAGAAGGGAATAAGGTATATAAGGTCAATTGTGCATTACCTGAGACTATAAGACGACAATAATAAATTTACTAAGGAATAAATATCTTAAGTTAGCATGTATTTTGTGATTGTGCTTACAAGATAAGAGATAATTAGAATTGTTATATGTTTGTGACTCAGTTCAATTATGCTTACGAGATTAGTAGTATGTAAGAATATTGTTTGGAGAATTGGAGCTTGGATTTAATGTATAATGGAAGGATCAATGATAAACATTAGACCTTTGGGCAAAGTTGAGATAAGTGTTACAAACCTGATCATATTAGAATAATGGTGATAAATTTGGCGTAGTTGTGAAATTCCAGAGTCTACTCACTTTTATAAGGACTTCCCTATGTTGTATGACTTTAATGGATTTAGAAACAATGGTTGGAGTTAGCCATGAGCGTTAGGAAGGAAACTTTTGTGTGTATATATATATATATATGCATTCTTACGAGTACGTTAACATTTGATCTTTTGGAATCGTGACCTTGAGACGATTATGTATAGAGTATATGAATTAATGTGCCATCGTTACTATAGTTATTTCTTAGAATTTATTCGAAGAAACTAGATTTTCTATGATTCGATATTGGGGGATCAATAAATATCATGACTTTGATTTGTAAGGGCTTTGACTTGAAAATAAACTATACTTGGACCTTTGAGAAAGAGCGAATTATGTTTTAATTAGTGAAGTATGAGGTGAGCAACTCAAACCGAGGTATAAGTAGATAAGAAGTAAATGTATATAAGTACATCCACGGTAATGGAAGCTTAGTTAGGAGGTAAATAAGAATGGAATGTGAAAGGAATGAGTTAACTTAATAAGTACAAAGCAAAGATGACGTTTATGGGAAATAAAGTCAGTTTGTATGCTATCAAAGATATGAGTTAATGTGTTGTTTGGAATTAAAATTGGGATATAAAGAAAGTGGGAAAATAAGAAGAAAAAAAAGCAGAAAGATGTGAATGTTGTTTAGTACGTTCGAATAAACTTATGTGTGATTATGTGGAAAATAAGATTGGTTGTATGAGAACTCTACTGATGTTAGTTTGTTCAATATAAGTGAAAGGTTTCTATATATGGCTATCAATAAGACTATTAGGACAAAAGTTTGAGGAACAAGTAAAATTTTACGTGTCTATAGAAATTGGAATTTGTGGCTATAAGATGATCGTGGAATGTGTTTTTTGAAAATTGAGAACTTATTTAACATGTGAGGCTCATAAGTTATGCTCCTGAGGTAGGTAAACAAATAAGCAGACCCTAATATGATTATGGATATTTTGATTCATGTGTACGAGCAATTTTGAAAATATACGTCGCATTGGATATCGAATTATCATAAATCTTAATCGGAATCATGATTAAGAAGGTTTTGGAAGGACATTTGACGAAATTGGAAATTCGGGTAAAGATTCCGAGAAGATTAGAAGAATACAATTAAAGATTTTCTAATTTGAGAAGTTGATATGAGAAGGCTATTACCATGTAAATTGGGTACGATTTGTGTCATAAAAGGATTGGGAATGTATTATGATAAGTAGTGATGGCGATGTATTATGATATTATTTTGAAGATCTAGTTAGAGATAATATGTTGTTATTTCCATACTGGATAAGAATTCTATGTTGGAGTTCAGACTGATAAGGCCAATATCGTATGAAAGTTACAAGTATGTCCAGAGTTTATGTCTAATGCAATGATTCGTGGGAATTGTGTACTTTATAATAAGTCACAGAATCCCTTCCAGAGATATTTTGATCAAGTACTCTATTATGATTGATCAAAAGGAAAAAAGTTCTTAGTACGTGTATTATAGTATTATATTCGAATGTGTGTATTTCATCTACTACACTTATGTGAATACGAGAATAGTAAGGCTATCTATCCTACAATAGTAGGTTAATTTAAGATGTGATTATGATAAGATATCGATATTGTATTTATAAGTTGTGTAAATTTGTCACAATTTTCAAAAGGTGTATGTACAAGAACTTGTGTGAATTGTGTTTGGGTTCCTCGGAACCAATATGATTGGGTTATGAGTGAGTAAACCGTGTGTGTACCATGAGTACAATAAGAAATATTTTGCTTTGTAAATGGACAGAGATGGTCGAATGTTAACAAAAGATGACAAAAGTTATGTTATGTTCTATTTGGAAACAAAACACCTATGTATATTGTGTGTATGTGTATTTGAGTATACCTATGCATATGAGTGTTTATTAAATGTTAAGTGTGAGATAAGTGTAAAGAAAGATATAAATGTTGAGTGTATGACCATTATTGATGATATGAAAGATTCATATTGACGGAATAAGTCTGAATGGTTGTATGAGGAAAAAAAATCACCATGAAACTTAGTTCTATACCATTGGAATGAGAATCTAATGATAATTTTTTTGTGATAAATAAAGAACGTTCAAAGTATGAGTGTGATATGTAAGTAAGTATACGCAACTCTGAGGTAAAGTAAAGGAATTGAAGTATTTTGGAATCATAAATTATGTGGTCAACCCCAAAGATAGTAAGATTAAACTTGAGGATTTAAGAAGAGCATCGGAATGTGTGGAATGGAGAATAGGAAGTACATGGGAATTTACCTTCGTATCAAAGAAATTGGTTAAAGTAATTGCTTGATCTATTTGAAAGGATCATTGAAGTCTATGAGAATAATACTAGAATTCTTTGAATCGTAGCTAAGGACTAGTAAAATCATTAAATATTATCTAGAAGAGTTGAGTTGTGGACCCATTGAGAAGGTATGGATATCATCTCCCTGAATATTATGTTTTAAGCTAAAAATAAAGAGAAGAATGAGCATATAGTGTAAGCAAATGAACAATAGTCATTTTATGGGTTGAATTTCACATCCTCTATCTATATTGATGAAACTTTGAGCCATAAGCCATACATGCCCATGAGAAATGGATAACCCTAAGGAGACTGGAGTTGGACCTAAAAGAATTAAAGGAAACATTTAAGTTGGAGAAGCTATAGAGGAAAGGAATCCCAGGAATATTTCATGCGGAGTGATACCGCGAAACTATTTGAGGTATTGAATAGAGTTTCGGGACGAAACACTTTTAAGGGTGGTATATTGTAATAGCCCGAATTTTTTTATTAAGCCTTAAACCATAATTATTCAGTGAAAATTACGTATTAATTTTAATTTTTGCACAACATGTGTTTATGTGTGTGTGTGATTTGATATCACAAGATGTGTAAGTATGTGTTATGAGTTAGTTATGATTAGTAACTTAAAGGTTACTAAGTAAGGACATATGCGAAGATAGGAATACGATATAAGTACGTAAGATTATGTGATTATGTATATAAATATACATATATATGTATACAAATTATGTGTGTATAAGTATATTGATGAAAGTATATTTGTGATTAAGTGTTCTCTCACTTAGAATTGTGATTTAAGATCTTATACTCCATTATATAAGTTTCTCATATTTAGAGAAGTACAAGGAAATCGGGAAAACTGTGCAGCTTACTAATTGGGTGTGGATTAAAGAGTATTGTATATTTTTGGCCCAAACAGGTGTGGGATTAATCCTTATGATGTGCCCAACACTAATTGGGTCGAGTTGGATCAATAGGTGGCACAAAAGTTGGAGAAATGAAGCCCCCAAGTGAGTTGGTACACTAAAAACAGTTGAACAGCCACAACCATATAGATGACCAAATTACCCTTACTAAAAGGGGCAAAAACGAAAATTCACAGACACCCAGCTCAATTAGACATACTGAGCTAACTCTCACCCAAAACTCATCTTCATATCTCGAGAAACAAAGAAAACCCAGAACTCCAAAAATCTCCTCCCTCACTCGCCTGTCCCTGAAGCACCACAAAGGGAAGCTTTGAATCATGAATAAAGCCTTTTAAAGCAGGTTAAACTCACCCATAAAAATCAGTCAAGGTAATGAGTAAGAACAAACTTTGATTAAAGGTTTATCTCTAAGTTTAGACTACTATCTTACCCAAAATTTGATATTTAAACTTTGAGGATTGTTGAGGGACATCAAAAAGGTTGATTTAAAGCATTGGAGAAGATTATTAAGAGCCTTTTTGGTCACTCATTCAAGGTACACAAGAAAGATACAAATTTTAGTGAAAGGAATTTGAAAAACTTGAAAAGTTATGAACTTGTTTCCAAATCCTTTGATTGGAATGTTGGCATGTGGATTAATTTGGATTATAATCTGATTTTGGAGTGTATAAAGAGTTATTATTTCTTTCATGAAATGAGATATTGAGTAAGAATGAATTAAAGAAGTAATTGGACATGACTAGTGTGATCATCTTACTTTGAACCATCATGTTTTGAACTTGTGTATAATTTGAGAAGTGTATCTACTTAATCTATCTTTGTGATGATGATATATCTTCTGTGAATTTAATTATTTACATATATTAAGCCTTATTTAGTTTGCATATAAGTATGATTTAGTTTAATTATAGAGATTTCCATATTTAAGAGAAATTGACGGTTTGTAATGTTAATTACTTTTAAATTGTTTAAACCTTTGATAAAATATTTAAAAAATTGTTTTGAGCATTATAAAGGCAGTAAAAATGAGAATATAATTTTCAAATATTTTTAGAATTTAATTTCATAAGTAAATAAATTATTTACTTGTTAATTTACGAAATGGTTATTTAAGTACTAATAATGAATTTCTTGAGAATCTTGAAAAGTAAATATTAATTTTATGAAATATAAACTTTCTTATGACCCTAAGGACAACAATTATATCCTTAAAAGGGTTTTAGTTTAAAAGTATTCGATTGTTTTAAAGTTATATTGCTTCAATTACAACCTATTTACGGTTTTATGATTTTGAAGTTTTCCTTTGTATACTCTTATACCTTAACTTGAAATGATGATCGTAAGATATTTTTATAAGTACATATATATATATATATGCATGTTTTTAAGTATTTCTTTAGTATGATTTTTGTTAAATTGATTTTATGATTAAAGATCATATACTCTTACTTATGTTACTACTAGTATGATATTTGTAACTATTACTTATGGAAATATCATGAGTCTATTTACTAATTATGAAAGTTTAATTGTTAAAAATCTTAAGTTTATGTTCTGGAAATACTTATAAGTTATCTCCAAATAGATTGTTTGGACTTATGATTTGTTTTGTTATATGATAGTTAATAATAGTTAATGATTATTGAAAAACTATTGATTTAAGACGGCGAAAATGTCTACTTTTGAAATGTGTGTTTTAAGAAGGGTGTTACTAAACATAGCCCGTATTTACTACCTCACAGCCCGTATTTTATAGTAAATTGTCCAAAATACCCTTACTAAGCATAACTTGTGTCCGATTTTTTATTTTTCAAAAAAAATTAAAAAACTTTTTATTTTTAAAATTGAAAACGGTACCGGAAACTTTATCCAGTTCCGTGAAAAACGGATACGGTATCGAAAAATCCATCCGGTTCCATGAAAATTCATTTTTAAAAAAAAAAAAAACAAATTTTTTTAAAGATCTTTCACGGAAATGGATGGAATTTCCGGTACCGGGTACCGAAAACTCTATCTGGTTCCGTGAAAACTAATAGAAAACTCCATTTGATTCCGTCAAAATTCAATTTTTTTTAAAAATTTTTTTAAAAAGAAGTGAGCAAAGGAAGAGGGGATAATATAGACTTTTCTACCACATATTTATAAGTATATGGGCTATGAGCTAGTAAATACGGGTTGTGTTTAACCGCACACTTTAAGAAGGGTGACGATTGTGGCAATGGTGACTTGTCACCTTGAAATGTGTATGTGTAATGTGCGGGGAAATGTCCTGAAAGTCTTGCAAGCGAAAATAATACGGGATGGGCGACGGCCTACCAATAAGGTAATTAGTGATACCACTACTCCAATGTGTGTTCTCCCCCGAATTTTATGAAATTTGAGAAATCTATATAGATAGTATTTTTGGAATATCTTATGCATATTTCTTATATAATTTTATAAGATCGCATGGTCAGTGAGACCATTAAGTAAACGCATAATGGCGTGTTTTCGAAAAATGAATATACGTTTTCAATACCATTCATGAGCTTGTGATACAGTTGTGAAAATTCAACTATTATAGAACTATCTTGTGTTATACGTATGTATTCGTATATAATTTGAGATAATATATATATGTATTCGTATATGGGTTGAAATGACCTTAAGTTAAATGTAACCTTTATTTAATGATCTATTTTCAGCCACCTTAAGTAATTTCGCTTCCGCATAAGAACTTGTGTACCAGTATTGTTAATTTTGTTCTTTGAACCTGTCTTGGTGGGGGCAGATTCAGTTATTTTGCAGGATTAGACTGTGGAACCGTCCTAAGTTATGTGAAGCTATTTGAAGATGCTTATTTGTTTTATTCGACGGCGAGGACGAATTTTGTATACAATATCGTATTTTAAGGTTATACTTGAACTTTTGTTAGCAATATATTTGTTTTAAGACTTAGCTTGATGCATCTAACTAAGTACGATGACTTTCTTTGGAAAGGGGTCAACGCGCTTAGCGACAGCCGGTCATTGCTTTGGATTATGTTAATCAATTGTTTAAACTGCTAATGGCCAGCCTGTTACAAAATGTGCAGGAAAATCTAGTGTTGTGTTACATGCCCATGTTATTAAATTGGATTTTTGATATGTATGCGAGATTTGGCTGGTGAAGGTTGTCTGTCAGGTGTTTGATGAAATGCCTAAGAGATATATTTCTGATTGGAACTCCTTGATTTCAAGGTATTGGAGGTGGGGTTTGGAAGTTGAAGAACATGAGATTTTTTATGTAGAGGGGTTTGGGGAAGTGAGTTTGTGGGGGTTGTAATACCCCTATTTTTAAAGAATATTTTATTAATAGTTAAGTATGATTTATTAGTCTGATTATATATTAATGGTCCTCAAGTTTAATTAAAGGTAATTGGATTTGATTATAGAATTATTGAAAAATTAATTATATTTACGAAGTTTAATTATTTTGACGTTTTAATGGAATGACTTCAAGAAATATTGAGTTCAATTCTTTTCACGAGTATGAGTTATTGTTTTATATGAAGTTGTATCAATATTTAAAAATAATTTGAAAAGGTAAATAGATTTATTTAGATGTATGTAAAAGGAGAGGGATTTAAGGTTATTGGACTAAATAGATTACAAGGGGAGCTTAGATTAAATAAGCTGAAAAAAAAGAAAGAAAGAAAAGGAAACAGAAATAGAGACACGAAACAAAAGGATGTGATATTGTTTTCTTCACCAAAGAGTAAACCAAGGAAAAGAGATGGAGGGAGGAAGAAGAAAGGAGAGGGAAAGGACAGCGGTGAAATACCGGTGATATGACCAAACCCTACCGATGAAGATAGCCATCATGTTTAAAGTAGGCGGCGCATAAAGAGGAAGCAATGACGTTTTCGGGTTTTGTTTTGAGACTTAGGGTTTGTTAAGGGGTGATTTCCAAGTTACTTTTCTGTGAGGCACTAGCGGAAGCGTAAAATTTACCCACAAACGACAAGAATTAATGAAACAAATTTAAATTGCGAACTTTGAAAATTAAAAGGCAAAAACTTTTACTATAAAAAATCCCTCACTTAACAAGTAGGAAAAAACCCTCTTTACACAATTTATACTAATTTCTATGAGCAACTACTCTTAGCAATTTCTAACTGGACTTATTTCTCAACTGAGAAACTCTACCTTGAAATTGGCATCCTTCCCTCTTTATGTAGAGGTTAGGAAAAGCCCTATTCCTAATAGAAAAAGAAAACCTAATAAGATAATAATTAGGAAATAAATATTATCTTATCTTATCTTAGGAAACAATATTATCCTAGACTTTGGAAACAAATAATATTATTATCCTATTCTAATAAGAAAACAAATAATATTATTATCCTTTCATGTTCCATTAATTTTGCACGAGACCCGCAAATTCCCGAGCCTTACTTACGTGTTGGACTCGTTGGGCTTGCAAACCCAACAATCCTCCCATCAAGCCCAACATGGCCAACTCTACGATCAACGATCAATAGCTTCGCATCGTTGTTGGGGCAACGATGCCTCTCCTCCAACCAAGACCACTTCATGTTTGACGTACGCCTCAACAACGAAGATGCTTCTTGCGTTCCAAATAACTTTCATGATTGTATTACTTTCCTTTACAACTAAGATAGATCCTTGATGCATCTCAATAGTACATCCATATTCAATAAGCTTTCTAAAGAGAGAATACTTCTATTTTAGGCGCGGGATGAATCTCACTTCCGTGAGACGCCTACAACCTTCGTGAGAATCGAACTTGACCTCACCAATGCCATCAACCTTTACCCTATCCCCACTAGGTAGATTGACCGACTCTCCTTCACACTTCCTCAAAGACACAAAGTCTTGTTCTTTGTGGCAACTATGAACCAAACATCGCGAATCTAAAACCCATTCTTTTGTTGGTTCTACTTCACTTTCAACCAACAAAGCATCATAGATCTCCTCATCCTCATCGACAAGATTCACCTCTACTTTTCCCTCTTTGAGCTTCTTCAAATCCTCCCTAGCCGTAGGACATTTAGATTGAAAGTGCCCCTTTTTATCACAATTATAACATGTAATTTCGGAGTTTTCATTTTTCTTACCCTTCCTCTTGCCACATGCCGACACAACTAAGGCTCCACCTGGGCTAGTGGATCCTTCTCCTTGCTTCATCAATTTTTCAACTTCGAGTAGGCACACAACGGTCTCATCCAAACTTAATTCCGTCCTACCTACCAACAAAGATGTAATAACATTATTATACCTTCGTGGCAGCGATACCAAGAGTAGAATTGCTTTCTCTTCACTCTTGAAAGTTTCCTCCAACTTTAATTTGCCAAATGGGTGATCAAGCCATTGAACTTGTTGAGGTGATCTCTCAAGTCTCCATCGTCTTCCATCTCCAAGCCAGACAAATCTTTCTTTAGAAACAACTTACTTGCCAAAGACGTCGATTGGAATAACTTTTCTAGTTTCTCCCACAACTCCTTCAGCTTAGTCACATCAAGGAAGTCATATTTTATCTCCGGTGCAAGCGATAACTGAATTGTTGACGTCGCACGCTGTTTCAAATCTTCCCAAGCATTGACCTCATCGGATTTCTTGTCCTCTAGGGTATCATACAACCCTTGTTGAATGTGAATATCCTGAATCATACTTTGCCCTAGTGCGAAATTGTTCTTGCCATTGAACAATTGCATCTCAAACTTTCCACCATAAACTTTGTCCATCTTCTCTCACCAAGCTCTGATACCACTTGTGCGACACTAGCGAAAGCGTAAAATTTACCCACAAACGTCGAGAATTAATGAAACGAATTTAAAGTACGAAATTTGAAAATTAAAAGGCAAAAACTTTTTGCTATAAAAATCCCTCACTTAACAAGTAGGAAAAAAAACCTCTTTACACAATTTATCCTAATTTATATGAGAAACTCATTGGGAACAACAATATTTCTCAACCTCTATACTATAAATTCCTAACTGGACTTTTTTCTCAACTGAGACAACTCTACCTTGAAAATTGGCATCCTACCCCTCTTTATATAGAGGTTAGGAAAAACATTATTCCTAATAGAAAAAGAAAACCTAATAAGATAATAAATAGGAAACACATATTATCTTATCTTATGTTAGAAAACAATATTATCCTAGACTTAGGAAACAAATAATATTATTATCCTATTCTAATAAGGAAACATATAATATTATTATCCTTTCATGTTCCATTACTTTTGCACGAGACCCGCAACACGTTCCCCAGCCTTACTTACCGTGTTGGACTCATTGGGCTTGCAAACCCAACATTTTCATCCTCAACCTTCATTTGTTAATGGGTAAGTTAACTTCTTCATCTAATTTCAGCTTTTTTAAAGTTTATGAAGTTAGGGTTTCTAGATTGAAATTGAATTGCGGGTTTTGATTTTAAGATTTTGGGTGTGGAATTCATTGAATAGAATGTTCATTCATGTGTTTAATAGTTAGTTTAGAATAGTTTATATTCGTAACAATTACCAGATTAGTTTCGTATTTTGCATTTTTCGGCAATTCCTGGACATTTTTAGCAAATATACTATTTCAAAAAAGTTGTTCATATCGAAAGTTTACTCAAGATGGTCTTAAGAAATGCTTGATTTGGACTTTGTAGGAGGAAGTTATGCTTATTTTAAGTTTCTGTCCAAACTTCATATTTTGTATAGTTGATTTCAGACCTCTATATTTTCGTATACTTGTTTCATAATTAACTTTTGAGTATCCAAATGTATATATTATTCTTAATAGTTGATTGTATATAAAGTAAGATGATTTTAATTAATTTTGGTACATGTTTCAGTTAGACGGTTGTTAATATTAGGAAAATTTGCACAAAACCACCTTCACTTTTCACTTATTTAGAAACTCCCACCTGTATTAATTTTTTTAAAATTTCACCTAAACTTTTCAAAACCTTTATAAACTCCCACCACTTAATGGAGTTTGCCAAACTCCGTTAGTGGTGGGGGCCACGTTTGTTTTTTTATTCATTTTTCCCTCCCACCCATTCATGTCTATCACTTCTCTTTCACTCTACTACAGCAATTTCTATTGTCTCCGTCTTCTAGTTTCTCTTTGTACACAGTATTAATAGTGTTTGAAGATTGATCACCATTTGTTTTGGCTGTGAGCTCATGACCTTCTAATTTAAATTAAATATAAGTTTGGGTACCTATAAAGGAGGGGCAGGGGAAGACATAACTAACTTACCCACCTTGAATGTTACCGACAAGGAACTTGAAGCGTTCTGAAGAGAGGCAGGAAGTTTTCTGCATGATCCTTTTGTTGTTCAACTAAGGAGCACAAATCATAATAGTTATCCTCAGGTGTCAGATCTGATTAAGTGCCATTAATATCCGCTTGTGTCCTTACACCATCATTGAAATTTAGCTATCTCTGTAGCAGACAGATTTCGAGAGTGATTTATGCTGAGGATCCATATTTCTATGGTGCTTTTAACCAAGAACCAGGCTAGATTTAGTATATATGGCATCAAGATTTCTGTGCTCTGGGGAAGTAGAGAATGCCAAATAGCTATGGTTAGAAAAATTAACCACCTTTTTTTATTAAATCTCCGCTTATTTCTGGACGTCCATCAAACACCTCGAAGTGAAATTTCCTAAAGCAGCTTATAGAGCCATGAATTATCATTTCCACTCAGTCATCTCCAAAGCAATATTTAACACGATTACAAAGTGCTTACCAGCTTATATGCTACTAGAATGCAGGAGACAGCTTTACCTATAATACAAACCATCTGTACACTAATGTTGGAATGTTTACACTAACAAAGGGGTCTAAGATAAGGGAACAATCACTTAAAACAGTGAGAACTCAAGGAGAAGTTACTTTCCAGTTCATTAAATTGGTTGTAGCAGAAATGAAAGAGAAGGGGGAGAGATGAATGGGTGGGAAAAATGAATAAAAAAACTAATGTGGGCCCCACCGCTAGCGGAGTTTGGCAAAATCCGTTAAGTGTTGGGAGTTTATAAAGGTTTTGAAAAGTTTAGGTCGAAATTTAAGAAAAAAATTCATAAAGGTGGGAGTTTCTAAATAACTGAAAAGTTAATGTGGTTTTGTACAAATTTTCCTTAATATTAAATGGAAGCTCGAGTTAGAATAGCGAGGTCATTATATGGTTTATGATATGTTCATTGACATGATTTATACGGAATTAGAAGAGGTTGATTGTTTCTAAAACTAAAGTTAGTTAAAGCTCATTACTAGTTAGCCAAGCCTATTATTATCTATTGAATAACAATATTGTTATACTATAGCTTTCGATTTCATTGAGGTGTCGTTTGGACTGAGATAGTTGCTTTGATAGGTTTCATAAAAGGTAAGATTCATACTCGAATCTTTAATAGTGTTGACCCTTGATTTTTGAAGATGACTTAACCAACAAAAGACATATTATGTTTTACTTATGATATTGCTAGGTAATTCATTCTCGAGCAAAGAGAATACTTGATCGAAGATAAAATTGGAGAATTAATCAAAGATCAAAGTGAAGATGTTCGAAAGATGAAGTATCAAGCTTGGAGTGAAGATTAGAATACACTAGGATGTATTAAATATCTTCTTGTTAAGGTCGATTAAATGCTTAATCTAGTTTGTGTTGAATTCTCAAACGGAACTTAGTTCTGTTCCCACGACAGGAACAGACACTGGCACAGTTAGGAACAAGGTTAGGGAACAGAACTAGAAATGACTTTAGGAACAGCTAACATATCCCAAGTTATGCGCCTAACATTGTTGTGCGCCCAAGTAAGGTTGTTAGAGAGTCCTTAATTAGTTTTGACTTAGTCCATGACTTTAGGGAGTTAGTTGTTAGTTTGTTAGGAATTTATTTAAAATGATTTTCTGATTTAATTAAGATAATATCAAAATCTTTTAAATCTTATCTTTTATATTTTATTTAAATCAAAAGATTTTATTTATTAAACTTAATCTGATTTTCGGTTTTTAAAAGGATTTTCTTTAAAAAATTAATTATGATTTTCGGTTATGTTTAAGGTATTTACAAAAGATATTTTTCCTAATAACTAATTAAAGAAAATGACTTAATTACTCCTCAAGCAAAATATCACGTTCTAGCTTACTGCTACACGTTTACAGTGAAGTGGTTTGTGGGCTTGATTATTTTCTTAAGCCTTAATCTATTTTTAATTAGTTTAATTAAGCTCCAAGTCTATAAACCACGTTCAACATTACTGCTTCAATTCATTAAGTGAAGTAGTGGGTTAGTGGTTATTTATTTCTCAAGGAAAGCTTAATAAAAACTAATAAATAGATTAAATTAATGGACATCATGGATTAGTGGACATATGTAGTGGTCTTGCCTAAAGTACATTATAAATAGACGCCTAAACCTTGGAATTAAGTGTCTCTGACTTAGCCAAATATTCTTAGTTGTCTTAAAGAGTCAGTGTCGTTCCTAAGAGAATTCATACTTACTTTATTCGAGTTTATACTCTTCCATTGTTTTACACAATGTATTTTTGGGTAAGGCTTTGAGTGAACTCTTGTAAGTGTGAGAAGCTTTGAGTGAAGCGTGAGAAAGAGAAAGAGAGGAATTTCGAGGGAAGTTCGAGAGGAACAACAATTGTGGGAACTGTTGTTGGGAACTTGAATATTTAGGAACTCAAGTTGTGGCCAGAGAGAAAAGTAATAGGTTTGTGAACAGAGTCATTTGGCCTATTATAGTGGAAAGTTTAGAGTCAAAATCCCTTATGGTCGAGGTCGTTTCTTCCTATTGGGCCTAGGAAGTTTTTCCTCACTAAAATATCATGTGTTCCCTTTTCGTGTTCCCTACCTAGCTTTTATTTCCGCAAAAAGTATAGCATATTCTCTCACTATAATTCACCCCCTCTTATAGTGCTCATATTATATAACAATTGGTATCAGAGCGGGAACTCTAAAAACACATGAAACCCTGTTGAGTTCGAGATCTTGGAAAATATGAACACTAGAGAGAAACTAGAAGAAGGTTACTCTACACAGAGGCCACCAATGTCCAAGGACAAGTTCTATACCTACTGGAAGAACAGAATGGAGATCTTCATCAAAGCCGACAATTACCAGGTATGGAGAGTCATAGAGGTAGGCGACTTTGAAGTCGCTACCATAATGACAAGAACGAGGTAATTCCTATATCCATCTCTGATTTCGACAAAGCTGATTTCAAAAAAATGGAAATTAATGCTCTTGCCATTAAACTGCTTCATTGTGGTCTTGGACCCCACGAACACAATCATGTCATGGGATGCAAAACCGCAAAACAAATTTGGGATCTTCTTGAAGTCACTCATGAAGTTAAGAGATCAAAAATAGATCTTTTGATGAACCAATATGAACTTTTTCAAATGAAATCAAAAGAATCTATTCAAGAGATGTTTACACGCTTTACAAATATTATTAATAAGCTAACCTCTCTTGGAAAAGTGATTACCTCTAAGGAACAGGTACGTTAGGTCCTAAGGAGCCTTCCTAGGGATCGTAGGATGGCTAAGGTTACGGCCTTACAAGAAACTAAGGACTTTACGAAGTTCAGTCTGGAACAACTTGCTGGTTCCCTTATGACTCACGAGCTACACTTGGACAATGAAAATGAAGATATGTCCAAACAAAAGTCGATTGCCTTAAAAGCCGATGAAAGTGATGACTCAGAAACAGATGAAGAGGAATCCGCTCTCATAGTCCGAAAATTCAAAAGATTTTTAGGAGCATAAAGAATGGAGACTACAAAGGTAAAAATAAGAAATATTCTAACATACTTGTTTGTCATAAATGTGGCAGTTCCTATCACTTTATCAAAGAGTGTCCTTAATGGGAACAAGACAAAGGCAAAGGAAGGGAACGAAGCAAAGATAGGAACAAGGAGTACAAGAGTTCCTGTGCCAGATCGGACTTAAAGAAAGCAATGGTTGCTGCATAGGGAGAATCTGATTCCGAGGAAGAAGATGATCCTCAACCTAATGAGGAAACAACAAACTTTTGTCTCATAGCACTCGACAATTCCGAATCTCATGATGAGATCGAATCTCTTAAGGCAAGTTTAGACACTATTAAAACTCGTCTTAATTCTTTAAGTAAAGAGCAATCATTTGAATTTATTGTTGATGCTGTAAATGATTGTAAAGATGAGTCCATTAAGTTGAAACAAAGTCAACATGCTTTAGTTGTCTCAAAGGAACATACTTCTTGGCTTAAAAGTATTCGAACCGACATTGAAAAAAGATTTTTCGAATTGTTTGATAAAAATCTAAGTTTAAAAGAGGATTTCGAAACTGTTAAAAATTAGAACTACTTATTAAGCCTTGATTTATCTCAATTGAAAGAATTTGTTCCTGAAGTGAGTTCCTTTAACATTAAGTCAGTTCCCTTACAAAGTTTCAAATCTGAAATAAGAGAATTGAAAAATCATGTTTTGTTTTTGAAAAAAAAAGAATAAGGAACTTGGAAGGGAACTGAACTTAAGTAGGAACAAGAAGAAATTCCTTCCTATTCCTGATTGGATTAAAAACCCTCAAACCAAACGAATTGAAGGTCTTGGTTTTAATCAGAAAAAAGAAATTTGAAAAATCAAAAAAGAGAGTTGATTTACCAAGTGATAAAGTTTGTATGTTATGTGGGAAAACTGGTCATTATAGGAACTCATGTCCTATTAGACTTGGTCGATTAGACAAAAACTTGGAAATAAGCAAATTAACTTGGAAAGAGAAATCTAATATTATGAAGGAAAGGAACCCAAGAAATATTGGGTTCCTAACTCTAACAATTAGTTTTCTTGCAGGCTAGAGTGAGGGGGAACAACACATGGTACCTAGACAGTGGTTTTTCAAAGCACATGACTGGAGATAAATCAAGATTTCTCTCACTCTCTGCCTATGATGGTGGAAGTGTGACTTTTGGTGACAACATGAAAGGCAACATAGTTTCCATGGGCAAAGTTGGTAAGTAATTGTCACATTCCATAGATAATATTTTTCTACTTGATGGTTTAAAGCATAATTTGTTGAGTATTTCCCAATTCTGTGATAAGGGGAATAATGTGAAGTTTAATAGCGAAAAGTGTTTGATCTTCAACAAAAGCACTAAGGATGTCATTTTAGAAGGAACTAGGAAAGGGGACACATATCTTGTGGATCTTAACCTTGTTCCCAAAAATCAATTTACATGCCTTAGTGTTATTGATGATGATCTGTTATTATGGCATATGCGTCTTGGACATGCTAGTTTTTCTTTGCTTGACAAACTTCGATCGAAAGAACTAGTTTTAGGTTTACCTTCAATTAAGTTTCACATAGATCGAGTTTGTGATGCGTGTGCTAAAGGGAAGCATGCCAGGTCCTCCTTTAAGTCCAAAACGTGGTAAGTACCACAAGACCATTAGAGTTAATTCATATGGATTTGTGTGGACCAATGAGGATTCAAAGTAGGGGTGCTAAGAAGTACGTGCTAGTGATTGTTGATGACTACTTTAGATTTAGATGGGTTATTTTTCTTTCTAGCAATGATGAGACTTATGATGAATTCCTAGTGTTTGCAAAGAAAGTTCAAAATTTGAGTGGTCAAAAACTGTTGCACATTAGATCCGATTATGGCAAGAAATTTGATAACTTTAAGTTTGAAGACTATAGTAGGGAACCTGACTTGGACCACAATTTTTCCGCCCCTAGGACACCTCAACAAAATGATGTTGTCGAAAGGAAGAATATAACCTTAGAGGAAATGGCTAGAACTATGTTGATAGCTAGTAGACTTCCTAGGAACTTTTGGGCCGAAGCTATGAATACTGCATGTCATAATAAAAACCGTGACATGGTAAGACCTTTTGTGAACAAAACCCCTTATGATCTTTATTTTGGTAAAAAGCTCAATATTACCTATTTCAGGACATTTGGATGTAAATGTTTTGTTCATAATAATGGGAAACAAAGTCTTGGGAAATTTGATGCTAGGAGTGATGAAGCGGTATTTCTAGGTTACGCTTCAAGTAGCAAGGCTTATAGAGTTTATAATAAGAGGACCACTGTGTAGAAGAAAGTGTACATATTATTTTTGATGAAACAGATAAATTTGTTCCAAGCACACAGGTTGAAGATGACTTCGAGATAGGTTTGATAAAATATCAAATTCTCACTGATGAGATTTTGGAAGAAGAAGAAGTCATGGGAACAAAGCCAAAGGAACAACATCCTGATCCTGTTCCCAACACTAAAGATGAACTAGGTGAGGATACACAAGTGAATGAATCCACTATTGTTGAACTTAGTTCCCAAGAACATGAAGATGATCAAGAAACTCCACAAGAAAATCAAGTTCCCATCCAGGATTTTCAACCAAAGCCTTGGAGACATTAGCGTTCCCATCGTGTGGAACTAGTTATCAGTGATATTCACAAGGGAACTCAAACGATATCTCAAATTAAATTTTTTTTGTGCTTTTCATGCTTTTCTTTCTATGATGGAACCCAGGAACCATGAAGAAGCTCTCACAGATGGTGATTGGATCGTATCTATGCAAGATGAACTCCACCAATTTGAAAGGAATAAGGTTTGGCACCTTGAGCTTAAACCTAAACTCAATAAGGTGATTGGTTTAAAATGGGTGTTTAGGAACAAGTTGGATGATTTCAGAACCATTAAGGAACAAGGCTCGTTTGGTTGTAAAAGGATACAACCAACAGGAAGGTATTGATTACGAGGAATTGTATCAAATGGATGTGAAATGTGCGTTTCTTTATGGGTATAAAAATGAAAAGGTTTATGTTGATCAACCTCCTGGTTTCAAAAATAAAGATCTTCCAAATCATGTTTTTAAGCTTGACAAAGCTCTTTATGGGTTGAAGCAAGCTCCTAGAGCATGGTATGAAAGACTTTCAAAGTTCCTTCTTGAAAATGAGTTTAAAAGAGGAAAACTTGATAGGACCTTGTTTTTGAAATCAAAAGGGAAACATTTATTAGTAGTTCAAATATATGTTGATGATATTATATTTGGTGCCACTAATGAATCTTTGTGCAAGGACTTTGCAAATCTCATGAGTAAAGAGTTCGAAATGAGTATGATGGTTGAACTCAATTTCTTCTTGGGGCTACAAATTAAACAAACAGAAGAAGGAATTTACATCCATCAATAAAAGTATATAAAGGAACTGCTGAAGAAGTATGGTTTGGAGGCGTCAAAAGTAAACCATACATCTATGGGAACTTCAACTAGGTTGGACGAGGATGCCATAGGAACAAGTGTGGATCAAACCAAGTATCAAGGTATGATTGGCTCATTATTATATCTAACTGCAAGTCATCCCGATATTGCTTTTAGTGTAGGTCTATGTGCTAGGTTTCAAGCCAATCCGAAGGAATCTCATCTCACAGCAGTGAAGAGGATCCTAAGATACCTCAAAGGAACAGATGACTTAAGTTTGTTTTATTCAAGAAGTGATACCTTTGAGTTGAAAGGATTTGCAGATGCTGACTATGCTGGAGATCTAGTCAATAGAAAGAGTACATCAGGTATGGTTCAGTTCCTTAGTCATAGTTTAGTTTCTTGGAGTACGAAGAAGCAAAATACAGTTGCTTTATCTACAGCTGAGGCTGAATAAGTTACAGCAGCAGCATGTTGTTCCCAAATGCTTTAAATAAAACACCAACTACGTGACTATGGAATTTACTTTGAATGTGTTCCCATATATTGTGATAATACTAGTGTTATTAGTATTTCTATAGATCCCGTGCATCATTCTAGAGTTAAGCATATTCATATTAGGCATCATTTTCTTAAGGACAACATTGAAAAGGGCCTAATTAAAATGGAATTTTGTGAAACTGAACGTCAGATTGCTGATATTCTGACAAAGCCCTTAAATAGAGATCGGTTTGAAAAACTATGACTTTAACTTGGCTTTATTAAGGTAAAATAATTGCTATAATCTTCCTCCCTATTGGTTTGACTCTTTGGCATTATATATGCGTGAATAAATTTGGTGTCTTTATTTATTTAAATGCATCACAACTTTTATATGATTATTTCATATGTATAAGTAAAATTGTCTGAAAACTACTCACTAGTGTCCAATAATATTATCCTTAGTGTTCTTTAGACAATTCTATGCCTTAAGAGTTAACAAGGGATAAAAAGATTAATTGCGCCCCAAAGTAGCAAGCTTCTCTGTTCCCATCCACTGTTCCCAAACGCTGTTCTCAGAATATTAGACTTAGGACTTCTTTTCAAGTTTTGAAATTCAAATTAAAATACAAAAATATTCTTTTCAGATTTTTTCTTGAAAATCTGATATTATTCTCTCTTTTCTAATATCTTTCAAATTAGTTGGGAAATATATACTGAAATTCTTTTATTTAATTTCTCCTTATTTTCCATCCAAAACCGTGTACCTTACACGGATTAGTCAATTTTTGTTTAAACCTTCCATCTTCTTCATTAAGCTCCTCATTAATTACCTCCATTAAATTAATCTTAAGCTTTTCCACTAAAAGAAAAATTGCAAACATTCACTCACATAAAAAAGCGCCCCTTTTCTTCAAACACGTATCTCACAAAATAATTTCCTCCACACTCAATCGAAAATCGAAAAACCCTCTCCCTCTTCCACTCACCACGACTCATTAACTCCCGGATATCTCTTCCAATCCACCCACACGAACTCTGAGAAAAAGGAAGCAAAGTGAAGAGGCAGTGGAAATGGAAGTTGAAGGGTCACATGCAAAATATGAGGAGGAACCTGTTGTTCCCAAAAAAAAGGAACATCAAAAATGGCGAGAAGGAAATCGACTCCATCTAGGTATGTTTTGGGTTTATATATTAATCTTGCTTGGTGTAAAAGGGTAATTTTTCATCAATTGCTAGAAATTCTAAAATTTCAGGGTTGGGAACTACTATTTGAAAATTGATGTGGCCAATGTCTCGTTCCCAAATTAATGGACGAATTCTGTGAGAACTTTTATATGGATGAGGAGAAAAATTGTTCCACCCTAGTGAGAGGAACACAAATTGATTTTAATTGTGATTCCTTGGGGAAACTGTTTGGTGTTCCTGTGAAGGGAACTGATGTGTACTTTAAGAAACAGCGCGGGGCATACCCTTTTTCTGATATTTCTTTTACTGATCTAGTAGTGAAGTATGGTAGTAAAAGTGGTTCTACCTCTATACTAATATAGTTGAGGGCCCATAAAGGCTTGTGTACTAACTCCACAAGGAATTAAGGTTATCGTTCAAATGCACTGTTTATTAGTCAAACTCGACGAAATCTCTTGAGTTTGAAAGACTTGTGTGTGCAAATGGTCACCATATGGAAACCACAAATGAGAATAAGGAGTATATGTACCTCACTAAATGTGAACTTCACAAAAAGGTTATCCTTGAAAAAAATGTGTGCATACTCCTCAGGGATATATTTTACTTATATCAGCCTTGCTGAAAGTTATTCGTTGTCAACTCTTATGGTTGACAACCACGAAATTTTTACTTTGTGGCATGGTCGATTGGGACACCCTGGAACAAGCATAATAATAGTTTGGCGATTAAATGGACACTAGTTAACTATCATACAGAATCCACTCCCGAACAACCATCATTGTACCGCTTGTTCACTTGGTAAATTCATCATTCGACCTTCCAAGAAGAAACTTGCTCATGAAAATCTAACCTTCTTGGAAATAATTCAAGGGAACATTTGCCGGTCAATACACTCCGCTTGCGGACCATTTAGATTTTTCTTGTTCTAGTTGATGCTTCAACACGATGGTCCTATATATGTAACCCTTATATCAAAAAGAAATGTTACTTTTGCACAACTTCTTGCGCAAATAACACGTTTAAGAGCTCAAATCCAGGATTATCCAATTAAAAAATCCAACTTGATAATGATGTTGGAGAATTTACATCCTAAACATTTGATGAAAGTTGCATGTCCATTGGGATAGATGTTGAACATCTAGATGCTCATGTTCACACTCAAAATGGCCTTGCCGAAGCATTCATAAAGAGATTATAATAAATCGCTTGGCCGTTGCTCATGAAGTCCAAACTTCCACATTCTACTTGAGAACATGTTATGTTACATGTAACACCCCGAGATTTCGAGCGTTACTTTAATTAGATTATTACGTCAGTATTTACTTGTATTCTTATATATTTCTATTATATAAATATATATTTGTGTTGATGAATATGTTTATATGTATATATATTTATAATTTCAAAATCTAAATTGATATTATAACTTACTTCTATTTTTTTTTTCGAAAGTATTGGAAGTATATATTGAGTTGTTATTGTTGTGTGAATATGATAGTTGTTGTGTATTTATTTTTGATTTCATAATTATAAAAAGTTAGTATTATTATTTTTTAGTAAAGCTAGTAGCTTATATTTATTTTTAGTTGTAAGCCTTGTTTATTATTTTTGGGCCAAACTTGTAGGAATCGCTCTCCACCGCTTAAGTGCGACCCATTTGTATTTGGGGACTACGGTGGCCGATTTTTAGAGAGAAAAAATCTTTTGAATTTAAATGAGCATCTTGGTATTTGTGGTATCCAAAATCCCTCCCCTTTGCAAGTCAATCAAACCTTACTTCCCTACACTATTTTAGCACCTAAAATCCAAACCCAATTAACTTATATTGCAGTCCAATGAAGAGAAAGACAGCCAATTCCCCTAAGGTTCACTCCCACATGCCTCTTCTCTTCTCTTTCTCCCATTTTCTTCCATTTTCACACGCCTAACTTGTTTGCCCTATAACTCACTCGTTTCTTAGCGGAATTGGACATGTGAGTAGTCACAATTCATCTACTTGGAGTGATCTTTCTCGTGGTATAATTTGTTTTTGAAGAAGATGAAGGACGTGGCTGCAGTTTTCATTCCTGTTTCGGGTATAAGAAACACAGTAAATTTGTAGTTCGGGGAAGTCCAATTCCAGCTAGGGTAGTAACCAAAAAAGTCCAAGGTCTTCGAATTCCCGGTACCTGCAAAACCAAGCACCGTGAACTACCCCGGGGATGTTCCCGGGATCGGCTCTCCGATGCTTAAGTCAGATCTGATCTCAGAAGTCAGAGAGTAGTACAAGTAAATGCTCTGCAATATATGGAAAAACTTACCTGAATGATCAGATGAGAGTACTATTTATAGGTAGTACTAAAGTGACGTCATCGGGTGAAGATGGTGACGTCATGAAAGCCTTTTTGTCAGTGGGCCTGACTGAAGGCCTGTACTTTCTGGCCTGAAGGATCCTTAGGGGTAAAATGGTAATTTTGCCCCTAAGGGTATTTTAGTCATTTCACCGGTTAGGTGGGCCATGACTGGAAGGGGCCCAAGCATTAGCCCCACGCTCTATATCGTAGTCTCAAATCATGATGAGACTGCGATGTGGAGCGGAATAGTCTGCCTTGGTTGTTAAAAAAACTCGACGTACCCCAAAGTGGGGTTGACCTAGTAAAAATTCGAAAGCCCTCACCCAGAGGGGTTTTGAAAAATTCGAACGCCCTCTAAGAGAGGGGGTTCCGAAAATTCGAACGCCCTCTCATGAGAGGGGTTCTGAAAATTCGAAGCCCTCTCATGAGATGGGTTCAAAAAATTCGAACGCCCTCTCATGAAAGGGGTTCATAAAATTCGAACGCCCTCTCATGAGAGGGGTTCTCCGAACGCCCTCCTAGGAGAGGGGTTCTGAAAATAACGCCCTCCCATGATAGGGGTTCATAAAATTCGAACGCCCTCCCATGAAAGGGGTTCATAAAATTCGAACGCCCTCTCATGACAGGGGTTCATAAAATTCAAACACCCTCTCATAAGAGGGGTTCTTAGAATTCGAACGCCCTCTCATGAGAGGGGTTCTTAGAATATGAACGCCCTCCTCGGAGAGGTTCTAAAAGACTTAGACACCCACTATTCAGTGGTTTTTAAAAATTCGAACGCCCTCCTATGATAGGGGTTCATAAAATTCGAACGCCCTCCTAAGAGAGAGGTTCCTAAAATTTGAACGCCCTCCTAGGAGAGGTTCTAAAAGACTTAGACACACTTACTATTCAGTGTTTTAAAAAGTCGAACGCCCTCCTAGGAGGGGTCCAAAATTCGAACGCCCTCCTACTAGGGGGGTTCATAAAACTCGAACGCCGTCCATAGGGGGTTTGACAAAAAATTCGAACTCCATCATTGGAGAGGCTCAATGCAAAACTCGAACGCCCTCTATAGGGGGTTCGAGATAAAATTATAAACAACCACCATTGGGTGGTTTATAACAAAACTCGAACGCCCTCCTAGGAGGGGTTCTATGAAAGACAAAATTCGAGCGCCCTCACTAGAGAGGTTCAATACAAAACTCCAACGCCCTCTATAGGGGGTTCGATATAAGATTATAAACACCCACCATTGGGTGGTTTATAACAAAACGGGAACGCCCTCGTAGGGGGGGTTTTTAGAAAGAAAAGATTGAACCTTAGAGAGAGTTTAAAACAACTCGGGGGGTGATTAAAATCCTTGGGTGGTTTATAACAAGACAAGATCGGACGCCCTCATAGGGGGGGGTGAATGACAAGACTCGAACGCCCTCATAGGAGAGGTCTATGAGAGGAGGTTCAATACAAAACTCGAACGCCCTCTATAGGGGGTTCGATATTAATTTTGACACCCACCATTGGGTGTTTTAAATTCTTCGAGGTGCCTGGTTAGGGCTAATTGAGTTCTATACTCAATTTTATAATTCGAGGTAGCCTGGTTAGGGCTAATTGAGTTCTCTACTCAATTTTATAATTCGAAGTAGCCTGGTTAGGGCTAATAGAATCCCAACTCGTTCGCTCGAAGAGGGTGCCTTATATGAAGGGCTTTAGCACACTTAGAAAATTTTTCCAAAGTATGAATTCAAAGAACATCCTTGAATTTACTCGAGGTATCTCAGTCAAAGGGTTGTTCCTTTGAATAGTTCGAGGTAGCCCCGGTGAGGGGAGATTTATACAGGTGAATTTCTTCGAAGTAGGCCCGGTGAGGGTCAACTTTTGAAAGGTCAACCGTATTTTGACCGGTATTTATACGTTACAACCGTATACATGACGTAACTCATCAAACCTCCTTCTACTTTTTGGCACGAACTCCCATGTTGGATGACTGTTCATATTAGAGAGGTTACTGTTCAGGGTAGGTGAGATATAAATATTTCACTCTTTTCCTCATTTACTCACTTTGCAACTTCTCTCTCTACTTTCTTGACAGGGTTTAGTCGTATCACCTAATCAAAAATAAACCTACAGACCTCTAACTAGGTAGTCAGTGGAAGCAGGGTCGAATCCACAGGGAGACAGAGTTTCTAAATCAATATTCAACCAATTCAGCTACTCCAGATGAAATCAGATAAGGAATTAATTAAAATAATGATTAAGCTAAGAAAGACGAATTAAACAAAGGATTTAACTATGGGATAAAAACCTAGGGTATTAGGTCGGTCCACCATGCTTATACCAATCAACAAGGTCAACAACTATCAAAACCTAAGTCAAGAGTCGGGGGATTAGAGCCTATGTTGAGCTATGGTTAAGACTCAACGCTCATAGTTCAACATACGCCGCATGTTCACTAACGTAATCAGAACTACTGACGTGTCCTAGGCCTCTAGTCGTAAGACGGATCTGTGCAAACAACTATTAACCACAAGCAACCAACGAAACTGCGCAATAACGTTAATTACTCAATAAAGAATAAATCACATCACAATCACCCTAATCAAGCCCTAGAAATCAATAAGAGTCTAAATCACAATCATGGTATAAACATGGCTTTCCTATCTAACACCCTAGAAAGAGAACTACTCACTCATGATCGAATTAACAACGACAAAACTAATATGAAACCCTAACAATTGCATCATGAACGATTAAATAAATAAACTAAGCAATTGAGAATAATAAAAGAGATTAGGGTAAGAAAGGATACCAATTAACGGAAAGCAGGAACTTTATTGAAATCGAAATAGGTTTGATCACCTCTAAATTAATCTAAGTGTTTGAATTGAACTAAGAACAATGAAGAATAAAACTAGTCTAAAGCTAATGAAAGATGAATAAAAAAGATGTCCCTAAAAAATGAGGAAGAAGGTATTTATAATACCCCCTCAAGTTAACTCAAAACGGAAACAAAAAGCGAAAATCCGCGTAATTAAGCGCCAGACCCGATCGAGTCCGAGGAATGCACCCGATCGGGCCGCGGTACAAAATTCATTGGTTTGCGTCTTGGGCCTTCGCGTAGCAGCAGCGCAGCATCAGCTTAATATTACGGCCCACCCGATCGGGCCTTGGGCAGCCATCCGATCGGGCCAGGCGACGAAATGGGCCAGCAAGTTTCTCTCGAAAGCAGCAGCAGAATGAGACCAAGCAGCACTCCACCCGATTGGGTCGGGCGGCGGTCACCCGATCGGGTCTGGGGACATGCTTGCTCGCCCGATGGGATCGGGCAAACCTCGCCCGATCGGGTCCGCAACTTTCATACCCGATCATAAATACTTCGCCCGATCGGGCCATTTCTGCCCGATCAGTGCACTGAAACCTCCTTTGACTCCTTGGCTCTCCAATCTTCACGTTTAGGGGTCTTGGGACCTCCTAAACTATCCATAAAGCTCGTGAGCCATCCTACGTGCCTCGTAACATCTCGTAAAGCCGTGGTTGCTTCCAAAAGGCTCGGGAATAAGGAGAAAACTCCATAAAACCTGCAATTCAATACTAAAACACGAAACCACAACTACATACGATAGTTAGCACAAAATAGCTCCTAAGAGCTCCAATGACGCACAAATTAGCTTGTAAATAAGGGAGAAAACTCTATATAAATACGTGATATCATTTCTCTCTCTAATTTTCTCTCTTTTTAAAGAAGCCCTTTGCTTCCTTTCTGTGCTGCTCAGAGTGCGTCAAGAGTGCGAGGAATCTCCTTCGTGTAATTCGACCAAGGTATGATTTCTCATTCTTGACTCTTTTCCTTTCTTTTAATAAATTCGATAGGGGTTACTGTAATATAAATAATAAACCCTGTTTTCGAACTGAGCGCCTCCTATGCTTTGCCCCTTCCTTATATGCCCTGGGTTGAAACATGGGTAGATGAGGCTCCTGTTGTATCAATAGCTTATTGGGCCCCGAACTCTGATTTTTTACTCGACGCCGTTCCCATTGAGGAAGAGGAGTGTGAGGAAAACTTCGAGAGACCCGAAGAGTTTTTAGATCATCCGAATAAAGTAACGATAGCCTTCCCTCCTTCTAAGAGGAGTTACTTAGATTCTTTCCTTTCCCTTGGTGTAGTGGAAATAATGGAGGCGACGGATGAAGGGACTTCGACATCCGATTATTGCGAGCCCTGCCCTTCCCCCAACATGAGATTGGGAATAAGTGGCCACTGGTCAACGGGGAAGTGGCGAAAGGATGTACAAGGTGGGCTGTCGTTCTTGTCGACCTTGTACGCCATTAAGCTGCCCTATGTAATGTACCCTCCCCAAGTCACCGACTTGGTGGTGTCTCCACCGCCTGGGTGTATTGGTGTATATAAGTCGTATTTCGAGCTGGGTTTGCGTTTTCCCTTACACCCACTCTTTAAGGAAATTTTAGAGGCGTATAACATTGCCTTATGTCAACTTATGCCCAATTCTGTTGGGACAATTGTATCCTTTTTATGTATTTGTCGCATGCTTGGAGTGCGACCTTCCTTGCGCCTTTGGCGCAAGATGTTCAGAATAAACGAAGTGTTCGAGCTTCGCCATGGGCCTGGTTGGTATTCTTTTCAAGCCAGACACCTCATTATGGTTAAGGATGGTCGAAGAGATGAGAAGTCATATAAGGTTACGACCGAGATGCCAACCAACCATGCTCTTTTTCAAGGGGAGTTCCTCTTCGTATTTCGAGGGGACCAGCCGTGGGATATGCCTGTGACTCTGTCTGATAGTCCTCCTAATTTTGGCATGAACCTTAATGTGCCTGAAATGGACGCCGAGGAGGCTATTGTGGCCATTCATTGCCAAGCCACATCGTTCCATATCGACGGGAAGCAGAAATAAAAGACTGATTATTGGCTGCCCAATGACAAGGACCTGGCCAACGAGCACTTCCTATCGGCTTTCGGTGTGTCCCCAGCCTATAACCAATGTAGGGGTCCATTACTTATCTGTTTTCATTGTTTATAGTATCAAACTTGTTTCTAACCCCCTTTCTGCTTTTGTAGTGCTTGCTTATAACAACTTAGACGAAGAGATGAAGAAGAACACTGCGAAGAGCGGCATGGCAGCCATGGCTAGGTTGTCGCTGCAAAAAGGGGAACTCAAAGTTCCCAAACCTCCCGCTGTAAGTTCGATCACTGTCTTTCGTCTGGCCTTTGTTTTGTTCTACTCTAACTTGTCTTTTTTCTTGTATGTGCAGAATCCAAAAACACAAACCGAAGGCAAAATCGGCTCCGCAGAAACCTTTGCCTACACCAACTGCTACTCTGCCCGACCCCCCTCTATCAGAGGTCGAGGTCCCCGAGAGTGTGGGGTCCTAGAGGAAAGCCCGCACCCGCCTTCACTCGAACCCTTAATACCATATCTTAGCTTCCATTTAGGTGCGGATTCTAGTCCTTTGGGCGAGGATGATGTCCAGGAGCCCCTGGTCAATAAGACTTGGTTAGACGACGTCAAAGGTCAGTCTGGCCCTGTGAGCATCGAGAATGCCAGCCGAAAGGCTCTTCGGGCTCGTTATCAACGAGTTCGAGAGGCATTGTTGGTGCCTGGGGACAAGGAGGACATCTCTAAGCTCAGTGCAGCGAAGGAGATCGAAGCACTCAACGAGTGCTGGTTACAAGTGAGTTTCTTCATTTATTTGTTTTGTCCGTATCTCAATTCTGTAACCTAAAATTTTTCTTGTTACTTTGTTGTCGTAGATGTCTATCCGAATGGCCTGCCTTACTGAAAAGGAAGGTCGTGATTCGGGTAAGATGGCCGAGGAGCTGGGCAAGTGCAAGCATGAATTGCTGGAGGCTTCTCGAAGGATCCGTTCTCTCGAGGTTGAGCTCGAGAAGGCCAAGAGGTTGAATACTGACAACCTCAAAGCTTTTAACAGCGAGAGGATGAGTCTGATCACCAATAAGGAGGAGATATCCAACCAGCTTAAGGCAGCTGAGAAGAAACTCGAGGCCTCATGTAAGGAGGTTGCTGATCTCGAAGACCAGCTGAAGGGCCAAAAGGAGCTACTCGATCGTGCTCTGGCTCAGCGGGATGACTTGCAGCAGAAATATGACAAGTCAGTCAAGGACTTAAAACAGAAGAGGAGTAAGTACATCCGTTGTTGGAAGAGGTCGCAGGAGGGCCTCAACTTTGCTTACCAAAAGCTGGTTGAGGGTTTTAAGTCTGCTCGAGATGACATCCATCGTTGTTTTAAGAAGACTTAGAAGGACCTAGCTCCTGACTTGGACTTCCAGTAAGTCTTGACCAAGTACGAGGAGCATGAGAAGGCGACCATTGAGGCATTCATGGCGCAGGAGTAGGGTGAGCAGGGGGCTGGAGATGCTTCGACCTCTGTTGCTGAGGTGGTCGAAGAGGCTAAGGAGGATCAAGCCCCTGCCAACCTTTCACCTGTTAAGGAAGGTGAGGTCGAGGCTGCCGAGGTTGTGGTTGAGGCTGCTGAGGACGAGACTGAAGCTGGTGAAGCTGACGATGCGAGCTCCTCATCCGAATCCTCGTCTGAAGAGGAGGATATTGATATAGAGGCTCCTTGACAATTGTAACTTAGCATTTTGCAACTAAGTTTTTCTTTTGTTCTATGTATTCAAAGCTTGTAATCTTCAATTGGAATGGAATGAAAAGAACTTTTTTGCTCATCCTATTTCATACTATTTTCGCATTTATTTTCGACCTGCTAGGTCTCTTGTTTCTGAATGACGGAATTCGAATATTCGAGCACCCCCTAAAGTGGGGTCCGTTAAAAATTTTGAATACGAAAGTAAGTTCGAGAGACCGGTGAGGTCATAAATTCTTTGAACCTGTTAGGTGTAAAGAAAATTCGAATACGATACATAGAAATAAAATGCATGACAATTTTGAAAGGCCGGTGAGGTCGTATTTTATTCATAATTCTCAACAAGTCGGTTTGGACCGGCAAGGTCTACAAGTTTAAGAATATTACAAATACTTCGATGCATATCACAGCAATTTAATCTTCATCTAGACCGGCTAGGTCGAAGTAGTATAAGGAACATTAACTTTCTATATATTAGCCCCTTAACTTGCTGTGGTTTACTTCAAATATTCAAACATAGAATTTCCTCAAGTTGTCAACATTCCATGGACGAAACAAAGGATCAACATCCATGTTCTCGAGTTTGTATGTTCCAGGACGAATAACCTCAGTTACTCGATATGGTCCTTCCCAATTTGGACTTATCTTGCCAAGGTCTTGCTTTTTTCCTGTGGCTTCAATTTTTCGAAGGACTAGGTCTCCTACTTCGAACTTCCTTTCCTTGACTCCTGGAATGTATAGTCTGGTCATTCTTGCTTTCTGAGCAATTGATTTGAGCAGTGCAAGAGGTCGAGTTTGACGCTTTTTTCTTCCTCGTTTTGACCGTAATCATAGAAGGTTATCCTCGGTGAGGGGATATCCACTTCAACTGGCAGCACGGCTTCACTTCCATAGACCAAGTTAAAAGGCGGGTCACCAGTTGCCTCTTTTACCGTAGTTCGAGCTGACCATAATATGCCTGGAAGGTCTTCGACCCACGACCCCTTTGCTCCATCTAACATTTTCTTCAGCCCTTTGAGGATGACTTTATTGGCTGCCTCGGCCTGCCCGTTGGTTTGCAGTCGACTGACAGCAGAGAATCTTGTCTGTATGTCGAATCGAGCGCAATAGGCTTTGGTAGGTCCACTATTGAATTGTCGACCGTTGTCTGATATGAGTGCTTCAGGTATTCCAAAACGAGTGATGATATTTTTCCAGATGAAGTCTTGCACTTTGTTATCTGTGATAGTGGCTAGGGGCTCTGCCTTGACCCATTTGGTGAAGTAGTCGACTGCTACCAATAAGAATTTTCTTCCACCGGATGCGTTTGGGAACGGCCCGAGGACGTCCATCCCCCACCGGTCGAATGGTAGTACAACCTGCATTGTAGTGAGGGAGTGGCTGATCGTCGATGTACATGGGCATATACTTGGCAGTTGTGGCATTTCTTGACCATGTCCTTGGCATCCTTCATCACTGTTGGCGAATAATACCCTGCTAGAAGGGCTTTTCCAGCTATGGTTCGAGCTCCTTGGTGACTACCACAAGTGCCCTCGTGTATTTCTCGAAGTATTTATTGGCCTTCTTCGAGTGTCACACATCTTAGAAGAGGATGTGTGAAAGACTTCTTGTATAGCAGATGATCATGCAACAGGAACCAACTCGCACGGCGTCGCACTCTCTCGGCCTCTTTTTCATCCTCTGGTAATTTTCCCTCTTCTAAGTATAGACGGATGCTTTTCATCCAATTGTTCGAACGGTCTATACTGCAAATGAGGAGTTGGTTGTTGATGATTGGCTTGTACAATACTTCCCAAGAGATGGTTCGAGATTCCAGTCCAGACGCTGAGCTAGCCATTCGAGATAAAGCATATGCCTGCTGGTTTTCGGATTGTGGGATGTGTTGTATTGAGAACTTAGTGAACTTTTGCTGCTGCTCCTTTACCTTGCCTAAGTACATTCTCATACTATCCTCCTTTGCTTCAAATTCTCCTTTGACATGACCCACGTCCAGCTGTGAATCTGTCTTGACGGTTATTTCATTAGCCCCATTCGAGAGGCATAGTTTTAATCCTAGCAGAAGGGCTTCATACTCAGCTTCGTTGTTTGAAGCAGCAAAGTCAAATTTTATTGCACATTCCGTTTTATTTTCGAGAGGGTCTATTATTAGTAAACCTGCTCCGCACCCTGCCTTCGATAAAGAGCCATCTACAAAAAGTTGCCATGTCCCGGTTAGGGTGGCAGTCTCGACCTCTATCGGGCATTCAGCAATGAAATCGGCACTTAGCGACGAGGACAGCACTTAGCGCGGTTTCAGACACCGCGAGGTACACGAACAATGTTTCTCCCGGCAAGGGTGAAACAAGCTTTGGTAGTGAAGCTAAGTGTGTTTTCAACTATTGGAAGGCATTTTCTGCTTCACAATCCCATTTGAAGCATGGTTTCTTCAAGGTGTTACAGAAGTGTAAGCTCTTGTCAGCTGATCTTGATAAAAATCTTCCTAAGGCAGCCATACACCCAGTAAGTCTTTGAACCTCCTTGACAGTTCGAGGGGACTTCATGTTGATGATGGCTTGTATTTTATCAGGTTTGGCTTCAATACCTCTCTCGTCAACCAAGAACCCTAAGCATTTTCCTCCTCGAACCCCAAAGGCACATTTCTTAGGATTTAGCTTCATGTTGTATAAGCGGAGGGTGGACAAGGTTTCTCGTAGATCTTGGACATGATCTTCGACCAGCTTGCTCTTGACTATCATATCATGGACATAGACTTCGACGTTGCGTCTCAACTGCCTTTCGAACATTCTATTGACCAGTCTTTGGTATGTAGCCCCTGCGTTCTTAAGTCCGAATGGCATGACTACAAAACAATAAATCCCGAAACTTGTAATAAATGCGCTATGCACCTGATCTTCCTCGGCAAGGGGAATTTGGTGGTAACCAGCATTTGCATCCATGAAGCAAAAAAGTGCATAACCTGCTGTGGAATCGACCAACTTGTCGATTTTGGGGAGGGGGAAGTCATCTTTGGGACATGCCTTATTAAGATCAGTAAAATCGACGCACATGCGCGATGATCCGTTGGGCTTTCGAACCAGTACTACGCTCGACAGCCATTCTGTGTATTGGCACTCCCTTATCATTCCAGCATTTAGCAGCTTCTTCACCTCTTCAGCTGCTTCTTTGTTTCTTTCAGCGCCCTCATGCCTTAACTTCTGTTTAATGGGCCTGAATTCCGACTTGATATTCAGCTGATGTTTAGTGACCGAGGGGTCTATCCCTGGCATCTCATCAGCTGAAAATGCGAACACCTCCTGATATTCTTGAAGGAATTCTACTATTTCTTTTCGAACGACCTGGTTAAGGTCCTTTCCAATTCGAACTGTCCGGTTAGGATCAGGCCCAAGTTGTATTTCTTCATCTTCATCGACCGGCTAAGGTCGATTGTGGTTGGTTGGGTTCTCATTGTAGAACAAACCCAATGGTGGAGGTGAATCTTTGTCAGTTTCTTTTTCTTCTCTTTTCCTCTTCCCTGAGTTTGGCTCGACTGGCTTGCTCCTTCCCAAACTATTGACATAACACTCTCGAGCAGACTTTGATCCCCATGTAGCCTACCGACCGTCCCATCATCTGCTTCGAACTGCAGCAAGAGTTGGTAGGTCGAAATTGCCGCTTTTATTTTGTTCAGCGTGGGCCTCCCTATGATGATGTTGTAGGGGAGGTCGATGTCGTCAACAAGGAAGTTGATGGGTTGGCATCGTCCTTTTCCCTTGTCACCAAACCGGCTAGGTAAATTGATGATTCCAAGGGGGTGAACAGATTGGCCTCCGAATCCAACCAAAGGTTGGTCGATGGCTTTGATGTCCTTCCTCTCGTATTTGAGCTTCTGCAGACATTCCCAAGTGATGATGTCCGCCGAACTCCCACTATCTATCAAAACTCGACCAACCTTGTGATTGGCCACTTTAAGTTCGATGACCAGAGGGTCATCATGGGGGGTCTGTAATTCTTTCTAACTCTCTCCGAACACCATGGTGGGGGTGTTCGGCTTTTTCTTTCTCTCAACATTTTTTAAATGGTAAAGGTTATTTTTCCTTGAGTTGCCGGTTATGCCTCCGGAAGCGAAGCCCCCAGCTATGACTCCTACATAGCCTTCGGTTTCATCGCTCTTAGTTTGTTTCGACTTTCCCCTTATCTCTCCTTCGATCAGCCTGGGGTTCCTTGAGGTATCTATTCAATTTTCCTTGATCAACCAATTTGTCGAGTGCCTTCTTCAACTCTCTACAGTCCTTGGTCGTGGGACCACAATCTTTATGGTATTCACACCATAGCTTCTTATCTCTGCGATAACTCGGCGTTTTGATGGGATTTGGTCGAGGTAACACAGATTTCTCTTTTATGTCTAAGTATATTTCTCTGCGATTGACGTTGAAACGAGGGTCATGGCCTCCGTCGGAAGGTCGATGTCTCTTTAACCTATCTGCCATATCCTTTTGATTCGATGGCACGCTTCTCCTCTTGTTACTTCCCTCCTCATGCACATCTTGCAGATGTCCGACGCTTGGATATACTTCTGCGCCTGCCTCATGGCATCTACCAGAGTAAGAGTTTCCCTCATGGCGAGCTCGAATTTGAACCGACCAGGATGGAGGCTGTTCATCAAAGCCGTAACAGCGACCCCATCTTAGAGGTCGGAGACCTTGAGGGATTCTTCGTTGAATCGCTTGATGTAGCAGCTTAGGCTTTCCCCTTTCTGCTGAGAAACCGACATCAAGTGCACACTAGTCTTTTTATGGCGTTTTGCCGCTATGAAATGCTGAGAGAAGAGAGCTTCGAGCGCCGAGAAGCTGGTGATGATGCCATTTGGTAAACTCATGAACCAATTGAGGGCCAACCCTTTAAGGGTGGGTGGGAAATACCTACACCACGTGGCCTCACAAAACGTCTGCACGCTCATTTGAGCTTTGTATGCTGCTAGATGGTCAGCGGGATCGATAATGCCAGAGTAATGCTCTATCGAAGGGATTTTGACTTTGCCCGGGTTAGGGGTCTCCATGATGTGTTGGCTGAAAGGTGATTTATGTGCCACTTCTGAACCAACTCGAAAACCTGATTCAGCTACCTCTTTGGGATCCTCGATGTGTTGTGGGTTCCCTATTCTCAGAGTGTGACGGCTAGTCACGGGGTGAGATTGTCCGTGGTTCTTGTGGCTATGGTGTACTTCGAATTCCCTCCCTGGGATTGTTCTCTTATCTTTTCAATGATCTCCCGGGCGTCGAAGTTCTTACCCCTCATCTGTTTCTGCTGTATGATGTGCCGAGCGTCATCTTGGCTGGGCAACATGATGGATTTCCCTTTCGAACCAACAGGTATCCTTTTTGAGGGGCAAGCAGCAGCGTGCTCGGTTAGGGCACGTTTTGGCTGTGCTGCCCTTCAATCAGCCTGCGGCTGATCAGGACTGTCCCTAGGTCCGGGGGAGTAGTTTGTTGAGTCTTCATCACTGAAATGAGCTGTTGCATGACAGTAGTCATATGCCTTTCCATTCGGAAGTTCGAGTTGTCGAAGGTCCGAGTAAGTCACTGCTGGTGGTGGTGCTTCGATAGCTGTGTAAGCCTGGCTTCCAGTAATGGGGACGTCAGTTTCGTCCTCCACAATAGCACCTCCTTGGTTCAGCAGAATGGTCTGAGCATTCTCAGAAGTAGTCCTTCGAGCAGTAGTGTCGCGGTTACCTTGTCCTCGTGTCATGGTGTTCGAAAATGCAGTTGTTATGTTAGATCCCCATAGACGGCGCCAACTGTTTCGGGTACAAGAGACACATTAAATTTGTCGTTCGGGGAAGTCCAATTCCAACTAGGGTAGTAACCAAAAAAGTCCAAGGTCTTCGAATTCCCGGTACAGATAGGATTTAGTCGTGTCACCTAATCAAAAATAAACCTACAGTCCTCTAACTACGGTAGTCAATGGAAGCAGGGTCGAATCCACATGGAGACAGAGTTTCTAAATTAATATTCAATCATTTCAGCTACTTCAGATGAAATCAGGGAAGAATTAACTGAACTAATAATTAAACTAAAGAAAACAAATCAAATCGAGGATTTAACTATGGACTAAAAACCTAGGGTATTAGGTCGGTCCACCGTGCTTATACCAATCAAATAGGGTCAACTACTATCAAAACCTAAGTCAAGAGTCGAGGGATTAGAGCATGTGTTGAGCTATGGTTAAGACTCAACGCTCATAGTTCAACATACGCCGCATGTTCACTAACGTAATCAGAACTACTGACGTGTCCTAGGCCTCTAGTCGTAAGACGGATCTGTGCAAACAACTATTAACCACAAGCAATCAATGAAATTGTACACTGACATTAATTACTCAATAAGAACAAACCACATCACAATCACCCTAATTAAGCCCTAAAAATTGATAGAAATTTAAATCACAATCATGGTATAAACATGGCTTCCCTATCTAACACCCTAGAAAGAGAACTACTCACTCATAATCGAATTAACAACAACAAAACTAATATGAAACCCTAATAATTGCATCATGAATAATTAAATAAGAATAAATAACAAATTAAGAATAATAAAAGAGATTAGAGTAAATAGGAATACCAATTGACAGAAAGCAGGAACTTTAATTGAAATCGAATAGGTTCAATCACCTTGAATCTAATCTAAAGTGTTTAAACTAAGTAAAACTAAGCTAAGAACTATGGAAAATAAAACTAGAGAAAAAAGATGTCTCTAAAAATATGAGGAAAAGGTATTTATAATACCCCAAAGTCTAATTAAAAAAAGATAGAATTTCGAAAAAGAGCTGTCCGTGCTTCAGGCCCGATCGGGTCAATTCCCGCCCGATCGGGTGCGTAA
Organism: Patellifolia procumbens; assembly: GCA_947645195.1. NCBI lineage: Eukaryota > Viridiplantae > Streptophyta > Magnoliopsida > Caryophyllales > Amaranthaceae > Patellifolia > Patellifolia procumbens. The sequence continues at coordinate 862,625 of CANSGD010000290.1, forward strand.
ACTTCAATTCTGCATCAACTAGCGAAGGCCGTATCTCTCAAACCAGAAGTCCGATCGGGGCGTGTGACCTATCATTGGAAAGATATTGAAGTCTAGAATCCAACCTAATTAGAATTTATTGATTATCAATTTTATATCAAAAGTTATAATGAAAATAGTGAAGGTATGTCAGTTTTGGGACTTCTTTCACTAACTCTTTGCTTCATTCCAACTCAAAATTGTCCCAAACGGATGCATTGTGATCCTTGTGCAAGCTACCTTCATCTACAATGATTAATAGGCTACATCCTTGGTACTCATGATCACTTTGTATCAAAATAACCTGAAAATCATCAAAACACACAAACAGGGAGTAGTAGAGCACAACTTGTGTAATTCATGTCATTATGCACCTAAATGCTCAAAAAGGAGTTCTAAATGAAATCTAAATGCATCTAGAAACTATATATAAATGTGATACATCAAACTCCCCCAAGCTAAACCTTTGCTTGTCCTCAAGCAAATAAAACATGAACATGGAATAAATTGCCTCACCCCATAGATAAAAACAATCAAAGCTCAAAACGTTTTCAAGACTAAGAATCGTTCAGGCAGGCAAAATTCAAGTTCAGCTAATCAAATCCATCCAACCACCAATCATCCAAGCAATTCATCAAATTTTAGCATCCACAAGGCATACAAATCCTGAAAGGGCTCTCACAAAGGTATCACTCCTCTCTATTTTATGGCAGGCAAAGATCATGCCCGAACACTCACCAACCCGACCATAATTGCCCTTCCCACTCATACTCTCATGTGTTTAAGAAGGTTAAATGACGCTCATCCTAGTCAAGTCGACTCAATCAGCAGACATACTCTTTAACTTTGACAAACTGACTCAAAATCAATCCAATAAACAATGCAGACACGAGCTCAAGAGGACTTTATAGGGTTGTAATGGGGATTAGGTAAGGGGTAGGGATATTTTTAGGAGATGTGGTGGAAAAACCGAGAAAGGGGGAGCATGAATCACTAAAACAAGGCCTAAGATGGCCTAAACAACTCCCAACAACACCATATAACCACGAAAAATAACCCAATTCTCATAAATTAATGAAAACTTACAACAAACCCAATTTTCAAGCAATGAAGCGAATTTTTTTTATGCACGTACGTGTATGAAGGACTTTGAATTCTTTTGAACTTTTATTTCATTTTTCTTTCATTTTTCTGAACTTCATCCACGCAACTCTAATTTTGCTTTTTCTTTTCTTTTTCTCACACCCAAACCACAACAAATATACTTTTAATTCCTCCACAACCAAACCAAACCATGAAACCAATCTCAAACTCAACCCATACAAAAGCTCCCCCAAGCTAGGCTTGGAAATAATATCGAAATGAAGGCCATGGGCTCATAATAAGGGTTTAAGTAACATGAAACAAGTCATTTGGCTCAGCGGGGCTAAGGAGGATAAAAATATATCAAAAACTCACTCTAAGGCTCAAGAATCAGGCAAAAGAACGCCTCTATCACAGCAAATGCTACAAGTCATCGAACGTCAGACAAGTACGAAGTCAAAGTCAAGATCAATCGACTAAAGAGGAACTAACACACAAAAACAGACTGGATAATAATATGAATCCAATAGGCTACAAAGAGGCCTCACAGTCTAACCAATTCAGGCATGCAACACAATGTAGTGTAATATAATCAAAACTTGCTCGAAATTATAGCAATCAAACATCAAATCATAGCCTCAAGATCACAAATGCCCAGCTATCCAGAAAACAGAGTCAAATCATATTCAATAAAAGCACAACAAGGGGCACAGGGAGGCAACTAAACCAGTCATGGGAACCATATTTTTTTTTGATTTTTTCAGTATTTTCCGACAGCAATAAATCTATCCTAGAAAGCAGTAAAAGAGATAGAGAATACAAACAGAAATCCTCCCCTAAGCTAAACATGGCAGTGTCCTCAATGCCAAAAGGTAACAAAGGACGATGCTAAGAGGAAAAACAACGTTAGTACTCTCACTCTCTGTTACTAAAAATATAAGAGAAATAAAAATAATAATAATAATAATAAGGGGAAATTACGAGTTGCCTCTCGCACAGCGCTGGTTTATAAAGGTCCCGCACGACCATAATACCTCCATATCTCAGATTGGAGGGGCTTGGCAGTGAGTGCCACCCTCATCAAACATTTTCCTTCTCCAAATATTCTCGCTCTTAATGGTGGGCATTGGCGGACCAGTAGGGATGCCGTCAGGATTAGGCACCCCATATGACTTCAATGATTTGGCCATAGCTGAACTTAAAGTGTCTGATTCAGAGGTGTTCAGCTGAACAAACTGCTTTTCTCTCCGAATTTTCTTTCGAATCTGCCTGATTGTCCTTGTAAGATTGGGATCCGCTGGGATGGGGAATCCGTTTCTTTGAGACCTGGCATACAAAAGAAACAAAAAGAAGCAGTAAAATGTACCTCAATTGGAACAATGAAGTTCCAATGAGGCACAGAGAAGTAGACCAAATAACCAAATAAAAACTTAGAAAACTAGCCGTCTCCCCGGCAACGGCGCCAAATTTTGATAGGATTTAGTCGTATCACCTAATCAAAAATAAATCTACAGTCCTCTAACTATGGTAGTCAATGGAACCAGGGTCGAATCCACATGGAGACAGAGTTTCTAAATTAATATTCAATCATTTCAGCTACTTCAGATGAAATCAGGGAAGAATTAACTGAACTAATAATTAAACTAAAGAAAACAAATCAAATCGAGGATTTAACTATGGACTAAAAACCTAGGGTATTAGGTCGGTCCACCGTGCTTATACCAATCAAATAGGGTCAACTACTATCAAAACCTAAGTCAAGAGTCGGGGGATTAGAGCATGTGTTGAGCTATGGTTAAGACTCAACGCTCATAGTTCAACATACGCCGCATGTTCACTAACGTAATCAGAACTACTGACGTGTCCTAGGCCTCTAGTCGTAAGACGGATCTGTGCAAACAACTATTAACCACAAGCAATCAATGAAATTGTACACTGACATTAATTACTCAATAAGAACAAACCACATCACAATCACCCTAATTAAGCCCTAAAAATTGATAGAAATCTAAATCACAATCATGGTATAAACATGGCTTCCCTATCTAACACCCTAGAAAGAGAACTACTCACTCATAATCGAATTAACAACAACAAAACTAATATGAAACCCTAATAATTGCATCATGAATAATTAAATAAGAATAAATGACAAATTAAGAATAATAAAAGAGATTAGAGTAAATAGGAATACCAATTGACAGAAAGCAGGAACTTTAATTGAAATCGAATAGGTTCAATCACCTTGAATCTAATCTAAAGTGTTTAAACTAAGTAAAACTAAGCTAAGAACTATGGAAAATAAAACTAGAGAAAAAAGATGTCTCTAAAAATATGAGGAAAAGGTATTTATAATACCCCAAAGTCTAATTAAAAAAAGATAGAATTTCGGAAAAGAGCTGTCCGTGCTTCAGGCCCGATCGGGTCAATTCCCGCCCGATCGGGTGCGTAAACTGCAATTCTGCATCAACTAGCGAAGGCCGTATCTCTCAAACCAGAAGTCCGATCGGGGCGTGTGACCTATCATTGGAAAGATATTGAAGTCTAGAATCCAACCTAATTAGAATTTATTGATTATCAATTTTATATCAAAAGTTATAATGAAAATAGTGAAGGTATGTCAGTTTTGGGACTTCTTTCACTAACTCTTTGCTTCATTCCAACTCAAAATTGTCCCAAACGGATGCATTGTGATCCTTGTGCAAGCTACCTTCATCTACAATGATTAATAGGCTACATCCTTGGTACTCATGATCACTTTGTATCAAAATAACCTGAAAATCATCAAAACACACAAACGGGGAGTAGTAGAGCACAACTTGTGTAATTCATGTCATTATGCACCTAAATGTTCAAAAAGGAGTTCTAAATGCAATCTAAATGCATCTAGAAACTATATATAAATGTGATACATCAGGTACCTGCAAAACCGAGCACCGTGAACTACCCCAGGGATGTTCCCGGGATCGGCTCTCCGATGCTTAAGTCAGATCTGATCTCAGAAGTCAGAGAGTAGTACAATTAAATGCTCTGCAATATATGGAAAAACGTACCTGAATGATCAGATGAGAGTACTATTTATAGGTAGTACTGAAGTGACGTCATCTGGTGAAGATGGTGACGTCATGAAAGCCTTTTTGTCGGTGGGCCTGACTGAAGGCCTGTACTTTCTAGCCTGAAGGATCCTTAGGGGTAAAATGTTAATTTTGCCCCCTAAGGGTATTTTAGTCATTTCACCGGTTAGGTGGGCCATGACTGGAAGGGGCCCAAACAATTCCAAAAAGACGAGTCAATTTTTAGTAATTTTATACCGCGACAACCATTGTCATCTTGTCTTCTTTGCGATCTTTCCCCTGGTCTAGGGAAGATACTTGAGCTGATTCGGTTTCTTGAAATTTTTAGGACCAATGTACTTCTCTTCTTTCTTTGCTATTACTACCTTCGTTCCATATGTATTGGAACATGGGGAGTTTTACACCTCCCAATGCAATACTTTTGATGCTAATATCTCTAATTTTATTTAGCTAAAAATTATGAAAAGTTGATATTAATTAAGCATATATCGAGATGAATCCAACAATATCCCACATGACAATATTTATCCTTATGTATAAATCGGAAAAGAAGGTCAAAAGGGAGTGTATGAATAGTGTAAAATGTCAAAGGTTGCAATACATATAGAACGGAGGTAGTATAATATTATTTTTCTACATAAAATCAAGGTAACTAACACCCTTCTAGTACTTTTGTGTTTAATTAATAATTTAATTATGTTAGAATCATGTTAGGAGTGTTTTAAGTTATTAGATTCATGATAGGAACATTGTAGTAATTAGAATTCATGTTAGAGTTAGTGTTCTTGTTTTTATTTTATATATTTGAATACTTAAAATTGTTAGTTTTGATTTAATTATCGTTAGTATTGATTAGAAATATGTTAGGATCGTTATTTATTATTTATCATTTATTGTGTTGATTCATATGTTAAAGTCATGATTTTATTAATTTAATTAATGCTGGAATTTATTTTTATTACCGAAAAGAGCATGTTTGCTATTTTTATGAACTAATTTTTATGGCTTGATTATTTTAGTGATTGGAGTATGTTGTTAGTAGACTTTTAATGGTTTATTGGCTATTTTTATTTATTTAATGTTGCTGAAATTATTTTTCTATGTTAATATGATCTTGTTTTATGTTGTTTTATAAATCTCGAACATGCCCTAATTACTATAATATGATGACCATGTTTTTAGGATTGTTCTTTAGTGTTTTTGGGCTATTATCATGAATTAATTATTGCTGGAATTTTGTTTGATTAAGATGGAATTATTACTTCATGTTTTAGTATCTTTCAAAGTTATTAGTTTTGCATGATTTGAAGGACTTGTAAATTTATTTATTTATTGCCTTGAAGTATTTAATTTCCAATTCAATTATTACTCTGGAGCTTGGCCATTCTTAGACACAGATGGCAAGAACGTAACCTATAGGCCGTTCTAGAGACTGCAAGCTGACATTATCTTAGGAAGTGGAATGCGGGTCACTAGCGTTCAACTCACTCAACAACATTATTTATTTAGTTAATTTTGAAGTCTTTTATTTCATATAAAGATTTATTTATGGGATTATTTCTTTTCTTTGGTTTGAATAATTATTGATGTTTATTATTATTGTTGTCTCGAATTATTATTCTCTTATTGTATGCTTTGTTATTTTGATATATCTTTGCATGATTATTTTGGTGTCTGACATTATTCTCTGTATTTTAAATTGTTAATGGAATCCTGATTCGAGGGAGAGCTGTTAGTTACTCCCCCCCTGATTGTGGATTTTTATTGTATATTACAAATTTGAAAGTTTAGGATTGTTACAGTGTGGACTGGGGCTGTGAGACATGGTCATGTGAGGAAGGATATGGTCCTAGTTGTAGTGGGTGAGCATTATGATAGAGGGATTAAGACCACCTTCTTAGTGGGTCTCAATTAGTTTTCTTATGGATGGTTTACCTCGTTGGATATTTATTTTAGTTTGATGATTTTGGATATTTCTATTTTGGAGTTGTAGTATTACTTAAGGATGAGGGTATAAGACCTCATTCCCTTATCTATTTTGAGGATGACTAATATTTGGGATTATTATTTTGTTTTAGTTTGTTTTTAGATTAACATTTACATCTCAGTGGTATTTCCGCTGCCACTAATCTCTTTAATTAATAGTTTTATTTCTTTTATTTGATTTTATCTTTATTTTTATTTCTGTTAAAAGACGAGATGGTACATTACATGCTTTGCTATGACTAAGACCGAGCACAAATCAAGTTCTATCCATATTACAAGTACTCAAGTAGTGGTCGGCTAGGACCAAATATTGCTTACCTACGTATATCTGGGTGTGCGGTCTATGTTCGCATAGCACCACCACAATGCACTAATTAGATGGGCCCACAAAGAAGGTTAGAAATCTATGTTGGTTATGAATAACCATCCATCATAAGATATCTTGAACCATCGACTGGTGATTTATTCATCGCTCAGTTTGCGGATTGTTACTTTAATGAGACTGTCTTCCCAACCTTAGGGGGAGATAATGTAGGCCAAAATGGAAGGAAATATCTTGGAAAGCACAAACTTTGTCCTACCTTAATCCACGAACTAATGTGTCCGATCAAGAAGTGTGAAAAATTATACATTTGCATAACATTGCTAATCAATTGGCGGACGCATTAACTGACATCAAAAGGGTTACAAAGTCTCATATACCTACAAATACTCCATCAAGGGTTGAAATTCCCTAACGTCCACCTAAAAATTTACAGATAGATGTGTCTACAACATGCAAAAGACAGGGTAGGCCGCTTGGTTTGAAAGATTTGAAACCGAGAAAATCTAAAAAGGTAAAGATAAGCAACGAAAAGAGTGATAATTCAAAGTGAATGGAACGAACCCAAAAGTGAAGAAAATTTCGTTGACTCCAAAAAATCAACTAAGGGGATCAGATGGTACATTGAGGGGGAGTATGAAGATGAAAAAATTGATAACCATGAAATACCAATAAATTACGTGCACCCTAGAAGGCAATGGGATCAAATACGAACATTAGCAGATGATACATTTGCATATTCGATTGTCACTGAAATTGTCACTGATATTGAGGACACTGAACCAAGGTCCGTCGACGAATATTGAAAAAGGAATTCTTGGCCAAAATGGAAATAAGCCATACAAGCAGAATTGTAATCCCTTGCAAAACGAGAAGTTTTCAGCCTCGTTGCACAAACTCCAAAAGGGGTGAAACCTATTGGGTGTAAATGGGTGTTTGTACGGAAACGTAATGAGAATAATGAAATTGTGAGATACAAAACTAGACTTGTATCTCAAGGTTTCTCGCAAAGACTAGGAATTGACTATGAGGAAACATATTCACAAGTGGTAGAAGCCACAACACTAAGATTCCTCATCAGCTTCTCACCGTGTAGAGGCTTGCACAAGTGCTTGATGGATGTAATGGGTGCATATCTTTATGGATCACTTGACACATACGTTATGAGAATTCCATAAGAGTTGGAGTCAAGGTTGTTACAATCGGGATTCTACTTTGAATCGTAAGATGGTCTTAATATCGGATCGTAAAATCGAATTATATAATCGTAAGATTCTACGAACATGTAGGGTGTGGATACTGCTCATTTTGTAAGTTTAGAATGACTAATAATTCAAAAAAATAGTTGTTTAACTATTATATAAGTGATATTTACCATATATGTCTATTGATAAATTTGGTAGTTTGAATATACTTGATTTTGATGTATGAGGTTTTCGCTAGCACACAAAAATGCTTAGAATCGTGTAGAATCGTGAATCGAATCTTATGACCGTATTTAAATCGTAAAATCGTAATATTTTAAGATTTGAATCGGGACTTTAACAACTGTGGTTGGAATTACCTGAGTCTTAAAGGTCTAAACCCCGAAAACTACACTCAATTAAATTGAGAAAAACCTTTTATGGTTCAAAGCAATCCGGGAGAATGTGGTAGTCTGCCTAAGTGAACACTTCCTTAAAAGGGTTACAAGAACGATCAGAATTGTCCATGTGTCTTCATCAAACAAAGCGAAAGAGGCTTTGTGATATCGGAGTCTATATCGATGATCTAAACATCATCGAAACATCAGACAAATTGAAGAAACAGTTAAGTATGATGATGAAGGACTTTGAAATGAAAGATCTTGGAAAAACTAAATAAGGGACGAACAATTTCAATCAGGTCCAGTCATGTAACAACTTGGACAATGTGCTCACAAAATCACTACCGTCCAGAAAATTTCAAAAATTTGTGTACTTAGTCGGTATGCGTCATCTCAGGGACCTACAATAAAATGAGGTGGAGGCTATATATTCATTACTCTTTTTCCTTCGTCCAAGTCTTCATCCCACTTGGTTTTTCTTGGCATGATTTTAATGAGGCAGAACTTAGATATGTGTAATAACTTAAGAACTGTACTCTCTTTCCCTGTATTTGTTCCCATTAGTATTTTTCAAAATATAGGTTTTTAATGAGGCAGTGTCCACCCAATGTACGTATTGGACTCTGTTCAAGGGGGAGTGTTGTACAATAATAATAGTCCCACCTTATTATTGACTAGATTCTACAAACCTTTGCCGTCCAAATATGACAGTTAACTAGACTCAATTCTGTTATAATATGATATATCACTAAGAGTATTATCCACCCATTACTATAAATCTCACGCTTATATAAATAGTGAAATGCATCAAACAAGAGTAGTATATCAGTCTCTCTTATTTGTAATACTTCCTCCGTAACAAAATGATCGCAACAAGTCACTTTGCGCGCATTTTAAGGAAGCGATTCAATGGTGTAAATAAGCAAATTAGCCAAACCCATTTTAAGACTAGTAATCTATAATCTCATTCTTACTTGTGTTAAAATTATTTTGCTTAATTTGCTAGTTTATACCATTAAATCTCTTCCTTAAAAAACGTACAAAATAACTTGTTGCAAACATTATGTTACGGAGGAAATACTTACAATTACAATAAATAACAAAACTTTTTAGTAATTTATTTTCCCTAGAGTGACTTTTAAAATTGCTCCTAAATTCCCTCTCACTCAATCTATATTCCTCACTAAAAAAAGGCAACACTCCACCTCTTTTTCTATTTCCACTTTCCCCTCTCTCCTTCCCCTCTACCTTTCCCCTCTCCGTGAGAAGTTGGAATAATGGCAGTTGTTTCAGACACCTCAAACTCCACAATTGGACACCACTTAAAATGGAGAAAACCCAGAAACCATCAACCAAGAACAACAGATCCAAACCCAGTAATGCCTTCAATTATACAGTCCACTCGTTGCAAATCCACCATTTCTTCTCTCCTTCTCTCCACTTTCACCAACCATGAAAATTCTCACAACAAAAATAACCCCAAAAAGACCTTCAAGAATTCAACTTTAAGAGGTTTTGGGTGCACTTCTCAACCTCAAGCCACTGTTCCTGCTGTTATAAGGTCTTCTGCTGATTGGGAAGAGAAAGAAACAAAGCAAGATAAAAAGAAAAATGGCAATTCTAACACAAAAAAGAAAAAGAAAAAGAGTCAACAATTACAAGGTGTTATGATGGAAGACTCATTTGGGTCTGTCGGTGTTCAAGATTTATGGTGTGGTGATGCTTCTGCTGCTGCTTCTGTTGATTGTGTCAGACCTCTTCCTGGTAGAGGCAAAATTGATCTTGATAAACTTCATTCCAGAGAGGTTTCTTATTTCCTCTTCTTTTTTTTTTTAATTGTTGGGGTGTAATTATCGTTTATGTTAATTTATTGTTTAAGTGACCTTATTTAACGTCCGTTAGCTTTTGAAATTAAGAAAGTTTTGATTTTTTGTTCCTCAGGTATTGGTCACTTTAGAATTCTATGCATTTTTATTTGTTTAGGATTCTTGGATTAGATAAAGTATGACCATAAAATGTATAAAAAATATGTGGGCTTTTCTTGTCTCTGGGAAAGGCATATTCTATTCAGTACAAAATTTATGATGTTGAGGATGTCACCTGTCTTTCAATAAATTAGACCAATCCTGAGACATTCTGCAGTTTTCTAATTAGCTGAGTTCTTATAAAGAAAGAGATTAGATGGATTAACCATTTGCTCACTGGCTTCATCTCTTTGTCCCAACTGACTATATTAAACTGATGCTATCGAGGCCTATTTGCGCTTATTTAATTACTAAAAATAGTATGTTTCTTTTTGTCATTTGATCTTTGTTTACTGAACATGAATTTATTAATGTAATGCTCCATTTCTTTTGAATTTTCAACAGTTGGTTGTTGTTTTGAGTTGTTTTACTGTCTTTTTCTTTCAGTTTCAATTGGTTTGCCAGTATCATTTGACTATAATTTGTCATTTATTTGTATGTTTTGTCTACTTGCAGCGAGCCTCTACTTCTAGACAGAGAGTGAATGCTGAGCATTATGCTGCCCCAGGCCTGGATTCTGCCTTTGAAACCCTCCCTTTTGGGCCGGATGTATTCGAAGCCCGATACTATCATCATATGCATAACCGATCCCCGGAAGGGTTAGCAGAGGTATTAAATTTGCCCTTTATTAATTCCTTTCAATTCTTATATGTTGATCCTCCATTCTACATCTTTGGTTTTGGATCTTAGTTCAACCTTTCTTTAACTTAAAACATTGCTTGACATACAACTTCTGAAGAATAAAATACTACATGTTTGTCTACTAACTTTCAATTGATGAAATTTAGGCTTTTAGGTATGATCTGGTCCGTGAACCATAATGATATGTATTTTCATATGTTCTTTTTTACATGAGTTTGTTGCTTTATTTATGGTTATTTATTCATGAAATAATATGGATGTCACATTACTCATCAGTCATCATTAGGTGTTAAGTAATATTCCACCAACATCTTGCTTGTATTTTAAACAAAAAACCTAAAGTGAGTCCCAGTTATCATTGCTAGACCCCAACCCTATACATTCCCCCTTCCTCAAAATTGGTAAGTACATTAAGATTCTAGAAGCCCATATGAAGGTTTATAAGAAAGCATTCATGTCAAATGTTAATCTTTCTTCTTTTAAATAATCATGTGTGCTTTCTAACCTACGAGCTCTGTGCTTTTTTTTATATAATAGACCATATTTGAAATAAGTAGTTAAAAGCTCGCTGAGTTTGACGACGTATCACCGAGATATGGATTGAGTTATTGTATAAGATATTAATTTCAATATTGTTGTTTGTAACTACTTCATAGGATTATGGTATAATGAATTTTACCTTGATACTGTTGAAAGATCTCCGTGTGATTAAACTTTTACCCTTGTTTAGAAAGGGAGTGTAAAAGAGTTAAAAGTAGAATTGACAAAATCAGTTGCTGCTTTTAGTGCCGAAAGTCGGTGAAGTGTGTTTTTGACTTCAGTCTTGTTCTCAGCCGTGATGAACACAACCTTTTTCTAATGGCCTTTTAGTTAAATCAATAATTTTTTTCCATTTGTGTGAGTAAACTATCAATTAAGTCGAGTAGCTTGCTCGTGAACTTATGTAGCTTCCCTGAGAGATAAAATAAACATTTGTTAGGTGTGTGTAGAGCATACATCTAGGTTGTTTTGTAGAGTTACAGAGTCCATACCTGCCACTTATGTATCATAGTAATTTTATATTGAGAAGTGTAACTTTCGAGGGGAGCTAGATGAAGAGTTGTGAGAAATCGTATAATCATTATATATAAAAAGTTGATGGTATACTGGTGAACTGATTGGCTAAGCTTAGTTGGTGTTATCTAAAACTGATGAGTAATAGTTAGATCGAGAATGAAGTTTACAACAATAAATTTTCCTGTCTAGTGGGAATTTCCTTGTTCATATTTTTGGCCTCACATTGATATATATCTTTGCTTCAATTTTATTGTAGACATGGTGATTCTAGAGCTAGATAACTGCTCCGTAAGTAATTTTTCTGCCTTTTATCTACTGCAACCTATGGGCTAGGCACACTATTTGAGGAAGTGAAAATGGTAGTGAGATGGGCAAGAAAACCCACTTGATTCGGCTTTGAAGGAGACAGAAACTGGGAGCAATAAGTAAATTTGCGTTTCTTATGTTATCAAATAGTTAATATGTTGCAAGCTATATGAAACTTCCAAAAGCGATAAATATTGAAATAGAAAAAGAGCGAAGGTAGTATAAAACTTACATTTGCAAGCATAATAATTGGCTTTTAATCGGAGCAATCTTTTTTTACAAAATTAGAATTGGTTAGGCCCCGCTCAAGCTTATAATTTTCTGATAGAATGTGATTCTTTTCCCATGTAAAATTTTTGAGTCAAGTAGCTTTTACGCCCCATCTGGTGGCCCTATCTGCCAGTAATAATGGTGGTGATAATAATGAATTGTTAACTTTTTAAGAACACTCACCAAGGCCAAACTTCATTTCTTAACATGTATTTTTCTTCATAAATTCTTGTTATTACCCAATGCCACCTCTAAAGCGGTAGTGGATCGAAATGGAAACTTTTAAAGAATTGTAGAACTTGGGGATGGGCAAGCATTACCATGAATATTTGAACGAGACTTTACTTCACAAGATTTCCTGTATAGTCTTTACTATTAACACCATTCATTAACGCCTAGGCGCTTACCAAAAGGGACCATTACTTCTCTTTCATATGAACTGTAGTACTGTAGTAGTTTAAGAGTAGAGAATACGTGAGTTCACAGAGGAAAGCAGTATACAGAATGGATTCTGATATTTAAAAATGCGCGTTGAATGTGAATTTAGATCATTTTATAGTATGTGTAGTTGTGTACTATTCAATATAAATGCTGTCATGTGCCAAGGCTGCCAATCAGGCTAGTTCTATATGTTTAAGCTATTGAATTGAGCTATTCTATACTTGAGAAACCATGTTGAATAAAAATGACTTATATAACAAATTTTATGGGTATGTTCTTGGGCACAGATCCTACTATTTCAAAACGGTCTGCTTACGGGCAGAAGATCGGCTGGTCCTGATAGATATCAGGATCTGAGACTAGATGTTGATAGCATGACTTATGAAGTATGGCTATCTTTGCTCAATCCCATGTTATTGCTTCTTCTTTTTCAATTAGTCTATGTGGCGGGAGGTATGACATCTTTGCTCATTTTTCTATCTGGTGAAACAGGAATTACTCGAACTTGGTGACAGAATTGGGTATGTGAGTACTGGACTAGGAGATGATCAGATTGGCAGATGTCTCAGGAAAGCTAAGCTCTCAATCTTAAATGAAACGCCCTCAGAACCCCACATATCAACAGAGATTGAAGGCCAATGCAGTATATGTCAGGTTAGTGCAAAATGGCAACAGGACATATGGAGTAATTCTGGAACCTGATTCTACTTCCACACACAGCTCGAAATTTTAAATCCAATCAAAGTTGCAACTTATATATTTACTATCTCTTATGTAGGAAGAGTATGAAGTGGAGGAGGATGTGGGGGAATTGGAATGTGGGCATGCTTATCACTTGCATTGCATAAAGCAATGGCTTGTGCGGAAAAACGCTTGCCCTGTCTGTAAAGCTGAAGCTTCATCTTCTCTATAGGATTTTCTGTGATTACTGATATTTTCCCATTTGTATAGTTTTTACGTTTCATGGACACTGCTTAGTACAAGAGTTTGTTAAATTGTGTGATGCGAGTGCTTTGGCTTTTCAGAAGCTAGCTTTTCCACTGCAATGAAGTGTGAATTTTTTTTTGTCAAATGGGTTTCTTTCTTTCCTTAAGATGTTTGTCCTCCCTGCTGAAGAATCCATGAGCAGCAGAAGAGAGTTTTATTTCATGTTTCGGATTCAAGATTTGAAATTATTTAGATTTTGTATTTGGAGTTCATTTGATCTCATGTTGGGGACTGGAAGAAGATACAATTTGAATTCGCCGATGATGGGATGAATTTCTGATGTTTCTGCATTTTCTTGTGAAGCTCCTTGCTTTAAGCCATGAGGCTGCAAATCCAATTGTTTGTCACCATCATGCTCTCTCAGATTTCCTGCATGCTTTAAAGTCCTTGCCTTTTTCAGTTTTTTGCTAACCTTTTTTACTTTGCGACAGTTCGAGAGTCACAAGATTTGAAGTTCAAACATGTATTACTATGGATTTAGGAGTGTATGTTCGAGGATGAGAAACATCTAATTGCGTTCAAGATTGATTAACCAGAAACGGTTTCACTTTTATCCATGGAAGGGTGATGCATGATATCATGATTTGATATAAGAGAGATAGAAAGAGATAAGAGTTGTAAAAGATTGACCCGTTTTAATACACTAAGAGCAGCACACACCAATTTTTTGGTTTTAATATAACTAGGTTTTAGACTGGTGCATTTATATTCATATTTTAACGATAATGGTCGAGTTAAAAGTCAACAAAATTGAAGATGATAATATGTATGTTTTGTATATAAAAAAAATCACTGAGTATGAAGAATGGATCAATAACTAATGATGTTATTTACTGTAAAAGTTGACACAATAGTAAAGTAATTTCTTTGTTCTATAAAGTCCTACCCCTTTTTGTTTAAGTCCGTTTTCTTAAGGTCTATACGTATCTATTATTCTTTGAATAAGAGGTTGACCCTTCCTCACTCCTTCACCCCACTTTTGGGCCCACACAATTTCTAAATTATCTCACAATCACATTTTCTATCTTATTTTAAAAAACATCAAAACTTCCACTTTCATATTTTTCCCCCTCTCTAATCTCTGTCATGTTCTCTGAAGGAACAGTAATCCTATTTAGTTCACCTTAATCATCTAAATCGAACTTCTTTGTTGTACTGGACTTCATTAAACTTAACTTAGCTTATAATACTGAGTCATTTTTTCTTTCCAATATAGAATTTTTACTAACTAAACTTATTTTTACTTAACTAATTTTTTTGAACTAAATTTATTTTAACTGAGTTGAACTTATATTTATTAAATATTATGTTTTAAGGTGAACCAAACATGACCAAAGAAGGTAGAACATTAGTCTTTATTAGAGAATGGAGGGGGGTATTTACTAACATAATCTAATAAAATAGAACAGGGATACATGATATATTTAGATACAATATAAAAAAATACGATACATCTAATTAAATAGACAATAAATAATGCATAGATTATACATTCAAGTGCTTAATAATTGATTAGTGTATATGAGAAGATTTACAATACAAAAATCTAATTCTTATATGATTGATCTTTATAAAATCTTTCTCATACTCTTTAAAAGTCTATTTTAAAAAGAAATTTATTTATAAAAAAAAATTTCACATAATATATATCATGAGTATCTTCTCATAACCTTATTTAATTAACACTTTACTTGACAAAAAATGATCAGAAAAAAATTATGATCTCGTACCTCGAACTATTTAAGACAAGCTTACGAATAGATTATCTTACATTTAACTTATTACTTATTTATAATAGTAAACTTTTTTATAGCCCTGTCTTAGAATTTATACTAAAAAAGTTACATGCATTTTGTACGGTAAGTTAATTAACTTTAACTAACTTTTAGTGCTCAAACTTATCACAAACTCACTTTATACTCATGTAAATTTTCATGCTACCATTTGTTGTAAATTTTCATCGCAAACTTAACAAATACTCCCTCTGTTTCTTTTTGTTTGTCCTACTTTGATCAAATATGTGAGAGTTTTTTGGTCAAAGTAGGACAAACAAAAAGAAACAGAGGGATTATATATGAAGCATTAAGATGAATTATGTCAAAAATATGAAAGTGTACCAGTAAGAGAAGCCAAATCGAAGAGTGTAAAATTGAGAATTTCCCTTTAATAAAATATAAAATTTATAAACTCCTCCTTTTTATGTATGTTGATTATCTTTAGTACTTTTATTTAATATTAAAATATATCTTTGACTTTAATCTTACACTCAGTCTTTATTTAATAAAATAAAAAAATTCTAAATATCTTACCACCTGAGGCGTCGTATGTTCACGAAACCATTCTCTTTAAGTATATACTAGTTTTAACCCGGGCAATGTCCGGGAGATGTCTAATAATTTTTAAATATTATTTTCAACTAATCCAAATTATTTGAAAGTGATCAAACTCAATCGAATTTAATGTGTATCATAATTTAAACTCGAGCATGCTAGTACATTTATTTTACCTAAACTTGATTGAAATTAAATTGGTTTTGATGATTTTTGATATTTTTTCATTCGCCCGACTTCAATATATTTCTATCTAATGATTTTTTGGCCACATAATTATGAGATGAAATATGAAATTTTTTTATAAATTTAAAAAAACTATTTTATTGGGTGATTAAGGTGTTTGTTAAAAGATTTAGGTTTGTCTTCAATTTCTTACATTTGTGATGTTATTTGAGAAAGTTAATTAAAATGTATATATATTTTTTAAAATGCTAAAAGATTGCATCAGTTTGGTAAATTCAAAGACTATCATTCTTCATTTTGCATCGCAAGAGGTTCTTCAATTAGTTGATTTTTTGTTGAACTATATTGACTGTAAAGGGATTGAATCAATTATTCTTAACATGAACGTAAAGCCGAATATATTGAGTATTATTTATTTTTTTAAAATTTAATTTAATTGAATATTATCTTTAACTCAATTCAATGTTATTTTTAAGAAAATTAATTATTTTATATTTTTAACTGCTAATAGAACAATTAAGTTGCTATTTATGCTATGCTTACTAAATAAATAATTTTTATTTAGCAAGCATATCATATAAATAAGACTAAATTCAATTCTTTAAAAATATTATTTTAATCTTTATCAAGTGCTTATTAGCAAACTGGTCAGTTGGATTCGGGTTAGGTCCATTTGGACATGTTTGCTACTGTTTTGGGTTGAAACCTATTGTCCAATTAATATTAGTTTTTAGTTAACTCGACTAACTCAAAAGTGATAAAATTTAATTGGCTTCGCATCTTAATTAATATTAGGTTTAGTTTAGTATCATTATATCTAATTTGAATTAGATGATTTTTTTTATATATCCAACTCGAGTGGAACTTTAGTATTAAGTAATATTATTTTCTTAGTATTAGATTTACTTACCTCATTGAATCTAAAGTAAATTAGTCACTTCAATCCAAATCACTTTAGTTTAGTACAGCTCATTTATGCCAAATAAAACATGCCCTGAATAGGCAAAATATAAGATTTTTTGCAATTCTAAAAAAAAAACATATCATAAGTGGATCTTGATTCAAAGTATTTTTCGAGGTGAATCTAATGGTGCAAAAATTATAATTTTATGGGATTTGAAATGAAAGTTATAATTGATTATATAATATCATATCAATTTAGTATTTTTAGATAAGGAATGTAATCTTTTATTTAGGATAGAATTATTCTTTTTAATTATTGTTTATTGAATTAAATTATTAATTTTATATACATAATGATGTGGAGCGATGTGGTGTCTTCTTTCGATACTGCTTTATTATCTAGTATAGATAGATATTGATTGATTGATTATATATTATATATCTTTCTCTCTTTCTCTCCTCATCTAAGCTAAAACTAAGCATTCATTTCTCCTAAAATGGCTTCATGAAGTCATTCTTTTCTTGATCTCCCACTCTCTATCTTATTTTCTCTTTCCTATCTCTTGTTCATTTATAGATCATTTTAATACTTTCCCTTTCCTAAGGCCAAAAAATTGGATGTTTCTAGATCCACTCTAATACAACACCATATTCATTCGATCGATGCGGAAGATATTACGTATATAAGTGTTGCTTTCAGCTTTTGGGCAAAACATCGTCAATTATTGATACGTTTGGTTTATGCATGTTTTATTCAACTTGTTCATCATCTGTATGTAGACTTGGCTATGAATGACTATACTTAAACCCTGTTCTTTTGGACTTGATAAATTGCAATTAATCTCAATCCAGTTCAGTTTAGCTCCATTGATTTCAGTTCAGTTTATTTCAGCTCAACTCCATTATTTTAAGTTTGGTCAATTGACTTTATTATTATTATTATTATTATTATTATTATTATTATTATTATTATTATTATTATTTATACTAATATTATAAGTTATATTATTATGACTATTATATTAGGATTGATTATATTAAGTTATGTTATAAAAATTATTATTAGCATAGATTATTTCATTTAATATTAATCACTTCACTTATTTCGTAAAATATAAGTTCATTTAAATTCATTACAGTTCAAATCATTTCAATTTAGTTCAGTTCAACTCCATTAATTTCAGTACACTTTAGTTTATTTGAGTTCAGTTGTATTTACTCCAGATGAATAGAGCCTTACGATGTGTAGGCGGGTACCACAAACACGCTTAAACTCACGGGTTCTGACAGGCTAAAGGCGTATCACCTAATCAAAGATAATCCTAAGTCCTCTAACAACAATAGTTAAAGGAAGTAGGGTCGAATCCACAGAGAGACGAAATTTCTAAATTGATATCTAGCTAAACAGCTACTTCAGACAAGATCAGATAAGAAGCAGCTGAACTACTATGTAGACTAAAGAAAGCAACTAGTTAAAGGTCTACCATGCTTATACCAATCAAAGGATCAAACAACTATCAGAACCTAGGTCAAGAATCAATAGATTAGAGCACGTGTCAAGCTATGGTTAAGTCTCAACGCCCATAATTCAACATACGCCACATGTTCACTAACGTAATCAGAATTACTGATGTGTACTAAGCCTCTGAAAGAAGGACGGATCTGTGCAAACAATACCTCAAGCAATCAATGAAACTCCTCAATAACATTAATTACTCAATAAGAACAAATTACACCATAATCAATCTAATCAAACCCTAGAAACTAATAGCAATTCAAATATGAATCATGGTACAAACATGATTTTCCTTCCTAAAACCCTGGAAATAAGACTACTCACTCATAATTGAATCAACAATGCCGAATCTAATATAAAAACCTAAACTTTGCATCATGAACGAATTAAATAATCAAACTAAGCAAATGAGAATTAAATAGAGAAATTAAGAGTAAAGAATAGTACCAATTGACGGAAAGCAATAACCTTTATTGAAAATAATCCAAGGCTCAATCACCTTTGAAACTAATCTAAAGTGTTTAATCTATGAAAACTATTAAAACTAAACTAAGAACAATGGAAATAAAGTAGAATAAAAGTTGTCTAAAAAATAATGAAGTTAAACTATTTCTATTAACCTCATAAAGCTAAAATAATTCGGAAAACGAGATGTCCGTCGAATCCCGCCCGATCGGATGGGTAAACTGCAATTCTGCATCAACTTGTGAAGGCCGTATCTCTCAAACCAGACGTCCGTTTGGGGCGTGTGACCTATCGTTGGAAAGCTCTTGAAATCTAGATTCCAATCCAGTTTAAATTTCTTTATTATCAATTTTCTATCAATAGTTATGATGAAAATAGTGAACGTGTGTCAGTTTTGACACTTCTTTCACTAAGTCTTTATTTCATTCCAACTCAAAATTGTCCCAAACGGATACATTGTGATCCTGGTGCAAGCTACCTTCATCCTCAATGATTAATAGGCTAGATCTTTGATAATCATGATCAATTTGTATCAAAATAACCTGAAAATCATTGAAACACACAAACAGGGAGTAGTAGAGCACAACTTATGTAAATTCATGCCATTATGCACCTAAATGCTTCAAAAAGAGTTCTAAATGCAATCTAAATGCATCTAAAAACTATATATAAATGTGATACTTCAGGTTCTCCCCTTGTTCTTAGAATGAGACTGCGAGATAACAATATATCTTGATGGGACATAATAGAAGTCGTCAATGAATCTTTAAGGTTAAGATTCATAAATCACATTTTAGGATCAAAAATAAAATTAGGGACAACAATAAGGGGTGGATATACATTTGTTTATGGTTCCACCCCACGTATCCCTAGAGTTTCACTTCAATGAGTGTTAACCATAGATGGACTGGAGGTCGAGGACAAAGATATACTATTATGACGTAGGAGCAATAGTAGCCCTAGAAGGCCTACACTAATGAATTTCTCATAAGCATGTTCATTATTTTACATTAATTCAAATAACAATATTAATACAAATAATAATAACAAATAGACTCTTTAATCACACGAATATACTTTTTTAGGCCAAAGTAAAAATAAAGTTAGTTTAGGTGCCTAGCATAATAGGTCCAACTGTCAAGAAATTATTTGTTTGAAAAGGTGATGAATTTAAAAGTCATGATTAAACAGTCAAAAATGCAAATAACAACTAAGTACTCATTTTTGGTGCTTAGGAATGTGTATATAGGCCAAGGTGAAAGCAAGAAGAAGATTCATGAATTGATCTTTAGATATTTGTGTACGATGTGTTTGTGGAGAGAAATTAAGAAAGGAATTTGTTTGAGATTTGTTGTGAGGGTTTGAGATTTATTTTTGATGTTTTTGCCTTGGTTTCTTGCCTTTTGCTCGTTTGCCAAGGATTTTATTAGGTGTATGATCCGGCTTCGAAAAAGAAGAAGGATTTCGGACGCTAACTAAAGTAGTGCGCGTGAAGGACACACTACAGAGATTTAGGTCAATTTAGCATAATTTCAAATAACATTTCTTTAGCCTAAAATAGGGGAATACTCTTATAATAATGATAATGAATATAGTAGGAGAAACAGATTGTGCATATTACAGATGGAATTGCATAGACTAAACCAAAGTCTTCAAGTGAAGTTCCTCTCCACCACCACTGTATCTCTTTGGACTATTAGGTCAAATACTGAACACTTCATAATTTAGAAAGGGGAAGCTTTAGATTAAGGTTGGGAGAAGACAAAAAAGAGGAGAAAAGAGGGAGAGGGGAGTGCAATAGTGTAACAAGTGCCTCTCCCTGTTAGGGTTTTATTTTAATACCGCAAGTGAATGGTGTCGTTGCACTAACGGGTCGAACTCAGTGAGGTGCAAGATTAAACACTAGATGACTCTAGATTATGGAATAGCTACATAATTCTATAACGATGGTAAGGTCTATTAAACTAATTTCTAAACTAATAAGTAGAATAAAATAATGATAAATACTATGATAATAAAGTAATAAGATTGAGCATTACCACTAACATGAATTGACCAAACACAACTTACGTTCCAGTTAATGAATCGAACCTTAGGCGAGATGACATTCCTTCAAATAAGAACTACCTTAAGACCACTTTTGTGACTACAAAAGGCCTAACTAATATGCAAGCTTCCTATTTTCATGGCTAACATACAAAATTAGATGCATTAAGAATCAAAGCCAATGAAATTCTCGATCTCGATTCTCACTATTTTCATGTGCGAATCTCAACCAATGATAAGTAAAACTAGATTGAACCCCAATTTCCGTTGATGAATTCAATCAACAATATAACAAATTGCTACAATGAAATCCCAATTTCAATTCCAACTTTCATTGATAATAAAAACTAGGGCAAAACAATGATGCAAATTGACAATGAAAACAAACTTATCAAACCCTAATTGAACGATTCAATAACATGGAATTAACAGAAAGCGATCAATTCATGCTAGGGCTCAACTCAATCCTAGAATTAGAACTACTCACTAATCATGGTAGCAACGATAAGCATAATCAAAGACATAATTGAGAAATAGCAGAAGTGAAAAGAGAAATCAAACTTGAATTTAATTGATGAATCTGAAGTCTTCAATCTTCAAAAGTAAATAATAACAAAGTAATTGAGATGGAAACTAAGAGTGTTTTTGTCTAAACTATGAACGAAAAACTGAGTAATTAGGAATAGGTTACAATTGCTAATCAAAACCTATTTATACTCTACAAAAATAACTAAAGAAAAAGTCCGTAAAAAGATAGAAATTCGTCATATCGGGTCAAACCCGATCGGGCCCAAGTCAAATTCGATCGGATCCTGGCAAATCACCAAAACTGCAATCTTCGAATATCAACCCGATCGGGTCAGGTATGAACCTGATCGGGTTCAAGTCAAACGGGTCCAAATAAGCATCCAAATGCACCCAAATGAACTCGAATGCGATCCTAAAACTCCAACGATCATCTCCATGCTCTAGATTGGTTCATTCCACCTCCAAATAGCTCTAATATCCCTGGAATTACTCAAAAGACACAAAACTGCAAACAAGAGTAAAATCTAGCGGAATATAGCAAAACCATGCATGAAATGTAACGTTTTAGTAATGAAATGGGGGTCAAACATGGTAAAATATCAACACAACAAATTCCCCCAAGCTGAACTATTGCTTGTCCTCAAGCAAAGTATGATGTGGATACAAATACGATTGCTTCACCCCTAAGATAAGAGTTAAGGCTCAAAAAGTTTCAATATTCAAATCGCTCAAGTAGGCAAGTTTCAAGCTCCACTAGTCAAATCACTCCAACCACCAATCACCCAAGCAAATAGTCAAAAGCAACTGCCTCACATGACATACAAGTCTCGAATAGGTGCTCACAAGGGTGTCGCTCCTCTCATTTTATGGCAGGCATAATATGTGCCCGAACACTCACCAAGCCAACCATAATATCCCTTCCCAACTCACACTCTCATGTATTTAGGGGGTGCAATATCGCTCAACCTGTCAAGTCGACTCAATAGCAAATATACTCTTTAACTTTGGAAAATTGACTCGACATCAATCCAATAAGCAATTAAACACATGCTCCAGAGAGGTCTTTTAGAGGTTGTAATGGGGCTCGGGATAAAGGTAGGGAAATATTTAGGAATTGTGGTGCAAAAGCCATGAGAGGGGGAGTATAAAACACTAGTAACAAGACCAATGTGGTCTAACCAACTCCCATGGCATCAACGACAAAACCAAAACAAACCCATCTATATAATGTCATAAAGTAACCAAGCAACCATTTCATTAAGAACACGATTCTCATATTTGCTTCAATGTAGTGCTAAGAAAGAACATAGAAAATTTTTCAATTTGTATTCGCACTTTTTTTTCATATATCATCATTTTTTTCCTTTTCTTTTCATTTCTTTATCCCTTTTTTTTGTTTCAAACTCCTTGAACCAACATGTTATTTCCAACTCATCCCTACGATCAATCATACAACCCAAAACCAACCTAACAAATGCTCCCCCAAGCTAGGCTTGGGAAAAATAACTAATGTAGAGGCCATAGGCTAGTAATGTGGCTTAGTAATGATAACTGGTCATTAGGCTCAGCGGGGCTAAGAGGGAATATAATACATAACAAAGAGAACTCTGTGGCTCAAGAATCAAACAAGAGAAACGCCTCTATCACAGCAACTATCCAAAAGTTATCAGAAATCAATGAGTACATCGCCAAAGTCAAGATCAAAATGCTACGAGGAACTAACACACAAGAATAGACTGGATAAAGAATGAATCCATGCCATGAATAAGGCCTCACAGTCTAACTTAATCGAGTATGTAGTCAAAGTGAGCGTTTTATCATCAAAATCCGCTCATGGTCAAGGTAATCAAAGGTCAGATCACAACATCACAATCCAAATGCCCAACTATCCACATAAAGAATCAAAATCATCATTTATACATCATAGGGCACAGGGAAGCGATCAATCCAATCCAACATCATCAGCAAAAAAATTTTGTGTTTTTTTTCAATGCATGCAGAAATAGTCCTAAGCTATATGCATGACTCGACAATGCATGAAATGAAATGAAATAACTAAATATGCAGAATCAAATAAAAATAAAATGTGTACCTCTCTGAGTAAATGTACATGGGCAGTGATCAAGTCTCCCCCAAGCCAGTCCAAGCACTATCCTTAGTGCTTGTCAGAAGATCACGAATGGTCACTGGCCATCATAGTCATAAGTACCATCACAGGCGAGAGGAAGGTGTTGTAAACATAGAGAGAAGGTGGGGTTAAGAGGGAGGAAAGTGGAGAGAAAAGTGATGGAAAGAGAAAAGAAAGTGGGGAACGAGAGAGGACGGAGAAACAGAAGTTCATACTTTCTTGGCTATCCCTTTTTTTTCGGGAAAAAAACTTTTGGTTTTTTTTCGGAAGATTTTTTTTGGCCCAATCGGTTCCTATTTCGATCATAAGAAAACTGAAATTCTGGACATGAACCCAATCGGGTTTTGATGGCGCTGATCGGGTTGAGCTCTGTAAAATGTTTCTACCTCTCTGCACGGTTTTTCGCGAAGGTGAACCCGATCGGGTTGAGTTTGGCCCCGATCAGGTTGTTCTCTTTTCGAAGGTGAACCCGACCGGGTTGACATGGCCCCGATCAGGTTATGCTCTGTAAAAAGTTACTGCCTCCCAATTATGTATTTTAGGCACCCAAACCCGATCGGGTTGTCTTTGGCCCCGATCGGGTTTGCCTAGTTTTGCTCGTTTTTCCTCCAAATCCGCTCAGATTCACTCTCCCCTTTGCCTATTTTTCACATTTGTTGCATCAAACTTGATTGGGTGTTCAGTAACCCAACCAAGTTGCTATCAAAACTCGTCAATTCACATGTTTAATTCCCTGCACACTATTTTCTCTCACACGAACAAATTAGATCACTCTCTCACATACACTCCAAAAGATACAAAAGTAAGGGGAAAGATAAGAGAAAGAAAAGACTACCTACAAAGCTTGGGTTGCCTCCAAAGAAGCGCTCGTTTAGAGTCAATGAGCTCGGCTTTCATTCTAATCAATCGGCATCTGAAGGGCGAGAGAGGCAAAGCTCTTGCTTACTCTCCTTATGAAATTCACCTCTCCTTACTTGCTTATCCGAACATTTCTCAAGCCACTTCTTGCACCATTTCTGGCCAAAGTTTACATCGGGGGGTTTAGAGTACCCCTTAGCCATGATATCCATCTGTAGCACCATTGGCGGTGGATCAGGGGCCTTGTCTTCCCCTTTCTCCACAACATCAATTCCATTGCAAGTATCTCCCAAAGAGGGAGCTTTTGGTGTTGTATGGAGCTCAAATTCTACCTTGCTTTCACCCACAGTCAGAGATAATTTGCCACTCTTCACATTAATTAAAGCTCATGCGGTG
This sequence comes from Patellifolia procumbens, assembly GCA_947645195.1. Lineage (NCBI taxonomy): Eukaryota > Viridiplantae > Streptophyta > Magnoliopsida > Caryophyllales > Amaranthaceae > Patellifolia > Patellifolia procumbens. Next base: position 887,775 of record CANSGD010000290.1, read on the forward strand.
GCAAGACATGGTCGACCAAGTATGATTGGGGTCTTCACATCATCTGGCATCTCCAAGACAAAGAAGTCGCAAGGGATAGTAAGCTCACCAACTTGGAGGGGTACATTCTCCACAACACCTAAAGGGTATCTGACAGACCGATCAGCTAACTGTAGGGAGACACGAGTGGGGCTTAGAGCCAAATTCAGTTTCTGGAATATTTTATTAGGCTTAATGCTAACACTAGCCCCAAGATCACAAAGTGCCCTTTCGATTTCCACATCTCCTATGGAGCAAGGAATAGAAAAACTTCCAGGATCGCCCAATTTAGGAGGGAGATGATTCAGTAGTATGGCACTACACTCCTTAGATAGCTCCACTGTAGAGGCTTCTTGAGTGTTCTTCTTCTTACTCGACACAAGCTGCTTTAAGAACTTAGCGTAGGCAGGAATTTCAGCAATTGCCTCAAGAAAAGGGATGTTGAGATGCATTCCGTTCAATAACTCCAAGCACTTGACATATTTCTTCTCAATTCAAGCCTTGGCCAAACGATGAGGGAAATGTGTCGGCTCCACATATTCTCTAGTTGGCTTCGATTGTTCTTTCTTAACTTCTTTCATGACATCTTCCTTAGCAACCACATCATTCAAACCCTCAGAATTCTTTTCTAGTTCCTTCAAAGTCTTCCCACATCTCAAGGTGATTGCACTAACATTTTGGTGACCCTTTGGATTCAGTTCTGGTTGCCCCGAAAATTGGGGTGGTGCCCTCTCAAGTTGGGCAATCTGTTGGTTCACGTTGGACATTTGCTGAGCTAGCTGTGCAATTTGAGTGTCAACTATTTTATTGTGGGCATCTATTCTATCAAACTTTTTGTTGGTCTCCTATGAATTAGCAAGCAACTTTTCTAATAAAGTATTAGTGTAAAATTTCTGAGGAGGTGGTTGAGAAGATTGACCTTGTGGCTTTTGCTGAAAACCTGGAGGATTATAGTGTCGTCGTGCTTGATTTTGATTGTTGGTCCAAGAAAAGTTCTCATGATTCCTCCAACCAGGGTTGTAGGTATTTGAGTATGGGTCGTTCATAAGTCTAACATTACCATATAGAGCATTGACTTGCTCTTGTTCCATGATACTCATTTCAGCAGACCTAGTAGCATTGTTCCCTCGTAAAACATTCATCTCCGCACTAGCACCACCAGACATGTGCTTGATCTGCTGAGTCAATGCATCAACCTTATTTGATAGAGAAGTTATCACATCGACCTTATTTCTGCCTCCTTTCTTAGTTGATGACATTTCACTGAACCAATGATAGCTGTTAGCGGCCATCTCTTCGATCAACTCTAGGGCTTGTTCAGCAGTCTTAGCCATTAGTGCACCTCCAGAAGCAACATCAATAGAAGTACGGTCCTCATTAGCTAAACCATTATAGAATGTCTGAATGATAAGCCAATTAGGGATCTCATGATGTGGGCACTGCCTCTCCAAGTTTTTGTACCTCTCCCAAGCTTCATAAAGTGTTTCACCATCCATTTGAGTGAATGATGTGATTGCATTTCGCAGCTTGGCAGTTTTCCCTGGTGGGAAATATTTGCTGCAGAAAGCAGTGGCTAAGGCATTCCAGTTGGTGAACTTATTAGCTTTTTGTTTCTTCAACCACTCCTTCGCATTATCCCTTAATGAGTAAGGGAATAAACGAAGTCGAACTGCTTCTTCAGAGGCCCCATTTATTTTCATTGTATCACACTTCTCCAGAAAAGAATTGATGTGGTCATTTGGATTCTCTGCGGGATTTCTACTGAACTAATCTTGTTTAATGAACTGAATCAGCCCGATCTTGATCTTAAAATTGTTGGCCTCTACAGCAGGCCTGGCAATACTAGATGTTGATGTAACACCAGACATATTATAGTCTCTAAGAGGACGAGCCATTGTCTCTCTTTGATTGTCCTCTAACTGCTTTTTTCTTCTTTCTGCGTTGCGCCTTCTTGCTGTGGCTTCGATTTCAGGGTCAAAATATAGATTATCTACTGATCTCGAGCGCCTGTGCATTCAGATTCAACTACTAGAAGAGAAAAGTTAAACAACCAAAGGAAAAGAAAAACAAAGGGAAAAGGTGTAGTCTACTAAATCTAAAATTAAATTAATTCTAATTCGTAGCCTCCCCGGTAACGGCGCCAAAAACTTGTTAGGGTTTTATTTTAATGCCGCAAGTGAACGGTGTCATAGCACTAACAGGTCGAATTCAGGAGGTGCAAGATTAAACACTAGATGACTCAAGACTATGGAATAGCTACACAATTCTATAACGATTGTAAGGTCTATTAAACTAATTTCTAAACTAATAAGTAGAATAAAATGATGATAAATACTATGATAACAAAGTACTAAGATTGAGCGTCACCACTAACATGAATTGACCAAACACAACTTACGTTCCAGTTAATGAATCGAACCTTAGGCGAGATGACATTCCTTCAAATAAGAACTACCTTAAGACCACTTTCGTGACTACAAAAGGCCTAACTAATATGCATGCTTCCTGTTTTCATGGCTAACATACAAAATTAGATACATTAAACATCAATGTCAATGAAATTCTCGATCTCGATTCTCACTATTTTCATGTGCGAATCTCAACCAATGATAAGTTAAACTAGATTGAACCCCAACTTCCGTTGATGAATTCAATCGACAAGATAACAAATTGCTACAATGAAATCCCAATTTCAATTCCAACTTTCATTGATAATAAAAACTAGGGCAAAACAATGATGCAAAATGACAATGAAAACAAACTTATCAAACCCTAATTGAACGATTCAATAACATGGAATTAATAGAAATAAAGCGATCAATTCATGCTAGGGCTCAACTCAATCCTAGAATTAGAACTATTCACTAATCATGGTGATAACAACGATAAGCATAATCAAAGACATAATTGAGAAATAGCAAAAGAGAAAAGAGAAATCAAACTTGAATTTAATTGATGAATCCGAAGTCTTCAATCTTCAAAAGTAAATAATAACAAAGTAATTGAGATGGAAACTAAGAGTGTTTTTGTCTAAACTATGAATGAAAAATTGAGTAATTAGGAATAGGTTACAATTGCTAATCAAAACCTATTTATACTCTACAAAAATAAATAAAGAAAAAGTTCGTAAAAAGATAGAAATTCGTCATATCGGGTCAAACCCGATCGGGCCCAAGTCAAATTCGATCGGGTCCAGGCAAATCACCAAAACTGCAATCTTCGAATATCAACCCGATCGGGTCAGGTATGAACCTGATCGGGTTCAAGTCAAAAGGGTCCAAATAAGCATCCAAATGCACCCAAATGAACTCGAATGCGATCCTAAAACTCCAACGATCATCTCCATGCTCCAGAATGGTTCATTCCACCTCCAAATAGCTCTAATGTCCCTGAAATAACTCAAAAGACACAAAACTACAAACAAGAGTAAAATCTAGCGGAATATAGCGAAACCATGCATGAAATGTAACGTTTTAGTAATGAAATGGGGGTCAAAACAAAGTAAATTATCAACACAACACTCCCCTATCTCCTTCTTTTAGTCTTCTTCTTCTACTCTAATTGCAATTCTAATATCTCAGAACTCTAGACTACGTTTCCCTAAAACTCAATCATAACTGTTATGTATTACCAATTGGTTAAAATGAGTAAAGCAAGAACATAATATTTTTTTAAATTATATCATAATTGGTTTCTATCAAAATCTTATCAGCATCCAAAAACATTTTAGCAACAACTCATTTAAAATATTTTTATTTTATTATTAAACTATCATCTCATAACAACATACTTGATCAAAGGACACCTACTTCACCAACACCTACCATTACTAGGCGCGTGTAGATCACGTGCCCCACTTTCACCCTAGACGCATGTACATATAACTAAGATGTTGCGAAGGCTCATGATTGATATTCACGGGCCCAGAATCATGCTTATAGTTTTTCTTTGGGAAAATGAGTATGCTGACAAAAATACTAATAACTAAATATTTAGTTAAACAACAAAAACCACAGAAAAAGATAGAATTACATTACATACTCAACCGTATCAAAAAACATAGAAACATAAATAATAGTATCAATAGTAAATTAACTCAAAGAAAAATAATCTAAACTTAAACAATACCCCCGCCCCTCGTAGGTCTATGTCACAAAATGCTATCCCAGTAAGTTGCAGGCCTCTGGCCTCCCACTTCATTAAGCAGAGAGGTGTCAAACGTGTCGTGTCTTGTAGTGTCATGTTCGTATTTAGTCTCATGTTCATTTCGTGTTGTTAATAAAATTTATCAAAAACTATGTAAAAAATAGGAGAATTGAATACTATGAGAAATTGATCTAAATGGGTGATGTTCGTGTTAATTTCGTGTCGTGTTAGGTCGTGTTCGTGTTTTCCCTCTATAACTTGTATTAGTGTCGTATCGGTTTTGGTCGTGTTGTCGTGTCGTGTTAGAGTGTGACAACTTAGTTTTGACAGTTCCTCCAACCAAACCTCTGCTGCAGCTAGCATTGTCCTCCGTACTTCTACTAGGGACATCATCAAATAAAGGTATAGATTACAACTAAGGATGTCCTCTCCTCTGATTGCCAAAGTAACATCCCTCTGCAGCAGGCTAATTCAGAGAGAAGGAGAAAATCTCACTGTCATCAATGTGTTGAAAGGCCATTTCCAAGCTCCTTGGTGTATTCAGACACTCATCGACGACATTCGCCACCTTCTCATCCCCTTCGGCTCCACCTCAATACATCATACTTTTAGGGAGTTAATGCGGTTACGGACTACCTTCCAAACTAAGGTCATCACATTGCTACACAAAGCCAAGTGTTCAATGTCTTCGACAACCATATACTTTATCGTCTTTCTCTTTTAGATAGTCTCAAGATCACCCTTGAGAGAAGGATTCCCAAGATTTTTCCTGTACCTTAATATTTTTTTAAAAGTCTAAACTATCCACTTCCACCTAGAATAATAATCTCCCCATTGCCACCCCTCCCCTATCATTTTCTTCCCACCTATTCTCTCCCCTTTACACCACTCTCCTTCCTCTTCCTCCTATTCATCCCCTCCCCAACCCTCATGAACCCTTCCCTTCCTCTTCCTCTTCCTCTTCCTCCTAGCCACCCCAAAACCAGCCCCCACCCTCTCTCCTTCCTCTTTCTCCCACACTTTTAATTTCTCTATTCACTTCTCTAGACATTGACGTTCCTCTCTGGCGATTTTTTCTCTTCAACTACTTCTCCTTCTCCTTCCTCATTGAAACTCTAAGAGATTGTGTTAAGGGAGTAATAATCAGATTTATAAGACTTGGTTTTTGGCTGAAAACTCAGTTTTTCTGTTTTACATTCTATTATTTTTTTCTTGAAGTTTGTTATGGTTGTTAGTCTGTTAGACAAGTTGTTAGACAAGTTGTTGAGCTTGAGCTATAAGTAGTTGTGTTGAGGATTGTAAAGGCATTTGAAAAAACTAATAAAACCTCTTATCTTATCTCTCTCCCTCTCTTTCTCTTTCTCTTTTTCTGTAACTCTGTCAAGAAAATCTGCAGAACTTTGAGCCTGCAACATTGGTATCATAGCCATTATCACTAGTAGAAAAACACTTAATTGCGGCTATTAATTTGAGGCGTTTTGTTCCAATAGCATCAAAAACGTCAATTTGATTTTTTTTTTATTAAACAAAGCCAATATTTGAGGCATTACTCTTCTAAAACGCCTCAGATTTGTGTTATGCATGCGGCGTCTTAAAACGAAACGCCTCAACCGAAGCGTTCACCAAATAAAGTAAACACAACTACATACACAAGTTGCCTTTTCATTTCACACACCCAAATTTTCGTACCCTAAAAACTTACATCAGGATGGTTCGTCAATCTCTTCACGTTACCTTCCAATTCGAATGAGTCTGGAAATTTTGCGATCTTGAAGCACACTACTGGCTAGTCATGTAAGTTTTCATCTTAATTTCATAAAATTATCGTTTTTTTAGTCTTCAAATCGTTTTGATGGTATGGGTATGCTGAGAAATTGGTGGATGAATTTGAGGAATATGTGAGGTTGATTTCGATTTAGCAGTAATTTTAATCTATGTATCATATTTGTTAATGTTTGAATTCTTGAGTTGAAGCCAGTAATTGGGATTCTTTTTTTATCCAGTAATTTTACTCTATCTCCACCGATTTTTTGTGATGGTCGACTTCTGTTTAGATTGTGAGAATCCGTTTAATTCTTTTTGGTGAGTATGATATTGTTCAGTTGCGTAATTGTTTTGTTCATGTTCAATACTCGATCTTTAATCAGCAATGTAGTCCCCAATGGCTCTGTGGCTCTGTTTGATATTGTTCAGTTTCACCAGTGGCGTTGATGGCTCTATATAATAGTCCCCACTGACACTTCCATAACCCCTCTGCCCATTCCTACTTCCTCTTGTTCCTTGCCCACAATCCTGCATTCCCTAATTATATTATAAACTTCATCACCCAAAAATCTAACTGCCCACTACATTTTAATAAAAATGTTTCAAACTTTTGATACCCATTATCTACTCACTTATAATCAATCAAAATTTCAGCTTACTTTTCAAATTTTGCTAGTGTATTGACATTTACTGATTCCTTAATTTGGTCAATTTTCAACTACTGGTTTTTGAGTGACTAGCTGCAATTATTCAAGAATTTCAGCTTTGAATACATGGTTTCAAAGAAGAAGTATATTTACACCATTGATGACGATTGCTTAGTAAATCATAGAAGATAACTTTCTTGGAATGAATTGATTGATGGATTTTGTTGTGCGTCTTTTTAAGGTTTTGTCATCTGGCTTGGGTTGATTTTATTGGATCTTGATGTGTTTTGGAGTTCGTTGTGATTTGATTTTCTCGGTAAATGCATTATTTATCATGTAGGCTAATGCAAATGTATTCCATTAATGTAGTTATGATAGTTTCCCTCTGCCTCGAATGATATGGCTTTTGAATCTTTTAATTTCAATCTTTATCCTAATTTGTATTGAACACATTATTGATCACTCTTTGCAATAATGGATTCTCCAATTTTACTCATAGCATTAATAGAAAGCTTAATAAGTGCACCATTTGGTTCTCATTGCTCACGAACGCGTTATTGGTTACCTCACTAATGTAGTTTGCTTACATCAAACCAGTCCTTGTAAACAACTCTTTAGGTGTATTATATAAGTTAGATAGATAACAGTCGAGATTCTTCGAGTTGACCTCGATATGATATACTCCTCTCCTTGTATATTATAGTTTGTGCCATTGTTGTTGAATAAATCTAAGAGTCCTGCAAAAAGTAAGATGAGATGGTTGACATAGCATAATTCAAATCAGTATTCCCCCTTTTCAAATCTGTTGAGATGTCAATGGCTTGATATTAGGTATACAATAATGTCTTGAGTATCTATCGATTAAATTTAGATTTGAATGTGATTGGAAATGTCATTTCCTGTACTTGGGTCTTTCACCAAATAGCCACTGAACTTTGTCTATTTCATATTTCTATCAATCACCGAGTAAATCTTTAGGCTATATGCTTCATTAAGCTTGTTTTGTTTTGATATTTGGCTAGTGCTTTGCTTCATTTCGAAAGCCCTTACATGCTCCTTAAGGGGTGGAAACGTCTCCTACATGACCTGATAGGACGTGAAGGTCCTTTCCTTGAGACAATATGCATCCCTTGTGGAAGTGCCTATGCATTTGAATGGTTGGATCCCATTTAGTCGGAAGAGCTCTGCCCAATAAGGCAACTACTATGGATGAAGCTTGGAAGCACATCAACCCCACAGAAACGTAGGATCTGGAAGTCAAGGTATTAAACTTGTAAGCCTACTATTATACTACTGTTTAGACTTCGACAATCATACAGAGTGTATAAATTTACGATGAGACGAACTAAATGTGTAACCTTTTTAAACTAGATGCTCTCTTCTGTGGAGATTCTGAAGTGCAGCAACTCCTCCATATATTCAGGTCTGCTGCACACCCATATTTAACTATTCTCTTTCTCTCTGCATGTTGTAACTAATTGGGTGAGTTAGAAAGCTGATATTTAGAAAGCTCTAGAGGTTTCAGATGTGTTTGGGCTTCGGTAAATTTGTCAAACTTCTTACAAAATCAGGGGGGCTAAGCCTGGGGTGTTTTGTCAGGTTTGATGCTGACTTTTGGAACTGTGAATGCCTTCTCTAAGGTGTAGGCTGGCTTTTTTAAGATTATGTGTTGTGCAGCACTATTTACTCTCATTTGGCTTTAAATTCTGTGCTATTCTGGTATACCAGGTCATTTGGCTTTCATGTTTTGCATATGTACGCTTTGCCTTACAACTGGTCTTGCTCTGAGGCAGTCGGGTTTGTGTCTTTAATTTTATTCATCTAGTAGCAATCCTTTTTTTTTTTGGTTCTCTCATTTACATAATGCTGATGTTTAACATATCTTTGGCTGTTCATGTGCAGAAACATTTAAACAAACAACATCAGCAAGTAGAGTGATAAAGCTCAAGAAGCATCATGAAGCAAGTAGATGGGATGTTTATACGTTCTTTTTATAAGTCTTGTTTAGATTAATTGTTACAGTAATCTCTTTAAAATGAGATTGTTTCTAGTAATCTTTCAAAAGTAACTCTTAAGTTTGGTGTTCATTTTTATAAGAACCTTGTAGCATTGTATAAAATTTTGGGTCATTTATGTATATGTTATGAATTTTTTTATGTTGAGATTATTTCTTGTCTTGTTCTATATAGCACATTACCCACAAAAAAAACAGAAAAAAACCTATTTGAGGCGTTAATAGAATAAATGCCTCAAATAGAGGAGTAATTTGAGGGTTTTTTTTATAAAATGCGCCTCAAATAACTCCTCTATTTGAGGCGTTTTTGGAATAAACGCCTCAAATAGCAAGTTATTTGAGGCGCCTCAAATGTATTATCTATTTGCGGCCCCCTCATTTGAGGCACCCTAAAAAAAGCCTCAAATAGCCCATTTTTAGATGCCTCAAATAGATGTTTTTCTACTAGTGTATGTTGCTCTACTCTGATTAAGTCTGTCATTGTTGTCTTCAAGCAAACATTGGAAAATCTCAGCAACTATAATTTTGGCACCCATTTCTAAGGCGATTACAAATAAGTTCTCAGCAATGGAAGCACAATTGAAAACTCTTGAAAGAAAAAGGGAGGAGCAAGCAAATAATATGCAACTATATTGATGCAGATGGTGAAAGAATTGAAAGATGGCAGTTCACCCAAGAACTTTTCTAATGAAGTCAATTCCACCAGACTTCAAGGTATGAACCCTAAGCTTGCATTCCCTACTTTTGATGGAACAAACCCAAGAAATTGGATCAAGAAGTGCAGTAGGTAATTTTCTCTTTGCAAAACAACTGATGCGTGTAAAGTAAATCTTGCATCTTTACACATGATTGATAAGGCTGACAACTGGGTTATAAGCTACTTAGCTGTGAGAAAGCATGTAGAATGGGAAGATTTTATAATTGATCTAACAGCAATATTTAAAGATGAAAAGAGTTGCAACATAGTGGAAATTTGTAATAAATTTGTGCAGACAGATTCTCGAGAGGATTATGTGGATGAGTTTGAGAATTTGAGATTTGTACTAATGCGGAATGGGCATGTTTTACCTGATGTCTATCTGCTTGATAGCTTTGTGGGAGGGCTGAAGTCAACAATCAAACCATTTGTTAAGGCATTTAATCCTACAACTATGGTTGATGCAATCAGATATGCAGGCTTCAGGAGGAACAATTGACATCATGTTTCTCTAGAAATTTTTCTAAAACAACTACTCCATATTTTAACCCAAAACCACTACAATTTGTGCCATTCAATGCCAATGCTAATAAACCTTCATTATTACAAACGCCTACAGAAAAAACATCTCAAAACCTTGTTAAATTTCAAGCCAAACCCTTTAAACACATATCAGCCGATATTAGGGCCCAGAAAATTGCTAAGGGACTTTGTTATTATTGTGACCAAAAGTTTGAAAGACGTCATAAATGTCAATTCAAGGAACCTCAAATGTTTAGAGTAGAAATTTGAAATGAAGAGTTAGAGGGGAATGAAACTGACAGTGATAAAAGCTTGGAAGAACTGATTGAACCATGCATATCTGTCAGTGCTTTATCTAGTAATCATAGTGGATTAAATGAGAGTTGTAGGATTAGCAAAAGGAAAACCAATTCACATCCTTATTTACTCAGGTAACACTCACAATTTTCTTGATTCTTCATTAGCAAGCAGTTTGGGGTGTGAAGTGGAGGAAATTGAGCCACAGACAGTGACTGTAGTTGATGGCAATCATATTAATTGTCTGCATAGGTGCCGGGGGTTTAAGTGGAGCATCAACAAAGAAGAGTTTGAGGCTGATGTGATGATGAATTCTTTAGGGGGGTTTGATATGGTGTTAGGAGTTCAATGGTTGAGTACGTTAGGAAATATTATATGGGATTTTAAGGAGTTGTTGATGACTTTTGAGTTCAAGGGTGTACAAACTTCTTTGAAGGGAATTCCCCCAAAAAGATTGAAAGTAACTAAAGGCAAAATCAGCAACAAGCTTTTGGAAAATGCTGCACAGTTGTGTTTATTACAAGTAAGGCACATTCACTCAGAAGTCGAGGACAATAAGGAATCAAATAAAGAAGAATTGCCAGAAGAGCTGTTGAAGTTAAAAGGAAAATATAAAGATGTTTTTGAAGATCCTACTGAACTACCTCTTAATATAGGGACATTTGATCACAAAATTCCTTTGAAGCCAGGAGCAGGACCTGTCAATATCAGACCCTATAGGTATCCATTGAAACACAGGGATGTGATTGAGCAGTTAGTTCAAGAAATGTTGGATAGGGGTATTATTCAGCATAGCAGCAGCCCTTTCGCTTCCCCAGTGGTGTTAGCTGGCAAAAAGGATGGGATATGGAGATTATGTGTCGATTTTAGGGAGTTATTTGAGAAAACTGTGAAGGATAAGTTTTCCATACCGGTAGTGGAGGAGTTAATTGATGAGCTAGCAGGAGCTACAATATTCACAAAATTGGATTTGAGGGCTGGATACCATCAATTACGGGTGCATAGTGATGATGTATTCAAGACTACCTTCAAGATTCATACAGGGCATTTTGAGTTCCTTGTTATGCCTTTTAGGTTAATAAATGCTCCAGCTTCCTTTAAATATTGGATGAATCAGGTTTTTAAACCGTTACTAAGAAAGTGTGTTCTTGTCTTTTTGATGATATTTTAATTTACAGCACAAATAGAGAACACTGGAGGCATATGGATTTGGTGTTGTCCTTGATAAGGCAAAACAAAATGTCAGTAAAGGAGAGCAAATGCTCATTTGCTCAAGATAAGGTTGAATACCTTGGTCACTTGATCTATGCAAATGGGGTTGAAACTGACAAGAAAAGGATTGAAGCAGTAGCTACATGGCCAATACCTACAACAATCAAGGAGCTGAGAAGTTTCTTAGGTTTGACAGGCTACTACAGAAAATTTGTGCAGAACTATGCTATAATTTGCAGATCATTACATAATCAATTGAAGAAGGGTGGTTTTGTGTGGAATGAGAAGGCTCAGCCAGCATTTGTGACACTTAAGGAGTTCTTGGTTTCTTCCCCAGTTCTAGCTGTACCAGATTTCTCAAAGACTTTCATTGTTGAAACTGATGCATCTAACATGGGAATAGGTTATGTGTTAATGTAAGAAGGTCATCCTTTGGCTTATATCAGTAAATCTCTGTGTACCAAATGGCAGAGGTTGTCTGTATACGAAAAGGAGTTATTGGCCATAGTGTTTGCGGTTCAAAAATGGGAGCAATACTTAACTTGGAACCCCTTCTTAATCAGAACAGATCAAAAAAGTTTAAAATGGTTATTGCAGCAGAAGATTTCAACTCCTTTTCAGTAGTTTTGGTTGTCCAAGCTGATGGGTTACGACTATGAGATACAGTATAGGAGTGGGCGTGAGAATATGGCTGCAGATGCTCTATCTAGAGTGCAAGGGGCAGAGTTGTTACTGATGGCAATCTCAGTTATATCAATTGACTTAGTCGGACCAGTGAAGAACAGTTATCATCTGGATTACAATCTGATATCAATCATTGAAGAACTTCAAGACTTGGATAATTTTTGTGGATTTGAACTGAAAGGGGGATTACTCATGAAGAAGGGGAGAATAGTCGTGGGACCTGACAATCAATTGAGGACCAAGTTAATGCAATGGCACCATTCTTCACCTGAAGGTGGTCATTCTGGCAGAGAATTAACATTAAAAAGACTGAAAAGTGTGTTTTACTGGAAAGGTATAAGCTTAGAGGTGAGGAGATTTATCAGAGAATGTAAGGTTTGTCAAGCCTCCAAACGACGGTGCTGCAAAACCCGGACTGCTACAGCCTTTACCTATTCCAGAAGAAGTGTGGTATGATATATCCATGGATTTCGTGGCTGGTTTGCGTATGTCCAATGGTAAAAGTGTCATTTTTGTGGTAGTGGACAGATTGAGCAAATATGCTCATTTTATGGCTATGGCACACCCTTTTTCTACTATCCAAGTAGCTCAATCCTACTTAGACAATGTATTCAAGCTATATGGCTGGCCAAAGAGCATTGTAAGTGATAGAGACTCGGTATTCTTAAGCACTTTTTGGAAAGGGTTGTTCTCAATCTATGGCACTGAGTTTAACATGTCAACAACATATCACCCAGAGACTGATGGACAAACCGAGGTGGTTAACAAGTGCTTAGAAACTTATCTGAGGTGTATGTGTGGAGAAAAACCCAAGGAGGGGAGCTTGTGGCTACCATTAGCTGAGTGGTGGTATAATACTCACTTTCATTCATCTATACAACTACCACCTTATGAGGTCGTTTATAATCAGCCTCCTCCTTTACATCTCCCTTATTTAGCTGGTGAAGCAGTGAATGAGGTGGTGCATAGAAGTTTATTAAGGAGAGAAGAAATGATTAATAACTTGAAATTTCATTTGACAAGAGCTCAAAATAGAATGAGGAAGCAGGTTGATAAACACATAACAGACAGGGAGTTTGAAGTAGGAGATTGGTTTTGGCTCAAACTTCAAGAATACAGACAACAATCAGTAAAAAGAGGTGCAATGAGAAGTTGGCTTATAAACATTTTGGGCCATTTCAAGTGTTTGCTAAGATTGGCAAAGTTGCATATAAGCTGACACTACCCACTGAAGCACAAATGCATTATGTGTTTCATGTCTCTCAACTAAAGAAACTTTATGGCACTCTACCTATAGCTATACATATTCCAACTTGGCTTCAAGGTCAAAATGTAGCTACAAGGATTATTCCTAAAGCTGTCCTTAACAAAAGAGTGGTGAAACATCAATAGAGCTCTTACTCAATACCTCATTCAGTGGGAAGGCTTTGATGAAACTGAAGCTTCATGGGAAAATGCAGAGACATTTGAAGTCAAATTTCCTGAATTTGTGGTAAACTAGACTTGAGGTCAAGTCTAATGAAGGGGGAAGGTATGTTAAGGGAGTAATAATCAGATTTGTAAGACTTGGTTTTTGGCTGGAAACTCAGTTTTTCTATTTTACATTCTGTTATACTTTCTTGAAGTTTGTTATGGTTGTTAGTCTGTTAGACAAGTTATTAGACAAGTTGTTGAGTTTGAGCTATAAGTAGTTGTGTTGAGGATTGTAAAGGAGTCTGAAAAAACTAATAAAACCTCTTATCTCTATCTCTCTCCCTCTCTTTCTCTCTCTTTCTCTCTCTTTCTCTTTCTCTTTCTCTTTTTCTGTAACTTTGTCAAGGAAATCTGCAGGAACTTTGAGCTTGCAACATATTGTGCTATTTAGCTTGATGTGGTGTTGTTCATAAGCAATCTTCTTTCCTTTAAAATTGCACGAGAATTTGTTGCTACTAACCATCCTCTTTAATTCCTGCGTGCCTTTGCCGTTGTTGATGTTCTTTCTTAATTATGAAATTTTTTGTGAATTTTTGCCAATTCAGGGGTTGAAAAGTGGTTTACTATTGCTTGGCTGATTATCTCAATTAATTGGAAATTTAGTGTTCTAATAATTAACCAAACTTCAAAACTAATACCAACATATGGTTTCAGTTATGTGGTTGACATATAATTGACTCTATTTATATGATTTCACTAAGTGTTATAGGTTGTCGTGTACTTGTCAAAGATCAATTCTAACAGAACCTCCTATCAATTTAGTAAGGCAGAATCTATAGAGAGATGAATAATTTAATTAACTTTCAAAGAATGATAAAGCTAAAGAATGTCATGAATTTAAACCTAGAAGATTAACTAACATAAGTAATGAAAATCATATAGTAAATGAAAAAACCTGAAGAATTCATTTGGTCCACCATGCTTATAGAAACTCAATGACACAATGTATAACAACAATATTTGGATTTAGGATGGAGTTATTAGAGTAGAGGTTAAACCTAAGGTTAGGAATTAACACTCATAAATCAACATATACACTGCAATCGCTAACATAATTAGATTTACCAATTGTACTAAGCCTATAATAATTTGATCGTTCGATTCCAACAACTATAACTAAGTGATAACGGAACGAATTAAGCTACAAAAATAAAAATTTATTAGAATTACCTCAATAACAACCCAAATATAGAAGAAATTCAAAGTAACAAAAATATAATATAAACATGGCTTCCCTGAATTAGCCCTATAATTTGAACCATTCACCCATGATAGAAGAAGAAACAAACTTATTGATTCTAGGATTAATTATTGACCACTATGAACTTAAGAAAATTAAACTAAGCAATACGCTACTAGAAAACACCAGAACCAAACGATAAACGAAAGATTGAAACTTCATCTAAATTAATGTAGTAATCAAAACAATCTAATTTCTATGGTTTAGAGAGAAACCTAAAAAGTATCTAGAACTTAATTTGGTTATAAAAAAGTATCTTGAACAAAATTCACAATGAACTATATATAATGCATTCACTCCACATTGAAATTTGCGCCAAAGATGGCCGCTCGAAGTTCAGTGCGGTCAACCAGATAAGGCCCCCTGATTGGAATCGTATCACTTTCATCTTTAAGTCTTTTGAATGCTTCACGCCAGTCAATCAGGCAATGTTGCCCTGTCGAATGCACAGCTAAAACTAGGTGAACTTGCGAAGGTCATAACTTCGAAACTACATGTTAGTTTGGTAGGTGTTCAAGTTTAGTTTCCAACCCAATTGGAATTACTTGATTATCAATCTTGGATCAAGATTTATGATCAAAATTGTGAATAGGTGTCGGTTTTGACACTTCTTTCAATAATACCTTGTTTATTCTAACTCAAAATTGTCCCAGAGATGGTTTGAGATCCTTATGCAAGCTACCTTCAATCTACATGATTGATATACTCAAGCTTAGGCGAACGTTATTCATTTCCATCAAAATAACCTTTAATCGTCAAAACACGTAAACGAAGTGTGATAGAGCTCAAGTTAAGTAAACCATGCAATCATACATCTAAATGATGCTCTAAAACTAACTAAAAGTGCAACCTAAACGTATCTAAAAACGATATGTAAATGTGGTATCTCAAGTTGTTGATGAAAATCTATATTATGCTTTTGCTATAAATTGAGTGGAATTTTATCATGCAACTTGGATTGGTGGAACAATGGAGTACAGGTTTACGTAGAGTAATTAATGAAGTTTGGACGTGGTCTTTACCGTTGATGTGTAGACACCTACATTTGTCCGTTGTTCCAACGAGTTCCTGATAATGATTTACTTTAGAACAAGCCCAGCTATAGTTAAGCAATTCAGTTACGCGAAGATTTGGAGCATGAAGCTCAAAACAAATTGTGTTATATCTTTTCTATTATTGAAATTCCAAATGAAATCCTTCTTGTCAAACTATCTGTTTTAAAGCCCAAAGTATTATGATAAATAAATTTAATTATTTATAATATTTTTCATTATATTATTAATGAATAGAAAAGTATATTTTAATTAACTTAAACTTTATATCTTTTCAAAACCAAAAAGGGGCAATAAGAACCAGATTTTGACACATTCTTTTCACGTGCAAAACAAATTCGAGCCTAGCACATGATGACATATGTCATCCACGTACCAGGTGCATCATGTCGGACACACGCCGGTGCATGTGCAATGTGTGAAGTCACGTGCCCGATCTTGTTGGGACTTTTGGCATAATTATGAGATTTTCCATATTTCTTATATTTCTGGGATAAAATTATATCTTTATCTTTTTACTTTCTTTTGCAATAAAAGGTCCTCCTTGCCTTTCAAGAAGCACATTAAAATCTCAAAATCTCATGCTCTTCTCCTTTACTCTTTAATTCTCTCTACTTTTAATATGAAATATGTTGTTGTTTTAAAGTGGCGCATATTACAAGTCCAAGGATGCATACAAAGCAAATCCTCTAAGGCTAAGCGGTAAGTTCCTCAGAGCCAAATATCTTAGGTTAAATATATTGATTGTCTGATTGATTGATGGATTATATATATTTATTTTGCATCTTCATTTATTGTTTAATCTTTCAATTCACAACCACATGTTAAAGCATAGAAAGGAATAACTATAGAACTAGCTAAAATAATTTCGTACAATAATTTATTTGACTGTTAATCACATGAAATTCAATTAATTATTCACTTGGCATAAATATAGTGTTGTGTCCTTAATGAATCGACCTTCGATTAATATTTGTAGTAATATTATTGTCTAGATCATGTGAACTAAACATGCACTTTGATTCATGAATTATTGAAGTAGAGGTCGTCAAGGGCAATTATGATGCAATGCGTCATAATATTACATTCGTCCCCTAATCCATCTTCTTTATGAAACCAATTAGAATTACCCCTCTTAGGGTGCAGGGCAAAACCAAGATATGTTCCTATCAACATTCCAAAATATCTACATAGACGTGGTTTATAAATTTGAGCCTCTTAAAGATTCATTAGAGTTCTCCACTCTATCTCTAATCGAAAAACCCAAGTAGTTTTTCATCCCTAAAGGGACTATGTTCCTCTCCAAACCTCGCACCTCGAGGAAAATCCCGCAGTTACTTGAAAAAAGACAGACCACCTAAACAGTGCAATTTATAAAAGGATTAATGGCAACATCAAACCTGTGGCTAGGTTCAAATGCAAGCCGGAATAAAATCATTTGAAAAATGGCAATTGGTGCAATGCAACAAAATGATTGGAAGAATAAAAGAAGGGGAGAAATTGCAGGAGTGGGGAACCTAAAGGAGCGTAAGAGAACAAGCTCAAAGTGCTCATAAGATATGCTTCTGTTCCAAAGCTAATGTCAAGCAACAAGATGACAGAGAAATGGACAGTATAAAGATACATCTACACTTTCAACAAAAGTATACAAAATGTAGAGTTTTAAGAAGTCTGATAGGAGTATATCACCAGATGGAGAGCTCTTCAATACGAACTAAGCACTGATACGGTTTCTGGTTCATGTAGTTCTTGACAGCCAGATGACACCAGTAATTATACAATGATTTATATTCGCATCTTACAGGATTGAATAGCCAGTTTACAAAACAATCAAATTGCTATCTATTTCTTTCTCATTTTACAATATGTACTGTAATATCTTACATTTACGGAGCCACAGTGCAACAAGCTGCGGCAGGCAATCCAGAAATGGAGAGGGAAAAATCACTGTATTCAACAATCATCATCTAAGATCTATAACATCAAACTCCAACTTGGGATTCATATATACATCTGTACATTGTTTGTATATGGGCCCGCCATCAGCAGGCTGCTCGTGTGAATGAAATCCACGCCGCTCACAGTGTCTAATAACTGACATGCCCCCAGGGGTTGTCAAGCGAAAAATGCCATGAGTTCTGCTTGCGTAAAAAACAGAAGTTACAACAACAGCTACAAAGATGTGAATACAGAATAACAATTTGGTCGAGTAACATACTTGGTTCTATCTCTTGGTGCCATAACAATTGCAACAGCTTCAGGCAACATAACCTGAAAAGGTAATGAGACTGTCATCTACTCATCTCCATAACATATTCGCGGGATTGGAAATCGACTCCAAGCATAATTTGTCAAACATCATTTGTGCACTGTTAATTTAGTGCCAGCAAAGGATTATCGGAAATGTAAAATGAAAAACTTCCAAAAAAGAAATGTGGCCAAGTTGCTCCGGTAACTGCTTAATCCTTACTTCTTTAGACTGCTCTCTAGAAATCATTACGAGGCAAAAAAAAAAAAAAAAAGCTTCAAAAGGCTACTTCCATAAATTAGACATGAAGAGAAATATATCCCTGTTAGATAAAGGGACATTGGCAAGTAATATACCAAATACTGCTTGTCAAGGAAAACAATATAAACTCGGAAACTGCACTGGAAATCACCAACCTTTACATTAAGTGTGTAGATACAACGGTCATCACTCATCAGAGCGAGAATCTTCAATAGAGATTCTAACAAGAGCATCTCGTTTACTCAGCATGCCTTAATTCAATTATTAGACCTAATAAAATTATACAAAACTAGATGTTAACAATTCATAAACTTGGGATTCAGAACTCCGCTCTACTTCGAAAGACCTTGGATCTTTGAAGTTTTATAATGACACTATCTTACTAAATAACCTCACTCACTGTAGCGAAGCCCGAGCTTAAGTAAGTAAGGACAGAAAAATAGACTTAAACTAACTCTTAATACTTTAATTTATATTATTTATACAATTGAGATTATTATCTAAAAATGGTCATCTCCCTCCAATCAATTTTACACACATATGGCATATATGCAGAACAGCACGATTGATTCGTTATACGTCTTTTGGGATAAGCAGCATTTCTCATCAAAGCTCTTTTAGTATTCTCCCTGGCGGAAATTTTAACTACGACGGCGCAAGAGAAAAAATTCCTAAGCTTCTATACAATTGATCGGAAGATTCAGCAGACCATGTAGCTATGTTGAAGCTTCCACGAGCCCAGCTATTTTACCTATTCTTCATGCGGACATCAATGTGGATATGTCCCCATCAACTTCGTAAATATAGACAAATCAGACACGATATAACATGACCCAACTCAGAACACAGCCAATATGATGAGATCTGATAGATACATATTTCGAAAATCAATATCACCATGTTGCCTCCCACCCCTTCTACCTCCACAAGAAGGAAAACACGATATATGGCTTGTTTAAGCATCGAATACTTAGTTAAGCAACAAGATTCAGAAATCACTGACCTGATATGAGTAATGGGTATGAATGTCGACTGACGACATGAAGCAAGATTGTGTGGGATGTGTCTGGCAATAGCACCATGGGGTAGATATTAATTAATCATAAGCTCATAAAGGAAACTTAAAGACCAAATAATATTTCATGCAGAAGATGTATGAAGGGCAAAGTTTTCCAGCAAAGCAACTATATTTGATGTCTAATTCTGGCCATTTAGGAAAAAAAGTGAAAAATGCATAAATTCGTGACACAACAGGCCAGGGCATTGAATAACAAAACTGAACCCCATCACCCACAAAAAGGAAGCAATGATGAATGTGTTTGTGAATGACGACAATAATAATTAGAACATTGCAGATCTTTACACTGGAGCAGAGGATAATGTCTACTCAACAGTCCTGCAAAGCTAGAGCTCTATACAAGTGTATATATAAGTCCCTGTCCTATTGCAAGTAATATATTTCACCAAATGATCAATAGGGAATATAAATTAGCCATCATCCAAGAATTTCAGAATTAAAGAATCCCATGTCATGTGTAAAGCTATCCAATAGAGGAAAATCTAAAGAAATATACAAGGATCATCATCCAATAATTTTGAGGTTTCAATTTTCATGCATGAAAAACATGTGAACTCAAACGTTACAAGGGAAACCAAACAGAGAGACAGAAAGATGATACAGCATATGGACACGCAAAGGCACAAAATATTCAATATTCAACAGAATATTTCACTTATTAAAAAACAATAGCAAACATGACAATCAGAAGATCATTTACATGAATCCATCCGAGTGGGAAAAGCGAACGTTTATCTTGAACTTCAAATATCTCCTCCTCATTCGTTGCCTGACACTGGCCATATGAAAGATAAAGTTTGATTTAAACAAAGATAAACCAGAACATTTAATTTCGAAAGCCAATTTCAGGAAAGCACCTATAATTTGAACACTTCAACTTACAGTATCAGATGTTGATTCCTGCTTTGGAATAATCAAAGCTGTGATATAGAACTTTCTGTTCTTCTGCACAAATAAAGTAACTACAATGTTAAGATTCCACCAATCAGCAAGTAAGAAACCATAGTTGGAAGAGCTTACAAGTGAGCCGGCAAGAATCCCACAGGTCTCCAGATTTTTTGAGGTGTTCGATTTAGCCAGTCTCAAGAATGTATCCATCATACTTGTAGACTGCCAACAGCATAGTAAAATCATTTATTAATATGAAAAAAACTTCCCCATAGTATCCAATCCACTTACTTTTCACTTCTCTACAAATGCACTCGGAAGGTCTATATGCACGCTATCTTGACAGTTTCATACCCAAGTCAAATACTTATATACAGATTTTTCCTTACAATTATTGTTGAAATCCTTCAAATGAATACTATTTCAACTACAAAACCTCACATAAAGACACCTTGTATATAACTTCCTCCGTTTTTTTATACTCGCATCATTGAGCATGTGTACATGATTTAAGGAGATGAGAGAGATAGAGAGAAGGAAAAAATGGGACCCATGTGATTGGAGAGAGGTAGAGAGAAAGTATTTCTATAAAAGGAAATGATGCAAGTAATTTGCAACTTCCAAAAATGGGAAATGATGCAAGTAAAAAAAACGGGGAAGTATTACATTTGTAATATTTTGGTATTCTAACTTTTATATCACCATGTTTCTGGACTGACAGCTGTCAATGAAATATGAGCTACAAGTGAGTGTCAATTTATGGGATGGTGACTGGTGAGAGTGGCAGTTTTTCATAAAAGAGGAAAGAGCGACTAATATTTACACAAGTCTCTTCTAAAATTTTTATATTGCACGTTTACAAAGATACATTCCATAAAAAAAGTTATTGATGTCTACCATTTATGTTCGGAACATATAAAAGGATATCACATTAAATTTACCTTTCTCAAGACTTGCATGTCGAACGACTATGATAGAATTCCAATATTTCTAGTTTTTAGCACACAATTTAACATTAAAGGATTTTAGGTAGATAAAAACGACATTTGATGTTTTATGCTCTGTGTTTAAAATATAATCTCAAATAGATAATATCATGTACTTTAGCATGAAAACTTAAGACCAGAAAACTACCATATGGCAGAACCTGCACCCAATAACTTGTGATTTATTACAATATGTATACTCCCTCCATTCTTTTTTGATGGTTACGCTTTCCGTTTATAGTCGTTCCTTTTCTTATGTTACATTGTACTTTTTTCAATTTTTGACAATGTTTTATTATTAATTTACTATTACCAAACCCACTTTATTTCAATCCCCCCCCCCTCGTGTGTATTATTACATTAACTATCTACTTTTCCTCACTTTACCCAGAGAACACTATCTCTCTCCTCCACTTTTTCTTACTTTACCCCCACACAACACTACCTCTCTCCTCTTTGTCTTGATATGTGTAGCTACAGTAACTTGTAACCATCAAAGCTATAAGGCAAAAGATAATGAGCAGAATCTTCATGGATCAACTTATGCCACTCAAACCCTATGGTGTTGATTAAATTCAAAGACTCATAGTAGTTGTAGCAATCTCTAAATTAAAAGTACACAAACCCTAACTACCATATAACACCCAACTCACCCTCCCCAGCCGGTTTTTCTTCTCAGTCTCCCCTCTCTACTTTATGTTAATACTTTTTGACTGATATTTAGGGAAAATGATAAATACACCTTTTTTCTCTCCTCACCATGTCAAGTACCTCCACCATTTCTCTTCCACCCTTTCTTAACATCTTATAAAACTCTTTATTATTCCCCGTCCGCTGCTTCCAGATTGTCATTGCCCACAAAAAGGTCTCATAATGGCGTTTGAACTTTTAAGTCATTTCCAGACATTTAACAGAATTAACACCCATCAATACATAATATAGTCACCTTATCTCACCACCCGAAATACTTTGTCTGAACCAAGCCAGAATTTCACCCATTCCCTGATAGGATTGACTTTGATACATGTTTTCCACTTTAAGTAGGGTTTCATTTTATTTTGGAAGACGAGCAGCTATAGTCTTAGTCGCGAAGCCTACTTACACAACTGTAATGAAGTGTGGTGTTTTGATTGGGGTTTGGTGGGTGTTTTGGGTGGTGTTTTTTATTGCAAAATGGTTGTGAGTCCTGTTGACTTTTTTGCTTCTGGTTGTGATAGTTGAGATTTTACTTTTTATAGTTTCATTTATTTTGGTATATAGAGATGAACGAGGATATCAGACGTTATGTATTAAGATTTTGGAGTTGAAATAAAATTGGTAAGGAAAAGCAAAAATAGGCAATGGATCTTAGAGGGGGAAAAGAAAATTTTAATGGTATAATGTAAATAAGATACTTATTACAAGAGTCTATTCTATCAAAGATGCAAATCATAGATTATTGACCAGTGCACCAAGGGCGTTTATTAGCAAGATCATATACAAAAACACGAATTTTCTTTCGTATCTATCATAATTTTAGATCAATACCAATTTTTTGTCATCAAGTATGTACAATACAAGTATCATTAGAAACCTAAACCAGGTAGCAAGTAGCAACAGTTACTTCCATTAGTTCATTTTACCATAGAGCACGATACAATTAACTATAAAATATATTATAATTCAGAGGCGATTCCTAGCAGTTAAGTTAATCTATAATTCTAAACGAAACTACTTTATACAAGTTCAAACTTTTAATAGATTAAAGAGTACGCAGTAGCCAATTAGTGTGAAAACCAACATTGATTTATGATAAGTAATAAGTGCCCTACAATATGACAGGTGTGCATAAGTATTACTCCCTCCATTTCTTTTTGTTTGTCCCATTTACTGTAGCTCTAAATGGCAAAGAAGATGATGTAATGGGTGGGGACAACAATTAAGGAGTCCACTTATTTTATTGTAAATGTGGTGATTAAAGTAGGTAAGAGAAAATTATAAGGTATATGTGGGACCAACAAGTGATAAAGTAGGGTTAAATGGGTAATATAATTTTGCAATATAGGGAAAGATGGAAAAGTAGAACAAACAAAAAGAAACGGACAAAAACGGAAAGTAGGACAAACAAAAATAAACGGAGGGAGTACAAAATATTTTTGTTTATTTATTACTGGAAGATTTTGGCTAAAATGAATTAAGCCGGGGAAGCCTCCATGTGGTAATATCTTATTGACGATTAGACGGATCATCTTTATCATTAAAGAAGACTATATACGAGCTTTATCGAAAATCCTAAGAATCACAAAATTAGTGAAATTAATGTCGAAGACTATATTTACTTGACGAATAATGTTATAATACAAGCAAGACATTTTATAACTTAGTGTTTATCATAAGTCGTGCAACGCACAGGTACTGACCTGACTATAATAAACGTTTAACGCTATTTCTAACAGTATAATTTAATCAACTTGTAAAATTCACAACTTGTAAAATTCACAACTTGGCTACATTTCATTTTACTTTATGCAGAATATATTTAATAACAGTCATAATAGAAATCATTCATTACTCAAGTGAAGAATGGAAAACTATGATTCGCTTCTTCCCTAGATTACATTTTTAGGGCTTCCTCAATGCAACCTTGCCCTAGAAAACCTCTGTTTTATGTTCCTGATCAACCATCATCGATACAGATGAGGAGAAAGGGTTGAAGATGAGGGATTGACGAAGCAAAAATGGATCAGGCTGAGACAATAGGAACACCAGAAAATATAATGCAATTCTCCCAAATCCTTTCCTGAAGAAATCCTATGTCCCTCTCTTTCCTGACTCTCCCTAAATTATCTGCCCCTCTAGCCCTCTCTCATCTACCACAACACCATTACCGAAATGCCACCAACAAAATGGTCAATGAGAACAAATGAACAAAACAACTAACTCCACTACCCAACAAAGAAAGATGTTTCACTAGTAGTCAAGGGTTTGGCTTGTATATTTGAGTAGACCACAAATAAAATAGAAGAGAGAAGAACAGACAAATTCTTAAAAACAACTAGAAACCCCATTTCTGGTGCTCCATCTGTTAAAATGTCACATTGAATAGTTTCCATTTTATCACTAGTGAACGGTTGTCAATCAGGTCATCATCGTACGGCATTAGCTAAAATACTAATAGCAATAGAAATAGGGTATGAACTGGGGGGGGGGGTCACTGGCAAGTGGTTAGGCTTGCTGTGCCTTTGCCAATGACCTGCAAGGTCTAGCAGTAGTCCAGCAAAGAAGTGGTGAATGAATGTGGAGTTAGGTGATAACTGATAAGGCAGGAAATAGCATGAAGGAGATGGGACTTGCTGTTGCCGGCTAGACAACTAAATCTGACAGTTCTAGTTTGCTTGTCTCATGATCATCTCTCAACCTAACCCAAATGTAAACCAAGCACAGGCAAACATTTTCTGTTAAGCTGATTTTTGCCAGACCCAAGGCGTATCATGTAACACGCCACTATGGGTTTGCAGCAGAAAGCTTTCAAGCAGAACACGGAGAATAACAATACAAATGAACTGAGTAAAATTAAATAAGAACACTATTTTCTTACTATGTGCAGCTCCATTGGAGATTCTGGCTGAAGTAAACTATTTTGCAAATCACTATCCACTGTCCCTTGATTTTCAGTAACTAGCGCTTGCTCTACAGGTATTAGGTCTTGCACCTCTGCAACCACGGCTGGGGGGCTAGGTTGCTTGACAATAACTGTATCAGGAGCATCAGGTACTTCGAAGGAAATCATTGGCTTCTCGTCATCCTGAGGCTTCTGGCTATCACTTCTAGGTTCAACTGTAGGTTGCAGACTTTGTTTTTCACTATCCAAGAATTCAAGATTTATTTTAGCTGCTACTCCATCTTCAATAGCCATGACCTGTTGGAGCCTGCTTATCAACACAGACCACAGGACAGGACATATAACAAACTAAGAAACCGCAAGCTCAAAGGTCAAAGCAGTCGAAAAAGAGAGAAGTATCTTATATGTGATACAAGCCCCATATAGTTAGAATGTTATCTGAGATAATCAACAATCCCTAGAGCAATAAGCAACTGGAAACAATGAAATTGGAACAAATAATGCCACGACACCATCTCTGGGAGTATGAAACTATCATTTCTAAAGTTAATGAGAACATTCAGGCAATGATACTTACAGAGTAATTGGTATCGGTTTCATACAACCAAAAAGGACTAGAAGACAAATGGTCATTTTATATATGTCTAAGAAGTGTCCAATAATGAGAGAGTTGCAAGTGGAAGCTGGACTACGCAAACAAGAAATTCTTCGCCTACACCTACATGCAAACACATCAACTAGATTGCTGCAGCATAAGTTCCACAGCACTCTCCACCTCCAGAATCCAGATACACACACAGATACATTCTCACACTTATATTTCCCCGACAAAGGTAAACAAAAAGGCGAAAACATTTGACATAGAAGATAACATCGCAGAGTAGGGAAGAAATGAAAAAAGGTGCAGATAGCAAGACCATCGGGCCTAACCTTGGGATTTCAACAGGAGTCATATCAATATTAGTGGGGTACCGGACCTACATTCATCAGAACCAAATCAGGAAACTTTTGGGCAATTGACAAATAAATTAGATGCTATGGCCACATACCACTTTACCAGTGACAGGTGGTTGCCACTGCCCACAGAGCCTACTTGGTCCCAAAATTGAATGTCTTAAAAGTGTCTCCTCCGTTGGACGAGGAATGGTAACAGATCTGTATAAGAATCAACACAACCAACAGTAGATTTTAAGGAAACAATACAGCATAAGAAAGCAAGGGGAGATGACTAGCAGGTTTAGTTAATCCAAGTTTCACTTGTTTCCAGCTTTACTGGAACCAATTAGTAACTGTAATTTTGATAACAGCAACTGAATCTCAGTGACTAATCATTCAGCTCAAAATAATAATCTTTTCATTTGTGATAAGGAAAGAACTTGTTGACGCTTTGGGACAAAAATATAAGAAAATACAATGAAACTTCAGCTCTAATATTGGCCTATCCCAGCCTCAGTTCAAAGAAACTTGGTAAATAGACTAAAAACGGGAGACAGGCTTAAAGCTACATAAATAAGAGCTCTTCAATCTCAAATGTAATTGCAAACCACAAAACAGGACCCAAAGAAAACAAGATCTATAAAAAGCTAATAATCAAACAAGCCAAGTAAAAAACAAAGGTAACAAAAAATTTAATTAATTAAAAGAACCTAAACTGAAAAAACGCATCATGGGAAGAAACACGCATGCTGAAGAAACCATCTCGTTGATCATCTGCACCAACAATCGTGAAATTTGCTGACGACTGACGACCAAGGGCGTTTGCAGTTTGCTTGGAAGATTTGACAAATAGAAACCCCTTCACTGAACGTCTCGATTAGATGAATTGGGAAAATTATACCCATAACTTCTGATGGAGGAACTACAAAGGATTAAATTAGAGGAGAATAGAAAAAAAAGGCTAGAAGAAGGAGGCAACAGCATCTTTAGACTTTTTGTTAAGGAGTTTTTAGGTTTTTTCGCTGAGGTTATATTTCTAGAGAGAAGCCAGAGCTTCTTCCCCAGAAGTATTCATTTGATTAAGATAAATTTGAAGAAACTGCTATGAACCCAATATTTCAATTAGTTATACAGAATTTGATTAGAAACACACCAAGGGTGTGTGCCCATTTACAATAAGAGGGCTAAAGACAAAAAGTTCAAAATCCTCGAGCTATCATGTACCCAGTTTTCCTACCAACAAAATAAGGGAAATTAAATACAAAAGATCAAGAGGTGCAGAAGATAAGAATCGAGAAAGAATGATATGTTTGCATTGCTCAAATCAACATGAAACTCCTCTACAAACTGCCCACATTTAAGAGGTGGGAACTCTCCAATACAAGCTAGAATAAGAGTAATGTCCCACATCCTGTTCTCCTCTCTTCTCTCTTATTTCTATTTTCTGTATTACATTACTTTTCTTTCACTCTTCCTTGTAACTAATACTGACAGTATGGTTATGCATATATTTCCTTCCAACTGACTTTAACAAACTTTGAGGAGTCACGTAGATTATCATGGCCTATTTGCATCATATTGATTCCTAAATAACCCCTTGATCAAAGTCCGCTCTTGGTTGTTCATAAGCCCGAGTTTGTGATTAAATTTTTTGGATTGAAGGTCCAACATGAGAAGCAACAATAAAATAGGCGTGAAGCATGGAGAAGAGCCCAAGTCTATGTTACTCCACACCTTCATTTACCTCAAAAATCGGGTGTCGTGTCGTGTCGTCCGACACGACACCTCACTTGGTTTCCTTTTCTAAACTTGTTTTTTTCTACAAAATGCCGAGTCGGACACTGGACACCCATATCCGAGT
Organism: Patellifolia procumbens; assembly: GCA_947645195.1. Classification (NCBI taxonomy): domain Eukaryota; kingdom Viridiplantae; phylum Streptophyta; class Magnoliopsida; order Caryophyllales; family Amaranthaceae; genus Patellifolia; species Patellifolia procumbens. Next base: position 915,400 of record CANSGD010000290.1, read on the forward strand.
AGACACTAATAGGTGGAGGCCCAAGTTCTGTTTAGGCATGAGTTTGAAGAGTCCAAGTTTTGTTTAGGCATGATTTTACATAGCCCAAGTTCTGTCTGGGACTCTGGGTTTTATTTGCTTTTGTATTTTAATTTGAACACGTAATAAAGCCTAAAAATCACTCGTAATATTTAGGCATATGTTTTGTGTGTAGGCGTGTGATTAGAGTGAGATTAGGAGATCATTTAGCTCATCATAATGCTGCATAAGACAGCCTAGTAAAGAGTCATCAAAACCCATTAAGAAAGGCGTGAATGAGTCTTTTTAGCTCCTTTACACATTATTTTTGGAGGGTTATTTAGGGCTTTCTTACTATAACCTTTTCATTTCCTTCTTACTCTCTTTTTCCTATATATAAAGAGCTTCTGCAGATGAGAAGATCAAATTTGTTAGATTAAAAAACCTTGTGTTTTAAGCATTTTTACTTAGAGTTGGGTCTCAAGTTTGAGTGTTCCTAATCACTTGGAGTGAATTCTTGTGTAATAAGCTTAGGAGAGATTGAGTGAGTCTTATCTCTAGCCTAATATTCGAGAACTTTGAGTTAGGTCTTGAGTTCTGGTTTCCATCTTTGTTTCAGGTGTTAAAGGTGTTTTTGTGAGTGTTCTTGTTTCTTGGAGTATAAAATCGTCATCCAATACTTTGGAGGGTGAAAAAGTATGGAGGAAAAATCGTGTTTTAGTGGAGAAACAAATCTGCTGGAATTTGATTAGTTTTTCAGTCGACTTTGGAGGGCGATTTCTTAGCCTTCAGGAGTCCAAATTGGTTGATTCTTTTGTTGAATCTGGGTATTTTTTGTGTAGAAGACTCAAAAAAATAGCAACTAAACTGGGCACATTTTCTGAGAGTACCACAAAGAAGCCAATCCAACACATAGAACTTCAAACGAAAATATTTCCTTCATTCGGAAAGCTTTTGAAGAGTTTCTTCTTTTCACATTGCTTAGAATTTTCTAAACTTTCTGAATCTGTAATCCTTTTTAGTCTCAGGGCCTTTTTCAGTTTCGTTCAGTTGCTTTAATTTCGACATTTCATTGTTGTACTTGTAATAGTCTAGCAAAGATGGTGGAAGACATATGGCTGGTGATGGTACTATTGCTATCACTCAAAAATTGGAAAACTTGGAGAGAGAAAAAGTGAGTGAGGCCGAAAATTTACGAAAAACACTAGAATGGATGCTATGGCCGACATACCATTGCAAACCACTCGAAGTTTAGGGAAGTTAGTGATGGTGCTAGTGAGACTAATCCTCCTAGATATGTTGATGAAGATAAAGGCCTTGAAATTGGTTTACCCGAGTTTGATGGTAATCTCGGAAGTGAGTCTTTCCTTGATTGTAAGGCAAATTGAAACTGTGTTTGACTATAAAGGCTATGATAAAAGAAAAAAGTTTAAATTAGCCATTTTAAAACTCAAAAGCCTTGCTGCCCTATGGTATGAAAATCTGAAATCAAAAAATAGGAGAGAAGGACAAGAACGAACTGATTCATGGGAAAAAACAAAGAAGAAAATGAGAGACAAAATGAGTAAAGAATATGAGCAAGAACAATACCTTAAGCTAACTCATCTTTCACAAGATAACGTAACATGAGCGTAGAGGTGTATGTGAGAAATTATGCTTAATTCGTGAATTGCAAGAGAAAGAAACCTTACAATTTTCAAGATTTGTGAAAGGTCTTTCTAAAGGAATTGCTATGAAGGAAGGTAGAAGTCACTCATTATTATACTTTCAATAACGTGTGCAAAATAGCAATGAAATTTGAATCACAATTAAAACAATAAAACCTAAGAATTCAGTGGATTTTAAGGGGTCATACAAATCCAACTTTTCTTTTGAAGAGGGTGCCTTTCAAAAGAATCTTTCATCTTCACCTAGTTCTACAAGGCAAGACAAGGGAAAAGAAAAGGCAGAGGTGAAAAAGAAGAGTATAATAAAGGAGAAGGTGTCTTAGATGTCAAGGTAGAGGACATATTGCATGTGAGTGTCCTAGCAAAAGTGTTTTGATCACAAGTCAACTGAGAGTCATGAAGGAAGAAGAAAAATTGTTTGAATTTGTTCCTCTAATAAAAGGAGAAGAGAGTGACATAGAACAAATACATCTGGAAGAAGAAAAACACATGATTGGTAGGGTCACTAGGAGAATTTTGTATGGTAAACCAAAGAATGCAAAGTTACGAACTTTTTGCAAGATTAGGGATAAGACTTGTAATGTAATCATAGATAGTGGGGCTCAAGTTGATGTTGTTTCACCCAAGGTTGTCGAAAAAATGAAGCTCCCTGCAAGGACTTGGGAAGCCTAATAAGCTCATGTGGTTGAATGAAGATTCTCATGTTCGAGTAAAGAAGCAAGCCTTGGTTGCCTACTTCATTGGCAACTACAAAGAAGAGAGGTGATGCGATATTCTTCATATGGATGGCTGTCACTTACTACTTGAGAAGTCGTGGCAATTCGACAATGATTCCGAGCACCAAGGCCCTTCGAATTAGTACTTAGTGACCTTGGAGGATGACAAAAGGGTAAAGCTTTATCCTTTACTTCCACAAATATCTAAAAATAAGAAAGTGAGCAATCATGTTGTAATTTGTAATGATATTTATGATATAGTGGAAAAGGGGGAAGGGGATTGCTTAGAGTTTGATGCAAAGGTTATTTCTTTTGATAACTCATCTTCCTCTGAGTTGTGTAAAGAAACACCAACGAAGAATATTTTTTTGCTTTAGGTTAGATGATGAAGTTTTGAGTGAGAAACCCAAAAGGAAGAGAGAGGGGAAAACAAAAAAGGAAGAGTTTTTAAACCCGGAGAAAGTGTTTGGTTACTAATGAAAACACAATGTCCTACGCTCGAAGTCTTTTGCTCTTGGCGAGGGGGCCTTTTAAGATACTTGAGAGGATTGATTGTGAGAACTACAAACTAGATTTAGGAGGGATGAAAGCTGCCTTCAAAAAAAGAAGTTGTCTCTTTATAGCGAGAAGGAAAGTTTGGGGTAAAACTTTTTTTCGAAGAGGAAAATGATCAAAGTTCGCTCTTTTTTTTCCATAAGCGTAAGTTTGTAACCTGCATTACTTGGATTAAAGGTCCAACATGAGAAGCAACAAAAAAATAAGAGTGAAGCATGGAGAAGAGCCCAGTTCAATTTGGGAGTGAGTTTACGTAGCCCTAGCTCTGTTTGGTTTTATGAAGTCCTCCACTCCCCTTGCACCTAAGACAGTAACCTTCAGGGTGTGGGTCGCCATACCATTGGATGTCATGTCATCTTGTACTAAAGGAGGACTTACCTAAGGCGGCCTATGGGGTCTGGTTTTCCAACTTGAAAGTCATTAGATATCAATGTTAAGTCAGTACCACATAATTCACGAATCACTCCAAAACGCGGAACAAATACAGGAACGGTATTTGCAACTCCTAGGTGAATTCAGTTTGAACGGTATTCTTTCTGTCTTTCTTCCTTTTTTCTCTTTATTATATTATATTTCTCTATTAGCCGTGGCGGGGTAAGGCAAGTGGGTCCAACTGGCCCAAGGCCAATTGAATTAAAGTCAAATTTAGACCCAAAAATCTGAAGAACCAACAAGCGCCATAAGCGCAGGCTTCAGAAACGCACCAAAAAGTGCGCCTGGATGAAAACGCCTAGCTTGAGGTTTGGAAAGCGCCACCACCGTGTACGCTTTTTTGAATTAAGACGCCGTTTAAAAGCATGTGTGAAATTTATGTATGACAACTGCTTTGTTGAAAAGTTATTACATTTCCTGCCTAACTATATAGTACAAATAATATGTAATTAAATAGATATATATACTTCATTTATATATATGTATATAAATAAATAAAATATATACAAATCGTACCCCGTACCCAATTCACTAATGATAGTGTTCCGTGTATCCATTTAAGATCCTCATTTCGAATCAAATTCTTTACCGAGTAACAATCAATCATACCAAATTCAACTAGGGGTAGCAAATTCCATTTCTGGTTTTATTTCGCATTCTGGAGCGATCTGTGAATTATGTGACACTTGTCGTGTGACGAAACAAACCTCAACATGTATATCGATAAAATATTATCATATACTCACTTGGTTTCTTTTCGTATGTCCTACTTTCTTTTTTTTGTCCATTTCTTTGTCTGTCCTACTTAAAATCGTTCCTTTTTGTCAATCAATTTTCTCAATTTTAACCTCACTTTTTTACTCATTAGTCCCACATTTTCTAGTACATTTCTTTTTCTCTCCTTACCCTTTACCCCCTGAGGATTATTACATCATCTCTTCATCACCCTCCGAATCGCTGGAGCTAGAGAACACCAGACAAACAAAACGACACGGAGAGAGTATTCACATAAAGAAAAACAGGAGGTAAATTGTAGCAGCCCAATGAAACTATCCCAGTCAACATCAAGAACCAACAAAGTATTTCGGACAGCCACATCAGCTGCAGATCAAGCAATCAGATTACAACTACTACGTTAAATTCTAGAGAGCAACTGCAGTCCTGAGAAGTAAATCCATGCCAGGGTAACTACACCTTATAAAGTTTTAAAAAAAAGGGATGTGTTAAAAAAAATGCAAAAGCTGCCCACATTGAACCTCATCAAACATGACAGCTGACTCAGGATAAGGAGTAATACATGGGGCAAGACTCATAAAGTCACAAGACATCCCATGAAAGAAGGATGAGAAGACGATGACGTTTAACGCAAGACTAGAAAATACTCTCATTTACTTATGATTTAAGAAAAGCAATATTTGTAGCATATGCGACATCTGAAATTGGTCAAACTATACAACAGAAAATATTGTAGGGAAAATTTCTGATGCTAAGGACTTACAATCTGTGAAATCTCTCTTCCACAGAGACGGCATGAGCTTTCTGCTGAGCCTTTGAAACTCCATATACACCCCTGGAAAAATTTTGTGTTACCTTCCACAACAAAAAAAACGTGAGAAAAAAGTCATCCCCTACATCAATGTCTAAAAAAGGTTCTTTAAAAGCCAGTTGCTTGTCCAACAAGAAGATACGTCCTCCGGGTTTTTTACTAGCACCCGAAGAAAGTAGCATGCATAGTTAGGGTAGCAGTATGAAGGTATGATGAACAATATTGAAAAAGGATCCCGTGAGGAGAAAACCTTTCCCAAAAAAACGGAACTAATTCAAACATCCCCTACAGAAATACAGTAGAGCTAAAAACCGGTAGTAGTACTAGTAGTAAGAATATATAACTTGGCTACCTGATTATTAGTTGGAAAGTGGGTCTACCTGATTATTAGTTGGAAAGTGGGTTTTGATGGGAGGCCATTGCACAGAAGAATTAAGAGAATGACTTTCATTGGGACGATCATGATTGTTCCATCCAATAGCTTGGTGCATAGATTTTCTTTCTAATTCCTCAAGCTTCTGTTTAACGGCTGGCTTCAGAGCCTCCAATTCGTTCAAGGTAATTAGCAATTGCTGCAAAAATCAACAGTATTAAATCGCCGGCGACAAATTTTTTAATTAAAACCAAAAACTCCTTGTATAGATAGGTTCTTCTCAACCTAGTCCTGCTGAAACAAATATAGAGCATAAAACTAACAAGCAAAATACATGTAAGGGCTATTGTTTCATCACCTTTTTCAAATAACTTTTTTTGCTTTGTGGAGATGCTGAGTATTCTCGATGGCATGGGATAGTCTCAGACACCAGACTGAAACAAAATGATAAATTATTGGCCAGATAAAAATTAATGATACGGAAATGTTTATAAATCAACGAAATCAACTAGAACTCCTCAATGTGATCCTGTTCAATTGCTCCCATAACTCTAAATTGGTCGGCCATATTGCCAACATCTTGAGATCAACAAGTACTTCCTCAACGTGATCTACAATTAGGCCTTGTTTGGTTCAAACTATAGAATGGATAGAGAATGAAATTAATTAGAGGTGTGGAATGGTAGCAAATTTTGTTACTATTAAATTTTGTTTGGTACCAATGGAAGGGGCAAAGAAGGAGAGAGAAAAGGGGAAAAATAAGGGGTGTAGGTGAAGACTTGAAGAGAGGTTTGTTGGAGGGGAATCAAATTTGCTATCATTAGGGACAGTAGGGTTTCAAATGGAGGATTGGGTTTGCATCAAGTAAGGAAGCGAATAATTCTAAACAAACACATGGAAAGGAATCCATCCATTCCAATCCATTTCCAAACACCAAAAAATAGATAAACCAAACATACCCTTAGTTTCTCCCAAAACATAAATCGGTTGAGTATGTTGCCACCGTCTGAAAATTACCTATTGAAACAACACACTAAATGTTTCATACCTTGAAAATCTTAGAAGCATAACATAGAGGTCTATAATATTCTTCTCATTCCGAAAGATAGCAGCCTGAAAAATATATATTGACAAGATTAAGAAGGGAACGAAGCCTTCAAAGCAGGAAAGGAAAAGGAAATAAGCAGCTAGAAGTCACTTGAATTATAAACAAGTTGATCCCTAAATGGACTAAAATGAACACACTTAACCAATAATTACATAGATAAATCGTCATAAAGGGATAGCAGCAGTATGCTGGCATCAATGATTTGACCACGCTTTTTCCTTCTGCTTCCCTGGTAACCTCTATGTTCAAAAATCGATACGATGCAATATCAGAAGATGAGTTTTACACATTACTTGATGTGCAAATTCTTCTTCAGGCATCCAAAGCATATTGGAAACACAGTAAAAACATATCAGAGCAGAGCCTAGACTTGACAAACAAGTTTCAGATAGTTTATTACACTAATGTAGCTGGCCTAGGAAGAGCATTATTTCCTCAATAACGAGTTAACAAGGTCATTACGCCCTGCCTGCAAAGGCAAAACTAAAAGACACCATCAAATGCCAGAAATGGATAACACATCAACTCCAAAAGTGAAAATTTCAATGGGCCAATTTGTCAGTCCAACTTAGTTCCCTATTACCTTCCTTGTAGGCATAGCTCACTATAATCATAAGCAAACGGTCCGAATATCATAAATTACAGAAATTGTATGGAATCCCTCTGCAATTATTTTAAACATATAAAACATTATTTAAACAAGACATTATTTACTAAAAATTTGCTGAAAACTAATTTATACTCCCTTCATCCCATAATATAGTGTTTGTTTCTTTTTCTTTTCAAATAGAATTAAGGTTAGGCACTTTAAAGATGTAAAGTAAGGCAGAAAAGTCCAAATGCAATAATGACAAGTACACACAGGTGGGCATTTTGGAATAAAAACATCACGGGGTCTATTTTAGGAATTTTGTATCATTTTATAAATGGAAATATGAGAAACAAGAACAATAATTTGGAACACCTAACATGAAATACAAGAACTATGTTATGAGACGGAGCATTTCCACGAATTGGATCTCCAAGGAAGTAGGAGTACATAGAAATCAGACATCAAAAGTTAAGTGTTAGATACACAAATTAGGGTTCCAAGTAAAGCTTCAATTGAATAGATTATTGATCAAGTAGAGACAAGTCAACACCCGTTCAGCCCAAGAAAGAAAGAATAACATTGATAACAAAACAGAAAATACAATTGAATAGTATAGTGGGAAGAGAGACCTGTCTGAGAATGTTGTCGGCAATTCTGAAGTAGATACGAAGTGAAATCCGATTATCGACATCGAGTTTCTGAGCGTTGGCAGCAATGTCAATACGTACAGAAGGAGGCCTCATCTTCCTTATCAAATGATGTAATTAAAGGCAAAAGCAACACAAACTACCACTGATCGAAGCTAGCCAGCAATTCAAAGATCTGCGTCACTGGCGGACGGCGGAGGAGGGAGGGAGAAGAGAGACTTAGATACGAATGTACCAACAAAACAAAGGTCATTCGCATTCGCAATCGCATCCCACTTGGACTTTGGTTTAAGTTTAGGGAAAATTGACAAGAGTCCCAAACTCCCAACTTCCCCCCCCCCTACTATAGCCCGATTTTCTATTAACACTCAAAAGTATTTTATTATGGTCTCATTTTTTATGATATCTTTTTTAAAAACATGTCATATAATTATTATTTTTATCGAAAAAGTATAAAAATATTGAGGGTTTTCATGAATAATGGTTGAAAAGTGTTATGAATTGTATCAAATTAATGTGAATGCCCACTTATGCACATGGACATGTATTCAATGCATGGCAAAATTTTCTTCCCTTCATTCACCTAAATTAACCTATATTGATTTTAGGTTATGTAAATTGTAAAATCTCCTACTATAAATATAGGAGAGGAAATGTAAATAAAAAACAAACAATTCATTGGTTTTTCTCTCTTCTTGTTCCTCACCTTTCTTAACACGTTATCAACACGAGTTTGCTTTCAAAAACCGAAATGTATTTTCAACCTTCAATCTTTCAAACTCCGGTATCCATTTTTTTCTAGTCTCAACCTTTTCACTATCCTAACATGGATCAACAAAGTAACGGGATCAACATTACTTTCCACAATGTTTCTCTCTGTTGTATACATTTAATTATAGAGCGTAACACCGTCCTTTTTACTGCCAACCCAGCAAGGGGGATTGTAAGTCATCCCTTTCGCACCGACCTCAACAATGGTACTAATGTTCATACCGATAAAAATCCACAAACCCCTGTTCCTAACACCAATACTATTCCTCCAGCACCACCAACTAAAAATCCACTACCTCCAAATAATAAAAGAAATAGGGAGGAACCAGGAAGGAACTAGTGGCAAACGTCACCATGCCACTAGCCCCTAAAATAAATAGTAAATAATTTGACAATAACGCCACCTTTATGGAGGGCAAGGACATTTTACTTTATGTTATGTTATTTTCTGTTGAACCTCCTATATGGCAGGTTATTGTTTTAAATCACCGCCTATATGGCAGGATTTTTTTTGAAATTTGCCGCCTATATGGCTGGCCGACAGTAGTAAAATTATTGATACCTTTTTGCCTATTCACATGCATTATTGTCAATGTGTGCACGGGTAGATAGCCTAGAACCCTATTATTACATATTTGCTTCATTTATGATCTGTTTACATGGCATTTATGGTTACTTGTACTATCATTTTACACGGACATGCATAATAGTGAACAAATTAAATTTTACTTCCCATAAAACTACTATAACTAAAATTTTATTACACATATTCTTCTTAAATAATTGTAAATAAATATACAACAAACTGCACAGTTAAGTATAACCATCTATAAAAGCGGATCACCCATTTCCAATTTCACCACATATCTCTTATCTTCTTCCATCTTTTACTCAAACCCACTATTTTTTTTCCTTCCTCCATTTTTCCCGGCCACCATGTTCAACACCGAAAACAACCGCCCTCCACCCTCCTCTTCTTCTTTTGAGGAAGATTTTAGGAAAATAAAACTCTACTTGTTCATTATAGCCGGTTTATTTATCGTTCTCATGGCGTTAATAATCTTTCTCCTAATCCACAAGTAGGAACCTAAACACCACCCAAACTCTCCCCGGTGAATTGGCGAAAATGCACGTGATTATCATCACTTTTGTCTTTAAGTGTATTTTTAGCATTCTTTTTGCCTTATAATTATTGTATGTTTTTATTGTTGTTTTTGTTTTAAGTATTCTTGTATAAATGTAATGATATAAATCAGGGGGAGATATTATATATGATTTATTATCATTTACTAATTTTATATTATTACCTGGTTATAGTTAAAATGGGAGATCTAATAAAAAGACAATTCAACATCTTGGACCTCTCTGGACAAAAATTTTCGGATTGGATTGCAGATGCCTGATATGAATGTGACTCCAATGAGAAGTAACATCGAAGAACTCCAAAGCAATGAACTTAAATTTTAATCTAAGTCCGAATTTTTTTTTGCATTTTTTTGTGGATATGATAATTAAAACAAACACTCATGAAAGTTTTAAGTAGATTAAACACTCAATAATAATCACTCCTGAAAATTATAAAATGGCCGAATATAATTGTGCAAAACAATTAAACTCTTTACGAAATTTTAACTCAAAAACAATCTCTACCTTTATTAATGAAAACAGGCGCCTATATATACTAGACTGCTTCTAGTATGATTAGGAACCAAAACTCAATCTAGATAGCATTTAAATCTTAATCCCTAGAATTTAGGATAAGATAAAGATAAACATAAGGAAGATAATCTAATAAGATATGATATCGGCCCTTTCAATCTTATTCACACGCCTATCTCTTCCTTATCCCTTAGCTAAATCAATTCTTATCTACAAGGAATTACAACTCAACTAGAACTCTTAATAACCGAAAATACAAACATATTTTCGGCCCTATTATTGACAGAAATTAAAATGCTGAATTAAATACTAAATAAAATTAACTAAGACTCTATATGACTCAATAAGACTTATGTGGATGTTTGCTTCATCATTCTTGGACTCAATCTTCAACCCACCTTAAACATGGACGAAAAGGTTGTGTTGCGCTTAAACTCGTAGCTCCCATGGCTTTGCTTTGAAGAATTAACCATACCCAAAAATTGCGAAGGTCATAAATAGTTGATATCTTGGAGTAGCTTCTTCGCTCTTGCATCAATGCCAAAATCAATCTAAAGGCTCAATGATTAAATCATACTATTAAAGAACTTGCAATGAAGCAGGCCAAGGCGGAACGAACATAGAAAAAATAGCAAGTGAACAAGAAAAGGCAAAAGCCTTAGTCTTTCTAAGGCATCACTTGCACGAGAGTTTAAAAACTGGATATCTTTTACTAGAAGATCCCAATGAACTTTGGGACAGCCTACGTGAAAGGTATGGGCACCACAAACATGTGCTCCTTCCTAAGGCGTGTTTTGAGTGGACCAATATGAGGTTCCAAGATTTCAAATCCGTCAGTAATTATAACTCAGCGCTATTTAAAATTGCCTCGACCTTGAGACAATGTGGCCATCCCATTACAGAAGAGCAAATGATATAGAAAAAACGCTCTCAACGTTTCATGCCACAAATATAATACTGCCACAACAATATCGGGAAAGAGGTTTAAAAAATATTATGAGTTAATCTCTGTACTGCTAGTAGCAGAACAAAACAATGATCTCCTGTTGAAAAATCATAACCTCAGGCCTACTGGGTCTTTAGCCTCTCATGAGGCTAATGCAATTGAAAATGATGATCTAGCAGCGAATGCTGTACACAAAGGTGGAAGGTGAAATCACCGTGGTCGTGGTAGAGGACGCGGTAATAACCGTGGTCGAGGACGAGGACGTAGAAAAGGCAGTATTTCCCCCGAATAATAATAATAATTTTAAAAATACAGAATGGGGGCATCAAGGCAACCACAAAAATAATCACAAAGGAAAGATACATGCCACAAGTGTGGTATGACTGGACATTGGGCACGTACATGTCGTACGTCCAAACATTTGATAGAACTCTACCAAGCTTCCAAAGAACTAAAGCAAAAGATGCGGAAGCGAATTTTGTGACTGAGGCAAATACCTCTTTGCCTAGCCTTGATGCTTCTGATTTTTTCATGGATGGAACCGAAATTGAAAATCACTTTACTTTGGGGGGAAATTAACAAAGTTTAATTATGAAACTATCTATTTTCTTGTTAATCAAATCATGTATTTCTTTTCTGTATGCTTTATTTAAGTAATCATGTATTTCTTTTCAGTGTGCTTTATTTAAGTATTGTACTACTCTTTAATGAAATATGCATTTTCTCATTAATTTCTAAACTTGCTTCTTATTATGAAGATATAGATCTAACAAAAAATGGATCTGGATACCAATGCCTCCTGGATAGTGGAACAACGCATACAATATTGAAAAATAATGAGTATTTTTCAGAGCTTATGATGTTTCAAGGTAATGTCAACACTATCTCAGGATCAGCTAAATTGATAGAAGGATCCGGAAAGGCTCACATAATGCTCCCAAACGGAACAAAGTTAACCATTAACGATGCATTATACTCAAGCAAATCTCGAAGAAACCTCATAAGTTTTCGAGACGTACGTCAAAATGGTTTTCATTTGGAAACTATGACAGAAAATGAAATTGAGTACCTGTGCATCACAAAGGATAGACATAGCAAGAAATATATATGTGAAAAATTGCCAGCATATACATCGGGATTATATCGGATTGATATACGTCCCATTGAGATAAATATGATATCTGACCGGAAGTTAGAAAATAAAACATAATTTGATCTATGGCATGATCGTTTGGGTCATCCTGGAACAGGCATGATGCATAAAATAATTGGTAATTCGACCGGGCATTCAATAAGTAATGTGAGGATCCCCAAGGCAAATGAATTAGCATGTGTTGCATGTTCTCTTAGCAAAATGATAACAAGGTCTTCTATAAATAAGATTGCAACAGAATCTCCATCATTCTTAGAAAGAATTCAAGGAGACATTTGAGGGCCACTTAATCCCCCATGTGGACCATTTTGATACTTTATGGTATTGATAGATGCTTCAACACGATGGTCACATGTAAGCCTTTTGTCAAGCACAAACATTGCATTTGCAAAGCTTCTTGTTCAAATCATTCGATTGAGAACTCAATTCCCGGTTATATAATTAAAAGAATAAGACTTGATAATGCTGGGGAATTTACATCCCAAACATTTAATGAATATTGTATGTCCATTGGGATTGATGTGGAGCACCCAGTGGCTCATGTTCATACACAAAATGGTCTTGCTGAATCATTAATAAAAAGATTGCAATTAATTACAAGGCCACTATTAATGAAATCAAAATTACCTTCATCTGCTTGGGGTCATGCCATATACATGCAGCATCGTTAATTCGATTGAGAAAACTGCGTATCATAAATTCTCACCATTACAATTAGTATCTGGTCGAGAACCAAACATCTCACATTTAAAGATTTTTGGATGCCTAGTGTATGTCCCTATTGCTCCACCCCTGCGTACAAAAATGTGTCCACAACGAAGGCCGAGAATATTTGTTGGTTTTGAATCACCATCTATTATAAAATACATTGAACCTATGACATGTGATTTATTCACGGCTCGTTTTCCCGATTGTCATTTTAATGAAAGCCTATTCCCAGCCTTAGGGGGAGTGAAAGTGGACCCAAACAAGAAAGATATAGAAAACATATGGAATGCAACACAATTATCTTTTCTAGATCCACGAACAAACTCTTGTGAGCAAGAAGTTAAGAAAATTGTTCATTTACAAGGTGTTGCAGACCAATTGCCTGATGCATTCATTGATAGTAAGAAAGTGACAAAGTCACATATACCAGCAGAGAATGCTCCTGCACGTATTTAAATTCCTACAGACAATAAGGCAATTGAAAATGAATCTATGACACGCCGAAAGCGTGGAAGGCCACCTGGTTCGAAAGATTGGAAACCTAGGAAAAATAAAAGGCGAGATGAACAAATGATTGTTCCTCCAATTGAAAACCATGAAATTCAAAATGGAGAAAAAGATAAAGACAAAGATGAAGATGGTCCAAATAGCGAGGAACATGAAAGCATCGACAACAATGAAATTACGATTAATTATGCCTATACAAAGAAAAAATGGAATCGGAAGAATGTTGTCATAAATGAAATCTTTACTTACTCCATAACGGTTGAAATGGTATTTAATGAGGATGATATAGAACCAAAAACCGTAGACGAATGTCTCCGAAAACAAGGTTGGCCAAAATGGAAAGAAGCAATCCAAGCAGAACTAAAATCGCTTGAAAAGCGAGAAGTTTTCGGACAAATAACCCATACACCAAAGGGTGTAAGACATGTGGACATAACTGGGTATTTGCCAGAAAGCGCAACGAGAGAAATGAAATTGTTAGATACAAAGCAAGACTCTTTGCTCAAGGTTTCTCCCAAATGCCAGGGATTGATTATGACGAGACGTATTCTCCAGTAGTTGATGCAACTACGTTGAGGTTTGTGGTAAGTTTATCAGTTTCTGAAAGACTCTAAATGAGGTTGATGGATGTCGTGACTGCATACTTATATGGGTCAATAGATACTGATATTTATATGAAGGTCCCTGATGGGCTTAAACTACCAGAGAAACATACATCCAGAGAAATGCTCTCGATAAAGTTGAAAAGATCACTATATGGACTCAAACAATCTGGAAGAATGTGGTACAATCGTCTCAGTGAATGACTTATGAAAGAAGGATTCAAGAATAACCAAATCAGTCCTTGTGTTTTCATTAAACGAACTCAATCTGGATTTGCTATAATTGCAGTTTATGTGGATGATCTGAACATCATTGGAACTCCTAAAGAACTCGAAATAACTGCAAGATACCTAATGAAAGAATTTGACATGAAAGATCTTGGGAGGACAAAATTTTATCTTGGCTTACAAATAGAACATTTGAGAAATGGTATCTTTGTCCATCAATCAAATTATAGTGAAAAGGTTCTAAAACGTTTTCATATGGATAAGTCACACCCGATAAGTTCTCCAATGGTAGTCCGATCTCCGAATGTGAAAGACGATCCATTCCGACCTCGAGAAGAAGGCGAAGAAGTTCTCGGTCCTGAAATACCATACCTAAGTGCAATTGGTGCCTTGATGTATCTGGCTAACAACACTCGACCAGACATAGCTATCTCAGTAAACATGTTGGCCAGATATAGTAATTCACCAACAGAGAGACATTGGAGCGGAATCCAACACTTACTATGTTATCTCCGAGGGACACATGACCTAGGATTATTCTATCAATCAAAGCAAAATGCATCACTAATAGGTTATGCAGATGCTGGATACTTATCAGATCCTCAGAAGGCTAAATCACAATCTTGGTATGTATTCACTTACGGGGATACGGCAATATCATGGAAATCGACGAAACAGACATTAACTGCGACATCATCAAATCATGATGAATTGATCGCCCTTTATGAAGCTGGGCAAGGATACGTTTGGCTCAGGTCAATGATCAACAATATCTAAGAAGAATGCGGGATGAACGCGGTTACAGACAATCCAACATTGATTTATGAAGATAATACAGCTTGTATCACCCAAGTCAGCGAAGGGTATATCAAAGGATATAGAACTAAACATTTATCTCCAATACTATTTTTCACACATGATCTACAAAAAGAAGGGAAGATAAACATCCAACAAATCAAGTCATGTGAAAATCTTGCTGACCTGTTTACGAAATCCCTTCCCTCGAAGAAATTTGAACAACTGGTGCACAAGATCGGAATTCGGCATCTTCGTGACCTATGTCAGATTCAGGGGGAGTATTATATGCACTGCACTCTTTTTCCCTTCGATCAGGTTTTTATCCCACTGGGTTTTTCCTGACAAGGTTTTTAATGAAGCAGTTTGTTTAAGCATATAAAGGGAATAAAGTTGTACTCTTTTTCCCTTCGATCAAGTTTTTCATCCCACTGGGTTTTGAGAAGGTTTTTAATGAGACAACTACTTATACTATTAAGTGGACATTCAAGGGGGAGTGTTATGAATTGTATCAAACTAATGTAAATGCCCACTTATGCACATGGACATGCATTCAATGCATGGCAAAATTTTCTTCCCTCCATGCACCTAAATTAACCTATTATTGACTTTAGGTTATGTAAATAGTAAAATCTCCTACTATAAATATAGGAGAGGTAAATGTAACATTTGCACCATGAGTAAGATCAATACAATTCATTGGTTTTTCTCTCTTCTTGTTCCTCACCTTTCTTAACACGTTATTAGTACGAGTTTGCTTACAAAAACCGAAAGGTATTTTCAACTTTCAATCTTTCAAACTCCGGTATCCATTTTTTTCTAGTCTCAACCTTTTCACTATCCTAACATGGATCAACAAAGTAACGGGATCAACATTACTTTCCACAATGTTTCTCTCTGTTGTATACATTTAATTATAGAGCGTAACACCGTCCTTTTTGCTACCAACCCAGCAAGGGGGACTGTAAGTCATCCCTTTCGCACCGACCTCAACAATGGTACTAATGTTCATACCAGTGAAAATCCACAAACCCCTGTTCTTAACAACAATACTAATCCTCCAGCACCACCAACTGAAAATCGACCACCTCCAAATAATAAAAGAAATAGGGACGAACAGGAAGGAACTAGTGGCAAACGTCACCATGCCACTAGCCCCTAAAATAAATAGTAAATAATTTGACAATAACGCCACCTTTATGGAGGGCAAGGACATTTTACATTGTGTTATTTTATTTTCTGTTGAACCTCCTATATGGCAGGATTTTTTTTGAAATTTGCCGCCTATATGGCTGGCTGACAGTAGTAAAATTATTGGTACCTTTTTGCCGCCTATATTCACTTTTTACAAAACTTCGCATTGAGTTTTCATAAATTAGGAACTCAAAATAAAGGTTCCAATCATCACGTCTTCTGCAACAATAATCTCATAAAAGGGCACTACTTAACCAACTCCAATCATCCATGTTCTCACGGCACAAAAACCTCATTTCTAAGCACAATGTAAGTGGATAGTTACTCATACCGCAAGATTCCAAAAACACGATTAGGGTGGGTCGATTAAGGGGTAAGGGTGGGTCGATTTATGGGCAACGGTGGTTCGATTTATGGGCGGCGGTGGTGGTTCGATTTCTGGACGGCGGTGGTTCAGGTGAGTGTTGGAAGGGATGATGAGAGGAGGTGAGAGAAGGTGGAGTTGAGAGTGGTGGTGTAACACCCCGCCAACTCTCTTTTTATAAAACATATATTTTCTCAACTAAAATAGAGAATTATCAAGGCATTATCGCCCGTGTGATAACGTATCGGCTTACTCGGAATTTTGCAGCGGAAAATATAAAATAAAATTTAATAGATACTTAAACCATAATAACTGTCAAAATACTATCGAAACCTTAAATTAAATTAAAGCCAAATAAGAGAACTTAGAATCAATAATCCATAAAGTAACTTGAAGAAAGTAATATAAATGTAAGAAGCGACATAAGTGAGAAAACGATCTCTCATCAATATCTCCCAATTCCCAAATGAGTATGTGTGATGCATCATATTCAAACTTGTAGGCAAATACTCAATTGAAGACTGCTCGCCAATTAAGGGTCATCACAGGATCAATATGCACAACCATGATCGAGATACAGAAAAGCACGTAATCAGCAAAGCTGAGTACATACGTAACAATATAAAACACAAGACCTAACATGATACTACTAAGTACTAAGCAATAAAACATGATCTATAATAATACTCTACAACCTCAACTCATAAGATAAGACTCGACTTCACAAAACATACAATATGATAACTCCTTTAATAAATTGAATACTCAATGGATCGAGTTGTCCAACCAAACCTAGTCTTCAATACAGAAGACGAATTACGGGCGCGACCCCGTAATCCCTTGACCAACGATATCGAGGAACCTTTTAAAATAAAATAGAGCAAGGTGATCAATCCGGCCCCAAGAAAAGCCATGGGCTACCACCATGTACTCCAACTCATACTACTCAAAAACTTCAGACGTGCACAAGTCTAAAGCTATTGCTATTCTCTTTTCACCTTAATTCTTAATATGTTATTCAATGTTGGACTCTAACAAGACAACCAACACATAACATGAATACATAAATATTCACTTTTATCTTAGGATTAAATAACGTGATCAAACAATTCCAATTGACCAAGAATTAATCCTTACTGTATTTGTTGACTTAAATCAACAATCGAATGTCCAAAGACAATAAATATACATACCCTACAAAGCCTTCAATCTTTTCAAAGTAGTAAAATAATAATAACAACAATAGTCCAACTTACCCACAAAGTCCTCGGCCTTTGAGAAGTAATAAAAAATTCATAAATGGAAACAATGCCAAAATCCAACAACATATTTATAAACCCCTCATACAAATTTATAAATAAATTTTCCTTCCCAAACATGCTTGAATCAAACATCCATTCAATCATTTAATAAACATCATTGGCAATTAACATGCTCAACAACACGTAATTCCAATATCAAAACCACGTATGAACCATAAAAGAGTTCCCTATACATGATACTATAAATAATCCTATACTTAGGACATGATACTAGTCTAACACATAAGGACATGTACGTACCTTGTGTAGACGGAATGTAAGGCCACTTCAAAACACTAAAAGTCGCCTAAAGTAAAATCTCCTCCTACCAAAATAATAACATAACAATGAATTACTATCCTAATTAATTAACAACAATATAAATTATTTTAAAACGTTTCAAAACTCATTTTAAAATACTTTAAAAACACTAAAGTTTCAATCTTTAGCAACCTTTAATATAATACTATAAGCCTAGGCTTTAAAAACCATAAAACCATCACTTTTATACTTAAATCCCACTTTAAATATACAACAATAATTCTGAAATTATAAAAGCCAGATTTTTAAATACTTAAACAATAAAGTTTTAAACTTTATTTATAAAACATATTAAAACAATAAAAATCACAACTTTAATTTAATAAAACCACAAATAATATAATTAAAGGAAAAAGGGATAAGAAATAACCGAAAGGAAAACACGAAAACAGAAAACACGGAGAGGAACACACGGCCGGTGGCACGTGTGGGCTGTGGTGGCGCGTGCAATCCACGCATGGCTGTTGTTGTGTTGCGGGCGGCTCGCTTTAGCCGGAGGAAGAGAAAAGGGGGTGCATGTGGTGTTGCGTGGCAGCACTTAAGAGACGAAGGGGAAAAGGGGCGAGTGGTGGTGGTGGCTCGCCGAAAGCACAATGGAGAGGGTGAGGTGTGGTGGTCGGCGCACGCTAAACGAGGAGAAGAGAGGGGAGGAGGGGCGCCGATTTTGAGGAGAGAAAAAGAGAGTAATTAAGAGGGTGCAAATTTTGGGGTTTGCCTATGGCAATTAGGTCAGGCTTAGGTTTGGGTTTAGGTTGATCATCCAACATAATTAAATGTTTTGGGCTCATCAACCCAATTTTAAATTCATTTAAACACAACCCAAAACTTTTAATAAATATTCAATAGGATAAATTGTATAATACCACCTTTATTTTTCATGTTTTTGTAAACTACCACCTTTTAGTTTTTTATTTTGTAAACTA
Organism: Patellifolia procumbens; assembly: GCA_947645195.1. Classification (NCBI taxonomy): domain Eukaryota; kingdom Viridiplantae; phylum Streptophyta; class Magnoliopsida; order Caryophyllales; family Amaranthaceae; genus Patellifolia; species Patellifolia procumbens. The sequence continues at coordinate 934,505 of CANSGD010000290.1, forward strand.
CCACCTATATTCTTCCCAACGTTTAGATTCTCCCACCTTTTAACGATTTCTGTCAAATTTTTTTTTTGTGGGGCCCACTTTTTAAATTCTTTGGTTATCCAAAGATGGATCTTTTCGAATCTCTTCATTCACTCTTTCTCTCTTTCTCCTCCACTCTATCTTTCTCTCTTCTTTAGCAAAAATACAGTAAACCTTCAATTTTTTTTACTGCGAATCTTCTCCCTGTCATCAACTCAACATCATCTCCATCATCATCAATATCTGCATCTCCATCATCATCAACTCAACTAACCCAATTCAGCACCAAAATCCTCCCAAAACCAGCCACCACAACGCCACCATTCCCAACAATTTAAACCGCAGAAACCATCCCCAACTTCAATGACCTTCTCCGCCTCAAATCAATCCCAGCAAGTCGAACAATTATGCTGAGTAGTAGTGGTTTTAAATCACTCGATCTGGGTGGGTGGGGCTTTGATTGTGTCGAATTGCCTGAGTTTGGTTGGGTGGGGCTTCAATTTTGTTGAGTTGGTCCGATTGGTGGAGGTTTGATTGGATGGGGCTTCGTTTGGGTGGGGGTTGGATGTCGGTTCGATTGGGTGGGGTGGGACGTCGTTTTGGTGGGCTTCGACTGGGTGTGGGTTGGATGTGGGTTCGATTGGGCGGGGTGGGGCTTCGGTTGGGTGGGGCTTCCATTGGGTGGTTGTATTGTCGAATTAACTGAGTGGTGGTGGGATGGCGGTGGTTATGGGGTCGGTGAGAGAAAGATGGTGCAAGCGGTGGCGGTGCTTGTGGGGGGCGGTCAAAGAGATCTGGTGATGGTGGTTGTGGGTCGGTGAGTGAAAGAGATGGGCAGGTTGTTAGTTGGGTTAGTTGGGGCAAAAATACAGTAAACCTTTACTGTATTTTTGCTAAAGAAGAGAGAAAGAGTGAATGAAGAGATTCGAAAAGATCCATCTTTGGATAACCAAAGAATTTTAAAAGTGGGCCCCACAAATTTTTTTTTGACAGAAATCGTTAAAAGGTGGGAGAATCTAAACGTTGGGAAGAATATAGGTGGTAGTTTAAAAAAATAAACTAAAAGATGGTAGTTTACAAAAACATGAAAAATAAAGGTGGTATTATACAATTTATCCTATTCAATACTTAAAAGTTCAACCCAATAAATATTAAGGATCATTTAAAACGTTTAAACAATCGTTTGACTTTCAAAATAGTCAATACTTTAATAATATTAATGAAATAAATATGAAAATAATTATAAATATACTATAAATATATTTATAAATTTCATGAAATTACGGGGGATTACAGGTGGTGTTGTGGGTCATTTCGGGTCGGGCCATTTCGGGTCTCGGGTTGCTTTCGGATTAATATTGGGGTCATTCGGGTCGGGTCGGGTTTGCCAGGTTTAGATGGAGAGTGGAATTGGTAAGTGGTATAATGATATAATATAGTACATCCCTTATTTGGTATGAGTTGAGATGAAATGAGTATTTTACTTAAATACCCTTACTAACTCTCCACCTCATTTCTTTTTATTAAACGTAAATGGGTCATTTCCTTAGAAAATTTAAATCTCACCTCCAATACCTAGCCCTCATGTCTTATTTTGGCAGGGTTAAGGGTATTTAATCTCATTCTTCATCCCATCTAAAACTACATATCCACCAAACAAATATGGGATCACTATCGAAGGGGATTTAAAATCTTGATCTCTCCCTTTAATCCCCCTAAACAAAAATCCGTTCTAGAGATTAAGCTTGAGATGCACGGTAGATTATTATCTATATTGGTTTTTTTGGGCATTTCACTTAAATAAATAAATGAAAATTTGATCATTATTGTGAAATTAGGGTTAGATAGACTAATAGTTGTAGGGGAGAATAGTGGTATCTTCTCTTATTCCATATAAGGGGTATATATATACAATACAATTGTAGGTAACTTGCTTGGGGAACAAGTGACCTAATTACAATAGGAGTACATGACAACTAGTATATACAAGACCCTGTGGGAAAAATTCCTGGAGATTGTCTATTCCTGGAGATTATCATAATTATTATACCACTCCCCCTTGAATGTCTATTCCTGGAGATTGTCTCGTCAAAAGTTAAAACCTTACTAATAAAAACCCTGTGGGAAAAATTTTAGTGAAGGAAATAGAGTACGTAATTTTTCCTCTTTAAAAAAACCTGCCAAGAAAACCACTGGGACAAAACCATAGTCAAGGGAAAAAAAGTGCAACGCGTATTTACTCAAGTGTAGGTGAGTGAAGGTGGCTAAGGAAGGCGTCAAGCCACCAAAGTGGCAAGAAACGATGAACGAAAATATGTTCATCAGGAATCAGACATGAGTTGGATTTGCCCAATTCCATAGCGATGAAGCACTTGTTCAATGAACTTGTGCAAGTGAAAACGGAGCTCCGCGTCCAAAGCTAACTTATATACATGAAAGTGGAGATAGGGTCAGCAATTATTCTGACATCTTTCTCAAGTACGACAAATCTGTAACCCGACATAGGAATGGGTGGCATGAAAGCGGGCCAAATTACTATTAACAGTATCCAGCCATTTCCTATTGGCAAGGATAAAGCGAAGGTTAGACAGAGGGCCCAAGCGTGCTCTTTCCTGGGCGGACGTTTGCCCAAACGTCTCTTCTTCACATACTTGTAGATCTTCCACTTTAATTCTGAAAGTGCTGACTTTCGGCTAGATGTCTCCCTCATTATCCTCATTATTAGCTTGTCCAGTAAATTCTTCCATTTATGAACTGGACGAAGGCAAGAGCAGTTGCCATCTAAGGCGTGCAGTTTGCTTGATTCGAGGCAGATTACCATGCCTAGGTAAATACTGGGACGCCGGACCCTCATTTCCAAGCCAAATAAAACTTAGGCAAGGATAATTGGCCAGAGTTGGTCCAACTCTAAAAAAACTCGAAGAGGAAAATCAATTCTAGGGTCAAGACTTATTCTATTGACGCAGAGTTTATTGGACGAATGTGAAGAGTCCATGTTATTTAAAACTAAAATGAAATGAAAGAATAAAGAAAATACATGATGAGGTGACTCAAAGAGACTTTTCAAACGTTCAAGATGTCATACCATTCCTCGCTAAGAAAATTACAGAGCCTCTCTCTAGAAAATTCACTTTAACCGAAAGTAAAAATGAGGAGAGAGGAGGGATATATATGTAGGGAGATAAAACCCTCCCCATGGGGGTGAATAGACATGTCCACGTGTCACTGGGACACATGGATTTAATATCCCTTGTTACTGATCACTCTTATTGAAAAACTTTGAATTATGGATGATCAATACTTATAAAAGGCAATTTATCAGCGCTAAAGATCAGATAAATCCCCATTTAGGGGCAAATATTGTAGGAAAAAACCAGTCACTCATCTAGTGACATGTGGCCCAATCTATTAATGACATGTGTTACCCAATGAGGGATGACACTTGTCAACATCAGAGAATCACATGTGTTTTCCCATGACACGTGTCAACCTCTTACTCGATTGCTCAGCAAATGATTATTGTAAAGGGCGTTGGGTGATGCAAGCCCAAATCATAGAACATTCAATCATCTATGGCACATGTCAATTACTTAATGGATAGCCAATCAAAAGACCCTATTTTAGGGCAAGATAAGGAGGCATAGAGGCCCCTAAAATGGTGAATATCTTTATGTCACATCAGAAGAGGTAAGAACACACTTCTCCCATAAAATTGCTATTGTCATACACTAAAAAGAAACCGTATTTTGCTACGGAACAAACATCAAACATCAAAAATCCGTTGCAAAGTGTATTTTTGTCTTTGCAACGGAAGTATTCCGTAACAAAAGTGCGCATAGCAAACTAAATTTTGCAACTGAGGAAGAAGATCCGTAGCAAAATTTGTTATGGTTTTGTTTCCGTAGCAAACGTTTATGCTACAAAATATATATTCTGTTCCATAGCAAAAAATTTGCTACGATTTTTTCTATCCGTAGCAAATCCTATTTCGTTGCAAATTTTTGCTACAGAATTTCCTATCTGTAGCTAATTTGAGCTTCTCCCATAAATCCCATGGACATGCTCTTAGTAGGAATCGAAATCGAGACAAGGCTGTGGAAAGTGGAGTAGTTCCCAACTGAGTTATACATGATGCATATATTCGTAGTTGGCTTATGTTCTTTACATTTCTTCTTAATATATTACGCCGTCAATTGTATTCCATAGAAAAAATTGCAACGGTTTATAAAGTATGTAGTAAATTTTGAAACGGAATAATTTTCCAAAGCAAAATTGCAATGGTTTACAAAGTCTGTTGCAGATTTTGCCACGGAATATTATTCCATTTCAAAATTTACTATGGACAAAATTTATAACGGGATTATGTTCCGTAGTAACTTTTCAAACAAAAATATGTTCCCTAGCAACTATTTGATTTCCTACGGATATAATTTTCCGTAACAAATTTTGCAATGGAATTGAAAATCGTAGCAAATTTTGCAACGGAATTGTGTTTCGTTGCAAATTTTGAAACGGAATACACTTCCGTTGCAAAATTTGCTACGTTTTCTAGAAAATACAAAAAATCTATAGCAAAAACTCTTTTTTGTAGTAATATCAGAGCTTCTTTCACTATACTTTATCTCTCTAGATTACTGACATAAGCATCGGAGGGGGAATCAACCCAAACCCTCTTGAGTTTCTTTCATGCATGTTCGGAGCGCGAATCAGATCATTACCTATACAAGTCTTGTAAATTACCTTTTTACCCTTGAAGAACATCAAACACAAAGCAACATTATCCATTCTTTTGATCCTCTTGGAGTATAACATGCACATGGAGTAAATGTAATTATAGCAAATGTAACTATTGTTGTCTTCGTCTCCGCGATAGAAGTTGAAGCCTTTGGAACTTCAACAACAAAAGTAGTAAAAATTGCAGTAATAGGAGCATGTTTTTCTTATTCTAGTCAGTGAATTAGAGGAGAAAAATTTAGTAAAGATCAATTAAGCTATTAATAAAGTGTCTCTAAGAAAGTTAGATCAAATGGACTACATGTTAAAAACGGGGTACATTTACACTCGAAGGCAGTACACTTAACCTCTGTATGATTCAAACTTAAAACATTTACGCAACTACATATGCTTTTTCAATTAAGCTATAAATTTGAAATCAAGAGTGAGGAAAATTAAAATACACAAAAACTAATAATGTTGGAAAAGTATAATTGGAAAAGTATTATGCCGTTGGAAAAGCTCAGATACACAATTTATTTTTGTTAGTGACGCAAATTAATAAAGGAGAAATTAGGATTGAATGTAATACAATAAGCAAATATTATAGAAAATTACAATCCAATATCGCAGGAAATGTGAACTAGGGTTAAAGATTAGTTCATTAACTGAGAAATCGAAGATGTAGAATCTGAATTATAGATGAATTTTCGCATCCAAAGAGTGAAATTACTGGGAAATCGAAGATGAAAAAACTGAATTGCAGTTAAAATTTTGTAGCCAAAGTAAATTTTTACCCCGAAAGTAGGTTATTGATGTCTATTGTTGTTGATTTTTGAGTTTTCAAAGCTTGATTATGGTTTTTGTGATGTAAAAATCAATGTTTTTTTGTTGATAGGCAGCTTTAAATTACTTTTTTTTATTTCGATTTACATTAGAGCTTCAACGTTAGCTTTGAAGAAGATTGTTTTATTCTCTCTCTCTTTTTTTTTTCACAGTGCGATATGGCCTTGCTCAAATCAGTTTAAGGCCCTTACTTAGTATATGTGTGAGTTCTCTTCAGTTGAAATTAGCTTAGTTGAACTGAATTGCACTATTAAAAATTAAAGTGAACTTAAAAGAGTTGAAGTAAATTGAACTGGAAGAAATCGTAACAATATCATGCAAGAGATAAATTGCACTGAATTGAAAATAGGCTTTTGTTATTCATAACCCTTAGGACTATGTATAAAAACTAACTATTTTATCTAAAATATTATTAATTTGGGAATTTATGGTAAATTATGCGTCAATCGATATTTATTATTTATTTTTACTATTTTAGGAAAGTATTAAATTAAGGGCAATGATATATATAGCCCTAAGGATCGTATATAAGAATTAGCGCAAATTATAAGGTGCACCTTGGAGTACACAGAGCTGTGTACTCTCGGTGGCATTTTGGCAATTTTGTTTAAGTTATGGGGGTAATAATAGTATTTCGCCATCTAAGAGAGTGAATAGGGCTTTTATAAGAGCTGGTTCATTTGGCGGCTGTGTGTTCTCGGATCTGGCACCGTGGAGCTCGTGATTTCTCCCAAACCAGGTAATTAATGCATCTTTGTTTGTGTTGAATTCATTGTTTTCCATTTTTTGTTGAATTTTGTTGAATGTTCTTTAGGTTTTAACCTAATTCATCTTTGTTTGCTAGTAATTTATACTCATTTAACCTAATTAATGCTCTTTTTAACCTGATTTTTTAAAATTTTTATTAGTACATTTATTTTCGTTTTTGATTTTTGAAGTAAGATTCTCAATTGAATGATTCATACTTATTTGTGAGTTTCTTACAAGGATACAGTCAAACGAGCATGTATCATATTTGTACTCATTTTGTACAGTGAAATGAGTATGTATTTCTTGATGGATTTGGATTTGCATTGACAATTGCATTTATGCATACTCATTTTGTACAGTGAAATGAGTAGTTATTTGATGTATTTTACAATTGCATTTGTCTATACTCATTTAGTACAGTAAAATGAGTATGCATTTTTTGATGGATTTTACAATTGCATTTCTATGTACTCATTTTGTACAGTGAAATGAGTACTTATTTGATGTATTTTACAATTGCATTTGTCTATACTCATTTTATACAGTCAAATGAGTATGCATTTTGTGTATTCATATTTGCAGTGTGGTATACTCATTTTGTACAGTCAAATGAGTATGCATTTTGTGTATTCATATTTGCAGTGTGGTATACTCATTTTGTACAGTCAAATGAGTATGTATTAGTTGTATAATATATTTTCATACTCATTTTATTTTATTTCTTATTTTTTCAGTTGTTGCTTCTGGTGTGTACTTGGTCAATGAATCTGAATCTTCTGAATTGGAAAAGAAAGAGTTTGATTCAGAAAAAGAAGCATATAATGCTTAAAATGACTATACTTATAGGATAGGATTTGGTGTTAGGATGTCTAAACTTAGATATTCTGCTAATCAAGAGCTGCTAGGGAGAGAATTTTGTTGTAGTAAACAAGGGAAGAAGCAACAACATGGAAAACAAGGTAGGAAGTTTGTGAAACTTAATAGTAGGACTGGTTGTCAAGCTATGATTTATTTTCGAAAGAAGGATCAGGATAAGTGGGTTTGTGTGCGGCATCTTATGGTTCACACCCACTCTTTTTGTCCTCATGCTGAAGTTCATTATATAAGGTCACATAGGAAAGTGAGCATTGGCCAATTGAAGGATCTTACACACATGAAAAAAGTGGAATCAGTGTAGCTGATGCTTTTCGTTGTTTACGTCGAGAAGTTGGTTCTTCTCTGGCAGTTGGTTTTGAGAAAAGGGATGCATATAATGCTGTTGCTGTAGAGTTGAAAAAAATTGGGATGGAAATGATACAAGGACTTTGGTTAAGATTTTTAAGAGAAAAAGAGAATCCGAAGATGATTTTTTTTACGATTTTGAGATTGATCCTTTTGATTCATCATTGATTGGTTTCTTCTTTAGATATAAGAAGATGAAGGCTGACTATTTAGCATTTGGTGACTTAATTGTCTTTGATACAACCTACACAACAAATAAATATTCTATGATTTGTGCTCCTTTTGTTGGTATTAATCAACATACACGTACTTGTATGTTTGGATGTGGATTTCTTCTTAATGATCGTGTAGATTCTTTTGTGTGGCTTTTGGAAACATTCTTGAAGTCAATGGAAGGGGTTCATCCTAAAACCATTATGACTTATCAAGCATTCTCTATGGCCGCCGCAATTGTGAGAGTTTTTCCATTAGTGAAGCTTTTTCCATTAGTGAAGCATAAACTTTGTATATGGCACATCATTAAGAATTCCCTAAATCATATTCGGTCCTTGCGTGATGAGTTGAACTTCAATAAGTTGTTCAGTAAAATTTGAAGAAATGTCACAGTGAAGCAGAATTGAAGTTTTTTTGGCAAAGGTATTTTGTTTCTCTTGTTACATAACTCTGATATCATACCAATATTCATACTCATATCATACTAAAAAACGAAAACCGACTCTCAAGAGCTCTCTCGAATGAAAGGCGATTGTGCGTCTCCTCCCCTGTTGGTTTCAATCTGATCTCATCAGACTGCCATGGCAAAGAAATCGAAGGATAAGAAGGTAGCTCAGGCAATCCCTAACCCGTCTATTCCCGGTGGTCCGGCGTCGGAAGCGCAAGCTCAGAAAATGAAAGCTGTAGATGAAGTTATTGGTATTGAGGCACTGGATATTGTCGAAGAGGAGAAAATGAAAGCTGTAGATGAAGTTATTGGTATTGAGGCACTGGATATTGTCGAAGAGGATGCGTTTCAACAGGAGATCCCCGTTCATCTCTTCGTTCACTGCAACAGGAGCGTCATTTGCAGACCAATTTTTCAGATTGGCTTGCTACTATTCAGAAATCGAAAACGCGTATTACTCGAGGTGAAGGTATGATTAATCCACTCCCTATTTTGTTCTCCCCTCCTAAGAATGATGATGCTGGTACTGCTGTTAATGATGTGCAATGTGATTCTATGATTAAGATTGGTATTGATGAGATTCAACCTGAAATTGATTTTTGGCTTTCATCGATTTACTGCTATGTTGTGGGTGCTAATCCACCTATTCATATTATGGAGGGTTTTATTTGGAGAATATGGAGAAATAAGGGTGTTGATAAGGTGGCTAGTGTGAAAAAAGGAATCTATGTGATTAGATTTTCTACAATGGAGAGGAGAGATCAAGTTTTGAATGGTAGTCCTATGTTTTTTGATAGCAAGCCAGTGATTATGAAACCTTGGGACCATACAGTTGATTTTGCTAAAGAGGATATTAGGACTGTACCAACTTGGGTGCAGCTTTACTTGGATTTCAAATATTGGAGGAATGCTAGCCTTAATAAGATTGTTGGGCAGATTGGGAAGGTGATTCAGCTTGACAGGGCTACTCAACAAAGGGATAAGCTTCACTATGCTAGAGTCTTAATTGAGGTTAAGGTTGATCAGGCCTTTCCTGAGATTATATCTTTTGTGAATGAGCATGATAGGATTGTGGATGTGCAGGTTGAGTATGATTGGAAGCCTGTGGTATGCACTGTGTGTAAGGGAATGGGCCATGTAGCCTCTGAATGTAAGAAGCCAGTGCTTAGGCAGGAATGGAGAAGGAAAATGGTTGCTCCTGTGCATTCAGAGAAGAAGGTTGAAGAGGGAGTTTTTCAGGCTGTGAAACAACCAGCAAGAAGAGTGTTGATGGTGGCATCTCCAGCAGAGACACATAATGAGTTTCATGTTCTGACTGAATGTGCATCTGATGAGGGTGCTGGTACTGAATCACAAACTGTGAGTGTTGTGGTTGGGCAGCAAGTCTGTACTACTGGTGTTGTTTTAAGTGCAGGGGGGCCAACCTCCTGGTGATCATGGATAGGATTGTTATTTGGAATGTCAGGGGGGTTAATAGTCCCCTAAAACAAAAGGAGGTTAAGGCTTTCCTTTGTAAACAGCAGGTGGACTAGTTAGCCTCCTTGAGACAAAGATAAAGGCTGCTAATATGGGTAGCCTTTATCAGAATGTGTTTGCTGGTTGGTGCTTTTCTTCTAATTCCAGTTATCATAAGGGAGGTTGAGTTGTTATTGCTTGGAACCCTAGAAGTTTTCATGTCAATATTAAGGCCTGCTCTAATCAATTAATTCACTGTGAAGTAGCTCCTGTTAGTGGTCCTAGGCCATTTTGTATCACTTTTTTGTATGCATTCAATCTTGCTTCAGAAAGGAAGGTGGCTTGGGATGATTTGAGGAGTCTTGCTGTTATGACTAAGCAACCATGGGTTGTTGCTGGTGATTTCAATTGTGTTTTGAATCCTGAAGAAAGAGTTGGTGCAGGGGTCAGATTACAAGAAATGATTCCTCTTAGAGATTGTGTGAAGTACTGTGGTTTGGAGGACATGACTAGCTCTGGTTGTTTCTATACTTGGAATAACAAGCAGCTAGGGGATGCTAGGGTGTTTAGCAAGATTGATAGAGTCATGGTGAATGAGGAGTGGATCTATGCTTATCCTCATGCTGCTACTCACTTTATGCCAGAAGGTTAGTTTGACCATTGCCCTATGAGTATTAATTTCTATCCTCAGCTAACTAGGGGTAGGCAGCCTTTCAAATATTTTAGGATGTGGGCTGAGGCTCCTTCATTCAGATCTATTATTTTGAGTGGATGGAATGAGGAGGTAGATGGTAGCAAAATGTATAAAATTGTTAGAAAGCTGAAGATCATCAAAGAATCTCTTAAAAAGCTGAACTATGAGGGTGTCTCTGATATTAAGTGCAGAGACATAAAAGCTGCTAGGATGTTGCTTGAATGCCAAAATGTTTTGCATCAAGATCCTGCTAATATTACTCTGAGACAGAAAGAATCTGAAGCAGCTGGTGATTACAAGAGGATTCATGGTGCTTATCTATCCTTTCTAGCTCAAAAATCTAAACTAAATTGGAGCTTTGGAGGGGATGAGAATACAGCTCTTTTCCACCAGTCACTCAGAAGTAGAAGATTAGCTAACACAGTGTATGCAATTCATGATAAGAATGGCATATGGAGGGAGGGTACACAGGAGGTAAATGATGCTTTCCTTGACTATTTACTTAATGTTGCTTGGCTCTAAATATAGTAATAGGAAGCCTGTTTATCATTCTGTTATTGAGATTGGCCCAGTCCTTGATAATGATCATATATCCTTGTTGAATAGACCCTATACCTCTGAGGAAGTGAAAAAGGCTATGTTTGACATCCCTGGTGAGAAATCCCCTGGGCCTGATGGATTTGGGTCTTATTTTTTCAAGGACTCATGGGACATAATTGGGAGGGATATTATTGATGCTGTTTTAGATTTTCTAGATACCGGTAAGCTTTTGAAGGAGATTAATGCTACCACTTTGACTCTTATCCCTAAAATCTCTTGTCCTAGTTCTGTTACTGAATTTAGGCCTATTGCTTGCTGTAACACTGTTTATAAATGTATATCTAAAGTTATCTGTAATAGACTGAGATATATCCTTCCTTACATCATTTCTGAGAACCAAGGTGCTTTTGTCCATGAGAGATTCATAGTGCACAATATCATGGTTTGCCAAGACTTGGTGAGGAATTACAACAGGAAAGGGGTGCAGCCTAGCTGTATCATGAAGTTGGACATGAGGAAGGCCTATGGTACTATTGAATGGGATTTTGTCAGAGAAATGCTAATTACTTTGAATTTCCCTAGTTACTTTGTGGAGCTTATTATGATATGTGTTACTACACCTAGGTTCACAATTATGGTAAATGGTTCCGTGAATGGTTTTTTTTGCCTCCAAGAGGGGTTTGAGACAAGGAGATCCAATGTCTCCCTTGTTGTTTGTTATTTGTATGGAGTACTTGTCTAGGCTGATGAAAAGAGTGATAGAAAATCCTTATTTTGAGTTCCATCCAAGGTGTAAGAGACCTCAATTAAACCATCTAGTATTTGCTGATGATGTCATTCTGGTTTGTAAGGGTTCTTTCCCTTCTGTCTATGTGATGATACAGAGTTTCAAGTTGTTTTCAGAGACTTCTGGACTGCAGATCAATGATGATAAGTCTGATTTTTTTACTGCTGGGGTAGATGATGCTACTGTGAAGAGAATTAAATTTTCCATTGGTTTCAAACATAGTACACTTCCTTTCAAATATCTTGGGGTGCATATCTGTGCTAAAAGGATTTCTGTGGCAGCCTGTGATGCTATTGTTGAGAGAATATGTATGAGAATTAAAGTGTGCAGTTCTAGACATCTTTCTTATGCTGCTAGAATTTTACTTATTAACTATGTTCTTTTGAGCTTGCATGTATACTGGGCACAAGTCTTCATTATCCCTAAAACTGTGTTGCATGAGGTTGAGAAAGTGTGTAGAGCTTTTCTCTGGAGTGGTTGTTATTATAGCACTAAAGCATGTAATGTTAATTGGGATATTGTTTGTTCCCCTAAACAATCTGGGGGGCTTGGAGTGAGGAAGATCATGGTTTGGAATAAGGCAGCTTTGGCTAAGTATGTGTGGGCCTTGGAAACCAAACAGGATAGTCTATGGATCAGGTGGGTTCACTCTGTGTATATTAAGGAGGAGGATTGGTGGGAGTATTCTCCTCCTACTGAGAGTAGTTGGTATTGGAAATAGGTATGCCAGGTTAAGGAGGACTTGAAACAGATTATCTCTCGATATGATCCGTGCAATTTGAGGCCTTTTAGTGTTAAACAAATCTATGATCTAATGATTGGTGAGTCTGATAAGATTCACTGGGATAAATTTGTTTGGAATAGAATTTCTATTCCCAAACACAAAATGATTTGTTGGTTAGTTATGCATGGAAGATTGAAAACCAATGACAGACTGCTCCAAATGGGGGTAACTAGTTCTGCTGAATGCCTTCTCTGTAGTGGGGGCTGTGAATCTAATGCTCACTTATTTTTGAGTTGCTCTTATGCTCAGAGGTGTCTGAAGGAAATATTTCTATGGCTACAGGTGAAGAGCAACCATGTGAACTACTATAGACTCCTATATTGCATTCACAGAAATAGGAGGAGTAAAGCTCAGAAGCAAGTTTTGATTGCCTGTTTAAATGCACTTGTATATTTTGTTTGGCAGGCTAGGAATGATGCTAGGTGAAATGATGTAGTTTGGCTGCCAAGAGTTTTAGTTAAAATAGTTCAGAGCTCAGTTTGCTTGAGATTAAGGGGAGTAAAACCTCAAAAGCTTAGTAGTACTGACAGGCAATGGATAGAAAATCTGTGTATTGAGATGTATAGTTGAACTGTTTTTCCTTTCTGTTAGATAGAGGGGTCCAACCTAGTTGGTTTGCTCGTCTAACAGTTAGGTTTTAGGATGTAATGTTGTTTGTTTTGGATGTGAATATAGATCTTACTTAGCAAAAAAAAAAAATTCATACTCATTTGATTGTTTCATACTCATTTTGTCTTTTTCTTATATGACACAGTCAAATGAGTATGCATAAGATGGATACTCATTTTCTATATGCAAATGAGTATGTCTTAAATGAGACTTGCAGTAATGTATACTCATTTAGTACAGTAAAATGATACGCATTTGACATACTCATTTTTTACAAGCAAATGAGTATGTCTTAAATGAGGCTTGCAGTAATGCGTATTCATTTAGTACAGTAAAATGAGTATATATTTGATGTACTCATTTTTTACAGACAAATGAGCATGTCTTAAATGAGACAGTAATGTGTACTCATTTAGTACAGTAAAATGAGTATGTGTTTTATAATTGGATTGATGTGTACTCATTTTGCCTATCATGGTAAATGAGTATGCATTGTTATTTATACTTATTTCCATGTCTTGTTTTTTTTCTTGTAGAATGTTGACAACATACAATTGTGCATCTAATGGTTGGTTGGATAGATTGTGGGGATTGAGAGAGAGTTGTGGTGTCTTACTTATAGCAAGGATTACTTTTCTGGTGGTATTTTGTCATCACAAAGGAGTGAGTCTAACAATCATGCGTTGTCAAGAAAAGTTTCTAAAACAACTAGTTTATGTGAGGTTTATGATAATTATTGCGAGGTGGCTAGTGAATGGAAAAATGTTGAAAGAAAGGACAACGAGCTTTGTTGGGAAGGGTTACCAGAACTAGCCGTCCCATATGTGAAGATACTTGAGCAAGCCTCAGAAGTTTATACAATTGAGGCTTACAAACGTTTTGAGTTGGAGTTTTAGAAGGGAATGTCATATAATTTCAAATGTGTATCAAATGGTTTTGAGGTTGGAGAGACTCTTGTTTTCTTTGTAGAAAGACCCCAAAGTGAAGAGTTTGGTCATTATGTGACATTTGACACATTGTCGCATTATTCTTCTTGTAGTTGCAAACGTTTTACTGAAACTAGATTTCTTTGCCGGCACATTCTTAGGATTTACCATGCCAATTGTGTTGCTAAAGTTCCTGATATATATATTTTAAAGCGTTGGACAAGACAAGCTAGAGATAAAGATGATGATGAAACTTTAGTTGCTTGTGAGCCAATGGATGGAGTTGTTACTAGTTCTACAACATGGAGACTTCAACTTCAAAGAAAGATTACCAAGTTGTTATGTGCTAGTGACTCAAATGACTTAGCAAGAAAGGCTGCTGAAAATATGTTTGAGGTGGCGAGACACGAAGTTGAAACAGTTGTTGGTAGTATATACTTCTCTGATGGTGAAGAAGACTTTGATTATGGTCTTCAAAATCCAAGAGGAAAGACAACGAAGGGTGAAAGATTTAAAAGGAAAAAAGGGCATACAAGAGGTGAAGAGAAAAGTGGCTAGAGGAAGACAAAGAGCTGCCGAGACTCGAGCAAATAAAAGTAAAAGAGAAGAGATAGTACAAGTTCCTACGTTACTAGATTATTCTCCGAGTTGCTTTCCAATAGATTATTAGTGTCAAATGTACTTTTAAATCTCATTAGTTTTTATGTTTTGTTAGGATTGTTATTGGATTTTTTTTAATTTATCAAGGTTTTGATATTTGTGAAATGACTATTAAATTGCACTAAAATGATGATGCATAGTTGTGTACTCATTATGTACAGTAAATGAGTATGCATTATGTACAGTTTATCATACTTATACTCATTTTGATACAGTCAAATGAGTATGTATCAAAGAGCATACTCATTTCCATACATACATACTCATTTCCATAGATGCAAATGAGTATGTATTTAAGTCATACTCATTTTGACACAGTAAAATGAGTATGTATCAAAGAGCATACTCATTGAGTATTAAATTATTCATACTCATTTGACTGTATTAAATGAGTATGAATTAGAGGCATACTCAACAGTAGAGGTGGCCATTGGTCGGGCTGGCCATGACCAAACCCTGAACCGGCCCGGTGAAAAACCAATCCAACCCTATACCGGAAAAAATCAACCCTGAACTGGCCTGACCCTGACCCGGCCTGTAAACCAACCCGTTCTTGAACCAGTCCTTGAATCGGCCCATTCTTGAATTAGCACTTGAACCGCCTCTAGACCGTAACCTTTATGATTATGATTCATGAGCTTTTGTTATTGATGGTTGCGATTGGTGAAATAACCCTAAACCGACACTAAACCAACTCTGAACCGACACTAAATCTATCCTTGAACCAACTCGAACCGGCTTGGTGAAAAAACAGTCCAACCCTATGCTGGAAAAAATCAACTTGAACCGGCCCGACCCGATCAAGGAACTGGTTCGCTTCAGGTTCATGTTTTCAAATTTTAGAACCAGTCCTAAATCAATTCTAACCTTGAACCGATTCTGATCCTGACTCGACCTGTAAACCAACCCGCTCTTGAATCGGTCCTTGATTCGGCCCATTCTTGAATTATCCCTTGAACCGCCTCTAAACCGTCATTAAAACCCTATACCATAAATTCAAATCTTAAATCGTAACCTTTGTGATTTTGAGTTTTTGTTATTGATGGTTGCGATTGGTGAAATAACCCTGAACCGACACTAAACCAGCTTTGAACCGACACTAAATCTATCCTTGACCCAACCCTGAACCTGGCTTTGAACCGACCCTAAATCTACATTGAACCGTTCCCGAACTTTGTCTGTAACGGTTCAGGTTTAGAAAAATATAATCTTGAACCAGCCTTGAACCGACTTGGATGGTTTCAGGGTTGGGTCAGGGCCAAATTTTTGTAGTCAATAGTTTACCATACATTTTTTTTTTATTATAGTTATGTACATACTCATTTTATACAGTCAAATGAGTATGTATCAAAGAGCATACTCATTTTCATATATACATAAATGAGTATGTATCAAAGAGCATACGCATTTTCATACATACATAAATGAGTTTAAATACTTATATAAGTAGATCATTTTAGATCACATGCATACCATATATTAAGGTTTCATACTCATTTTTGAGAATGATTAATGAGTGTAACTAATTTGTATACACCAAAATGTCAGCATATTATATTATATACTTTGCATTAACTAAAGTTTGCAAATAAAATCCTTAAAACACTACTGACGTATTTCATCCTACTAAAACATCCCCAAAACACTACATATAGAACTATTATTTAAGTTTGCATGAACTAAAGTCAAACTGAATATTCTTTTGCTGCTTCAATGTTCTTCTTCCTGTGCAGATTTTCTTCAAATGTCAAGATGTCATAGCAGTACTTGATCCTTAGATTTGGTAATTGTGTGAACTGCAGAGTAATGAATTTAAAAGTAAAAAAACAATTAAAAGAAAAGGCATACTCATTTCAGTAATTCATACTCATTTTTCTTTTGATACACCGAAATGAGTATACATACTAATTTTGATACATTCATACTCGTTTTACACCCAGTGAAATGAGTATGTGTCACAAGCATACTCATTTTGATACATTCATACTCATTTTACACCCAGTGAAATGAGTATGTGTCACAAGCATACTCATTTTCATAGATTCATACTCATTTTACACAGTGAAGTGAGTATGTGTCACAAGCATACTCATTTCCACATAAAATATGTTTAAAGTACATTTATATGAGGAAAATTATTGTTTACTTACATCATCCTTAACCAACCCTATTCTCCAACCTTTTGCCCCTTCTCCTTTGTATGTTTGCATGTGCCGCATGACATAGATTACGCAATCAACAGTGTTCTCAGTATTTCTCCAGCTCATTTGTAAACGCACTGGTTTCAAAAGGCTAACTGTGATTGCCTTTGGATGATCTCTGAGAAGTAACCAATATGCTACTGCAGCTTTCTATAACATAGAAATTGTGTGAAAAAAGAAGAAGATAAAGTTAGGCTACTTTTTATAATGAAAATTTGAGATGTAAAAGTTTTGTATGCATACCAGATTGTAGGGTAGTTTCCCATATTTAATAAGCGATTTTCCAAGGGTATCTCTGCTGTCGATTATATCAAATCTTTTATACTTGAGGTTGAAAGTCATCACATAGAAATGATCGTGAGCATGCACTGGAAGAACCAGCATGTCCACTTTCTTCATTGGGAATTAACACCACTTGTCAAATTCAATGCTTGCTTCAGCTGCAAATATATCATTCCTTTACTTTGCTGTTTTTTTCTCGAACCAATTCACTTTGTTCTGCATTTAAAGAGTTTAA
The DNA here is from genome assembly GCA_947645195.1 of Patellifolia procumbens. Taxonomy (NCBI): domain Eukaryota; kingdom Viridiplantae; phylum Streptophyta; class Magnoliopsida; order Caryophyllales; family Amaranthaceae; genus Patellifolia; species Patellifolia procumbens. The sequence goes on from CANSGD010000290.1 coordinate 951,887, forward strand.
AAATATTACAGTAATTTGCAAATGAATATCAAATTATTCATACTCATTTGACTGTATCAAATGAGTATGTAGATAACTATAATAAAAATATATAAGTATGATAAACTGTTGGGGTAAATGAATATGTATTTAAGTCATACTCATTTTGATACAATCAAATGAGTATGCATCAAATAGCATACTCTTTCCCATACATACATAAATGAGTATGTATCAAAGATCATATTCATTTTCATAAATGCAAATGAGTATGTATTTAAGTCATACTTATTTTGATACAGTCAAATGAGTATGCATCAAAGAGCATACTCATTTCCATACATACATACTCACTTCAACAAATGCATAATTATGAACAGAAAGATTTATGAAAAATTAATACTTACAACAGCTTCAGTTGTAAAGAAGAATCTGACTAGTGAATTATCACTCTTAGTTACTTCCCTATGGTTCAATATCAATGAATAGATATCTATCATGTTTGATGATATCCATGATTTTTCTTGAAAACTTAGGAAAAAATCCCTAATTCCTTTGAATCCCTTGTAATCAAATAAGGTTGCCTTGCAAAGAACATTTAAAAATCCATGATTTAAAAATATTATGTTAGTGAATATTATTTGTAAAATTAATTAACAAGTTATGGTATAAGTTAAGAAATTTACCATCTTTTTCTCTTTTCATCAAATGCAAATTTTGCCATGCATAATTCTTTCTCATTTGGTGGCGTATTTGCATATTGTACTCGCTCTATAAATGGTGATCGAAGATGAGCTGAAGGTTGTAAAGGCCGTTTTCCTTCCCTCTTGTCAACATTGTATGCTTCCTGCTCCTTGGTAACATTCTTTTCTATAACTATCTTTTTACCCCTATCTTCCTTATTTTTTACATACTCAACATTTTGATCTTGTTCTTTGTCAACTTTCTTCCCTTTGTCATTACTGTCTTCATCTTCATTTCCTCCATCTGTCTCTTCATGAATTTTCATCATTTTCTCTTTGTTATTACTGTCCTCATTTTCGTTTCCTCTATCCTCAACTTGTTGTTCTTCTTCTTGATCGACTTCTTTTTGTTTCTCATTATTGTTATCTTTCTCTTCTTGTCCTTCCATACCTTTTTTATCATCAATGTTGGCCTCTTCCTCAGTGTTAGTTTTAAATCCATCATCCTGAAATTGTTCATCAACATTTGATTTTGATGCTTCCTCCTCTTGATCTTTATGCTCACTGTCCTGAAGTTCATGGTCCTCACTGTGTTGAACTTCGTGTTGCTCACTGTCAATGTTTTGTTCTTCGTTACCTTCCATCTCTATTTCATTGTTAACTGCTGTCTCTGCTGAAATCTCTGCCGCCTTTGCCAAAATCGGTTGATCTTCTGACATGTTGTCCATTTTCTCTCCTTCATCAGGTTGTTTCTCATTTTCTTCAACTGATGCCTGTTCTAAATTTTCAGAATTTTGTTCTTTTTCTCCTTCATCAAGTTGTTCTCCTTCATCAGGTTGTTTCTCATTGTCTTCAACTGATGCCTCTTCTAAATTTTCAGAATTGTGTTCTTTTTCTCCTTCATCAGGTTGTTTCTCGTTGTCTTCAACTGATGGCTCCACTAAAATTTCAGAATTGTGTTCTTTTTCTCCTTGCTCTTCAATGTTTTTTTTCTTCTCTATCATTCACAGTTTTGTTTTCATCTTTCTTCTCCAGATTTGATTCACTGCCATCATTCTCCTCATTACTATCACTTTCAATTGTGATTTCTTTTCCCTTGTAGCATTCAGCTCATCCGAATTTTGTGACAATCCTAAATCAAAGCTGGGAATATCTTGATCAACCTTATCCTTCCTATTTTCAAAATATTCTTTCTTTGCTTCTTGAGCTCTTTCAAAATTTAGAATAGCAGCATTAATTTCTTCAATGACAGCAAGATCATTAAAGAAAGCGTCTTGGCTTGAAGGTGTACTTGTGTTCTCAGTTTCTTCTACTTCTTGGTTCAAACACATTCCAATCACTGATAATGCTAAGTCTTTCAATTTCTCGACAGTTTCATTCTTGGGTTTCTTTCACATTACTTGACATTTGTCTAAGAAATTACTTATAGCATCCCCCAATTTTGATGTTACCAAAACAAACTCTCTGATTTCATCCTATTTCAATGTAGATATATATTTCTACTTAGCATACTCATTTATAAACTTTCATACTCATTTTGAATACTTATTTATGAACTGTCATACTCATTTATAAAGTTTCATACTTATTTCATGACCATCAATTTTCTATTTTCTTAATGTTGAAATTTATATACTAAGATATATACTTATTTAAATTATTCATACTCATTTGACTATATGTTTTAGGGTTAAAGTCAAATGAGTATAGATTAGTTACATACTCATTTGACTCTATGCTTAAGATATAGGAAAAGGAGTATGAATCAGATTTCATACTCATTTGGCTGTATGCTTAGGATACAGTCAAATGAGTATGAATCAAATTCATACTTATTTTAGCATACAGCCAAATGAGTAAGAATCAGATTCATACTCATTTTGTCTGCATGCTTAGGATACAGTCAAATGAGTATGAATCAGATTCATACTCATTTGTACAGATTCATCCATACTCATTTTACACAGTCAAATGAGTATGGAATACATGCATAACCAATTGTACATAAGATTCATTACCAATGTGTGAATAATAAAATCAAGACCATATTTAAACCATATAAGCAATTTGAATTATAAAATCTTACCATTTTAGTTTTGTTGTCATTTTTGTCAACATCAATCTCAGCTTATTTGTTGAAACCTTCAGTTTCTTCATGAACATCTTTGTTTTCTTCATTTTCTTCATTTTCTTCAGTTTCTTCATTTTCTTCACTTGCAACAGTTTTATTCACTCATGCTTCATGTGGCAGTGCATTCTTCTTTTGTAGTACTTTGAATGATGACTTTATGATCTTTCCTGAACCGAATCTTCCAGTGGAGAGCTCATTAGTCACTCTAATCACAAGCATGTTTGTTGTCCATCCAGCCAATGTTGGGAACTGTCTACTAGGCTTTTCTGAGTTCTTGTGAACAACACGGTCAATGTAGAAAATCTGTAATACGAGACGAAATTATTTTGGTTATTATGTAAGTAATTTAACAATGTATAAACAAAGCTAGTTAAAGAGAAGGATTACTTACAACTAAGAAAAGCAGAGGACCGTTGTAAGACTTGGTTGGATCTTTCTTCCAAATTCTAACAGATTTAATTAATGAATCATAAAGAAACTTGCTCCAATTCAAGTTCCTTACTTGGTCAACATGTGTTAGAAATCTTACAATTCTTTGATTAGCAAACACATTTTTGTTCCCTTCTATAAGCTTAGAGACAATGAGGTTTCGCTTGAAAGAAGCGTCACCAACCTTAGATTCTGTTAGTTTCTTCACCAATATACTCTCTGGTACATTCGTTCCCCTTCCAAGATGACCTTTAAACTGCTTGCGCCACTGTGTTAAGGTCAACATTTCATTCACATTGTCAGCTTTTGGGAAGTCGATTGTCTGACCTCCTATAGGGAACCCCAATGTGTAGTGGACATTAATCTCACTAATTTGAATTGATCCTTTTTCTGTCTTGAGCATAGAGGTTTCAGGATCAAAGCTATCTAACAACCAATAAGTAATGGTTGATGGTATCCTAGTTATGTTATGCTGTAACAGATGCTCAAATCCTATATCTGTTATTGCTTTCCTATGTGTCTTCCCTTTTACTTTCAAGATTTTACACAGGTTTTGAGGAGACATCCTACTATGTACAGTCGGGAAATCTAATGATGGTTTTTCATCTATCATCTCTTCATCCTCTATTATCTCCTTTTCTTTCTTAGGATCCCTTTTTTGCTTTTTGGTTGGTATCTCATCTTTTGGAATGGAGACTTCTTTACCTTTTCTCTTTGGAGTCGTCTTTACTACTTCATTTTTGATAACCATTGCTGATGCAGTTGATGGTTGTTTTGGATGCTTTATTATTATCTTTTTCCTACAATATACATAGAAGCATAAGAACTGTGAATAAGATCGCTAACATAATTCGAAAGTTATACTCATTTAGGTTTATCATACACATTTCAATCATTTTCCAATAGATTTGGTAATTGCAATTCACTTAGATTAACCATACTCATATCTGATTATCAAATGAGTGTTTATGGAATTCATACTCATTTTACAGTATCAAATGAGTATATCTCATATGCATACTCATTTGAATGTATCAAATGAGTATGATTAAGAGGAATACTCATATAGATTTATTAATATACTCATTTCACTAGAAGTCTACATACTCAATTCGGTTTATTAAATTAATTGAATTAAAGGCATACTCATTTGCATAAATTGGAACAGATCTAACTAATTCATACTCATTTTAGACTATCAAATGAGTATATCTCATATGCATACTCATTTGACTGTATCAAATGAGTATGATTAAGAGGAATACTCATATAGATTTATTAATATACTCATTTCACTAGAAGTCTACATACTCAATTAGGTTTCTTAAATTAATTGAATTAAAGGCATAGTCATTTCAATTTATGAGGTATACTCATTTGCATAAAGTGGAACAGATCTAACTGATTCATACTCATTTTACAGTATCAAATGAGTATGAATAGATTATTATACTCATTTTTGCATTATTATACTCATTTCACGAAGTTTAGCTAACAAAAATTTGAGAAACTACATACTCATTTTCACTGTATTATACTCATTTGATAATCAGATTAACTATTTTCATATTATTCATATGCTCATTTGACTGTATCAAATGAGTATGTGTAAAACGCATTTACATTGATGTTTATGATACTCAATTGACCAGTTTTCATCAGATTATTTACTTATTGTTCAGTTTACCTACTCAATTAGGTATATACATTGATGTTTAGCATACTCAATCAACTATTAGTTAGAAATTGAGAGAAATAATTGCATTCTGAACTGATTTCATAACTTTAATTCGAGAATAAACGCATGCAATTGATTCGTGATATCTAACAGTCTAATTGAAGCGTTTTTACTTACTTAGGTTGTGTATTTTCAGCAGTTTGATCATCTTGACGATCTTTCTGTCGAGTTTGCATGATTTTGTTTTCTTCGAAGTTTGATTTTGCTTCTTTCTGTTTCGAATTCGTAGTTTTTGTAACAAATTTGTTTGATTTTTGCAGAAATTTAGAAGAATGAGAGAGAATCGGAGTGACAATGGTGAGAGATTTTGGGAGGAAGGTAGTTTCTGGAGAGAGAGAATGAATCTCGAGAAAAGCGCGAGAGAGAATCAGTTTTGTTTTTCTTTTTTTTCTTTTTTGATTTTGGGCGGTTTTCTTGTGGGTCATTAGTGGGCGGTTTTCTTTTTTATGTGATTGGGCTGAATGCACCTAATTCTATGTACACCAAGGTGTATGATTTACCAACTGAAGAATTAAATGAATAACCTAAAATCGTATTACGTTGAAAATTTATGCCATAATCAACATGAATTGGTGTTATTAATGTTTAAAGTTACTTAAATTTTCTTTTTTAGATTATTATATATAGGCGTGAGGTTATAGTTATCATTTTCTTTAAATTAAATGGTTATAAAGGGGTATGTGAAAACAAGGTGGAGAGAAGCGGCGGTATTGAAATCCATTTGTGCGTAGGTTCCCATGTCCGCCCTATAAATGCACCATTTCCTGTCCTCACTTCCCTTCTCTCTCTTTCCTCACCTCCCGTGTACACACTCTCCCCTCCATTAATTTTCCTGTCTCCGCTCTAGCTTAGGCTATCCTGTGGTGTGGATGCCCACCCAATCCCTCTCTCTTTTTCTCTATCTCCGCCCTTTACCTTAAATCCATCTTCAACAATTTACTCACTTTTAAACTTCATCACCTTTTCATTTCTTATCTTCACTATATATATATATATTTTTTTTTCTCTTGTAAAAATTCCCTTTTTTAAAAAGATTTTGTTACTTTTCTAGCCTGATTGCATATGATTTTGTTCCCAGAAACGTACTTCAAAGTAAATCGATCTCAAATTTAAGGCAAGTTAATAATATCATATAATAATATCCATAAACTCCATATAGTGAAGCGTTGTTCATCGATAATACATAAATGAAACGTTGTGGTATGGACCAAAACGCCATGTCAGGCAGGAGAGACTCTTTGGTTTGCCCTAAGCCCCGTAGACTCATTAATCATTCGGAGATCAACGATTTCAAAGCTGGGTCGGAGTTGCTTGATCTTATTCTCTCCAAGGTTATTCCTTTTTCTACAAATATGTTTACTCTTTGTTGATTGTGTAAAATGGTGGGTGTAATTGTCTTTTTATATTCTTTTTGATCCTTTGAGGGGGTTAATCTGTTTGTTTTTCGTTACGGGGCGTTTGTTTAGAGGGATTAACTTATGGGAATGAGACGGGAATTTGATTGTTGCGAATTATTCAGATTCTTAATAAAAAAAACACTTTTGCTGATATTGATAATGTGACGAACATAGATCTATCTAGATGTGAACAAGTTTGTCTTTTTTGAGATAATTGTTTACTGTTTCTGAATATACTTTCTGTTATGAAATCTCTTTGTATTTTGGGTTTACAATCATTGTGATTTATGATTTTTACTAGACAAACCGCACTTCTTTAGCGACTTGTTTCTTTCTTTTCTTGTACAATTACTGTTATCTATGCTCATATGTGCTCTATTGCTTTACTTGCTACTTTGGCCCCTTCCTGAAATTAGTATATTGGGGATTTATTTGATATAATTACTGTTATAATTGGTGGTAACTGTAATGACTTTGTAGGTACAAGTTTATGTAGTAAGTTTCATTCTGATGTCCATAGTAAGGCTTGTTCATCCCGGAGATACGTTTTTCTTTGATAGATTTGCATTGCCACTTAATACCACCTTCAAAGTCGTAATGGTAATGAAATGATTAGGAAAACACGAGTTTGGGAATGAAGAGCATTTGTTTGAGAATTCCTTTACAAAATTACATAAATTATTACTACTGCCGTATTGTATCATTTGCTATTGGACGGGCTTTTAAGGATATAAGGGCCTGTTCTCTTCGACAACTAAACTGAATAGTGACGTGTGAGAGTAAAAGTATTGTCGAGAGGTGAACTGAATTAAATTGAAAATAAGTTGGGGGGAGAAGAGGCCCTAGGTCTTTCATAATCAGACTCTGCTCATATCCATTGCCTTGAATTTGGTGGTTGTGCGTACACACATCTATCAGACCCTACTAATTGATGAGTTTAGAGCATGAACAATCATGGGCTAGAACCTCCCCATTTCACTCTCTCTCCTATGAAATGGGGAACCCATGGTTGTTGGACCCTTCCCATAATATGGGGAAGCCCTTTGCCAAGGGTTGGTTCCCACTTCTGAAGTTAATCGGATTGTGACAAGTGGCATGGACCACTTTTTATAAATGAATCTCAGCCTTGCAAAAGTTAGTGGTGGGGTAGGGAAAAGTAGGAGAGAGAATATAAAGGGGAACCCATGAATGTGGGTACTAAATTTTAATATGAAAAGGATAAATGAAAAAGTTAGTGGAAAGTGATGTGGAAGAATAAGGTGAGGAGAGAGAAAATAAGGGGAACCCATGATTGTACATGCTCTTATCTACATTGTTAATTCCAGCTCTGTTGTGGCTGGACATTTTACGTACAGCGCTGATGTAGACAGTTTAAGTGCATATTTCTTAAGATTTACTCCAATATGGAGCTGCAACTGAATCATCAATCTAACGATGCTTGTGTATGTGGGTCATCTTACCTTTAAATGTTCCATCAACTGGGTCGCTACATAAAAGGTATGTGGTGGAGCATCCACTTCCTGGCCATCACTTAAAAAGAGGGAATTATCTTCGAAAATTACTGTTTTTGAGAGGTTAACAATGCATAATGATTTATCTTGAAATTGTTTCTGGTATGATTATGATTTGATCACCTATTTTTCGCCCTGATTTTACATTCGAATTCAGATAGTGAGATATGAACCATTGAATTTGCTATTTTTGTAATTGGTTTGGGATACTTATCAAAAAGACTTGCCTATTACAGGGAAGTGGACTTGAGAGATCATATAACCAAGTGGCTTCATCTCCACCATTTTTTTGTGGGTCTCCGCCTAGTCGGGTATCAAACCCTATTGTTCAAGATGAACATTTCGGCTCGGATAACTTTAAGACATATTCTCCCATGCCAGCATCACCATCCTCATTGGGCCGCAAGGGTGGGTGTATTCGAACTGCACTTTCTCAGAAGCAAGTTGCAGTTAGAATCGAAGGTTTTGATTGCTTGAGCAGAGACAGGCAAAATTGCAGCATTTCTGCTGTTGCTTAAGAGCTGAGAGGTATTGAACACATAGAGAAACTAAAGTCGGGAATGTAGGACGAGTAAGTGAGAGTTAATGTCGAAAATTTTTGGCTTCTTTTTTGTTAATCATGTACATATAGTTAAAATTCAGTTTATCGTGTAGAAGTATTTTGGGCTTACCTAGAAAAGATGTAAATGATGAGTTGGGTAAGCAAATGTTGAGAGTTCTGTTAATAAATGGATGAAAAGCTTTGATCTTGTTAGGTACTTAAAATTGTGTTAGGAGTGGTTAAGAGTTTTCCTTTACCTAAACAGTCACATTCTTCTGTAATGCATCAATTTTTGAGTTGTAAGAATGGTAAATTTTTTTTTTTTTTTTGAGATAAGTAAGAATGGTAAATTTTGACTAATGGTTTCTTCATATTGTATTTGTATGCAGATAAAAGTCATACTATTATTTTGTCACTAAACCTCTTATACTCGATTTGATTGCGTAATTTGCGGCTACTATTGTGTGTTGTCATGTGGGGTTTAGATGAATTGAAAATTCCAAGGATGACGGATCAGAATGAAACCTAAAAGTAGCCGAGAAAAAACAGTAAAGACGATAGGGGGACCAAAGGGAATGACTGAGATCTGACTCAGCAAAACGCTTTACTTTTTAGAAAAATGTTTATGGGCCTTACTCACCTAAGTGTCATATAGACCGGGTCCACACTAAATTTATTGTAAATCCAGTGTAAAGCCCAAAAGTTAAGTTTGCAATTAAAACTTAAGGTTTAATAATTAAAAGTTAAGGTTTAACAATTAAAAGTTACGTGTTATAAATTAAAAGTTAAGGTTTATTTCAAAAGTTAAGATTTTGTAATTAAAAGTTAAGGTTTAAGAATCAAAAGTTAGGTAATCTACACTATTTAGGGTGTGGACCAAGTTCACCCAAGAGTTTCTCTACTCACCTTACCTTAAGTTCTAGGAGTACGCGCTCTGTTTTTTGTCCAATTTTGACCAATTATGTGATAGTTGTTTTGGTCATAGTAGGACAAACAATAAGAAACGCAAGGAGTACATAAGAAACGCAAGGAGTACATTGTTAGACCATGATTTTTTTTTGGAAAGTTAGCGAGAAATGACTTTTTATAAGCATTTTTTTTTTTGCAAGAAACAACCTTTTAAATTTATTGGCATTTAACAACGGGCATGTTCTCCCCATCTTATTTTCTGTTTAGTTTAGTTCAGTTCAGTTCATTGGACAATACTTTTACTCTCACACATCACTATTCATTTCAGTTCTGTTCAATTCAGTTCAGCTGTTTTATGTCGAAGAGAACAGACCCAACATCAGACAATTTTTTTTGCGAGATCAGACTTTATGGCTTTTCTCCAACGTCAAATTTTGATTGCGGACATTGATCAGTGTATTGAACACCTATAAGTGCAAGGATTGCTCATAGAAATCGCATTGAGCAACGTTAGAAAACAATAATCAATGCCGGAAAATGGCCTTGAGGTCTGATCTCGCAATTTTGTGTAGTTTAAGGTAGTTAAATTCCAACAAAAAAAAATAAATGTTGTTTTTTGCAAAAAAAAAAAAAAGGCTCATAAAAGGTTGTTTCTCGAAAAATTTCCTTTTTTTTATTAGGTAAGAAAAACTAAGTTAAGTTTGAACGGTGGACTAACCTAAGAGTATTCTAACGCATGATGGAAACGAAAGCAGGATCAAAACATGAAAACTTATAACACAGGTTGAAGTTCATAGGGCCTTAGTGAGCAATGTAGTGTGTAATCTGTTGCTTGGTTAGCCTCCCTAAAACAATGGTTGATTGAGACCGAATTGAACTTGTTTAAGTCTACTCCTTCATCACAAACACTCCCCTCAAATTCCCAAGGGATTTCCCAAATAGAGTTAATAACCGTGAGATTGTATCTTTCAATTTCTAAGTTTTCTATATCTAGAAATATTGTTGTTGTCTTAATACCTTCTCTCGACTCCCAAACTTCTACAAAAAGAATATCCCATAAATGAAGACCGAAAACCGGGAAAAAACCGAATACAGGTCGACACGGGTGTGTCCAAAGCGACACGGTCGTGTAGACCTGCTCTTCAAAATTCTCAAATCTTCACAAAAGTTAGTGCCTCCGTAGAAGTTAGCCACCACGGGCGCCGTGTAGACCTGAACTTCTTAAATCAGTGGGCAAGCAGAACAGGACTGCCTTCGTGGAAAAAGACAAACACGGGCGTGTTGAAATAAACACGGCCGTGTAGACCTGCTGGCCAGTGGACAACTCAACTTCAAACGATCATATCACTCTCGTCTCTTATCGAAATTGGGATTATGACCAGTCCTTGGAAAGCTATCGAAACGTGCTAACACCTCCCACTTGAATTACCTTAATCAAATTTACGGATCAAAAGTTACGTCCATCTGAAGTTCAAAAGTCCACAACTAGTCTTCCAATGGTCGTATGACTTCAAAAACCTGCTAGGTAGCCTGGAAATCATCCAAAAACAACTAAACAGATAATGAAGCGCCACTATAACTCAAAGCTGACAAAAACCATGCAATGCTAGGCTTAAATGTTCTCAACTACATGCAAGGACACTAAAAATGACATACAATTAAACGCAATAAAGTGCTTATCAAACTCCCCTAAGCTAGTCCAATTGCTTGTCCTCAAGCAATGCAAATCAAATGCAAGGGTAAGAGTTCAACGACTCCCCACAATAGTACGCATGCCAAGATAGAGAACAAAGACCGTTCAAACATTTTCATCCATAAATGCAACACATTATCAAGTCTCAAAGTTTATAGCACAAGGAAAAGCAACAAATCTTACCACAAGTTCTCCCCCAAGCTTGGCTCAGTCATATGGACGGTAGCTCTCACTTTAGTCGTGCTAAAAGTTTCTCGTGTGTTTATATGGTTACAATGATCGCTCAAGGCTCATTTCTGTTGACTATATCCTACCATAGGCTTCCATATCTTCTCACTCTCCATCGCGTGAGACATTGCTTCTTTTCAAGAATCATAAGAACTTAATCAAGGTTGTAATGAAGGCTAAAGGTAAGGGTGTGGATATATTTGGGAATTTGGTGCGAAATAGGAGAAAGTGAAGCTTCCTAAATCAACACCAACTAGACAAACGCTAACCCAAAACCATATAACTTTATAACAACCACTCTATCGACAATACCACCTCCTCCAATAGTATCTCCTAATCTCTCTTTATTAAACACTAAGAACAAAACCACAATTTTTTTGTTGGGATGTTTGATGTTCCCAATTTTTTCTTGTTTTCTAATGTTTTTTTTCCTTTTCTGCTTTGTTTTTCTAATTTTTTGTTTTCTTTTTATAACTAATAAGGGAGAGCGAAAGGACACCAACAAGAAGTAGGGAGGAGGTGAAATCAACACAAAACGTGAGTTCAACCAATACACTCATCATACAACCAACTCAAATCACTATCAGAGCACTGAATCTCAAGACATACCACTCACCAATCTAGCTTCACAATCCCCTAGGTTAGAAAGTCGATAATAGGCTAAAGATGCGGTTAAACAAGAAAACAGGCTCAGGCTCACAAGGGTGACAAAGGAGATAAGATAATGTGGGTGGCATTTGGCAATGTAGTTCAAATATATGATGAACGCCTCAATCATATTCAAGAATTAAACCAGTCAATGCAATTTCAAGGAGAATCAATGCAAGTTCTAGAGAACATTCGTCAAGAAAGAGCATCACACAACAAGCAAATAAGACTGAAAAGATGTCAGTCTATAAGGCTATAAAAACATGCTCTCACAAAAGGTATAGCTACAACCATCGGTCGAGCCGCACAAGAGGGGGACCAATCATACCACAACCCGACAATTCCTTGGCCTACTAAAGACTATCAAAGCATTTCCTTTTTTTTTTAGTTTTCAGGTCATCAAGAAAAGACACATGCGTACCAATGGTGGAGTTCTAACCTAAATGCAATCTATATGCATGCATGAATAAAGGATTCTACATGCACCCTAAACATGATACTAAATGCTAAAATGCGATCTAAACATGACACTAATACGCAACTAATGCAAATTATATGCATCTAATGCAAACTATATGCAACTAATGCAAACTATATGCAACTAATGCAAACTATATGCAACTACTATATACATCCTCCCCCAAAGCTAAACCACACAGTTTCCTCACTGTGAAAAGTCTAACGATAACAATAGCAAGGGAGGGGAAAAATCCCGACTCACTGGTCGGGAGGGGGGTCGAGAACCACTTGAGTCGAGCTTGTCCCCTTAAGGTCATCAATCGAGTTCCCAATGACATCTTTATATTTTGCAATATCTTAATCAATTCTGGTATAGAGATGTCATCAAGAGCTGAGGTAATAATAACAGGATAAGTACATGCATCATCAAGGAAAACATACTTAAGAGAGGGGGAAGGGGTTTTAACTCTACCTTAGGAGGAGGCTTAGAACTCTCCTCTTTATCAATGGAAGCGGCAAGGACCTTCAACTCCGCCTCATGTGTCTCCTCGACGATAGTTTTATCGACAAGCATAGAGATTTTCTTCACCTCATCAATGTGTAAACTTAGTGCTTCAGTGATAGAAGCATAGGGCTCATCATCAGTGTGGACTTCTCTCTCAAAACCGTCCATTTCACTCTCCACATGACCAACCCGACAAACTCTCTCTATCATGGGTCTCTTTAATGTTTTAGAGAACTCAAACACAACCTTCTCATTGGCTACCTCAACCGTGATTGTATAATTTCTGATATTTATTACGACACCCAATGTCTTAAGAGCTTCTCTTCCAAAAATGAGAGGAGTTTCGGATCTTCCTCCATATCCATCATCACAAAATCCCACGGCACCAATACATGCCCAACTTGTATTGGAACATCCTCCAACTCACCATGCGGCACTCCTAAAAAATCGATCTGCCAATTGAATAGTTTTCCTCGTAAGAAGAAGAGGGAAGTTTTGTCGCTTAGCTATAGATAGAGGCATAGAACCAACACTCGCACCCAAATCGGCCAATGCACCCTTAGGCTTGAGGTCACCTATCTTCACCGGCAAAGTGAAGCTTCCGGGTATCTTTGCTTGTTGGGCATATCTCGTTGCACTAGAGCACTTACTTGGTGTGACAATTTGATAACCTCGTTTTAAACCTTCCGTTTGTTGGAGAGGATCTCTTTCAACAACTTGGCATAGGCCGACATTTGAGACATGGCCTCAAGGAATGGAATGTTTATTTGAAGGCCTTTCATAACTTGGAGGAACTTTATGAATATGTCGCTCAATTTTCTCTCCACCAACCTTTGAGGATATGGGACCGGTGGCCATTGGTCTTTGGTGGAGGAGGTGTTGGCAATGGATCTATTTCATTAACTTGCTCATGAGTCTCCTCCTTCTCCTTATCCTCTCCTTTTCTTTCAACATCAACCTCTCTCTCAATTTCCTCCTCTTGATTGTCATTCTCAACTACCTCAATCTCACTTCCTTCACTCTCATTGGGTATCTTGGGGCCCTCATAGTTCGTTCTCGACCTCAAATGGATATCTTTGACTTAATGTAGGTTGGGGTTAGGAATAGGTTATCCTTGGAGTTGATTTGTGGGGTTATAGGGGTTTTTCTCGGCCACTTGAGCCAATTGGGTTTCAAGCATTTTGGTGTGAGCTTGTAACTCTTGGAACCTTTGGTCGTGAATTTGAAGAACTTGGCTTTGAAGGGCAAAGGCTTGGGTGATGGTTTGAAGTTATTGGAGAATTTGGGAGGTAGGATCGGAGGAATGAGTAGGTTCAGGGTTTGGTTTAGGAAATGGGGGATTTAGAGGGGCTTTTTAGTTGGATCGTTGGTGAGGATCTTGATAGACATTGGAACTTTGAGAGGAGGGCTCACCTTGATTATAGCTTTGATTGTACCGTTGGTGAGGTTGATTATGGCTTTGTTGAGGTGGATTCCAACCTTGTTGAGGTTTGTTGAAGCCTTGATTGTAACCTTATTGAGGTTGTCTCCAACCTCCTTGTTGATTGCTTCTATACCCTTGATTACCTTGATAACACTCTCCTCTAGAATTCATTGCCGCCACATGCTACGACTGAGATCCTCCACAATAAGAGGTATCGTGGTTTGTTCCACCATATATGTCATAAGAGAAGGCATTCACTTGTGAGGTACTTGATGATGGAAGGGTTATATTAGAGAGCTTCTTGTCAAGTTGATCCATCTTTGCTTGAATTTGATCCATTGGGTCCAACTCAAACTTGACTCCTTTCTTAGGTTGAGAACCTCTCCTTCTTCCACCCGATGAGTAATTCTTTATCACTTCTTCAATGGTGGACTCAAGTTGGTCTTGCGGGATATTAATTAGAAAGTTATCCTCCTGCGCCAGCATCAAGGTTAGAACGTGACATAAGGTCAAGACCATCATAAAAGAACCTCATGAGTAGATTTTGATTGAACTCATGGTGAGGGCATGAACGAATCAACTCCCTAAACCGTTCCCAAGTCTCCGCAAGCGTCACATCATATTCTTGCTCAAATGAGGAGATCTTCCTCCTACTATCAGCGGTTTTCGACTCTGGGAAATACTTCTTCAGAAAAGCCAATGTAACTTGCTCCCAAGTAGTGAGGGAGTTAGCAGGCAAGCTCTTGAGCCAAGACTTTGCCTTTCCGGAAAGAGAAGACCAGAAGAAATGCATCACGATATAGTCTGGAGAGACATCACTTGTTGTTATAATAGCACAAATCTCCAAAAACCGATCAAGATGATCAAGTGGATCGTCATCCGACCCTCCACAAAATTTCTCTGCTTTCACCATTCGCGTGAACTGAGGGTGAATGCTGAAATTTGTAGTGGTTGTGGGGAGTCGAATTCCAACTTGTAAAACATAGGACCCCGAATTTTCGAAATCCATGAAAAGCAATGCAGTATCGTCTCACCCATGTCTGATTCACTTTCACTTGTTGAACTTGAGATTGGTGAAGCCGGTGCAGAACCCAAGGTCAACCGTTTCAAACCTCCTCGAAGCTTTCGCAAAGTGCGGTTGATTTCCGGGTCTAAAAGCAAGAAGGGAGAGCCGTGAGCTCTCCTTCTCATGTAACACAACAAAGCTAAGCAGAGGGTTAGCAATAACAACACAATAAAAAACAAAAGAAAAATCACTTAAGTAGTACTAAACTCAAGAAAACTTCAATCAATAGCAAAATCTCTATGTCAACGGCGCCATTTTGATAAGAGGTTTTAGTGTGTCGTTAAGGAACTAAGAACCGCTTAACAAACAATACTTATAATCCTAACGAGCAACTACTATGAGTGTAGTAATGGCAAGTCAAAGGTCGAACCACAAGCAAATAGGGATTGACTAAAGTCTATTAAGTCTAAAACTACCTATTTGAAGGCTATTTGGGGTGTGTGAAGGATTGATTAACTAACTAATAACAACTAGCTAAGGAATAAAAACTGATAATCAAGTTAGAGAAATAAATATAATATGGAAAACACTAGAGTTCGGGCTACTAGTATGAATCCGGGTCGGAAGACGATAATCAACACAATAGCGATTCAAGAACGATGAAAATACATGGTAAAGTCTCCCTCTAAATTACTTGAGTCCTCTCTCGAATGGTCCTCAAGAGTAATCGACTAATCAACCGACCAAATCCTCTCTCGAATGGTCTTTGGCAAATTGATTAAAAGATTCAATGAGTTCGGAAAACCCCTAATTAAAGGATCCCCTTAATTTCTACCCGATCCCTAGGCCTAGAAACTAAGTCGAAACAAGGGAATGACAAAAGGGATAAAAATTCAAAGAAGAACAATAGAAACCCTAATGCCCTAGCATAAATGTGATCAAGATCTATCCTAGGGTGTCAAAACACCAAGTTCAATGCATAAACAACAAATTGAATCATATTTACATTAACAATCTACAATAAGCCCTTAATTCATACTTTCGCCCATCCCCTAGATAATGAACTACTCACTAATCATGGATGCAAAGCAAAAGAGAGTAATAAAATTAAACATGATTAATAAGGCAATGAAAATAGAGAAAAGAGATTGAAAGAAAATTACTTGGATTGAATGAACAATTGAATCTTCAAAGAAAGTAGCAATATAAGAAACTAAGAGTATTTGAGTGTTAGGATAGAATAAAACTAAGTATTAGAGTCTAAGTGTAGAGTAAATCCAAAGAAAAAACGCAAAAACCTATTTATAATATCCCATAAATGAAGACGGAAAATCGAGAAAAAACCCGAATAGAGGTCGACACCGTCGTGTCCAAAGCGACACGTCCGTGTAGACCTGCTCTTTAAAATTCTCAACTCTTCACAAAAGTTATTGCCTCCGTAGAAATTAGCCAACACGGGCCTGTCAAAATGGACACGGCCGTGTAGACCTGAACTTCTCAAATCAGTGGGCAAGCAGAACAGGATTGTCTTCGTGGAAAAAGACCAACACGAGCGTGTTGAAATAAACACGGCCGTGTAGATTTGCTGGCCAGCGGACAACTCAACTTCAAACGATCATATCTGTCTCGTCTCTTATCGGAATTAGGCATATGACCAGTCGTTGGAAAGCTATCGAAAAAGAGCTAACACCTCCTACTGGAATTAACTTAATCTGATTTGTGGATCAAACATTATGTCAATTTGAAGTTCAAAAGTCCACAACTAGTCTTCCAATGATCGTATGACTTTAAAAACCTGCTAGTTAGCCTGGAAATCATCCAAAAACAACTAAACAGATAATGAAACGACAATATAACTCAAATCTGACAAAATCCATGCAATGCTAGGCTTAATTGCTCTAAACTACATGCAAGGACACTAAAAATGACATACAATTAAGCACAATAAAGTGCTTATCAAACTCCCCCAAGCTAGTCCAATTGCTTGCCCTCAAGCAATGCAAATCAAATACAAGGGTAAGAGTTCAATGACTCCCCACAATAGTATGCATGCCAAGATAGAGAACAAAGACCGTTCAAACATTTTCATCCATAAATGCAACACATTATCAAGTCTCAAAGTTTATAGCACAAGGAAAAGTAACCAATCTTACCACAAGTTCTCCCCAAGCTTGGCTCAGTCATATGGACGGTAGCTCTCACTTTAGTCGTGCTCAAAGTTTCTCGTGTGTTTACATGGTTACAATGATCGCTCAAGGCTCAATTCCGTTGACTATATCCTACCATAGGCTTGCATATCTTCTCACTCTCCATCGCGTGAGACATTGGATCTTTTCAAGAATCATGAGGACTTAATCAAGGTTGTAATGAAGGCTAAAGGTAAGGGTGTGGATACATTTGGGAATTTGGTGCTAAATAGGGGAAAGTGAAGCTTCCTAAATCAACACCAACTAGACAAACGCTAACCCGAAACCATATACCTTTGTTACAGCCACTCTATTGACAATACCACCTTAGTATCTCCTAATCTCTCTTTATTAAACACTAAGAACAAAACCATAATTTTTTTGTTGGGATGTTTGATGTTCCCAATTTATTTTTTGTTTTGTAATGTTTTTTTTTCCTTTTTTGCTTTGTTGTTGTAAGTTTTTTTTGCTTTTTATAACTAGGAAGGGAAAGAGAGAGGAGACCAACAAGAAGTGGGGAGGAGGTGAACTCAACACAGAACGTAAGTTCAACCAAAACACTCATCATACAACCAACTCAAATCACTATCAGAGCACTGAATCTCAAGACATACCACTCACCAAGCTAGCTTCACAATCCCCTAGGTTAGGAAGTCGATAAGAGGCTAAAGATGCGGTTAAACAAGAAAACAGGCTTTGGCTCATAAGGGTGACAAAGGAGATAAGATAATGTGGGTGGCATTTGGCAATCTAGTTCAAATATATAATTAACGCCTCAATCATATTCAAGAATCAAACCAGTCGATGCAATTTCAAGGAGAATCAATGTAAGTTCTAGAGAACATTCGTCAAGAAAGAGCGTCACACAACAAGCAAATAAGACTGAAAAGATGTCAGTCTATAAGGCTATAAAAACATGCTCTCACAAATGGTATAACTACAACCATCGGTCCAGCCGTACAAGAGGGGGACCAATCATACCACAACTCGACAATTCCTTGGCCTCCTAGAGACTATCAAAGCATTTCCTTTCTTTTTTTAGTTTTCAGGTCATCAAGAAAAGACACATGCGTACCATGGCGGAGTTCTAACCTAAATGCAACTATATGCATGCATGAATAAAGGATTCTAGATGCACCCTAAAAATGATACTAAATGCTAAAATGCAAATCTAAACATGACACTAATACGCATCTAATGCAAACTACATGCATCTAATGCAAACTATATGCAACTAATATATACATCCTCCCCCAAGACAAACCACACAATGTCCACACTGTGAAAAGTCAAATGATAATAATAGCAAAGGAGGTGAAAAATCCGGACTCACTGGTCGGGAGGGGGTTCTGGAACCACTTGAGTCGAGCTTGTCCCCTTAAGGTCATCAATCGAGTTCCCAATGACATCTTTATATTTTTGCAATATCTTAATCAATTCTGGTATAAAGATTTCATCAAGAGCCGAGGTAACAATAACAGGATAAGTAGTACATGTATCATCAAGGAAAACATATATAAGAGAGGGGGAAGGGGTTTTAATTCTACCTTAGAAGGAGGCTTAGAACTCTCCTCTTTATCAATGGAAGCGGCAGGGACATTCAACTCCGCCTCATGTGTCTCATCGACGATAGTTTTATCGATAAGCATAGAGATTTTCTTTACCTCATCCATGTTCAAACTTAGTGCTTCAGTGATAGAAGCATAGGACTCATCATCAGTGTGAACCTCTCTCTCAAAACCGTCCATTTCACTCTCCACATGACCAACCCGACAAACTCTCTCTATCATGGGTCTCTTTAATGTTTTAGAGAACTCAAACACAACCTTCTCATTGGCTACCTCAACCGTGATTGTATAATTTCTGATATTTATTACGACACCCAATGTCTTAAGAGCTTCTCTTCCAAGAATGAGAGGAGTTTTCGGATCTTCCTGCATATCCATCATCACAAAATCCCACGGCACCAATACATGCCCAACTTGTATTGGAACATCCTCCAACTCACCATGCGGCACTCCTAAAAAATCGATCTGCCAATTGAATAGTTTTCCTCGTAAGAAGAAGAGGGAAGTTTTGTCGCTTAGCTATAGATAGAGGCATCGAACCAACACTCGCACCCAAATCGGCCAATGCACCCTTAGGCTTGAGGTCACCTATCTTCACCGGCAAAGTGAAGCTTCCGGGTATCTTTGCTTGTTGGGCATATCTCGTTGCACTAGAGCACTTACTTGGTGTGACAATTTGATAACCTTGTTTTAAACCTTCCGTTTGTTGGAGAGGATCTCTTTCAACAACTTGGCATAGGCCGGCATTTGAGACATGGCCTCAAGGAATGGAATGTTTATTTGAAGGCCTTTCATAAATTGGAGGAACTTTATGAATTTGTCGCTCAATTTTCTCTCCACCAACCTTTGAGGATATGGGACCGGTGGCCATTGGTCTTTGGTGGAGGAGGTGTTGGCAATGGATCTATTTCATTAACTTGCTCATGAGTCTCCTCCTTCTCCTTATCCTCTCCTTTTCTTTCAACATCAACCTCTCTCTCAATTTCCTCCTCTTGATTGTCATTCTCAACCACCTCAATCTCACTTCCTTCACTCTCATTGGGTATCTTGGGGCCCTCATAGTTCGTTCTTGACCTCAAATGGATAGCTTTGACTTGATGTAGGTTGGGGTTAGGAATGGGTTATCCTTGGAGTTGATTTGTGGGGTTATAGGGGTTTTTCTCGGCCACTTGAGCCAATTGGGTTTCAAGCATTTGTAACTCTTGGAACCTTTGGTCATGAATTTGAAGAACTTGGCTTTGAAGGGCAAAGGCTTGGGTGATGGTTTGAAGTTGTAGGAGAATTTGGGAGGTAGGATCGGAGGAATGATTAGGTTCGGGGTTTGGTTTAGCAAATGGGGGATTTAGAGGGGCTTTTTGAAAGTTGGATCGTTGGTGAGGAGCTTGATAGACATTGGAACTTTGAGAGGAGGGCTCACCTTGATTGTAGCTTTGATTGTACCCTTGGTGAGGTTGATTATGGCTTTGTTGAGGTGTATTCCAACCTTGTTGAGGTTTGTTGAAGCCTTGATTGTATCCTTGTTGAGGTTGTCTCCAACCTCATTTTTGATTGCTTCTACACGCTTGGTTACCTTGATAACACTCTCCTCTAGAATTCATTGCCTCCACATGCTACGACTGAGATCCTCCATAATAGGAGGTATTGTGGTTTGTTCTACCACATATGTCATAAGAGAAGGCATTCACTTGTAAGGTACTTGATGATGCAAGGGTTATATTAGAGAGCTTCTTGTCAAGTTGATCCATCTTTGCTTGAATTTGATCCATTGGGTCCAACTCAAACTTGACTCCCTTCTTAGGTTGAGAACCTCTCCTTCTTCCACCCCATGAGTAGTTCTTTATCACTTATTCTATGGTGGACTCAAGTTGGACTTGCGGGATATTAATTAGAAAGTTATCCTCCCGCGCCAGCATCAAGGTTAGCACGTGACATAGGGTCAAGAACCTCATGGATAGATTTTGATTGAACTCATGGTGAGGGTATGAACGAATCAACTCCCTAAACCGTTCCCAAGTCTCTGCAAGCGTCACATCAAATTCTTGCTCAAATGAGGAGATCTTCCTCCTACTATCAGCGGTTTTCGAATCTGGGAAATACTTCTTCAGAAAATCCAATGTAACTTGCTCCCAAGTAGTGAGGGAGTTAGCAGGCAAGCTCTTGAGCCAAGACTTTGTCTTTCCGAAAAGACAAGACCAGAAGAAATGCATCATGATATAGTCTGGAGAGACATCATTTATTGTTATCATAGAACAAATCTCTAAAAACCGATCAAGATGATCAAGTTGATCCTCATCCGACCCTCCACAAGATTGCTCTACTTTCACCATTCGTGTGAACTGAGCGTGAATGCTGAAATTTGTAGTGGTTGTGGGGAGTCGAATTCCACCTTGTAAAACATATGACCCCGAATTTCCGAAATCCCTGAAAAGTTGTGCATTATCGTCACCCATGTCTGATTCACTTTCACTTGTTGAACTTGAGATTGGTGAAGACGGTGCAGAACCCAAGGTCAACCGTTACAAACCTCCCCGAAGCTTTCGTAAAGTGCGGTTGATTTCCGGGTCTAAAAGCAAGATGGGCGAGCCGTGAGCTCTCCTTCTCATGTACACAACAAAGCTAAGCAGAGTGTTAGCAATAACAACACAATCAAAAACAAAAGAAAAATCACTTAAGTAGTACTAAACTCAAGAAAACTTCAATCAATAGCAAAATCTCCCTGCGGCGCCATTTTGATAAGAGATTTTAGTGTGTCATTAAGGCACTAAGAACCGCTTAACAAATAATACTTATAATCATAACGAACAACTACTATGAGTTTAGTAATGGCAAGTCAAGGGTCGAACCACAAGCAAATAGGGATTGACTAAAGTCTATTAAGTCTAAAACTACCTTATTGAAGGCTATTTGGGGTGTGTGAAGGATTGATTAACTAACTAGTAACAACTAGCTAAGGAATAAAAACTGATAATCAAGTTAGAGAAGTAAATATAATATGGAAACACTAAAGTTCGGGCTACTAGTATGAATCCGGGCCGGACGACGATAATCAACACAATAGCGATTCAAGAACGATGAAAATACATGGTTAAGTCTCCCTCTAAATTACTTGAGTCCTCTCTCGAATGGTCATCAAGAGTAATCGATTAATCAACCAACCAAATCCTCTCTCGAATGGTCTTTGGTAAATTGATTAAAAGATTCAATGAGTTCGGAAAACCCCTAATTAAAGGATCCCCTTAATTCCTACCCAATCCCTCGGCCTAGAAACTAAGTCGAAACAAGGGAATGACAAAAGGGATAAAAATTCAATGAAGAACAATAGAAACCCTAATGCCCTAGCATAAATGTGATCAAGATCTATCCTAGGGTGTCAAAACACCAAGTTCAATGCATAAACAATAAATTGAATCATAATTACATTAACAATCTACAATAAGCCCTTAATTCATACTTTCGTCCATACCCTAGATAATGAACTACTCACTAATCATGGATTCAAAGGAAAAGAGATTAATAAAATTAAACATGATTAATAAGGCAATGAAAATAGAGAAAAAAGATTGAAAGAAAATTACTTGGATTGAATGAACAATTGAATCTTCAAAGAAAGTAGCAATATGAGAAACTAAGAGTATTTGAGTGTTAGGATAGAATAAAACTAAGTATTAGAGTCTAAGTGTAGAAAAAATCCAAAGAAAAAATGCCAAAACCTATTTATAATATCCCATACATGAAGACGACAAATCGAGAAAAAACTCGAATACAGGTCGACACCGGCGTGTCCAAAGCGACACGGCCGTGTAGACCTGCTCTTCAGAACTCTCAACTCTTCACAAAAGTTATTGCCTCCGTAGAAATTAGCCAACACGGGCCTGTCAAAATGGACACGACCTTGTAGACCTAAACTTCTCAAATATGTGGGCAAGCAGAACAGGACTGTCTTTGTGGAAAAACACGAACACGAGCGTGTTGAAATAAAGTACACTTGCTGGCCAGCTGACAGCTCAACTTCAAACGATCATATCTCTCTCGTCTTGTATCGGAGTTGGGCTTTTGACCAGTCTTTGGAAAGCTATCGAAACGAGATAACACCTCCCACTGGAATTAACTTAATATGATTTATGGATCAAACGTTATATCTATTTGAAGTTCAAAAGTCCACAACTAGTCTTCCCACGATCGTATGACTTCAAAAACCTACTAGTTAGCCTGGAAATCATCCAAAAGCTACTAAACAAATAATGAAGCGACAATAAAACTCAAATCTGACAAAAACCATGCAATGCTAGGCTTTAAATGCTCTAAACTACATGCAAGGACACTAAAAATGACATACAATTAAGCACAATAAAGTGCTTATCAATTAAGGAATGATCCTAAAGTATTTCATAATTCAACTAACATAACTTCATTAAGACTAATATAGAACTCGAATATGAAACCAAATCTTTAAATTAACCCTTTCAAGCTACTAATTAAGTGAGAATTATGTATGACGTATGATACATGTTTAGTAACCACATGAGCCAAGAATCCCGAACTATGAAGTTAAATGGAGGAAATGGAAGAACAACTGTTAGAAAGTAGTCATGTTTAGGAAATAGGAAAATAAGATAATGAGAAGGCTCCTAAGAAAAGAAGGAAAAGATTTAGTCGAGACTTGTAAGTAGTTGAAGGTTTTATTAGCTATGTTATCACCACTTGGGATTATAGATTGAAGATTAGATATGAAATTCGGCAAATGATAAGGAGTCATGGATCATGAGGATAAGTTCGAATATCAAGGAGATTGGTACACGTCTCTTAACTTCTACTGCTAACACCCGCTATCCCCTTATAACTATGTTTCATGTCAACTTATATTATTTAATGGTTATGCAAATATGATTTTACGGATTGCGGGATATGAAATGTTTTATGGAACTGATGTTAATGATTCAATGAAGTTATAAAAGTATGATTTATGATACTAAGAATGGTTTATATGATACTTATACAATGACTTTGATATGATTTATGTAATGAAAGTGAAAGATATGAAACATGATAAAAGAAAGTGAAAGACGATTCTGGCAATATTATGCTCTATTGGTCGTGCACGTACCGTTTATGTTATATGGCGGAAACGCCACCTTCTGTGTAGGGATAACCATCCCTGGTGGCACCGCATTAGGCTTGGCTTTATGCCACCTTCTGTGTAGGGACATGTCCCTGGTGGCTAATGCCTTATGATGACGATGTATGGCGGAAACGCTACTTTCTGTGTAGGGAAAATATCCCTGGTGGCACCGCGTTATGAGAAATGTCCCTTCTGTTATACTTGCCAATGAACCATATGATGTTTTCTGCTGATTTTAATATATACTTCCTCCGTTTTTTTTTACTTGCATCATTTTCCACTTTTGGAAGTAACAAATTATTTGCATCATTTCCTTTTATGGCAATACTTTCACTCTACCTCTCTCCAATCACATGGGTCCCCTTTATCCCCTCTCTCTATCTCTCTTATCTCCTTAATTCTTGTGCCCCAACTCAATGATGCAAGTATAAAAAAACGGAGGAAGTATATACAATGAAAAGGATTGTTTGGATGAACTTATGCAAGCATGTGTTTGCAAAATGGTTTTACCATGCTTCTCTCCTCTCTGTTTGCAGATAAAATGAATTGAAATGTATTTACGATGTTAGAGTAGTATGTTACTGAGCCTCGCTCATGACGTTTTGCTTTTCTGTTTTAGGTATTATTGGAAATGTTACAAGACACAAGCTTAAGGAGAGTTCTAATAGTAATCAATGAAGATGTTATATGAACAAGTTTCCTAATGACTGATTTAAGGATTTTAGTATTACGTTATGTTTTAAGGGTGACGTTAATTGATTTAATGAAAGGTAAATATTTTTCAATTAAGGAAATGTAGTTATCGAGTTGTATTTTAAGGGAAAATTTTATTGTAGGGCCAAAGGTTGAGGATGTTTCCGCTGCTGTTTATGAATAAAGTATAATTACTTATATTCTATTTATGGTTCATTGAGGTTAATTAAGGACCCCTAATTCTCGGGGCGTTACAGTATCATGATTTATCAAGATCTAATTAGACATTTGGTAGGAACAATGCTACATCTGGTTGTTTGATTGAGATGGATATGAAAAAAGCTATATGATACTGTTAATCGGACTTTAAGAGGAAATGTTGGTAGGCCAGAAATTCCCTATAAGTTTTGTTAATCATATCATGAAGTGTGTGACTACCCCTTGCTTCCCTCTTATGATACATGCGAATACTCGTCGTTTCTTTAAGTCAAAGAGGGAATTGAAATAGGGGGATCCAATCTTTCCTCTTTTATTTGTTATCTGCATGGAGTGCTTATCAAGGATCATGATGTATATTATTGGAACAAAAGAGAAATTCAAGTTTCAACCTAGGTGTACTGATCATCAATTCAATCACCTAACCTTGGCTGATGATGTGCTGTTGTTCTGCAAGTGTATTTTTGTTTATGTTTATCTGATGCTCCAAGGTTTCAAACTATTCTCTAATTCTTGTGGTTTAAGGGTTAATAAACAGAAAATTGTTGTACATTTTGTTGGGATGTCTGATATAGAGAGTGTTGGATGTTTCTGATTTTGTTGTGGGTTCTTTGCCTCTTGGCTATCTCGGGATGCCTATTTGTGCTAGGAAAATTTCTGCAGGGGAAGGTTAGAACCTATGTGAAAAAATGGCTAACAAGATAAGAGTTTGAAGTTCTAGACATCTTTCTTATGCTGCTAGAGCACAGTTGATTAATGTTGTATTATGAGCCTACAATCTTATTGGGGGTTAGATTTTCATTATTCGAAGGAGGGTTGTTCAACAGGTGCAAGGTTTCCTATGGACATGTGAATACTTTTGTACTAAGCCTAACAACATTGAATAGGATGAAACTTGTTCCCCGGGGGGGGGCTTGGTTTTAGAAAAATGGGTATTCGAAACTTGGCTTCTATTTGGTAGATATGATTGTGCAATTGAAAAGAAGCAAGACTCTCTTTGGATAATATGGGTGAATGTTGTTAATATCAAATAGGCTAGGTGGTGGGATTACAGGCCTAGTAGTGCAAGATGGTAATTGAAAGCCATTTGTGATACAAAGGAAAAATTGAAAAGGGATTTTGATGAGACTAACCGGCAACAACATAGTTCTTATCAAGGCAAGGTGGTCTACAAGCTTCTGGTGGGGGATCTAGTGAAGTGCAATTGGGATAGATATGTTTGGTGTAGGTCTACTATGCCTAAACACATATTTATTTGTTGGCTTAGGGTGTAGCAAAAGCTAGGTACTTAAGCTAGATTGTATAGTTGGGGTGTTAGCCAGTCTGTATATGATCTTTAAGTGTATATTCAGCTCCAGGATGTGATGGCAGTTGGGTCGGGTCAGCCCAACCTGTCTTGTGGGCCGAGCGAGCCCAGCGCGTCTAAACTCGTATTCAACCCGACCCAATCCGCAAAATATTAAAACCCTCATGAGGCTAAAGTTTGTCAACCCAGCCCACAAAACCGCCCAACTCGCACGTTAACCCAACTAGCCGAACCCATGAATCACCCATGCCACCCATTCAGCCCACCCACAAACCTGCCCAGCCCACCCATGAGCCCACCCTAACCCACCAACGAACCCACCCAAACCTGCTCAGCTGACATGAATTGCCCAACCCGCCAATTTTGTTAAGTTAAAAGTTAAACAAGTTAAAACAAGTTAGTAACTAAACGTACAATTATGACTATACTTGGAAGTAATTAAAACAATTAGTAGATCGTAACTAATTCTCCAATAACATATGAAACTCTAATAGTAAGTAATAAAATGTTAGTTTAAATATTGTTACTTTTTAGTTTGTAATTATACATATTTTCATAAATGTTATTAACCAATTATGTCACTTTTGATGTTTGTCAATGTTAAAAAACTTACTAACAATATCATTGAACTAACAACCTTAATGGCTTAAAACCTAAACCCTAATGTTAGGTCGTCATTTGAGAACAGTCTACCAACTAACTTCCTAGAATGCCCATAGACAAGTCAGTTAGAAAAGCATTTAATGATAGTTATCAGGGTACAACTAATATAACTAATATAAGAAATTTTATTCATGAGATAACTAATTTCACTAACATAAGAAAAATTTATTACCTATTGTTTAATTATAATTTAACTAATTTTTCATATTTCATCATCACTAAAATTATGTTAAAAACGGTTGGTGCTGAATTTAATATAAACGTAACTTTGTATTTAATCCTTTCAAATCTTAATCATCTTTGAATATTAACATACAAAATTCTTAAGAAATGGTAAGCATTGTATCTAATAAACTAGATACTTCAGTTTATTAATGTAGTAAAGGTAATATTCTTATATATACTTTATTTTATAATTACTAATGCATGTCTTGCTGGTAGCTACGTGGGCTTTGATTCCTTAGAGATATGTAGACAACTTATTCTTGAAAATTTTACTTTAACTGTCAAGATAAATAAAAGATTTTAAGTTAAGCTCAATCACCCCTCCCCAATCCAACTTTTTCATAATATAACTAATGTATTCATATGTTATCATCCAAAAGTTTAAAACAACGATAATAGAAAATAGATAACAATAAATAATTAGGATAATATAAATTAATCATTAATCAAAATTATTGGATAATATACTAGTCAATATTCAACCCTCATTAGAATCTTATTCTTTATTGCTATAGTAAGATTATATATAAATGGTTATACTAGAAAAGAGATGATAATAAATAATTACGAAATTATAAAAATTAATCATTATTCATAATTATTACTGTCTCATATTAGTTGCAACAGTTTGACTTTTACACTATTCATATGAGTTACTTTGACTATGATCTTTAACTAACATATTAAACCAAATGTTAGTAAATAAGATGTTCTTATATTTGTCTCAATGTATAAATTTGACATATCAATTTTTCATATTTTTACTAATTGATAGTTAGATATATTAATGGTCAAAGTTATGTATTGGCAAGTGTGCTAGTCAAACTGTTGTAACTAATATGGGACGAAGGTAGTAATAAAATAAAATTTTTAAACCAAATATTTCATATTTTCAATCAACATATTTCACAATTATATCTTTATTGAATTATACAAAATTACAAATGCAAATATAATTCATAAACACATAATTCATATACTCATTCAACCCACCCAACCCGCTCAACCCATCAACCAACCTAGCCCAGTCCACCATCCAACTCACCCAGCCTATTAATCAGCCCAACTCGCTTCATAAGCCCGCCCTATTAACCGCTAAAGGCCCACCCAAACTTGCAGTGGGTCGACCCTCTAACCTAGCCCACCAACCCACCCAGCCCACTAGTTTCCCAGGCCCGCACTGGTTATAATTTTCCAGCGTAGCCCACCGCCAACCCGACCCAGCCTAACCCGGTCTACCCAATTTCCACCACTAGCTACACGCTGCTCAAGATTCTGCTACTTTGGCTTGATATTCGATGTGCAGATAGGAACATGATCAAATGGTATTCCTGAATTAGAAGAAAACAACTTACAAGATTTAAAAAGTTGACAGTGCTTGCAGGCTTAAATGATGTTGTGTATAGTGTGTGGAGAGTGAGGGATGATGCTTTATGGAATTGGTGACAAGGATTGAGTCTACTATTACTCAAATGAAGTTTGAGATTATAAATAGAATTAGATCTTGTATTTCCATGAAAACTTCTAGTGTGGATAAGAATTGGTTTGGTATGTTATGTAACGGTCTGTAAGTACTTTCTGTATGGTTTGCTTGAGTTGGGGAGTCCATCCTAGATGGTTTGTCCTCTCAAGTAAAGCCTAGGTTGTAAATGTTGCATTGGGGGTGCTAATGAAGTTTTCTTACCTTGTTTAATAAAATTGGTCAAAGAGGTGAGTCGGCTTGTCCACCATACCTAACAGGTAGCAAAAGCCAGCCTTGCCAAAGAAGTGACTTGGCTCGGCCACCCGTCCTAACAGGCCTCGAAGCCAACCTATTCAAAGAGTTGAATTGGCTCGACCTTCAAGCGGGATCAGACAACAAGCTAGCCTAGTCAAATAAATGATTGAACTCAGCCAATAATGAACTTAAACCAAGAAATATAGCCTATCTTATCATATAGAGGATACGACTCGGCCATCATGGTCAGCAAGCAGCATAACCAACATACTAGAGGAGACTCGGCTCGACCTCTTTTGTTACTTACAGGATGAAAGTTGCTCCCTTGAACAGTTGAGGCCATCACACAAAAAGGCCAACTATGATGATTGGGCTCGACATGTTCCTCTAGTACTCGACTCGAACATGCTTATTGGAGGTTCCTCAGCCAAACTTATTAGGAAACCCTCATAATTAAGTTTATTGCAAAGCATCAAACAATGACATTCCGCTCCACACCAACTTCTGATGGGTTCACTACTCTTATGTAGAGCATGGGAATAATGATAGGGCCTAGTCTAATGTTGGCTCACTCTCTCCATGACAATTACCAAAATGCCCTTAAAGGTATAAATGAGTATTATGCCCTTAGGCCCACCCCAAGGCGGGAGAGGGCAGTCGTGTGGCTCGCTAACAGGCATATTATGTGACATCAGCATTCCCTAGATGGCATCACATTTGGTACAACCTATAAATAGTAATTTCACCTAATTACGGAATTATAGACACTCAAAATAGTACTTTACTAGCTTTGGCTCAATTACTAGAATTAGCTTTGACTTAAGCATCAGAGAGACATTCCCTGGTACAACCCACGGGTTAGCTCACTGTATGTTTTCCAGGATAAGAAGTTGTTCTGACCATAGCGACGCCAGCCGAGCAAGATAATTGGATCTCCCAAATACAAATCTCTATTGTGTTTTCGTATTCCGAAACAGAATTCAAATAAAGCATTTTGAAACCCAATGAAGTTAAGCATATTCAAATAAAGCGAATGAAATCAAACCAAAGTGACACGTACGCATTCATACCAAGCTTTATCAATAAAACAAAAGTGAAATGGATTTTACTCGAACTATTTTGAATTAATTAAAAGAAATTGAACTGAATTACAAAATTGCATTTTCAATCAAAAGGAAGTGACATAGGATAAAAGAAACAAAATGGAAGAAAAAGAAGTGAAATAGATTTATTTTAAAAAACAACTAGTGTTTTTGCCTGGATTTTGGATTTTTTTGTTGATGTGTGTTCGTTATTTTTTATTTTTATTATTTGCTGTTATCATTTTTCGCATATTATACTCTCAGTAGTTACACAAGTTATGAGCGCCTAAATTTAGTGTTAGATCTTCACATAATTCACTCTTCTTCTTTTTTCAGCTTGGATACTGAACTTGGATCTTAAGATTGTAAGACCGCATAATTTTTGAAAATGTTATTCCCTTCAAAAACCCAAGTTGTAAATAAACATTAAAGCCATTGAAGACATTTGTATGAACATCCACATAAAAATAATTTTCTTGGTTCAGAAAGAGCGGCAAAGTGTAGTGGTGTAAATCCGTATCATTGGTTATCACCTCTACAAGACTTTCCCAGCTGAACTAGTTAGTATCTACTTCACTCGATACTAATTAGCTACTACAAATCTACAATATTAGTTGACAAAATGACATTATCTCAACTCATTTCTTGCTCTTCTTTTCTCTAGATCCAGTACAAACGAAAGAACTAAATCCCAACAGATCTGATGTGCCTTTTGTAATATAAGGAGGTGGGACATTTAAAGAACCACTATTTCTCACGCAATTGACATTTGATCCACCTCCACTTCCTGAGCCACTCTTCCTTAATGGAGGCTTTTGACATGAAGATGATGAAAATCTCATACTCTGATTATTCATCAGCTTACCATTGTTTGAAGTACAATTCTTCTGATTTTGCTTAGGATTATAATTTGATGATGACCCAGTTGATTTACTCCTAAAAAGTAGAGGCAATGACCAAAATAACGAGCTCCTTTTTTTGCCATAATTCTCATAGTTAAGGCTGCTACTTCTTCTGAATCCCCAAAATGACTTTGATTGATCACTCTTCTCTTGACGAACTAAAGTTGATGTAGTTATTGAAGTTATCTCTTCCTCTTCCTTGTTTACGATAGAGCTGAGTTTGGCTTTCATCTGAGTTGGGATGATCACACCATTAAAGAACAGTTCATCAGCTGGTGAACTTTCATTTTCTGCACACGAAGCTGTTACACAGAATTTGAAATCCAAATTTTGATCTGATAAGAGTGACATATCTTGTCTCCCTACTTCAACTTGTTCTTGGGATTGGCTTGAGCTAGTTTCAGGAAGATCATGGGAAAACGATAGTCGAGGGCTCGAGCAAGAGCTCGAATCCACTAAGTTTAGGTTGATTGCCATTTCGAATTTTTAAGTGTTTTTCTGCTGTAAGAGAAAGAAATTCAAAAGTGATAGGGTTAAATAATATAAAGAGAGTAAAACATGATAAAGAATGGAGATTGTTTAAACATGAAGTCAAAAAAGAAGTAAAGTGTCTTAGAGTGGTTATTGAAAATGAGGGAAAGGTTGAAGAGGAAGGGAAGAATAATATGAGTAATGATATTTGGTGAGCTCTTTTTGGTAAAGTACAATAGAGGAGATAAGAGGAAGGTTCAACTGCTCCATCAAATTTGATAAATTTTTTGGTGAACTGGTTCATTTAGAGAGGAAAACGTAGTAGAGATGTTCTAGACTATAAAGGAAATATTGGAATCATGGAGAATGATGTTATGAGAAGAGAAAACTTCAAATAGGTTTCTCTTCTTGGGTTGGCAAAGGTAGAACTAAAGTTAACCTGCCAACTAACTTCTTTTCTATATATCTAGTATCTCTTGTCTTACTTCCTTTTTTACTAGTCTTACATATGCGCAATGTATATAAAATAGTTAAAAACTTAATTAGTAAAGTGATTAAGTATCTAATTAGTCACGCAGTTAAAATATTCTTTTATTGGTGTCAACACCCTCTTCTCTTATATAATAGAGATATTTATGAAATTCTTTTACAATTTCATACGATAAATATTATTAATAGATTCTTGAAAGTTCCCTTACCTATATAAAATCTAGGTGGCTTGTAAGACTTTAATATGGAGGTGTCAAAATCTAGGTGGCTAGAGAGGGAGAGGAGATACCGGTGAGGATGGGAAAAACTGAATCCCTTACCTATATAAAAAGGAGGAAAGTGGTCAAAGAAAGTCAAAAATTTGTAGTAATTTTGAAAGTTCCTAAAATTACCCTTGTTCTTATTATCATTTTAAAGTGTCTTGAGATATTTTATTTTTTTGACTTATGTAGCTACACAAACATGCTACATCCCTTACTATGCAAATAAAAGAGTTGACACTTTATTTTTGTAGTAATTTTTATGCTCCCATTTCACCCTTCCCTTTTCTTAACAAGTTCTCTTAGTTTTTTTTCTTATTGTAAAACAACTTTTGTTAATAATCATCTTTTCATCTATATCTATTTTTTTCTTTACTTTATGTACATTCCATGCATTACCTATATTGTTTAAATTGTTATACAAATTGTAAGGTACTACCAAAAGTATTTAAAAACTAGGTACTATTTGCAACATTGTTTGTTCATTTTATATCTCACTTACTGTTAGGATCACCATAGAGATTTAGATATTTTTAACAATTGTATTTTGTATTACTTTTGATTATTTTGTCCTTTTTTCTTACATTATTTATTCACGAATGACACTTATATGTTTGACTATGTGAAAGCACTAATGTTATATAATTAGTTTATATAATATACAAAGTATTTCATTTGGAAAGAACTCCTCATTAACTGATGTTGCTCTTCCTTTTCACATTAGTATGCTGTATGCACAAGTGACACTAGAATATAATAATAACATAAATGTTATACAAATTAATTAAGGATAATATTAATAATGTATTTCAAGCTAAAAATGACACATCGTTCAATTATATGTGACATATGATTTACGGGAGAATAGCATAATACTTTGCTCAATAGGTTGACTGAACTTAATTATCAAAAACACAAAAATAGGGAAAAAAAATTCAACATTAAGATGTATGAATATCCTTCAATATATGAGATAACTTATAATATATAATAATAATGTATAGAAATTAATAATCTCTTCGTTGATCTTTTTGTTTGTCCCATTTATTGTAGCTCCAAATGCTAAGAAAGATGATGTCATAGGCATATGAGTGGAGACAACAATTAAGGAGTCCACTTATGTTATAAATGTGGTGATTAAAGTAGGTGAGAGAAAATTGTAAGATACATGTGGGACCAAAAAAGTGATAAAGTAAGGTAGATGAGTGATATATTTTTTCCATATAGGAAAAGTGAAAAATTAGGACAAACAAAAAAAATGGACAAAAACGAAAAGTCGAATAACAAAAAATAACGGAGGAAGTACAATCAACGTAGTTAGAGGAGCCCGAGCAACGCCGGGTCCTCAAAACTAGTATACAAAAAAGGACTATCTAATCAAACCTGTTATTGGTGACTGATATTATTTTGAGAAGGCAATCCTTGCAATTAGAATCATTGTCGAATAGTAAAGCATATAGTCAGGGTTAATAGGTAGAGACCACTCATAGTTTGAGTTATCATTGATAATTCATTAAATTTTTCTTCAAGTTTCTACATTATATGTTTTTTTATATATAATACCACCTGAATTTTACCACCAGTTTTTTAAAACTCTCACCTTTATGTTTTTTTATTTAAAATCAATTACCACATCTTTTTTTCTATTTTCCTAAAAACTCCCACTACTTAACGTTTATCCTAAACTCTGTTACCTAAGTGGTTATTAGGTCACATTGTCTTCCCCCAATCCCTCCCTTAATTTCTTTCTCCCCATCGGCAAAAATGTCAACCTCCATAACCTTCCTAGTTCAGCCTTACCCTTCAAAAGCCCACCTCTTTTATCCCTAGCACCAACATTTTAAGGGGTTTCTTTTAGGGGTGTTCACAAAAATACCATTGATTCAATCCGCAATCAGGTCGATCTGATCCGAAAATTCGGATATCTGATCTGAAATATATTGTTGCGGATAATTCGGATCGGATATCAGAAATTTTTCGGTCGGATTTGGATCACCCTTTTGGCCTATTCGGATATCCGATATATATAAAAATAACGGATATTTTTCGGATATACGCATAAATATCCAATCCAGCATATCTGTAATGTTTCCCATTAAATAATATTGATTTTAAACTTTATGAGATCCGAAATTTCAGATGTCCGAAATTTTGGATCGGATAATCCGAAATGAACACCCCTAGTTTCTTTCTCGATTGCCATGGCAGATGGTGGTCGAAGTTTTTGGGTGTGAAGGGACAGAGTGTACGAAAAGTTGAGTCCTCGTTATATCAGACCTTACGAGATATTGAAAAGAATTGGGGAAGTGGCCTATAGATTAGCCTTACCCATAGAATTAGCCAATGTTCACAATGTTTTTCATGTGTCTCAACTTCTTAAATACGTTCCTGATCCCTCCCATGTTATCCAACCTGAAACCATCAAGTTAGATGAAACCCTCACCTTTGAAGAACGTCCTAATAGAATCCTCGATACCAAAACGAGAAATACCGGAATAAGGTTGTAAAGTTAGTCAAAGTTTTATGGTCTAATCATCAAACCGAGGAAGCAACTTGGGAAATCAAAGATGACATATAAAAGAGTTACCCTAAACTCTTTTCCCAGGTACGATTATCGAGTTTCAGGCACGAAACTCCTTAAGGGGGACCGAATGTAGTAGTAACAAAGTATAGAACTAATATTTCGTTAATATCGCAATATTTAACTTTAAAGGTCGAGGACTGACTTCATTTTTAAGGAGGAGTAAATGTAATACCCTGAATTTTGATAAATTATTTTATTAATCTAAAAACGTATTAATAAGGATTTTCAAGATTTGTTACTATTTAATTCCAATTATTTGAAACAAGATAATTATTTTAATTATATAAAATTATTTCCATTATAAATGTTATTTTTTAATATTGAAATTATTTTAAACAATTATTTTGTCCCATTAAAATGTTTTTCATGTGCTTAGCCAAAAAATAATAATCCAAAACTACATGCACAACTTATACATAAGCCACAAAATGACAAAGTATGTGTGTTTGCTAAAATTACAACCAATACCATTATCACCTATAACACCTTTATCATATCACACAACTTACCACTCACCACTTATCACTTATCACTTATCACTTATCACTTATCTTCCATCTCCTTCCTCCCCTTCAACCGTACAAACATGGCATCTTCAAGCCATGAGAAAACTCTCAACACACCTAATTAATTTGTTAGAATACTTCATCCCATAACATGATCAAGTTGCATCCTTAGGTCAAAAAGAAATCTTCTCTTCAATCTCTATATCTTTCTCATCAATGGTGCCTTGACCAAGAGCCCAAAAGTCAGAATTTTTGCCCTATAAATACCCACATAAACTCAAGCAAACCAACATTCAAGATTTACTTCATTCTTCTCTTCAATCTCTTCTCCTTCTCTTTTAATTTCTGATTTCATTTTTGAAAAAACAAGAAAAAAAAACAAAAAAAAAAATTATATTAAACCACCAAGGCCCAATCATCGGACCACCAAATGGCCACCAGTCCACCTCCGCCCGACCACCATGAGCCGAAATCCAAACACTCCCTCCTTCGACAACCACCGCAACACTCGCCATCCCCTGCCTCCTTTCCCTTCATCGTTCACCCTCCTCCTTCGCTGAACACCACCTCGCACCACCCTCCGGCTGAGCCCTTCCTCTTGCCTGAGCCCGCACCACAGTTATCGGCCGCAGTGCCGCCGGCTGAGCCTCCCCTGCTCCACCTCCTTCCCCTGTTTCTCTTTCTCTTCTTCCTTTCTCTACTGCTTCTTCTTTCTCTCTCTCTTCCCTTCACTTCATTTGGATCTTATTGCCCAAAACCACATTCACTTAAAATCCATTTTTTTTATGTTACCCCATATTCTAAAACTCAATCCTACTTACTTGATTTATTGTTGTGTAAATCTAATAAAGGTTACATTAAACTAATTATTTTATTTATGGTTATATTAAATTTTCATGACTTAAAATGTTTCTTAAAGTTTCTAAAATCAAATAAAAAGTACTATAAAGTTAACTTTATACATTTGTTTAAATTGTTTAAGTTAATACTCCTTCCATTTCTCAAAAATTGTTACATTTTCCTTTTTAGTACGTTTCACTAAAATTGTTACACTTCTACTTTTACCATTTTGGGATATATGACCCACTATTTTATTATTCAAATAAATTGTTAGTGGGTTCTACTTTTACTATTTCCTCTTAATTGCTTCAAGTTATTGTCATGCTTTTTATTTTTTTATTCTTTATTCTCTCTCATGAACTTACTTTTGCAATCATTGTCATGTTTTTCCCCACTTATTCCTTGGTTCTTGTGTTTTTTGTAGTGTAACAATTTTTGAGAAATGAAGGGAGTAAATATTAAGTTAAAATAATCTTTAAGTACCTAAAATGATATTTATAAATAATTTGAAAACCATAAAATTTAATTTATAAAGCTCCTTTGAAATAATTAATAAATTTTATTTGAGTTATTTGAATAATTTAAGTTCTTTATCTTATAAACAAAAAAAGGGTTATTTAGGTAATTAACTTAGATCTCTTTAATGCCCATTGTAGACTCCGATTGCATAGACGAGGAATATCAAAAGGAGCTTTAATCTGTTCGTGATTTTAACTTTTGAGCTCGCGTCACGAGGTAATCTCCGATCTCCATCCAAAAGTAGATCTTGTTAAGATTAAAAGACGATTATGTGTTTATTTGAATGAAATATGCCTATGGACAAGGACATGAAATGAATCGTTTAATGACTGATATGGTGATATTACATTTAAATCATGACCATGATATTTCACATATTATTAACGTCATTCACGTTAGGAAAATTTGCACAAAACCACCTTAAGTTTTGACTTATTATATTTAGAAACTCCCACATTTATGTTCTTTTTCCTAAATTTCCACCCAAACTTTATAAACTCCCACCTTTTGACGGAAGTTGCCTAACTCCGTCAACAATGGACCCTACATTAGTCCAATCTTTTGCTTTTTCCTCCAAACTCCTCATTTGCCTCTTCCTATATATGTTTATTTCCCACCAAACTCATCTTTCCCCACATTATTTCCATCTCCCTGCCACCATTTTAGGAGGAGCAAAGCTTATAAATCTTCGATTTTTTCTGGAAATTGAGCATCGATTTTTTCAGGAAATCTTCCTCCGTATTCCTCCTTCTTCAATGGTACTCCTAACTTGTCACACCAAATCAGTTTTTTTACTACACAACTACCCAAAGCATTGAATATGGTGGCAGAGATGGATATAATTAGGGGGAAGATGAGTTTTGAGGGAAATAAACATATATAGGAAGAGGGAAATGAGGAGTTTGGAGGGAAAAACAAAAGAGTTAGCTGATGTGGGGACAACAGTTAACGGAGTTAGGAAAATTTTGTCAAAAGGTAGGAGTTTATAAAGGTTTGGTAAAGTATATGAGGAAATTTAGGGAAAAAACATAAAGGTGGGAGCTTACAATTAGATGAAAACTTAAGGTGATTTTGTACAAAAATCCTTCAATTTAGTAGCGATATTACTATTGTTATTGTTTATTATAAATATTATTTATTATTATTACTATTATTATTACTATTATTATCGCTATTATTGTTATTAGGAAAAATTGGCGCCAACAGCACCAACTATTGATTTGATGAACAAAATAGCACAAAAATAAATAAGGTGCAGTGTACAGCACAAACTTTATGTGATGAGTGCACAAAACAACACAAACGAATATTGTGATAGGTGCATAACACAAACTCTATGTGATGTGTGCACAAAACAACTTAAATTCTAAGTAGACTCTCGAGCTAAGATGTCATTGTGTTGTTTTGTGAACTCATCACATAAAGTTTATGTTGTGCACTGCACCTTCTTTAGTTTGTGCTTTTTGCACCAAACGAATAATTAGTGCTGTTGGCGCCAATTTTTCCTTGTTATTATATTATTATTGTTATTACAATGTTGGAATGAAATTGAAAAATGGATCGATAATAAATTATGAATGTGAACGAATTAGAAAATGATGGATTATTAAATTTACAAGTGATAGTTGTGTACATGAATGAAAATAGGCTTTCTAGATAAGCCTTGAATGAATTGAGATATGGATGTTGATTGAATATTCTCAAATTTGGTTAAATGAGATGTTGTATATGTGTGTATGATTTAAATGATGACTCTCATAAAAGATATTAATCACTTAAAGTGGAATATCAGAGGAAAATGATGAACATGTTGTCCTATATGGGAGGTTCAGCGGCCACCTACAAGTTTTCTCCTTACTTTGTTGATTTTTCTGTTATTTGTCTTCCTTCTATCTTGTTGTGATCCAAGTAGAAGGGGTACACTAGGGACTTTGTTTATAGCCATTATGATACTTGTAGGTAGTTATTGGGGATTGACCCCGGCGTACACTGTTGAAGTAAGTAGTTACTGGGGATTGACCCTGGCTTACTAGCGTTCTCTTTCCTCTCCTTAAATAATTGGATAATGTTGGAATATTGAATTAATTGAAATTATGCGATTATTAATCTTATAAATATATGCATGCACTTATGTGATTATCAGTTGTATTTATATAAGTCTATGTGCTATGCTTTCGACCCTATTAAACTATTATTTTACAAAGTATTTTCAACTTAACTATTTTACAGGTTGGAGTTGGAATTACTCAATTTTTCTGATTTTTGGGAGCTTGTCTTTCTTGTTTATTTTCAATGTATTTGTGCAGGAGAGTGATCGATCGGGGGATCAAAGAGTTATCATTTAGAGTTGTCATCCACCTAGACAATAAGTTTAGCTTCCTCTGGAACTCTAAGACTTTTAAATTGTTAATTGTCACGAATAAGCAGAAGTGGCTACAAGGTTTACTTGTTCCTGGAATATCTTAAGGTTGACTTGTTAGAAGCGATCAACGCGAAGGTTAACTTATTCTTGACAATTTTTCCTTTTTAAAAAAGGGTTTGGGTCGGCGGGGTGTTACAGTGATTGGGGTTGAGTTTAGAGGTGGTTTTTGAAGGGAGGGATCAGAATTAACTAGGGAGGTTAGGGAGGTCGACTTTGTTTCCAGTGGGGGAAAAAGGAAGGGGAGGTGTTTTAGGAAGACAGTGAGGCCCACTTAACCACTTAATTAATAGAAAAAAGGAAAAATTGCTTCTAATAATGCAACTTTTTGGCGATTCGCAAATAATAATGCAACCTTTCGATTATTCTGGAATAATGCAACCTTTATAACCCTTTTATTTTAAATAAGTCAGATGACCAGTGACCTGAATAACCAGTAATTTTTTAATTAAAATTTTTTATTTTAATTAATAATTAAATAAACTTAAAAAAAAATCTAAACTAAACCTAACCCACCCCCACCCACGGCCACCAACCTACACACCTCCACCTATTGCCACCGACCCAACCCACCACCCACTGCCACCGATCCAACCCACCACCCACCCGGTGATCATAACTGTATAGAAAACTCGATTTTTCACAGGCATTTCAACCAAAAATCTCTCCGCTTCTTCCATCAATCCACATTTTTGGTATATGTCAGCATAACCCAAAACTGGAAATCCTCTAGAGATCAAGAAAACATGGATTTTAGTGCCCCAAGAAATATCCCTAATAATGCTACATGCTTAGAGTACAGAAGTAAATGTAAACTCATCAGGGATCACACCTACTTTCTGCATTTTCTCAAAAAAATCTATAGAACTACTGCCTTCCGCTTGCAAACTATACCCAGCTATAATAGTATTTCAAGCTATAAGATTCGTCACACCCATTTCGTTAAAAGCTCGAGCTGCATCTCCCATCTTCCCACACTTTGCACATATATCAACAATAGAATTACCAACAACAGGAAAACATTGATACCCGGATTTTACACACAAGCCATAAACTTGCATTCCCTTTTCAGAAATAACCAAAAGACTACATGCCTTAAAACAAGAAGAGAAAGTGTACTCATTTGGTCTAACATCAGAAAAACCCATTTCATAGAAATCGACAATGCACCTTCAGCATCACCTTGATGCAAAAACCCACATATAAGAGAGATGTCCAAGAAACTACATTTCTTTAAAGCATCCCATCAAACACCTTATATGCATTATCCAATCTTCGGGATCATTACTTATAATCATATCAGACCAAAAACCGATTTTAAGAACAGTTGTATGAGCTTGCATCCGTTGTTCTAGGAACTGTAGGGACAGAAGAAGGAGAGAGGAGGAAGCGATTGCCGGCGGTCTGGGAATTGGAGGTATTGATGGTTGCCAAAGGTCGGGGAATTGGAGGGGGTGGTAGTGGCTAGGGGAGGGTGGGTAGAGGAGAGACAGGTTAGGAAGGGGTGGGGTGGGGTGGGGAGTCTGGGTGAGGGGGCGGGGGTTAGTTATATTTTTTGTTTTATCTTTTTTATTATAAATTTTTATAAATTTGTTTATTAGAATCAATTATTAACTGACACGTGTCTCATTGAACCTATTCTTCAGGTTATAATTGGTTTTATCTGGTTTTGACATATTTAAAATAAATGGGGTATAAAGGTTGCTTTATTTCAAAATAATCGAAAGGCTGCATTATTATTTTCGAATCGCCAAAAGGTTGCATTATTAGAAACAATTTTAATTGTTAAAAATAAGTCAACCTTTGTGCGATCTGTTTATAAGAATAGTAATTGATTATTCTGATGTAAGTTAAACTTGATGTTACTTAAAATTTTGGAAAAATTGTTGTAAATAAGTCAACCTTTAACACATCTTCTTATATTAAGTTAACCTTTGGATTATTCAGAAATAAGTTAAGCTTATGGGGGTATCTTTCCAAATTAAGTCATGGCCGGTTAGTAACCTGTTTAGCAAGTTAAATATAACAAGTGTCAATATGTATTTGGTCACCCTTTTTATATTAAATTTACTTTGTTTAATTTCATTTAAGAAATTTTAATATAATTTTTTTAAAAGAAACCCATCCTACCTTCTTTCACTCTCAGCCCGTCCTCCCTTTACTCCACCGTAGACCACACCACTCCATCAAACTGGACAAACTCCACCAATTAAACTCCAGACCCTTCCCCCCAAG
Source organism: Patellifolia procumbens (assembly GCA_947645195.1). Lineage (NCBI taxonomy): Eukaryota > Viridiplantae > Streptophyta > Magnoliopsida > Caryophyllales > Amaranthaceae > Patellifolia > Patellifolia procumbens. The sequence goes on from CANSGD010000290.1 coordinate 993,167, forward strand.
CACCACAACAAACTCCACAGTCCACACCACTCCATCTCCACCACCGATTACAACCAAAAAGCTAACACCAAAACCCCCAGCCACCAACCAACCACGAGCACCACCACTACCTAGCCCCCCCAAACGCATCTACCCATGCAATACAATGCGGCCTGCTTCGCCACCTCCTTCGCCTTAGCAACTGCCAAACTCGCAAAAGCTCTCTCCCTCTCTCTCACTCAGGGTTTTGAGATGGTTTTTTAAGTAATTTATGTTATGTGGGTATGGTTTCATGTGGTGAGCTCGGCAGAGGTGGGGTTTCATGGGGTTGGGTGGGTAGATTTTGTGTGGTGGGTTTGGTGTGAGGTTTGGTGGTTGTGTTTCGTGGTGTTGGGTGGGTTGGTTTCTTCTAGTAGGCTGGGTATGGGTGGAGTTTCGTGGTGTTGGTTGGGTGGGAGGGTAGAGGTGGGTCTGTGGTGTTGGGTGGGCGGTTTGATTGGTGGGTTTAGTGTGCTGGGCAGGGTAGAGGTAGATCGTGGTGTTGGTTGGGTGGGTGGGTATGGCGGGCTAGGTAGTGGTGGTGTTCGTGGTTGGTTGGATGGGTTTGGGCTTGGGTTGGTGGCTGGGGTTTTGGTGTTAGCTTTGGATGTAATAGGTGGTGGAGATGGAGCGGAAGTAGTGGAGGGAGAAAGGATTTGGGTGTCGATGAGGGAGAAAGGGTTGGGGAGTTTGACGGTTTTCGGGTAAAGATGGTGATAGGGTATGGTAGCATTGAGTGGTGGTGGGTGAGATGGAGCTATGGAGGAGGGAGAGTTGATGATGGAGCCATGGAGGTTGAAGAGAGAATGGTGAGCCAGACATGGAGGAGCTTGGGAGAATGAAGAGTAAGTTAAAAAAAAAATTAACAAATTGACTTGTTATTCAGGTTGTAGGTTTTTTAACCTAATGAAAGAAAAAATATGTACAAACTTGACTTATTCTATAATAATCCAAAGGTTAACTTAATATAAGAAGAGGGGTTAAAGGTTGACTTATTAAAAATAATTTTTCCTAAAATTTTTAGTGGGCAACTAAACACCGCCCTAAATACTTTGGGTAACGCCCTAATACGTATAAACTTAAAAAAATTATACACTATTTTATCTCCTCTTCCCACCCTTCTCATTCTCTCTCCTCACTCTCCCTCTCCCTCTCACATTCACTCTCACCCTCGCTCACCCTCACCCTCACTAAACACCCGCCGGAGTTGGGTGCTCGCCGTCGCCGGAGTTGGTGCGTCATAGGAGCCCCCGCCAGAGTAGGTGGTCGGCAGATTTGGGCGTCGTGCATCGCCGGAGCTCCCGCCGGAATTTGTCTCGCCGGAAGTTGTGGGTCTTCACCGGAAGTCACCCGAAACTAAGGTAAAAAATTTTTTATTTGAAAAATATCCGGCCTTGTGTAGCACAAGGCTTACCATGAGGCGAGCCTTGTGCTACACAAGGCCCACCACATGGTGTTGTGTAGCACAAGGCTCGCCTTATATGGCCGTTTTTTTGTTTTTCGCTATTTAAAAATTATATGTTCATTTTTTATGTTTAATTAAATTAAATATTAATTTTTTAATAATTTTAGAATTGTTATGATATTAATTTAATTAAATAAAAAAAAATCGACAAAAAAATTTGAAAAATGGCCAACACAAGGCTAACCACGTGGTCAGCCTTGTGTTGCACAAGGCCCACCATGTGGTTAGCCTTGTGCAACACAAGGCCCACCCACCATGTGGTTAGCCTTGTGCAACACAAGGCCCACCCGCCATGTGGTTAGCCTTGTGCAACACAAGGCCCACCACGTGGTCAGCCTTGTGTTGCACAAGGCTCGACCCTTTTTCAAATTTTTTTTTGCTTAGACTAACCTCCATAAGGAGTATCGTCGGAAATAATGGTGCCAGAATTTCTGTTGCCGGAGATGTTGTCGCCGGAGGTGGAAGATGACGCCGGTCGCCGGAAGTTCGGCCGCCGACGGTGGTGGAGCCGCCGCCGGAGGTGACACCGGAAATGATGGTGAAGGGGTGGTTATTGTGGGTGTAAAGAATGAGAGTGGTGTGAAGTATGTGGAAGAGGTGGACCATATTTTAGTAAATACATAGTTAGTAGTTAAAACGTATAAAATACAAGGCGTTAGTAAGAAAATATAGGGCGACATTTAGCACCATCCAATTTTAACAAGTTTTTTTAACCACTTACTCGTTGAACCTGTAAACCCCTTTTAATTTCCCTTCTAAGTCTTCTTGATTCTCCATCTCAAGCTCTCAACCCCCATCCCAACCCAGCCCAACCCAACCCAACCTAGACCTCCTTCTTTTTTCTCTCCCACCAGCCAACCAACCACCCTACTGCCACCTCCATCAGCTCCATCAGCTCTACCTGCTACCATCACAGACAACCGCACCAGATCTCCGCCCCCTGTCCTTTCTTCAACGTAACAACCACCCCCACCCATCTCCTCCTTCCTCGCAGTAACCACCGCCATCCCCACCCTCTTCTCCCTTTTTTATCTTTAATGGACTAATGCCCACCCTCTTCTTAGAGACTAAACAAACCCAGACCTAGGGTTCTTCTCACTATCACCAGATTCTTTCATTGAAACAACCATAATCCTTGATGACCCACAAACCCAACTCTCTCAGGTTTCACAATCCATGAAGAAAGATTCAAACTTTCATTAATTTTCACATACCCAATTCGTTTATTCTATGGTTTGATCGCGAAATTGGGGAAATTAAGAGGTTATATAGTTGTGTTCTGGGTTTTTTGGGGATGAACACAGAGCTTAAAAGAGCATCCATGGTGGAAAAAACAAAAAGCTTTACGAAAAATCTAGAAATTATTGCAGGAAGTATGACTGGTAGATTAATTAACTTATCTGTAAAATTGTTATGCCGTGATATGATCACTGCCCTAAAGTTGAAATTGCCCCGCTACGAACACACGGACTCGTGGCAAACCAACCTCCAGGGTTAACACAACACTGACTCGCCGGTGAAGTACAGAGAGACAGTTTGAGAATGATCTTAATATTGCCCAGTAATAGAGAGGTTAATTGAGAGAATTAGGAGAGGAGAATTTTTCTGTGTGTTAAAAACTGTGCCAGGAAAGGGGTATTTATAGGGTAGAAGAAGAGAAACTGACCTCCTAAAACCGTGTTAAAAACGGTAATTAATGGGTAATGGAAACCGCCCACTAACGGCTAGTGGAAGCAGTCAATTAAGGAGTGGATCAAGGAATTGACTGATTCCATAACAGTCATAAAAAGTTGACAGATTTTTCTAATAAAATTTAGTTAAGTTAAGTTATTTCCCAAAGCCCAAAGCCCATGACCCACGCTCCGACCCGGTCCGGGCGGGCGGCGGCGCGCGCGCGTGTGGTCTAGCCCAATCAAGAGCCCAACCACAAAAGCCTACCAAGTCACCAACTGAATAGATAATAGGAACATAACTATTAATAAACTCACCACTCACCTCTTATTCTTCCTATATGGGATCCCCAACTCTTCATATTCTTTTGAAGCAACTCAAGAGTTTTTGTATTGCTCTTCTCACAAAACTCCAACAATCCCCCCCATGATTCAAAAGAAGAGACAGAAAGAAACAGGGCTGAAAAAAGAAGATTTGGCAATAGATACTCAGTTTTGTAAGCATCAATGTCTTAGAGACTTGAATTGATACCCAGTGCATACAAGTATGTCATATTGTCGTATTAGGTAGATTTCTCTTTGAACCTTCTACGGAGTTCAAAATTAATACTTGCGCACTAAACCTTTTTCAAAATAAGAAACGTTCTCGCGATATATATATATAAGTGCCCCACAATGCCTAGATTTTCATGAATGCTCTAGAGATCCTAAGCCTTAGGGATCTCATAGGGGATTGGGCGTAACCCCCACATTCACATAGGTAAGTTCATCAAGTTTGTACTGTTTCAAACCACCTTATCAAGGCTATGAACTTGTTAAGAGTATTTTACTCATCCTTACACATTTTACAGTAAAAAACAAATACTACATCACTTTTATTAATATAGGAATGGTAGTAGTATCTACTACTTGAGTTCTTTTATGACTTAGTTTGACCCTTGAACTTCGAAACTTTCTAAGAAGGGTATCCATCATAATTCACTCTACAATAGGCTTTAAACCCATTCCTTGTGCCGACTCTAGCACCATTTTTCTACAAAGGCCTTTGGTGAGAGGATCTGCAATATTCCTCTCTGACTTTACAAACTCGAGTGAAATTACATTGTTTCTAATTAGATTTCTAACTATAGCATGCCTCAAGCGAATATGCCTCCTCTTTCCATTATAGGCTTGATTATTCGCGACCCCAATTGCAGCTTGTGAGTCACACCGCATTGAAACAGATGGAGCTGACTTCCCCCACAATGGAATATCAGCTAGAAAACTCCTTAACCATTCAGCTTCCTGGCCTGCCAATTCTAAAGCAATAAACTCAGATTCCATAGTAGATTTGGTAATACAAGTTTGCTTTGATGATTTCCATGATATAGCTCCACCAACAAGAGTAAAAACAAAGCCACTAGTAGATTGAATCTCATCATTATCAGACACCCAATTAGCATCACAATATCCTTCTAGAACACAAGGTGTTCTTTGATAATGCAAACCGCAATTGATAGTGCCTTTTAAATACTTCAACAATCTAATCAAAGCACCCCAATGCTCCTGATTAGGATTGTGAGTATACCTACTCAATCTACTAACAACATAAGCTATATCAGGTCTAGTATAGTTCATCAAGAACATTACACTACCAATAGTTTTAGCATATTGTTTTTGTGATATACTATCTCCTTTATTCTTTTTCAAATGAATACTAGAATCATATGGAGTTTTCATAGGAACACAATCATATTGATCAAATTTCTTTAAAATTTTCTCAATATAATGAGATTGATTTAAAGATATTCCATATGACGTTCTAATAATCTTTATCCCAAGAATAACATTAGCCTTTCCTAAATCCTTCATTTCAAAACAAGAATTTAGGAAACTTTTAGTTGCATTCACAATGTCTATATTGGTTCCAAAAATCAACATATCATCCACATATAGACATATGACAACACAACCAAGAACGTTTTGGAATAAACACAAGCATCAGAATCATTTACAAAAAAACCATTTAAAGTAATGGTTTGATGAAATTTATCATACCATTGTTTTGGTGCTTGTTTTAAACCATACAAAGATCTAATAAGCTTGCATACCTTGCCCTCTTGACCGGGAACAACACATCCTTCAGGTTGCTTCATATAGATCTCTTCATTTAGCTCACCATTCAAAAAAGCAGTTTTCACATCCATTTGATGCACAACAAGATCATGAATGGATGCAAGTGCAATTAAAGCTCTAATAGTGGCTACCTTGGTCACTGGTGAATAAGTGTCAAAAAAGTCTAGACCTTTCTTTTGGTGATGTCCTCCAATTACAAGTCTAGCTTTTTACTTGTCTAATGTCCCATCAGGCTTGCACTTCTTAGTAAAAATCCACTTACTACTCAAAGCCTTACAACCCCTAGGAAGGTCAGTCAAAATCCATGTGTTGTTACTCATAATAGACTATATTTCACTGTTAATAGCCTCCATCCAAAAACTAGAGTCAACAGATCTCATGGCCTCTCCAAAAGTTCTAGGGTTCTCTTCCAATATAAAAGCACTTACTCTTTGCTCATCTAGAAATCCTTTTTCAGTTAGGAAGGTAGTAATGAAGCCAGGTCCATAACTAGTCTCAGTTCTAGTTCTTTTACTCCTTCTAGGTTCTATAGTCTCACTAGATGATGCAATGTTATGATGCAAAGTAGAGGAAGATGCAGCAGGCAAGCATGATTGTACACTAACTTTTTTAGGAAAAATATGCTCAAAGAATTCTACATCCCTTGACTCTCTAATAGGACCAAAGCAAGAAGCATCCTTAAGAATAAGTCTATATGCAGCACTATTAGAAGCATACCCAATAAAGATTCCATCAACAGTCTTAGGTCCAATCTTACTCTTTTGAAAGTCAGGAAGTCCTATTTTTCCCAAGCACCCCCACACTTTGAGGTAACCCAAATTAGGTTTAAAACCTTTCCACAATTCATAGGGAGTCTTATCTAACTTCTTATGGGGAACTCGGTTAAGCACATAGCAAGCAGAAAGAATTGCCTCCCCCCACATGTTAGTAGGCATCCTTGAACTTATAAGCATAGCATTCATCATATCCTTAAGAGTTCTGTTTTTCCGCTCAGCTATTCCATTTTGTTCGGGTGTATAGGGAGCTGTAACCTCATGTATGATCCCCATTAGATTCACAAAATTTCTTAAGTGGAAGTCCATCATATTCTCCACCCCTATCAGATCTCACTCTCTTTATCTTAAGGTCTAACTAGTTTTCTACTTCTGCTTTATAAATAAGAAATTTCTCTTCAGCCTCATCTTTCGTACTTAACAAGTAGACCTTAGTATAACGTGAGAAGTCATCAACAAATGTAATATAATATCTCTTCCCTCCCCTACTCATAGAGTTCTTAAAGTCACCTAGGTCACTATGGACTAGTTCTAATAAGGTAGAGGAACGAGAAACACTATTGTTGAATGCTTTCTTAGGGTGTTTGGCCTCTACACATACTTCACATTTGTCAAAAGAGGTATTGCTAAAGTTAGAAATAAGACTAAGTCGTTTTAGCCTTTTAATGGATGCAACATTCACATGACCTAGTCTAGAATGCCATAAAGAAACAGACTCAACAATATAAACGGAAGCAGTAGAAATTTTATTATCAGAAATTACATCCAAAATAAAGAGTCCAGCATTACAAAATCCTTTACCCACAAAATCACCATTTCTGGTTAATACAAGTCTGTCAGATTCAAAAATTAATTTAATTCCAGCCTTGTTTAAAAGTGCACCAGATATGAGGTTTTTGCGGATATCAGGAACATTCAAGACATTTGGCAAAGCAATGGTTTTTTCAGAGGTTAACTTCAGAAAAACCTTTCCTTTGCCTAAGACACTCACAGTGCTTGAGTTGCCCATGAAGACACATTCTCCTCCTGAAACTTTATCGTAAGTCTGGAATATTTCCTTGCTTGAGCAGATGTGGCGGGTAGCTCCAGTATCTACGAGCCATTCAGAAACGTTGCTAATCAGGTTCACCTCGGACACCACAGCAGCAATAATGTCATCTTCAGCAAGGTTGACTTGTGCTTTGTTGTCTTTTGGTTTGGTGACATCAGCATTTGAAGAAGCCTGTTAGTTTCTACAATCCCTAGCAGCATGTCCAAATTTACCACAGACATAGCAGTTACCCTGAAATTGCTTCTTACCCTTAAACCCAATACCACTCTACCTAGTTCCGTGAACATGGTTCTGACCTTTACCCTTTTTCCCTTTTCCAGAATTTTTAGACTCAATAAGGTTGGCTAAAGTGGAAGAATGGTCGATCTTTCCTTTAGTCTGAATCCGGTTTTGTTCCTCAATCTTAATGTGGGAAACTAATTCCTGAAGGGTAAAGTCCTTTTGCTTATGTTTCTTAGAGTGAACAAAGGTTTCCCAAGAGGGTGGCAGTTTCTCTAAAAGGCAATTAGCTTGAAATAAATCAGGAATAACCATACTTTCAGCAGCAAGTTCAGCACACGAATGTCCATAGTCATGGACTTGGTCTAAAACAGGTTTGTCATCAGTCATAGTAAATTTTAACCAACGACTACAAGCATATTTCTTAGTCCCAAAATCATCCAGTCCATACTTAACCTTAAGGGCATCTCAAATATCCTTTGCCTTTTTCGACTTACTATAAATCATATATAAAGGAGCAGTCATATAATGCAATAACATTCCCCTACACGTCTTATTATCTTTCTCAAAATCCCTAACTGCGTTTACAGGAGCAGCATCATTAGTTAAGTAGTAATCTAACCCAATTTGGCCTAAAAAGAATTCCATTTTATCAGACCACATAATATAATTTTTTCCATCCAAAGGGTCTAATTTCGACATATTAGGAACAAAGGGGTTGACTGAATTAAGAGGAACAGCAACAGGAATACCAGCCATAATAACAGTATAATAAACGGAAAAAATTTCAACTTTAGATTGTAGGAAGTATGACTGGTAGATTAATTAAATTATATGTAAAATTGTTGTGCCGTGATATGATAACTGCCCTAAAGTTGAAATTGCCCCGCTACGAACACACGGACTCGTGGCAAACCAACCTCCAGGGTTAACACAACACTGACTCGCCAGTGAAGTACAGAGAGACAGTTTGAGAACGATCTTAACATTGCCTAGTAATAGAGAGGTTAATTGAGAGAAGTAGGAGAGGAGAATTTTTCTGTGTGTTAAAAACTGTGCCAGGAAGGGGGTATTTATAGGGTAGAAGAAGAGAAACTGCCCTCCTAAAACCGTGTTAAAAACGGTAATTAATGGGTAATGGAAACCGCCCACTAACGGCTAGTGGAAGCAGTCAATTAAGGAGTGGATCAAGGAATTGACTGATTCCATAACAGTCATAAAAAGTTGACAGATATTTCTAATAAAAATTTAGTTAAGTTAAGTTATTTCCCAAAGCCCAAAGCCCATGGCCCACGCCCCGACCCGGTCCGGGCGGGCGGCGGCGAGTGCGCGTGTGGACTAGCCCAATCAAGAGCCCAACCACAAAAGCCTACCAAGTCACCAACTGAATAGATACTAGGAACATAACTATTAATAAACTCACCTCACCTCTTATTCTTCCTATATGAGATCCCCAACTCTTCATATTCTTTTGAAGCAACTCAAGAGTTTTTGTATTACTCTTCTCACAAAACTCCAACAATTATGAAAACCACTATGATATTGAATTGGAACCCATCTTGATATTAATATTATTATGCTCACAAACTCAAAAAGTAGTATCAGATAGGTCTTTGGCTTTTCTCCTTTGTTTAGTTTGGAGAATAGAAGTGAAGTGGTGAGTTTGAATTCGGATTTGCCTGTGTTTGATTGCTTTGTTTTAACTCGAGCATGTGCTGAACTTGAGTAATATCAGCTTCAATCGATCGTAGAGGAAAGAGGAGGTGAGAGAAAAGAAGAAGGAGGGTGGTGGTGGACTGTGGTCATGGTTGTGGAGGGAGAGGAGGAGGAGAGAGAAAAAGAAAAAGGTGGTCATGGTTTCGGGGACGACAAGGGTGGTTTTCTGAGTTGGGCGTGGTGTCGAGGAGGGGGAGGGGTAGCATTCTAGGCCGGGTTACTATTTACCGGTGGGTAGGGGTGGCAGTAGGGTGGTCGAAAACAACTAGAAGAAGGTTAGGGTGGGGATTAGAAGGAGAAGGAGGGAAGAGTTTTTTATTTATTTTTCTAATAAATGATAATATTTGAAAGCATTCAACAGAAGAGGAATACGTGTCATTTTAACTTATTAAAAAGGTGAACAACAAGTTATAACCGGTTTTGATTTGTTAAAAAGAATTTGATATCAAAGTTAGACTTATACAGGAATAATTAAAGGAGTTACTTATTCTTAGCGGATGGGCCAAAGATCGGCTTATTAATGACAATGGGGGTGTTTGGCAATTGGCTGGTGTCTGTTGGCTGGTGGTTTTATATGCTGGCTGGTTTAACCGACTGTTTTTAGTAGCTTGTTTGACCGGCTGTATAATTATTGCCTGTTAAAAAAAAGTGTTTGGTAAAATTGGCTGTTATTACTGGTTGTTCAGTACAAAATGGAAGCAAAAGCCAAAAGCCAACCATGAATTTCTTTGTTATTACTGGTTGTTCAGTATTGCCTTTGGCTGCCAACATGAATTTCTTTGTTCTCTCGCCCGATTGGGTCGGGCAATGTCCGCCCGATCGGGTACGAAACTTTACCGCCCGATCGGGCCATTTCTTGCCCGATCAGTGTATGGGAAGCTCCTTTTGACTCTTTGACTCTCAATTCTTCACGTTTAGAGGTCTTGGGACCTCCTAAACTATCCATAAAGCTCGTGAGCCATCCTATGTGCCTCGTAACATCTCGTAAAGCCTTGGTTGCTTCCAAATAGGTCGGAAATAAGGAGAAAACTCCCTAAAACCTGCAATTCAACACTAAGACACAAAACCACAACTATATACGATAGTTAGCATGAAATAGCTCCGAAGAGCTCCAATGACGCACAAATTAGCTCATAAAATAGGGGAGAAAACTCTATATAAATACGTGATATCACCCCCATTCCTAAGGATCTCGATTTGAAAAAGACACTCGGGCAGCTTCGAAAGAAAGTTCAGAAAGAAAAGAAGTTTGTTCAGCTGAGCACCTCTGGATCAGACACCTCGAGTTCAGTTATGTCGAAATCAATGAAGTCATGTGGGGTGCCCAACCCAAATGGTCTTTACACTGGACCTCTTATGCCCACAATCGCTGCAACGAACTTTGAAATTAAGCATGGACTCATCAACATGGTTCAGCAAAATCTGTTTGGTGGGCATACTAATAAAGACCCGAAAAATCATCTGCAGCGGTTTCAACGGCTTTGTTTGAATCGTCAAACATGTCGGTGTCACTCTAGACCAGCTGAAAGTCATTTCATTGAGAGATAAAGCACAGAAGTGGCTGAACGGCGTGAAAGAAACTGAATGGAGTGAATTTTCTACTACTTTCCTGAAAGAGTATTATCAACCTACAAAAACAGCAGAAATCATAAACGAACTATCCTTGTTTTCCCAAGAGCATAATGAAACACTTCGGGAAGCGTGGGCTAGGTTCAAAGATTTACAGAGAGAGTGTTCACATCACAACATGGATAAATGGTTCTTGACGAAGACATTCTATAATGGTCTGCAGCCTCAGACGAAGAGTATTGTTGACTCGTCTGCGGGAGAAGTTTTGCTAGATAAGGAAGTGGATGTAGGCTATTATTTCTTGTCCTTACAGCCAATGATCATTCCACTTCCCGAAGCCTTACAAAGAAGGTATTGGAGGTAGACACCCTTGCATTGCTGACTTCGCAAGTGGCAAAACTGAATATGAAGTTTGACACCTTGAAATCCTCTACCTCGACACCCCCTCCTTTGAGCATTAATGATATGTCTGCCATTGCACCCATTACCTCATCTTACTGCGAGGTATGTGGTGTTCAGGGTCATTTTGGACACAATTGTCAGTTCACTCAGCATCAGATGGAGCAGGTGAATGCCTTCCAACAGATACCACAAAACTTCCCCCCTCCTCATAACTATCAAAATCCACAAAAAATTCAACCACCGCCACAAAACCAACCCAAATCATCATTCTACCAAAACCCCCTGGTTTTCAGAGACCCCCACCACAAAATTTCCATCACCCTAATAACTTCCAACCCCCACAAAATTGTCAAATCCCACCTTCACAAATAACCCCACAAGAGCCTACCACATCTAATTGATGAAGCTGATGCGGGCTATGCAGAAAACTAATGAGGAGGCACAAAGAGCTCAAGAGAAGCATATGCTGGATATATAGAAAGCTAATCAGGAGGCACAAAGAGCTCAAGAGAAGAACATTAAACTTCTCGAGACTCAGATTGCCCAATTGGCAGGAATGCCATCACTCTTCATAGTGGCATTGCTTACGACGCTCCTCCATTGCCCATTAATGATGCTACCCAGACTAAGGGGAAGAAGGTGGTAGAGGAAGGAAAAGGGAAGAGTTCGACATCTTAGGTCGAATTAACTAAGGAAGCTGAACAGACAAGGAAGAAAAAGGAGAAGGTTTCTGAAGCGCTTTTTACACCAAGGCTACCTTTTCCTCACAAGATGCAACAATCAAAGGTCGATCAGTAATTTGGTAAGTTCTTGGCTATGGTCAAGAAGCTTCAGGTAACGATTCCATTCACTGATTTAATTACCCAAGTCCCTGTGTATGCCAAATTTCTGAAAGATATGATCACTAAGGAGAGAGACTTTGGTGGAATAGAATGTTTCGCACTTACTGCTGAGATAGCCTTTTATACAGAATAAAACCCCACCTAAGTTGAAAGATCCTGGCAGTTTTTCTATTCCCTGCCATCTTGGACCCATTTTCATTGATAAGGCTTTTTGTGATTTATGTGCTTCTGTTTCTGTTATGCCTGTATCTGTTTATAATAAACTGAATATGGGAGCACTTAAATGCACACAAATCACTTTACAGATGGTTGATCGTTCTATAAAATACCCCTAGGTATTTTAGAGGACGTTCCTGTTAGGGTCGGAAAATTCTATATCCCTGATGATTTTGTGGTGTTTGATATGGATGAGGATGCCCAGATTGCCATTCTTCTGGGTAGACCGTTTTTGTGTACTGTTGATGCTATTATTGATGTTAAGTCTGGGTCTTTAACTCTGAGTGTTGGTGACGATAAAGTGCATTTTAAACTAACCAATGTTGTTAAGGCACCTATGCTTGAGGAATCATGTTGCAGGGTTGAGATTTTAGATGAGGTGGGTGTAGAGAAGGTTCAAAATGCACCTAAGGTTGCCTCACAGTCTTGAGGTATCAAGAACATTTGGAGAAAGAAGATTTTTTATTAGGGTGGCACTCACTGCCAAGCCCCTCCAATTTGAGACATGGAGGTATTATGGTCGTGCGGGACCTTTATAAATCAGCGTTGTGCAGGAGGCAACCCGTAATTTCCCCTTATTCCCTTTTCTTTTTATTTTTTATTTTTTTTGGAGTGAGAGAGAGTGAGAGAAGATTAACGTCGTTTTTCCTCTTAGCATCGTCCCTTGTTCACCTTTTGGCATTGAGGACACTGCCAAGTTCAGCTTGGGGGAGGATTTCTGTTTGTATTCTTTATCTCTTTTACTGCTTTTTAGGATAGATTTATTAATTTCGAAAAATGCTGAAAAAATCAAAAAATTATGGTTCCCATGACTGGTTTAGTTGCCTCCCTATGCCCCTTGTTCTGCTCTTATTGAAAATGATTTGACTTTGTTTTTTGGATAGCTGGGCATTTGTGATCTTGAGGCTCTGATTTGATGTTTGATTGCTATGATTTTGAGCGAATTTTTATTATATTACACTACATTATGCTACATGCCTGAATGGGTTAGACTGTGAGGCATCTTTGTAGCCTATTGGATTCATATGATTATCCAGTCTGCTTTTGTGTGTTAGTTCCTCTTTAGTTGACTGATCTTGACTTTGACTTCGTACTTGTCTGATATTCGATGACTTGTAGCAGTTGTTGTGATAGAGGCGTTCTTTTATCTGATTCTTGAGCCTCAGAGTGAATTTTTGATATACTTTTATCCCCCTTAGCCCCGCTGAGCCTATTGACCTATTTAGTGTTACTAAACCCTTATTACGAGCCCATGGCCTTTTTTCGATACTATTTCCAAGCCTAGCTTGTGGGAGCTTTTGTATGAGTTGAGTTTGAGATTGGTTTTATGGTTGGTTTGGTTTTTAGGGAATTAAAGTGTATTTGATGTGGTTTAAGTGTGAGGAAAAGAAAAGAAAAGGCAAAGTCTGAGTTGCGTGAATGTTCGGTTCGAAAAATGAAAGAAAACGAAATAAAAGTTCAAAAGAGTTCAAAGTTCCTTCATTCACGTTGTTTATACAGAAAAAAATATGCTACATTGCTTGAAAATTGGGTTTGTTGTGGGTTTTTATTGATTCATAAGAGTTGGGTGATAATTTGCGGTTATTTGGTGTTTTTGTGAGTTGTTTTGGCCATCTTCGGCCTTGTTTGAGTGATCTTTGATCCCCCATTCTCAGTTTTTCAACCACATTTCCTAAAATTATCCTTTACCTCTTGCCTAAGCCCCATTACAACCCTATGAAGTTCTCTTGAGCTCGTGTTTACATTGTTTATTGGATTGATTTCGAGTCAGTTTGTCAAAGTTAAAGAGTATGATTGAGTCAACTTGGCTATGATGAGCGTCTTTTAACCTTCTTAAACACATGAGAGTGTGAGTGGGAAGGGATTTTATGGTCAGGTTGGTGCGTGTTCGGGCACGTTCTATGCCTGCTACAAAATTGAGAGGAGTGACACCCTTGTGAGAGCCTTTTCAGGATTTGTATGCCTTGTAGATGAGTTGAATTTGATGATTTTCTTGGATGATTAGTATTGGATGGATCTGAATAGCTGAATTTGACTTTTGCCTGCTTGAATGATTCTTAGTATTGAAAATGTTTTTGAGCTTTGAATGTTTACCTCTAGGGTGAGGCAATTTATTCCATGTTCATGTTTTATTTGCTTGAGGATAAGCAAAGGTTTAGCTTAGGGGAGTTTGATATCGTGCATTTATATAGAGCTTTTCCCCTTATTTATGAACTAAATCGTGCATCATTGGAGCTCTTTGGAGCTATTTTATACTAATTATCGTATATAGTTGTGGTTTTGTTGTTCTATGTGGAATTGTAGGTTTTAGAGAGTTTTCTCCTTATTTTCGAGCTATTTGAAAGCAACCACGGCTTTACAAGTTGGTATGAGGCACGTAGAAGTCATCACGAGCCTTATAGAAAGTTTACAAGGTCCCGAGACCTCTAAACGTGAAGAATTGAGTGTCAAAGAGCCAAAAGGAGTTGACTCGTGCTCTGACCGAGCGGAATATGGCTCGATCGGGAGAAGATTTATGTGATCGGGTGTTGGGGTCGCGGGCCCGATCGAGCAGTCCTTGCCCGACCCGATCGAGTAAGAAGCCCAAGTAGTTGTTGTTGCTAGCCTGCAAGAAAGAGAAAATGGTGCTGGGCATTTTCAAGCCCAGCCCGATTGGGCAGACCATACCCGATCGGGTGGAAGCCTACAATCAGAAATGCTAATGTTGCTCCTACGCATACAAGGGAAGCTGTTGGGCTTTGGAGTGCCGCGGCCTGATCGGGCACCTTGGACCTGATTGCATCGGGTGGGCCAAGGCCTAAAATTGTTGCTGCTGCGTACATGAAAGTAAAGTGGAGCTGGGCTCCTTTGTGCATACGGCCCAATCCGGTAGGCCCAGTTCCCCCCCCCTTTTTGGCTGCTGCTACGTTTTATACAAGGAAGAAATGTGAAGTTTTATTTTTTGTACCAACCCGATAGCATAGGGCAACCATTGCCCAATCGGGTTGCGAGTCCGCAAAGCCGAAATTCTATCTTTTTCTTTCCGTTTTTAATTAGTTATAGGGGCTATTATACATAGCTAGACTTCATTATTTTGGAGACATCTTTTATTCTCATTATTTCCAGCTTTCATTAGTTGAGTTTTAGAGAGCTTTCATTAGTTGAGTTTTAGAGAGTTTTTATTAGTTTTACACACTTAGATTAATTCAAGAGGTGATTGAACCTTGGATTTATTTCAATAAAGGTTATTACTTTCCGTCAATTGGTACTACTCTTTACTCTTAATCTCTTTAGTTATTTCTTGATTGCTTAGTTTAATTATTAAATTGTTCCATGATGTTAAGATTAGGGTTTCATATTAGTTTTATTATTGTTGATTCGATTATGAGTGAGTAGTCTGATTTCAAGGGTTTAGGGAGGAAAGCCATGTTTATACCATGAATTACATTTGAATTGCTATTAGTTTCCAGGGCTTGATTAGATTGGTTATGGTGTGATTTGTTCTTGTTCAGTAATTATTGTTATTGCGCAGTTTCATTGATTGTTTGTGGTTAATAATTGTTTGCACGAATTCGTCATACTTTTAAAGGCCTAGTACACATCAGTAATTCTGATTATGTTAGTGAACATGCGGCGTATGTTGAATTATGAGTGTTGAGTCTTAACCATAGCTTAACACGTGCTCTAATCTATCGATTCTTGACCTAGGTTCTGATAGTTGTTTGTTCTTTTGATTGGTATAAGCATGGTGGACCGAACTAATATCCTAGACCTTTAATTCATAGTTTAATTCCCATCTTTATACTGCTTTCTTTAGTCTAAATAGTAGTTCAACTGAAATCTATCTGATTTGGTCTAAAGTAGCTGTTTAGCTGAATGTTAACTTAGAAACTCTGTCTCTCTGTATATTCGACCCTACTTCCCTTGACTATCATTGTTAGAGGAGTTAGGATTATCTTTTATTAGGTGATACGATTTTAGCCTATCATTATACTAGTTAATTCTTAATTAGAGCTTGTCCCGTATCTATTAAAAGAGGAGAGTTTAACAACTATAAAGTTTATAGAAGGTCCCATGTTAAACCCAATTGGTAATAGGTGGTAATAGGTGGTAATAGGTGCATGGCTTATTACGTTGTTTATTTCTCTCATCTTCTTCAATGTGGGACAACAATTTTACTCACATGTGCGTTGTTCATGGGCTCTCAACACTCCCCATCACATGTGAGTTGTCCATAATTCTAACCTAGAGTATCTGGGCCAACTTGGGTTGTGATACTATGTTGGGCCTGTGCCGTACCCGTTAACGGAGGAGTGTTTCTAACTCTTAAAATTCTAAGCTAAAATAAACATATACCACCTAGTGTAAAAATTAAATTGTTAATGTCAAATCTAGGTGAAATAGGTCAAAATTACCGGTTTCCAGTTCGTTTGTGTCGTTTCTAGGCAAGTTAAGCAATTTTTTTAACAAAAACAACCTAACTCTTGCTAGTATAATCACACTAAACATCTATCACCGACTTTATGCATATTTTAAGTGTTAAGGTAAATCTAAGGTCAATAGATGGAAACATATATTATTCCTTTCGTTCAAGTGTTCTTTCGACAAATAAAGTTACTTTCTTACCCAAATTAATTAAACACTTGCAATTAAACTAAACTAAATACATATCACGTACACGTACTCTAAATATTTAAATTATTAAGGCAAATTAATATGTGATAAACACATTTCACGTTTAGGACTCGTTTTAGTCGTTTTAGGCTAACATGACCTACATTATTACCCAAAACCACATAACTCTTGCAACTCAAAGCTAGATTAAACATATATCTCCTATTTTGTACATACTTTAAGTGTTTATTTCATGTTAAGGTGAAGTAGATGAAAATTTCTAGTTTAGGATTTGTACTGGTCGTTTTTCGTTTACCTTAGTCGTTTTACATTTACCTTTAATATGCTCATTTATTTCCCATCACAACCTAAATCTTGAAACCCTAAGCTAAAGTAAACGTATATCCCCTAATTTTTTTCAAATTGAATGTGTTAATGCAAAATTAAGGTGAAATAAACCAAAGTTTCAAGTTTAGATTTCGTTTTGGTGGTTTTCGGAAAAATTAAGTTACTTTCTTACCCAAAAAATTGAACTCTTGCAACTCTAAACAAAACTAAACAAATATCACCTTATCTACGAATATTTAACGAGTTAAGGTCAAATAAGGTGAGATATATTAAATTCTTAAATTTTGGTTTCTTTTTTGTCGTCTTTGGTTAAGTGAGCTCATTCACCATCCAAAACCGCCTTTGTCGTCTTATGGAATATTGTAGGTCAACTAGGTGCTTGTTTGGTTGAATGTAGGGAGTGTAAATGCATTGGAAAGTTATTTTCCCATGTAATTGTATTTTTAGGCATTGCCAAATGTTGTTTTGTCATGAGAAATGAAAATTCCCATGAGAATTTCCACTGGTAAGTAATCTCCTACATTCTGAGAGTGGAATTTCCTACGAAATTCTACTTCCCATGAAATTGTCAACCAAACAGCACCAAAGAAATGTAGTTCCTAGAATATCCAACTTCATATGCTAAACAATTTTAACCAAACAATATCTAGATCGAAGTTTCTAGTTTTGGTTTTGGCTATTTTCGTTTACCTTCCGCTAATTCATTACCACAAACCACATAGCAAGTACAACTCTAAGCTATACTACACATATATCAAAGGTCATTTTAAGGACAAATTGATCGAAGCTTAAAGTATGGCTGGGGTTGAGTTTAGGTGTTCGTGTATAAATTACTCTACTTTCTTACCCAAAGCAACCTCACTCTTGCAACACTAATCCAATTACTCTACTTTCTTACCCAAAGTAACCTCACTCTTGCAACACTAATCCAAAACTAAACATATATTGCCTCATTTAAGAATATTTGACGTGTTAAGATCAAATTAAGTTGAAATAGGCCAAACTTTCAAGATTTGGGTCTTTTAGGTCGTTTTTATTTAAGTCATCACCGAAAACCACAAACTATTGTAACTCTAAGCTAAATGAAACATATATCCCCTATTTACGCAAATTTCAACACTTAAGGAGAACGTAAGGTCAATTAGATCAAAGTTTCAACTTTTGGTTTTATTTTGGTCATTTTCATTTACATTGAGCTGCTCCATTACCAAAAGCCACCAAAATCTTTGAACTGTCAACGTCAAATTCAAGTGAAATAGGTCAATTTTGCAGGTTACAGTGTGTTTTGATTGTTTTTGGAAAAAATCAGTTACTTTCTAACTAAAAATACCCTAACTCTTGCAAGAAAAAGCTAAAATAGACATATATTACCTAATTTATGCATATTGAAAGTGTTAAGGTAATTTCAAGGTTAAATTGATCAAAGTTAAAGTGTAGAGTTTGTTTTAGTAGTTTTTGGACACATTAATCTACTTTCTCAGCCGAAGCAACCTACCTCTTGCAACACTAAGCTAAACTTAACTTATACTTCCTCCGTTTTTTTATAAGTGATACTGTTTCTAAAAATAGATGTTTTGAAATACGTGATACACTTTGGGTCTTTTCCTTCTTTGGTAAGTTTTAGTGTGTTATTTCACAATTTTACCCTTATTAAACTTACTAAACCATATTTATATGATCTTAATACAAAATAATTATTACTAACTTAATTATTCTCTCTCCTCAACCTACCACCCTCCCCATCTCTTTCCACTACCTGTGTAACATCCCGTCCAATATAATAAAGAAAAGAGACAAATTTAAAAGAAATTAGAATTTTTTGTCAATTACAGCCATCTAAAATACCCTATTTTCTAATTATAGCCATCATCTTTTTTTCTTGTGAATTACGGCCATGAAAGACTAATATCTAAGCAAGTTGTTGTCATTTTCACTAATTACACCACTAATCCATAGTTTGACCGGTCAAATCATGTTTAATATTTTATAGATATTTTTTTATTTAATTTTATAATATTTTAAACATATATGTTTTACATATATGACATACTAATGGGCACGTACTTCGAGACAATATTTAATCGCGTTTTTCGGATTGAAGACGACGTTTTTTCGAAAAACAGACACCGGCGGGAGCCCTTTAGGGCATGAATTTCGAGAATCCCTGCGAAACGAGTACCTACAGGCCGGATTTTCGAACACGTACTTCGAGACGAGTTTTTCTGACTGAACACAACGTTTTTTTCGAAAAAGGGACACCGCCGTGCACCCACCCTTTATTGGCACGAATTTCGAGAAACCCCACGAAACGAGTACTAGTAAGCCGGATTTTCGAGCACGTACTTTGAGACGAGTTTTTCGGACTGAAAACGATAATTTTTCGAAAAACGGACACTGTCTGGCGATCGTTATGGGCACAAATTTCGAGAATCCCTACGAAACGAGTGTCTACAGGCCGGATTTTCGAGCACGTACTTCGAGACGAGTATTTCAGACTGAACACGACGTTTTTTTTCCGAAAAAGGGACAACGCCGTGCAACCTTATGTAGGCACGAATTTCGAGAATCCCTACGAAACGAGTACCTACAGGCTGGGTTTTCGGACACGTACTTTGAGACGGGTTTTTCGTGCATTATAGGACGTACGACGGTATCCGTTTTTTGAAAAAACATCGTGTTTAGTCCGAAATATCCTTCTCGAATTACGTGGCCGAAAATCCTACTTGTTGGTTCTCGTTTTATAGGAATTCCCGAAATTCGTGCTCACAAAAGGGTGCACGGCGGTGTCCTTTTTTTCGAAAAAAACGCCGTGTTCAGTCTGAAAAACTCGTCTCGAAGTACGTGTTCGAAAATCCGGCCGGTAAATACTCGTTTCGTAGGGATTCTCGAAATTCGTGCCCTTAAAGGGCGCCCGCCGGTGTCTGTTTTTCAAAAAAACGTCGTCTTTAGTCTGAAAAGCGCGATTAAATGTGGTCTCGAAATACGTGCCCATTAGTATGTCATATATGTAAAACATATATTTTTAAAATATTATAAAATTAAATAAAAAAAGATTTATAAAATATTAAACATGATTTGACCGGTCAAACTATGGATTAGTGGTGTTATTAGTGAAAATGGCAACAACTTGCGTAGATATTAGTCTTTCATGGCCTTAATTCACAAGAAAAAAAGATGATGGCTATAATTAGAAAATAGGGTATTTTACATGGCTGTAATTGGCAAAAAATTCTTTTAAAATTAAACAAAAAAGATTTATAAAATATTAAACATGATTTGACCGGTCAAACTATGGATTAGTGGTGTAATTAGTGAAAATGGCAACAACTTACTTAGATATCAGTCTTTCATAGCCGTAATTCACAAAGAAAAAAGATGATGGCTATAATTAACAAATAGGGTATTTTACATGGCTGTAATTGGCAAAAAATTCAAGAAATTAAGACAACTAGTGGTAGCGGAAAAACCACTAAGACGGAGATGCCACTCTAAGGAATAGAATTTTAAACTATAAATATACAATAATCCTCACATAGTAAATAACTTCCAAATATCATATATAAGTGGAAATGAGGTCACATACCCCCATTCCAAACCAAAGTTCTAAAATAACAAAGTAACTTCCAAAGGATCTCAAAGTAAAATGATCCATATCCAAAATACAATAACTAAAATCGAAGGTTTAAAACAATCGACAAAACGTAAGGAAACTACTTAAGACCCACTAAGTAACTAGTCCTAACTCCTGACTTAAAGTGCTCATCCACAATGACTAGCATGACCTCCTTGCTCACAAGATTAAACCGCACAATCACGGTCTAAACGATAACGATCCTAAACAGCATCATCATTTGCATAATGATTCAACAACTTCCACAATCAGTGGGGAGTAACTAGCAGTTCTCGCAGCCCAACATAGGAAACAAATAATAAACTTAAAGAGATTAGAAATAACGCTAAAGGTATACACACATAGAAAACATGCTCCCAACGTGCATAACATCATACATCAACCATAAGCAATAATAATGCGTAATAAGGAAGCTCAAACACTAATTACAAAACCAACCATAGCACATGTAAAGAAATCACACATCAAGATCAAACACAACCGACCATGCCGCATTTGAGTAGACTCATTGGAGCATGCCGCCCAAGGCCTACGTTGCATATCCGGGGACCATGCCGCCCTTCCGAATAGAAAAACTCAATGGATCATGCCACGCGCGAGTTGACTATTGGACCATGCCGCCCAAGGTTAAGTTACAAACTCCTAGGACCATTTCGCCCTTAGGATAATCAAACACAAATTTGTAGGACCACGCCGTCTATAGGATCAATCAAATACAAGAGAAATAGTGTATACACGACAAGGTATACCAGCAACTCAAATAATCAACATACGAATACCCGTCAAGGAATACAAAGGATCCATACAACAATCATGATGCATACTCAACAAAGTACACAAGCAATCCCAAATCATAAGTCATCAAAAGTACAAGTCAAGGTATATAACACAAAACATCGTCTGAGAGATGCTAAGGGCAGTATTATCCTCCCCCGAGCATTTCGACGTCGACAACTCAAAGTATAACCTCAACACTCAACAACAAAACGACACCAAAGGTTACCCAACAATGTAGGGCACATACCCTTAAATAGCTCAAAACCAACCCAAACATACTTCAACATGCATAACATACATATATAGACCCATTAATCAACAAATAAACATGTTATAAGCAATTTGGGATTTTAATTAAAACACGAAGCAACGGAGGGGCAGTCCCTCGTCACGAGCCGCTGCCTGGCCTTCACAGCTCGCGAGCGGCTACTGCCCCGTGGCTTGCGGCCAGTGCTCGTACGCCATCAATCCATTCATACATTTACGCAAGGACATGATCAACCAAAACCAACCCAATTCCACACCAAACATCACCCCTTAAACACACTTAGCATGAGAAACAGTTAACTTACATCCAATCCTTCAATTCCCACACAAACAATCATGTACACAAATTTCATTACAACACCCAACAACAAATTTGATAACCAACTTGTAAGGACCAAAAAAAACATATGATCATATAACCATGTTCCATACAATGAAAAGTATAACATAACCACATCCTAAACATGATACTACATTAAACTACAAACAAACAATCACCTAAGTTCCACCTAGCATGATTCTAAGTTCTCTAACGCGATTCTAAACAACCTAAGCTCATAATCTATTTCCTAACATACTAGAATAATGCTAGTTACCTTATTCTTCGAGAGGAGTGCAGTAAAATGCTTCGAACATGGTATAATTACCGTGCGGAGAATCAACACCTTCGCCTCCTACGCACATGAGCACAAGGAACTCAGGAGTTGCTTGAAAAACTGAAGGAAACAAGCTTGGAATACCACAATAAACGGGTTTTTGGTGTAAGAATTTGTGAAGGAATCAAAAGAACTTTTCCCCTCTTTTCTTCTATGTTAGGCGTGTGAATGGGAGGATGGAGAGGAGTGAAAATTCTGATTTTATTTCTAGCAAAAAAGGAGGTTAAAGAGGTGGTGATTAAGGGGGGTTTGATGGTGGTTTGATGGCCATCATTAAGGGGCATTATGAAGGTGATTGAAGGGCTTAACCCTTGATATTATTAACGTTACAAGAGAATAACAATGCTAAGCAAGGCTCTCTAAATTCCTCATAGCGCGACAGATTTTCGGACCCCTTAAGCTAAGTAACGAAAGTGCGTAGAGTGCTAATACCTAGTACACTACAAGAAATAATTTTAAACGTTCAATATATATATAAGTTAACATTTTTATAATTAAAAATTATAATTACTAACGTAATATAAATACGCACTTACCAAACTATCACATTATACATTTTGCAAAATCACGAGGGCTACATTGTCGGGAAAAGTATTGACGCAATTACAAGCATTGCAAGTTTACTAAACAATGCTACACTTTTTTTCAAATAAAAAAATATATAAAAATATTCTCGAAATAACATGTAGGTGCAAAATATAAGTTTTTACCGAAAATATATTAGCAAAATATAATTTAGCGTCTAAGATAATAATAATTAACGTGCGAAAATTTCAGAGATATTCGGGGTATTACCACCTGACACCACCTGACCACCAGAACCACCCAAACTCCATTACCCCTAAAACTAAAACACTTCGAACCACCACCATTATTCGACTTAACTTATATCACATAATTTATGCATATGTGAGGTGTTATAGTCGACTTGAGGTGCATAGATGATTGAAGTTTCAAGTTTTTTTGTATTTTTGTCATTATTTGCTTCATGAGCTAATTAATACTCACTACCCCATTTATCATGCATATTTGAAATGTCAAGATCAAATTACATTTAAGCCATACAAAGTTCCAAATCTAGGGTTCATTTGGTCATTTTCGTTAACATGAGCTAATTCATTACCCAAAACCACCTAATCGTTGCAAGACTAAGCTGAACATAACATATGTCACCTAAATTATGCTTTCTTACAGTATTAATTCCAAATTTCGGTGAAATAGATTTAAGTTTTAATTTTCAAGTTCGTTTTGGTCATTTTTCATTTACCTTGGGAGAATTATTACCCAAAATCATCTAACTCTTGAAACTTTAAGCTAAAATAGACATATATCACCTAATATCAGGACGAAATTTGGCTTTGAAATGAAGTTAAGAAATAGTCCTTGTTGTCCAAGTGAGTGGTGATACTATATGTAAAAAGGAAGAGACTCAAAGAACGGAAGAGGCAAATAGAGATGCATTGAAAGTGCTAATGTTAAATCCAGGAGATATAGGTCAAAATCCAGGGTTCAGTTTGTTTTGCTTGTGTTCGGAGAAATCAAGCGATTTTAGTAACTAAACCAACCTAACTCATGTTATTATAAGGAAAAATAACATATATCACCTTTTTTATACATATTTGAAAGGTAAATTTAAGGTCCGTAGATCCAACAAGAAAGTATAGGTTTGTTCAAGTCTTTTTTTTATAAAAATGAATTTATTTTAGAACTAGAAAAAGTGTTTACAAACACAAATCAGCAACACAACAATCTGCTAGTTTTGCATAGGCATCACCTATCTCTTTTGTATCACTTTTTGAGAAGGGTATACAAAGAAGATCATCATCATTTGCAAGACTCCTGCAAATGAAAGCTAAT
Organism: Patellifolia procumbens; assembly: GCA_947645195.1. NCBI lineage: Eukaryota > Viridiplantae > Streptophyta > Magnoliopsida > Caryophyllales > Amaranthaceae > Patellifolia > Patellifolia procumbens. The sequence continues at coordinate 1,017,352 of CANSGD010000290.1, forward strand.
GTAAGGTCAACTAGATAAAAAAAAAATTAATTTAAGGTTCGTTTTAGGTCATTTGACAAATCGAAGTACTTTATCATTTAACTGAACATATATCATTTATTTTAGGGGGGGAAATGCGAGAAACCACCCATTAAAACGACGTTTTCGAGAAGCCACCCTTTAAAATAATTTTTGCGAAAAGAAACCAAAAATATAATTTTATTTGTGAAAAGAAACCTCAAGCATCAACTTACCCTTTTTTAGAGGGATGGTTTGAAACATAAAAAAGGAGGGAGAATATACTTATAGTTTTCTAATATCAATTTTTAAGTTGGCTGACACGAAACAACAGTAGGTCACTTCCTGAGAAAATGAGTTGACGCCGGATTTTTTGCTCGAGGTTTCTTTTCACAAACAAAATTTTGTTTTAGGTTTCTTTTCGCAAAAAATGTTTTAAAAGGTGATTTTTTGCAAACTCGTGTTTTAAAATGTGGTTTCTAATAATTTTTCCTTTATTTTATGCATGTTTGAAGTGTTTAAGTAAATTTGAGGCCATATAGATCAAAGTTTCAAGTTTATCTTTTGTTTAGGTTGTTTTAGGACAAATTGAAGTACTTTCTAACCAAAAACAACCTAACTCTTGAAAATAAAGGTTAAACTAAACATATAGCATTGACTTTTACATACTTAAGGTTTTCAAGTGACTTTAAGGACAAAATTGATCAAAGTTTTAAGTTTGAGGTTGGCTATAGGTTGTTTTACAACAAATTAAGGTATTTTCTTACCAAAAACAACCTAGCTCGTGCAAATAAAATATAAACTAAAACATATTCACTGACCTTATGCACATTTAAAGTATTTAAGTGAATTTAAGGTTACTTAGATCAAAGTTTCAATTTTATTTAGGTTGTTTTAAAATAATTTAAGGTACTTTACTATAAAAATAACCTAACTTTTGGAACTAAAAGCTAAACAAATACATATATCACCTAAAGTATACATATACCACTTACTAGTTAACTATTATTATCATTTCACATTCGAGGGAATCATATCCATCTCCAACTAAGCCACACCACATAGAACACGCAAAACCAAAGCTTTCTGGACACTCTGAAACCTTCACGTGATAGGGTCAATTCTAATTAAAAAGGAATTTGAAAAAGGTTTTAGTGTATTGCCTTAGCCAGGGGCGAAGCTACAAGAGAGGCTGGAAGGGGCCCGGCCCCTGTGGCCCATCCTCGCAGCCCAATTTTTTCTGATAAGGCCCCTGCAGTAGTTTGTAATGTATACGAGTACACTACATTAGATAATAGTAATGTACTCTTGGCCTAGTGGTTAGTAGAGGGAAATCTTATAGGAGGGACGCAGGTTCAACTCCTTGTAGTTGAAAATTGTTCTTTTTTTTTATTAAACACACCAAGTAAATCGAGGTCCCTTTTTTTACTCCCATCTATTCCTTTATCCAAAAGTTTCTAGAGACTCCAAAATCCATCAGCAAACTGCAGACCTTTCACCTTCCTCCAAGTTCTCATCTTCCTCCTTTTTCATATTTTTCCCCAAATTGTTTAAGCCTTTCCTCAACAAATCAAATATTCTTTTACTTGAATCTTTACCTATTTGATATCAAGTTTCAGTAGTCAAAATCCAATTCTCACAAGAATTCATTTTCCAACCCTTCAGATTTATCTTAATTGAATTGGTATGTTTTCTTTGATCCTTTCTTTATTTTCAGTAGTTCAATTCATAATTTAGTGAATTAGTATGATACATATGAGTTTTTATTCTACAATTACTTTAGTGTATTGTTTATTGTATAATTCATGAGTTTGCCCTTTACTCCATTGAAGACTTTGAGAATTATATTAGGTTATTTGTTTATTAATTGTTAGCCGGAAAGTTGTTTAATTTTATGTTTAAATGTTAAGTAGTTACTAGTTAGTAGAGATTTACAGGGAAGATTTTTTCTAGGGTCTTTAGTTATGTTTATACAATAAATTTTCAAGTAATTTTACACATATATAGTTGGACAATATCTTTAACAATGATAAGTTAATAATGGATAATTTGACAATTAGCTTGTAGGGGAGTAAACTGTAAACTAGTACAGTTTCAGAGCATGTCATTATGGGTTTATATAAATTTTGCACTAAAACTACTCTGCCATTATTTATTGTTTTTCTTGTGATATCTTAAGGTTGAAGTATGAAGACAAGAACTTTGGATTTTTTTTTATCAAAAAACTAATCCTCGTAATGTTAACTCGGAAGATGTTTTGGCTCCTGAAAATACTATGATGCAAGAAGATGATGATCAAAACCTTGAGACAAATAAAAGAACCATTGATCCAAACTCGGGAACCCAACCCCATAAAGTTCAAAGAATTGACACCTTGGAAGAAGATAACTCTTGTGGTTTGCAACGTGATCTTGGATTGCGTAAACATATTTATGAGTATTGCCCAGATGGGCGCAATAAAATTAGGTTGGATTATATTAAGCTTAAAGCATATCAACCGATGTTTGATTCTTATCCTCTCTCTAAAGAAAGCATATAAGATCTTTCCAATCCTCATGGTACACACAATTTTCATGGCTTGAGTACTCACCGTCAAAAGATACAGCATTCTGCTTTCCATACTTTCTTTTTTTCTAGAAAACCAAAAGGGTGTTTTACTCATGATGGTTTCAATAAGTGGAAAAAGGTGAATTCTAGACAATATTGTAGTTTCTTAGTGCATATGGGAAAAAGGCCAAACGCAGAACAAAAAAAAGTTGGGAAATGTTTGCTAGACTTGATGAATCAAGTCAGCAGAATGAAGCTATACTTCTACATCAACCAGCAGAAGAAATCCAGAACAACAGGTTACCCTTACAAGCTTCGATTAAGGCAGCTCGTTGGTTGGCCTTCTAGAATTGCCCATTTAGAGGTCATGATGAAAAGGAAAATTCTGATAATCGTGGAAATTTTATCGAGCTCATCAAATTTGATGCCTCGTTTGATAAAAGATTGGAAAAAGTCGTATTGCAGAATGCTCCAGGTATATTATCTTCCATTGTTATTTCCAATCATAATTAATACAATACATTATACATGTAAGTGTAGTCTAACTTCAAATGATTTTCATTATAGGAAGTGCACAATATATGTCTTCCACAATACAAAAAGAGCGAGATAATGCATATATTCGCAAGTAATGTGCAAATGTAAGAAAAGAGATTGGAGAAGCAAACTTTTTGTGTGATACTTGATGAATCACGAGATATATCACTAAGAGAAGAGATGGAAATTGTTGTTAGATTTGTTGATGAGAATGGAGTATTAAAAGAACGTTTCATTGATCTTGTTCATGTGAAGAATATAACATCATTGACCTTGCAACAAGCATTATATCATGTTTTGGCTTATCATAATTTAAATGTGAAGAACGTTCGTGGCCAAGGATATGGTAGTGCATCGAATATGCGAGGAGAATTCAATGGATTAAAAGCTTTGTTGTTGAAAGATTCACCTTATGCATACTAAATCATTGTTTTGCTCATAGGCTTCAATTAGCTTTGGCTGCTGTAACTAGAACAAATTTTCACCAAGTTGGCTATCATTATTAATCTTGTGGATGCATCTTCTAAACGCTAAGATGAGTTAGATGTTGCTCAACGTGTTGAAATTAATAACAAAATTGCAAATGATGATGGGATTGAAACTGGAAGAGGTCTGAATCAACTTGGTAGCCTATAACGTGCTGGTGACACTCGATGGTCATCTCATTTGAACTTCATTAACAGTATGCACATATTCTACAATGCTACAGGTAAAGTTCTCCAAAACTATTATTGAAGAGGGTAACCGAACTCAACGTTTAGAAGTTGATGCGGCCTTTGATACATTAATGTCTTATATATTTGTATTTCTCTTACACCTAATGAAGAAGATATTGGCACTGTGATAATCTTTGTCAAGCATTGCAATGCGAACTCGGGATATTGTGAATTCCATGGGTCTTGTTTCGACAACAAAGGAATTAATCCAGAACTTTACAGACAATGGGTGGAATGCTTTACTTCTTGAAGTTGCATCTTTTTGTGAGAAAAATGGTGTTCCGATCCCGGACATGACAGCTCCTTACACTGTTGGTAAAGGACTATCTCATCGTCCAACTAACGTAACAATGGAGCATCATTATCGAGTTGATTTATTCATAGCCGCAACTGAGTCACAACTACATGAAATTAATAATAGATTTGATGAGTAGATGATTGATCTTCTTTTGCTAAGTTCGTCACTGGATCCTAAGGACTCATATAAGTCCTTCTATGTCGCTAAGATATGCCTCCTTGTTAGCAAACATTATCCTGAGGACTTCTCCACTCAAGATAAATATCGGTTATCTTCTGAGTTGCAACATATTTACTTAGATGTTCAACGGAACCCCAAGTTGCAAGATGTGTCCACCTTAACACAACTTAGTAAGGTATTAGCAGACACGGGAAAATCTACTACTGCATATCCTTCTGTTGATAGGTTGATTCGTCTTGTTTTAACTCTCCCAGTCTCAACGACAACATGCGAACGTGAATTTTCGGCAATGAGTATTGTCAAAACTACTCTTTGGAATCGAATGGAGGAAAATCTTCTTAGCGACATTTTAGTAGTGTACATTGAAAAGGTGCTCGCAAAAAAACTTGAGTTAGACTCTTTGATTGATGATTTTGCAAGTTTGAAAGTACGTAGGGTGCAATTTAAATAAAGTTATGTTAGTGTTAATTGACTGAAAATTGGATGAATATTGGTTTTTGGGGCATATTTTGAATATATATATATATATATATATATATATTAAGGTGATCAGGACCCGCGGGCCGGGCCGGGTTCGGGTCGGGCTTGAGGGCCTAAGAAAATATGCGGGCCGGGTCGGGCCTAGGGCCGGGCCTTAAGCAGGCCCTATTTTTTCAGACCTGTCGGGCCTGTGCGGGCTTTTCGGGCTTAGGGCCGGGCCTAGGGCCTTAATAAACCAAATAGACCATTTCAAAAATGTAACAATCAATCACAATCCAAACATACATATCACATTTTTGAATCAAACAAACAAACAAACAAATCCAAAAGAAACAACAACATACCAACGCACCTTAGCTTTAGAAATAATCTTGACAGCAACATTAACACCTTTAACATCCCCTTTTTCCCTTTAGCCCAACAAGTATGACCAAAATGCCCTCGACCCACTTCCTTCCCTAATTCATACTTTGCCCCAAAATTCTTAGAATACCCAAAATTCTTGTCTAAACCCCTTTCTCTATTAACCTCATTTCTAGCAACTGGGTCTTCTTCCACCACTCTCTCTGGTTTATTTTAAGAGTAGATTATTTGTGTATCTTATCCATTTCTGGAAATTGAGCTATCATTCTTTTTTGTGTTCATCCCGCTCTAATCTTACTCACTCCTTTCATACTCATAATCGATCTACAGTTGATTAATCCACTGATTTTAAGCACAATTTCATTTTTTCAGCTGGATCTTTTTTATATACTTTGCTGCTTGCTATTCGAATAAAACCAAAATTAAGAAATCAATAGCGAAAAAAATAGCACTGCCAATCGCCATTTTCAGAGCTCGAAGAAGAAGAAGAAGAAAAGAGAGGACAAAGAATCAGTGCGACATTAGAGAGAACACAAAAAAATGGGGGAAAAAATTGTTCGACAATGATAGATAATCAGAAGTAAATCACATTAAACATTAGATTTCAGAAAATAAACAAATTTGTAGGAGAAATTGAAAGTAATACCTGTATTTTTCTGGAGATTCGAGTGATTTGCAAGAGAAATTGTAGTTAATTTGATCCAAAATGAAAGAATTTGTGAGGGAAGAACCGAATAGTGAATGGGATTGAGAGAAAACCCTAAAAAAATTTTGGGGGAAAAAACCCTATTTTTTCTTTTGAGGAAAATAACGGCTAATTTGGTGGAGTGTTTTGAGAAAAGCCCCAGGCCCAAGCAAGAAGGGCTTTAGCCCCAGGCCCAGCTGGCCAAGCCTTATAAGGCCTTATAATATGAGGGCCTCAAGCCTTGAAACCCAAGGCCCTTATGAAGGCCGGGCTTAGGGCCAAAAGGAGGGCTTTTCAAGGCCGGGCTGGGCCAGGCCTGCGGGCTGGGCTTATTTTGAACAGGTCTATTATATATATATATATATATATATATATATATATATATATATATATATATATATATATATTTGCTTTTAGTTTTCTCGGCCCCATTAGTTTTTAAATCCTGACTTCGCCTCTAGTCTCAGCCAAATCAATCACAGCTTATGGAAACCAATGGCCCTCCTTGATTTTCCTCAAAATCAGAGATGTATTCAACTTGAGCCTTGCTCATCAATATCTTTATAATCAAGTTCATCTTGTTAAGTAAAAGTTTATCATCTAACAAATCCAACTACATTGTTTTGGCCAAAAGATTTAAAAAGAATGAGAAGGATAACGAAAGAAAACAAGATAGAATCTTGTGCTGCCACCCACACCCTGCACAACCCATCCTCCAACCACCCAGCATTGCCCCTTGCACCCCACCCTCAATTGATATGTCATATTGAGAAACAAGAATCTTCTACTGATCTTTGATCCCTAATTTGATGGAAAAAATGAGAAACTTATATTCTTAACCAAGTAAGGAATTTCTCTAAGGAAGTAATCCTTAAAAAGAATAAATAAGTTCAGTTCAGTTCAGTAGAATAAGTTCCTTTTAGTAGAAATCAGTAGTGTAAAGAAGAAAAAACAATATAAAAGTATAGATAAGTTCAGTTCAGTAAAAATACGTTCAGCTCAGCAAAAATAAGTTCAATACAGTAAAATAAGTTCAGTTCAATAAAAATAAATTATGTTCAATAAAAATGAGGTAAACTGAACAAGGTCTTAATAATTCAAGATATTTAAAAAATCATTACATGTTTGATCAAACATAATATAGTAATATATTTAGGGTTTGGATTAAAGTACAATAATAACAAGATAAATTCAACAGAGAAGGAAGGAGTAAATGGAAGAACAGCCAAGGAGACCGAGACAAAATTCGAAGCCACAACCAGCTTTGAAGCCGAAAGTTGGACTAATTTTTCCAAAATCATTCGTCTTCACAACTGGAAGCTTCCAAAGCAATCCTTTGTCTGAGTCTCTGTCATCTTTGTTGTTCTCGGTTTGTCCACTCTAATTCATTCGTGATCCTCTTCTTTTCATGCTAACCTAAACGCATGGCTTAAGTAATAAATAAAATTCCTTACCGAAGATGATCTTTCAGAGACATATCGATCCACTTTAAAAACTCGAAGCATATAAGCTATAGCAAATACATTCATAAATCTTAACTTTCAAGATTTCAAATCAATAATTGTCAAATTATATAGCATTTATACTAAACGATCCTTTTTTCTCTTTAAATGTTGACAAATAAACTTCAAACAAAAGCCATCCAACTTCCGAACCTAACATCAATAAAAATTAGGAAATATTGGATCAAACAGCACAAACTATACGTTTGTTGGACTAAAAACACCAACAAAAAACAGGTGCACAAAACAACACAAACTTATCCTAATTGGTGCAGAAAACGACATAAGTGGTTTTTTCGCCTGAGATTCACTATTTCTGGTTAGTATTTTAGCTTTTTGATTTCTATTACCCATACGATATAGACATTCCTTTTGATATCTTTCTTGAACATTTGCCACTCATCCTCCAATTCTAGGGTTTGATAGACAAAATCAATTTAGGGGAAAGTTTAGCGTTTCAAAGAGGAAATAAGGTGATTTTTAGACCTCAGTACTTTATTTAAAGTGGAGGAAAAAAGAAAGAAAAATAAAAACAAAGCTAAAATACTAAAGATTTATCGAAATTAGAGAATCTTAGGCGAAAAAACCACTTATGTCATTTTCTGCATAGATTAGAAAAAGTTTGTGTTGTTTTGTGCACCTTTTTTTATTGGTGTTGTTTTGTGCAACAAACGTATAGTGTGTGTTGTTTGATCCAATTTTTCCTAAAAAATCCTTTTCTCATGAACAAGCCACAAAGTCTTATAGATCTGTTAATATTGAAGACTGAGAAGATATTGAGAAATCCATATTCTTAGGGTTCGTTAATGAAGGAAGAAAAGGTTGAAGAAGAATAAAATGCCGACAGGAATGAAAGGACAAAGTAGAAGATGAGGTGGTAGGAGACAGGGAGCCTTGCATGAGAATCCCCAAAGCTTGTTGAGCCATAGGATAGAAAAAATGCCGACAAAAGGGGGAAGTACGAGAAAGTAGGAAAAGATACGCGGGTTACGAAAAGATAACACCTCTGGTTCGACCCCTTATCAGGACCAATTAACAAAAAACCGAATTAGTTTCTACTAACTGGTCCGGCACAGAGAAGGGCGGATCAGTTTGTTAGGATCAATTAGCTTTTTAACATAAGTGATAAAAAGTTTTTATGCTCGTCATGGATGGGTTGAATCAATAATTTGTATATCACACAATCTATCAATGACGAATGTATACTTCTTTCATTTTGTATGAAATCAAGAATTTACATATGAAAAATAAAGATATAAATTACATAGTTTGTATTATATTTTCCTATAATAAGAAGAAAAAAAAGCTACCAAAATAAAACTTAACGCAAAAGTGAATTTATATCTATTTACATAAGATCAGCTAAACTTCATAATTGGAGGAGCAAATCTCAATAACCTTGGTAAAGTACTAGGCGAGAACTTTCTTGCAAACAAGAAACAAACATCAGTATTTTCCCCATTGTAATCACATGTCTTGTTACTCCTTAAACTATCTAGAAGTTGAGGAGTTACATGAGGCCTTTGGAACACACCCGGATGAGGTCTACTTTTGGACCAATCAACCCATGTTAAGCTCCTATTAGAGTTTCTCAACCAAAATTTTATACTAAGAAATGTTGGCAAATAGTGCTCATCGCCATAGCATGCACGCGTGCAAAATCTTTGAAACAACGGGAAATAGTGTTGATCACACACCACTTCTATTGCAAGAGCACGATCCATCTCGAACCATTGGGATCCTTTCCGCCATTGCGAGAGCATCACATGAGGCATCATATGATGGTTGTAGCGCCCACGCCCTACTGGACTAGCTAAATCATAGGCTTCAATGTAACTCTTGTTTGAATTTACGAGGTATGAATATATAGTGGAGAAATTGAAGAGTGGTATGCAAGACTCTGATAATAGAATAAATCGTTGGTTTGACACGTCTAGAAGAGCGTTGGCTATTAGGCGACGTTCTGCTTCAACCATGTTAAATTTTCCCCATTCAACTTCCTACATGTAACAAATGAAGATTTAGATAGACATAATTAAAATAAAAAACTTTATAGCAAAAATTTGTATAAATGCAAATAACGACATACATTGATGCAGGATAACCAAAAATAATACTTCTCGGATTCTTTTAATTGTTCACTTTGACTTTACCATTTCTTTAGGAAAAATTGATTCGAATGATACAACTTTTTAGTGTTTCACTTAAATTAAGCAAACCTTTTGATTATTTTTGAATAAAGTAACTTATATACCCCCAATTTCCTATATTAAAACAAGATGACCGGCAACCTGAAGAACTGATAATTATTTATTAAACCCTTAATTATAATTTATAAAGGAATAATTGATTCTAGTAATGCAACATTTTGACCATTCACAAATAATAATGAAACCTTTTAATTATTCCTGCATAATGCATCATTTATACTTGGCCCCATTTTCTTTGACTAGGATAAAATAAAGTTGTACTTGAAGAATCGATAGCTTATCTTCTTTTTACAGATTTTATGCAACCTTTATATGCAGCATTTTGACCAATTATCCAACAAATAAAGAGTGTTCATGGTTTACCTTTTTAATAGGTTTTGTCCGATTTTATCCTACCTAAAGAGAATAGGGTATAAAGATTGCACTTTTCATAAATAATCAAAATGTTGGACTATTTTTTTACAAATGTCCAAAAAATTGCATTATTTGAATCAATTATTTCATTAATAAACACTATGTCACCTTTAAAAAAAAAGGAAAAAAGAAATCCTAAACTATACCACCCTTGATGGCCTTGACCCCCACCCCTGCACAACCGCACGCCAGCCCACCCCTCCCCTACACCACCCTACCCCTTCCATCTACAACCTTCATATAATTCATGATCACAATTCACCACTTCAATGTTTCAACTTTCAACTGTGTTAATATATTTCAACTGAATTACTCCAATATAATCCAAACAGGCCCATTTACATTACTTAAAGAGTACAGAGCAATTTCAATATGTTGGATTGCAAAAAGGAGCGAAACCCAATAAGGAAAGAAAATACAGAGAGCTATGCTTGTAGTTGTAATTGTAGGTTGATACTAAAGCCCAAAAATGTTTGGCGATGCCAGCAAGATCTACCTATGTTTAGGGGGGGGGGCTCGTACCATAATTATTATGAGTAGTATAAAGGAGAAAGGCACAACAATCAAGAAGAAATATTAATTTTTAGGGATCAGCGATTTGCAGAGTCTCAAGCCAACATTCTAGCTTAATTCACATTCTTTTGGCCTCAAGATTCTGCTTAACTTTGGGGGGTTGGAGATGCATAATTCCGTATATTATTATAATATTTTTAGGGAACTTTTGGTTTGAAATATAATGGAAGGGAATGAGAATAAATAAAAGGATAGAAATATTAACAATAATAGTTATTTTTATTAGGTGTTTGTTCACACCATGTAATTAAAATGGAATAGGAATCATTATCAACAAGTAATGGATTTTGTTATTTGATAGGGAGAGGAAAAGTAACAAATTAATTAAAGGAGTCCATTACCACCAAGTAATGATAATGAATAGAGGATAGGTAAAAAAGAAGAAAGCGAATTGGTAATTAATTCCTTTTCGTGGAGGTAAATTAAAAGACCTCTTAGTGGATTGAGTAGTAAGCTTCATGTAATATAGTACTAGATAATTCTTTACTTTTCAGACGGGTAAGCATAATACCTTTAATTCCCATTGAATATGGGCTATTTTGTTAGTATTTTGTTTGATTAGATAGCTTGTTCATTCAACCTCTGATTCGCTTTTTTGCTAATACGTTGATGGGTCATGGGTGTGGTATACTACATCTTTACAATCTTAATTGATTTATTGTAATTATACCCTGCCCATTATTAATGTCACGCATTATAGAATCCCATAAAAATAAATTATCAAAGGAGCTTAGTTCATTAATTATCATCACACAACTAATAATTATCTTCTTCATAATTGGATATGCTCGTGGTACTCACAACAAAACTAAGACACACCACTGGGTAAACAAAAAAAAAGGTAAGATTTTTGCTTCATAAAAATGAAATTTATGATGTGATTTTCACTGCAACTAATTCCGCAGTCCTTAATTTGACCAATATAATGGAAAATAACTATACGAAGGAAAAGAAGCATCCTCAAAGACTTTTTCTTCACAATACTAGCCTTGAACAAATGTTAAATAAGTGATCATAAGATGGTTTTAACATAACAACTTAATCTAACAATTAGGCAACAAAATGGGATTAGTAGTAAATAAATGGATAATAAAACTAACCTTACTAGGAATCCTCCTGCCGTGAAAGACTGAATTGATGGGAAAAGATTGATTATAAGAAGGAGAAGAATGAACATAAATATTGTAAAGCTGTTCATTTCCTTTAAAGAACATCTCCCAAAGAGGTGCCAAGGGCAATGGCCCTCTAACTAAAAACATAAAAGCAATCTTTTTTGTTATAAATTTTGATGAATAATTTTCTCCACCTAATTTTGGTACCATTGATGCTTTCCACAATAACTCATCATCCTCCATGTCATGCATATATTTGATCTTACTAAAATTCGACGGCGAAATATCAAATTGGTGTGAGGCTGAAGATGAGGATGTGAAGTTGAGAAGTTGAAGGGTGAAAGGAAATGTGTAATTAGGAGAGGAATCATGGGTTAAGAATGTGCTACCAATGGTTAATCCAAACACAAATATGACCAAGTATGATATAAGATGGTTGAGGTTTATATGGACATTATTCAGGAGTTTGTAAGTTGAGGAGTTTGTGGGTATATTATTCTTCATTGTAGTATTAAGGAAGTGAAATATGGTGCTAATTATGGAAATATCAGGAATATGTAAAGATGTGATTATATATATGAAAAGGTAAGGCTTGTAAAGGGGTTGCGTTATTAGATGAAAGTTCACAGAAGTGAACCCATTATTTAAGTCTAACAATAACAGCCTTGTGTTGTTCATAAAGAGAACATAGGACTTGGATAGTCAACGTAAGGAATGCACACCGTGTTCTCTTTTTACTGATTGTTTCATGCCAGCATTCTTGACCGACCTTTCTCAACATAACACAAACCTGAAAATGAATATGCATTTAAGGAAGTTTTTTCTTATTATCTGAAAATGACCTCCGTTTTGGAGTTAAGAATTTGGTATTATGTTCTTCGGTAAGGGCGAGGGACGAAATGATAACGGTATGAGGATGTACGATAAGTTAACGTGCACAATCGATCAATTTGTATACGAGAAAATAAAGCTTTGTTAAAAGGTAAAGTCTTATAAAAGACGGTCTTACATTAAGCAAATTAAAAGCCCAATTACGTGTGCCACGCGCTAAGTAGCCTAGAAAAATTGTTTTTTTAACTTTTTAACCTAAAACCTTAACTTTTGCGTTTTTTAACTTTTCAACCTAAAATTTCAACTTTTGCATAACAATCCATAACTATTAGGGCTAATGGAGTGAAGGGTATCGATTCCACATATGATATTAGTTATTGATTTTTATGCAAAAGTTAAGGTTTTAGGGCGAAAAGTTAAAAAACGCAAAAGTTCAGGTTTTGGGTCGAAAAGTTAAAAAATCAACTTGGCTGGGGCTGTTTAGCATGTGGCGCGCGTCATGGGCCTCTCTGAGGCTTATTGGGTTGGTCTGAGGTTAACCTTAACCTAAGACCGTCTTATAGTAAACCAACTCCTGTTAAAAGGAGATACATGCTACATGTTATTATATATTATTTAATAATTAAAGTGAACTGAGTTGAAAAAAATATTGAAATGTAAAAGTAAAAGTATTGTCAAAAGCTGAACTGAACTGAATTGAAATGAAAATAAGTTACGGAGCACAGACTCATTATATCGGTAAAAAGTATTACATTAATTATTGAAGTCTACTTTAGTTGGGCATCTAAAAAACAAATGACTTATTTTCCTTATATAAAGTTGCTACTAATATACAAATCTAAAATTGATCATAACTTCCATATTAAACACCAGACAACTATAATTTATATACTGTTATATTCGTCTTTAAAATTAATTTCAATTAAGATCTACTTATCATATTATTTTCAAAAATTATAACGGAGAATTTAATATTTGATCTATTTATAAAAGTGAAGTCCCACTCAAATTGGACATGTAAAAAAATCATCTAATTTAATTTAGATCCAATAAGGCTTAAGTAAATCTAATACTTACTAACATGCGAGGGCAGTTGAGTTTTGCCACTTTCAAGTTAATCGAGTTAACTAAGAAAACAATACTCCCTCCGTTTCCATTTGATGTTGTCATTTGGAATATGGGGAAAAACCAATGCAAATTGATGTGGATGAGAATCTTTTGAAGTTTATATTGTATAAAATGTACTTTGGTACTTTTTGCTTTTGAAAAAGTAAGAGAGAAAGAAAGAAAAGTGGGTGATTAAGAAAAAGATTAATCTAAAGTAGGTCCATGTGTAAGACAAAAAGTAAAAAGTGTTGTAAATATTTGGTTGTTAAAGGGTAAGATGGAGAAATAAATATTCTTAAAATGAAAGATTCAGAATGGAAGAACTTTTAGAAACATCTCAAAAAGGAAAATGAAAACATCAAATGGGAACGGATGGAGTATTGCTTAAAACAGAAGTCCACTCGAGTTGGGCATGTAAAAAATCATCTAATTCAATCTAGATACAATGAGGCTAAAGTAAATCTAATATTAACTAAGATGCGAGACCAATTGAATTTTATCATATTAAGTTAATCGAATTAACTAAGAAAATAATATTAATTAAATACTAGGTTTCAACCCAAAATAGTAGCAAACCTGTGAAAATGGACCTAACTCGAACCTTATTGACCAGTTTGCCAATAGACACTTACTAAAGATTAAATAATATATTTGAACACTTGACTTAAGTCTTAGTAAGCATAAACTACTTAATTATTTATTAGCAGTTAGGAATACAAAATAATTATTTTCTTAAAAATAAGATTGACTTGAGTTAACAATGATCAATAATTAATCAATTAAATTAAATTTTAGAAAAAAAATATAATACTTTATGTACTTGGGCTTACTTTCGTCACTTTAGAGTCAATATGGTTTAATGAAAATATTAAATATATATAAAATAATAATCAATTAATTGAGGAACCTTTTTTAAAGGAAAATTAAGAATAAAAAAATTATATTACACGTTTTTTTCGGTTAACTTTCTCAAATAACATCACAAATGAAAAATATTAAAGATAAACCTAATTTTTTTAACAACCACCCAAATCATCAAATAAAAAAATACTTTTTCTAAAGTTATAAAATAGTTCATATTTCATCTATTAATTATATGACCATAAATTATTAGATAGATATATATATTGAAGTCAGCTCGAGTTAATAAGATAACAAAATCATTCAATCTAATTTAAATTCAATCAAGTTTAGGCAAAATACATGTACTAGCATGCACGAGTTTAAGTTACGATTCACATTAATTTCGATTGAGTTTGATCTCTTTCATTTAATTCAGGTTAGTTGAAATATTGTATTAAAATAATAACACATCTCCCGGTTTAGAAACTAGTATGTATATGAGGAGGCTTTTCTCGGGATCATTCGGCGTGCCACATAGGACTCCCATGTTACAAAATATATTTAATATTTTTAAATTTTTTAAAAAGATAATTAGAGTTTCTGAAAAATAATAGATAGAGCTTGAATCTCAATAAAGTACAAAGATTATTATGATATTGTATACTCAAATAATAACTTTAGTTATATAACTCAAAAAAATATAATTATACCTTTATATTCAGCTCGAAAGATATTTAAAATAAGACTCATTCTGATATATTTATCTTATTTTTACATAAGGGTATTCAAAATAGACTCGTGACTCAACACACAAAAAAACTTTGTACCAAATCTAGTCATAAATGCAACAAAATCTAACATGTTGAATAAGGGTGTGTTCAGATCACAATTTCGTTCAGATCGTGATACTTTTACAGTTTACTCACACATTTCCACTATTCCTATCACCTTAAATCACTTGAATTTTTTTTTCTATAGTTTACTTTAGCCGAAGATAACATGCCCTAACTCCATCCTAATATTTTTTTCAAAAAAAAAAAGTTACAACCTTTTTTCCCAAGCTTATTTTCAGTTTAGTTCAGTACAGCTGCACATACTACTGAACTAAACTGAAAATAAGTTCAGTTTCAATGTTCACAGAGTTCAGTGTTCATATGAGTTCCATGTTCATATGAGTTCAGTTTTGTTCAATTCAGTTAAGCTATGTTCAGTTCGGTTTAGTTGTTTTCAGCCGAACCAAACATGCCCTAACTAATTTCTAGTTATTTAAAAAAACCTTAGGGCATTTTCTTCCCGATCTTATTTTCAATTATGATTAGTTCAATTGACCTCTATGCACAATTTTTATACTTTTACATTTCAATGTTCATTTCAGTTCAGTTTATTTATTTTCAATTCACTTCAGTGTAATAATTTTCTGTTCAGTTTAGTTGTTTTCAATGGGATAGAACATACCCTTATTATGTGATTTGATACCGAAGTTTTGCATTAAGGGCATATAAGTGTATAACATATGATGAGCATTTGTTAAATATATTACGGGTCCATTCTTTTCAACCTATCAACATTTATTTGAACTTACATGAACTTCTTAGTTTTTTTATCTAACTTATCTGAAGTGGATTATTAGAACTTATGCAAAACTCGTACTTCCTCCGTTTCGCAATACTCGCAACGTTTCTTGTTTGCACACTATCCAATGTAATACTTTGAACTTGAATATCTCTAATTATTGATAAGTAAATATTATAAAAAGTTGATATTATAATAGTATGCATCAAGACGAATCAAATAAGACCCCACTTGGTTATAATTTTTCTTATAAATTTCGAAAAAATATAATATAAGAATGAAAGATGAGTAGTGGTTACTATACTAATGTCACGAGTATTGCGAAACGGAGGAAGTATGTGAGAGGGTTCAAACCTTGTAAATACTCAGTAGAACTTATTTCACCTTACCTTTTTTATAGAATTTTTGCCAAAAACTGTCATGTGAAATACCCCTACTATTAATTATATTCATCATCTCTTTTTCTTGTGAATTACTGCCATGAAAGACTAATCTCTAAGTAACTTATTGCCATTTTTACTAATTACACTACTAATGCATAGTTTGACCGATCAAATTATGTTTAATATTTTACAAAAAAAATTTAATCAATTTTACAATATTTTAAAAATATATGTTTTTGATATATGACATGGTCATGGACACGTATTTCAAGACGATATTTAATCGCGTTTTTCGGACTGAAAGACGACGTTTTTATGAAAAACAGATACCGTTGTGCACCCTCTGTAGTCACAAATTTCGAGGATTCCTAAACGAGTACCAACAAGCCGGGTTTTCAAGCACGTACTTCGAGACGAGTGTTTCAGACTGAAAACGACATTCTTTCGAACGAGTACAACCAAGCCGGGTATTCGAGCACGTACTTCGAGACGGGTTTTTGGATTGAAGACCTCGTTTTTTTTAAAAAAACAGACACCGTCGTGCATTTTTTGTAGGCACGAATTTCGAGAATCCCTACGAAACTAGTATCAACAACCCGGATTTTCGAGCAAGTACTTCGTGACGAGTTTTTCGAACTAAATAGGACTTTTTTTGAAAAATGTACACCGTCGTGCGCCCTTTATGGGCATGAATTTTGAGAATCCTTACGAGACGAGTACCAAAAGGCCGGGTTTTCGGGCACGTACTTTGAGATTGTTTTTTCGGACTTAAGACGACTTTTTTTCGACATATGGACATCGTCATACGTCCTAAGGGCACGAAAAACCTTTCTCAAAAATGTGCCAGAAAATTCGACTTGTTGGTACTCGTTTCATAGGGATTCTTGAAATTTGTGGCCATAAGGGTACACTGCGGTGTCCGTTTTTCGAAAAAACGTCGTCTTCAATCCGAAAAACTCGTCTCGTAGTACTTGCTGGAAAACCTGGCTTGTTGGTACTCGTTTCGTAGGCTCGAAACTCGTTCCCATAAGGATGCATGGTGGTGTCCGTTTTTCGAACAAACGTCGTCTTCAGTCCGAAAAACCAGTCTTGAAGTTGGTGCCCGAAAATGCGACTTGTTGGTACTCGTTTCGTAGGGTTTTTCAAAATTCGTGCCCATAAAGGATGCACGGCGGTATCTGTTTTTCGGAAAACGTCATCTTCAGTTCGAAAAACGCGATGAAATGTCGTCTTGAAACACATGCCAATTACCATATCATATATCAAAAACATATATTTTTTAAATATTGTAAAATTGAATAAAAAAAAGATTTATAAAATGTTAAACATGATTTGACCGGTCAAACTATGTATTAATAGTGTAATTAGTAAAAATGTCAATAAGTTACTTAGAGATTAATCTTTCATGGCAGTAATTGAGAAGACAAAAAGATGATGGCTATAATTAACAAAAAGAGTATTTCACATGACAGTTTTTAGCAAAAAATTCTTTTTTATATAATGACTAAAAATAAGTTGAAAAACACAAGGCCTACAAATCCATACATAAAACTTGAGTTAAACATCTTATCGAATTATTCTAATAATCACAAATTTGAGGCTAAAGTGACTTTCTCGTGAATTTGAAACAAGATGAATAATACAGTAGTCTTTTTCATTAATGTTATGTTTTCATATGTAATTTAATTTTATATTAAATACTCTCTCCGTTTCTTTTTGTTTGTCCCATTTACTGTAGCTCCAAATGCCAAGAAAGATGATGTCATATGCATGTGGGTGGGGACAACAAGTAAGGAGTCCACTTATTTTATAATAAATGTGGTAGTTAAAGTAGGTGAGAGAAACTTTGAAGGTACATGTGGGACCAAAAAGTGATAAAGTAGGGGTAGTAGGGTGATATAATTTTGCCATATAAGAAAAGATGAAAAGGTAGAACAAACAAAAAGAAACGGACAAAAACGGAAAGTAGGACAAACAAAAAGAAACGGAGGGAGTATATATATAAATATATAAGAAGAGGATCTGGTGAAAACTGTTTTAACCATATAAACTAAGTAAAAGGGGAACATGTTAACATAAAGGGGTAGGCGTGTTTTTATTAATGGCATATTTGTAAATACTAATAACTTTGATGTTAAAAGCACGTGTACCCTCTAATCATTAAATGTACCATTCTAAATCTCCGGGGAGCACAATGCTCTGTAGGCCGGGCTAGGGCAAAGCGAAGGGGAGGGGCGAAGCACAATGTCTCAGTTTGCCGGCAAGGCAGGACGACATGTGATAACATGATTATTTATAGAGTTTTCCCCCTTATTTATGAGCTAAATCGTGCGTCATTGGAGCTCTTCGGAACTATTTTGTGCTAATTACTCTATATAGTTTTGGTTGTGTTGTTTTATGTTGAATTGCAGGCTTTAGGGAGTTTCCCCCTTAATTACGAGCTATTTGGAAGCAGCCACACCTTTATGAGTTGTTACGAGGCACGTTCGAGTCGTTACGAGCATGTTTGCTTGCTTTAGGAGGTCCCCTAGGCTTTAGACTTGATCACCGAGCTCAAACCGCAAAGCAAAGCTAAAGAAACAAGCTAATGGAGTTGACAAGTGTTCTGATCCGACAGAATATGGCCCGATCGGGCAAAGATTATTAAGATCAGGTGGTGAGGTTTTGAACCCGATCGGGCGGGCATGGGCCGACCCAATCGGGCGAACCCAATTTCATTTGTTACTGCATTCTAAGGGGAAAAGAAGAGACCCAGTGTCTTTGACCCAACCCGATCACATTGGGCGGACACGGCCCGATCGGGCATAGCCCAAGTCCTTTCAAATTGTTGCTGCTGCTCCTTAGACAAGAAATCTAAGTGTTGGGCTTTGTGTACGCGGCCTGATCGGGCGAAGTAAGCCCGATGGCATCCAGTTGGCCTTAAGCCCATTTTGTTGTTGATGTGCTTCAAGGGAACTGTTGGTTGTGGGCTGACTTGGCCCTTTTGGATCGGACATAGGGGCCCGATCGGGCAGGATGCCTAGCGTGCCGAAATCAATCTTTTTATCTCGTTTTTAATTATATTTTAGAGGTTATTATAAACAGCTAAACTCATTTATTTGAGAGGGGACTTTTTATTCAACTTTGTTTTAGTTTAGTTTTAAGAGCTTTCATAGATTAAACACTTTAGATTAGTTTCAAAAGGTGATTGAACCCTGGATTATTTTCAATAAAGGTTATTGCTTTCCATCAATTGGTACTATTCTCTACTCTTAATTTCTCTATTCAATTTCAATTGCTTAGTTTGATTATTGAATTCATTCATGATGCAAAGTTTAGGGTTTTATATTAGATTCTTCATTGTTGATTCGATTATGAGTGAGTAGTCATATTTCTAGGGTTTTAGGGAGGAAAACCATGTTTATACCATGATTCATATTTGAATTGTTATTAGCTTCAAGGGTTTGATTAGATTGATTATGGTGTGATTTGTTCTTGGTAAGCAATTAGTGTTATTGGGCAGTTTCATTGATTGCTTGTGGTTAATAATTGTTTGCACGGATCCGTCTTACTTTTAGAGGCCTAGTACATATCTGTAATTCTGATTATATGTTAGTGAACATGAGACATATGTTGAATTATGAGCGTTAAGTCTTAACCATAGCTTAACAAGTGTTATAGTCTCTCGACTCTTGACTTAGGTATTGATAGTTGTTTGAACCCTTTGATTGGTATAAGCATGGTGGACCGAACTAATACCCCATATCTTTAATTCATAGTTTAATTTTCACCTTTATATTGCTTTCTTTAGTCTGAATAGTAGTTTAGCTGATTCTTATCTGATCTTGTCTGAAGTAGCTGTTTGGCTGAATATTAACTTAGAAAACCCGTCTATCTGTGGATTCGACCCTACTCCCTTGACTACTGTTGTTAGAAGATTTAAGATTTATCTTTAATTAGGTGATACGACTTTAGCCTGTCAACAGGCTAGGACAAGGGTGGGGCAAAGCGGCGGGCTGGGGATAGGGCAAAGTGTCTGTACTCCAGTGTCTCCTTCTCTCTCCTCCTCACACTAGTGTCTGTACTCTCCGATGTTCTTCGTTTTTTTGGATATGTTGTTCTCCTGTCCTGTATCTTCTTTTAATTATTCTTGTATGAAATATTCAATTGGCACTTGTTTTTTACTTTTTAATGTTCTTTTAAATAATGAATAACGTTCTTTTGATGTAATGAAGTATTTTGTTCTTTGAATTTTCGTATTTTTTTCTTTATATTTGAAGGAAATGTTCTTTTAAAATTGACAGTTTTTTTAAAAAAATTGTAACGAAATGTTATTTGAAAACTTGTATTTTTTTCTTTATAAAATAGTATTTTGTTTTTTGAACTTTCGTAGTTTGTTCTTTTTGTTTGAAGTAAATGTTCTTTAAAATTGTTATATTTTGTATGTTCTTTGAAATTTCCTATTTTCTTTACAAAAAAAGTGTGGTTCTTAAAAAAAATCGTATTTTGTTCTTTAAAAAAAGTATGTTGTTCTTTTGGAATTTCGTATTTTGTTCTTTTTGTTTCAAGTAAATGTTTTTTTTCATGTTTTGTTATGCCAATGCTTATTGTATGTTCTTTCTTATAATTGTTGGAGTTTTTTTTTAAGCGCCAATTGTGTGCCAATGATGATGTCATCACCCAGTCCACAGTGACCAAAAACGGACTACTCAAAATTGACTAGCAGAAATTCCAAAGAATTTTCGAACTTACATATAAAAATTCTCAATTAAGAGTTAAGGATTAAACCATATTCCTATTAGCTAGAAAGCAATAAAATAGATTAGAGAAGGATTAATGTATGATTGAATCAATCGAGCACACACCATGAAATCACAAATTCATGAAAAGTTTAAGACAAGATCACATAAACACACCTAAAATTTCAATGAGGAAAAACATTGATCATTTTGAAAAACAAGGGTATGAATTCATGTTACAACTTTTCCTACTATAGCAGGAAGTCTATTATCTGAGGTGTTTGCATAGCAATATTTGAGACGCCCTGCTTCTCTTGCACTTTGTGTCTGTCCTGATGATGACGACCGCTCTTTTTCTTTTCCTTTTGACTTCTTTCTCCTTTCTCTTTACTCCTCTCACCATGGCTGCGCTGTCGCCTCTCCTTGCTAGTACTCTTATGCTTAGATTTTCTACCAACCTCGGAATCTGCAGCAACAGAATGATCTCTCAGATCAGAGAGACTGTCAATTACAAGTGTTTCCTTCCCTTTTCTTTTGCTAGATGGCTCAATAGATTCTCTATATTTTGATGAGGTAGACACTTCTTCACTTCCTAAGAGAGCATCCCTCACAGCATCAGAGAGCAAATCATCTTTATATTCCAACTTCTTTGAAGGTATGAAATTATCACTATCATCCAATTTAACAACCACTGGCCGAGGCTTAGCATAATTTGGCTTTTTCTTAAGTGTAAGCGATTGTTCAGTCAATTTTATAAGATCATTGGCCTCACTACCGTGATTGTCCAGATTTTTTATTTCAGTGGCAGGAGGGTAATCACTAGATCCTGTATCATCCTTATCTGAAGTAAGATAATATAATCCATGTCTCTTGCGGTGCTGTGCAAGCAGAGATTCAGAAAATGTAGATGATTCTATATCTTCCCTACCAATTCCTTCATCTTTCTCTATGGAACGAGAAGTTCCAAGCGAAAATGAAGTTGATGAATGAAGCTGAATGTCACCATAAATCATGTCCAAATCTTTAAGACTATCGTTGAGTGTAAGATCATCAGGTACATAAATTCTTGCTTGAGCATTTACAGAAACTGGACCAAGCTCCTCTACAAACAGATCAGCTAGGACTTCAATGGTTATAGAAACTTCAGATACTTTTTTCTCTGATCTGTCTACATGCTGGGAACAATTAAGAACATCTTGCTTCACAACCTGCAGAAATCCAAGAATATTTCGCGCCCTCTCGTGTACTTCCATTTCCTGGCTCCATAATAATGGTCTAAGAGCTGTTTCAGTAAGATTTAACAACTTTAAGATGGCGCCTTGGGTTGAAGTTTCTTTCTCGAATAACCCTAGAGCGGGCTGCTCTTGCATAACGTCCTCATTGTCATTATCACCATATGACAGATCAGAATTCCTTATAGCAGAGACTTGCTCAGAGTTTGCGACAACTCCATGCGTAGAAAAATCACGGCTATCCGTGCACTGCAACCCACACCTAGAATCGAATCTCGAAGTTGTTGTATCGTCAACAAGGGAAGAAGCGACCACTTGATCTCGCTGCCAGAGATAATAAGACGGAAGGCAAAACACCAAAACTTTAAATGTGGACTGAATGTAGACAGCTCTTACTGATGGTGGCAGCAAACTCGTACGTGGCTGCAACAATGCCTCCGTTAGTTCAAATGGCTTCTTTGAAAACTCAACGTACTCACCAGAAACCCAGGCGGCAGCAGATAATATCCCATGTAAGAACGGATTACCAAGTAATGCAGGATCAGTTAGCAGGTCATGACCAACCTTGACCAGCTCTGGTCTGGCATCCTTTACTCTCATGCCAATATCAACAAGCTGGCTCTCAATTTCCTCTCCTGTTCGACAGTGTGGGATCCTAGCCATTTCACCAAGAAGTGATACATACCAGTCGAAATCGAAAACAAGCTCATAATCATTCTTAGAGCAAGTGAGCAGTATTGATCTGAGGATCTCATTACAGAAATCAGGGTCAGACTTCAGGGCGTAGTTAAGCAAAACCTTGGTGATTTCAGCCACGTTATCCTCCAACACCATAGACATAAGAAGGCGGAGAGAAGCCAGCTTAATATTAGGATCGACATCACTAAGAGACTTGAGTACAACATCCTTGTTGTCCAACACGGCCCACAAGTGCCTCGTAACAAGATCAGAAAGTGCTCGTAGACCAAGGTACTTGAGATTAGGATCATCCTCGGCCAACAATTCCCTAATCTTCGAAGCAGCAAGTTTAACAGCAGGCTCATTTTCACTCAAACTAACGACAACAGTTCGTATACACTCAAACAACAACGACTTTGCATCAGATCGCTGCATAATATCGCAAATCGGACCAGCAATCTTCTTACCTAACCTAGGCTCTAAAACTGCCAACTTTGCAAAAATCTTCAACACCTTAATCAACACCCAATTATTCTTACAATCAAGCAAAATACGGTAGAACTCGGGTGCTAAAGGCAAATAAGCTTTCGGGTCTTTCAAAGCGAGCTCACAAAAGACCCCAACAGCTGAAGAAACAGCCTGTGGGTGCGAATGATCCAAATGATCAACTAATCTCTTAAAACACACCCTAACTGAATCTGGGTACTTGTTAAAAACCCTCAAAACAAGCGCAATTGCCTTCTTCTTAACAAAAATTCTAGTACTTGACAATAATGTAAACAGCTGATTACATAAATCACGAGAAAGATCAGGTGTAGCAATAACAGAAAGACATTGTAACGCAATGCTAACCTCAAAGTCATTAGGACTAGAAAGATCTTTCCTGAACTGATTGGTTACGAGGAGAATAACTTGAGTAGAGTCGTTGAAAGAAGATGCAGCAGCTAAGTACCCAATTCTTTTAAGGGAGAATTGTGGGTAACTGATTACTTCAACTACATGAAAAGATGCCCAAGACATGTCGAAACCATAAATGGAGTTAAGATAAGTGAGTTTTAAGAGTGCATTTGATTTAGTATGTGGGTCTGTTGACTTTATTTCTTTACGAATCTCTTCCATGGCTTTTGAAAGGAAACTTGATATGGGTGTTGATGCTTCTGGGGTATGGAGACGAATTCCTTTGATTAAATCTTCTAAAGATCGCTGGAAAAGTGTTTCCATTATTGTTGAGTTCGCCATTTGAGCCCAATTCAATTTGCTGCGTACTGTAGATTCAGGATTGTGGGAAGTTATTCATCATCAATCAGAACAATTATCTAGTTCTGGAAATGGGAGAAGAGCGAATTCAATTGTGAGAACTACAAACAGATGGATGGAGAATTGGAGATTGCGGTGATGACAATCTCACTCAGTCAATAACGCCAAGGTTTCCAGACCTACACCTAGGCTTCATTTCTTTTCTCTTGAGCCAAAATAAAACAGACTCGAGAGTACGATGCGCATGGTACTTCATGTGTTTTCATAGTATAGTTTTTGCCTATAGGTTTTTACCTTTTATTTGAAAAGGTTTTTCTATTTTTGGCTTAGTCAATAGAGTCTAGTTAATTTATTTTAGACTTTAGTTAATTTATTCTAGACTTATATTCAGCATGTTATTTTCTATTAAATGGCCGAAAATATATGATGTAATTTCGGTTATGTTTAGTCCTACTTGAGTTGAAATCCCTTAAAGATAAGATTAGATTAGCTAAGGGATAAGGTTAATAGTAGGCATGTAAATAAGATAGGAGAGCCGAAAATCTCTATCCTATCTTATTAGATTATCTTCCTTATCTTTTCTTTATCTTTTCCTAAATTCTAGGGATTAGTTTTAAATTCTTTCTAGATAGAATTTTGGTTTCCTTATTGTACTAGGAGTAGCCTAGTATATATAGGTGCATGTTTCTCATTAATAAAATCAGTTTTTAAGTTTGTTATTGTAATGAAGCTTATGCTTGTGAATTTAAGGTTGAGTGTCTCTCTTGTTAACATTAAAGAAAGACTGCGATCTATTCTTTAAAACCTTTGAATCGAGATTCAAAGATACTATCCCCATTAGTGACTTGTTAAACTACACAACCATCCATCATTTTAACTAACACAGCACATAAAATCGTTCCTTTGAGCCCTAAGACTTTCACCCACCCTCAAGAACTCTAAAGTATTAATCTTTGAATCAAAATTCATATCAATTGGTGTGGCTGCTGCTGATTTTCGACAATGCCCAACAACGACGAAGCAACGAAGATTGAGGACTTACTTGCTAGATTGCTCGTCGCTGAAGAGAAGAACAATCAATATCGTTTACATCTTGTGCAATTACATCTGCTATTAAGGCATCTAAGAAGCCGCAAGAGGAGGACATTCGGCTTGTTGACCTACCCTCCTTTGATGGTGATCTTGACCCCCGAGGCCTACATTGATTGGGAGAGGCGCATGACTCGCCTATTCCACCATAAAAATATGGATGATGCGCGGAGGTTTTCTTATGCCATCCTCAAACTCATACGACATGCATCCCTTTGGTACGATTCCATGCAAGCACAACGTGAACGAGAAGGTAAAGCAACGATCTCCACTTGGACTGATATAAAACATAAGATGAAAAAGAAGTTTGTGCCACGCTCCTATAAGCAAGATTTATTTTTAAAGTTGAACTCTTTAAAACAAGAACACATGACTGTTGAGAATTACGTTAAAGAATTCGAAAGATTGTACATAGCGTGTGAGTGTAAGGATGAAGAGGAACAAAAAATAGCAAAATTTGTTTTAGGGCTGCATCCTTCCATCAAATTCCAAGTTGAATTACAACCCCTTACTTCGTTTGATGATGTTTGTAACCTCGCTTGCAAATTAGAGCGGCAAAGACACGAACAAAAATCTGGTTCTCTTCGTGTTTTTTATCCCAAAACCGAGCCTTCTTCTTCCCATCACCCTATGGATCATGTGCTTAATGATAAAGACAAGGAGGACAAAATTGTTGCTGATCTCCAACGAAAACAAGGCCCTTTGAATCTAGGACAACAGAAGATGAAGCAAACGGTTTTTTCAAGTGCCAAGGCCTAGGACATGTCGCCAAACAATGCCCTAACAAAGTTCTGGTGTCTAGGGAAGACTACTACTTGTTCTTTTCGCAACATGAGGAGGAAATAAGGTCCAAAGACCTTCAAGAAACGTCCAATGATGCTTTTGATTCATCGTTTTGGGACTCTCAAACAGTTTATGGACCAGAGCAAGCACCAAGAACCATGATCTTGCGACGTTCTTTACTATCATCAACTCAAGAAGTGCAAGAGGATGTGCAAAGGTCTAATCTTTTTCATTCTAAATGCTTAATTGGTGGTACTCTTTGTTCTTTTATTATTGACAGTGGTTCTTGTACAAATGCTTGTGCTTTAACATTAGTTGATAACTTAAAATTGCCTACAAGAAAACACCCCTCCCCTTATAAATTGAGTTGGTTGAATGATGATGGTGGTGTGTGGGTGAAGAAACAAGCACTAGTAGGGTTTCGTGTAGGTGAATACATGGACCAATTGTGGTGTGATGCTATTCCTATGACTGCTTGTTCTCTCTTACTTGGTCGTCCATGGCAGTTTGACAGAGAGGTGATACACAATGGTAAGAGCAATGTCTATTCAGTCCTAATGGGATCAAAACGGCTAGCTCTTCAATCCTTACCACCCAAAGTGGCGACAGTTCAAGACACACAAGTGGCTGCTCATGTGTGTTTGAGTTCTTGTCATCAAGAATTGCTTGACACAAATCAACAAAGAAGGAAAGAAGGAATCAAGTGGTGCATATGCGAAAAGGATCTAATCTGGTTGTGGGAGATCGAGTATGGTTGTCCCTTACTGCTCAAAAACTCCATGTCAATCACAAGAATGACGAACCTTTAGATGAAGGCCCTTTTGAAGTAGTGGACAAGGTAGGCTATGAGACATTCAAGGTCCTTCTAGGAAATGGTGTGTGTGCTACCTTAACTTCAGCAGATTTGGTTCCATGTTTTGAAGACACTTGAGGACAAGTGAGCTTTCAAGAGGGGGAGAATGATGTGTTTCCATAGTATAGTTTTTGCCTATAGGTTTTTACCTTTCACTTGAAAGGGTTTTTCCTATTTTTGGCTTAGTCAATAGAGTCTAGTTAATTTATTCTAGACTTATATTCAGCATGTTATTTTCTGTTAAATGGCCGAAAATATATGATGTAATTTCGGTTATGTTTAGTCCTAGTTGAGTTGAAATCCCTTAAAGATAAGATTAAATTAGCTAAGGGATAAGATTGATAGTAGGCATGTAAATAAGATAGGAGAGCCGAAAATCTCTATTCTATCTTATAAGATTATCTTCCTTATCTTTTCTTTATCTTTTCCTAAATTCTAGGGATTAGTTTTAAATGCTTTCTAGATAGAATTTTGGTTTCCTTATTGTACTAGGAGTAGCCTAGTATATATAGGCGCCTGTTTCTCATTAATAAAATCAGTTTTTAAGTTTGTTATTTTCATGAAGCTTATGCTTGTGAATTTAAGGTTGAGTGCCTTTTTTTTAGCATTAAAGAAAGATTGCGATCTATTCTTTAAAACCTTTGAATCGAGATTCAAAGATACTATCCCCATTAGTGACTTGTTAAACTACACAACCATCCATCATTTTAACTAACACAGCACATAAAATCGTTCCTTTGAACCCTAAGACTTTCACCCACACTCAAGAACTCTAAAGTATTAATCTTTGAATCAAAATTCATATCAGTACTCTCGAATGTAAATTAGGAGCAGTTAAATGTACATCAGTTCAAATTCAAAAAACAACTGCCTCCACCAATATTTAAGATGTTCATTTATTTCATGTTATTGTTCATTCACAAACTTAATACTACCTCCGTTTTTATTTAGTTGCAATGTTTCTCAAAAAAACGGATTCCAATGCAAAATTTTTAAGTGGATATTAGGTGAATGTTTGGGTATATAATTAATGGGAGTGGGGACCATTGGGTATATTAATTGAGTAAAAAAGAAGAGAGAAATGTGGGGACCATGCATAAATGGCGGCAGTTTTAGGGAATTGTGCTGCTGCCAAAAATCAGTTGCCCCCAAATATGTGGCAATTTTTTTGTGGACTTTTTCCACCCAAAAAAGTGGAGCTAAATTTTCCCTCCAAAATTCCTCTTTCCTTTACCTGCTTCAACATTCATCATCATGTACAAACTCTCTCTTCTATAAATAGAGAAATTGAAGAGAGAGTCATCCCAAAAAAAACAGACATTGTTCACTAGTTAAGTAATTCACTACACACACAAGCACATAAACTTAAATGTTCACTAATTAATTACACTTCCATAAAATAAACCCAAAAAAAGGAAGGCTGCCACTATTGTTGATCCCAAAACTGCTTCAATAATAGACATTCCATGGAAGATGATGATGAGCTTGGTCTTCAATGGTGGATGGATGGCTACGAGGAATGTAGCAACCACATCAATATGGTGCATCAACTTCATGAAGGCCAACAGCAAGAAGAACATGAAGAAGTACAACAGCAGCAACAAAATCAGGTAAGCAAAAAACAAGAACTTAGTTTGGAAACAAGAAGAAAGATTGTTGATGAGTTGTTATTTAGTGAGGCTAATGGGAAAATACCAAGGGAAAAAAAACAGAAATTGCATCTAAATTTGGGATTCATTTTACTACTTTGTACAGAATATGGAAAGATGCACAAAACCAAAGAAGTTTAGGGAATGTTATAGATGTTAGGGCAAAAAAACAAGGAAGAGTTGGTCGAAAACAATTTGAATTTCAAGAGGAATGGCTTCAGTCAGTGCCTTTACATAAGAGGACAACACTTAGATCAGTTGCAGGAGCACTGAAGTGTTCCCAGTCCACAGTTTGAAAAATGGTGAAGAAAGACAGATTGAGGACTCATACAAGTACAAACCACCCACTACTAACAGACAAACATAAGATAGACAGGATGCTATGGGTATTGAAACACATTGAACCACAAAACAGAGATGAGCCTGCTAGATTTGTGAACATGCATAACATTATACACATTGATGAAAAATGGTTTTATCTAAATCCAGACATGAGGAGATTTCATTTACTCCCACATGAGGAAGATCCATATAGGTGTCAACAGTCCAGGAGGTTCAAAGTGAAAGCAATGTTCTTGGCAGCCACATCATGGCCTATGAAAGATGAAAATGGGGACATGCTACATGATGGGAAGTTTGGGATTTTTCCTTTTGTGAAGAGGGTTGCAGCTAAGAACAGAAGTAAAAAACAGAGAGGCAGACACTCTTGAAACAAAAGCAATTGAAAGTGTCACCAAAGAAGTCATCAGGGACATGATTATCAATCAAGTCATACCATCTATCATGAGATGTTGGCCAACAGGGGTATCTAAGGACATATACATTCAACAAGATAATGCAAGACCCCATATACAGCCTAATGATCCAGCTTTCATAGCTGCTGCCACTGCAAATGGTTTCAATATTCAACTAATATGCCAACCAGCTCAAAGTCCAGATCTTAATGTTTTAGATTTAGGTTTTTTTTCAGCTATACAAGCATTACGGTATAAGTCATTCCCTAAGATCCTAGAGGACTTGGTCACTAAAGTTCAAGATGTTTATGATTTTTTTGATCCAGAAGTGTTAAAGCATACATGGTTACAACTACAATATGTGATGTTAGAGATCCTTAAAGTGAAGGGAGGGAACAACTACAAGCTCCCTCACCATGGTAAAAGGAGGTTAGAGAGGCTTGGTTTATTACCAGAAAGTGTCCCTGTTGATCAAGTCTTAGTGGATGAGGCAGTCAAATATTTGAATGAAAGGTTTGTTAGTGTGGGTGAAGATATTGAATTCATAGATGGAGAACAACAGTGAAGAACATATGGATGGAAGTTAGGATGCTGTTTTTTGGGTTTATAAACATTTTGTGAATCATAGTTAGGAGCTACTTTTTGGTATATACACAGTGAATGGCAAGACTGTTAAACAAACCTAGGTTAGACACGTTATTATCTTAATCCTCTTTTTGAAAATGTGTGAAGTAAAAATCTGTATTAGTTGGGGGAAAGACCAAGGTTTGTATGCAGTCATGTTTAGAAAGACTCAATATGAAATAGAAGAAACTTTTTGGTGTAAGTTTAATTGATTTTAATAATTAGTTGAGCTTTGTGGCATATAAGTTTATAGTGGCAGCGCTAAGCTATCAAAAACATCATTTGACTTCTTTGCATCCATCAGGGGTTTCTTTATAACTCAAATTAGAAGTAGGGTTCAACATACTGGTTATTTAACCAAGTATGGAGCTATCTCACCCCCTACTTCTTAGAGTTACTAAATTGAGTCCCTTCATCATATGGATGCTTAGGTGACAATAAAAGAGGGGACACAATAAGAGTGGTGCTGCCTATCATTCATACTAGGTGTTCAATAGCATGCTTAACATCATTAGCCATATCCTCTTAAAAATAAGGACTCAATGCTTAACAACATAATCATACAACACAACATCATGTTTGATCAAACAACCACTATAATCACACAAATATGAATAAATGCCTTTGAGGCAGCAGCACCAGCAGTTACAAGATATAAGTCAAGCAACATAATCACATTAATGAACAGTATAAGCCTTTGAGGCAGCAACACCAGCAATAACATGATGTAAGGCAACCAACAACAACAGCATCATAGGAGACTCATTTTCAATATGGTGGCAATGTAAACAAGAGGCAGGAAGAACAACACACATAACCAAATAAACAGGGGAGTTCATAGAAAACAAAACCTCAAAGAGAGGGATTTCCTCTCAGTAAAAGGAAGCAATGAGTATCAGGTTCAAGCTCTGAACTAGTGCAGGGTTTCATTGGGATGTCTGGTCCAGACAACATCCCATCATCATAATCCTCCGCAAGTTTAAACAGTCTCAAATTGTCGTACTCATCATCCTCAACAAACATATCATGCTCCCTACCAGGAACAGGACCGTTAACCATGAAGTAGCCATCAACATGCACTTCCTTATCCACCTTCACCTTTTCTTTCCCCTTATTTTCTTCCTCCTTCTCTTTTCCTTTCCCCTTTTTTCCCCTGTCCTTCACCCCAGAAATGCAAAGGTCCTGTAATTTCCCCTTCCCTTTGTTCTTCAAACCAGAAGGTGGTTCTTGTGCTGCAAGTGCACATACAATTATGCGCTCAGGGGTAGTAGGAGGAAGGGGAGGAGAAAAACTAACCCTTTTCTTCTCAGATCTGTTCCTCTTGGACTCAGAGAGAACAACCTCCTTTTCAACAACCTTCTCTTTCCCAGATCTAGGGCAAACTGGTTCCTCTTCAACTTTCTCTTCCTTCACAACAAACTGGACCTTCTCCTTCCCCTTCGATTTTGGATTTCGCGGAACAGGAAAAGCCAAAGCCCTAGCAACCCTCATCTTCTACATATCATCAAAATCATCACAATCTTGAACTACCCTTCCCAAAGCGTTTAGGGCGTAGGGTTTCAGTAGTTTTTTGCAACTCCATTTTTGTAAATCCTTTTTGGCCAGGGAGAATCATTCTTAAAGATTTCCATAATTTCAAAGATGGTTTCAGATTCGAAATCATCTTCGGTTTCAAAGAACGCGTCTTCCAAAGGACTCAAATCTGGGAAATACATTTTTTTGGGACTCATGTCGAATTTTTTGTTCCAGAACGAGAAAGGAAGAAGAGGAACAGATGGAAGAAGAGGAACAGAAGGAAGAGGAGTGGAGGATTAACAGATCAGGGAAGAAAGAAGGAGAGGGATCTGAAGAGAATTGAGAGGAAAGTGAAGAATGAGGGAGAATCAGATCTAGGGTTTGGTGGAAGAGGGAAGAACAATGAAGAACAGGTAAAGGATTCTGGGAAAATGACGAGAAATGAAGGGGTGGGGGTTTAATTGGGGTTGGTTCAGAAACATTAAATGGGGTGGGTGGAAAATTGAATGATTTTTGGTGGGAGTAATTAAGTAAAGTGTAGTTGTTAATTAGATTGTAATGAGGATGTTAGTTTTTGTTAATTGTAGTTAGTAAGGGTAAAATAGTAATTTCATAGGGTTTTTTTATACTAAAAATGGAAAGAAATAGAAACTTTGCAACCTTTGGGAAAATTCCGTTTTAAGAAACCATTGCAACTAAAAAAACGGAGGTAGTATGTTCATTTACGGATATCAAATGTACATCACAAAACTAACTTAATTTTTCCCAAAAATCACTTATACTCACCCTTTACATTCAAATTTTTTCAAATGCAAACTAACTTAATTGATTTTTGAACCGATGTAAATTTAAATGCTTTTGATGTACATTTCCGCCTTTTTGGCAACAATTTGAATTTTTTTTGCAACAATTTGAATTTTGAATGTACATGGTGATTATAAGTGATTTTTGAGCGGGAATGAACTGATGTACATTTAAATGCTTCCAATGTACATTCCCGTCTTTTGTCAATAATTTTGAATTTGAAAAAATTTGAATGAAAATGGTGAGTACAAGTGATTTTTGAGCAGGAATGTACATTGAAAGCATTTAACTGTACATCAGTTCAAATTCAAAAATCACTTCAAATTTAAAAATTGATTTTTGAACTGATGTACATTTAAATGGTTCTAATGTACATTATCGCCTTTTGTCAAAATTTTGAATTTTAAAATTTTTGAATGAAAATGATGAGTACAAGTGATTTTTAAAAAAATAAGTTGGTTTTATAATGTACATTTGATATCTGTTAATGAACATTTTAAGTTTGTGAATGAACAATAACATCAAATACATGAACATCTTAAATACTGGTGGGGACAGTTGTTTTTTGAATTTAAACTGATGTACATTTAAATGTTCCTAATGTACATTCGAGACTATCATGCGCATCATACACTCGAGTGTAGGATCTAATTAGAGAAAATGAAATACCAAGAGGACGTATGCATCGGTTTGCATCGGGTGGGATAGGACCGAAACATGAGTTGGGTGGGTGCATTTTGTGACATAAGTTAAATTAATCCACATAAAAATATTTTGAGATTTTTTCGCACCAATTTAAATTGTACTTTGGCTTAAATCAATCCAAATCGCATCATATAGAATGGTTTGGAATATGTTTTTGATAATTTCCTTAATTATTAAATATAAATATAAATATAATATTATAGAGATTATAAGTCAATTTTTTAGTAATTGTATTTGCTTGTTAGAGAATAGATATCGATTAGTAGGTAAATATGATTGGACCTATAATTAGAATAATTAATCTTTTAAGGTCACACTTTGTAATCCAAATTAACACTTTTAGGACAAACTATCAACCACTCTTGGGACAAGACTTTGTCAACAATTTGTTGGGACGAAAATATGTCAACAAGCAAATGGCACCCCATCGCAAATGGTCTAGAGCGTCATGGTTGATCCAGTTTCCCGGGGGTTGCTAGTTGTTCTAAACAAGAGTTTTTCGCTAACGTACGTGTAAAAATCTGCTTGAAAAGGATAACTATGAGTAAATGAGATAATATATCTATTACTCTCTCCGTCCCCCAAAGAATTTCTCATTTCCTTTGGGCACAAAGTTTAAGGAGTGATGTTGATGTGGGGCCTAGTTTTCATATTATAATGGAAAAGTAAGGTAGTGGATATTTTTTAGAATTGTTTATTAAGAGAGAGAGTGTGGGGTTAAATACTTTTTGTAAGGAAACTAATATTATATTAGATGAGCCATATCCAAATAAGGAAATGGGAAATGTAATTGGAACAAACATAAATGGAAAATTGGGAAATCCTTTGGGGACGAAGGAAGTATAATATAAGCGTGGGACCGCACAAACAAAGAAAATACACGTCGAGATTAAAGTGTTATATAATAAAATACCTACCTTACAACATGATACTAGAACCCAAAAACTCTAAAACACATGACTAAAATAAGTATATGAAGTCTATTTGAGATTTTACACTAAGGCTCCGTTTGGTAGGGTGTAAAACATTTTCGGATGAAAATGGTTTTCCACGGAAAACCTTTTACATTGGAAAATTTATTTTTATGAAGGTTTTCCGTCGTTTGGTTGCATGTAAAATGATTTTCCATTTTAAGCATTTTTCATTGTTTGGTTGAACTGAAAATCAATTACTTCAATTGTGAGGGAAAATGTTTTCCTTCCACTTGTGATGGAAAATGTTTTCCTCCCAATTTTTGAGGGAAAATGTTTTCAATAAGGTGGAAAATGGTTTTCCACCCCAAGTTTTACATTTTAATGTTTTACTCCAAACCAAACAACGTAAAATGGGAAAACAGTTTTCAAGGAAAACCTTTTACGCTCTACCAAACGGACCCTAAAACTAGACTACAGTCTACACTGTGCTAAGTGGATCCGCTAAAAAAAGAAAAGAAAAAAAGTTATAAAACCGACATTAAAAACCAGGTTTGTGATTCCAACTTTCCGAGAAAGAAAAGAGCTTCGTGGTCGGGTGAAGAAGTCAAACGTGTGAAGGAAGTGAGGGAGAGAGTGGGTGAGTAAGGTGAGTAAAGTAGAAGCAGCAAAGTTTCTGGATTTGGTTAGTCTTTGAGATTTCTGGAGCAAAACGAAGATGGAAGCTATGTTACTGAGCTTATCATCTCCACTCACTCGTCTCTATCTCCCTCCTAATAAACAACGTCTTGTTTCCTTTCCTTCTCTCCCCAAATTGAAGGTACTACTTTTGTCTTCACTTTCTTCTTAAATCCTTTCAACGCTCGATTTGATCTCTTCCCAACTTGAATCATCTTTTTGTTTTTTGTACCTCTGGTAGATAAATGCAAGACCAGGGGCTGTATTACTTCCGCCAATGTGCATTCCAGGCTCAACCCGTGACGCCGAGCAATCTAAAGATGCAGATAAAATCTCAATTTCATCATCGTCCAACATTTCTACATACAATTGGTGTGCTGCTCTTGGTGGATTGGGATTCATCGAAACCACCTACTTGACGTTTCTCAAGTTCTCCAATATAGACCCATTTTGCCCTGTTGCTGATGCTGCCTCTTGTGCTGATGTTCTTAACAGTGGTTATGCCATGGTTCTAGGTAATTTTATCTACTTTCACTTGTATTTTTTTCCTTATTGTCCAAAGATGGTCGGTAGTGGTTTGAATGTTTTATTGAGCATGTTGACCATTGTGCTTAAATCGGTGAGCAGAGTGATATGTATAAGGTTGTTCATTTCCTCAAACCTTAAAGAGACTGGTTTCTACAAACCTTGTGTGGGCAGACATCAGACACATGTCTTGCTCTTTGGTTTGTCATGTTCGTGTGAAATGTTCTCAGTGTCTTATAAGACCTCAGTGATGGCGTGGTTTTTCTTGTTCACAAGTTCTTTAAAATGTGATTATCACAGTGCTCTTTGTTATTAATTACTATCATCATCTGACATTTCCTTTTGTTTTCCGCATGGGAAATGTATTCATTATCATTTGTGCTGCAGATTTTTGACCTAAATATCAAATTTTAAAATCACTGCAGGTGATTTGTATGAAAGAAGATTCAATGATCACCCTTTTGCATGTGCCAGGTGTTCCTCTTCCATTAATCGGCATGGCTGCGTACGGACTTGTGCTTCTTCTTGGTTTAAAGCTAGGAGGATGGAATTTGCCCCTTAAACTCAATCAAAGTGATGGACGTTTACTTTTGCTTCCTGTCTCTACTTCCATGGCAGCTGCCAGTTCTTATTTTTTATACATCTTAGCTACTAGACTTGAAGGAGCTTCATGTGCATACTGCTTGGCATCTGCTATACTATCGTTCTGCTTGTTTTTCATCATCTTGAAGGTTTTCCTCTCCTCTTGTGGATCAATTGTCCATTCTTCTAATTACCACTTTACAAAAAAATAGGTCTTCATATATGGCTTTGTTTATACTTAACAGGATTTTGGACTACAGGAGCTAAAACAAGTTGTTTCCTTACCACTGTTGACTGCTGCTATCGTGCTTGGAATTTTAAACACCTCATATAGTTCGTTACCGCCTATTCTGCCAAGGTGATTTGATTGCATGGTATCTCACTCATTAGGTCCCGTAGGACGTGTTAGTACTTCTACAACTAGGCCTACCCTGCAACCATTTGTTTATTTTATTATACATTTGGACTGGATCTATTTACATCTCCACACGAAGTTGTTAGTGGAAACATGCTCGATCTACCTCTTGTTTCCAAATCCAGTCTCGAGTGATAGCTTTACATAGTCATGTATGTGTTCACAAGCTGTTGAATTTCCTCATGCAAATTATTTTGTCTTTCTCATCCCTCTGCAGCATGACTGTATTATTTTGTACATTATGCTTTGCAAATACTGGCCTTCATTTCTGCCATTGGCGTAGTTTATCTTTGGTCTTCCGTGTACATTTTATTCTAAGAAATAATTCGTTTGTCACTGATGCTGTTGAGTCTTCAATGAGTAGGAGGTGTGATCTCAATTTTCCATCCCTCCCCGTTAGAGTTTGCTGTGAGATGATCCCGATGCTAATCATTTTCAGGATCAGTAATCGCTTATGGCTATTATACCTTTTTATCATGCTTTACGAAATTAAATAGAAATAGCTATAGTGATTAATTTCCTTTTTTTAGTATTTTATGGCGAAATGATCAGTATTCGAAACTCCGAAACCCAATGTCATAGGTTCAAATCCTACAAAGTGTGATTTCGTAAGTCAAATAAGACTGAAGTTGATTTACTAACTGGAACTATAGTATAAATAGCGCAGTTACAAGACCAAAAACAAAGAATAGCAAGACCGACTCCTGCACTTAGTATATCTCAAGTGTAGAATATTGGTTTCATTCCCCACTAGGGGCATTTTGAAGCTAGGTAGTCCGCTTATTTGGGCGAGGAGAACCCGTGCGGGGTTCTGGCCTGGTAGGGCAAAGTCTTATTACCATTCCAAAAGAAAGTGTAGGATGACTTGAGCAATTAATGGATCCACAGTTCCAATTGTGCTTAGAGGAATTGCTTTTCCATTAAATTTTTTGGGGGGTAGAGGTGGGGGAGGTTGCCATTGCCTTCTTACATTTAGTTAGATTTATGAATTTAGCAGCTTGATGATATCTGTCTCTACTCCTTTTTATATGTAAGGGAATGCCTTGTCCTTGTGAAATTTGTGTAGTGATTACTAATTCAAAAAAAAAAGAACTTTAGCTTTGAATTATCTAGTTCTATGCAGCAGTTATGTTTGCTTATGGTGAGGCTTATCTGTTCTTTATGCCTTATCTACGTGCCTGACCGATTAGATGCTATTTATTGCTTCTCGACTTTTGATGTTGGAGATGTTTTTTAAGATGTGATGCTGTTCCTGAGTCACTATTTGAGCTATCTTTCTTTTCTCCTTGCACTAAATAGATCAGCAGCCATGGATTTGCCGTATTATGCAACGGAGACTATTTCAGGATCAAGTTCTTATGCAATTTCCCTTGCTGAACACCTCAAATCTATAGGAGCAAAAATGTATGGGGCTTTTTGGTGCTCGCACTGTCAAGAACAGAAGGAGGTAATCACTTACGACTAAACTGATAAGATAGAGGGGAGAGAAGATGGATTGAGAAATCAGCCTTATGATGCTTCTGCATCATATTTCTGTGCTTGTTTGATGAACATGTAGAATTTTCAATTTTGTTGCTCTATTAGTATCATAAACTTCTTATTTGAATTATTATATTCCCTCCGTCTCTCAATACCTTACGCATTGGCTTTTTTCTAAGGTCAAGGTTCATCAACTTTGCCCATATTTTTTTACTAATGTGCTAGACTAAACATCGTTATGTGGGATCTTGTTAGATTCATTCTAATGTGTCCTATTAAGCTATCAACCTCTCAAAATATTTGTTAATACGTTAGTAAAAATATTAATGAATCCCATGAAAAAGAAAATGGGTGAAGTATAGACATAAGATATGTCTTTGTGGTGTGATTGTCTATGCTGGTCTGACTTCTTTACTTGCTTGGTTTTTGGTGTAGTGATGTCCTTCACATCAGGTCTGGTCACAGACAAC
Organism: Patellifolia procumbens; assembly: GCA_947645195.1. Taxonomy (NCBI): domain Eukaryota; kingdom Viridiplantae; phylum Streptophyta; class Magnoliopsida; order Caryophyllales; family Amaranthaceae; genus Patellifolia; species Patellifolia procumbens. Next base: position 1,055,403 of record CANSGD010000290.1, read on the forward strand.
CTCTCTACTAGTATCAATTGGTAAGATCTGGACTTCCGAAGCCCTGATCTAAGTTTGGGATTATATGGTTGGCTAGTGGTATTGGTGTAGGGAGGGTGTATCTAGATGAGAGAATGACTGAAACCTGATCATATTATCTAAACATTCAACCTTCTTGTTGCCAAGTGTCTTTTTTTGCTTCTTATCAAGCAAGATCAACAATCTTGAATCTCCAATGTGGCGTATTACTTGTTCTTATGAAGTATCACTAGTTTCGCATCTTCCTAATCTTCTATGTACATGGTTTTATGCTACGTCACCTAGGTTGCTTCCTTTTCGTTGTTGTGTATGTGTGAGAACAATGTCATTGTGGCTGTCGTAGTTTCAAATAATTCTAGTTGCAAGGTATGTCCAAGAAGAGAACTGCTCCAATACTATGGCTTTTGGTTGAACGGAAAACAATTCCAATGGAAATTGATTTTTCATTTAAAACAAATGTCCTAGGTAGAAATCAAAGGGGAGGATTGATGGGAGGAAGGAAGGCGGAAGGTAAGGCATAGAGAATATGTTGTTTTCCTTCATATAAGAAGGAAAATGTTTTCCACCAATAGAAAATTTCTTTTCAACCACTTACCAAACAAACAAAGGAAATGAAGGAAATGTTTTTTGCCAAACCAAGCAGAAGATATGCCCTTTTGTTAGAAGACTGCCCTTAGCCAAACAAATAGGACCTCATGCGTATGTGAGCGGTTTATAGTTCATATATATTTTCCTACGCCTTTTGTTCCTCACTCTTAAAGGGTCTTATGGTTGGAAAACTAATTGACAAGATCTGGTAAAATAGATATTAATTTACACAAGCAGCTAGATTAGAAATTTGATATGATGGGTGCCCAGGTCGTCTTTCTTTCACTGACTCCTTCGCTTCTCTTTTAAGCTACTATTAATTAAAGCCTAGTGCCTATATTCAGATTTGTTATTCCACTTCCTTGCACAAATCTTACCTTGTCCTCAAGATTGACTGCATCATCTGGCATAAATACGAAACAGAAGAGTGACACCCAGGTTCTCCAATAAAATGTATTAATTGTTTTACCGACGATTCAGGATTTCCAAATCAGTATAGAAGTTGTGAAATGGAGAAAACTACAAAACACTTCTGCATCCAGAATATTTGTTTCTGCTAACACTTAATCGGTTTTATTTATGATTCTTATGGAGCTAGATTCTCCGACACTCTATTGATCCTGACCCTTTAGGGATTCTTTCCTGTCATCTGGCTCTTCCCAACCTTCATTCTTTATTCTTTTACTTAAATAAAGCCTTGTCTGTAATCTGTTGTTTTGGGAAAGTTGTAGACTGGAAGCCATTATTTTTGCATTCTGACTTGACTCAGTAGTAATGGCTCAAAATTTCAAAAGTTGCATGTGGAATGGATCTTTCCAGCTTCTACTTTAAATTTCAGGGTTCTTATGTTTCATCCGGAAGGCATATATTTTCTTTTTTACTTTCTGGGTGTTGTGGTTTGAGGGGAGATGATTGTGTTACCTTAAGTAGGACTCTAAGCCTCGTTTTGGGATGGAGTAGCCGTCTTATTTACTAGCTTCTTTTTGTTAGTCGGAGGGGGGAGGTTGGTTGGTGTTATGTTTTATTTTTTTTTCTGATTTCCAGTGCGATTACTGAAAAAAATCTTAAGAATGAAGAAAATTGAAAAGAATTTTGCTAGCTATTAGTTTAGTTAAAATTTAATATAACATAGAATAGATCTATAACCCCCTATAGTTTTTTTCAGTTTTGGGATTTCCATTATTAATCCATTACCACACAAGAGTTGGTATTAAGTGGAATGGAAATATGGAGATGGGATAGCATTGCCATGGTAACAAGGAGATTATTTTCTTAGCAAATTACATTTCAGGTCTGGCCATTAAGCTGTGCAAACGGAACATTTGCGAAGTCCCCGGAATTTTAAGAAAGCGTTATATGCATTTCGTGATAATCAACAGTTATATTATTACATTTGCTTTAGTGGTAATGCCAGCTTCCCACTTAACATCTCTGGGCTTGAGGTCGCATGTTCGAAGAGTTGGCAACTAGTATTTGCGCTTTTATATTTTTCTTTCTTCCGTGACTTTCCTGGCTTGAACGTTGATCCCATTTTCGCAAATGTTAATTGGTTTGTTGGTTTCTTATGCTAATTAATTAAAAAATATTAAAGAACACAGTCTAATTTTAATATAAAAGTAGATCCAGTCACCAAATGGATTAAATTAGTCACCAATAGCAATCAAACTAGTCGCTATTGGGCTAAATTTCTTTTTAGCATCGTTCTTTTCATTGCCTAATTTTAATTTAAAAGTAGGTGGTTTCTTATAAAACTAACTCAATAATTACTAATATTTTTAGCAATCTGGCTAAAACTTCTAGACCCACAAAGTTATATTCTCTTGTAAGTTTGACCTTTCTTTTGGCATTACTCTTAATAGACATGACATAAAATAATTGTAAGACAATAATATTTGCATAGTTTTGATTTTTTTTTTTATAGAGTTAATCTATATTTAGACAATTAGCACTAGTTTTGAGGGCCCCAATTTTTTTAGCACAGGGCCCCCACAATGTATGGGTCGGCCTTGTATTCATTACCAATGCCATCTTTGAGTAATGCCTACCAATGTCATAAGAGTCATGATGTTGTATGATTTGACTTGTTAATGCCTATGCTTTGGTAAGCAGCTCATTTAGGAAGCAGGATTTCCAAATAATTTGTTGTCGATACTCTACATAATTTTTCCTTTCTTCTGATAGATGTTTGGACGTGAAGCAATGAAGTCATTAAATTATGTGGAATGCTTCCCTGATGGAGTTAAGAAAGGAGTTAAGATGGATCCAGCTTGTACTGCAGTTGGAATTGAAGGGTTTCCTACTTGGCTTATTAATGGCGAGGTGAGTCAATGTGATTTGGGCTGATTTCACCCTAAAAATATGGTTCTGTACCAGCTTGCTTTCAGCTCTGTACTGACAATGCGATCACAGATGATTAAAACCATGAATATGCAAAATGCCCAATCTTAATGCCATCATAAGTAATAATATTGGAAATTACGTTTTCTTCCTGTCTTCGACATTGTTATTGAACAAACTGGCCATATCCGGGCAGCATTTTAGTCATTGAAGATGGTCAATAGTGATTTCTTTTTCATGTTGTTCTGCTTTGAACATAGCGTATTTACGTATCCATTTTGCAGGTCTTGAGTGGAGAAAAGACGCTTGAAGAGCTTGCAGAAATATCTGGTTTCCGTAATGAGCAAGTTAATCAACCTAATTAACACCATGAACTCCCCAAGTGTTTGGGCCTTGGAGACGAGGAGTTCTTGCTGTAATGCCTGTACAATTAGCTGTACTTCTTTAGGCTCTAGCTTATATGTCTTATCATAATATTTCATTTTGAATCGGAGCAGGTCTATATACACTATGTTTTTTTTTGTAATAATTGATATGCAACGAGTATTTCCAAAGAGAAACTTGGGGAGATTATGAATTACAACAATTGTGTGTCAATTTTTATATATTATGTACGAACTCATCGACGATTTGGAATTAAGGGGCCCACTTGATTCTAGATATAAAGGATACGAGTTGGTCTTATAAGAAGAGACTGCCTAATTATAAATTAAAATTAGACAATATCCTAATTTCAATAGATTGAAGAAAATGAAATAATTTTTTGAATAAAGTGATGAACTTTTGAATAAATTAACTCAGTCTAATTTTAACTTCTTTTAATAACTTTTGTTAGGTACTCCTAAGTGAGATGCCAAAGCTATAATAATCATTTGCACTATTCATTGAATAGTGTAAATGGTGTATCTTAGGGGCAAATGATTGTTTTTTTTTTCATTATTCTTGTTGTCCCTCGCATTTAATATTTCATCGTAATGGAAAAAGTTAATGAAACTTATAGATATCTTCGAAATAGGTCCTAGATGACAAGTTGATCAAGCACACCAATTGCGAATCACTAGCGACGCACACCTTTTCTTTTTACAGTCTTCTAGTATACTACCCTCCTCCTTATGTCAAAAAAAGAAAAATAGGTCCTAGACGACAAGTTGGATATAGGAAATCGATTAATTTTTAGCTTGGTAATTGGGTTTTCCTTACCTTCTCTATGAGTCTTCATGAATTAGATGAAAGTTGTTCCATAAGTCCATTTATTAACCAAGCAAGGCTTGACCTAGTGGTTAAGGATTTGGCCACATGACTTCAAGGTCATGGGATCAAATCCCACTAGGAGCATTTGGGGGTGGGGGTTCCCTTGCCATTCCCCCTACTCAACTATCAGGCTCGTAAATACCAGATTAAGAAATTGTGTGAGTTGAGATCTGATTAGGATCCTCCAAATTATCTTCCCAAAAAAAAAAGTCCATTTATTATGTCATTTAAATTTAAAAATTTTATATGGATGCACCTTCATCTAAGGATAGGATTGAAAGAAGTCAATTTGGTTGCAATGAATGGTTCTCTTTATAGTCACCTAGAGAAAATAATTTTCGATTTCCTTTCATTGTCCTTTTTTTAAAAAAAACCTTCACTTAAATAGAGAATTACTATGGCAAATACCTAATATAGATAATGCCTCTAATAATTGTATTGATGAGTTTACTCATTGTAATGGATTGGTTGATGTGCGAAATATGGAAAAAATTATCATTTGTTAGGTGGATCTTTGGTTCACCGGAAACAAACTACTCCTTTCGTTTAATATTAGATGTAACATGTTGATTCTGGGCACTATTCATCTAATCCAATTCTAATTTAAACACATTTCAAGATCGGTCAATAGGTAAGCACTTGAAACAGATAATCCAAATGAATTTATTAGTCTTAAGACAGTTTTTGTAAAAGAGACTAAGGGCGAGTTAAATCTCAAACTCCATTCGAGAATACAGATTCTAGCACATTAGCTTTTCATTTTTTGAACTTTGTACTCTAACTTACTTCCAGAATTTTTTCAGCAGAAAAAATATCCTTATGTTGTTCTAAGTATTCTTATTTTAGAATGGGGTTAAGGTGGCAGATTGTGATTTTCATATATGAAACTATTGGGTCAGACCGGGTGACCCAATATGTTTCGTCGGACGAAGCCGCGAGAACGGCGCTGCTGCTCTTTCTTCATCTTCTTCCTCCGCCGCTGCCGCCGCCGCACCGTATCACCACCATATCCTCCGCCGCCGTCGCCGCTCCATTGTGAAGGTCATGACGGAGTTGAGGATGACGTGGTTCGGTGGTGAGTTGCCGCAATGGATGCTGAGTTTGTGTGTGGTAGGAGAGAGAAAGGTTGCAAATGAATGGGGATTGAATGAACAGTGAGTGTGATACAGATGAGAGAGTGGTGGGTTTTAACACTGAACATCAATTAACTGAAAACAGTTCAGTTGGTTTAGTTTATTGGTGAAGGTATGTTTTAGTTACTCCCTTTTTTTTCATTTGCTTCTAATTTGCTTTCATTTACTCTTTTTTTTTTTCATTTGCTTCTAACTTGCTTTCATTTACTCCTTTTTTTTCATTTGCTTCTAACTTGCTTTCATTTACTCCCTTTTTTTTCATTTGCTTCTAACTTGCTTTCATTTAGAACTTATTTTATTTCATTTACTTAAGTTTTGTTTTCAGTTAGACTAAAACACGTAAATGAAACAACAAGATGAGTAACTGAACTTAAAAGACATCCAACTGAAATAAAAAAGATCAACTGAAAAAAATTGAAACCAACTGAACAAAAATTGAAACCAACTGAACAAAAAATGAAACCAACTGAAACAAAATTGAAACCAACTGAAACAAAAATGAAACCAACTGAAAGTCGTCCGACCAAATGTTATGGTCGGACGCGTCTAACCCAATACCTTCTCTTTTCATATTGTGTGTAAAACTTTGCAACATAATCAATAAAGACTCATGGAGTCTTGCCAAGGTGTGACTTGAAAAAGACCCCATGCAAGACTACCAATAATGTTACCCTAAGGAGTTATTTGGTCCTTGCCTCCTCAAAATTTTGTCAAGCTAAATTTTAATGGTTCAAACTTATAAGATGGTAGATCGACTCTGAATTTTGTATTAAAGGATAATTGTGGAAAGTTGTTAGTCAGTTCTAATGCCATTTTCTCATACAGGTGTATTCTCGTGGCCAACACTTTATCCATGAAAAATAATATCAAAGCGACTAGGTTCTTAAGGTCTCTTATATTTTTAAAGATGATAATCTTTGTATTATTGATTGCAACAAGAGAAGATGGAAGGTGCCGATGGTGTGCCATCCATGGTGCAAAAATGGATTCACAATTTTTCAAGAGTTCCAAGGCTCAGTGCTCCATAAATTTCTATGACAGAGGTCACTTCTACTTGTCGCTCAATTATTGCTTCAAAGTATTCGATACTAATGTCTTGTTAACCATCCAAAGACGAATTAGGCTACTTTAGTGTTAGGGTTTGCTTTTCTTTCTATAATAAAATAAACATAAGATTACTGATTATCACAATAATAATAAGACAAACCTTATGAATAGTCATGTGATTAATTATGATAACGATATCAACATTAAAATCTAAAACAAAACTTGAGTTAAATGGTTATCAAACAACATGAAGATAAACCTTATGAAATGTGAAGTTAAAAATAAACCGTTGTTAACTCAAAATTTCAAGATTTTATAATCCTAATAACTTGTACTTATAAGTTTACAAACTTACACAACAAGACTTTTAGTTAAAATCTTCTATCATGTCCTATCCATAATAAACCGTCTAGGCATCTACCCTAAGCTTTCAATAATATTAATGATAAAAATAGACCTGAAATTGGACAAGCTCAAAATAAATTTATTCTAATTGAGCTATTTGAAAGACAAAATTTTATAAATTGGCAAAATAGCAACAACATAGCAATGAGAAATGAGACGAGTGATATGACTTGAGTTTTCTTTCCCAACTTTTTTTCAATTCAATTTAATTTAGTCATTTTCGGTTCAGAGTCTGAACAATACTTCTACTCTCACGTCTTACTACTCCTTTTTGTTTTGTTCAGTTCAGTTTAACTATTTTCAAGTTTTTTTTTTCAATTCAGCTCAGCTCAAATCATTTTACACCGAAGAGAACAAATAGATAACGACCCAAAAAAGCACACACTATGGCCTCTTAGAACCAGGAATAACACTTGTCGATAGCGATCTTTTTTCATGAACTTTAAGAGTTGCTCATGTATTTCAAAGTACTGATCGCAGTGATTGTGAACACTTCAAATTAGATATGTAATACCAACATATTGATTTAATCGCCTTTACATCCTGAAAAACTCCTATCTGCATCACAGGAAACAAAAATGTAAATGCTAGCGAAACCCTTCATCAGATACAAGTGCTGAAGTTGCCATCAACATGAGGTTTACACCTTGGCCACAATCTTTAACTAGATAACTTCAACAAAGTTGCGTTGGTCATTGCTTCATTCAAAATCGCACATAATCTTCAATCAAATCTTTTTAATGATCTGAACTACATCTTCATCCTCGAGTTCATGTTCCTGTCACATAGCAGCAAAATACTCGTGTTCAGAAAAATAAGATTATTGTTTCGTTCCAGGAATATTTTTTTTTGGGTGCTAAACAGAATAATAAGATTCTAATATAGCATAATATGTGTTTGCGCGTGTGTTTTGAGCCAAAGTCAGTAAATATATAAATCTTGCTGAAAAAACAGATGAAGATGCAAGATATATAGCTCCGAATCAACCTTGCCAACTTTTTGAGGCTTGTGCTTCACACTTGATCCCCAGACAAGAGCACTGTGGAAGAGAGAAGGGGCATCAATTATTTTTGTATAGATGACATATTTCTCAATAGCTAGCAATGACCCAAGGAAAACAAAAATTGCCAGTAAATTGGAGAATAGAGACATTCACAGCTACATGTAGCCGTAATCTATATTCAACGAAGCACAAGTGCAGTCTCTAAAATATGCAGAAGTGTTATGCAGTCTACAATGAGCATACACAACTAAACATATAAAATTAAGCAGCCTCTGCTTAGCATTCTATTTATTTTCTTGCTTGTGCTACACCGCTACTCTCAAAGATGCAGAAGCATCACTTTTAATTTTGAACAAGCTCAAGAAGGACAAAGGCCACTGGTTTCATTTTCTGTGATGAAGAGGAGAAACATTTCTAGTGCTGTAAGGAAGACGGATGATGCACTGTAAGTCTAAGCATCAAGACCGGAACTTACCACTTGAATTGTTTAACCATATCCTTGTGAATTCGCTCACAGAAATCTTCCACAGTTCTTCTCCTCGATGAAAGGATGACAGGGTCATTATAATCTGGATTCATCCCCTTTGGTTTTGTGTAAATACGAGTAAGGTTCAGGTACTCCCAGATCTTCTCCAATAAACCATCCAGGTTCCATTCTAGATGAGCACTGTAAATTGCAGAGAATTCAATCAAATAAGTGAGAGAAAGCGTCAACAGTCTTCTTTCAGCGGCAACAAAAGACAATCGAGCAACTAAAGAATGCGTGTGACAGATAGAACAATCTCCATGCAGAAAGGCTTGGTTTTGCACTATGATCCTTCTAAACCAGTTCATAAAATAGAAAATACATGATGTAAAACATGGAATTCACACCCATGCATCCAAAATATCATGTAATACCACATTCTGTTTATATATTTCCATACCAAGAGAAATAATTCAAACAGCTACTGAAGCAAGCAAGTACACCAGAATTCTATCACATCGTTGCATATATTGAATTGGTATATTCTAAATTCACCTTAAAGACACAACATGTATGACAAAAATTAAAAAATAGAGCAGACACAATGACGAACAAACACATTGATAATAAGGTAATTACACCTCTTCTTCCACATGAATCCTTACCCTTCATTCAACCCTCTCCCACGTGATGATCTCATGAATTCAAGTAAACTCATATCACTTTCAATTACCTTCATCCAACTCATCTTAGGTCTTCCCCTACCCCTTCATTTTAAAATTTCCTTCAATCTTCTAGCCTTCTAACCTGCGCATCACTTGGTCTTCATTTCACATGACCACACCATCTTAAGCGATTTTCCTTCATCATTTCTTCAATAGATGCAGCTCCAACTTCTTCCCGAAATACCTCATTTCGTAATTGGTCCTTCCTTTTGTGTCCACACATCCACCGTAACATACGCACGCCGGATTCATGTTATGAACGTCAGTATTGTTTCACCAACGAACATTCGGTGTCACATAACAAAGCAGGCCAAAGTGCCATGTGGTAGAATTTTCCCTTTAATCAACGGGGAATACTAGAATCACAAAGAAACCCGGTGGGGTATTGCTTCTTTGAGAACAACGACAACAATGTCACTTATAGAACCATATCGATGATTGCCAGCTCCTATGATTCGAATACACATGAATTTTGGAGCCTTGTTGTTGTCCCCTACATTCAAATGGGTCTGAAGTTGAATCATATTTTGTTTTTATTTGTTTTAGTTATCTATCTCTTAGACTCGAAAAGGGAGCAAGTTTGGAAAAGGATCTTAGAGTGTTAGGGTTGGGCTAGGAGGATTTCTTAATGCCTTCTTTTTTCTTCCCATCGGAGTTACTTAACAAAGACTTCCATGGTAAGAAGGAAGAAGGGAGACTTTAACCAAAGCGCGTTAATTCTTTGAGTCATCTCTTTTTCATCCTTTTGGAGAATAGATAAAGGTAGCGAAAAAGTCCCATCCTCGGTCCACTTCGTCATCCAATGTGACCGATGTAAAGATTCACGCAACCTTAAGAATTTCTCTATCTTTGTGGATGAAAAACAAACGAAATGCAAAACATGGAATTCACGCCCATGCATCTAAAATATCATGCAATACCATATTTTTCGTTCATATATTTCCATACCAAGAGAATTAATTCAAACAGGATCACATCGTTGCATATCTTGAATTGGTATATTCTGAATTCACTTTAAGGAAACGACTACACAAGTGACAAAAATTTAAAAATAGAGCACACACAATGACGAACAAACACATTGAAAATATACAAATTAATAAAGGTACTTACTCCCCTTCTTCCACGTGAATCCTTACCCTTCACTCAACCCTCTCCAACGTCATACTCTTAGGAATTCATGTGAAACCATATCACTTTCAATTACTTCCATCTAAATCATCTTAGGTTTTCCTCTTACCCCTTACAATTTGTTTACACTTTCAATGTTCTAGTCCTCTAACCGGCGCATCACTTAGCCTGCGTTTCAAATGACCGAACCACTTTAAGCGATTTTCTCTCATCATTTCTTCAGTATATGTAGCTCCAACTTTTCCCTGAATCACCTCATTTCTTAATTGGTTCTTCCTTATGTATCCGCACATCCACAGTAACATAGGCATCTCCGCTAGATTCATCTTATGACCGTGTCATTCTTTCACCGCCCAACATTCAGTGTCATAGAACAAAGCATGACCCTTAGGAGTGTCATGCTGAAGAATTTTCTGTTTAATCCATGGAAAAAGCCAATCACAAAGGAATCCAGTGCCGCTTTTCCACTTTAACCGAGGCGCGTTAATTCTTTGAGTTACATTTCTTTTTCATCCTTTTGGACAATAGATCTAAGGTAGCGGAAGACTCCCATCCTTGAACCACTTTGTCATCCAATGTGACCGCTCTTGCTTCACCGCTTGTTCTTCTTACAAGTCTTGCTTTTGCTTAATTTAAAACCTAAAACCTAAAACCACGGGCTTTCAAAATGTCTCCACAATTCCAACTTACAACATCTTCCTTTATCAATATCATCCGTAAACATTATACACCACGGTATATAATCTTGAATTGACCTCTTGAATTCGTCTATGACTAGAGCAAAGAGAAAAGTACTAAGTGCAAAACATCGATGCACTCTAAGCGTAAAACACTTTTGTCTTCCCCACGCTCGTAGTGGCCCCCTCATAAACGTCTTTGATGATATCTATATATTTTTGTGAAACACCTTTCTTTTAAGTTGTTTGGACTCTTCATTTTTTCTGAAGTACCCGTGAAGTACCCGTGTCGAACCCCGGACACCCGGACATGGCTATGGACACTGGACACTTCATTTTAGTTGAAACATATCACTTTTGGGGAAATAGTTGAGTCCAACACTGGGACACATACCCATGTCGGATACTTGTAGCCGAGTCTGAGCAACATAGCCTTTGCCAACGCTTAAAACTTTATCATATGCCTTCACCTTAAAGACACATGAAACATAATTCTGATAATGACGGTGACACACTACCGTACTTTCAAAACTCAACTGAAAGAGAATACAAAGCCAAAATTGTAAGCATAAGAGATGAGACTAAATTATGAATTCATGATGAAAGAAGGAAAATTTACTATACAATCAACAAAAGGATTTTTTGGCAAAAACCACGTAATATAATTGACATTATTGGTTTAACTACCTTTTCTAATTTTTTTTAATTTAACTACCTTATATATATAATACCTGTAGGTTTCACTACCAACCGGTGTTTTTGGCTAGAAAACCACTATTTTGTTGCCGGAAAACCACTATTTTTGGCCGGAAAACCACCGGTTGGTAGTGAAACCTATAGTATCATATATAAGGTAGTTAAATTAAAAAAAAAAATAGAAAAGGTGGTTAAACCAATAATGTCTATTATATTAGGTGGATTTTACCAAAAAATCCTCAACAAAACAATTTTAGGTGACAGCAAAAGAAAACTACCTGATTGGGCAGTAATGTGGAAGTTTATCCAGAATTTCCAACTCTTCGAGGGTAATCTGATCAATTTTGTTTATGACATAAATGCATGGCATATAAACCCTACTTCCCTCAATAACATCAATGAGATCATCTGCAGTTGCATCATATCTAAGAGTGACATCAGCATTGTGAATCCTGTATTCACTACATATGGCCTTCACTGTCTCCAGATCCAAATGTGTGTTAGTAACTGTAGAGGTCAAATTAATACCACCCTTTTCTTTCTTGCGGAAGGTTAAATTGGGTGGTTCCTTGTTCAACCTGCTCTCACAGAATAACCCAATTGTAAGCAGGCATATAATGGATTCAATAGGACAAAATTTTGCATTTCAACATACAAGTCGCCCAAAGAAAAAACAGAAGAGCACAGTATGTTCCAGTCCTACAAAGCCACAATAAAACATCGAGTCCAGTCATTCAGCCACTGCTAGATCTATAAACTACGAAGTATATATATATATAGTTTCAAAAAGCACAAGGCACTTCAAGCTGCAAAGGGTTTCCTTAGGTGATGTGTAAGGGCAAAGTGAAGGCCAGCACGTAGCGCGCATGAGGGACAAGTTTTTGCAAAAAGCCTTGCAGATTTTCATCACTTCAACTTTTTATAAAGTATTTTCTATGTTACTACTTTCATGCCGCATCAGAACTTTTTCATGTATAAGGTGCTTGAATCAAAAGATTTGAAGGCACCAGACATGCATTATGGATCCATTTTCCTTTATTAGGTATAAACCAGGGGGAAGGGAAGATGAAGGAAATGGAAGGATTCATCGTTTCTAATAAAACAAATCCTTCCTTCTGCTTAGAAAGAAACTTGGAAAGATTCGGAGAGGAAACACAAATCCCCTTCTCGCTCCCCTCTCTTCTTTTCCCTCCAATTGCTATCTAAACACACTTCCAGAATAACTTTGGCATGCATACCCAACCAAACATGAAGAGTAGAATCTAGAAGAAAGTACGATACCTTATGCCAAAGCCTTCGAGCTCTTTTTCTATCAGACGCTTGTGAGTAATTGGCTTTATTGCATCAAGAACAATCAATATGCAATTGCACGTCCTTGCAGTACTGATGACCTGAGAAGAACATAAGCTGCTTTACTTAAAGATATTTAAGGTGTAAAAACTAGGAAAGGAGAACTATATATGAGCTGTTATACATGGGGGTGGTGTTTTAAGAACAGCTTTCTTATTGCAGAAACTAAATTCTCCTGTTAGTAGTTTGCTTTGACAACAAATGGATGTATACCTTCATAAAAAGACATTGTCACAGATGGAGATATACACTAGCGACACAATAAATTTGAACTAGATGTAACAAGAATCCTGCTACTGCCTCTACATTATTATGACCTCTTTCATCGTTCTTCACACTAAGTATTAAAATTATTTTGGCATACTTGGTAACATAGTTTAGAGAGCAAAAAACATGCAAAATTTGCAGAATATGGCTAGAGACTCTGGAGACCCTTCCAGATACTTCTAACCGCGTGCATGGAACATTTGACCAGAAACTGCTCAGAATGAAATCAGCTTGATCAATTCTATCAGAAACTGGATTCATAATGATCCACAATTTGGCTTGATGGATCCAACTCTTAAGAGACTTGCTAACAAGCAAAATTATATTTGGATAGAGAACTAGTGAGCAACTTCTATTGTATTCACATATCCACACATATAATTTTATGATGTGAACTGGTACGCACAACTCCTTCCATTTTACACACCTGCCTTCCCCCACCCCTTTTCAAGACAAAACAGGAAACCTTCACTTTTTCCATCCTCTCATGGACCAAAGGCCAAAGCAGCCTTTTTAGACAGACAGCACGCAACTACACATACTAATTATCTTTGAAAAGTGAAATGTTCTTACTAATACTCAAGTCAAGATGCAATTTTATTAAACGTCAAATCCTCACTAAATTTTGCAAACAGCAACCTCTCACACAATGACTCAAATCAAATAATGTTAAATACAGAAATCAAGTCAGTAATTATTACCTGCCTTCCTCTACCCTTTCCATCCTTGGCACCCTCGATGATACCTGGTAAGTCCAATAACTGTGAAATAATAAAACAGCGTGAGATGGCCCACCTTTCACAGAAAAAGTACTAAATCATCACAAATTCAGCCCCAAAAAACATATCAACTTTCAAATTCACAAGCATCATGGATGATACGAATCATCATCCCAAAATGCGGCTTCGGTGACGGTCGCAGTAACGGCCGTAGTGTCGTGGTACCGGAATTGATGTGATTGCCATATCGTTAAGTATCAGCCAAGACCACAAGATATCACTTGAATCGGCTTAAAACGCGTTTTTTACACCTTAACAACGGTATTATCGGTTTGGTAGATGTGAAAACCTTTACAATACGGCCGATACAATACGCTACGGCCTTGTTTTGACGCCATGGTACGAATTAGTTAAACAACCAGAGAATTTCCAGATATTTCATGAACTCATAAAGGAGAATCATGGGCCAGCCCAACCCCACTTCCAAAGCAAAACAGACGGATATACATAAATATGTCTCAAGAATCAGTATCATGCTTGTTGTGAAGCTCAAATTCAAGAAGGAAGAATCTAAACACTTGAGAACCAAAAGAGAAAAAGAAACTATTCTCTAAGTTCCGTCCAACAGGACAACCTTGGTCCCCATCTGTTGGATCAAACTACCTCCAAAGTTGAACAAAAGAGGTAACCCAATGATGACTATTCTCATTACGGATAGGATTCTTAGATAGCAAATATCGAGGCAAAGAACTGAGACATAAGATCTTGAGTTTTCATTTAAACTACCAAGAGCTGACCCACTAGGTGGATCTGACTAAATAAGTTTGTCACCAACTAGCTAGCATCAAGAAGTAAAACACAGGTGATATAAAAATAGATGTTGACTAGCCAAAGTACAGATATTAATCAGGAGAAAAAGAAAAGGATATGAGAAATTTCATAGAAAATTGAATAAAAAGAATACAAACCATGATGATTTTGAACCCTTTATATGTTTAGGCAAATGGTAGTAATTTCACACTACGAACATCATTTTAACTATGAGATCATTGAGATGTTTGTCTTTAATGTGTTTATCTTTGTGTTTCAAACTTTTTTGTCACACTTGTCAATGTCATCTCCTTTTTCAACGGTTTCAGATGACGATTCATGTTAGCCGACCCCAAAAGATTTCGAGAATAAGGCTTACTTGTTGAAACAGACTTCATTTTAACAGATTTACCATGTCTAGCAGTTATTTAAACCTGTAAATATGATATATAACAAGTAACCAAGATGTGTTGCACGTGGTAGGTTGAATCTTACCTAGGTATAGTGCAAGGACAGAGAAGATCCCTTAAGTATAATCCAGACATATACAGGTACAGAGATACTCATCAGAGTTGAAAGAGAAAAGATATAAGCCTTACTCTTGCTCATAAAAGACAGCATATTCCATGAATATGAGAAGCACCAAAAAACTTTAGAAGATGGGGGAACTAAAATGCAGGAAAAACTGATGAAGACCTGATATGTTGATGATAATGCAAGGGCTACAAGTACTAACAAACTAATACTAGTGGATAATACAAGTAGCCAGTCACGGACTTAACTAGCCTTGAAAGGAGGAGGAGGGTGCTGAGCTTAGTCCTGCAGAGTGGTGAAGCTCGTGGTTAGTTTCTTTTCTAATGTCTAGGGTAAATTAATAGACTTTGTTAAGTCAAATAAACATGTGTTTTAGAATTCAGTTCTTAGGGATAGAATCCTAGTTTGGCACTGCAGCAAGTTCTGGCAGTCACTACTCCTACTATCTCTGCTTTAGTTGCTATGTTTCAGGAGGTAGCAGTTTCTATATAGCTTTTTTAATGGGCACGTTCCCTGTTTACAGTTAATGGGAATATATGCAGTTCTTCTTTGTTTCTCCACTTTTATGTTGCTTCCTCTTCCAAAGATCATCAACAAGGTGTCACAATGGAATATTCTCGCTCATAATCAGTCCCGAAAAAATGGTGGGCTCGTTAATTTCGAGAATGCAAGATGGAGAGCAATTTTGTTTTGAACTCGGATTAATTGCCCCAAGAGGGGGCCATGTGACTTCATGTTGAAAGTCCATAAAAGGGCCCAACAAGGATGTGTGTGACCTTGTCAAATAGTAACAAAAGATAGACTCACATGTGAGGTTGTCCCACTTTTAAGAAGAAAGAGAGGATGACTAACATATAAGTCCACTGGGATACACAACCTATTTCTAATTGGTTTTAGGATGGAACCCCTTAGACTTGTATGTGGTTTACAAAAACCAATACTTCCAATGCCAAATAACACCACCACTTTCCAAGAGCCCCTTTCATTTTGAGAAAGAACAAAAGCACCGCAGCTTTCCTTGTTTAAATTGAAAAAAAGTAATGAAACATGAACAGACACTTTATATTCGAGTGAAATACACTAAACCACCAACAAAAAGAGCATATTAAGTCAATCCTTTGGAACTTCCATGGCAATTTGAGTTAGCAATTGGTACTCAATCAAGTTGGCAGGTACTTAACCCTTAATTCCAATGTTTAAGGGGGAAATCACCATTCATGGGGTCTTATGATGAAGACTTTGTTGAGTCCAAGAGTTATGGCCCTTATAGGACATGATAGATCAAATTTATGCAGAAGCAAAACTTACAACTGATGATTGTCTGAAAATCGAAAGGGAGAAGCAAAGGCTCTTTTTTTCCTCCAATCAACATAAGATGATGAGATTTCCCCTAGCTTGCATGTGCATCCAAGCAAGCATGTAAAATTTTGTGGCAAAATATAATCTGGTGATTATAAGGTAATTACTGTTGTATTAGAGATTCTCTTCTCTCAATCTGAAATTTTTTGTAAATCATGATAATTTATGGTTGACTATTTGGTAGACATTAAATCTTAATCACCAAAAACAGAGGAATACGAGGTAAGGGTGATATGTTGTATAATAGATTAGCGTAATGTACATACAACTCTCCTTATTCGAGAGGAAGGAAACTCTCCAAAAGAGTATGAACTCAGCAATAATAATCTGATACCCCTCTACATTCACACCCCCCCCCCCTCCCTCCCCCCCCCCCTCTATTTACATTCCTAGCAAAAGCCTAACAGAATCTTCCACATACTCAGTGTTCTAACAAACTTAATTAAAGACTCCGCTACCCTTATGCAAATAATAGCTAGTAATTGATGGGACAATTGTGATACTCTTCACATCATTGGTTTTGCTTTTCCCTTCCTTCGTGCATAAGTGAACTTCATATGAGATTTACTATGATCTCTTGCACTGAGGGTGTTTGAGGAGTCTACATAGAGACTAGAAACACATTCTTACTACGATTTTGGACTACAAGGACTTATCAACTAGCTCATTTGATGAGTTGACGCGTTCTTTTGTTGTCGGTGAAGAGAGATTAGATAAGTCTAGCAAGAAAGTGAAAAGAAGGCTTTTCAGTGAAGAGGTAGCCTATAATAGGTAGTAGAATGGGAGGAAGAATGGCAAGAGGAAGGAGGTCCCTAGGAATATGACAAAGGAGATTTCCGTGGCCGTAGTTATGGACAAGGTAGAGGACAATCTTATGACTGGCGAGATCGTAAATTTTTCATCGGTATATCTAGTTCAAAATGAAGTCAACAATTGAAAGTCAAAGGGCTTTGAATCAAAGGGAAATGTTGACTAAATGATTCATAGTGCCGAACTGGTAGGACCGTAGGAGCAAGTGAACACACTAATTCCTAGAATTTTATTTTGTTGAAATTTTACGTTCAAGTTACTGCACCATATTCTGAGATAGTATTTCTGTATACATTTTATTTGGAATGTATTATAGTAGTTTCATTTGCAAGCCTTATATCTCCCCCTTTAAGTTCATAAATATTTTACAACCACGGCTACTGGCCTATAGATTCTTCGATATATTTTAGCTGTAAAGAGATTCATCAACAAACAAACAAAAAGCTCCTCTCTTCCTTTGATTACTTTCCAAGAATTTGATCAAAGTCTAAGGGGGGAAATCAGCTTGTGTATCGAGTGCCCCAGATCACTCACGACAAGAAAGTTAGGCAACAAATTTAGGGGCATTTAGTTGAAAAAGGGGAAAGGGAAAGGAATCAAGTAAGGGTTAGGGGGAGGAAAGGAATCCAAAACCCTCAAATTAAAGCATGTGTTTGGGAGGAAAAACAAAGGAAAGGTTTAACTTTAACTTCCCCTTCCTTGGCAGTTGGCAGCCACACCTTCATCTCTCCTCCCAACTTACCCTCTCTCACCAAAGGGATCACC
Source organism: Patellifolia procumbens (assembly GCA_947645195.1). Lineage (NCBI taxonomy): Eukaryota > Viridiplantae > Streptophyta > Magnoliopsida > Caryophyllales > Amaranthaceae > Patellifolia > Patellifolia procumbens. Next base: position 1,073,494 of record CANSGD010000290.1, read on the forward strand.
GGCGACCGTACTCCAACACCACTAGTGTCCCCTATTCCTCTCTCTCTGTCTTGGGTGGCTCTTCTCCTCCTTCATGAATCTCTATTTGCATTATTAGAGGGTGGTTATTGGTGAGCTGATGGTTTTTTGTTTTCGGGTTAGTAGACATTGTTTTCGGAGTGGGGTAGGGTGGTTTTAGGGTTAGGGGGTAGGTTTCGGGTGGTGGTCAGGGAGTGTGTGGGTGGGATTTCTGAATTTGGGGTTTATTATTAGCGGTCTGGTGTGTGGGGGTGCTGGTGGATGGGTTACGTGGTGGTCGGGGTGGTTTTTTTTGGCTTGGGTGGTGGTTATTCGGGAGTCAGCGTTGTTTGTGGGGAGGCTGCAGCGGTTTAGGTGGCGGGACGGTGGTGGTAATGGCAGTAGAGAAGGAGTGGTGATGGTAGGGCAGTGGTTGGATGGTGGTGGTGGGGCACTTGTGGTTGTGTAGTGGTCAAAATTGGTCAATGGTGATTGAAGTGTAGAGGAAAATGGAGGAATCCAAAACTTGGGGGGGGTTCAAATGGGGGTAACTAAAACTGAAAAATGGGTAAACAGAAAGGGAAAGGATAAAAATATCAACCAAACACCATGTAAGGGTAACGGAGGGTTTTGATTGCCTTTCCCTTTGTTAAAACCCCCTATCCAAACACCCCCTTATTGTAGTAGTTCTGGTTCTTGTCTTCTTATACTATTTAGCAATTGGGTTGTGTCAAAAACCATTTAGAAGTATATTATAGCAATGAAATTCCTAATATGCATCTAGCAACCAACAACAAATTTTTCCAGCTGGTTCTACATAGTTACATACTATTGTCCTATATGTAAATCCAACAAAAGAAGCAAATGAGAGGATAAATTTACAATTCTAGTCCCAAGATCATTCATATTGATCAAGTATTAGATCCTTGTCCTCCTCGCCTATCAACATAAAAGACCAATAGAGTACCATATCATACAAGCTTCATATTGCTGTATGTGGTGTTTGACTCCACATTCAAATCATTACAACCAAATGATTAAAATAATTGCAAAATAAGAGAGAGTGCAGAAATACAACTATGCAAGCCTCTTTTCTCTTCCTTACACGGTGCCTTGGTAGAATATTTTGTTCTTTGCTAACATAATCCTGCAGTCAATTTTATTTTCTGGATTGCCAAGCAAAATAAGACACACACTGCAGTATGTATTATTTTAGATACAATTCCAACCTTGATGTCTAACATATCTATAGACAGAGAAGCAGAAGATCATAGTCTCCCGAAACTAGCAGGAGATTTGCCAAAAGCACATACTCACATTTACAGAATTGGCATACAATAGGTAGTATGTTATGGGCCTAAATTCATAGGATAAAAAGGTGAAATTGGATTTACACTTCAAGTTTTACAACTTAGAATTTTGACAGATCCATATCCCTAAACTTAAGTGAGAAGTGTGAACTAAGAATTTTCAAATCAAATGCTTCAGTTAATCCCACGTATTGGAGTCATAAACTTCAGGCCTCTCCCTTTTCCTAAACAAGGTCCCTTGGGAGGCAATCTTGTTACGGCTAGTACAAAACCCAGTCCAAATACAGTTTATGGGCTACCCTGCTGACTACACTAACTATTGCAGAACTGTTAGGTAATATGAATTGCAAGTGGTGAACAGAGAGGCAAGAACGCCATCTTGATACTGTAGAAGTCCTAAGTCAAAGACCATAGATACAGATCACTTTTATATGCCTTGTGCCATTCAGTTCATGTATGACATACGTTTTGGGCAGGTGATAGCAAGATCTGCTCCAGGTTTACGTATTAAGGTCCAACCGGCTTGCAGCGAAAAATTACTCATGTCAATGATAACATGATCCTGATATCTGGAATACAACCTGATATCACTGATTTTTTTCACATTGGCATTAAATTAAAAATTGTCACTTGATATAAGCCAAAGCAATCGAGAGTCAAGCATGATCAAGTTGGATTCTTTCAATGAAGGTGGCTTCTCTTAGCTAAGTACTTTATTCCAAGAGCTCTATGCTAACTGACTATATGATACTATTTGATATGTGCTGCTCCCATTTTTGTATGGAACCCATTATAGTACTAGTACTTATTAGTTTTACCCCAAAATAAAACTCCACAGCCTCTTTCAATCGAGCTATATCAGAACTTTCAAAGTTGAGACATCAAAAAGAAAAACATGCAAAATGAGACCTCAATCGACACTACCGAAACCTATCAAATTCCCGAGTATCAACATCTTCCCCTCCATATTGTTCTCTAGCAATTTACAACATGCTTCCTCAACATAATTCACCGATCCGCCAAGTTTGCTTCTGTAATAAACATGGTGATAATAAACACTACCAAGCACATAGTTTCATCGCAATATTGCTGAAGCAGCAGCGGGGTTATACCTGAATTTTAGCTCCTCTATACATTATCACTCCAGGAATGCAAGTCAATGTAGTAAATTCATAAGAAGCAACCTGGTCCACAGAAAATATACGAGGATTAAAAGAGCTTCCACCAAGATCATCAAATAGCTTAATAACGAGAATCAGCATAGGAAACTAAAATATTCTAGAAATCACATTAATCCTTCCAGATAATCATAACAAAAAAGTCAGAGACGAGAACGAATTATAGATGCCACAGGAAGGATGGGCATTAGAAGGCTTGACTATTACAATCCTCAAGTGACAAAAACAATCAACAGCGACATAATTAAAAAAAAGAAAAAAGACTGGTTGGTAAGTGTAAGCCTAGACATGAACAGGTTAGAATTTTTTCCTCCAAATGCTCAGACCTTGTAGAAGATTATAGTTACTCCGTTTTTTTAAGATGTTACACTTTCCATTTTAGTCAGTTCAAATTAGATGTTACACTTCTCTTTTTTCAATAATTTTTCTCTATCTCTCTCCAATCACATGGCCCCATTTAATTTCTGTCTCAAGTCTCAACCTCTCTCTTATCCAAAAATTGCCTAGGAGTCCATGAAAAAAAAAGCATAACCTCTAAAAAGACAGAAGTAAATAAAGAAGAGGAAAAAGCATAGACACTTGCTTGAACAATCAAAACCTCGGAAAATACCCAACAAACAAGGATCGACGAATAAAACCATCGAAAATTCCTACGTCCCTACAGACTGTCCAGAGCTCATTAAATATTCTGCAGTACGGAAAGTGCCAGACCCCCCCCCCCCAAAAAAAAAACTACAAAAAAAGAAGTTAGTTTGAGAGGTGGCACTAATAGGTTGGGTGTGAGCAAGACATAGATGTGGATTCATGTGCATGCAAGAGAGGGAGAGAATGGGGGGCAGAGAAAGAACATAAGAAAACAAATCCATAACTTCTAGTGCCAGCATCTTGTACACATGGGAACACAAAGATGGATGTCAAACCTCAGAGAAAGTCCCAGTCAACTTATTAAGCAGTGTTGATTTCCCAACAGATGGGAACCCAACCAGCCCGACTCGTGCATCTCCACTTTTTGTGACATCAAAACCTTCACCAGCGGCCCCACCTCCTTTTGCTGTAGGCGTCAAAAGGTCCCTTCGCAGCTTTGCAAGTTTAGCCTGACAAATTCAAAATGAATAAGAGGAAGTAATTGTAAAAGACGAGAGGATTACAAATTCTCATACCAGAAACGGTAGTGTACAAGAAACATAAGTGGCAAAAATTACAGTGATGAGAAATTGCTACTTCAGCACATCGGCGAACGATTCTTTTTTTACAATAACATACAATTGCCAACAAATGTTTCATATTGAGTTCCTAGAATTTGTACATAGAATCAAATGTTGCATATGTGAATCGGGTTATCAACTTTTTCCATTAGCTTTATAATAATTGTACATATGTATACAAAGTTTATCACCAGAGATACAATGTTCTTCAACATGCTGAACCACATAGCCCTCTTACATTGATAAACCAGGGCAATTATAGATTTAACTTTCAAAACAATTAGATTAGTACTATGACGGACAACTGTGAAGATGAAGAATTGTAAATTCATTTAGCGAATACTTTATTTTTATTTTTATTTTGAAAAATTGACAAGATAAAGTTCAGGGTATCTTCCCATTTTAATTATACACTTGATTCAATTTTAAGTAATCTCAAACTCAATAGTTGCCTTCCCCAATTGGTCCCAGAATTCTGAAATTTAAGCAGCAAACCTCAACCGATGGTTCGAAAATGCGGTTTAGGTTTCGGAAACGAGAACGTTCGCAGTTACGAGGTAACAAAACGGATACGCTGGTCGCGGACCGCGTTGCGGTTGTCGCGGCGAGAATTTAGTTTTAGACTTTTTTTTTGGTCTTTTTGCTTCAATTAATCTTATATCTTAGTGGAGTTATATAGGGTTAACTAGGGCGGTGGTGCCTCTTCTCTTTCTTTTCTCGTCTTTGAGTCATTTTTGGAGGTAGATCGATGCTATTGTATAAGTAAAGATAAGAAATCTCTACAAAGATTTGCAAAAAACTTGCAAAGTGACGTTTTGTAGCGGAAAAAGCGGGCGAACCCTTGTTGTCACGGGTGATACGGCCGAAACGACCAAAACATCGGGCTTTTTAAATCCACCTTGTTGAACCACTCGAGTTCAGTTTGCCAATAGTTGAACACCGTTCCAACTCGGCCGAACCGTTCCGATACGGTCGTATTTTTACAACATGCCTCCACCCCTTTTTAATCCCTCCGTCTCCTCTTGTAATTCCTCCCCCTCCTCTTGTAATTCCTCCCCCTCCTTTTTACTAGACCATTAACAGGCACCACTATTGACCCACCTTTGCTAGTAGCATGGTTCAAAATACGGTTTCGATTTCGGCAACGGGAATGATTGCAGTTTTAGAGTAACGGAACGAATACGTTGGTTGCCGACACATTAACAGGATAATTTTAGTATGAGGTTTTTTGGTCTTTTTGCTTTAATTACTCTTAGATCTTAGTGGAGTTATACAAAGTTTAGTGGTGCGGTGGTCCCTCTTTCTCTTTCTTTTTCTCTTGGCTTTGAGCCATTATTGGCAGCAGACCGCACCTACTATAAAAGTGAAGATAAGAAATCTTTTTAAAATTTGCAAAAAACTTGGAAAGTGACTTGTTTTTGCAATGTAAAATACGGGCGAACACTTATTGTCATGGGTGATTAGGCCGGAACGGCCAAAATATCGGGCTTTTTGAATCCACCTTGTTGAACCGGTCGAGTTAAGTTCGCAAAAGTTAAAAACCGATCCAACTGCGGTGAACCGTACAGATAAGGACGTATTTTTGCACCATGGCTAGTAGCCCTCCCCCAACCTACTCAACACACCAAGATCAGTTGTCTACACACCCTCCCTTACCAAAGTATCCAGAATTACAACCCATGCCACCACCAGGCTTCATGACCCAACTAAAGGGGTGTCTCTCCCGCCTCTCTTCTTGACACCATTGTTCAATGGTTGATTAGTGTGACTTCTCCTAATTCCTAACATTAAAAGCTTCGGTATTTGCGAGGCAATAAATGAGTATTAGCTTCCTTCCCCCATTTCAAGCAAAATGTAATAAAGACCGACAAGAAGAGCTTTTCTTTTGTAATTTATACCCCCCCCCCCTTTACACGAAAACATTTTAATTCAAATACAAGAGGGGAGGGAGTTGGCTAAAAGAGATGGGAGGCCACCAAAGGTAGGAGGAGAAGAGGGCAGGGGAATTTAATGTGGCTCTAGTGGGGTTTTCTAGCAGAAGAGGAAGACAATAAGGAAGAGGGAAATATTTTAAAGGAACATATACCACCAACCAATCTGAACATGCCACATGGTCCTTTTACCATGGCTAACATTCACCAGGGACTAATGTGGGAAGCCAACTACTAAACTTTGATGATTTAGAAATAAAACAAACTTAGGATTGATATGGGAAGACACCCCCAAACATATTTTATCGTGTTAAATTTTCCTAATGGTTTTAGTTTAGATATTTTTCTAAGATGAAGGATTTTAAATATGGTTTTTCATTGATATGGAGAAGGCGTATGATTAAAAAAAACAGTAGGTACTTGCATGGGCTTAAAAGGGATTCCAAGGAAATGTATTGACATTACTGTGGACATGTATGGAAGAGTTATATCACAATGCTGAAAAGAAACAAGAGTTTCCTATTATAATATTTTACATCAAGGTTCTGCACTTGGCCCTTTGTTTTGCTGCACTTATGGAGTCATGGACAAATTGGCCGAGGTAATTGAAGACGATATACCAAGGTCATGATAATGTGCATATTGGTGAGACGAAAAAAGGTGTGGAAAGTAAGTTAGAAATTGTAGAGAAAAATTCAGAAATTCGAGTAGAAATAAGATGGATTTTTTTGGTTTAAATTTACCGGTTAGAACACTTAGAAGTAGGGGTGATTACCTTAATAATCTGGAAGATTGACCTAAGATAGTGGCTCAAATTTTGATTTAAATAAGATGAATATTTATATTGGCCGAACCTTGGAAGAAATGTGGAGTTCTTAATAAGAGATGTTTGGTGTCTCAAAAGGCAAAGGCACATTTACTTCCTATATGCCTCTTGCTATGCCTCAAGCAATATGGGAGGACATTAGCTTGGATTTCATTATTGGATTACCTAGAACTCAACGCCAAAAAGATTCAATTATGGTGGTCGTTGATAGGTTTTCCAATATGGCTCACTTTGTTGCATGTCACACTATTAATGTTGTTATTATTGCTAACTTGTAATCCACGGTCATTTGTAAGGCTGGCAAATAAGTCAGGTTGGGTAAGGTTCGTGTTCGGGTCAGCATTAAATGGGATAGAAAATCTTCAACCCAAACCTAACCCATTTATTAAACAGGTCAAAAAGTTCAACTCTAACCCAACCTATTTAATAAATAGGTCACCCACTTAACCCTTTTAACCCACTTATCTCCAATTACTTAATTTTTTTATAAATAATTAAAAATATATTTCACCATAAAATGAATATATTTTGATTTTTTTTCTAAAAGGATGATAATTATGATTCATCTTTAAACATTTTTATATTTATTTACCTATTTTAGTATTTTTTAAAATTAGTTTTTTGGATTACTTTATATAAATGGGTCAAATCAAATCAGTCTAACCCATTTAATTAACAGATCAAGTCGGGTCAACCCATTTAGATAATTAGGTCAAACTTTTCCAAAGGAGGGGAGGATGATAGACGTTATGATCTAAAACTCACATGGCAGCGTGCAAATTACAAGAGATCCTATATTCATCTAGGTAGTGTTTGGGAACCATGATTTCATTTCAAATTACGAAATTCAAATTTGGAATTCTAAATTATTCATTTCAAATCCAAATTCCTAGTTTGGCAAACCGGAATTTCAAAAACTAATATCGGAATTATAATGATGTTTGTGAAACATCGGAATTACAAATCCTGAATTTCAAGTGCTAAAACCTATGTTACTCAGAAGTGTCTACTCGGATACGAGTGTCCAAGTATCCGACTCGGCTATTTTGTAGGAAAAAGTCAAGTTTTCAGTTAAAAAAGAAGTATCCAAGTTTCGCATCTTGTCCGACACGACACGATACGACACTCGATTTTTAAGGCAAATGAGGGTGTCGAAGTAACATAGGCTAAAACTGTTTGGCAGGGAAATTGAATGGGAATTCCAAAAGTTAACGTTTCAATTAGTTGATGGATCAGACATTGTTAATTCCTCACACGTTTTCTCGACTCTTGAACACTATGTGGATCAAACATTTTCTAGTTCAAAACGGAGATTATAGATTCCTGACAATGCAAAATAAAATCAACTCACCAAAGATAGCTTACATCTTACTTGCCAAATAACTCTTACAACTAATATCTTACATCAAAAGTGACAACCTACTAGCAAAATAGTATCATACATCGAAATTGCAATCTACTAGCAAAATCAGTATCATATCAAAATGCAATTTACTAGAAAAAACAGTATTATAAATCAAAAATTCAATCTATTAGCTAAATAGAGTATCAAACATCAAAATTGCCAATCTAGTAGCAAAATTAGGTATGATACATCAAAATTGCCAATAATTAGTGACAAATACACAAATCTACCGCACAACACTAATTGAAGATCAAAATCAAGGTCAAAGCTAAAGGAAAGCTTAAACAACGCATAGAATTGAACGTTGTAACGAAAACAATCACCTAAATTTGCATTGATCAAAGCACGAGAGCAAAGCGAGTAAAGCAAGTGGTGGAAGTAGAGCAAGCCCGTTGATATTCCAGTGTAGAAATCGCAAACCCTAGAAATCACAATCGCAATCCACAGTCGGGAAACCATAGGAGGTGTTGAAGAGAGAGAGAACGTTGAATGTAATTTGGAAATGACGGGCTTTGGGTTGGAATTTCCAAATGATATATTTTGCGTTATTTGGAAGGTGGCTGCAATTGGCCCAATTCCAATTCCAAATTCCAGATTTTCCCAATCACTTCATTTGGCCCAATTCTATAATTTCAAATGAAATGCTCATTCCCAAACGGAGCACAAAGTCTTTTAATCCAAATGGTGAGTCCATTGTTAACTTAGTTAATTGAATCTTCTATGAAATTAACTAAGCGTACGTTCATTTCAACTTATTTTCAGTCCTTATAGGTTCAAATAAGTTCAAATGAATTTTAATAAGTTCTAATAAGTTCAAATAAGTTCAAATAGGCTCTAATAAGGTTTAATAAAATCGAATAAGGTCGAATAAGGTCCAATAAGTAATACTACCTCCGTCCCATATTAGTTGCAACAATAGCTTGTACACATAGTTTTAGGAAGTTAATAGAGTAGGGTGTAGGTTATATTAATTTATTGTAAAAGTTAATGTAATAGAAGGTGATGTGGTACTTTTAAGAAGTTGATAGAGTAGGAGAGTAGTATTTTAATATTTTTCACATAAATCAATGAATGAGTGGGGTATATTAGTTGGGTGATATATAATAAAATATTGGTGGGTCCATGCCTAAAATAGAAGTGTTGCAACTAATATGGACAACCATATATAGAAAGTGTTGCAACTAATATGGGACGGAGGGAGTAAGTTCAAATAAGTTGAAAAGAACGAACCGTAAGTATTTTCCCTTATTTCCTTATTTTGTCCGGATATTTTCATCCGTTTCATTGAGTTTGTAATTTCAATTCAGCGTTTTGAGATAGTTAGAGTGTCATTGATCCACTCCCATGTTCATGTGAAACGTCCAACAATTAGTTCCTACAAAGGTGGAGCATGTTCCACTTTGTTAGTCGTGCATACTAAGTATTGGACTTGGTCTCCAACTGTTTCCTACAATTATGCCGTGCTTCCTAGGTGGTTATTGAAGATGGAGCTATGCAATTGAATCCTTGAAGACTTGGTCACCAATACATGCCTATTTAGTATTTACTATGAGTTGGTTACAAGAAGTTGAGGAGAATGATATTAGTTTGATAAAGTTGGGGAGTTGGTTACTTGAAGTGAAAGATTATATTTTTTTCCCCTTTATCTTTCCCTTGAAGTGCATAATCAAATAACCACAAAAAACCATAGTGTTCTTCTCTGTTTCCAAAACTATAAATGTTCATCAATTGATGTAAAATCAATGCCACAGCAAAAGAATGACCCATTACTATTTGCTCAGCAGCTAACTTGATAGCCAACAATTACCTTAAGCAGTCCAAGGTGATGAGCAGTAGCTTTATTTTTCTGGGTCCTTGCCATCTGCATGACAGAAAATTTAAAACAAGATGAAAAACAGCAACTTATGAAACACCCACTAACAACAATACCATCACATCAAAAGTTAAGAAAGTCATATATATGGTAGCAAATAAAATCATCCTGAAAACGAATTATATCGAGGAGAACTAATCACAGTCAACTTCATCGACATCGTTTATAACTAGAAAATATGAAATTCCAGTTCTGTAACAAAGTTGGACTGATCGGATTAAGTGTATTAATTAATGAAAAAAACAAAAGAAACCAACAAAAAAGATGTACAAAAAGAGAGTAGATTAAACAGTGGATAAGACAATTAATTAAGAAGGGGAGCTAAAAAGTTGAAGGAGGGAGAAAAGTTGAACCTCATCTTCGATATCTTTAATTTTCTGCATCACAGTCGCCATTTTATTCGCTTAAGGGAGGTCTTGTAACAACAATACAAAGGTAATTAAAAAGATGAACTTCTTGTTGAGGGGCGAATAAATAAGAAGAAGAATTTAGAGAGCAAAAACACGGGGAGGAGTATGAAGAAGAGAGAGTTGTAGAAGAGAGCGAAAGTGGGAAAAGCTGAGAGAGGTCCCTGTGCAAAGAGAAAGAGCCAGACTAGTTTGAAGGTTCAGCAGGTCGGCCACCACATTAAATCGCACCAACGTCCCAGCCCAAAACTCCCACTTTTCTGAATTTTTTTTTCTTTTCGGGTAAAAACTAGTAGTAGCCCTATTAGGCCCCGTACTCCGTAGTATCCGGAGTTTTAATGTGGTCCAGTTTAGTAGCAGTAAAAATAATTAGTTTCTCCGTAATAAAATAAACGTAATAATTGTACTTTTTATATTATTTACAGTTTTGATTTTGACATTAATTTGTAAATTATATATATAGAAAAATAAAGTCATGTAAGGTCTCGTTGAATTCGCCTCTTTAGTTTTTTATGATCTATTGTTTATAGTTTTTACAAATACATAATTAGATATATTAATTTTTAAAGTTTTGTCTTGGCATGCGTGTCCAAGCAAATTGTTGCGTTATTTCGTTACGAAGGAAGTAGTACCTTTTGGTGTGGAAAAACGTCGTTACAAAACAATCATTTATAATAAAATTTTCGAAATTTATGAGTTAATCCTTGACTTCCCTTCATAACATTATATATTGTGGTGAAAGAAGTAATAATAGTGTGATTGAGGAATGGGTGTGATCTCTCTTCCATACTCTGTGGGTTCAGATCTTCACAATGTTAAATTTTTTTAATATATGAGGATGACATAGATTGCATGCTATTAGAGAGAGATTATGACACTTGGCGGATTGCAACTATTGCCTACATTTTTTAAAATATACTTATTTGCGTCGTTTACAAACTTATTTACCATGATACCGTCCATATAGCTCGGCATGACGTTCGTTTTTTCGCGAAAAAGGTATTAAATCGCTAATATTAGTGATAGGCCGTCGTCGAGCCTACCAAAAGTAAAAACCTAACTCGGTCTCTCTAACTAGGTAGAAAGGGCAAGTAAGGGTCGATCCCACAAGGACTAAGGAAAGCACCGAAAAGTAATGACTTAGATAAGCTAGGTCGAGTCTCTTTTTTTTGGAGTAAGATTTATGGGTGAAATAAGAAAAAGAAACGATATTAAAAGGGTCTTGGGAAAGGGTATCCACCAAATGATTCATTCATAAACAAAGAAATCAAAATGAGGGATCAACAATGGGAATCAATTGAGGGGAATAGTTCATCCAACGGTACTCTAACCACTCTTTCGAGCTAGTCAGATTGACTTAATATCCTACCAAAGACCTATTTTCATGGCTAAGGCATTCAACCAAGCATATCAATAAACATGATGAACAAAAACAAGCCCCTAGGCTAGGTAGTCCCTATTTTCATGGTCCTTCAAGCCTAAAAATTGATTTGAGGCAACCCCTTAATTTCATCTTTCAATCCTTCATTAAGAGTGCCCAAATTATGCTTTTATGATGGCCAATCATACAAACATACATGAAAGTTCCAAACCAATTAACCAAAACTAACCCATGTCAAAACCCCAATGTTCAATTTGAAGGTTTATGAGCTCATCAATGGCTTCAACCTTTTCCCAAGGAAGAACTACTCACACATTATGAAAAATTATAAAATAAAGACATTAACAACTAAATATCATGAAAACAAACACTAATCTAAGGTAGACAAGTAAATTAAAGATAAAATAGATGTAAATAAGTAAACAAAGCAATAAAATATAAGAAATAGTAAGAAATGCTCATTAATATTGCAAGGATGCTCAAAATCTTCAAGTTTCCTTCTTAGGATCTTCATATCCAAGCTCTATATTGAGTTTTTCTCACTTTTCTCTCTAAACTAATCTATGGAGGCTAATCCTCTTTTTGAAACCCTAACTAAGTTACCCCCACCCAATGGAGGCTAATCCTCTAAAAAAAAAGCCCCCCTCAAAAGTTTGGATTTCGTCCCTTTTGAGGGCTACAAAAATCATTCATTAAACGGGGCCTAAAAACCGCAAAACAGGAACTCCCAGCGGACTTGGAGCGCCCGCTCCAACCATAAGCGGAGCGCCTGCTCCCACTGGCCAGACAACCCAATTTCGAACGATCATATCTCTCTCGTCTTTTATCGGAATTAGGCTTATGACCAGTCATTGGAAAGCTCTCGAGACAAGCTTTCATCTCCAATTGGAATCACCTGAAAATGTTGAGTGAGTTGGGAGATATGTCCATTTGAAGTTGACTCTTGTGCACAAACACCTCCAAATGTGTTATTTTGCTTTGATTAAGTCTTTTATACTCGGTGTGTGGGATGTCAACCTTCAAGGTCGATCCTAAAACATCAAATACACAAGAATCAATATAAACCCTGTAAAGATAATCAAAATAGCTAATATTTACAAATGAGTTATAATTTACTCAATTATTTTAAAATAACCAAAATAAGCTAGAAAATATAAAAGGAGGAGGATAAAAGACTCTAAACAAGGGGGAAAATAGGGGGTTTAGAATGGTATAAATATCACTCACCAATTAGCTATATATCTAATATATAATTAATTAGACATATAAAAATCATTTTTTTAGTACTGACGTTCGTGTTTTTCACGCAAGTGTATAAGAAAAATATAGCCAAGTGGGGTCTTATTTGATTCATCTTAATGCATATTATCATAATATTTTTAATTATCAAATTTTAGAGATATTAGGTTCAAAGTATTACATTGGATAGTGTACAAAAAAAAACGTTGCGAGTATTGCGAAAAAGAGGAAGTATATAGATATAGATTTCTTTCCGAACTCCAAGCTTCTTTTAGATGATTTAAAACTCTACTTTTATATGCAGGTAAGGAACCGTTCTTTTCAACTTATTTTTCAGCACTTATTACAAAAAAATAAGTTCAAATAATTTTATATAAGATCTAATAAGGTTGAATAAAGTCGAATAAGGTCAAATAACGTCGTCGAATAACGTCTAATAAGGTATCTTCTAATAAGGGAAAATAAGGGAAAATAAGGTCGAATAAGGTCTAATAAAGCCAAATAAGGTCTATTAAGAACAAATAAGTTCATATAAGAAAAAATAAGTTGAAAAGAACGGAGTCTAAGTCTTCAAGTACATCGTATAAAAAAGTTTCAACTTATATCTTAGTGTGTAAAGCGTTAAAATTTTGAAATTTCAGATTTTACTTAGAAGTTACATATGGTTTATCCAAATTCTCATGGATAGATCATGTAACACAAGTTTTTCTAAGTATATACATATGGGAATAGATCATGTGAAAACATGGTCACTATGAAAACCAAATATGGGCCATTGGAGCTAGAGGTGGTAAATAAGTCATGTCTTGTCAAGTTCGGGTTGGGTACACATGTTGGCGGGTTATCCTAACCTAACCCGACCCATTTAATTAAATGTGTCAAGATCTTAAACCTAAACCAACATGTTAATTAAACGTGTCAAGTTCGGGTTGATTCGTTTATCATTTCTTCAAATATATTTGATGTTTTCAATTCACATATCTTTGGTTTGAAATTTATTAACTTTCATGTGGTAGTCTTTGTTAAACGAAGTCTTTGTTACTAGAAATAAACCTCTAATATGTATTTATAGTATCAGATGCACGCGATGCGTAAATGAAATTGGAAAGGAAAATTCGATAATTTACCCTCACAAAAATGGAGATCGTCGGAGATCTAACCATTGGATCTTCTTCAAATTTGGACGGAGTGTTCTTAACATCATGAACTGCACTTTGACTGGAGCGTTTTCGAATCTCATATCTATATTGCTGGGACTATTAGTCGGAACACCACTAATTGTTTTAGAGGACCCTAAAATTGTTTAAGAAGGAAGATACTTGTTCAATGTAGGAAATTAACGCAAGCGATTAGAAGTCTTATAAGAATTAATAACTTATTTGTATTACTTTGTTTAGAAGTTAGTTAGAATATATCAAGTTAGTTAGACAATAACTTGTATATATAGCTCCTCTCTCTAACAAACTCTAGCTTAGCTCATTTTTGTTTCATAAATGATTCTATAGATTTTAGTTTTCTCTTTGAATTCTCTTCTTATTTTCTTACAAACTCTATGAGTTTCTATATGGTATCAGAGCTTCATCTCAATTCTAAGATTAGGTTATTAATTCAATGGAATTTGTTAGCTGATAATGATTATCTGATATCATTTCAGCATTTCGATTTCCCTTAAGATTTTTTAGATCTTAGTTCCTCAGTTGCAAAATTTCTTCTCATTGCGAACTTTTTCATAGCAATTACGAAATCTTCTTGCAATCTGATTATTACCTTAGATCGAAAATAATTTTTTGATTCATCTTGTAGAAGCTTGATTTTCTTTAATGGAAGCTGAAAATCAATCTACTCCTATTTCTTCTAATCAAGAAATTTCTTCCAATGGAGGTAATTCTGATTATCTGAATCCTTATTTCATAGCTAACTCTGATAATCCTACTTCTTCCTTGGTTATAGCTCCATTTTTTAGACAAAATTTTGTTTGATGGAGTCGAAATGTAAAGAGAACTCTAGTAGCTAAGAACAAAGAAGGTTTTATTACTGGATTGATTCAAAAACCTGCTGTAATACTGCAGGATTTTGAGAAATGGAAGAGAGCTGATTTCATGGTGATGAGTTGGATTATGAGTTCAATGAGTAATGAATTAGCTGATGATTTTTCTTATTTGAATTCATCTTTGGAATTGTGGACTGAATTACAAGAAAGATTTGGACAATCTAATGGTCCATTGATATATCAGTTAAAGAAGGAACTGAGAATGTGAAACAGGAAAATTCATCAATTATCTCATATTACAGCAAGATTAAGAAGCTATGTATGTACTTGTGGTGCTCTTAGCTATTGTTCTTGCAATTTTCTCAAGAAACTAGCTGATTTAGATGCTGAAGATTAGTTGATGCAATTCATACTTGGACTCAATGGAGGTTCTGATACTACTATTAGCAACATTCTTACTATGGATCCTCTGCCTACTATGAATAGAGCCTTCTCAATTGCTCAACAGATTGAGAAACATAAGGAAATAAATAATATCTCTTCACATTCTCTTGAAAGCAATGCTTTGGCTGCTCAAAGCTTTGTTAAGAACAATTTTTCTCAGAATGCTTATACTAGAGTTAAGAAAGACTGGAAGAAAGAAAAGCTTGAGAAGAAATGTGATCATTGTAAAGGAAGGGGACATACTGTGGATCAATGCTTCAAATTGATCGGATATCCTGAGTGTGATATGATTGCTACTCCAAGAGTCTCAATCAATGAAATCCAAGTCAAGGAATTTAGGTTTAATTTGCCTAAATCCGAAAACAAGGAACAAAGTAACCAAATATGATAATTAAAACTAACACTCCTGAAAGTTTTAATTAACTCTTAATCTCCCTTAAACCACTCTTGGAATTAAGTAGATTAAACACTCAATAATAATCACTCCTGAAAATTACTAAATGGTCGAATATAATTGTGCAAAACAATTAAACAATTAAACGAAAGTTTTAACTCAAAATAATCTCTACCTTTATTAATGAAAACAGACGCCTATATATACTAGACTACTTCTAGTATCATTAGGAAACCAATAATCTATCTAGAAAGCATTTAAATCTTAATCCCTAGAATTTAGGAAAAGATAAAGATAAAAATAAAGAAGATAATCTAATAAGATATGATAGGGATTTCGTCCCTTTCTATCTTATTTACATGCCTATCTCTTCCTTATCTCTTAGCTAAATCAATTCTTATCAAAAAGGAATTACAACTCAACTAGGACTCCTAAATAGAACCGAAAATTAGTAGAAAATTCGGCCCTTTATTTTGCTGAAAATAAATGACTTAATTAAAATAACTAACTATGACCTTATTAACTAGAAAGCAATAAAGATAGGTTAGAGAAGGACTATGCATGATTGAATCCGCATCATTCCCTCCCTCTTAAAAGCATACTTGTCCTCAAGTTCCTTCCAAAGTACAAGGAACAAGATCACAAGCTCTCATGGATGCACAAATCCCTTTGCCAAACAATATTTGAAATGTATCATGATTCTCTCGATAGACCACCTTAAATGGACCTTCTTCAATGGCTTCATGCTTCCCCTTTAGATTGTTGAACACCTTTTGGGCATTCAAACTTAAAAACACATAATCACCAACCTTAAAGGGAGGTTTCTTTCTCAAACTCAATATGGCAGCACGCCTCTCCTTCTTGTTTTGATGTAGCATGTTGCTCAAGTCCTTTGAGACCTCTCGAATAGTTGAATCTCCTTTCTTCTTGGACATGATTTCTTTGGGAGTTAATGGTTGTAAGCGCACTCTCCTCGAACCCACAAAACTGAATAGACATTTGTGTTCCCTTCATGGATAACTTTCCTATCAAATTGCCATGGTCTTCCAAGCAAAAGGTGATAAGCACTCATGGGAAGTACATCACACCATAGCTCATCTTTATAGCTTCCAATAGAGAACAAAATCAAAGCTTGTTTAGTCACATATAGTCCAGTTTTTTTATCAAGCCAACTCAACTTATAGGGTAGTGGATGTTCCCTAGTAAGAAGATTTAACTTGTCTAACACATCACAAGAAACAGCGTTAGTGCAAGAACCACTATCAATAATTACATTACAAGTATTATCACCTACTTTGCAACGTGTATGAAATAAGTTCTCTCGTTGTTCTTAATTAGGAGGACAATCAACATGTAAAACTTTCCTCACAACACCAATCAGTTTTGAGTCATCCTCCGCAAAGGCATCCTCTTCTTCTTCCTCCACATTCTCTTCCTCGGCAATGAACTCATAAACCTCTTCTTCTTCAAGCATGGTGTAGTATTGTCTCAAACTAAGTGCTCGTTTGCTAGGACATTCGCTTGCTATGTGACCCTTACCTTGACATTAGAAGCACTTTCTCCTATTCTCGAACTCTTCTCTTGGAACAAAGACCTTCTGTTTTTCGATCCTCTTCTCTTCCTTAGGCGAAAATGGTGAAATTTTATCCCCTCCCCCAAGAAAAGATGAAGAACACTCATTGTTTTTCTTAGAGCCAAACTTGAAACCATAGTTAGGTTTCGATCTTCCCTTGTTTCTAGCCTCAAATTTCAAGGCTAACTTACAAACATCCTCAAAGGTGACATAGTGAGCCACTTCTACTTGATCCGCAATTTGCCTTGCCAAGCCTTTGATGTACCTTGCGATCTTCAAAGCCTCCTTTTCCTGCATATCACAAACTAGGCACAATCTATCAAATTCTCGTGTGTAGTCAGCCACACTAAGAGTCTCTTGCATCAAAGAGGTGAGCTTTAAGTATTGCTCTTGCTCATACTCTCTAGGAAGAAATTTGGCCCTCAATTTCTTCTTCAAACTAGTCCAAGTGTTCAGTTGTTCTTTTCCATCTCTCTTTCTTCGAGCTTTGAACCCTTTCAACCATAAAGATGCATACTTAGTCAGTTTCATGGTAGCAAGTTTGTATCTTTTTCGATCATCATACTCCTTATAGTCAAATATTCTCTCAATTTGCCTAACCCAATCAAGAAACACCTCTGGATCCGAATCTCCTGCAAATTCGGGTAGGTCTAGTTTCAACCCTCTATCATCATCAATGGGAAGTGGTTGATAACTTTGTTTTTCAGATTCCTCATCGGATTCCCCAGGCCACATATGATTTTGTTTTTTCATAACAATGGAAGTTAAAGCATTAACCTGTTTTTGGGCCTCATGTCTATAATCTTCAAAAGCATCCATCTTAAGACTAATATTATTAAGTAGTTTAAAATTTTCAGATGATTTCCCCATGATTTGTGACCAAAAAGTACTCTAAAACTGTCCAGAAAACCCAGAAAACTGATCCAACTTGGAAAATATACTGCAGTTGCTACACTTTGTTAAAAATTATGAAAATTTAACACAATAAAAATATGGATGCTAGGAAACATCTCCCATTGGAATCACTCAAAAATATGAATTATCTTATTCGCAGTTTAATTTTCAATTCAGTTGCACCAGATTCACACCAAATCTGCACGTTTCACAAAAACAGTCTCGAAACTATATCAAATGAACTCCAAATTCTACGAAATTTTAGTACAGTAAACTAGACTTGAGATAGACTAGTTTAGGCTCAAGAAACCCCTAAAAAGACGTTTTAAATTGGGAGAACGTGTTGAAACAAAACGTACCAGAAAATTGTTTTTACCCAGATGAACAGAACAGCCAAGAACCTTCCCTTACTCGTCAGGCTCTCATACCACTTGATATGATTGCTACTCCAAGAGTCTCAATCAATGAAATCCAAGTCAAGGAATTTAGTTCTAATTTGCCTAAATCCGAAAACAAAGAACAAAGTAACCGAATATGATAATTAAAACTAACACTCCTGAAAGTTTTAATTAACTCTTAATATCCCTTAAACCACTCCTGGAATTAAGTAGATTAAACAGTCAATAATAATCACTCCTGAAAATTACTAAATGGTCGAATATAATTGTGCAAAACAATTAAACTCTTAAACGAAAGTTTTAACTCAAAATAATCTCTACCTTTATTAATGAAAACAGGTGCCTATATATACTAGACTACTTCTAGTATCATAAGGAAACCAATAATCTATCTAGAAAGCATTTAAATCTTAATCCCTAGAATTTAGGAAAAGATAAAGATAAAAATAAAGAAGATAATCTAATAAGATATGATAGGGATTTCGACCCTTTCTATCTTATTTACATGCCTATCTCTTCCTTATCTCTTAGCTAAATCAATTCTTATCAAAAAGGAATTACAACTCAACTAGGACTCCTAAATAGAATCGAAAATTAGTAGAAAATTCGGCCCTTTATTTTGCTGAAAATAAATGACTTAATTAAAATAACTAACTATGACCTTATTAACTAGAAAGCAATAAAGATAGGTTAGAGAAGGACTATGCATGATTGAATCCGCATCAGAGTGGTATAATACAATCAAGGCTTCTAAGGGGTCTAGAACTCAATCTAATCCATCTCAGAGATTGGCTGCCAATGTGCATAGTAGCTCACATGTTGATGTTTCTGATTCTCCTTGTGATCTTATTCCTGAACCTGAGCTTGATCATAACATGCTTCACAATTTTTATCAAGACTCTATAAAAGCAAAGGAAAACAAGCTGCTGGTGGATCTTACTCTGGAGGATCTGGAGGTTCTATTTCTGGTGCAAATTCATATGTGAATTTTGAAGGTATTCAATCACATTATTTTCATTGTTCAATCTCTAACAATGCTAGTTCTGGAGTTTGGATTATTGATTCTGGAGCTGGTGATCACATGTCATATGCCATAAGTATCCTTAAAAATGTCAAAACCTTATATTCTCCTATTAAGGTTGTGTTACCTGATGGGACTCACAAACCTGATCATTTCACTGGAACAATTTTCTCACTGAGAGATTGATTCTTTATGATGTCTTATTGGTGAAGGATTTTAAACACAATTTGTTGTCTGTTGGCAAGCTGTTAGAACAGACTGGGATTAGAGTTACATTTACAAGAAATTCCTGTTTATTTCAGGACCTTTCTAGTAAAGCTGTGATTGCTTCTGATAAAAGAGAAGGTGGATTGTATACTCTTCTCTCTACTGCTACTACATGTTCTTTTGGCCCTACTCTTACAAGTAGAAATTGTAATAATGTTGATATAGCACAACCACTTCCAAATAAGACAACTACTAGTGTTCTTTCTAAACAAGACGCTAAGATTCCTCTAGCTCTTATACATGCTAGATTAGGACACCTCTCTCTGTACAAAATGAAGCATGTTGATGTTTGTAAATGTTAAGGTTTGACTGAATACAACTATGAAGTGTGTTTTTCTACCAAGCAACTTATAAGTTAATGTACGGCTGCTTGTTGTTTTGAACTTATTCATCTGGATTTGTGGGGTCCTTATAGATTAGCATCTCTAACTGGAGCTACTTCCTTTCTCAACTCTGTGGATGATCATAGCAGAGTTGCTTGGACTTATGTAATTCATAATAAGACCCAAGTACTTCAAGCTATTATGAATTTCTTCACTATGACAAAAACTCAATTTTCTGTTTCTATTAAAACAGTTAGAACTGACAATGGAACTGAGGTTATTAAACATGAATGTGCACAATTCTTTGATTCTAATTACATCAGAAAAGTGTAGCATATGTTCCTCAACAGAATGCAAGAGTAAATAGGAAACATAGACACTTGCTTGAAGTATCTAGAGCACTTAGATTTCATGTCATCTGCCTAAGTGCTTCTGGGGTGATTGTGTGTTGCCAGCTACTCATTTGATCAATCTTGTGCCTATGAAGGTTCTTAGTTGGAAAACTACATATGAGACATTGATGAAAAAGCAACCTAACTATCATAATCTTAGAGTGTTTGGTTCTTTGTGCTATGCTTATAACATGAACATTAAGAAAGACAAATTTGATTCTAGGAGTAGAAAATGTCTTTTTCTAGGATATCGATATGGTCAAAAGGCTTTTAAGCTATATGATCTTAAAACCAAACAATGTTTTATTTCTAGAGATGTTATCTTCTTTGAAACAATATTTCCATATAATTCTTCTTGTGTACAAAATCTTATTCCATCCCAAAATATTTCTCTTGTTGATTTTAGTTCTAAAAATGATACTATTTTCTCTTCATATAACCCTACTTCATCATTACCTTTCACTACACTACCTAACAATCAAATTTCTTATTCTACTCCATCAAATCATATCAATAATCCTCTTTCAACTGCTTCTTCTTCTTCTTTTCCTGACAACTCTCATATTCATATTTCTACTACATCTCCTATTATTACTAACCCCATTACTACTGAACAAAACCCAACTAGAATCTCTACTAGACCAGTTAAACCTTCTACTAAGCTTGCTGATTTTGTCAATACCTATGTCCCACATAAAAATCTCCCTACTACTTCTGAATCTGATTCTCTTTCTTTTGTTATTAACTCTTCTCAAGTTATTGAACCTCGATCCTATCATCAAGCTAAAAATGACTCTAATTGGGTCATAGCTATGCACAAAGAAATCCAAGCACTAGAAGCTAATGATACTTGGGAGTTAACCTATCTTCCTTCTGATAAAAGGTTTGTTGGTTCTAAATGGGTTTACAAAACAAAGTTACATGCTGATGAGAGTATTAAGAGATACAAAGCTAGGTTGGTTGCTATTGGATATCAACAAATTGAAGGGGAAGATGTAACACCCCGCCCAAATCGAACCCTTATTATTGGATATCAACAAATTGAAGGGGAAGATGTAACACCCCGCCCAAATCGAACCCTTATTATATTAATAAAACTCATTTGAGGGGAAATCAACGAGGGTTCGATTCGGATGGAGCGTTACCGCCGCACTCAACTCCTTGGAACTAAGTGCAAGGCTAAGTAACCAAAACATATTCATTCCAAACTAAATTAAAAATCCTTACAACCAAATTAAACTAGTTCGTTAATTACTAAATACTACGAGTTTCAGAGTTCCAGCGGAAGCAAAACATTAAACTAGGTGGATGACAACTTCTAGTTGACTTCTAGTTGATCTCTCATAATTTCCCTCGATCACCCACCTGCAAATAAACATTGAAAAGGACAAGAGAGACAAGCTCCCAAAAATCAGATAAACTGAGTAATTCCAACTTCATCCCGTAAAAATACTTAACTTCAAATAGTTGAAAGTAATATATAAGTCAAGTTGAAAAGCATAACATGTATGTACAATTAATAAGCACGTAAGTAACACTAACTTCACATTTCAATATTATCCAATTACTTAAATAGAAGGAAGATAACGCTAGTAAGCCGGGACTAGTCCCGTTATCCACTTACTATAAGAACAAACATGATATGTATGTGTATAGGCCGGGACTTGTCCCGTTATCCACCTATCACGATAACAACACGTGTGAGTATAGGCAGGGACTCGTCCCGTTATCCACCTACCTCAATAACAGAACGAGTGAGTATAGGCCGGGACTCGTCCCGTTATCCACCTACCTCAATAACAGAATATGTGTGTATAGGCCGGGACTTGTCCCGTTAACCACCTATCACAATAATGGTCAATCCAACGTCATAACTTTAATTCACACTAGTTCAACATCCCATTTTTAATTACAACCACACTTGATTCCATTTCAACAATCTATACATTAATTAGTTGTCATAAGTCTTACACATAGTCATGATTTCCGATTTTCCATTTATAATGTTTCCATATTAATAATGCCATAAGAATAATAGAGTAAATAACAACAACAACAATAACAACAACAACAACAATAATAAGAATAATAATAATAACTTCACTTATATGAATAATCGTTTAATAATAATATCTTTTAATAATAATAATAATAATAATAATAACAATAATAATACGTTGATAACAATAACCATAACTGTAACATCCCGTCTTTTACCAACTAAGCTTTAACTTAAATAAATGTAACAACGATCAAATCAATGGTAGCGGAAATACCACCGAGACGAGAATGTCACTCTATGGGGTGAAATTAAAACTAAAATAAACAACGAGTCCCATAATAGTAATCGAAACTCCAAATCATATATATATAAAGAGGAATGAGGTATCATACCCTCATCTCTAACTAAACAAGCCAAATCCATAACCATAACTATCCATAATCTCGAAACTTAACCAAATTCGAAATGTAAAACAAAAATCCAAAAGATCAACTCTAAATCTAACATTCAAACTAACAAAGGTAAACTACTTGAGACCAACTAGAAAACTAGTCCTAATCTCAGACTCATAATGCTCGTCCACTATGACTAGCACAACCTTCTTGCTTACACGGGTAAACGCACAACCCCGATCCATATTGTATCAACTCTAAACAGCATCGTCATCTGCAATATATATTAACAAAAATTCCACAATCAGTGGGGAGTAACTAGCAGTTCTCCCAGCCCAATTTAGGAAACAAATAGTAAACTTAAATGAAGTTAGAACAAACGTCAAAGACAAGACAACACAAATAGCAACAAAAGAAGGCAAAGTACACATTGCAACAAACGACAAACTTTAGCATAAAGTACTAAGAAGGATGCTTTAGATGTTTAAAATAAAGAATTTCTAAAGACCAACATCAAAGGGATCACAAAAACACCAACAATTTGAAAATAAACAATTTAACATAGAGAGAGCGAACGCTAGTGACCCGCAGCCCACCTCCTCAAGAAATGTCAGGTCGCAACCTCCAGAACGGCCTATGGGTTACGATCCCTACCGTCTGTGTCTAAGAATGGCCAAACTCCCGATGCGGGACAATACACGCAGTATCTCCCGACCTCTCGGACGACAACAAGTCCTAGGTATCTCCAATGCAGGGTAACACCCAACGTGATGTCCCCTGACCCCTCGGAGTGCATGTTCGTTACCTTCGGGACACCGTCCCTTAGGCTACTCAACTCAATTAAAAACCAAACTTCAAATTCAAAGACAAAATAATATACTTCAAATCATCAAAATCATCAAATTCATCAAATTCGTCAAATTCATCAAATTCGTCAAATTCATCAAATCATCAAATTCGTCAAAACGATTAGATCCATCAAAGTCATTAAAATCATCAAAGGTATCAAAAATCATTAAAACCATTAAAACCGTCAAAATCATTAAAAATCATTTAAATTATTAAAATCATTAAAATCATCACATCCTCAAAATTATCGAAGTTCACAAATCCCAAATTGATACGGTAAACTAATCAAAGTATACTACAAATACAACAAAAGGCATACAAAACATCAAAATGTCATCTGAGTTTGGGTACGAAGTAAATTATGATCAAGTCACAATACTCTCCATACATAACTCTTGGCGAAGTGATGCTAAGGGCAGTGTTATTCTCCCCCAAACATTACGACGTCGACAACTCAAACTTGGCATAAGAATTAATAAATGGTATCAAGTACTAAAATTATACTTTCAAACATGTCTTAGGATACTCCACAATACTACCAAAGTCATTTACGAAACACAGAATCATGCTGCAAGCTAACTATGCACAGAATGCACACAACAACAACTTTAAACAGACCTAACACTCAGCACAGATAATATTTTTAGAAAATTCAAATGGGACATTAAAATTTAGCTCGTTAGCTTTCCAACGACTGGTCACAAGCTCAATTCCAATAACAAACGAGTGAGATATGACCATTTGAAAACAGGCTGGCCAATCTGTTCGCGGACAACGAATTGGGTCACGGGCCGCGACCACACAGCTTCGCGGGTTTGTTTGACAAAACCTCAAGGCATTGAACATCATACAAAATCATCACAAGTCAAAACCAACCAATCACCATACAAAATGAATTGCTTAGCATCAAAAATCATAAGTTCCTCAAATTCCCAAATCATTCACATAAATCAAAATTTAAAGTTTCCATTCATTTACAATCAAGTCATTTCAACAACACAATAACAACGGCATAATAAGGAAACATTAGATATATGAATTCAAGTAAAAACTTAGCCTAACATAATTTTAATAAGAGTAGTACAAATACAATCTTCTAAGTTCATCCTAACATGATACTAAATTCTCTAACGATAATTCTAAAAACCTAAGGTTACTTCTCATTTCCTAACGTGATAGAAAAACGATAGTTACCTCGATCTTCGAGAGGAGTTCCGCAAAACATAATATAGTAGCCTAGAAAACGTGTGGATCATCAAAACCTTCTTCTCCCTTGAAGACTTCTCCTCCATTGAACAAAGTATTCCCCTTTTAAACGATTTTAGGGTCCTCTAAAACAGTCAGTGGTGTTCCGTCCACGATTTCTAGTGATATAAAGCTCGGATTAAAAATTCCTCCGGTCAAAGTGAAGGTATAGATGTTAAGAACATGCTGTCCAAATTTGAAGACGATCCAACGGTTAGATCTACGGAGATGTTCATTTTAGTGAGAGTGTGCAGGGGAAAAACGGGGAGACTTTCTCTCTTTCTTTTACTTTCCTTTTTGCTTGGTGAATGGCGTGTGAATGGGATGGGGAGGGGTTGATTTTTCTGAGTTTCTAACTCAGCATAAGGGGAAGTAATAAGGGTGAATTAATCTGGCACATAATGGCCATGATGAGGGTGGTTTATGAGGGTGAATGAAGGGGTATGACTTTTGATTATCATAAACGTTACAAAGGTGAGTAAGCTATCCAAGAAATCCCCTTAATGCAAAGACTAAAATTTGGACCCCCATAATACTAGGTATGGTGTAGCGTAAACAAGATCCACGATTATTTATATAAACGCTCATAACAAAAATATGCACTAAAACTTTTATCAATAAAAATTATTAATATTAACGTATATAAATATACACCTACTAAAACTTACACACATTTTATACTCCGCATACACGAGCACTACATTACCCTTTCAAACAACCGGCATGAGCATGAGTATTGAAAATATGCCAAAAAAAACACTACATTCTATTATACGATATAAAAATATATATATAAATATTCCCAAGATAAAAATGTAGGAGTAAATATAAGCTTTATGGAAATATAATAGTAAATATAATTTAGCATCGAATATATATATATAATTTAACGCTCAAAATTTAATCACACAACACTTAAATTTATAACTAACTACATTATAAAATTAATACTCATAATACATTATCCACCGAAATATTTTTCGCCTTCAAATATGACCATTTATTTAATAGAATATAATTTTATAAATGAAATTATATTTAGAGTTATAAATAACAATGTAAACCATATAAATTAATGCTCGAAATTTCTAGTGAAATTACGGGGTGTTACAATAACCATAACCATAACCATAACTCATCATTCATAATCCAAGATTCATGACCATAATCCTCAATTATAATTCACAATTAATAAATCCATAATCCATAATCCACAATCATAATCATAATTCATAATTGATAAATAATAATCCATATTCATAATCCATAATTATAATCCACTTTTAAAATCCATAGTCATACTTGATTCACATAGTCACGTAATTACTTCACATATTTACAAGATTAAATCATTTTATATCTTACGGAATCTACTTGTGGATGAACATTGGTAATTACGTAATCCATATTTTAATTCGCATAGTCATATAATTAAATCTTTTTATTTTACGGAATCTACTTATGGATGAACATTGGTAATTATCTCTTGAAGCGTGCTTGAAAACTAAATCACGAACGAATAAACACTCTTGGAAATCCTCGTCTACGCAGTCGGAGTCTATAATTAAACGAGATCTAAAATTAGTTACCTAAATAACCCCTTATAATTTTATAAATGAACAACTTGAATAATTTAAATAACTTAAAAGAAACTTATTATTTAAAGAAGTTTATAAATCGAAGTTTAAGTTTCTCAAATTTATTTATAAAAATCATTTTAAGTACTTAAACTTTATTTCAACTTTAATATTTATATAACTTAAACGTTTATAAATAATTTAAATAAACATAGAAAATAACCTTCAATATATTCATTAGTTTATTTTAGAAACTTAGAAATATTTTTAAGTTATGAAAATTTAATATAAACATTAATAGTAATAATAAACTTAAAATAAAAGTTTATTTTAATTAAACAAAACAACTAACAAAGAAGGATGAGTCATTTTAGATTGTTGGGCTAACTTAGAATTAAAAATCTGATTTGGGAGGGAGTAAGATTGGACTTTGGTCTATTTAAAATAAAAGGATTAGGCTTTGGGTTATTTGTTTAGTGGAAACAAAATAAGAGAAGAAGTAAAAGAATCAGTAGAAGAGGAAGGAAGAAGTGGAAAAACAGAGGAGAAGGGGCTGCCGGATTCCGGCGACCCTGGGCGGCGGTCGGCTAGGCTGGAGGTCAGCAGGGGGTGGCGTGGCTGCAAGGTGGCGTTTTTGTGGTGGCTGGGCTGCGTTGTGGCAGCAGCGAAAAGGGGGGAGGGGAGCTGCGTTGCTGCTGCACGGTGGCAGCCGCTGCTGCTGCGCGGTGGTGGCCGCTGCTGCCGTGCGGCGGCTGTTGGTGGTGGTTGTTTTTGTGGTTGTGTTTTAATGATAGTTTAAGCTTTAGTTTTGTTTTAATGGTGGTTAATAAAATCAGGAATTAAAGAGAAGGAGGAAGAAGAAGTGAAGCAAACCTTGAGTGATGTTTGCTTGAGTAATTGAGTGGGTTGAGTTGGGTATTTATAGAGGGGGAAAATCTGATTTGGGTTTGAATGGTCAAGCACCATTGATGAGGGAGAGGCATGGAGGTTGAAGAGAGGTTGCTTGTTTGACTCAATTGTGTAAGTGAATCAGATTTTTGAGTGGAAAAATCTTATTTCTTGCAAGTGGGTATGGGTTTGCTTGAGGTTTTGGAGAAACCATTAATGGTTGTGGGGTGAAGGAGGAAGGTGATGATGAGGGTGATAAGAGCTTTGAGTTGGGTGATAAGTGATAAGTGGTATAAGTGGTATGAGTAGTAATCAAGCTTTTAAAAAGTTGTACATCAAAATGTTTATACTAGTACATGAAATAACATTTTAATGAAATAAATAAAAGTAGTTGTTTAAAATAATTTTAATACTAGCTAATTAAATTAATAATGGAAATAATATTATATCAAAATAATTAGTGTGTTTAAAATAATTGGAAATAAAATCGTAATAAAAATCAATACTTTAATAAAACTCAAAATTTTTAATTAACACGTATTTTCGCTAATAGTATAATTTATAAAGTAATTAATATGTTTTAAAACTAATAATATAGTTTAAAAATTTTGGGGTATTACAGAAGATTCCACTCAAACTTTTTCACCGGTAGCAAAATTAGCTACTGTGAGGGTGCTTATTGCTCTTGCTGCTATTAATGATTGGCCTCTTTGCCAATTGGATGTTAATAATGCATTCCTATATGGATTTCTAGATGAAGAGGTGTATATGGTTCCTCCTGTAGGCTATTTGAAAGCTAAACCTGGTCAAGTGTGTAAACTGAAAAAATCACTTTATGGCCTTAAAGAGGCTTCGAGACGTGGAATAAAGAGCTTAGTAAGTTTCTCAAATCCTTGGGTTTTGTTCAATCAAAACAGGATTACTCATTATTCACTACAAAACAAAATGGGGAATTCTTGGGTTTATTGGTCTATGTTGATTATATGTTGCTTACGTGAACTTCTATAACTCAAATAAATGAGATCGAATCTTCTCTTCATCTAGCTTTCACTATTAAAGATCTGGGCAATCTACACTATTTTCTTGTTGTTGAGGTTACTAGGAATCAACAAGGAATTTTTTTTTCTCAGAAGAAATATATCAAAGATATTTTAGCTGATGCTGGTATGGAAGATTGTACTCCTGCTAGTGCTTCTCTATCTACAGGTTTGAAACTCTCTAATACAGATGGTGATCTTCTAACTGAGGCAAATATATACAGAAGGCTGATTGGTCGATTGTTGTATCTTGGTCTTACTAGACCAAATTTATCTTATTCAGTACAACATTTAAGTCAATATATCCATGCTCCTAGGGTACCTCATCTTAGAGCATCGTTGCATATACTGAAATATCTCAAAGGGGCCTTGGATCATGGTCTTTTCTACTCAACTTCCACCGATCTTAATTTCACTGCTTATAGTGATTCAGATTGGAGTGCTTGTCAAGATACTAGTTGATCTCTCAATGCTAATACTATGTTTTTGGGTTCTAACTTGGTTTCATGGAAGACAAAGAAACAACAAACTGTTAGCAAGAATTCCACTGAAGCAGAATATAAAAGTATGTCTGCAGCTACTAGTTAGATAGTTTGGCTTCGTGGATTATTAGAAGATTTGCAGGTTCAGATCTCACAGCCTATCACTCTCTTTTGTGATAACACTTCTGCTCAGCATCTTGCTCAGAACCCTATGTATCATGAAAAGACTAAACATCTTAGAAGAGATATGCACTACATTAGAGAACAAGTTGAAGCTAACTTCATTCATACTGCACATGTATCCAGTCAAGATCAACTTGCAGATATTCTCACAAAGGCTTTAGCTTCTTCTCAGCATCATACTCTCTGTGGCAAGCTTGGACTTATATCTCAAGTCAATCTTGAAGGGGGATATAAGAATTAATAACTTATTTGTATTACTTTGGTTAGAAGTTAGTTAGTTAGATATTAGCTTGTATATATATCTCCTCTCTCTAACAAACTCTAGCTTAGCTCATTTTTGTTTCATAAACTGATTTTAAAGATTTTAGTTTTCTCTCTGAATTCTCTTCTTATTTTCTTACAAACTCTATGAGTTTCTATAAGTCTTCAAGGGGGAATAAGGTAGTGACTTTATAGGATACTTTTCCTTATATTCTCTGCACTCCTCTCGAAGATCGAGATAACTAGTATTATTTTAGTACGTTAGGGAATAGATTGTGAACTTAGGTTGTTTAGAATCGCGTTAGAGAACTTAGAATCATGCTAGGTGGAACATAGATAAGTGTATGTGTATAGTTATTCTTAGCATCATGTTTAGGCTTGTTTTATATTCTAAATTTTGTATATTAACGTGTTCATGTGATCTAGTAAATTTTGTTAGAAGTTTTGGTTGTGAAAATTGGATTTGTAATGTTTGAATGAGTTTGATAATTTGGTTGAGTTATAAAATTGAAATTTCGTGGATTTTGATGTTGTCTACAAAGTCATACTTGCTTAATATTGATGATGGAAATTGTGGGATTTATTTGTGTGGATGATTTGGAAACTGAAGGATTTATAATTGTTATTTTCACATGCTAAATACTCCATTATGTATGGTTTTGAGTTGTTTGAGGCTTGTGACGAATTCGTTGTGTGTTTGTTGCCTTTGCATACGCAGTCGTTTGTGTCGAATTGTGTGCGATGGGCTGCTCGCAGGAAGCAAACTGTAGCTTGGTCGCGGCCCTTGACCTGGTCGCGGCCCGCGATAGACTTGGCAAGCCTGTTTTCAGATGGTCATATCTCACTCGTTTGTTATCGGAATTGAGCTTGTAACCAGCTGTTGGAAAGCTAACGAGCTAAATTTAATGTCCTATTGGAATTTTCTAAATTTTAAGTTAGGTCTATTTAAAGTTGTTGCTATGTGCGTTCTGTGCACTGTTAGCTTACAACATGATTCCATGTTTCTTAAATGACTTTGGTAGTATCGTGGAGTATCCTAAGGCATGTTTACTATTTAGAAGTATAATGTTAGTACTTGATGCCATTTACTAATTTTGATGAATATGCCAAGTTTGAGTTGTCGACGTTGTAATGCATGGGGGAGAATAACATTGTCCTTAGCATCAATTCGCCAAGAGTTATGTACGGAGAGTATTGTGACTTGATCATAATTTACTTCGTATCCAAACTTAGATGACGTTTTAATATTTTGTATGCCTTTTGATGTATTTGTAGTATACTTTGATTAGTTTACCGTATCAATTTGGAATTTGTGAACTTTGATGATTTTGAGGAATTCATGATTTTGATAATCTTTATGATTTTAAAGATTTTGATGATTTGGACGATTTATATGATTTTGATGAATTGATGAATTTGACGGTTTTGATGAGTTTGATGGTT
Source organism: Patellifolia procumbens (assembly GCA_947645195.1). Classification (NCBI taxonomy): domain Eukaryota; kingdom Viridiplantae; phylum Streptophyta; class Magnoliopsida; order Caryophyllales; family Amaranthaceae; genus Patellifolia; species Patellifolia procumbens. The sequence goes on from CANSGD010000290.1 coordinate 1,104,301, forward strand.
TGAAGTATATTGTTTTTGTCTTTGAACTTTGATGTTTGATTTTTAATTGAGTTGAGTAGCCTAAGGGATTGTGTCTTGAAGGTAACGAACAAGCACTCCGAGGGGTCAGGGGACATCACATTTGGTGTTACCCTGCATTGGAGATACCTAGGACTTGTTGTCGTCCGAGAGGTCGGAAGATACTGCGTGTATTTTCCTGCATCGGGAGTTTGACCATTCTTAGACACAGACGGTAGGGAACGTAACCCATAGGCCGTTCTAGAGGTTGCGATCTGACATTACCTGAGGAAGTGGGTTGCGGGTCACTAGCGTTCGCTCTCTCTACGTTAGATTGTTTATTTTCAAATTGATGGTGTTTTTGTGATCCCTTTGATGTTGGTATTTTGATTATTTTTTTTAAACTTTAAAGTAACCTTCTTAGTACTTTACTTTAAAGCATCTTATTCGTAAGCGACATACCTTGCCTTCTTTTGTTGCTATTTGTGTTGCCTTGTCTTTAACGTTTGTTCTAACTTCATTTAGGCTTACTATTTGTTTTCTAATTGGGCCGGGAAAACTGCTAGTTGCTCCCCACTGATTGTGGAATTTTGTTGAATATACATTACAGAGGACGATGCAGTTTAGAGTCATTACAATATGACTGGGATTGTGCGGTTTACCCGTGTGAGCAAGGAAGTTGTGCTAGTCATTGTGGACGAGCACTATGAGTCGAAAGTTAGGACTAGTTTTATAGTGGGCGTCAAGTAGCTTTACTACGTTATGTTGAGTTTGTTTTATCCTTTGGAAATTAGTTCTACCCCTTTTTAATTATGGATTTGGTTTTTGAGTTACTTTGGACGGTTATAAATTTTGGAACATTTTGGTTAGAGATGAGGGTATGGGACCTCATTTCTGTTTATATATAAGTTTGGAGTTTTTAACTACTATTTTGAGGTTGTTGTTTATTTATAGTTTTACTTTTACTCCTTAGAGTGACATTCCTGTCCCGGTGGTATTTTAGCTACCACCGGTTATTCTTTATTTCATTTATTTAAATCTCTTTTAATAATTTGTATTTGACGGGATGTTACACACTTGCACTTAAGGGTAGTCTTAGAAATCCAAGACTCACCTTAAGACTTTCCTTAGAAAAGAGGACCAATAGTGTGGTGCCACGTGTCAATATAATTTGATCAACTTTTGTTTAAAAGTCTGAAAGGCAATATGAAGGATAAAGATCAAAACTAGAATGAGACTTATGTGAGTCTGAAATATTAAAGAGTAGATAAAGTTAGTGGAAAGCTGATGTGGTAGAGTCTGAAATATGAGAAGGAGTCTTATCGATAAACTCACTCTTAGAATTAAAAACACGATTAAATGTTGTCTCGAAATTTAAGGTCATTACCATGTTATATACAATAGATTGAATAAAAATGATCTTCAAGTGTTAATCATAATTTGGCCGGTCAAACTATAGATTAGTAGGTTAATTAGTAAAAATGGCAGCAACTCACTAAGAGATTAGTGTTTCTAGGCAGTATTTGGCAAGAAACACAATATAAGACTATAATTAGCAAAACGAACTAATCAATAGGTTGTAATTCACAAATAATTCTAAGAAAAAGATAATCTTTTTAAAAGAGTTTGTTATTATACTTCATCCGTTCCTTAATATATGACACACTTTCCTTATTTGGAAATTTCACAGTAAGTGACACACTTTTTTAAATGAAAATTTTTAATAGATAAGATTACATAACTGCCCTTACTCAACCAAAATAAAACAATACCTAATTATTTAATTTAATTCATTACCCCAATTAACTTACCCAATTAAAACCTCCCCACCCCTTCTCTCTCCTCATACAACCTCAACCCCTATTACACGACCACCCACCCAACCACTAGCCCACCACCCCTCTTTCTGTCTATCGCTTCCCAATTTTCCCCCTCGATGCCTTTCCAGTTCTCCGACTGTAACACCCCGACAATTCTCTATTTTACAAACATATATTTTCTAACTAAACAAAGAGAATTATCAAAGTATTATCGCCCGTGTGAAAACGTATCGGCATACTCAGAATTTTGCATTGGATCACATTAAATAAAACTTGGGAAATTCCCAATGGTGGCCCTTAGGTCTAAGGAATTCCCAGTGGCGGAAATTCCAATAAAACTTTCCCGTTGGTAGCCCTACTTTACAAATTATTCCCAAACATAACCTTAATGAAGAATATTCCGTTAATAATAAAGCATATTCCGTTAGTTAACAGTTAATACGGTCACTCGCAAATAAAACGAGGCATTTTGGGTCAATTTTTTGCCAATTTCGACCTCAAAATCAACTCTTAAGGGCTAAAACTTACCCACTAAAATCATCCCTTAAGGGCAAAAAATGACCCAAAATACCTCGTTTTACGTGCGAGTAACTACTTTAACTATTAACTAATATAATATGTTTTATTATTAATGAAATATTCTTCACTAAGGTTATGTTTGGGAATAATTTGTAAAGCAGGGTTACTAGCGGGAAAGTTTTTTTGAAAGTTACACCACTGAGAATTCTTAAAACTTAAGGGCCACCATTGGGAATTTCCCATAAAACTTTATTAAAATACTTAAACCATAGTCTCCGTCAAACCATTATCCAAACTTCAAACATAGTTTAAAACCAACTTAAACAATTCAAAATAACCAATCCATAAAGTAACTTAGAAATGAAGACATAAATAAAATAAGCAACAAGAAAGATAAAGTAATCTCTTATCAACATCTTCCAATTTCCCAATGAGTATGGATGCATCATCTTCAAACCTGTAGGCAAATACTCAATTAATGGACTGCTCGCCAATTATGGGTCATAAACAAGTTCAGCAGGCATAACCATGGTCGACATACAAAGGGCACGTAATCAACAAAGCTGAGTACATACATCACAACATAAACCACATAAACCTAGCATGATACTATTAAACATAAAAACATGATTTACAATAATAATATAATATATTCATGAAAAAAAACTTGACATCACAAGACTACAAGAATAATTCATTAATAAATTGAATAGTCAATGGATCGAGTTGTCCAACCAAACCTTGTCTTGAATTTAGAAGACGAATTACGGGCACGACTACGTAATCCCCATGAGCAACAATATCGAGGTACTAATTTAAAAGAAATAGGGCACAATGATCGATCCGGCCCCAAGAAAAGTCATGGGCTACCACCATGTACTCCCACTCATAATAGTCCAAAACTTCAGACGTGCACAAGTCTAAAGTTATTGCTTTCCACTTTCACTTTAAGTATTAATATTTTATTCAATGTTGGACTCTAACAAATTAAAGACAACCAAAAAATAACATGGATACAAGTTTTTATATTAGGATTAAACATCGTGATCAAACAAATTCAGTTGACCAAGAATTAATCCTCAATTTATTTGTTGACTAAAATCAACAATCGAAATGTCCGAAGACAAAGGTACAACTTACCCTACAAAGCCCTCGATCTTTGCAAAATAATAAAATAATAACAATGACACCAATTCCAACTTACCCACAAAGTCCTCGGCTTTTGAGAAGTAATAAAATAGTTATAATATTCATAAGGGAAACAACATAATATTACGTTATCCAATAATAAACATATTTATTAATCACTGTACGAATTTATAAATAAATAAACTTCCTTTCCAAACATGCTTGAACCAAAACATCAATTCTACAACACGTAATTATATATCTCAATGCCGCGTATGAACCACAAAAAGGTTCCCTATACATGATACTATACAAAATCCTAACCTTAGGACATCCGATCTTGGAGTTAGGCCAAAAATACGATTTGGGCCACCACGAACAAAGAACCGACACGAAAAATCAGACTTCAATATTTTCCGCTTCTGAGCGCTCGAACCCCTTTGAAATGGTAAAAAAAACATGTCAGACTTTGCAATCGCTCAAAAATGTCATCCGAGCTAGGAGTTAGGCCAAAAATACGATTTGGGCCCACATGTGCAAGGATCGACGCGAAAAATCGGACTTCAACATTCTCAGCTTCTGAGCGCTCAAACCCCTTATAAATGGTAAAAAAAACATGTCAATCTTTGGAATCGCTCAAAAATGTTATCCGAGCTAGGACTTAGGCGAAAAATACGATTTGGGCCTAGGGGTGCTTATCGAACGTGCCAGCTCGCGGATAGTTCGAACTCGGCTCAGTCAAAACTCGGTCAAAGCTCGATCCGTTACGGCTCGGCTCGGAACCTTAACGAGCGAGCCTGAGAAAAACTAGGCTCGGCTCGAAAAGCTCGTGAACAGTTCGATAAGAAATAAAAACATTATTTTTTATAAAATATATATATATATAATTCTTACACTCACTCACGTTAATATTGGGCTGGTGAAACATAATTTTTTTTGGGCTTTTGAAAGACATTCTCATTGCCCACTAGCCACTAATCCCACTATTATCAATTTATCACTCAACCATGACCCACCCTCTAAAGTCTAAACCCTCTTTCTACTCCCATCCGCTACATGCCTACATTCTGTTCTTTTTTTTCATTCTCTTTCTTCATTCCTTCAACACTTCAGTACGGCAGCCATATCGGAAAAGGGAGTCGAGAATTCAACACTTCATTACTTCACCATGAGCAGCAGACCTGAAGGTAAGAATTTTTTTTTTTATATTTAATTTTTTTAATTTGGGAATTTGGAATTGTAATAATGTTTTAGCCAAATGCATTTGGTCCAAATTTTTATTTGAATGTCCCTCTACGGCTGCTATTTAGGATAATTAGCTAAGAATTCTGCAATTTTTGCTACTGTAAGCATGAGTGGGTCAACTAGGAGTGAAATGGTTTTTCTGATTTTGCAGAATTAGTGGACCCTGTTTGATGGTTAGTTATGGGAAGATCTTTATTGATGTTCTTAAACCATTTAATTGTATTTTTTGGGAATATATTGTTAAAGTTGCTTGTAGATTTAATAATGATGTGAAGCATATAGTTAGTTGTTGGCCTCTTTGAACCAGTGAAGGTTATGCAAACTGCCAGAACAAGAAACACAAAAGAGTCAAAGTTAGTTTGTTTAATAGTCCTATATTCCAACAAATTACTTAAATTGTAGTAATTAATTGGCTTGGTCTTTATTTTTCAAATTTTTGTATTTTTGCTTATAAATTATTTGTTCTATTGAAAACAGATACATGTAGTAGTTCACAACCTATGTCATCAACACCTCATGGTTCTTCTACTTCCCCACCTATAGTAGAAGAGTTTTTTTGTGAATGATGATGATAGAATGCCCCATATGAATATAGAGGAAGAAGAACTAGAAAGTCAGCTCCCACCTTCAAATGAGGCAGGGACTCAAGATGAGGAAGACACTCAAGATGATGAAGGTGAACAACCAAAGAAAAAGAGGGCAAAAGATCAACTATTTGGAAGGACTTGGAGGAACCAAAAGATATGAAAACAAAGTGTAAACATTGTCGAACTGTACTTAGTATATCAAAAACTGGTACTACTTCTCATCTTAAACGACATGTCGACAATTGTTTTCAGAAACAAATGGTTTTAGGGAAACAGAATACGATTAACCTTTTACCTTCACGTTTAAATCCCAATAATATGAGATTTGAAAGTGCTATTGTTAATGGAAGGTTTGATATGAATATAATGAGAGAAGGGGTGGCACAATTTATTGTGATGCATGAACATTCTTTTTCAATAGTTGAGCAAGAAGGGTTTAATTTAATGTTGAAAAGGGGAATTCCACAGTGGACTAGTGTCTCAAGACACACTATTAGAACTGATGCTTTTAAGGTTTATGAGGTGGAGAAAAAGAAATTGAAAGACTTGCTTAAAGGGGTAGAGAAAATTAGTCTCACAACTGATTTATGGCGTTCAAAACCTCAAAAGATTGAGTACATGGTTCTTACGTCACAATTTGTTGATACGAATTAGAAATTGCAAAAGCGAGTGATAAAATTTGCCAACCTCCCTCCTCCAAGAAAAGGCAGAAACATAGCCAACTGCATTTTCAAATGTCTAAAAGAATGGGACATTGAGAACAAAGTAAGTGTTCTACGTTATTTGTATACATGTATTTTGCCATATTTTTACCATATATATTGCCATACTTTGAACCTTAATTTTGCCATACTTTGAGCATATGTATTTTACGGTACTATGAGCATATATTCTACCATACTTTGAACATGAAATTTTCCATTTTTTGTGCATCTAAACTGCCATACTTTGAGCATTATTCTGCCTTAGTTTAAACTTATATTCTGCCATAGTTTAAAATTATTTTTGCCATAGTTTGTACATATAATCTGCCATGTTTCAGACATGTATTTTGCCATATTTTGAACATGTTTGCTGCCATATTCTAGGTGTTTACAGTTTCTGTGGATAATGCCACCACAAATGATGCTTGCATAGCCATTATGAAGGAGACATTCTCTCTAACTAAGAGGTTGATGTGTTGAGGAATACTATTTCATGTCCGGTGTTGTGCACACATCTTGAACATCATGGTTCAACATGGCTTGAAACAAGTAAATACAATTGTTAAAAATATGCACGACACTATAGATTATCTCGATGGAAATGAACACCGATTAAAGAAGTTTGCCGAGCTTGTACAACAATTCAACTTAAAAGAGAGGAGATTGGTTCTTGAATGCAAGACAAGGTGGAACTTAACGTATGATATGTTAGTTTGTGTTCTCAAGTTCAAAGAGGTATTCCCTAGACTTGCTTTAGAAGATCGTGATTATACTTTTTGTCCAAGTGTTGAAGATTGGGGAAAAATCGAGAAATTAGTTGATATTTTGGAAATATTTTATGATGCTACTATGATTATATCTGGATCTGAGTACCCAACTTCAAATTTATTTATTGGTGAGGTTGTAAGAATAAAAAAGATGTTGGACAATAAGAGTGCGTCTAGTGATGTGTTTGTTAGAGCAATGGTTAAGAATATGAAAGAAAAATTTGATAAGTATTGGGGTGAGTTTAATTTGTTGATGTCTTTAGCTGTCATTTTGGACCCTCAAATTAAAATGCGTAGTCTTGAAATAGTTTTTCCTAAAATGTATTGTCCTGAGATTTCTAGAGAAAATATTCATAGAGTTAAAGCTACTTTATGTGAGCTTTATGTTGAGTATGTTGTTATGTATGCACCTTCAACTACTCGTCAATGTGGAAGTACAACTAGTACTAGTGGTGGTGTTAGTCTTGGGAAAAGGAAAACAGGATTGCATGAACTAATATAAGAAGCAAGGTTTGATCAAACTACCGCGTTTAGTAAGTCTGAAGTCGATGCATATCTTGAACATCGACTCTTTGAAACTAAATCTGAGGAACACGCTGCTTCCTTTGATATATTAGAATGGTGGAAAGACAGAGCTTGTGAGTATCCTATTTTATCTAGAGTTGCAGCTGACATTCTGGCAGTTCCCATTACTACCGTAGCGTTTGAGGCTACATTTAGTGCTGGCAGCCGAGTTATTGATCCATATAGATCTTTATTGACTCCAGAAACTGTGCAAATGTTAATTTGCACCGGAGATTGGTGGAGATCACTTCATGGGGTGAAGAGAAAAAATAAGGTATGCTATCTAAAGGGTATTATTTTTATTTACTATTTAATATACTCTCACATTATATATAACTTTTTCATGAATATTTTCAGGACAAAGAGGGAGAACCCAAAGAAATAATTATTCCGATAGACTAGTTATTCACTTGATGTTGTGGGCTTGCGGTGATGGATCACAGCATTAGAGACATGGAACGAAGACTTTTTTCTTCGTTTATGTTTTATTCGTTTGTTTGAACTTGTATTGTTTTTTGGTTTGAAACTTTGAACTTTAATATGGTTGTAATGTGATTTAGTTAGTGGTTTTTTTTTTTTTGTATTTCATAAACAAGTGTTGAACCTTGAAGCTTTCAAACTGTAAGGAAAGCTCATTTGTGAAGCTGTCCGTGATAGTTTTTATTATGTTTCGATTTGTGAAGCTGTTAAATAAAATAAACGAGCTCGAGCCGAGCCGATCCGAGCCGAGCTCGAGCCTTTCATTTCCTTATCGAACTCCCGCCGAGCTCGTGAAGATCAAGCTCGACGAGCTATCGAGCCGAGCTGAGCCCATGTAAAATATAAACGAGCCGAGCCGAGCTCATTAGGGCTCGGTCTCGGTTCGTGCGATAAGCACCCCTATTTCGGCCCCCACGAACAAAGAACCGAAGCGAAAAATAGGACTTCCAAATTTTTAGCTTCTGAGCGCTCGAACCACTTAGTAATGGTAAAAAAAACATGACAGGCTTTGGAATTGCTCAAAAATGTTATCCGATCTAGGAGTTAGGCCAAAAATACAATTTAGGCCCCCACAAGCAAAGAATCAACGCGAAAAATCGGATTTCAATAGTTTCAGCTTCTGAGCGCTCGAACCCCTTAGAAATGGCAAAAAAAAAACATGTCAGGCTTTGGAATCGTTCAAAAATGTTATATGAGCTAAGAGTTAGGCCAGAAATAAGATTTGGGCCCACATGTCAAGGATCTACGCGAAAAATCGGACCTCAAAAGTTTCAGCTTCTAAGCGCTCGAACCCATTAGAAATCGCTCAAAAATGTTATCCGAGATAGGAGTTAGGCCAAAAATACGATTTGGGCCACTACGAACAAAGAACCGACGCGAAAAATCGGACTTCAATATTTTCAGCTTATGAGCGCTCGAACCCCTTCGAAATGGTAAAAAACATGTCAGGCTTTTGAATCGCTAAAAATTGTTATCAGAGCTAAGAGTTAGGCCAAAAATACGATTAGGGCCCACATGTGCAAGGATCGACGCGAAAAATCGGACTTCAATATTTTTAGCTTCTGAGCGCTCGAACCCCTTACAAATGGTAAAATGAACAAGTCAGGCTTTGGAATCGTTCAAAATGTTATCCGACCTAGGAGTTAGGCCAAAAAAATAATTTGGGCCCCCACGAACTAAGAACCGACGCGAAAAATCAGACTACAATATTTTCAACTTTTGAGCTCACAAACCCCTTAAAAATGGTAAAAAAAAAAACATGTCAGGCTTTGGAGTCACTCAAAAATGTTATCCGAGTTAGGAGTTAGGCAAAAAATACGATTTGGGCCCCCACGAACAAAGAACCGACGCGAAAAATCAGTCTTCAAAATTTTCAGCTTCTAAGCTCTCGAACCCTTAGAAGTGGTAAAAAACATGTCAGGCTATGAAATCGCTAAAAAATGTTATCCGTGCTAGGAGTTAGGCCCAAGATACGATTTGGGCCCACATGTGCAAGGATTGACGCGAAAAATCGGACTTCAAAATTTTCAGCTTCTGAGCGCTTGAACCTCTTACAAAATGGTAAAAAACATGTTAGCCTTTGGAATCGCCCAAAAATGTTCCGAGCTAGGAGTTAAGCCAAAAATACGATTTGGGCCCCTAAGAACAAATAAACCGACGCGAAAAATCGGACTTCAAAATATTAAGCTTCTGAACGCTTGAACCCCTTAGACATGGTAAAAAAAAATGTCAGGCTTTGGAATCGCTTACAAATGTTATCCGAGCTAGGAGTTAGGCGAAAAATACGATTTAGGCCCCCACGAACAAAGAACCAACGTGAAAAATCGGACTTTAATACTTTCAGCTTCTGAGCGCTCGAACCCCTTAGAAATGGTAAAAAAAAAAAGATGTCAATCTTTGGAATCGCTCAAAAATGTTATCTGAGCTACGAGTTAGGCCAAAAATACGATTTTGGCCCCCAAGAACAAAGATCGACGTGAAACACCGGACTTGAAAATGTTCGCTTCTGAGCCTCGAACCCCTTAGAAATGGTAAAGAAATCATGTCGGGCTTTGGAATCGCTCAAAAATGTTATCCGAGATAGGAGTTAGGTCAAAAATACTATTTGGGATCACATGTGCAAGGATCGACGCGAAACATCGGATTCAATATTTTCCGCTTTTGAGCGCTTGAACCCCTTACAAATGGTAAAAAAACATGTCAGGCTTTGGAATCGCTCAAAAATGTTATCCGAGTTAGGAGTTAGGCCATAAACACAATTTGGGCCCCCACGAAAGAACCGACGCGAAAAATTGGTCTTCAAAATTTTCAGCTTCTAAGTGCTCGAACCTCTTAGAAATGGTAAAAAAAACATTTCATGCTTTGGAATCGCGCAAAAATGTTATCCGATCTAGGAGTTAGGCAAAAATACGATTTAGGCCCCCACGAATATATAACCGACGCGAAAAATCGGAATTCAAAATTTTCAGCTTCTGAGAGCTCGAACCCCTTAGAAATGGTAAATAAAAACATTTCAAACTTTGGAATCGCTCAAAAATGTTATCCTAGTTTGCAGTGAGGCCAAAAATACGATTTAGGCTCGCACGAACAAAGAACCAACACGAAAAGTCGGACTTTAAAATTTTCAGCCTCTGAGCTTCGAACCCCTTAGAAATGGTAAAGAAATCATGTCAGGCTTTGGAGTCGCTCAAAAATGTTATCCGAGTTAGGAGTTAGGCCAAAAATACGATTTGGGCCCCCGCGAACGAACCGACGCGAAAAAATTGGTCTTCAAAATTTTCAGCTTCTAAGCGGTCGAACCTCTTAGAAATGGTAAACAACATGTCAGGCTTTGAAAATGCTCAAAAATGTTATCCGAGCTAGGATTTAGGCAAAAAATACGATTTGGGCCCACATTTGCAAGGATCGACGCGAAAAATCAGACTTCGATATTCTCAGCTTCTGAGAGCTCGAACCCCTTAAAAATGGTAACAAAAACATGTCAGGCTTTGGAATCGCTCAAAAATGTTCAGAGCTGGGAGTTATGCCAAAAATACGATTTGGGCCGCCACAAACAAAAAACCATCGCCAAAAATCGGAGTTCAAAATTTTCTTCTTCCGAGCGCTCGAACCCCTTAGAAATGGTAAAAAAAATCATGTCAGGCTTTGGAATCGCTCAAAAATGTTATTCGAGATAGGAGTTAGGCAAAAAATACGATTTGGGACCCCACCAACAAAGAACCAACGCGAAAAATCAGATTTTAATACTTTCGAGCGCTCGAACCCCTTAGAAATGGTATAAAAAAACATGTCAATCTTTGGAATCGCTCAAAAATGTTATCCGATCTAGGAGTTAGGCCAAAAATACAATTTGGGCCTATATGTGCAAGGATCGACACGAAAAATCGGACTTCAAAATTTTCAGCTTCTGAGCTTCAAACCCCTTAGATATGGTAAAGAAATCATGGCAGGCTTTGGAATCGCTAAAAAATGTTATGCGAGATAGGAGTTAAGCCAAAAATACTAGTTGGGCCACCACGAACAAAGAACTGACACGAAAAATCAGACTTCATTATTTTCAGCTTTTGAGCTCACGACCACTTAAAAATGGTAAAAAAAACATGTAAAGCTTTGGAGTCGCTAAAAAATGTTATCCGAGTTTAGAGTTAGGCCAGTAATAGGATTTGGGCCCTCGAGAAAGAACTGACGCGAAAAATTGGTCTTCAAAATTTTCAGCTTTTAAGCACTCGAACCTCTTAGAAATGGTAAAAAAAAACAGGTCAGGCTTTGAAAATGCTCAAAAATGTTATCCGATCTAGGCCTTAGGCCAAAAATACGATTTGGGCCCACATGTGCAAGGTTCGACGCGAAACATCGGACTTCGATATTCTCAGCTTCTGAGGGCTCGAACCCCTTACAAATGGTTAAAAAACATGTCAGGCTTTGGAATCGCTCAAAGATGATCATAGCTGGGAGTTAGGCCAAAAATACATTTTGGGCCCCCACAAACAAAGAACCGACGCCAAAAATTGGACTTCAATATTTTCAGCTTCTGAGCTCACAAACCCGTTAAAAATGGTAAAAGGAACATGTCAGGGTTTGGAATCGGTCAAAAATGTTATCCGGGGTAGGAGTTAGGCCAAAAATACGATTTTAACCCCCACGAACCAAGAACCAACTCCAAAAACCGGACTTCAAAATTTTCAGAATCTGACCGCTCAAACCCCTTAGAAATGGTAATAAATCATGTGAGGCTTTGGAATCGCTCAAAATTGTTATCCGAGATAGGAGTTAGGCTAAAAATACGATTTGGGGCACCATGAACAAAGAACCGACACGAAAAATTGAACTTCAGTATTTCAGCTTTTGAGCGCTTGAACCCCTTAGAAATGGTAAAAAAAACATGTGAGGCTTTAGAATCGCTCAAAAATGTTAACCGAGCTAAGAGTTAGGCAAAATATACGATTTGGGCCCCCACGAACAAAGAACCAACGCGAAGTATCAGACTTCAATATTTTAAGCTTATGAGCTCATGAGCCCTTACCAATGGTAAAAAAAACATGTCAAGCTTGGCAATCGCTCAAAAAAGTTATCCGAGCTGGAGTTAGGCCAAAAATACGATTTAGCCCCACATATGAAAGGATCGACGCAAAAAATCAGACTTCAATATTTTTTCAGCTTCTGAGCGCTCGAACCCCTTGAAATTGGTAATAAACAACATGTCAGGCTTTGGAATCACTCAAAAATATTATCCGAGGTAGGCGTTAGGCCAAAAATACTGTTTAGGCCACCACAAACAAAGAACCAACTCGAAAAATCGGACTTCCAAATTTTCAGATTCTGAGCGCTCGAACCCATTAGAAATGGTAAAAAAATCATGTCAGGCTTTGGAATCGCTCAAAAATGTTATCTGAGATAGGAGTTAGGCCAAAAATACGATTAGGGGCCTCATGTGCAAGGATCGACGCGAAATATCGGACTTGAAAATTTTCAGCTTCTGAGCGCTCGATCCCCTTAGAAATGGTAAACAAATCATGTCAGGCTTTGGAATCGCTCAAAAATGTTATCCGAGATAGGAGTTAGGCTAAAAATACAATTTGGGCCACTACGAACAATGAACCGACGCGAAAAATCGGAATTCATAATTTTCAGCTTTTGAGCGCTCGAACCCCTTAGAAATGGTACAAAAACATGTGAGGCTTTGGAATCGCTCAAAATGTTAACCGAGCTAGCTGTAGGCCAAAATTACGATTTAGGCCCCCACGAACAAAGAACCAATGCGAAAAATCGGACTTAAAAAAGTTCTGCTTCTGAGCGCGAACCCCTTAGAAATGGTAAAAAAATTATGTCAGTCTTTGAAATCGCACAAAAATGTTCTCCGAGATAGGAGTTAGGCCAAAAATACGATTTGGGTCGCCACGAAAAAAGAAACGACGCGAAAAATCGGAATTCAAAATTTCAGCTTCTGAGCGCTCGAACCCCTTAGAAATGGTAAAAAATCATGTCAGGCTTTCGAATCGCTCAAATTTGTTATTCGAGTTAGGAGTTAGGCGAAAAATACGATTTAGCCCCCCACGAATAAAGAACCGACGCGAAAAATGGGAATTCAATATTTTCAGCCTCTGAGCGCTCGAACCCCTTAGAAATGGTTAAAAAACGTGTGAGGCATTGGAATCGCTCAAAAATGTTATCCGAGCTAAAAGTTAGGCGAAAAATACGATTTAGGCCCCCATGAACAAAGAACCAACACGAAAAATCGGAGTTCAAAATTTTCAGCTTCTGAGCACTCGAACCCCTTAGAAATGGTAAAAAAAATATGTCAGGCTTTAGAATCACTCAAAAATGTTATATGAGGTAGGAGTTAAGCGAAAAATACGATTTTGGCCCCCACGAAGAAAGAACCAACGCGAAAAATCGGACTTTATTACTTTCAGCTTCTGAGCGCTCGAACCCCTTAGAAATGGAAAAAAAAACATGTCAATATTAGGAATAGGTCAAAAATGTGATCCGAGTCAGGAGTTAGGCCAAAAATGCGAATTGGGCCCACATGTGCAAGGATCGACGTGAACAATCGGACTTCAAAAATTTCAGCTTCTGAGCTTCGAACCCCTTAGAATGGTAAAGAAATCATGTCAGGCTTTGGAATCGCTCAAAAATGTTATCCGAGATAGGAGTTAGGCCAAAAATACTAGTTGGGTCACCACGAAAAAGAACCGACGCGAAAAATCGAAATTCGATATTTTGAGCTTCTGAGCGCTCGAACCCCTTAAAAATGGTAAGAAAAAAAACATATCAGGCTTCGGAATCGCTAATAGATGTTATCTGAGCTAGGAGTTGGCCAAAAATACAATTTGGGTCCCCCACGAACAAATAACCGACGCGAAAAATGGGCCTTCAATATTTTCAGCTTCTGAGCGCTTGATCCCCTTACAAATGGTAAAAAAAACTTGTGAGGCTTTGGAATCACTCAAAAATGTTCCAAGCTAGGAGTTAGGCAGAAAATACGATTTGGGCCCCCACGAACAAAGAACCGACTCGAAAAATCGGACTTTAAAATTTTCCGCTTCTGAGCTCTCGAACTCCTTAGAAATGGTTAAAAAAATCATCTCAGGCTTTGTATCGCTAAAAAATGTTATCCGAGATAGGAGTTAAGCCAAAAATACGATTTGGGCCCCCACAAACAAATAACCAACGCAAAAAATCGGACTGCAATACTTTCAGCTTCTGAGCGCTCGAATCCCTTATAAATGGTAAAGAAATCAAGTCAGGCTTTAGCATCGCTCAAAAATGTTATCCGAGCTAAGAGTTAGGCCAAAAAATGATTTGGGCCCCCACGAACAAAGAACCAACGCGAAAAATTGAGCTTCAATATTTTCAGCTTCTGAGCTCATGAACCCCTTAAAAATGGTAAAAAAACATGTCAAGCTTTGGAATCGCTCAAAAAGGTTATCCGAGCTAGGAGTTAGACCAAAAATACGATTTAGGCCCACATGTGCAGGACCGACGCGAAAAATTGAACTTTAATATTTTCAGCTTCTGAGCGCTCAATCCCCTTACAAATTGTAAAAAAAACATGTCAGACTTTGGAGTCGATCATAAATGTTATCCGAGTTAGGAGTTAGGCCAAAATAAGAATTGGGCCCCCGCGAAAGAACCGACGCGAAAAATTAGTCTTCAAAATTTTCAGCTTCTAAGCGCACGAACCTCTAAGAAAAGGTAAAAAAACATGTCAGGCTTTGAAATCGCTCAAAAATTTTATCCGAGATAGGAGTTAGGCAAAAAATACGATTTGCGCCCACATGAGCAAGGATCGACGCGAAAAATCGGACTTCAATATTCTCATCTTCTGAGCGCTCGAACCCCTTACAAATGGTAAATAAAACTTGCCAGGCTTTGGAATCGCTCAAAAATGTTCCAAGCTAGGAGTTAGGCCAAAAATACGATTTGGGACCCCCACGAACAAAGAACTGACTCGAAAAATCGGACTTCAAAATTTTCAGCTACTGAGCTCTCAAACCCCTTAGAAATGGTAAAAAAAAAACCATGTCAGGCTTTGGTATCGCTAAAAAATGTTATCCGAGATAGGAGTTAGGCCAAAAACACGATTTGGGCCCCTACGAACAAAGAACCAACGCGCAAAATCGGACTTCAATATTTTCACCTTCTTAGCACTCGAACCCCTTATAAATGGTAATGAAATCATGTCAGGCTTTGGTATCGCTCAAAAATGTTATCCGAGCTAAGAGTTAGGCCAAAGATAAGATTTGGGCGCCCACGAACAAAGAACCAACGCGAAAAATCGGACTTCAATATTTTCACCTTCTGAGCTCATGAACCCCTTAAAATTGGTAAAAAACCATGTCAAGCTTTGGAATCGCTCAAAAAAGTTATCCGAGTTAGGAGTTAGGTAAAATATACGATTAGGGCCCACATGTGCAATAATCGACGCGAAAAGTAGGACTTAACAATTTTCAGCTTCTGAGCACTTGAACCCCTTAGAAATGGTATAGAAATCATGTCAGGCTTAGGAATCGCTCAAAAATGTTATCCGAGAAAGGAGTTAGGCCAAAAATACGATTTAGGCCACTGCGAACAATGAACCGACGCAAAAAATCAGAATTCAAAAATTTCAACTTCTAAGCGCTTGAACCCCTTAGAAATGGTAAAAAAAACATCTGAGGCTTTGGAATCGCTCAAAAATGTTATCCGAGCTAGGTGTTAGGCCAAAATAACGATTTAGGCCCCCACCAACAAAGAACCAACGTGAAAAATCGGACTTCAAAAATGTATGCTTCTGGAGCTTGAACCCCTTAGAAATGGTAAAAAAAATCATGTCAGTCTTTGAAATCCCTCAAAAATGTTATCCGAGATAGGAGTTAGGGTCAAAATACGATTTGGGCCGCCACGAAAACAGAACTGACGCATAAATCGGAATTCAAAATTTTCAGCTTCTAAGCGCTCGAACCCCTTAGAAATGGTAAACAAACATGTGAGGCTTTGAAATCGCTCAAATTTGTTATTCGAGCTAGGAGTTAGGCGAAAAATACGATTTAGGCACCCCAGGAATAAAGAACTGACGCGAAAAATCGGACTTCAATATTTTCACCTTCTGAGCGCTCGAACCTCTGTGTGAGGCTTTTGAATCGCTTAAAAATGTTATCCGAGCTAGAAGTTAGGCGAAAAATACGATTTAGGCCCCCACGAACAAAGAACCAACTCAAAAAATCGGATTTCTAAATTTTCAGCTTCGGAGCACTCGAACTCCTTAGAAATGGTAAAAACACATGCGATGCTTTGGAATCGCTCGAAAATGTTATCCGAGGTAGCAGTTTGGCGAAAAATACGATTTAGGCCCCACGAACAAAGAACCAACGCGAAAAATCGGACTTTAATACTTTCAGCTTCTGAGCGCTCGAACCCCTTAGACATGGTAAAAAAAAAATTTGTCAATCTTAGGAATCGCTCAAAAATGTTATCCGAGTTAGGAGTTAGGCCAAAAATACGATTTGGGCCCACATGTACAAGGATCGACGTGAAAAATCGGACTTCAAAATTTTCAACCTCTGAGTTTCGAACCCTTGGAAATGGTTAAAAAATCATGGCAGGCTTTGGAATCGCTCAAAATTGTTATCCGAGATAGGAGTTAGGCCAAAAATCCAAGTTGGATCACCACAAAAAAAGAACTGACCCGAAAAATCGGACTTCAATATTTTCAGCTTCTGAGAGCTCGGACCCCTTAGAAATGGTAAATAAAAACATTTCAAACTTTGGAATCGCTCAAAAATGTTATCTTAGTTTGGAGTGAGGCCAAAAATACGATTTAGGCTCGCACGAACAAAGAACCAACACGAAAAGTCGGACTTTAATATTTTCAGCTTCTGAGCGCTCGAACCCCTTAGAAATAGGATAAACACATGTCAGGCTTTGAAATCGATTAAAAAAATTATCCGAGGTAGGAGTTAGGACAATATACTATTTGGCCACCACGAAAAAAGAAACGACGCAAAAAATCGGACATCAAAATTTTGAGCTTCGAGCGCTCGAACCCCTTAGAAATGGTAAAAAACCATGTCAGGCTTTGGAATTGCTCAAACATGTTATCCGAAATAGGAGTTAGGCCAAAAATACGATTTCAGCCCCCACAAATAAAGAACCAACGCGAAAAATCGGACTTCAATATTTTCAGCTACTGAGCGCTCGAACCCCTTAGAAATGGTAAAAAAAAGATGTCAGGCTTTGGGATCGCTCAAAAATATTATCCGAATTAGGAGTTAGGCCAAATATACGATTTGGGCCCAAATGTGCAAGGATCGACACTAAAAATCGGACTTCAAAATTTTCAGCTTCTGAACGCTCGAACCCTTAAGAAATGTTAAAGAAATCATGTCAGGCTTTGGAATCGCTCAATAATGTTATCTGAGATAGTAGTTAGGCCACAAATACAATTTGGGCCATCACGAACTAAGAACCAACTTGAAAAATCGGACTTCGAAATTTTCAGCTTCTGAGAGCTCGAACCCCTTAGAAATGGTAAAGAAAAATATTTCAGGCTTTGGAATCGCTCAAAAATGTTATCCGTGATAGGAGTAGGCCAAAAATACTATTTGGTCCACCACGAACAAAGAACATACGCCAAAAATTAGACTTCAATATTTTCAACTTCTGAGCTCGCATACCCCTTAAAAATGGTAAAACAAACATGTCAGGCTTTGGAATCGGTCAAAAATGTTATCCGGGGTAGGCGTTAGGCCAAAAATACAATTTGGGCCCCCACGAACAAAGAATCAACTCGAAAAATCGGACTTCAAAATTTTCGGAATCTGAGCGCTCAAACATCTTAGAAATGGTAAAATCATGTCAGGCTTCGGAATCGCTCAAAAATGTTATCCGAGCTAGGAGTTAGGCAAAAAATATAATTTAGGCCCCCATGAATAAAGAACCAACACGAAAAATCAGAATTCAAAATTTTCAGCTTCTGATTGCTCGAACCCCTTAGAAATGGTAAAAAAACATGCGAGGCTTTGGAATCGCTCAAAAATGTTATCCTAGTTAGGAGTTAGGCCAAAAAATATGATTTAGGCCCCCACGAACAAAGAACAAACACGAAAAGTCGGACTTTAATATTTTCAGCTTCTGAGCGCTCGAACCCCTTAGAAATGGTAAAAAAAACATGTCAGGCTTTGAAATCGCTTAAAAATATTATCCGAGGTAGGAGTTAGGACAAAAATATTATTTGGTCCCCACAAAAAAAGAACCGACGCGAAAAATCGGACTTCAATATTTTCAGCTACTGAGCGCTCGAAACCCTTAGAAATGGTAAAAAAAACATGTCAGGCTTTGGAATCGCTCAAAAATGTTATCTGAACTAGGAATTAGGCCAAAAATACGATTTGGGCCCACATGTTCTAGGATCGACGCGAAACATAGGATGTAAAAAATTTTAAGCTTTTGAGCGCTCGAACCCCTTAGAAATGGTAAAAAACATGTCAGGCTTTGGAATCTCTCAAAAATATTATCCGAGCTAGGAGTTAGGGAAAAAATACGATTTGGGCCCCCACGAACAAAGAACCGACGCGAAAAATCGGACATCAATATTTTAAGATTTTGAGCGCATGAACCGTTAAAAAAAGGTTAAAAAAACATGTTAGGCTTTGGAATCGCTGAAAAATGTTATTTGAGCGAGTGGTTAGGCCAAAAATACGATTTGGGCCCACATGTGCAAGGATCGACGCAAAAAATCGGACTTCAATATTTTCAGCTTCTTAGCGCTCGAACCCCTTATAAATTGTAATGAAATCATGTCAGGCTTTGGAATCGCTCAAAAATGTTATCCGAGCTAGGAGTTAGGAACAAAATAAGATTTGGGCGCCCACGAACAAAGAACCAACGCGAAAAATCGGACTTCAATATTTTCACCTTCTGAGCTCATGAACCCCTTAAAAATGGTAAAAAACCATGTCAAGCTTTGGAATCCCTCAAAAAAGTTATCCGAGTTAGGAGTTGGGCAAAAAATAAGATTAGGGCCCACATATGCAAGGATTGATGCGAAAAGTGGGACTTGAAAATTTTCAGCTTCTGAGCGCTTGAACCCCTTAGGAATGGTAAATAAATCATGTCAAGCTTTGGAATCGCTCAAAAATGTTATCCGAGAAAGGAGTTAGGCCAAAAATAAGATTTGGCCACTGCGAAAAATGAACCGACGCGAAAAATCAGAATTCAAAATTTTCAACTTCTAAGCCTTGAACCCCTTAAAAATTGTAAAAATAAAACATGTGAGGCTTTGGAGTCGCTCAAAAATGTTATCCGAGCTAGGTGTTAGGCCAAAATTACGATTTAGGCCTCCACGAACAAAGAACCAACTCGAAAAATCGTACTTCAAAATTTTCGGCTTCTGGAGCTTGAACCCTTAGAAATTGTAAAAAACATCATGTCAGTCTTTGAAATCCCTCAAAAATGTTATCCGAGATAGGAGTTAGACCAAAAATACGATTTGGGCCCCCACGAACAAAGAACCAACTCGAAAAATCGTACTTCAAAATTTTCTTAATCTGAGCGCCCAAACCCCTTAGAAATGGTAAATAAATCATGTCAGGCTTTGGAATCGCTCAAAAATGTTATCTGAGATAGGAGTTAGGCCAAAAATACGATTACGGCCCTCATATGCAAGGATCGATGCGAAATATCGGACTTGAAAATTTTCAGCTTCTGAGCGCTCGAACCCCTTAGAAATGGTAAACAAATCATGTCAAGCTTTGGAATCGCTTAAAAATGTTATCCGAGATAGGAGTTAGGCAAAAAATACAATTTGGGCCACTACGAAAAATGGACCGACGCGAAAAATCGGAATTCAAAATTTTCAGCTTCTGAGCGCTCGAACCCCTTAGAAATGGTTAAAATAAGTGTGAGGCATTGGAATCGCTCAAAAATGTTATCCGAGCTAAAAGTTAGGCGAAAAATACGATTTAGGCCCCCATGAACAAAGAACCAACACAAAAAATCGGACTTCAAAATTTTCAGCTTCTGAGCACTCGAACCCCTTAGAAATGGTAAAAAAAACATGTCAGGCTTTGGAATCGCTCAAAAATGTTATCCGAGGTAGGAGTTAGGCGAAAAATACAATTTTGGCCCCCACGAACAAAGAACCAACGCGAAAAATCGGACTTTAATACTATCAGCTTCTGAGCGCTCGAACCCCTTAGAAATGGAAAAAAAAAACATGTCAATATTAGGAGTAGGTCAAAAATGTTATCTGAGTCAGGAGTTAGGTAAGAAACACGAATTGGGCCCACATGTGCAAGGATCGACGTGAACAATCGGACTTCAAAATTTTCAGCCTCTGAGCTTCGAACCCCTTAGAAATGGTAAAGAAATCATGTCAGGCTTTGGAATCGCTCAAAAATGTTATCCGAGATAGGAGTTAGGCCAAAAATACTAGTTGGGTCACCACGAAAAAAGAACCGACGCGAAAAATCAGACTTTAATATTTTCAGCTTCTGAACGCTCGAACCCCTTAAAAATGGTAAAAAAACATATCAGGCTTCGGAATCGCTAAAAGATGTTATCCGAGCTAGGAGTTGGAAAAAATACGATTTGGGTCCCTCACGAACAAAGAACCGACGCGAAAAATCGGACTTCAATATTTTTAGCTTCTTAGCGCTCGATCCCCTTACAAATGGTAAAAAAAACATGTTAGGCTTTGGAATCGCTCAAAAATATTCCAAGCTAGGAGTTAGGAAGAAAATACGATTTGGGCCCCCACGAACAAAGAACCGACTCGAAAAATCAGACTTCAAAATTTTCAGCTTCTGAGCTCTCGAACTCCTTAGAAAAGGTAAAAAAAATCATCTCAGGCTTTGTATCGCTAAAAAATGTTATCCGAGATAGGAGTTAGGCCAAAAAAACGATTTAAGCCCCCACGAACAAATAACCAACGCGAAAAATAGGACTGCAATATTTTCAGCTTCTGAGCGCTCGAATCCCTTATAAATGGTAAAGAAATCAAGTCAGGCTTTAGCGTCGCTCAAAAATGTTATCCGAGCTAAGAGTTAGACCAAAAAAACGACTTGGGCCCCCAAGAACAAAGAACCAACGCGATAAATCGAGCTTCAATATTTTTAGCTTCTGAGCTGATAAACCCCTTAAAAATGGTAAAAAACATGGCAAGCTTTGGAATCTCTCAAAAAGGTTATCCGAGCTAGGAGTTAGACCAAAAATACGATTTAGGCCCACATGTGTAGGACCGACGCGAAAAATTGAACTTTAATATTTTCCGCTTCTGAGCGCTCAATCCCCTTACAAATGGTAAAAAAAACAAGTCAGACTTTGGAGTCGATCAAAAATGTTATCCGAGTTAGGAGTTAGGCCAAAAATAAGAATTGGGCCCCCACGAAAGAAGCGACGCGAAAAATTGGTCTTCAAAATTTTCAACTTCTAAGCGCACGAACCTCTTAGAAAAGGTAAAAAAACATGCCAGGCTTTGAAATCGCGCAAAAATGTTATCTGAGCTAGGAGTTAGGCCAAAAATACGATTTGGGCTCACATGTACAAGGATCGACGCGAAAAATCGGACTTCAATATTTTCAGCTTCTGAGCGCTCGAACCTTTACAAATGGTAAATAAAACTTGCCAGGCTTTGGAATCGCTCAAAAATGTTCCAAGCTAGGAGTTAGGCCAAAAATACGATTTGGGCCCCCACGGACAAAAAACCGATTCGAAAAATCGGACTTCAAAATTTTCAGCTTCTGAGCTCTCAAACCCCTTAGAAATAGTAAAAAAAATCATGTTAGGCTTTGGTATCGCTAAAAAATGTAATCCGAGATAGGAGTTAGGCCAAAAATACGATTTGGGCCCCCACGAACAAAGAACCAACGCGCAAAATCAGACTTCAATATTTTCAGCTTCTTAGCGCTCGAACCCCTTATAAATGGTAATGAAATCATGTCAGGCTTTGGAATCGCTCAAAAATGTTATCCGAGCTATGAGTTAGGCCAAAAATAAGATTTGGGCACCCACAAACAAAGAACCAACGCGAAAAATCGGACTTCAAAAATTTCATCTTCTGGAGCTTGAACCCCTTAGAAATGGTAAAAAAATCATGTCAGTCTTTGAAATCCCTCAAAAATGTTATCCGAGATAGGAGTTAGACCAAAAATACGATTTGGGCCCCCACAAACAAAGAACCAACTCGAAAAATCGTACTTCAAAATTTTCTGAATCTGAGCGCCGAAACCCCTTATAAATGGTAAATAAATCATGTCAGGCTTTGGAATCGCTCAAAAATGTTATCTGAGATAGGAGTTAGGCCAAAAATAAGATTACGCCCTCATATGCAAGGATCGACGCGAAATATCGGACTTGAAAATTTTCAGCTTCTGAGCGCTCGAACCCCTTAGAAATGGTAAACAAATCATGTCAAGATTTGGAATCGCTTAAAAATGTTGTCCGAGATAGGAGTTAGGCCAAAAATACAATTTGTGCCCCCAAGAACAAAGAACCAACGCGATAAATCGAGCTTAAATATTTTCAGCTTCTGAGCTCATGAACCCCTTAAAAATGGTAAAAAAAACATGGCAAGCTTTGGAATCTCTCAAGAAGGTTATCTGAGCTAGGAGTTAGGCCAAAAATACGATTTGGGCCCACATGTGCAAGGATCGACGCGAAAAATCGGACTTCAATATTCTCAGCTTCTGAGCGCTCGAGCCCCTTACAAATGGTAAATAAAACTTGCCATGCTTTGGAATCGCTCAAAAATGTTCCAAGCTAGGAGTTAGGCAAAAAATACGATTTGGGCCCCCACGAACAAAAAACCGATTCGAAAAATCGGACTTTAAAATTTTCATCTTCTGAGCTCTTAAACCTATTAGAAATGGTAAAAAAAAATCATGTTAGGCTTTGGTATCGCTAAAAAATGTTATCCAAGATAGGAGTTAGGCCAAATATACGATTTGGGCCTCCACGAACAAAGAACCAACGCGCAAAATCGGACTTCAATATTTTCAGCTTCTTACCGCTCGAACCCTTATAAATGGTAATGAAATCTTGTCAGGCTTTGGAATCGCTCAAAAATGTTATCCGAGCTAAGAGTTAGGCCAAAAATAAGATTTGGGCGCCCACGAACAAAGAACCAACGCGAAAAATCGGATTTCAAAATTTTCACCTTCTGAGCTCATGAACCCCTTAAATATGGTAAAAAAAACCATGTCAAGCTTTGGAATCGCTCAAAAAAAGTTATCTTAGTTAGTAGTTAGGCCAAAAATACGATTAGGGCCCACATGTGAAAGGATCGACGCGAAAAGTGGAACTTGAAAATTTTCAGCTTCTGAGCGCTTGAACCCCTTAGAAATGGTAAATAAATTATGTCAGGCTTTGGAATCGCTCAAAAATGTCATCCGAGAAAGGAGTTACTCCAAAAATATCATTTTGCCAACTGCGAACAATGAACTAACGAGAAAAATTGGAATTCAAAATTTTGAACTTCTAAGCGCTTGAACCCCTTAGAAATTGTAAAAAAAACATGTGAGGCTTTGGAATCGCTCAAAAATGTTATCCGAGCTAGGTGTTAGGCCAATATTACGATTTAGGCCCCCACCAACAAAAAAACCAACGAGAAAAATCGGACTTCAAAATTTTCAGCTTCTGAGCTCTCAAACCCCTTAGAAATGGTAAAAAAAATCATGTTAGGCTTTGTTATCGCTAAAAAATGTTATCCGAGATAGGAGTTAGGCCAAAAATACGATTTGGGCCCCCACGAACAAAGAACCAACGCGCAAAATCGGACTTCAATATTTTCAGCTTCTTAGCGCTCGAACCCCTTATAAATGGTAATGAAATCATGTCAGACTTTGGAATCGCTCAAAAATGTTATCCGAGCTATGAGTTAGGCCAAAAATAAGATTTGGGCACCCACAAACAAAGAACCAACGCGAAAAATCGGACTTCAAAAATTTCTGCTTCTGGAGCTTTAACCCCTTAGAAATGGTAAAAAAATCATGTCAGTCTTTGAAATCCCTCAAAAATGTTATCTGAGATAGGAGTTAGACCAAAAATACGATTTGGGCCCCTACAAACAAAGAACCAACTCGAAAAATCGTACTTCAAAATTTTCAGAATCTGAGCGCCCAAACCCCTTAGAAATGGTAAATAAATCATGTCAGGCTTTGGAATCGCTCAAAAATGTTATCTGAGATAGGAGTTACGCCAAAAATACGATTACGGCCCTCATATGCAAGGATCGACGCGAAATATAGGACTTGAAAATTTTCAGCTTCTTAGCGCTCGAACCCCTTAGAAATGGTAAACAAATCATGTCAAGATTTGGAATCGCTTGAAAATGTTATCCGAGATAGGAGTTAAGCCAAAAATACAATTTGGGCCACTACGAACAATGAACCGACGCGAAAAATCGGAATTCAAAATTTTTAGCTTCTGAGCGCTCGAACCCCTTAGAAATGGTAAAAAAACAAGTCATGCTTTGGAATCGCTCAAAAATGTTATCCGGGCTAGCTGTTAGGCCAAAATTACGATTTAGGCCCCCACGAACAAAGAACCAACGCGAAAAATCGGACTTAAAAAAATTATGCTTCTGAGCGTGAACCCCTTAGAAATGGAAAAAAAATCATGCCAGTCTTTGAAATCGCTCAAAAATGTTATCCGAGATAGGAGGTAGGCCAAAAATACGATTTGGGTCGCCAAGAAAAAGAACCCACGCGAAAAATCGGAATTAAAAATTTTCAACTTCTGAGCGTTCGAAACCCCTTAGAAATGGTTAAAAAACGTGTGAGGCATTGAAATCGCTCAAAAATGTTATCCGAGCTAAAAGTTAGGCGAAAAATACGATTTAGGCCCCCATGAACAAAGAACCAACACAAAAAATCGGACTTCAAAATTTTCAGCTTCTGAGCACTCGAACCCCTTAGAAATGGTAAAAAAACATGTCAGGCTTTGGAATCGCTCAAAAATGTTATCCGAGGTAGGAGTTAGGCGAAAAATACGATTTTGGCCCGCACGAACAAAGAACCAACGCGAAAAATCGGACTTTAATATTTTCAGCTTCTGAGCGCTCGAACCCCTTAGAAATGGAATAAAAAAACATGTCAATATTAGGAATAGGTCAAAAATGTTATCTGAGTCAGGAGTTAGGCCAAAAATACGAATTGGGCCCACATGTCCAAGGATCGACGTGAACAATCGGACTTCAATATTCTCAGCTTCTGAGCGTTCGAACCCCTTACAAATGGTAAATAAAACTTGACAGGCTTTGGAATCGCTCAAAAATGTTCCAAGCTAAGAGTTAGGCCAAAAATACGATTTGGGCCCCCACGAACAAGAAACCGATTCGAAAAATCGGACTTCAAAATTTTCAGCTTCTGAGCTCTCAAACCTCTTCGAAATGGTAAAAAAAATCATGTTAGGCTTTGGTATCGCTAAAAAATGTTATCCAAGATAGGAGTTAGGCCAAAAATACGATTTGGGCCTCCACGAACAAAGAACCAACGCGCAAAATCGGACTTCAATATTTTCAGCTTCTTAGCGCTCTAACCCCTTATAAATGGTAATGAAATCTTGTCAGGCTTTGGAATCGCTCAAAAATGTTATCCGAGCTAAGAGTTAGGCAAAAAATAAGATTTGGGCGCCCACGAACAAAGAACCAACGCGAAAAATCGAATTTCAATATTTTCACCTTCTAAGCTCATGAACCCCTTAAATATGGTAAAATAACCATGTCAAGCTTTTGAATCGCTCAAAAAAGTTATCTTAGTTAGTAGTTAGGCCAAAAATACGATTAGGGCCCACATGTGTAAGGATTGACACGAAAAATGGAACTTGAAAATTTTCAGCTTCTGAGCGCTTGAACCCCTTAAAAATGGTAAATAAATCATGTCAGGCTTTGGAATCGCTCAAAAATGTCATCCCAGAAAGGAGTTACTCCAAAAATACGATTTTAGCAACTGCGAACAATGAACTGACGCTAAAATCGGAATTGAAAATTTTGAACTTCTAAGCGCTTGAACCCCTTAGAAATGGTAAAAAAAAACATGTGAGGCTTTGGAATCGCTCAAAAATTTTATCCGAGCTAGGTGTTAGGCCAATATTACGATTTAGGCCCCCACCAATAAAAAACCAACGCGAAAAATCGGACTTCAAAAATTTATGCTTCTGGAGCTTGAACCCCTTAGAAATGGTATAAAAATCATGTCAGTCTTTGAAATCCCTCAAAAATGTTATCCGAGATAGGATTGAAGGAAAAAATACGATTTGGGCCGCCACGAAAACAGAACCGACGCAAAAAAGCGGAATTCAAAATTTTCAGCTTCTGACCGCTCGAACCCCTTAGAAATGGTAAAAAAACATGTGAGGTTTTGGAATCGCATAAATTTGTTATTCGAGCTAGGAGTTAGGCGAAAAATACGATTTAGGCACCCTAGGAATAAAGAACCGACGCGAAAAATCGGACTTCAATATTTTCACCTTCTGAGCGCTCGAACCTCTGTGTGAGGCTTTGGAATCGCTTAAAAATGTTATCCGAGCTAGAAGTTAGGCAAAAAATACGATTTAGGCCCCCACGAACAAAGAACCAACACAAAAAATTGGATTTCAAAATTTTCAGCTTCGGAGCACTTGAACCCCTTAGAAATGGTAAAAAAAACATGTGATGCTTTGGAATCACTCAAAAATGTTATCCGAGGTAGGAGTTAGGCGAAAAATCCGATTTAGGCCCCCAAGAACAAAGAACCAACGCAAAAAATCAGACTTTAATATTTTCAGCTTCTGAGCACACGAACCCCTTAGAAATGGTAAACAAACATGTCAGACTTTGAAATCGCTTAAAAATATTATCCGAGGTAGAAGTTAGGCCAAAAATACTATTTGGTCCCCACGAACAAAGAACCGACGCGAAAAATCAGATTTCTGAATTTTCAGCTTCTGAGTGCTCGAACCGCTTCGAAATGGTAAAAAATCATGTCAGGTTTTGGAATTGCTCAAAAATATTATCTCAGATAGGAGTTAGGCCAAAAATAAGATTTATGTCCCCATGAACAAAGAACCAAAGCGAAACATCAGACTTCAATATTTTCAGATACTGAGCGCTCGAACCCCTTAGAAATGGTAAAAAATACATGTGAGCTTTGAAATCGCTCAAAAATGATATCCGAGATAGGAGTTAGGCCAAAAATACGATATGGGCCCACATGTTTAAGGATCGACGCGAAAAATCGAACTTAAAAATATTAAGTTTCTGAGCGGTCGAACCCCTTTGAAATGGTAAAAAAACATGTCAGGCTTTGAAATCTCTCAAAAATGTTATCCGAGCTAGGAGTTAGGCCAAAAATACGATTTAGGCCCACATGTTCAAGGATCGACGCGAAAAATCGGACTTAAAAATTTTTAAGTTTCTGAGCGCTCGAACCCCTTAGAAATGGTAAAAAAACATGTCAGGCTTTGGAATCTCTCAAGAATGTTATCCGAGCTTGGAGTTAGGCCAAAAATACGATTTTGGCCCCCACGAGAAAAGAACCGGCGCGAAAAATCGGACTTCAATATTTTCAGATTCTGAGCACTCATACCCCTTAGAATTAGTAAAAAAAACGTGTGAGGCTTTAAAATCGCTCAAAAATGTTATCCCAGCTAGGAGTTAGGACAAAATTACGATATAGGCCCCCACGAACAAAGAACCAACGTGAAAAATCAGACTTTAATATTTTCATCTTCTGAGCGCTCGAACCCCTTTAATTGGTAAAAAAAACATGTCAGGCTTTAAAATCGCTCAAAAATATTATCCGAGGTAGGAGTTAGGACAAAATTACGATTTGGCCCCCACGAACAAAGAACCGAGGCGAAAAATCGGACTTCATAATTTTCAGCTTATGAGCGCTCGAACCGTTTAGAAATAATAAGAAAACATGTCAGGCTTTGGAATCGCTATAAAATGTTATTCGAGCTAGGAGTAAGGTCAAAAATACATTTTGGGCCCACATGTGCAACAATCGACGCGAAAAATCGGACTTCAATATTTGAGCACTCGAACCCTTTAGAAATGGTAAAAAAACAAGTCAGGCTTTGGAATCGCTTAAAAATGTTATCAGAGCTAGGAGGTAGGCCAAAAATACTATTTAGGCCCAAGAACAAAGAACCAACGCGAAAAATCGGATTTTAATATTTTCGCCTTCTGAGCTCATGAACCCCTTAAAAATGGTAAAAAAAAAACATGTCGGCTTTGGAATCGCTCAAAAATGTTATCTGAGGTAGGAGTTAGGCCAAAACTACGAATCGGATCCCCACGAAAAAATCGTCTCGAAAAATCGGATTTCAATATTTTTAGCTTCTAAGTTCACGAACCTCTTAAAAATGGTAAAAAAAACTTATCAGGGTTTAGAATGGCTCAAAAATGTTATCCGAGATAGGAGTTAGGCAAAAAATACGTTTTGGGCCCCACAAGATCAAAGAACCGACGCGAAAAATCGGAAATCAAAATTTTCAACTTCTGAGCTCAGAACCTCTTAAAAATGGTAAAAAAAAACAAATCAGGCTTTGGAATGGCTCAAAAATGTTATCCGAGGTAGGAGTTAAGCCAAAAATACGATTTGAGCCCCTACAAAATCAATGAACCGACGCGAAAACCAAACTTCAAAATTTTCAGCTTCTAAGCACTCGAACCCCTTAGAAATTGTAAAAAATCATGTCAGGCTTTGGAACCACATAAAAATGTTATCTAAGCTAGGAGTTACGCTAAAAAAACGATTTGGGCCCACATGTGCAAGGATCGACGCGAAAAATCGGCATCAAATTTTTCAAATTTTGAGTGCTCGAACCCCTTAGAAATGGTAAAAAAACTTGTTAGGCTTGGGAATCGCTCAAAAATTGTTATCGAGCTAGGAGTTAGACCAAAAATACGATTTGGGCCCACAAGAACAAAGAACCGACACGAAAAATCAAACTTCAATATTTTCAGCTTCTGAACTCATGATTTGGTCCCACATGTGCAACGAACGACGTGAAATATCGGATTTCAATATTTTCAGCTTTTGAGCACTCGAACCCCTTAGAAATGGTAAAAAACATGTCAGGCTTTGGAATCGCTCAAAAATTTTATCCGAGCTAGGAGTTAGACCAAAAATACAATTTGGGCCCCAACGAACAATGAACCGTCGAGAAAAATCGGACTTCAATTTATAGCTTATGAGCGCTCGAACCCCTTAGAAATGGTTAAAAAACAAGTCAGGCTTTGGAATCGCTCAAAAATGTTATCCGACCTAAGAGTTAGGTCAAAAATACAATTTGGGCCCCCACGAACAAAGAATCAACGAGCAAAATCAGACTTCAATATTTTCAGCTTCTGAGCTCATGAACCCCTTAAGAATAGTAAAAAAAACATGTTAGACTTTGGAGTCGCTCAAGAATGTTATCCAAGTTAGGAGTTAAGCCAAAAATACAATTTAGGCCCCCACGAACAAAGAACAGACGCGAAAAATTGGACTTCAAAATTTTGAGTTTCCGAGCATTCGAACCCCTTAGAAATGGTAAAAAATCATTTCAGGCTTTGGAATCGCTCAAAAATATTATCCGAGTTAGGAGTTAGGCCAAAAATACGATTTGGCCCCCCACGAAAAAATTAATCGACGCAAAAAATCGGACTTCAATATTTTAAGCTTCTGAGCGCTCGAACCCCTTAAAAATGGTAAATAAAAACATATGAGGCTTTGGAATCGCTCAAAAATGTTATCCGAGCTGGGAGTTAGTCCAAAAATACGATTTGGGCCACCACGAACAAAGAACCAACGCGAAATAGCGGACTTCAATACTTTCAGCTTCTGAGCTCATGAGGCCCTTAAAAATGGTAAAAAAACATATCAGGTTGTCGTATCGCTCAAAAGTGTTATCCGAGATAGGAGTTGGGGCAAAAATACGATTTAGTCCCACATGTGCAAGGAACGACGCAAAAAATCGGATTTTAATATTTTCAGCTTCTGAGCACTCGAACCCATTAGAAATGGTAAAAAACATGTCAGGCTTTTGAATCGCTCAAAAATGTTATCTGAGCTAGGAGTTAGACGTAAAATACGATTTGGGCCCCAACGAACAAAGAACCGACGCGAGAAATCGGACTTCAATTTTCAGCTTATGAGCGCTCGAACCCTTAGAAATGGTAAAAACAACATGTCAGGCTTTGGAATCGCTCAAAAATGTTATCCAAGTTAGGAGTTACGCCAAAAATACGATTTGGGCCACCACGAACAATGAACCAACCCGAAAAATCGGACCTTAAAATTTTCAGCTTCTGAGCGCTCGAACCCCTTAGAAATGGTAAAAAAAGCATGTCAGGCTTCGGAATCAATCAAAAATGTTATCTGAGCTAGGAGTTAGTAAAAAAAAGATTTACGCCCCCACGAATAAAGAAAAAACGCGAAAAATCGGAATTCAAAATTTTCAGCTTCTGAGTGCTCGAACCCCTTAGAAATGGTAAAAAAAACAAGCGAGGCTTTGGATCGCTCAAAAATGTTATCCCAGTTCGGAGTTAGGCCAAAAATACGATTTAGGCCCCCACGAACAAAGAACAAACACGAAAAATCGGATTTTCATATTTTCAGCTTCTGAGCGCTCGAACCCCTTAGTAATGGTAAAAAAAACATGTCAAGCTTTGAAATCGCTTATAAATATATCCGAGGTAGGGGTTAGGACAAAAATACTATTTGGTCCCCACGAACAAAGAACAGACGCGAAAATTCAGACTTTTTAATTTTCAGCTTCTGAGCGCTCGAACCCCTTAGAAATGGTAAAAAATCATGTCAGGCTTTGGAATTACTCAAAAATGTTATCCGAGATAGGAGTTAGGCCAAAAATACGATTTATGCCCCCATGAACAAAGAACCAACGCGAAAAATCAGACATCAATATTTTCAGTTACTGAGCGCTCGAACCCCTTAGAAAAGGTAAAAAAACATGTCAGGCTTAGAAGTCGCTCAAAAATGATATCCGAACTAGGAGTTGAGCCAAAAATACGATTTGGGCCCACAAGTTCAAGGATCGACGCGAAAAATCGGACTTAAAAATTTAAAGTTTCTGAGCGCTCGAACCCCTTAGCAATGGTAAAAAAAACGTGTGAGGCTTTCAAATCGCTCAAAAATGTTATCCCAGCTAGGAGTTAGGACAAAATTACGATATAGGCCCCCACGAACAAAGAAACAACGTGAAAAATCAGACTTTAATATTTTCAGCTTCTGAGCGCTCAAACCCCTTAAATTGGTAAAAAAAACATGTCAGACTTTAAAATCGCTCAAAAATATTACCCGAGGTAGGAGTTAGGACAAAAATACGATTTGGGTCCCCACGAACAAAGATCCGAGGCGAAAGAATCGGACTTCAAACTTTTCAGCTTATGAGCGCTCGAACCGTTTAGAAATAATAAGAAAACATGTCAGACTTTGGAATCGCTAGAAAATGCTATACGAGCTTGTAATTAGGCCAAGAGTACATTTTGGGCCCACATGTTCAAGAATCGACGCGAAAAATCGGACTTTAAAATTTTCTGCTTTTGAGCACTCGAACCCATTAGAAATGGTAAAATAACAAGTCAGGCTTTGGAATCGCTTAAAAATGTTATCCGTGTTTGGAGTTAGGCTAAAAATACTCATTTAGGCCCCACGAACAAAGAACCGACACGAAAAATTAGACTTTCATATTTTCAGCTTCTCACCTCATGAACCCCTTAGAAATGGTATAAAAAAACAAGTCAGGCTTTGAAATTGTCAAAAGTGTTATCCGAGATAGGAGTTGGGCCAAAAAATACAATTTGGGCCCACATGTGCAAGGAACAACGCGAAAAATCGGATTTCAATATTTTCAGCTTCTGAGCACTCGAACCCCTTAGAAATGGTAAAAACATGTCAGGCTTTAGAATCGCTCAAAAATGTTATCCGAGCTAGGAGTTAGACCAAAAATACGATTTGGGCCCCAACGAACATAGAACCGACGTGAAAAATCGGACTTCAATTTTCGGCTTATGAGCGCTCATACCACTTAAAATTGGTAAAAAAAAACATGTCAGACTTTGGAGTCGCTCAAAAATTTTATCCAAGTTAGGAGTTAGGCCAAAAATACAATTTAGACCCCACGAACAAAGAACTGACGCGATAAATTGGACTTCAAAATTTTCAGCTTCCGAGCATTCGGACCCCTTAGAAATGGTAAAAAAAACCTATAGGCTTTGTAGTAGCTCAAAAATATTATACGAGGTAGGAGTTAGGTTAAAAAAATACGATTTGGCCCCCCACGAAAAAAATAAACGACGCAAAAAATCAAACTTCAATATTTTCAGCTTTTGAGAGCTCGAACCCCTTAAAAATGGTAAAAAAAAACATATCAGGCTTTGGAATCACTCAAAAATGTTATCCGAGCTAGGAGTTAGGCCAAAAATACGATTTAGTCCCCCACGAACAAAGAGCCAACACGAAATAGCGGACTTCAATATTTTCTGCTTCTGAGCTCATAAGGCCCTTAAAAATGGTAAAAAAAACGTATCAGGCTTTGGATTCGCTCTAAAATGTTATCCAACCAAGGAGTTAGGCCAAAAATACGATTTAGTCCCCTACGAAAAAAGAGCCAACACGAAAAATCGGACTTAAATATTTTCAGCTTCTGAGCGCTAGAACCCCTTAGAAATGGTAAAAAAAACATGCCAGGCTTTGGAATAGCTCAAAAATGTTATCCGACCTAGGAGTTAGGTAAAAAATAAGATTTAGGCCCCCCCGAACAAAGAACCAACACGAAAAATCGGACTTCAATATTTTCAGCTTCTAAGCACTCAAACCCTTAGAACTGGTAAAATAAAATGTGTGAGGCTTTGGAATTGTTCAAAAATGTTATCCGAGCTAGGAGTTAGGCCAAAAATACGATATAGACCCCCACGAACAAAGAACCAACGTGAAAAATCAGACTTTAATATTTTCAGCTTCAGAACGCTCGAACCCCTTAAATTGGTAAAAAACATAGCACGTCAGGCTTTGAAGTCGCTCAAAAATATTATCCAAGGTAGGAGTTAGGACAAAATACGATTTGGGCTCCCACGAACAAAAAACCGACGCGAAAAATCGGACTTCATAATTTTCAGCTTATTAGCACTCGAACCCTTTAGAAATAATAAGAAAACAGGTAAGGCTTTGAAATCGTTAGAAAATGTTATCCGAGCTAGGAGTAAGGCCAAAAATACATTTTGGGCCCACATCTGCAAGGATCGACCCCAAAAATCGGACTTTAAAATTATCATCTTTTGAGCACTCGAACCCCTTAGAAATGGTAAAAAAACATGTCAGACTTTGGAGTCGCTCAAAAATGTTATCCAACTTAGGAGTTAGGCCAAAAATACAATTTAGGCCCCCACGAACAAAGAAACGACGCGAAAAATTGGACTTCAAAAATTTCAGCCTACGAGCATTCGAACCCCTTAGAAATGGTAAAAAAACATTTCAGGCTTTGTAATCGCTCAAAAATATTATCCGAGGTAGGAGTTAGGCCAAAATAAGATGTGGCCCCCCACGAAAAAATAAACGACGCGAAAAATCGGACTTCAAAATTTTCAGCATCTGAGCGCTTGAACCCCTTGGAAATAGTAAAAAAAACATGTCAGGCTTGGAATCACTCAAAAATGTTATCCGACATAGGATTTAGGCCAAAAATACTAGTTGGGCCACTACAAACAAAGAAACGACTCGAAAAATCGGACTTTAATATTTTCAGCTTTTAAGAGCTCGAACCCCTTAAAAATGGTATAAAAAAAACCTATCAGGCTTTGGAATCGCTAAAAATGTTATCTTAGCTAGTTGTTAGGCCAAAAATACGATTTGGGCCCACACGTGCAAGGATCAACGTGAAAAATCGGACTTCAAAATTTTCAGTTTCCGAGCTTCGAACCCCTTAGAAATGGTAAAAAAAATCATGTCAGCGTTTGGAATCACTTAAAAACGTTATCCGAGATGAGAGTTAGGCAAAAAATACAAGTTGGGCCACCACCAACAAAGGACCGACGCGAAAAATCGGACTTCAATATTTTCAACTTCTGAGCGCTCGAACCCCTTAAAAATTGTAAAAAAACATATCAGGCTTTCGAATCGCAAAAAATGTTATCCGAGCTAGTAATTGGCCAAAAATACGAGTTGGGCCCCAACGAACAAAGAACCGACGCGAAAAATCGGACTTTTAGCTTCTGAGCGCTCGAACCCCTAACAAATGGTAAAAAAACATTTCAGGCTTTGGAGTCGCTCAAAAATGTTATCCGAGTTAGGAGTTAGGCCAAAAATACTATTTGGGCCCTCAAAAAAAGACCTAACGCAAAAAATTGGTCTTATAAAGTTTTCAGCTTCTAAGCGCTCGAACCTCTTAGATATGGTAAAAAAAATATGCCAGGCTTTGAAATGGCTCAAAAATATTAGCTGAGGTAAGAGTTAGGCCAAAAATACGATTTGGGCCCACTTGTGCAAGGATCGACGCGAAAAATCGAACTTCAATATTCTCAACTTTTGAGCGCTCGAACCCCTTAGAAATGGTGAAATAAACATTTCAGGCTTTGGAATCGCTCAAAAATATTCCGAGCTAGGAGTTAGGCCAAAAATACGATTTGGGCCCCCACGAACAAAGAATCGACGCCAAAAATTGGACTTCAATATTTTCACCTTTTGAGCTCACGAACCCCTTAAAAATGGTAAAAATAAAACATGTCAGGCTTTGGAGTCGCTCAAAAATATTATCCGAGCTAGGAGTTAGGCCAAAAATACGATTTAGGCCCACATGTGCAACGATCGACACGAAAAATCGGACTTCAATATTTTCAGCTTCTGAGCGCTCGAACCCTTAGAAATGGTAAAAAAAAATGTCAGGCTTTGTAATCGCTCAAAAATGTTATCTGAGCTACGAGTTACGCCAAAAATACGATTTGCGCCCCCACGAACAAAGAACCAACTCGAAAAATTGGATTTCAAAATTTTCAGCTTCTGAGAACTCGAACCCCTTAGAAATGGTAAAGAAAAACACTTCAGGCTATGGAATCGCTCAAAAATGTCATTCGAGCTAGGGGTTAGGCCAAAAATACGATTTGGGCCCACATGTGCAAGGATCGATGCGAAAAATCGAAATTCAATATTTTCAGTTTCTGAGCGTTCGATCCCCTTAGAAATGGTAAAGAAATCATGTAAGGCTTTGGAATCGCTCAAAAATTTTATCCGAGATAGTAGTTAGGCAAAATATACGATTTTGGCCCCCACAAACAAAGAACCAACGCGAACACTCGGACTTCAAAATTTTCTGATTCTTAGGGCTCGAAGCCCTTAGAAATAAAAAAAAATCATGTTAGGCTTTGGAATCGCTCAAAAATGTTATCCGAGATAGGAGTTAGGCCAAAAAAAACGATTTGGGCCGCCACGAACAAAGAACCGACACAAAAAATCGGAATTCAATATTTTTAGCCTCTGATCGCTCGAACCCCTTAGAAATGGTAAAAAACATGTCAGGCTTTGGAATCGCTCAAAAATGTTATCTGAGCTAGGAGTTAGACCAAAAATACGATTTGGGTCCCAACGAACAAAGAACCGACGCGAAAAGCGGACTTCAATTTTCAGCTTATGAGCGTTCGAACCCCTTAAAAATGGTAAAAAAAACATGTGAGCCTTTGGAGTCGCTCAAAAATGTTATCCAAGTTAGGAGTTTGGCAAAAAATACAATTTAGGCCCCACCAAACAAAGAAACGATGCGAAAAATTGGACTTCAAAATTTTCTGCTTCCAAGCATTCAAACCCCTTAGAAATGGTAAAAAAATAATTTCATGCTTTGTAATCGCTCAAAAATGTCATCCGAGCTAGGGGTTAGGCCAAAAATACTATTTGGGCCCACATGTGGAAGGATCGATGCTTAAAATCGAACTTCAATATTTTCAGTTTCTGAGCGCTCGATCCCCTTAGAAATGGTAAAGAAATCATGTAAGGCTTTGGAATCGCTCAAAAATTTTATCCGAGATAGTAGTTAGGCAAAATATACGATTTTGGCCCCCACAAACAAAGAACCAACGCGAAAACTCGGACTTCAAAAAAAAATCATGTTAGGCTTTGGAATCGCTCAAAAATGTTATCCGAGATAGGAGTTAGGCCAAAAAAAAATGATTTGGGCCGCCACGAACAAAGAACCGACTCAAAAAATCGGAATTCAATATTTTAGCCTCTGATCGCTCGAACCCCTTAGAAATGG
The DNA here is from genome assembly GCA_947645195.1 of Patellifolia procumbens. Lineage (NCBI taxonomy): Eukaryota > Viridiplantae > Streptophyta > Magnoliopsida > Caryophyllales > Amaranthaceae > Patellifolia > Patellifolia procumbens. The sequence continues at coordinate 1,140,816 of CANSGD010000290.1, forward strand.
TAAAAAAACATGTCAGGCTTTGGAATCGCTCAAAAATGTTATCTGAGCTGGGAGTTACACTAAAAATACGATTTGGGCCCCAACGAACAAAGAACCGACGCGAAAAACGGACTTCAATTTTCAGCTTATGAGCGTTCGAACCCCTTAAAAATGGTAAAAAAAACATGTCAGCCTTTGGAGTCGCTCAATAATGTTATCCAAGTTAGGAGTTTGGCCAAAAATACAATTTAGGCCCCACTAAACAAAGAACCGACGCGAAAAATTGGACTTCAAAATTTTCTGCTTCCAAGCATTCAAACCCCTTAGAAATGGTAAAAAAAACATTTCAGGCTTTGTAATCGCTCAAAAATATTTTCCGAGGTAGGAGTTAGGCCAAAAATACGATTTGGCCCCCACGAAAAAAATAAACGACGCAAAAAATCGGACTTCAATATTTTTAGCTTCTTAGCGCTCGAACCCCTTAAAATGGTAAAAACAACATATCAGGCTTTGGAATCGCTCAAAAATGTTATCCGAGCTAGGAGTTATTCCAAAAATACAATTTGGGCCACCACGAAAAAGGACCAACGCGAAATAGCGGACTTCAATATTTTAAGCTTCTGAGCTCATGAGGCCCTTAAAAATGGTAAAAAAAAACATAGCAGGCTTTGGAATCACTAAAAAATGTTATCCGACCTAGGAGTTAGGCCAAATATGATTTAGTCCCCCACGAACAAAAAGCCAACATGAAAAATAGGACTTTAATATTTTCAGCTTCTGAGCGCTAGAACCCCTTAGAAATGGTAAAAAAAACATGCAAGGCTTTGGAATAGCTTAAAAATGTTATCCGAACTAGGAGTTAGGCCAAAAATAAGATTTAGGCCCCCATGAACAAAGAACCAACACGAAATATCGGACTTCAATATTTTCAGCTTCTAAACACTCAAACCCCTTACAAATGGTAAAAAAAACGTTTGAGGTTTTGGAATCGCTCAAAAATGTTATCCGAGCTAGGTGTTAGGCCAAAAATACGATATAGGCCCCCACGAACAATGAACCAATTTGAAAAATCAGACTTTAATATTTTCAGCTTCAGAACGCTCGAACCCCTTAAATTGGTAAAAAAAACATGTCAGGGTTTGAAATCGCTCAAAAATATTATCCAAGGTAGGAGTTAGGACAAAATACGATTTGGGCTCCCACGAAAAAACAACCGACGCGAAAAATCGAACTTCATAATTTTCAGCTTATTAGCACTCGAACCCTTTAGAAATAATAAGAAAACATGTGAGGCTTTGGAATCGTTAGAAAATGTTATCCAAGCTAGGAGTTAGGCAAAAAATACATTTTGGGCCCACATGTGCAAGGTTCGACGCGAAAAATCGGACTTAAAATTATCATCTTTTGAGCACTCGAACCCCTTAGAAATGGTAAAAAAACATGTCAGGCTTTTGAATCGCTTAAAAATGTTATCCGAGCTAGGAGTTAGGCCAAAAATACGATTTAGGCCCCACGACCAAAGAACCAACGCGAAAAATCGGACTTCAATATTTTCAGGTTCTGAGCTCATGAACCCCTTAAACATGGTAAAAAAACACATGTCGGCTTTGGAATCGCTCAAAAATGTTATCCGAGCTAGGAGTAAGGCCAAAAATACGATTTGGGCCCACACGAACAAAGAAACGACACGAAAAATCAGACTTCAATATTTTCAGCTTTTGACCTCATGAGCCCCTTAGAAATGGTATAAAAAACAAGTCAGGCTTTGGAATCGCACAAAAGTGTTAATCCGAGATAGGAGTTGGGCCAAAAATACGATCTGGGCCCACATGTGCAAGGAACGACGAAAAATCGTATTTCAATATTTTTCAGCTTTTGAGCACTCGAACCGCTTAGAGCAATGGTAAAAAATATGTCAGGCTTTGGAATCGCTCAACAATGTTATCCGAGCTAGGAGTTAGACAAAAAATTCGATTTGGGCCACAACGAACAGAGAACCGACGCGAAAAATCAGACTTAAATTTTCAGCTTATGAGCACTCGAACCCCTTCGAAATGGTAAAAAAAACATGTCAGGCTTTGGAATCGCTCAAAAATGTTATCCGACCTAGGAGTTAGGCCAAAAATTCAATTTGGGCCCCACGAATAAAGAATCAACGAGAAAAATCTGACATCAATATTTTGAGCTTATGAGCTCATGAACCCCTTAAAAATGGTAAAAAAAACATGTCAGGCTTTGGAGTCGCTTAAAAATGTTATCCAAGTTAGGAGTTAGGCCAAAAATACAATTTAGGCCCCCACGAACAAAGAACCGACGCAAAAAATTAGACTTAAAAATTTTCAGCTTCCGAGCATTCGAACCCCTTAGAAATGGTAAAAAAAACATTTCAGGCTTTGTAATCGCTCAAAAATATTATCCGAGGTAGGAGTTAGGCCAAAAATACGATTTGGGCCCCAACGAACAGAGAACTTGAACCATTTAGAAATAATAAGAAAACATGTGAGGCTTTGGAATCGCTAGAAAATGTTATCCGAGCTAGGAGTTAGGCCAAAAATACATTTTGGGCCCACATGTGCAAGAATCGACGCGAAAAATAATACTTTAAAATTTTCAGCTTTTGAGCACTCGAACCCCTTAGAAATGTTAAAAATACAAGTTAGGCTTTGGAATCGCTCAAAAATGTTATCCGAGCTAGGAGTTAGGCCAAAAATACTATTTGGGCCCACACGAACAAAGAACCGACACGAAAAATCGGACTTCAATATTTTCAGCCTCTGACCTCATGAACCCCTTAGAAATGGTATAAAAAACCAGTCAGGCTTTGGAATCGCCCAAAAGTGTTATCTGAGATAGGAAATGGGACGTAAATACGATTTGGGCCCACATGTGCAAGGAACGACGCGAAAAATAGAATTTCAATATTTTCAGCTTATGAGCACTCGAACCCCTTAGAAATGGTAAAAAACATGTCAGGCTTTGGAATCTCTAAAAAATGTTATCCGAGCTAGGAGTTACACTCAAAATACGATTTGGGCCCCAACGAACAGAGAACCGACGCGAAAAATCGAACTTGAATTTTCAGCTTATGAGCGCTCGAACCCCTTAAAAATGGCAAAAAAACATTTCTGGCTTTGGAATCGCTCAAAAATATTATTCGAGATAGGAGTTAGGCCAAAAAAACGATTTTGGCGGCCACAAACAAAGAACCGACTCGAAAAATCGGAATTCAATATTTTCATCTTCTAATCGCTCGAACCCCTTAGAAATGGTAAAAAAAACATGTCAGGCCTTGGAATCGCTCAAAAATGTTATCCGAACTCGAAGTTAGGCAAAAAATACGATTTGGGCCCCAACTAACAAAGAACCGACGCGAAAAATCAGACTTCAATTTTCAGTTTATGAGCGCTCGAACCCCTTAAAAATGGCAAAAAAACCTTTCAGGCTTTGGAATCGCTCAAAAGTGTTATCCGAGATAGGAGTTGGGCCAAAAATACGATTTGGGCCCACATGTGCAAGGAACGATGCGAAAAATCGGATTTCAATATTTTCAGCTTCTGAGCACTCGAACCCTTTAGAAATGGTAAAAAACATGTCAGGCTTTGGAATCGCTCAAAAATGTTATCCGAGCTAGGAGTCTGACCAAAAATACGATTTGGGCCCCAACGAACAAAGAACCGACGCGAAAAATCGGACTTCAATTTTCAACTTATGAGCGCTCGAACCCCTTAAAAATGGTAAAAAAAACATGTCAGCCTTTAGGGTCGCTCAAAAATGTTATCCAAGTTAGGAGTTTGGCAAAAAATACAATTTAGGCCCCCACCAAACAAAGAACCGACGCGAAAAATTGGACTTCAATATTTTCAACTTCCAAGCATTCGAACCCCTTAGAAATGGTAAAAAAAACATTTCAGGCTTTGTAATTGCTGAAAATTATTATCCGAGGTAGGAGTTAGGCCAAAATACGATTTGGCCCCCCACGAGAAAAATAAACGACGCAAAAAATCGGACTTCAAAATTTTCAGCTTCTGAGCAATCAAACCCCTTAAAATGGTAAAAACAACATATCAGGCTTTGGAATCGCTCAAAAATGTTATCCGAGCTAGGAGTTATTCCAAAAATACGATTTAATCCCCCACGAACAAAGAGCCAACACGAAATAGCGGACTTCAATATTTTCAGCTTCTTAGGTCATGAAGCCCTTAAAAATGGTAAAACAAATATATCAGGCTTTGGAATCGCTCAAAAATGTTATCCAACCTAGGAGTTAGGCCAAAAATACGATTTAGCCCCCCACGAAGAAAGAGCCAACACGAAAAATCGGACTTCAATATTTTTAGTTTCTGAGCGCTGGAACCCCTTAGAAATGGTAAAAAAACATGCCAGGCTTTGGAATGGCTCAAAAATATTATCCGAGCAAGGAGTTAGGCCAAAAATAAGATTTAGGCCCCCACGAACAAAGAACTACCTTGAAAAATCGGACTTCAATATTTTCAGATTCTAAGCGCTCAAACCCCATAAAAATGGTAAAAAAAAAATGTGTGAGGCTTTGGAATCGCTCAAAAATGTTATCCGAGCTAGGAGTTAGGCAAAAAATACGATATAGGCCCCCACGAACAAAGAAGCAACGTGAATAATCAGACTTTAATATTTTCAGCTTTAGAACGCTCGAACCCCTCAAATTTGTAAAAAAAACATGTCAGGCTTTGAAATCGCTCAAAAATATTATCCAAGGTAGGAGTTAGGACAAAGTACGATTTGGGCTTCCATGAACAAAGAACCGACGCGAAAAAACGGACTTCATAATTTTTAGCTTATGAGCGCTCGAACCATTTAGAAATAATAAGAAAACATGTGAGGCTTTGGAATCGCTAAAAATGTTATCCGAGCTAGGAGTTAGGCCAAAAATACATTTTGGGCCCACATGTGCAAGAATCGATGCGAAAAATAAGACGTTAATATTTTCAGCTTTTGAGCACTCGAACCCCTTAGAAATGTTAAAAATACAAGTTAGGCTTTGGAATCGCTCAAAAATGTTATCCGAGCTAGGAGTTAGGCAAAAAATACGATTTGGGCCCACACGAACAAAGAACCGACACGAAAAATCAGACTTCAATATTTTCAGCTTCTGACCTCATGAACCCCTTAGAAATGGTATAAAAAACAAGTCAGGCTTTGGAATCGCTCAAAAGTGTTATCCGAGATAGTAAATGGGACGTAAATATGATTTGGGCCCACATGTGCAAGGAACGACGCGAAAAATCGAATTTCAATATTTTCAGCTTATGAGCACTCGAACCCCTTAGAAATGGTAAAAAACATGTCAGGCTTTGGAATCTCTCAAAAATGTTATCCGAGCTAGGAGTTAGACTCAAAATACGATTTGGGCCCCAACGAACAGAGAACCGACGCGAAAAATCGGACTTCAATTTTCAGCTTATGAGCGCTCGAACCCCTTAAAAATGGCAAAAAAACATTTCAGGCTTTGGAATCGCTCAAAAATGTTATTCGAGATAGGAGTTAGGCCAAAAAAACGATTTGGGCGGCCACAAACAAAGAACCGACTCGAAAAATCGGAATTCAATATTTTCATCCTCTAATCGCTCGAACCCCTTAGAAATGGTAAAAAAACATGTCAGGCCTTGGAATCGCTCAAAAATGTTATCCGAACTAGGAGTTAGGAAAAAAATACGATTTTGGCCCAAACGAACAGAGAACCGACGCGAAAAATCGGACTTCAATTTTCAGCTTATGAGCGCTCGAACCCCTTAAAAATGGCAAAAAAACCTTTCAGGCTTTGGAATCGCTAAAAAATGTTATCCGAGATAGGAGTTATGGCAAAAAAACGATTTGGGTCGCCACGAACAAAGAACTTACGCGAAATATCGGAATTCAATATTTTCATCCTCTAATCGCTCGAACCCCTTAGAAATGGTAAAAAAACATGTCAGGCTTTGGAATCGCTCAAAAATGTTATCCGAACTAGGAGTAAGGCAAAAATACGATTTAAGCCACCACGAACAAAGAACCAACGAGAAAAATCGGACTTTAATATTTTCAGCTTCTGAGCGCTCGAACCCCTTAAAATTGGTAAAAAAAAATATATCAGGATTTGGAATCGCTCAAAAGTGTTATCCGAGATAGGAGTTGGGCCAAAAATACGATTTGGGCCCACATGTGCAAGGAACGATGCGAAAAATCGGATTTCAATATTTTCAGCTTCTGAGCACTCGAACCCCTTAGAAATGGTAAAAAAATGTCAGGCTTTGGAATCGTTCAAAAATGTTATCCGAGGTCGGAGTTAGACTAGAAATACGATTTGGGCCCCAACGAACAAAGAACCGACGCGAAAAATTGGACTTCAAAATTTTCACTTCCAAGCATTCGAACCCCTTAGAAATGGTCAAAAAAACATTTCTGGCTTTGTAGTCGCTCAAAAATATTATCCGAGGTAGAAGTTAGGCCAAAAATACGATTTGGCCCCCCACGAATAAAATAAACGACGCAAAAAATCGGACTTCAATATTTTCAGCTTCTGAGCGCTCGAACCCCTTAAAGTGGTAAAAACAACATATCAGGATTTGGAATCGCTCAAAAATGTTATCCGAGCTAGGAGTTAGTCCAAAAATACGATTTGGGCCACCACGAAGAAAGAACCAACGCGAAATAGCGGACTTCAATATTTTCAGCTTCTGAGCTCATGAGGCCCTTAAAAATGGTAAAAAAAACATAGCAGGCTTTGGAATCGCTCAAAAATGTTATCCGACCTAGGAGTTAGGCCAAAAATCCGATATAGTCCCCCACGAACAAAGAGCCAACACGAAAAATCGGACTTTAATATTTTCAACTTCTGAGAGCTGGAACCCCTTAGAAATGGTAAAAAACATGTCAGGCTTTGGAATAGTTCAAAAATGTTATCCGAGCAAGGAGTTAGGCCAAAAATAAGATTTAGGCCCCCACGAACAAAGAACCAACACGAAAAATCGGACTTCAATATTTTCAGCTTCTAAGCACTCAAACCCCTTAGAAACGGTAAAAAAACGTTTGGGCTTTTGAATCGCTCAAAAATGTTATCCGAGCTAGGTGTTAGGCCAAAAATACGATATAGGCCCCCACGAACAAAGAACCAACGTGAAAAATCAGACTTTAATATTTTCAGCTTCAGAATGCTCGAACAGCTTAAATTTGTACAAAAAACATGTCAGGCTTTGAAATCGCTCAAAAATATTATCCAAGGTATGAGTTAGGACAAAATACGATTTGGCCTCCCACGAAATAAGAACCGACGCGAAAAATCGGACTTCATAATTTTCAGCTTATTAGCACTCGAACCCTTTAGAAATAATAAGAAATCATGTCGGGCTTTTGAATCGTTAATAAATGTTATCCGAGCTAGGAGTTAGGCCAAAAATACATTTTGTTGCCACATGTGCAAGGTTCGACGCGAAAAATCAGATTTTAAAATTATCATCTTTTGAGCACTCGAACCCCTTAGAAATGGTAAAAAAAACATGCCAGGCTTTGGAATCGCTTAAAAATGTTATCCGAGCTAGGAGTTAGGCAAAAAATACGATTTGGGCCCCCACGAACAAAGAATCAACGAGAAAAATTAGACATCAATATTTTGAGCTTCTGAGCTCATGAACCCCTTAACAATGGTAAAAAAAACATATCAGGCTTTGGAATCGCTCAAAAATGTTATCCGACCTAAGAGTTAGGCCAAAAATACGATTTAGTCCCCCACGAACAAAGAGCCAACACGAAAAATCGGACTTCAATATTTTCAGCTTCTGAGACCTTGAACCCCTTAGAAATGGTAAAAAAAACATGTTAGGCTTTGGAATAGCTCAAAAATGTTATCCGAGTTAGGAGTTAGGCCAAAAATAAGATTTAGGCCCTCACGAAGAAAGAACCAACACGAAAAATCGGACTTCAATATTTTCAACTTCTAAGCATTCAAACCCCTTAGAAATTGTAATAAAAATGTGTGAGGTTTTGGAATCGTTCAAAAATATTATCCGAGCTAGGAGTTAGGCCAAAAATACGATATAGGCCCCCACGAACAAAGAACCAAAGTGAAAAATCATACTTTAATATTTTTAGCTTCAGAACGCTTGAACCCCTTAAATTGGTAAAAAAAGCATGTCAGGCTTTGAAATCGCTCAAAAATATTTTCCAAGGTAGGAGTTAGGACAAAATACTATTTGGGCTCCGACGAACAAAGAACCGACGCTAAAAATCGGACTTCATATTTTCAGCTTATTAACACTCGAACCCTTTAGAAATAATAAGAAAACATGTCAGGCTTTGGAATCGTTAGAAAATGTTATCCGAGCTAGGTGTTAGGCCAAAAATACATTTTGGGCCCACATGTGCAAGGATCGATGTGAAAAATCGGACTTTAAAATTATCATCTTTTGAGCACTCGAAACCCTTAGAAATGGTAAAAAAACATGTCAGACTTTGGAGTCGCTCAAAAATGCTATCCAAGTTAGGAGTTAGGCAAAAAATACAATTTAGGCCCCCATGAACAAAGAACCGACGCGAAAAAATTGGACTTCAAAATTTTCAGCTTCCGAGCATTCGAACCCCTTAGAAATGGTAAAAAAACATTTCTGGCTTTGTAATCGCTCAAAATATTATTCGAGGTAGGAGTTAGGCCAAAAATACGATTTAGCCCCCCACGAATAAATAAACGACGCGAAAAATCGGAATTTTAAATTTTCAGCATCGAAGCGCTTGAACCCTTGGAATTGGTAAAAAACATGTCAGGCTTGGAATCACTCAAAAATGTTATCCGACATAGGATTTAGGCCACAAATACTAGTTGGGCCACCACGAACAAAGAACCGACGCGAAAAATCGGACTTCAATATTTTCAGCTTCTGAGCGCTCGAACTTCTTAAAAATGGTTAAGAAAAACATATCAGGCTTTGGAATCGCTAAAAAAAGTTATCTAAGCTAGGCGTTAGGCCAAAAATACAATTTGGGCCCACACGTGCAAGGATCGACGTGAAAAATTGGACTTCAAAATTTTCAGCTTCTGAGCTTCGAACCCCTTAGAAATGGTAAATAAATCATGTCACCGTTTGGAATCGCTCTAAAATGTTATCCGAGATAAGAGTTAGGCAAAAAATACAAGTTGGGCCACCACCAACAAAGAACCGACACGAAAAATCGGACTTCAATATTTTGCAGCTTCTGAGCGCTCGAACCCCTTAAAAACTGTAAAAAAAAACATATCAGGCTTTGGAATCGCAAAAATGTTATCCGAACTAGTAATTGGCCAAAAATACGATTTGGGCCCCCACGAACAAAGAACCGACGCGAAAAATTGGACTTTTAGCTTCTGAGCGCTCGAACCCCTAACAAATGGTAAAAAAAACTTGTCGGGCTTTGGAGTCGCTCAAAAATGTTATCCGAGTTAGGAGTTAGGCCAAAAATACGATTTGGGCCCCCGTGAAAGAACCGAGGCGAAAAATTGGTCTTAAAAATTTTAAGCGTCTCAGCGCTCGAACCTCTTAGATATGGTAAAAAACATGCCAGGCTTTGAAATCGCTCAAAAATCTTATCAGAGGTAGGAGTTAGGCCAAAAATACGATTTGGGCCACATGTGCAAGGATCGACGCGAAAAATCGGACTTCAATATTCTCAACTTCTGAGCGCTCGAACCCCTTAGAAATGGTGAAATAAACATTTCAGGCTTTAGAATCGCTCAAAAATGTTCCGAGCTAGGAGTTAGGCCAAAAATACGATTTGGGCCCCCACGAACAAAGAATCGACGCCAAAAATTGGACTTCAATATTTTCAGCTTCAAAGCTCACGAACCCCTTAAAATGGTAAAAAACATGTCAGGCTTTGGAATCGCTTAAAAATGTTAACCGAGATAGGAGTTAGGCCAAAAATATTATTTAGGCCCACATGTGCAAGGATCGACGCGAAAAATCGGACTTCAAAATTTTCAGTTTCTGAGCGCCCGAACCCCTTATAAATGGTAAAGAAATTATGTCAGGCTTTGGAATCGCTCAAAAATGTTATTCGAGCTAACAGTTAGGCAAGAATACGATTTGGGCCCCCAAGAACAAAGAACCAACGTGAAAAATGGGACTTCAATATTTTCACCTTTTGAGCTCATGAACCCCTTAAAAATGGTAAAAAAAAACATGTCAGGCTTTTGAATCGCTCAAAAATGTTATCTGTGTTAGGAGTTAGGCCAAAAATACGTTCTTGGCCCACATGTGCAAGGATCGACACGAAAAATTGGACTTCAATATTTTCAGCTTCTGAGTGCTCGAACCCTTAGAAATGGTAAAAAAAAACATGTCAGGCTTTGTAATCGCTAGAAAATGTTATCTGAGCTAGGAGTTACGCCAAAAATACGATTTGCGCCACCACGAAAAAAGAACCAACTCGAAAAATCGGATTTCAAAATTTTCAGCTTCTGAGAACTCGAACCCCTTTGAAATGTTAAAGAAAAACATTTCAGGCTTTGGAATCGCTCAAAAATGTCATCCGAGCTAGGGGTTAGGCCAAAAATACGATTTGGGCCCACATGTGCAAGTAGGGTTGTACACAGGTCAGGGTTGGACTTGAATTTAGACCGGGCCGGACCGTAATTTGGACCGGACCGGTCCGATAATTCAGGTCCGGTCTTCGGTCCTTGAAAATGACTGATTCTGGGTTTCCGGTCCGGTCAGTGTAAAACCCGGAAAAATCAGGTCCGGACCGGAAACCTGGTTTTTTTTATAAAAAACCTACTCTCATATAGTTCATTGCAATTTACCAGTTACAATTTTACAAACCCTACTATACACTACCGCCCAGGAACTTAGAAGGTCGTTTGTCCCCCTTCCTTCGTTTGCAGCTTCATTCAACAACGGCTGCCATTCGCCGGCGGCTTCGTCGCATCCAACCGCTGCTTCGTCGCATCCAGCCCCTACTTCGTGTCTTCGTCGCATCCAGCCACTGCATTTCGCCGGCGTCTTCGTCGCTTCCAGCTGCTGCAGCCAGCCATCACAGCTTTCGTCGCATCCAGCAAGGTGCCAACTGCCAAGGTATACCTCTTCTCCCCCCTGATTTTATTTCTCATTTATTCTTGATTTTCATTTCTTTCGTATTTGAGCATAGGCATTGTTACACTAATTACATTGAGCCTAACAGAGAATCGATTTCTGAATCTGAAGGCATTGCTAGCTCTAGAATTCTATGTTTGTTTGTCAATTTGCTCAGTATCAAGTGTTTAAGATATTATTGATAATAATTAGTGAATCATGTTTACTCTCAATCCCTTGCTAGATCAACTGATTAGTGATAATATCATCACTTTCATGTTTTCATTTTGGACTCTGGAAAGGTTGTTACAATACATTTGGATAGGAGGATTTGGAGGAAAACAGAGCAAAGAGAAAGGAAAGCTACATTTTACCTTGTTTGGATACAACATAGTAACATATTGAATAAGCAAATGACATATACTAACATATTGTATCACTAAATTTGATAATGAAGGAATAGATTGTGGCTTTAATTTTTTTTTAAATGAATTAGTATTTCTCAATGTGGACAAGAATATACATTGTTTACTTTTTCCTTATTGAAGTTGGTAGATCAGCGCCCTACCCATCCAAAATTGTGATGTGCTGGTGGCATGCTTAAAAGATAAAGACAAATGCTTAAAAGTAAGCAATGAGGCAGAAACACTTTCTCTGATAATTTGTCAATCTATTTTGATAAAATACTAGACGAGTGTATACTTGTATAATAATATTTCTACTGCAATTTGCTTCCTAATTGTTTAGTTCTCACGGCAATATTTAGTGAATATGGTTGATTGTGACTAATAATGATTGTTTTGTTTGCTTCAGGGTTATGATTTTTCTTGAATTCGAAGTTCGACAATAACGGATTCATATTCTTGTAATGTAAGATTTATATCTATATATTGTGATTTGTGATTCTTGGATTGTTTAATCTATTTTGAGGTATAAATGTTATATTGAAAAAGTTGTGTAATTTATTGTAGATGGAGAGCTCCCAATCCAAAGTATCCCAACTCCTCTCGGATGCAGCTAGTAGGACAGATTTAGAAGACTTGCGCAAATCCTTACCTCCAGAGAAAAAGCTAACAGAAGGTCGCCAATATTTGGTTAGAAAAAGCAAGAAGAGGGCAGCTTATTAGGAACACTATATTGAGTATGTGCAAGATGGATAACTACGTGCTGAATGTAAGTTTTGTGATAAATCTTTTGCTGCTGATGCGAATCTTAATGGTTCAAAAAATGTTAAGAATCATTCTGATAGATGTATCAATAATCCTGCTAATATAAATAAGGGTAAAGGAAAACAAGCTGAACTGTTTTTTCAATCTGGAGGAGATATGGAGAATGAAACTGGTGAAAAAAGGTTGAAATATGGAACTGTGAATCTGAAAGAAGTTCGGGAAGCAATAGTTCGTATGGTTATTATTGATGAGCTTCCTTTTAGATTTGTAGAGAAAGATGGATTTAAGGATGTGATGAGTCTTGCTTGTCCTGGTCTTCATATGCCTTCACATACTACCATTGCTCGTGATTGTCTTCAACTTTACTATAATGAAAAGATAAAGTTGAAAGAAATACTAATGAATTGTCAAAAAATCTGTGTTACAACTGATACTTGGACATCGATCCAAAGAATTAACTACATGTGTCTCACGGTACATTTCATTGATAATGATTGGAAATTGCATAAAAAGATTATTAACTTTTGTCCAATTTCTAGTCATAAGGGTGATGCTATTAGAAAGGCGGTTGAACATTGTTTGGAACTTTGGGGTATTGAGGATAAACTTTTTACTGTTACAGTTGATAATGCTAGTTCTAATGATGTTGCATGTGCACACTTGAGAAGAATGGTTCAACGAACCGGATGTGTTGGTGATGGATAGTATCTACATGTTAGATGTATGGCTCATATAATTAATCTTATTGTGTGGGATGGCATCAAAGAACATGGTGTGTGCATTGATAGAGTTAGAAATGCTGTTAAGTATGTGAAAAATTCTCCTGCAAGAATTCAAAGGTTTAAAGGACTTGTCCAAAAAGCTAATATAGAAAGCAAATCATCTTTGTCTTTTGATGTCCCCACTCGTTGGAACTCAACGTACACAATGTTGGATACTGCTTTGAAATTTCAACGTGTTTTTAATGGGTTATCTTTGCCTGATGGAGATAATTTGAAGGATAATGAAAAGCCTCCTGAGCTTGATGATTGGAAAAATGTAGAGAGGTAAGTAGTGTTCTCGGAGGAATTTAATCCAATTGAATCGTCACATTTCTGGTTCTTAATATGTGACTAGTAATAAAGGATTGTTTGACATTGGTCAAGTATATAATGTGTTGAATCAATGGGAGAAAAGTGATGATGAGAACTTTAAGGCTATGGCTTTATCAATGAAAAAGAAGTATGAAAAATATTGGGGGGCTGTGGAAAAAATGAATAAGTTGATTTATATGGCTGCAATTCTTGATCCTCATACTAAGTTGTTAGTTGTTAAATTGACTCTCACTAATATGTATGGTATGGAGAAAGGTAGGGCACTAGCTGCTGATGTGAAGGATTTTGCCCATTCTTTGTTTGATGATTATAGAAAGTTCTATGGTATGCAAAATGCGCAAAATTTTGATGATGTAATGGAAGTTGAAGAGAATGGTGAAGAAGGTAATAAAAAAGGAAAAAATTTTAGGCAAATCATTCTTGATCAAGCTAAAAAGTTGATGGGATCAAGCAGTGGGTATGTAAGGAGTGAGTTTGAGAGATACTTGAATGAGCAATTAGGGGCAGACGAAGAAAAAATGGATGCATTGTCTTGGTGGGCTAGTAATGGGCATCGATATCCTATTGTTTCACGTATGGCTCGAGACATACTAGCCATTCCATTGTCTACAGTTGCATCAGAGTCCGCTTTCAGTGCAGGAGGTCGACATCTTGATCCATTTAGGAGTTCATTGACTCCTAAGGTAATGAATCTTTTTATTTTTGTAACTTTTTAAAATACATATTATTTGTTCTAATTGATTCACTAATTAAACTTTCATATATTGAATTGTAAAAGATGGTGCAAGCTCTCATTTGTACTCAAGATTGGTTTCGGAAAAGGGTGACATCGGGTGTTGATGTGGAGGAAAACATGCGAGAGTTAGAGGAAGTTGAGAAAGGTGATTATTAGACTTATTTCATTCTTTTTATAGTTGTAACTTGTAAGTATTGTAAATTGTAATGCATTGGAGCATCATGTTATTAATCTTCTTAATTCTCTTGTTTTTATTTCGCAGATTATCAAAGTGAGCATCAAGATGACATCGCAGACGTTGTATATGTGGACACCTTGATATAAAATGTCATCAAGCTTATATAGTTGCATTTGGTGAAGATTTGAAAACTATTTTGGATATGTATTTTGGATACGTATTTTGGATATGTATTTTTAGATAATTATGTATTTTAGATATGCACTTTAAGCTAATTATTTTGGAGTTTGGATATGCATTTTTAGCTAATTATGTATTGAGGACATATAATTGAACTTTATGGTCGATATGACCCCATGTCCAACAGGTTCAACAGGTCCAACAGGTCCAGAAATAGCTCCAAACAGGTTTAAAGTCGTTTTTAGAATAAATTTCTGCCAAAAAAAAAACAGGTCCAAATAGGTCTTAAACCGGACCAGACCTGAATTTTACGGTCCAAAACCGGACCGGACCGGAAATGTCAGGTCCAGTCTTCGGTCCATCAAAAACGAAAATTCCGGTCCACCGGTCCAACCGGTTCCGGTCCGGTTCTAGACCTGTGCACACCCCTATGTGCAAGGATCGATGCAAAAAATCGAACTTCAATATTTTCAGCTTCTGAGCGCTCGAACCCCTTACAAATGGTAAAGAAATCATGTCAGGCTTTGGAATCGCTCAAAAATGTTATCCGAGATAGGAGTTAGGCCAAAAAAACGATTTGGGTCGCCACGAACAAAGAATTGACGCGAAAAAATCGGAATTCAATATTTTCAGCCTCTGATCGCTCGAACCCCTTAGAAATGGTAAAAAAACATGGTAGGCTTTGGAATCGCTCAAAAATGTTATCTGAACTAGGAGTTAGGCAAAAAATACGATTTAGGCCCCCACGAATAAAGAACCGACGCGGAAAATCGGACTTCAATATTTTCAGCTTTTGAAAGCTCGACCCCTTAGAAATGGTAAAAAACAAGTGAGGCTTTTGAATCGCTAGAAAATGTTATCCCAGCAAGGAGTTAGGCCAAAAATATGATTTAGGCCCCTATGAACAAAGAACCAACACGAAAAATCGGACTTCAATATTTTCAGTTTCTGAGCGCTCGAACCTCTTAGAAATGGTAAAAAAAAACATTTCTTGCTTTGTAATCGCTCAAAATATTATCCGAGGTAGGAGTTAGGCCAAAAATACGACTTGGCCCCCCACGAAAAAAATAAACGACGCAAAAAATAGGACTTCAAAATTTTCAGAATCTTAGCGCTTGAACCCCTTGGAAATGGTAAAAAAAACATGTCAGGCTTGGAATCACTCAAAAATGTTATCCGACATAGGATTTAGCCCAAAAAACTAGTTGGGCCAACACGAACAAAGAACCGACTCGAAAAATCGGACTTCAATATTTTCACCTTCTGAGCGCTCGAACCCCTTAAAAATGGTATAAAAAAACATATCAGGCTTTGGAATCGCTAAAATTTTTTATCTGAGCTAGTTGTTAGGCCAAAAATACGATTTGGGCCCACACGTGCAAGGATCGACGTGAAAAATCGGACTTCAAAATTTTCAACTTCTAAGCTTCGAACCCCTTAGAAATGGTAATGAAATCATGTCAGCCTTTGGAATCGCTCAAAAATATTATCCAAGTTAGGAGTAACGCTAAAAATACGATTTTGGCCCCCACGAACAAAGAACCGGCGCGAAAAATCGAACTTCAATATTTTCAGATTCTAAGCACTTATACCCCTTAGAAAAGGTAAAAAAAACGTGTGAGGCTTTCAAATCGCTCAAAAATGTTATTCCAGCTAGGAGTTTGGACAAAATTACGATATAGGCCCCCACGAACAAAGAACCAACGTGAAAAATCAGACTTTAATATTTTCAGCTTCAGAACGCTCGAACCCCTTAAATTGGTAAAAAAAACATGTCAGGCTTTGAAATCGCTCAAAAATATTATCAAAGGTAGGAGTTAGGACAAAATACGATTTGGGCTCCCACGAACAAAGAACCGACGCGAAAAATCGGACTTCATATTTCAGCTTATGAGCGCTCGAACCGTTTAGAAATAATAAGAAAACATGTCAGGCTTTGGAATCGCTAGAAAATGTTATCCGAGCTAGGAGTTAGGCAAAAAATACATTTTGGGCCCACATGTGCAAGAATCGACGCGAAAAATCGAACTTCAAAATTTTCAGCTTTTGAGCACTCGAACCCCTTAGAAATGGTAAAAAATCAAGTTAGGCTTTTGAATCGCTTCAAAATGTTATCCGAGCTAGGAGTTAGGCAAAAAATACGATCTAGGCCCCACGAACAAAGAACCAACGCGAAAAATCGGACTTCAATATTTTCACCTACTGAGATCATGAACCCCTAAAAAAGGTTAAAAAAACATGTCGGCTTCGAAATCGCTCAACCGGGCTAGGAGTTAGGCCAAAAATACGATTTGGGCCGACACGAACAAAGAACCGACATGAAAAATCAGACTTCAATATTTTCAGCTTCTGACCTCATGAACCCCTTAGAAATAGTATAAAAAAATAAGTCAGGATTTGGAATCGCTCAAAAGTGTTATCCGAGATAGGAGTTGGGCCAAAAATAAGATTTGCGCCCACATGTGCAACGAACGACGTGAAAAATCGAATTTCCATATTTTCAGCTGATGAGCACCCGAACCCCTTGGAAATGGTAAAAACATGTCAGGCTTTGGAATCGCTCAAAATTGTTATCCGAGCTAGGAGTTAGACCAAAAATACGATTTGGGCCCCAACGAACAGAGAACCGACGCGAAAAATCGGACTTCAATTTTCAGCTTATGAGCGCTCGAACCCCTTAGAAATGGTAAAAAAACATTTCAGGCTTTGGAATCGCTAAAAAATGTTATCCGAGATAGGAGTTAGGCAAAAAAAACGATTGGGGCCCCTACAAGATCAAAGAACCGACGCGAAAAATCGGACTTCAAAATTTTCAACTTCTGAGATCACAAACCCCTTAAAAATGGTAAAAAAAACATGTCAGGCTTTGGAATGGCTCAAAAATGTTATCCGAGGTAGGAGTTAGGCCAAAAATATGTTTTGGGCCCCCATAAGATAAAAGAACCTACGCGGAAAATTCGAATTCAATATTTTCTTCTTTTGAGCTCACGAACCCCTTACAAATGGTAAAAAAACATGTCAGGCTTTGGAATGGCTTATAAATGTTATCCGAGCTAGGAGTTAGACCAAAAATACGATTTGGGCCCACATTTGCAAGGATTGACGCGAAAATCGAACTTTAAAATTTTCAGCTTCTGAGCGCTCGAACCCTTTAGAAATGGTAAAAAACATGTGAAGCTTTGGAATCGCTCAAAAATGTTATATGAGCTAGGAGTTAGGAAAAAATACTATTTTGGGCCCGCATGTGCAAGGATTACCCAGAAAAATCAGCATAAAAATTTTCAGCTATTGAGCGCTCGAACCCCTTCAAATTGGTAAAAAACATGTTAGGCTTTTGATTCGGTCAAAAATGTTATCCGAGTTAGGCGTTAGGCGAAAAATACGATTTAGGCCCCCACAAACAAAGAACCGACACAAAAAATTGGACTTTAATATTTTCAGCTTCTGAGCTCACGAACCCCTTAAAAATGGTAAAAAAAAACTTATCCGGGTTTGGAATGGCTCAAAAATGTTATCGGAGGTAGGAATTAGGCCAAAAATACGATTTGGGCCCCTACAAAATCAAAGAACCGACGCGAAAACCGGATTTCAAAACTTACAGCTTCTAAGCCTTCAAACCCCTTAGAAATTGTAAAAAAACTTGTCAGGCTTTGGAATCGCTCAAAAAAGTTATCCCTGCTAGGAGTAAGGCCAAAAAAACGATTTGGGCCCACATGTGCAAGGATCGACGCGAAAAATCGAACTTCAAAATTTTCAGCTTCTGAGCGCTCAACCCGTTAGAAATGGTAAAAAAAATGTTAGACTTAGGAATCGCTCAAAAATGTTATATGAGCTAGGAGTTAGGCAAATAATACGATTTTGGGCCCGCAAGTTCAAGGATCAACGTGAAAAATCAGCATCAAAATTTTTAGCTTATGAGTGCTCGAACGCCTTAGAATTGGTAAAAAAACATGTTAAGCTTTTGATTTGCTCAAAAAAGTTATCTGAGCTAGGAATTAGGCCAAAAATACGAATTGGGCCCCCAAAAACAAAGAACCGACACAAAAAATCGGACTTCAATATTATCAGCTTTGGAGCTCACAAAACCCTTAAAAATGGTAAAAAACCATGTGAGGCTTTGGAATCGCTAAATATTGTTATCCAAGCTAGGAGTTAGGCCAAAAATACGATTTCGGCCCCGACAAACAAAGAACCGACGCGGAAAATCCAAATTCAATATTTTCAGGTTTTGAGCTCACGAACCCCTTTCAAATGGTAAAAAAACACGTCAGGCTTTGGAATGACTTAAAAATGTTATCCGAGCTTGGAGTTAGACCAAAAATACGATTTGGATCCCCACGAAAAAATCGTCTCGAAAAATCGGATTTCAATATTTTTAGCTTCTGAGCTCACGAACCCCTTAAAAATGGTAAAAAAAACTTATCAGGGTTTAGAATGGCTCAAAAATGTTATCCGAGTTAGGAGTTAGGCAAAAAATACGTTTTGGGCCCCCACAAGATCAAAGAACCGACGCGAAAAATCGGACTTCAAAATTCTCAACTTCTAAGCTCACGAATCCCTTAAAAGTGGTAATCAAAAAATGTCAGGCTTTGGAATGGCTAAAAAATGTTATCCGAGCTAGGAGTTAGACGACAAATACGATTTGGGCCAACATTTGCAAGGATCGACGCGAAAAATCGAACTTCAAAATTTTCAGCTTCTGAGCGCTCGAACCCCTTAGAAATGGTAAATAAACATGTCAGGCTTTGGAATCGCTCAAAAATGTTACCTGAGCTAGGAGTTAGGCAAATAATACGATTTTGGGCCCGCATGTGCAAGGATCAACGTGAAAATCAGCATCAAAATTTTCAACTTCTGAGCGCTCGAACCCCTTTGAATTGGTAAAAAACATGTTAGGCTTTGGAATGGCTTAAAAATGTTATCCGAGTTAGGAGTTAGGCAAAAAATACGTTTTGGGCCCCCAAAAGATCAAAGAACAGACGCGAAAAATCGGACTTCAAAAATTTTCAACTTCTGAGCTCACGAACCCCCTAAAAATGGTAAAAAAAACAAATCAGGCTTTGGAATGGCTCAAAAATGTTATCCGAGGTAGGAGTTAGGCAAAAAATACGTTTGGGCCCTCACAAGATAAAAGAACCGACGCGAAAAATCGGACTTCAAAAATTTTCAACTTCTGAGCTCACGAACCCCTTAAAAATGGTAAAAAAAAAATCAGTCTTTGGAATTGCTCAAAAATGTTATCCGAGGTAGGAGTTAGGCCAAAAATACGATTTGGGCCCCTACAAAATCAAAGAACCGACGCGAAAACCAAACTTCAAAATTTTCAGCTTCTAAGCGCTCGAACCCCTTAGAAATTGTAAAAAAACATATCAGGCTTTGGAACCACTAAAAAATGTTATCCAAGCTAGGAGTTAGGCCAAAAAATCGATTAGGGCCCACATGTGCAAGGATGGACGCGAAAAATCGGCATCAAAATTTTCAGCTTCTGAGTGCTCGAACCCCTTAGAAATGGTAAGAAAAACTTGTTAGGCTTTGGAATCGCTCAAAAATGTTATCCGAAGTAGGAGTTCGGCCAAAAATTCGATTTGGGCCCCAACAAACAAAGAACGACGCGAAAAATCTGACTTTAATATTTTCAGCTTCTGAGCTCACGAACCCCTTAAAAATGGTAAAAAAAAACATCTGAGGCTTTGGAATCGCTCAAAAATGTTATCTGAGCCAGGAGTTAGACTAATAATACGATTTTGGCCCGCATGTGCAAGGATTAACCTGAAAAACCAGCTTCAAAATTTTCAGCTTCTGAGCACTCGAACCCCTTACAATTTGTAAAAAAACATGTTAGGCTTTTGATTCGCTCAAAACTGTTATCCGAGCTAGAAGTTAGCCAAAAATACGAATTAGGCCCCCACAAACAAAGAACGGACGCGAAAAATTGGACTTTAATATTTTCAGCTTCTGAGCTCACGAACCCCTTAAAATTGGTCAAAAAAAACATGTGAGGCTTTGGAATCGCTCAAAATTGTTATCCAAGCTAGGAGTTAGGCCTAAAATACGGTTTGGGCCCCGACGAACAAAGAACCGACGCGGAAAATCCGAATTCAATATTTTCAGCTTTTGAGCTCACGAACCCCTTAAAATGGTAAAAAAAAATATGTCAGGCTTTGGAATGGCTTAAAAATATTATCCGAGCTAGGAGTTAGTCCAAAAATACGATTTGGATCCCCACGAAAAAATCGTCTCAAAAAATAGGATTTCAATATTTTTAGCTTCTGAGCTCACGAACCCCTTAAAAATGGTAAAAAAAAAACTTATCAGGGTTTGGAATGGCTCAAAAATGTTATCCGAGTTAGGAGTTAAGCAAAAAATACGTTTTGGGCCCCCACAAGATCAAAGAACAAACGCGAAAAATCGGACTTCAAAATTTTCAACTTTTGAGCTCACGAACCCCTTAAAAATGGTAAAAAACATGTTAGGCTTTGGAATGGCTAAAAAATGTTATCCGAGGTAGGAGTTAGGCCAAAAATACGATTTAGGCCCTACAAAATCAAAGAACCGACGCGAAAACCGGACTTCAAAAGTTTCAGCTTCTAGCCTTCGAACCCCTTAGAAATTGTAAAAAAACATGTCAGGCTTTGGAATCACTCAAAAATGTTATCCCAGCTAGGAGTTAGGCCAAAAAAACGATTTGGGCCCACATGCGCAAGGATCGACGCGAAAAATCGAACTTCAAAATTTTCAGCTTCTGAGCGCTCGAACCCTTTAGAAATGGTAAAAAAAACATGTTAGGCTTTGGAATCGCTCAAAAATGTTACTTCCTCCGTTTTTTTTTAATGTGACACTTTCCAAATGAGGAAGTTTGGAATTAATTGTGACACTTCTTTTTTGGGAAAATTTTTCTCTCTATCTCTCTCCTATCACATGGGTCCCCTTATTTCTTTCTCTCTATCTCTTTCTTCTCCAAAAATTGCCTAGGAGTCCGTGAAATCAAAAGTGTCACAACTAATAAAAAACGGAGGAAGTATATGAGCTAGGAGTTAGGCAAATAATACGATTTTGGGCCCGCATGTTCAAGGATCAACGTGAAAAATCAGCATCAAAATTTTCAGCTTATGAGCTCTCGAACCCCTTAGAATTGGTTCAAAAACATGTTATGCTTTTGATTTGCTCAAAAATGTTATCTGAGCTAGGAGTTAGGCCAAAAATACGACTTGGGCCTCCACAAACAAAGAACCGACGCGAAAAATCGGACTTCAATATTTTCAGCTTCTGAGCTCACAAACCCCTTAAAAATGGTAAAAAAAAAACATGTAAGGCTTTGGAATCGCTCAAAATTGTTATCACAGCTAGGAGTTAGGCCAAAATACGATTTGGGCCCCAACGAATAAGGACCGACGCGGAAAATCCGAATTCAATATTTTCAGCTTTTGTGCTCACGAACCCCTTACAAATGGTAAAAAAACATGTCAGGCTTTGGAATGGCTTAAAAATGTTATCCGAGCTAGGAGTTAGGCCAATGTTATATTTGGATCCCCAAGAAAAAATCGTCTCGAAAAATCGGATTTCAATATTTTTATCTTCTGTAATACCCCGAATTTTCAATGCTTATTTTGTTATTTATTAACCTTTAATATTATTTTCCACTTAAATTTATTTACCGATAATTCAAGTTTATTTTATAATAATGTTTATAAAAAAAATTTGATTTTATTTAGTTTTTGAATTATTTAACGATTTCATTTAAATAATTTATTTAGTCTTGAATTATGTGATGATTTTATTAAAATGATTTTATTGAAATGAATTTACAAAACTAATTATACATTTTCATTAATTCTAATTAATTTAATTATTATTGGATTTGAAGTCCTCATTTAGTTTGTGGGCATACTTATAAGTCCATCAATATTAGTCATCCCATTTGAGCCCAAGCAATACATTACCAAGTCCAAAGTCCAATTACAGTTTACCCATCTAAACACACACAAAAAAAATAAGGGGGAAAAGCCAAATAAAAAATAAAAAAATGAAGCAGCATCACTCATCTCCTTCCTGGCTTCCTTCCTCCCCTCTTCACGCTGACTGAAACAGGGCAAGCAAAATAATAATAAAAAAAAATAGATCAACAACTCTTTGTCAGATGAGTTGAAACTCATCCACAACCTCAAATTTTCTGATCAAGATCAACTCTATAGTCAAAGAAATCTCAAACACCATACCTAACCATACTCACCATTAATGGAGCTTGACTCCAAAGCTCAAAATCTGACCAAATTGTTCTATAAATACCAACCCAAACCCATTCAATTGCTCAAGCAAACCACACTTTCAAGGTTTGCTTCAATTTCTCCCTCTTCTCTTTCAATTTCTGATTTTTTTTTTGAAAAATAAAATTAAAAATTAAAACTTTAACCACCTCTGCTTCTCTAAGACTCGCCGGAATCCGCCACCTGAACCGCCCCAAAACCCACTCCGACCACCATGCCCTGCACCCCCTTCGCCACTCTTCCTCGCCGAACCCACGACCCGAAACAGCAGACACCGCGCACCATTCCCTGCTCGCTGCTTGTTTCACCCGCAACCACCACACACCACGCCAGCCCCTGCTTCCCATTCGCTGCGCCTGAAACCGGCCGCCTGAACCCGAGCCACACCGCAACCATCACCCTCCCTTCTTCCTCCTTCGCGTGCCCCCTCTGTTCCCCCTTTTCCTCTGTTTTCCTTCCTTTTGTAAACTAATTCAAAGAATCAGTATTGTCTCCCTCCCCTTATATTCTTTTTTTTTTTTAAATAAAAAGTTGTCTAAATAAAAATTTATTTTGTCTAAGTTAAATGTTTTGATTTAAAATGGTATAGCTTTGTCTTTATATACACTTGAAATGCTTTATTAAATATATATTTTCTTTGAATGTAATAATTTTGAACTATTAATGATGTTTGAAATAATTAAGAAAACTTTTCAAGGTTATTTGAATTATTGGAGTTCGTTTATTTCATAAATCAAAAAGGGGTTATTTAAGTAACTAACTTAGATCTCGTTAATCTCGTTGTAGACTCCGATTGCGTAGACGAGGATTATCAGGAGCTTTGATCTGTTCATGAATCTAACTTTTGGGCACGTGTCACGAGGTAATTTCCGATGTCCATCTAAACGTAGATCCCGTAGTATAAAAATAATTTAATTACGTGACTATGTGATTAGAAATGTGAATTATAATTATGATAATTATTATGAATTATAACTATTGACTTAAATGCGGATTATGATTAGTAAAATGACTAATGACTATGGATTATGGATATGAATAATGACTATGGACCATGGACTATGGACGATTTGTTATTCTAACGTTATTGATAAATAATCTAATATTTTATTCTCGACATTTGTTTAAATAAAGATTAATTGTTAATGTTGTCATCATTATTATTATTCATTATGATATTATTATTATTATTATTATTATTATTATTATTACGCTATTATCGTTATTAAAAGTTTAAAAATGAAAATTGATAATGGATTGGTTATAAATTGGAAATGGATTATTAAATTTACAAGTGATGGTTTTTGTATATGAATGAATATGGGCTTTCTGGGTAAGCCGCGAATAAATTGAGTTATGAATATTGGAATGAATATATTCACACTTGGTTAAATAAGATATTGTATATGTGTATATGATTTAAGTGATGACTTTCATAAAAGATATTAATAACTTAAAGTGGAATATCGGAGGGAAATGATGAACAGGTTGCCCTGTATGGGAGGTTCAGCGGCCACCTACAGGTTTCTTTGTTACTATGCTGATCTTTCTGTTATTTGTCTTCCTTCTATCTTGATGTGTTTCCAAGTTAGAAGGGGTGTGCACACTAGGGACTCTGTTTTGGCCATTATAATATTTGTAGGTAGTTACTGGGGATTGACCCCGGCCTACACCCTTGAAGTAAGTAGTTACTGGGGATTGACCCCGGCTTACTGGCGTTCTCTTTCCTCTCCTTAAATAAACGGATAATACTGAATTATTGAATTAATTGAAATTATGTGATTATTAATCTTATATATATACGTATGCACTTATGTGATTATTAATTGTATTTATATATGTATATGTGCTATGCTTTCGACTCTATTAACCTATTATTTTCACAAAGTATTTTCAACTTAAGTATTTTACGGGATGGAGTTGGAATTACTCAGTTTTTCTGATTTTTGGGAGCTTGTCTCTCTTGTTTCTTTTCAATGTATTTGTGCAGGTGGGTGATCGACTGGGGGAAACAAAGAGAGAACTTTTAGAGTTGTCATCCACTTAGTTTTTTATTTAGTTTTCGCTGAGACTCTGAGACGTTATATTAATTAGTGTTTTGTTTAAACAATTTAGTTGTTGTAAAACTTAATTTAATTTGAGTTTAGTGTGATGTTACCCATTAGCCTTGCATTTATTTCCAAGGAGATAAGTGCGGCGGTAGCACGCCATCCGAGTCGAACCCTCGTGGATTTTCCCCCAACGAGTTTTATTTAATGAAAAAGGGTTCGATTTGGGCGGGGTGTTACAGAATGGTATCAGAGCGGAGTTAGATTAACTAGGGCAATATTAAAATAATAAAATATGGGAATTAGGATTAATAAATTAATTAAGGTCAAAACTTGGAAACGGTTTAGGTAATTTTAAAATATGGAATAGGATAAAAATGGAATTAATGATTAAAAAGTGAATTAAAGGGGTAGACGTGGGTATAAATTAG
This sequence comes from Patellifolia procumbens, assembly GCA_947645195.1. NCBI lineage: Eukaryota > Viridiplantae > Streptophyta > Magnoliopsida > Caryophyllales > Amaranthaceae > Patellifolia > Patellifolia procumbens. The sequence continues at coordinate 1,165,943 of CANSGD010000290.1, forward strand.
TTGTTTTTACATACGTGAAAGTACTTTGTACTTATAAAATGATTACTTCTATTTTCTTTTTAGATGGCAAGGACACGTTTGACAGCGAGGAAGTGCACTAAGAACCCACACGAAAGACCCTACCTTTTGAGAATGAGAGCCGGAGAGTTAATTTCCGCATACATTTATAGGTTACGCATCACCATGAAGTGTTACCATCCCAACGAATACCATGGACACTCGGACTACCTCACACCGCCTAAGCAAGCTGATGTTTTAGTCCACACACTCCCAAACGATGGACCTTATGCGGAAATGAAAAGAGAATATTTTGATATTTTGAAGAACGGGAAGCCAAACTACAAGAGGTACACCTTTAAGGGAAAGTGGTACCTCACATTGAACTATCTCGAGAAAAGAATGCGTGACGCTAGAGCCAAGTTGCTCAATGATTTTAACCTTTCCTCCGATGATGATGAGCCAAATGACATTGATGATGAAGAAATAGAAAGTAACCATATCCCAACCGTTGTGAACAATGGTGAAAATGGAGTCGAAGATGTGGAAGAAGACCCATCCGAGGATGAAGAAGAAGATCCCTCCGAATACGAGGAATGAGACCCTCGACCCTAGTTATCCCTAACCTAATAGGAAGCTAAGATTGTAGTAGACTTACTAATTCTAGTTTAATTATCTATGTGATGTTGTTATGTTCTATCTATCCGAGTTGGAACTATTACTATGTTATGAATGAAATGGTTATGATACCCTTGTGGTCACGAAATGATGGTACATTTATGTGATTTGAACGTGATGAGTGTTACTTGAACATGATGTGTGGATTAATGAATGAATCGGGTGAAAATATGATTGTGTGTTTATATGAATTAGTTCTTATGTGAATGGTGGAAACACCAAATGTGAATAACGCAGATAGCTTATGCAATACGTATACACTCGTTCAAGGGCACGACAACAAGAAAATCAAATGGCCGAAACTCCAGAACAAGTTGCAGCACGACTAAGAACCCTCGAGCAATTAGCTCAGAACTTTGGGTTAGTTCTCCAAAATCAACTCAACAACAACCACCACCATGGAGACGACCCGCAATCCGCTATGGCGAAAAAGATTGCTTCATTAAAACCACCAACCTTTGTTGGTAGAGAGGACCCTTTACTTCTCGAAAACTGGATTCGAGACTTTGAAAAGATCTTTACGGCCGCCTGAGGCCCAAAAAGTTGATCAAGCCACCTTCTATCTGCACGAGGATGCCGATACTTGGTGGGAGAGTGTAGGACCGACGGTTAGAGTTCAGGAGAACTTTAACTGGGAAGCTTTTAAAGTAGCAATTAAGGCTCGATTCTTCCCCGAGCATATTCACAGGCAGAAATACAATGAATTCAGTAGGTTCAACCAGACCTACAACATGAGTGTGCAGGAGTACGCTCAAAAATTTAATGAGTATGCACGATTCTGTCCGACTGTAGTACTAGATGAGGGAACTAAGGCTCAGAAGTTCGAGGATGGTCTGAAGTTTGATCTTCAGACACGACTAGGAGGAAGTACCTCCACCACTTTCGCAGAAGCCTATGCAAAAGCCTCAAACCTGGAGAGAATTTTACAGCGTGAGAAAGAGGTATTAGGCCGACACAAAAGGAAGGAACCTACCTGCAACAGCAGCACTCAAGGGTATGACAAGAGGCCGAACAACAACACTGGTGGGAACAACCACAATGGAGGACGCTACAACAACCGCAACAATCAGGGTAATGGACAACAGACCCATCAAGGAAACCAGAACCAGAAGAACTATGTCTGCAAGAGTTGTACCAAGAGCCACCCAGGATTCACTTGTCAGGGTGAAAGAATCAAATGTTTCGAGTGCGGCGAAGTAGGTCATAAATCATACAACTGCCCCAAGAAGCCAGCTCAAAACAGACCGAATGGGAATAATGCCAACAATGGAGGTGGAAACAGACTCCAAAACTTCAACAACAACCGCCCCTCTGGTCCAGGAAGTTACAATCAGGGAGGAAATGCTGCACATAATGGATTTGGAAACCAAAACAATAACCGCTCTTTTGGAGGTGGAAATGGAAATCACGGCAAGAACGGAAATGGAAGCTACTCCAACAATGGAAGGATCAATGTCATGAGTCGAACTGAGGCTGAAACCGATGCTAATGTTGTGACGGGTACTTTTCTCGTAGACTCACACCCTGCTTATGTACTCTTTGATTCAGGAGCGTCTCATTCTTTTATTTCTAGTGCTTTTGTTAAGGAACATCCCTTGAAATCTACCCAATCTTGTCGAGCCAATATAACCATGCCTAATGGTGAAACCGTTCCTTGCAAATCTCTCTTTCGAGACATCCATGTAGTCATAGCTGAAACTGAATTACCAGCCGACCTTATCCTTTTTGACTTGAAAGACTTTGACGTTATCTTGGGAATGGATTGGTTGGCCAAGTATAAAGCCAAAATCGAGTGTCATAACCAGAAAATATCTCTTAGGGGACCGAAAGGGAATAGGATATCCTATAAGGGTATAATCTCTAAACCCGATGTCAAAATAATCTCAGCCCTGAGCTGACGAACCCCTTAAAACTGGTAAAAACCGATGTGAAAAATCGGACTTCAATATTTTCAGCTTCTGAGCTGACGAACCCCTTAAAACTGGTAAAAAAACATGTGAGGCTTTAGAATCGCTCAAAAATGTTATCCGAGCTAGGAGTTAGACCAAAAATACGATTTGGATCCCCACGAAAAAATCGTCTCGAAAAATCGGATTTCAATACTTTTAGCTTCTGAGCTCACGAACCCCTAAAAAATAGTAAAATAAAACTTATCGGGGATTGGAATGGCTCAAAAATGTTATCCGAGTTAGGAGTTAGGGTAAAAATATGTTTTGGGCCCCCACAAGATCAAAGAACCGACGCGAAAAATCGAATTTCAAAATTTTCAACTACTGAGCACCCGAACCCCTTAAAAATGGTAAAAAAAAACATGTTAGGCTTTGGAATGGCTCAAAAATGTTATCTGACGTAGGAGTTAGGCCAAAAATATGTTTTGGGCCCCGATAAGATCAAAGAACCGACGCGGAAAATCCGAATTCAATATTTTAAGCCTTTGAGCTCACGAACCCCTTAAAAATTGTAAACAAAACATTTCAGGCTTTGGAATGGCTAAAAAATGTTATCCGAGCTACGAGTTAGACCAAAAATACGATTTGGGCCCACATTTGCAAGGATCGACGCGAAAAATCGAACTTCAAAATTTTCAGCTTCTTCGCTCTCGAACCCTTTAGAAATGGTAAAAAAACACGTCAGGCTTTGGAATCGCTCAAAAATGTTATCTGAGCTAGGAGTTAGGCAAATAATACGATTTTGGGCCCGCACGTGCAAGGATTAACCTGAAAAACTAGCATCAAACTTTTCAGCTTCTGAGCGCTCGAACCCCTTAGAATTTGGTAAAAAACATGTTAGGCTTTTGATTCGCTCAAAAATGTTATCCGAGATACTAGGAGTTAGGCCAAAAATACGAATTGGGCCCCCACAAACAAAGAACCGACGCGAAAAATTGGACTTTAATATTTTCAGGTTCGGAGGTCACGAACCCCTTAAAAATGGTAAAAAAAGCATGTAAGGCTTTGGAATCGCTCAAAATTGTTTTCCAAGCTAAGAGTTAGGCCAAAAATACGATTTGCGCCGCGACGAACAAAGAACCGACGCGGAAAATCCGAATTCAATATTTTCAGCTTTTGAGCTCACGAAACCCTTAAAATGGAAAAAAAAATATGCCAGGCTTTGGAATGGCTTAAAAATGTTATCCGAGCTAGGAGTAGTCCAAAAATACGATTTGGATCCCCACGAAAAAATCGTCTCGAAAAATCGAATTTCAATATTTTTAACTTCTGAGCTCACGAACCCCTTTAAAATGGTAAAAAAAAAAAACTTATTAAGGTTTGGAATGGCTCAAAAATGTTATCCGAGTTAGGAGTTAGGTAAAAAATGTGTTTTGGGCCCCCACAAGATCAAAGAACAAACGCGAAAAATCGGACTTCAAAATTTTCAACTTCTGAGCTCACGAACCCCTTACAAATGGTAAAAAAAAATATGTCAGACTTGGGAATGGCTAAAAAATGTTATCCGAGGTAGGAGTTAGGCCAAAAATACGATTTGGGCCCCTACGAAATCAAAGAACCAACGCGAAAACCGGACTTCAAAATTTTCATCTTCTAAGCCTTCGAACCACTTATAAATTGTAAAAAAATATGTCAGGCTTTGGAATCGCTCAAAAATGTTATCCCAGCTAGGAGTTAGGCAAAAAAAAACGATTTGGGCCCACATGTGCAAGGATCGACGTGAAAAATCGAACTTAAAATTTTTTAGCTTCTGAGCTCTCGAACCCCTTAGAAATGGTAAAAAAAACATATTAGGCTTTGGAACCGCTAAAAAATGTTATATGAGCTAGGAGTTAGGCAAATAATACGATTTTGGGCCCTCATGTTCAAGGTTCAACGTGAAAAATCAGCATCAAAATTTTCACCTTATGAGCGCTCGAACCCTTTAGAATTGGTAAAAAACATGTTAGGCTTTTGATTTGCTCAAAAATGTTATCTGAGTTAGGAGTTAGGCCAAAAATACGAATTGGGCCCCCACAAACAAAGAACCGACGCGAAAAATCGGACTTCAATATTTTAAGCTTCTGAGCTCACAAACCCCTTAAAAATGGGAAAAAAACATGTGAGGCTTTGAAATCGCTCAAAAATGTTATCCGAGTTAGGAGTTAGGCAAAAAATACGTTTTGGGCCCCCACAAGATCAAAGAACCGACGCGAAAAATCGGACTTCAAAATATTCAACTTCTGAGCTCACAGACCCCTTAAAAATGGTAAAAAAAAAACAAATCAGGCTTTGGAATGGCTCAAAAATGTTATCCGATGTAGGAGTTAGGCCAAAAATACGATTTGGGCCCCTACAAAATCAAAGAACCGACGCGAAAACCAAACTTTAAAATTTTCATCTTCTAAGCTCTCGAACCCCTTAGAAATTGTAAAAAAAACATGTCAGGCTTTGGAACCACTCAAAAATCACTACTACATTTAAGGGCTAATGCAACCCCCGAAAACGTTGCATTATGTGGCTATAACCATTGCAATATATCAAATGCAACGCTTTGAAAGCGCTGCATACGCTTTCGCTGCATTTGATCAAATGCAACGTTTTGGCCCTTCAAATGCAACGCTGGGTTGAAAATCAATTAAAGCGTTGCAATAGGTGTTAAAGCGTTGCATTAGATAGACAATTGCAACGCTTGTTTTCACATTACAAAAGCAACATTTTATCAAGTTGCAACGCTTAATAGGAAAAGCAAATGCAACACTTCTAATGTACTGGTATATTTGCCCACTATTATGCCTGTCGTATATTATACCTGTAGTATTTGTTGCGATCATCATATATATAATCCGTCATCGCACCATTTGAAGTACATATATAACACTTCACAAATCCTAGTGAACAACCAACAATAATATATATTGCGTAATCATATTAATTTTGGTACATTGAGTTTCATCAACTTACACATAAATAAAAACTTAAACTAAGATAAGTCTAAATTCGATTTCGAATAGAAACTAAAACGAGCTTAAGTCACTTGTCTCGAATATTCAATGATTTATAATGTTCAAATATTCAAACATACTATATATATATTATGTAGAACCCACAAGAAGTTCAACCATCATACATCGGCAAAGGGACGGATCCATAACGTCATGCATTATCGTCAAGCTCCTCGTTCAAAATAACCTACAATCTTCGCAAATGAAATTAGTATTATACCATATATTAATAGAGATAATAGGTAAGTTTCTAGCTAAATTTCGGCAGAGTTTTATTTGTAAAATAGACTCCCAAATTATGAATATATGATAACCTGTATTTGGAACTAGCCACAATCAATTCCATCCAATAGTAAACATAAACCCTCTAAGATAAAATATGAACAAATTACAAGAAATTAAAATTTCGTTCCAATTTCAAGCTCAAAGACAACATTCATCTAAGTCACAGAACAACACCAACACCAGTGGCACCAAAATAACAATACAACACCAATATCACCAAGAGAACATACAACACCAGTAGCATGCATCAAGAGAACAATACAACACCAATATTATCACCAAGAGAAAATACTACTCCAGTAGCATGCATCAAGAGAACAATACCAGTAGCATCAAGAGAACAACACCCAGCTCTGCCAGAAGGTGTTTAATGAAAAAAAAGGACTAGCAGAAGGTGTTTTATGAAAAATTGAATACTAAATTAAAGAGCGTTAAGTGTTACTTAATTCACCTTGTTATTCCCAACTGAAGAGTGTCCATTTTGGTCTGTATGTTTATTGGGACTTGCATTTGTCGGGTTCACCGGGAGATGGAACTCATGAACATTTATGGTAATTCCAGGATTAGCCGCTTGAAGTTGAGATAAAACGATTCTTGCGACATCTGGAACAACTTCTGAAACTAAACTTGTCTTTATACTTTCAAGGAACTCCTTAGGAAAAATGTACTCGGTCTTCGCCTTTTTTTTCAAAGAACTTTCAGTTACACCTCGTCCGTGAAGGCGTAGGCGTCCCTTATATTCCTCCTTGTTAATCACTTCATAATATGGATCTTTGAATGAGATATTTTCTCCTTGTTCATACTCTGCTTCTAACACACTCATCTTATCCTATTTGTGAAGGACATGCATAACAATTAAAGAAGCAAGACCGTTACAATTGATAAGTTAAATAACACACAGGAGACTATGTATAAGTAAATATTTTAAAGATGAAAGACCATAATTGTAAGTTTATTGAGCAAGTTTATGTACTAACCATGTTCTCCTTGATCTTGTCGTATTTTGTGCGGTATTGTCTCCCCGGTGTTCTTTTTCTTGATTCTTTGTAAACTTGCGATTGTGAAGGCGGTTGTTTCTCCGGATCATTTTGTTGCTAATGGAAGCACATAGTATCAACACACTAATTAGAAACATACAAAAAACTATGAAAATAACGAGACTTATATTTAAATCAATGTAGAATATCAAATTACCAATTCATGTCGTAATAATGCCAATGATTGAGGACCTAAAGTATGCATGTCATCCTGCTCTTCACGATTGGATTTATTGGACTTACTTTCTTCCTACACATCCAATTGATAATTAAAAATAATATAAAAGAATCCACTCATTAAAGTAGTACATATAGCATACCTCGATTTCAGGAAAATCCCAATAATTCAAGAGATCTCTAAAATACTCTTCGGGCATGGTTTGAGGACGGTTCTCCCATCTTTTTTCATCAGTGGTATATGCATAATAGTGTTTTTTTTTCATCCGACATTTATGTATACGCCATAACACACAAACACTTCTCTCCACCCACTTTTTTCCTTCTTCTGGTACTATATAACACCCCTACATACACGCTTAAATACTTAGTTATCATAAAATTCACAATATTTAAAAAAAAAAGAGATTTCTTTATCACCTACCAAGACGTAGTCCCATATCTTGTCAAATGTGCCTTCAGGTATGTCCTTCCATGTTGGGTAGTTCAACGGGACAAATTTGGGACTCCTTGCCAATGTGCCTAAGAACCGACTAAACTTTTTGCAAACTTCCTTAGTAGGCCCGATTGGCTGCCCTGTGGAATTCAAGATAATAACTTCACGTTCTTGAAGTCTACGAGCATGCACCTTCGCAAGCTTTGTTGGTCCTCTACTTTTCTTATTTCCTAGCATCAAAATACAATTAAAAACAAAAATAGTGCAGCACCATGGCACCACATAATCAGAGAATGTTAAACTACAGACTTCAACATCAAATTAAAAAGAATTGATATAGTAATATAATTTAACAAAGGAACATTTTGTAACAAACCAACATTTATAAAGTTGCCGTTTTTGTTTCTTTCAATTTGTGTCGATGAAACTTCGTTAGCGGTGTGAGGGCCAATATCAAGGCAATTTACCTCGTGGTTATGCATCGGCTTAGATTCTCTGACATTTTCCTCCCTATGTGGTGAACACCTGGTAGTAAATTGTTTATTTACACGAACCTCGAAATTATCCTCACCATCATTCATACGCAAATTTTGTGCTTGTTTTTGTTTCCGTAACTTTAAATATGCACCCATAGATCCCGGGGGACAATAAGCTTTCTCTTGTTTTTTTTTCAACCCTGGTGGTTGTGTTTGTATTTTGTTAACATAACTTGACTCTCGTTTACTACTATCAACTGCAACCTTATCAACAACAACCTCATTAATAGTGATAGGTGGTTGCTGCTTCTGTTTTTTGGATCTTAGATTTTTCATTTCTACCATAGACAATGGCGGAGTGCTGTGACCTTCACCCTTTTCATTCATCGGAACCTATAATCAAGGAAAAAATAACACCAAAATCAACCAATTCCAAATATTATCAAGTCAAAGTCATTAGTTTAGATCTAGAAGAAGATAAGTGGACTGCTAGCACAATGAGAAGTTTTAAGAAGGATACCGCCAGTAGGCACTCAATTCATAATCGTTAACTATGTTAGATAAAAATATTCATGTGGACCCCCAAGAAATATGGTATATGTACCTTTTTAAGTGAAGATGTATTGGTGAGCTTTTGTCTCGATTGCTTAGCGAGAACTTCTTCAGCTATCTCCTCCTCATCGGACTCCGCTTCAAACCGGTCATTATGATAATCTTCATCAAAAATGGCATCATAGTCATCTTATGAACAATCTTCATCTAACACCGTTTTCTCCCAAGCCTCAGCCTTTGCTACAAGAATTTTACTTGCCAAAGTGCCATATCCCTCTGCTTGCATCCTCTCTGCATTGGATCTCAATTTAGCCAGCCTTTGTTTTTCATATTATGGCATTTTCCCACCTTTACTTATGGTGGATTTCATGCTCTTCCTTACCATCTGTACACATGTTAAACAATTAAAAAGATTTGAAATATAATGTAAGATGTGAAATACATTAGACTAAACGATCTTACAGGAAATAGACATATAGCAAGTGAACCACAACTCATAGCAACACTATGTAATTTAGCCTAACACATAACAGGAAGCCTCCGAAATACCAGAATATAGGTTTTATTCATGTCGAATAGGGGGATACATGGATTTAGTATACTAAATAAATTAAAAAACTTGAAACATGCAACTGCAAATTTCAAGTATAATCATCACACAAGTCTTTGGAATTAACATCAACAACAAAATGGCGACCCTCTTTTATTGGATCTTCAACATAAAAAACTTGATGAGCTTGAGATGCAAAGATGAATGGTTCCGCTTCATATATTAACCTGTGACGGTTAACATAAGTGAGCCCATACTCATCTTCCTCGGAATGAAACCAAATACATCTAAACAGAACAACACTAGAATCATCATGATAGCAAATCTCAAAGATATCTTCTATTGAACCATAATAAGTGACAGCTCTGAGCACCGGGTTTTTATCTTTACTACTAGCAAAACTTGGGGTCAATGCTGCTAAAGTAACCCCGCTGTTTTGCGTCACACAATTTGCATCACGTTTCATAGTGTGGAACTTATAACCATTGATGAAATATCCCGTGAATCTCCTTGCAATAAATGATGGCCCTTGTGATAGCCATTTCACATGGTCTGATACTTGAAGACCTTGTCGAAGTTCAAAGTCGACCTTCTCTTTGATGTAGTTCATGAAATCCTTGCTGTGACTTTGGGCTTTATCCCACTTCCTTTTTCTCGGATTCATGAGAATAGTCTCATGCTCACTGAATTCAATTCACTATATCAGTTTTGATAAAACATGTAAACTTAAGGAAATAAACTATTGAAAATAAATTTAAATAAAAAAAGTATGGTTAGTTATCTTACTTTAAGTACTTCTTAACTCCAAGAATATCACAATTGAATAAAACATATCGATGCGCTTGCGTCCATGTGACTTCATCCATCCTAAATGATGTGTTTTTCTTTGCCCTTCCTCTTCCCTTGATTGGATGACCAACATTAGGGAACATAGATGATGGGCTTAGAGGCTCGTTTCCCTTGTTCTCATACCATGCTGCTTTGGGACGACGACGCATATATCTAGCACAAAAGGCTACACATTCATCAGTTAAGTATGCTTACGCCATTGAGCCCTCCGGGCGACTCTTATTCCGCACATAATTCTTTAACTTTGATATCTTTCAATAGAATACATCCACCTCATTGTTACAGGTTCACCAAGCCTAATTTCTTCGGATAGGCAAATGAACCATTATGTCAAAGAAGGTGGGAGGAAAAATTGTTTCAAATTCACAAAGTGTTTCAACAATCTCAGATTGCAAACGTCGAAGATCTCGGGGGTCAATGACTTTTCTGCAAATGGCCTTTAAAAAAGCACTTAATCTAATCAAAGGGGTTGCAACATCCTTTTCTAAGGTTGCCCTTGCAGCAATTGGAAGCAGATGTTGCATCATGAAATGCGCATCATAACTTTCATACCCTGTTATTTTCTTTTCTCCAACTTGCACATAGCGCTTAACATTAGATGCATAGCCCTGTGGTACTTTAGCCTTTTTAATGACCTCACAAAAAGTGCGCTTCTTTCTTGTTGTGAGCGAGAAACGCGATTTCCGATAACGTTCTTTACCATCGGCATCAAAATAAGGCTGAAGTTGAGCCATCATTCCAATTTCCTTAAGATCCCTGCGTGCCTTGAGATGATCTTTGGTTTTCCGTGAAATGTCCAACAAGGTTCCAATGACACTATCAAACACGTTCTTCTCAATATGCATCACGTCAAGATTATGGGGACATGATACATCTTTCCAATAAGGCAAGTCAAATAGTATTGTCTTTTTTTTCCATGGAACCTCAGGGTCTCCATTCTGCTTTCGTGTCTTTCCAAACACATTTTGAAAGTCAGCCAACAACTCCTCCTTCTCGGTCCCAAGCAAGCGAACAGGTTCCTCTTTGTCCTTAATTTTTCCATGGAACATCCTACGATTGTGTCTCCAAGGATGATCTATGTCTAGGAAACGACGATGACCCATGTAGCAATACTTGCTGCTATGGTTCAAGTACAGAGATTGAGTATCATAATGGCAACAAGGGCAAGCTTTCTTCCTTTTTGTGCTCCAACCAGACACCATTGCATAACCTGGAAAGTCACTGATGGTTGTCACTAGGGCCGCTTTCATTACAAATCGTTGATTGCTTGAAGCATCATAGGTCTCAAGTCCATCCACCCACAAATCTTTAAGATCCTTAATTAAAGGTTGCATGTAGATATCTAAGTCATTTCCAGGCGATAAAGGACCAGGAATCAACAAGGTTAACATGAAAAATTCTGGTTTTGTTGCCAGCTTTGGCGGCAGATTAAGATTGGTAATAATAACAGGCCATGTACTGTGGACAACACTCATATTATTAAAAGGGATAAATCCATCAGTGGCTAACCCTAAGCGTACATTTCGAGGTTCTTTAGCAAAGTCTTTATACTCTATATCAAAATCCTTCCAAGCCTTAGCATCTGCTGGGTGCTTTAGAAGTCCATCTTCTTCACGTCCTTTTGCATGCCATGTCATACTTCTAGCAGTTTCGGGACACATAAACAACCTTTGTAGCCTCTGCTTAATAGGAAAATATCTTAGAACCTTCGCTGGAGTTTGATGAGCCTTTTCCGTCGCCTCCTCATCCACCTATTTCCATCGAGAGGTGTTACAAACGTGACAGAATGTAGCATCTGCATGCTCTTCCCAATACAGCATGCAATCATTAGGGCATGCGTCTATTTTGGTGTAATCAAGACCCAAAACCTTCAAAACATTCTTAGCTTCATTAAAAGAGGACGGTAACTTTGCATCAGGCTGCATGTCCTTAAGAAGTTGTAGCAACTCAACAAAAGCTACATTACTCAACTTATGGTCACTCTTGAAAAGAAAAAGTCTCATAGTAAAGGAGAGCTTTGAAAACGTCTTACAACCTGGATAAAATTCTTGTTGTCCCTCTTCTACTAACTTGTAAAACTTCTTCGCCTCCTCACTAGGTCCCTCTCTACCAATATCATTTAACAAACCTTCAATGTCATCAATTTGATCTAATCCCCCACCATGATCTAGTGGCAAAGTATCCCTATCAATGTCCATAGTAGACTTTAACAGTTTCTCCACGCTAGGACTAAAACCATGGCATAACACATGCTCTTTGACAATATTTCTACAAAGCCAATAACGATGCTCACATTGCTTACATGGACAACAAATCTGATCACCTACTACTTCAGTTGCATATAATTTTTCCAAATAACCATCAACAATAGTTTCGAACTCATCAGTCCATTTCTGAAATGTTGGACCCTTATGCTCATCCATGTCTATATACTGACAAAATCAATAAATGTTATGAATATTATGTGAAGTAGATCACGAATGGTCAAAAGAAAAATAATGAGCGAATTTAAAATAAGATATTCGTTGCTAGGGAAATCTTAGCTACAAAAACACATAATAAAAAAGTTCTTAAACCTATTCCATGAGAGAAAAACAGGAAAAAGATTCTTTTATACATAGCCCAAATAAGTCCAAATATTTGACAACTAAAAAGTAGTAAAAGAGAAAAACTTTGACAAGGCTACTACATCAGTAGCCAAAGATACAAAGCCAAGCGGTAAATACGAACAAGTATTAAGAAGTGTGGCTCACGAAAGCACAATTGTTCAACAAACAATAAAAACTAAAAACAACGAAATTGAAGACGACAGATGTGCAGTTTAGCAATGCATAGGATCCAACATATCTGAGCAACAACAAATGGGAATCAAACTAGTGAATGTTAGATATTCAACATTGTAGCTACTAGAATTGACTTGGGAATACAAATAGGAGGTTTTAACTAATCAAAATATAGGACAATGTGAGGATATTAAACCATTAGCATCAACTAATATGTTCTAAAATGAGAAGTAGGGACAATTGAATCGAAACAAAGCCATTACATGGAGCACTGCACAAAAGTGATTATTTAAATTCAAACAAACGAAGCCAAGCTAACTATTAAAAGTGCACTAAATCAAAAGTGCACCCACTACTATTGATGAATACAACATCAGACAATTTAGATATCTACCATTAAGATGTGGTCAACATGAAAGACAAAATACTTAAACTACCAAATGAGGTATAATGTATTAAGATATCTATCATTACTAAACACAATTGGATAATATAATAATAATGAAGTTAGGGGGGTTATATTAGAAAAAAATAGAACCAAATAAACAAAGGGGATAAACTAAAAAGAAGGAAGCAGTAAAGAATAAACTCATATCTTCCTCCTCCCTTCATTCTCTGCGCATAAAAGCTCCAGTAAACCCCACAAAATGAAATCAGCACAGGGCATATAGGTTAAACGAGCAAACCAATAAGTCTCAAAGTCGACAAGAAAATAATTTTGATTATTGAACACAACAACCCTCACCTTTTGTCGACAAGAAAATTAGAGGCATATAGTTTCACAAAATGAAATCAGCACATGAATTTTGAACAAGAGAACTTCACGGTCGACAATGGTGAGGATGAACAAGAGAATTTTCAGTTCAACAACCCTCACCTTCAGTATTGTCGACAATAGAATTTCGAAGTCAAGCCGCTAGAATTTCGAAGTCAGGCCGCCGAAATTTCACTGTCGCAACCCTCCCTCGGCCTCCCTTCACGTAATGTTGCCGACGAGGTTGAATATGGATGGAGATGGAGGTTTAGGGCTTTGAAGTGTTTGGAAATGCTTTGGGGTGTTTGGGAATGTTTTTGGGGTTTTGAATTTCGCCAAAATTAAGTCAAGCGCCATCACTAGTATTTTGCGCGTAAACACGTGAATTGATTTGGCTATGATTACACCAGATGCAACGCCACTGATAAAAGCGTTGCAATAGCTTTAAAAAAGGCAACACCTAATATCCTATTGCAACGCTTATTTCATAACCGTTGCACTATTATAAAAAACCGTTGCATTAGATACTCTATTGCAACGGTTTTGTAAAAACGTTGCAAATTGAGGGTTACATTAGCCCTTAAAAATAGTAGTGAATGTTATCCAAGCTAGGAGCTAGGCCAAAAAAATGATTTGGGCCCACATGTGCTAGGATCGACGCGAATAATCGGCATCAAAATGTTCAGCTTCTGAGTGCTCGAACCCTTGAGAAATGGTAAAAAAACTTGTTAGGCTTTGGAATCGCTCAAAAATGTTATCCGAACTAGGAGTTCGGCCAAAAATATGATTTGGGCCCCCACAAACAAAGAACCGACGCGAAAAATTGGAATTCAATATTTTCAGCTTCTGAGCTCACGAACCCCTTACAAATGGTAAAAAAACATGTCAGGCTTTGGAATGGATTAAAAATGTTATCCGAGCTAGGAGTTAGGCCAAAAATACGAATTGGATCCCCACGAAAAAATCGTCTCGAAAAATCGAATTTCAATATTTTTAGCTTCTGAGCTCACGAACCCCTTAAAAATGGTAAAAAAAACTTATCAGGGCTTGGAATGGCTCAAAAATGTTATCCGATTAGGAGCTAGGCAAAAAATACGTTTTGGGCCCCCACAAGATCAAAGAACCGACGCGAAAAATCGGACTTAAAAATTCTCAACTTCTGAGCTCATGAACCCCTTAAAAATAGAAAAAAAAACATGTCACGCTTTGGAATGGCTAAAAAATGTTATCCGAGGTAGGAGTTAGGCCAAAAATACGATTTGGGCCCCTACAAAATCAAAGAACCGACGCGAAAACCGGACTTCAAAATTTTCAGCTTCTAAGCCTTCGAACCCCTTAGAAATTGTAAAAAAACATGTCAGGCTTTGGATCGCTCAAAAATATTATCCCAGCTAGGAGTTAGGCCAAAAAAACGATTTGGGCCCACATGTGCAATGATCGACGCGAAAAATCGAACTTCAAAATTTTCAGCTTCTGAGCGCTCGAACCCCTTAGAAATGGTAAAAAAAACATGTTAAGCTTTGGAATCGATAAAAATGTTATATGCGCTAGGAATTAGGCAAATAATACGATTTTAGGCCCGCATGTTCAAGGATCAACGTGAAAAATCAGCATCAAAATTTTCAGCTTATGAGCGCTTGAACCCCTTAGAATTGGTAAAAAAATACTTTAGGCTTTTGATTTGCTCAAAAATGTTATCTGAGCTAGGAGTTAGGCCGAAAATACGAATTGGGCCCTCACAAACAAAGAACCGACGCGAAAAAGCGGAATTCAATATTTTCAGCTTCTGAGCTCACAAACCCCTTAAAAATGGTAAAAAAACATGTGAGGCTTTGGAATCGCTCAAAATTGTTATCTTAGCTAGGAGTTAGACCAAAATACGATTTGGGCCCCAACGAACAAAGAACAGATGCGGAAATTCCGAATTCAATATTTTCAGCTTTTGAGCTCACGAACCTCTTACAAATGGTAAAAAAACATGTCAGGCTTTGGAATGGCTTAAAAATGTTATCCGAGCTAGGAGTTAGGCCAAAAATACGAATTGGATCCCCACGAAAAAATCGTCTCGAAAAATCGGATTTCAATATTTTTAGCTTTTGAGGTCACGAACCCCTTAAAAATGGTAAAAAAAAAACTTATCAGGGTTTAGAATGGCTCAAAAATGTTATCCGAGTTAGGAGTTAGGCAAAAAATACGTTTTGTGCCCCCACAAGATCAAAGAACCGACACGAAAAATCGGACATCAAAATTTTCATTTTCTGAGCTCACGAACCCCTTAAAAATGGTAACAAAAACAAATCAGTCTTTGGAATGGCTCAAAAATGTTATCCGAGGTTGGAGTTAGGCAAAAAATACGATTTGGGCCCTGAACAATCAAAGAACCGACGCGAGAACCAAACTTCAAATTTTTCAGCTTCTAAACGCTCGAACCCCTTAGAAATTGTAAAAAAACATGTCAGGCTTTGGAACCACTCAAAAATGTTATCCAAGCTAGGAGTTAGGCCAAAAAGACGATTTGGGCCCACATGTGCATGGATCGACGCGAAAGATCGGCATCAAAATTTTCAGCTTCTGAGTGCTCGAACCCCTTAGAAATGGTAAAAAAACTAGTTAGACTTGGGAAACGCTCAAAAATGTTATTCGAAATAGGAGTTCGGCCAAAAGTACGATTTGGGCCCCCACAAACAAAGAACCGACGCGAAAAAATCGGACTTCAATATTTTCAGCTTCTGACGTGACGAACCCTTTAAAACTGGTAAAAAAACATGTGAGGCTTTAGAATCGCTCAATAATGTTATCCGAGCTAGGAGTTAGTCGAAAAATACGATTTCGATCCCCACGAAAAAATTGTCTCGAAAAATCGGATTTCAATATTTTTAGCTTCTGAGCTCACGAACCCCTTAAAAATGGTAAAAAAAAAAACTTATCAGGGTTTGGAATGGCTCAAAAATGTTATCCGAGTTAGGAGTTAGGCAAAAAATACGTTTTGGGCCCCTACAAGATCAAAGAACCGATGCGAAAAATCGGATTTCAAAATTTTCAACTTCTGAGCTCACGAACCCCTTAAAAATGGTAAAAAAAACATGTGAGACTTTGGAATTGCTCAAAAATGTTATCTGAGGTAGGAGTTAGGCCAAAAATATGTTTTGGGCCCCCACAAGATCAAAGTACCGACGCGGAAAATCCGAATTCAATATTTTCAGCTTTTGAGCTCACGAACCCCTTAAAAATGGTAAACAAAACATTTCAGGCTTTGGAATGGCTAAAAAATGTTTTCCGAGCTAGGAGTTAGACCAAAAATACGATTTGGGCCCACATTTGCAAGTATCGATGCGAAAAATCGAACTTCAAAATTTTCAGCTTCTGAGCTCTCGAACCCTTTAGAAATGGTATAAAAAAAAATATGTCAGGCTTTGGAATCGCTCAAAAATGTTATATGAGCTAGGAGTTAGGAAAATAATACGATTTTGGGCCCGCATGTGCAACGATTAACCTGAAACACCAGCATCAAAATTTTCAGCTTCTGAGCGCTTGAACTCCTTAGAATTTGTAAAAAACATGTTAGGCTTTTGATTCGCTCAAAAATGTTATCCGAGCAAGGAGTTAGGCCAAAAATAAGAATTGGGCCCCCACAAACAAAGAACCGACGCGAAAAATTGGACTTTAATATGTTCAGCTTCTGAGCTCACGAACCCCTTAAAAATGGTTTAAAAACATATGAGGCTTTGGAATCTCTCAAAATTGTTATCCAAGCTAGGAGTTAGGCCAAAAATACGATTTGGGCCCCGACGAACAAAGAACCGACGCGGAAAATCCGAATTCAATATTTTCAGCTTTTGACCTCACGAACCCCTTAAAATGGTAAAAAAAAATATGTCAGGCTTTGGCATGGCTTAAAAATGTTATCCGAGCTAGGAGTTAGTCCAAAAATACGATTTGGATCCACACTAAAAAATCGTCTCGAAAAATCGAATTTCAATATTTTTAGCTTCTGCGCTCACGAATCCCTTAAAAATGGTAAAAAAAAAAAACTTATCAAGGTTTGGAATGGCTCAAAAATGTTATCCGAGTTAGGAGTTAGGCAAAAAATACGTTTTGGGCCCCCACAAGATCAAAGAACATACACGAAAAATCGGACTTTAAAATTCTCAACTTCTGAGCTCACGAACCCCTTAAAAATAGAAAAAAAAAACATGTCCGGCTTTGGAAAGGCAAAAAAATGTTATCCGAGGTAGGAGTTAGGCCAAAAATACGATTTGGGCCCCTACAAAATCAAAGAACCGACGCGAAAACCGGACTTCAAAATTTTCAGCTTCTAAGCCTTCGAACCCCTTATAAATTGTAAAAAAACATGTCAGGCTTTGGAATCGCTCAAAAATGTTATCCCAGCTAGGAGTTAGGCCAAAAAAACGATTTGGGCCCACATGTGCAAGGATCGACGCGAAAAATCGAACTTCAAAATTTTCAGCTTCTGAGCGCTCGAACCCCTTAGAAATGGTAAAAAAAACATGTTAAGCTTTGGAATCGATGAAAAATGTTATATGAGCTTGGAATAATATCAAGTTGAAGGCCTTGGGCTCATAATAGGGGTTTAAGTATCACGAAACAAGTCATTAGGCTCAGCGGGGCTAAGGAGGATAAAAGCATATCAAAAATTCACTCTGAAGCTCAAGAATAAGACAAAAGAACGCCTCTATCACAGCATATGCTACAAGCCATCGAATATCAGACAAGTACGAAGTCAAAGTCAAGATCAATCCACTAAAGAGGAACTAACACACGAGAATAGACTGGATAATAATATGAATCTAATAGGCTACAAAGAGGCCTCACAGTCTAACCAATTCAGGTATGCTGCACAAAGTGGTGTAATATAATCAAATTTTGCCCGAAATCATAGCAATCAAACATCAAATCATAGCCTCAAGATCACAAATGTCCAACTATCCAGAAAACATAGTCAAATCATTTTCAAATAGAGCACAACAAGGGGCACAGGGAGGCAACTAAACCAGTCATGGGAACCATATTTTTTTGATTTTTTTCAAAATTTTTCGAAAGCAGTAAATCTATCCTAGAAAGCAGTAAAAGAGATAGAGAATACAAACATAACTCCTCCCCCAAGCTGAACTTGGCAGTGTCCTCAATGCCAAAAGGTGACAAGGACTATGCTAAGAGGCAAAACAATGTTAGTACCCTCACTCTCGCTCACAAAAAGAAGAAAAAAAAAAGTAGAAAATAAAGAAAAAAATGAAAAGAAAAGGAAAAAGGGAAATAATACGAGTTGCCTCTCGCACAGCGCTGGTTTATAAAGGTCCCGCACGACCATAATCCTCCATCTCATTGGAAGAGTCCAATGCCTTGAGTAACTTATCAAATGCACCTGCAAACATGTCATTGAGCACTACATATGGCTTGATGACAAGCGCATCTATCTTCACATAAATAATATCAGAGAAAACGAATGATTTGTGAAGATAAGTAAAATAAAAATAAAAGGGAGAAAAGAAGGACAATGAACAACTTCCCTTTGGTGGCGTAGGTGGTGAGTATCTCAAGGAGAGAATAGGAGCAACCGCAACTGTGAGAAAATATGGGGCATGGCGAATAGGGAGAGAAGGGACAAGATCAAGTTTATGTGAAGATGGAATATAGGGACAGGGAATAATAGGCTCAACCGTGACGGTTTTACTTACAATTTCACCATCCTCAATAATGGGCTCGTCAACACAAGGGCTCTCAACCAATAGTTCCTCTTCTATCAAAACATTCATTACATCCACACTCCCCTCAGTCTGATCATGCTTTTCAATATCAGGAGTCAGAGTCTTATCATTCACCTCTAATATGGCATTCTCGACACAATCATCATCACAATCATTATCATCATAAATCGCCCGTTGACCATCAAGTTGCATAGCAAGCGATTTTTCATAATTTGAGACATGTGTGATGTAACACATCAAGTCTTGATTAGATTTTTCAATTCGTTGTGTGAGGTAACACATCAAGTCTTGATTAGATTTTTCAATTCGTTCACCACAAGACTCAATCATCTGCTTAGGTAAATCTAGACTCTCTGAAGATTCAGATTGTGAATAATTATGGACTCCATGTGGGTCAGAATAAGTATAATCAGTTGCATAGGACTCGTTAGGGAAATGGTTAATATCATGGGAATTCATGCACAAATTATTTGGATATTGACAATAAGAATATGCATCAGACACATAACTACTGTAATACCCATTATCAAAATTATATTGCTCTTGTAAATTAGAATACCCATTATTATAGTCTTGCCCCTGATAATTGGAGTATCCATTATTATTGTCATAATGCCCTTGAAAATTAGGGTAACCTTCCCCATACGAATTATAAGCCGGCCACTCCATATAAACTCATGAGTAAGAGAAAGAGAAAGAAAGAATTTACAAAAATAAGAAAAATAAAAGAAAAACAAAAAAAAACGTACCTCAATTAGAACAATGAAGTTCCAATGAGGCACAGAGAAGTAGACCAAATAACCAAACAAAAACTTAGAAAACTAGCCGTCTCCCCGGCAACGGTGCCAAAATTTGACAGGCTAAAGTCGTATCACCTAATCAAAGATAATTCCTACAGTCCTCTAACAATAGTAGTCAAGGGAAGCAGGGTCGAATCCACAGAGAGACGGAGTTCTAAGTTAATATCCAGCCAAATAGCTACTTCAGACAAGATCAGATAGAAATCAGCTGAACTAATAATTAACTACTAGAAAACAATATAAAAAGGATTTTTACTCTATAAAATAAAGGTCTAGGAATTAGTTCGGTCCACCATGCTTATACCAATCAAAGGAGCAAACAACTATCAGAACCTAAGTCGAGAATCGATAGATTAGAGCAATGTCAAGCTATGGTTAAATCTCAACGCCCATAATTCAACATATGCAGCACGTTCACAAACATAATCAGAATTACTGGTGTGTACTAGGCCTCTAAAAGTAAGACAGATCTGTAATCAAAGAAACTGCGCAATAACGTTAATTACTCAATAAGAACAAATCACACCATAACCTATCTCATCAAACCCTAGAAACTAATAGCAATTCAAATAATCATGGTATAAACATGGCTTCCCTCTCTAAATCCCTAGAAATTAAACTATTCACTCATAATTAAATCAACAATAATAAATCTAATATGAAACCCTAATAATTGCATCATGAATGAATAAATAATTAAGCTAAGTAATTAAGAATAATAAAAGAGATTAGAGTAGAGAAAAATACCAATTGACAGAAAGCAAGAACTTTTATTGAAATCGAATCCGAGGTTCAATCACCTTTAATCTAATCTAAAGTGTTTAATCTAAAATAAAGCTAAGAACTATGGAAAAAATAAAACTAGAGAAAAATATGTCTCTAAAAAATAATGAAGGATAGCTATTTATAATAGCCCAAAGTCTCATTAAAAAAAGATAGAATTTCGGAAAAGAGTTGTCCGTGCTTCAGGCCCGATCGGGTCAAATCCCGCCCGATCGGGTGGGTAAACTGCAATTCTGCATCCACTTGCGAAGGCCGTATCTCTCAAACCAGACGTCCGATTGGGGCGTGTGACCTATCATTGGAAAGATCTTGAAGTCTAGAATGCAATCCAATTAGAATTTCTGAATTATCAATTTTATATCAAAAGTTATAATAAAAATAGTGAAGGTGTGTCAGTTTTAGCACTTCTTTCACTAGCTCTTTGCTTCATTCCAACTCAAAATTGTCCCAAACGGATGCATTGTGATCCTTGCGCAAGCTACCTTCATCTTCAATGATAAATAGGCTACATCTTTGGTACTCATGATCACTTTGTATCAAAATAACCTGAAAATCATCGAAACACACAAACGGGGAGTAGTATAGCACAACTTGTTTAATTCATGCCATTATGCACCTAAGTGCTCAAAAAGGAGTTCTAAATGCAATCTAAATGCATCTAGAAACTATATATAAATGTGATACATCAGTTAGGCAAAAAATACGTTTTGTGCCCCCACAAGATCAAAGAACCGACACGAAAAATCGGACTTCAAAATTTTCATTTTCTGAGCTCACGAACCCCTTAAAAATCGTAAAAAAAAACAAATCAGGCTTTGGAATGGCTCAAAAATGTTATCTGAGGTTGGAGTTAGGCCAAAAATACGATTTGGGCCCCTACACAATCAAAGAACCGACGTGATAACAAAACTTCAAAATTTTCAGCTTCTAAACGCTCGAACCCCTTAGAAATTGTAAAAAAACATGTCAGGCTTTGGAACCACTCAAAAATGTTATCCAAGCTAGGAGTTAGGCCAAAAAAACGATTTGGGCCCACATGTGCATGGATCGACACGAAAGATCGGCATCAAAATTTTCAGCTTCTGAGTGCTCAAACCCCTTGGAAATGGTAAAAAAACTAGTTAGGCTTGGGAATCGCTCAAAAATGTTATCCAAACTAGGAGTTCGGCCAAAAGTACGATTTGGGCCCCCACAAACAAAGAACCGACGGGAAAAATCGGACTTCAATATTTTCAGCTTCTGACGTGACGAACCCCTTAAAACTGGTAAAAAGACATGTGAGGCTTTAGAATCGCTAAAAAATGTTATTCGAGGGAGGAGTTAGTCCAAACATACGATTTCGATCCCAACGAAAAAATCGTCTCGAAAAATCGGATTTCAATATTTTTAGCTTCTGAGCTCACGAACCCCTTAAAAATGGTAAAAAAAAAACTTATCAGGGTTTGGAATGGCTCATTAATGTTATCCGAGTTAGGAGTTAGGCAAAAAATACGTTTGGGGCCCTACAAGATCATCGAAACGACGCGAAAAATCGGATTTCAAAATTTTCAACTTCTGAGCTCACGAACCCCTTAAAAATGGTAAAAAAAACATGTCAGACTTTGGAATGGCTCAAAAATGTTATCTTAGGTAGGAGTTAGGCCAAAAATATGTTTTGGGCCCCCACAAGATCAAAGAACCGACGCGGAAAATCCGAATTCAATATTTTCAGCTTTTGAGCTCACGAACCCCTTAAAAATGGTAAACAAAACATTTCAGGCTTTGGAATGGCTAAAAAATGTTTTCCGAGCTAGGAGTTAGACCAAAAATACGATTTGGGCCCACATTTGCAAGGATTGACGCGAAAAATCGAACTTCAAAATTTTCAGCTTCTGAGCTCTCGAACCCTTTAGAAATGGTAAAAAAAATATGTCATGCTTTGGAGTCGCTCAAAAATGTTATCTGAGCTAGGAGTTAGGCAAATAATACGATTTTGGGTCCGCATGTGCAACGATTAACCTGAAACACCAGCATCAAAATTTTCAGCTTCTGAGCGTTTGAACTCCTTAGAATTGGTAAAAAACATGTTAGGCTTTTGATTCGCTCAAAAAGGTTATCCGAGCAAGGAGTTAGGCCAAAAAATAAGAATTGGGCCCCCACAAACAAAGAACCGACGCGAAA
Source organism: Patellifolia procumbens (assembly GCA_947645195.1). Lineage (NCBI taxonomy): Eukaryota > Viridiplantae > Streptophyta > Magnoliopsida > Caryophyllales > Amaranthaceae > Patellifolia > Patellifolia procumbens. The sequence continues at coordinate 1,188,919 of CANSGD010000290.1, forward strand.
AATTGGACTTTAATATGTTCAGCTTCAGAGCTCACGAACCCCTTAAAAATGGTTAAAAACATATGAGGCTTTGGAATCTCTCAAAATTGTTATCCAAGCTAGGAGTTAGGCCAAAAATACGATTTAGGCCCCGACGAACAAAGAACCGACGCGAAAAATCCGAATTCAATATTTTCAGCTTTTGACCTCACGAACCCCTTAAAATGGTAAAAAAAAATATGTCAGGCTTTGGCATGGCTTAAAAATGTTATCCGAGCTAGGAGTTAGTCCAAAAATACGATTTGGATCCCCACTAAAAAATCGTCTCGAAAAATCGAATTTCAATATTTTTATCTTCTGAGCTCACGAATCCCTTAAAAATGGTAAAAAAAAAACTTATCAAGGTTTGGAATGGCTCAAAAATGTTACCCGAGTGAGGAGTTAGGCAAAAAATGTTATCCCATCTAGGAGTTAGGCCAAAAAAACGATTTGGGCCCACATGTGCAAGGATCGACGCGAAAAATCGAACTTCAAAATTTTCAGCTTCTGAGCGCTCGAACCCCTTAGAAATGGTAAAAAAACATGTTAAGCTTTGGAATCGATGAAAAATGTTAGATGAGCTAGGAATTAGGCAAATACTACGATTTTAGGCCCGCATGTTCAAGGATCAACGTGAAAAATCAGCATCAAAATTTTCAGCTTATGAGCGCTTGAACCCCTTTGAATTGGTAAAAAAATACTTTAGGCTTTTGATTTGCTCAAAAATGTTATCTGAGCTAGGAGTTAGGCCGAAAATATGAATTGGGCCCTCACAAACAAAGAACCGACGCGAAAAAGCGGAATTCAATATTTTCAGCTTCTGAGCTCACAAACCCCTTAAAAATGGTAAAAAAACATGTGAGGCATTGGAATCGCTCAAAATTGTTATCTAAGCTAGGAGTTAGACCAAAATACGATTTGGGACCCAACGAACAAAGAACAGACGCGGAAAATCCGAATTCAATATTCTAAGCTTTTGAGCTCACGAACCCCTTACAATTGGTAAAAAAACATGTCAGGCTTTGGAATGGCTTAAAATGTTATCCGAGCTAGGAGTTAGGCCAAAAATACGTATTGGATCCCCACGAAAAAATCGTCTCGAAAAATCGGATTTCAATATTTTTAGCTTCTGAGCTCACGAACACTTAAAAATGGTAAAAAAAAACTTATCAGGGTTTAGAATGGCTCAAAAATGTTATCCGAGTTAGGAGTTAGGCAAAAAATACGTTTTGTGCCCCCACAAGATCAAAGAACCGACACGAAAAATCGGACTTCAAAATTTTCATTTTCTGAGCTCACGAACCCCTTAAAAATCGTAAAAAAAAGCAAATCAGGCTTTGGAATGGCTCAAAATGTTATCTGAGGTTGGAGTTAGGCCAAAAATACGATTTGGGCCCCTACACAATCAAAGAACCGACGTGATAACCAAACTTCAAAATTTTCAGCTTCTAAACGCTCGAACCCCTTAGAAATTGTAAAAAAAACATGTCAGGCTTTGGAACCACTCAAAAATGTTATCCAAGCTAGGAGTTAGGCCAAAAAAACGATTTGGGCCCACATGTGCATGGATCGACGCGAAAGATCGGCATCAAAATTTTAAGCTTATGAGTGCTCAAACCCCTTGGAAATGGTAAAAAAACTAGTTAGGCTTGGGAATCGCTCAAAAATGTTATCCTAACTAGGAGTTCGGCCAAAAGTACGATTTCGGCCCCCACAAACAAAGAACCGACGCGAAAAATCGGACTTCAATATTTTCAGCTTCTGACGTGACGAACCCCTTAAAACTGGTAAAAAGACATGTGAGGCTTTAGAATCGCTAAAAAATGTTATTCGAGCGAGGAGTTAATCCAAAAATACGATTTCGATCCCAACGAAAAAATCGTCTCGAAAAATCGGATTTCAATATTTTTAGCTTCTGAGCTCACGAACCCCTTGAAAATGGTAAAAAAAAAACTTATCGGGGTTTGGAATGGCTCATTAATGTTATCCGAGTTAGGAGTTAGGCAAAAAATGCGTTTGGGGCCCTACAAGATCATAGAACCGACGCGAAAAATCGGATTTCAAAAAATTCAACTTCTGAGCTCACGAACCCCTTAAAAATGGTAAAAAAACATGTCAGACTTTGGAATGGCTCAAAAATGTTATCTGAGGTAGGAGTTAGGCCAAAAATATGTTTTGGGCCCCCACAAGATCAAAGAACCGACGCGGAAAATCCGAATTCAATATTTTCAGCTTTTGAGCTCACGAACCCCTTAAAAATGGTAAACAAAACATTTCAGGCTTTGGAATGGCTAAAAAATGTTTTCCGAGCTAGGAGTTAGACCAAAAATACGATTTGGGCCCACATTTGCAAGGATCGACGCGAAAAATCGAACTTCAAAATTTTCAGCTTCTGAGCTCTCGAACCCTTTAGAAATGGTAAAAAAAAAATGTCAGGCTTTGGAATCGCTCAAAAATGTTATCTGAGCTAGGAGTTAGGCAAAGAATACGATTTTGGGTCCGCAAGTGCAACGATTAACCTGAAACACCAGCATCAAAATTTTCAGCTTCTGAGCGTTTGAACTCCTTAGAATTGGTAAAAAACATGTTAGGCTTTTGATTCGCTCAAAAAGGTTATCCGAGCAAGGAGTTAGGCCAAAAATAATAATTGGGCCCCCACAAAAAAAGAACCGACGCGAAAAATTGGACTTTAATATGTTCAGCTTCAGAGCTCACGAACCCCTTAAAAATGGTTAAAAACATATGAGGCTTTGGAATCTCTCAAAATTGTTATCCAAGCTAGGAGTTAGGCCAAAAATACGATTTAGGCCCCGACGAACAAAGAACCGACGCGGAAAATCTGAATTCAATATTTTCAGCTTTTGACCTCACGAACCCCTTAAAATGCTAAAAAAAAATATGTCAGGCTTTGGCATGGCTTAAAAATGTTATCCGAGCTAGGAGTTAGTCCAAAAATACGATTTGGATCCCCACAAAAAAATCGTCTCGAAAAATCGAATTTCAATATTTTTATCTTCTGAGCTCACGAATCCCTTAAAAATGGTAAAAAAAAAACTTATCAAGGTTTGGAATGGCTCAAAAATGTTACCCGAGTGAGGAGTTAGGCAAAAATACGTTTTGGGGCCCACAAGATCAAAGAACATACGAGAAAAATCAGACTTCAAAATTCTCAACTTCTGAGCTCACGAACCCCTTAAAATAGAAAAAAAAAGCATGTCAGGCTTTGGAATGGCTAAAAAATGTTATCCGAGGTAGGAGTTAGGCCAAAAATACGATTTGGGCCCCTACAAAATCAAATAACCGACGCGAAAACCGGACTTCAAAATTTTCAGCTTCTAAGCCTTCGAACCCCTTAGAAATTGTAAAAAAACATGTCAGGCTTTGGAATCGCTCAAAAATGTTATCCCAGCTAGGAGTTAGGCCAAAAAACGATTTGGGCCCACATGTGCAAGGATCGACGCGAAAAATCGAACTTCAAAATTTTCAGCTTTTGAGCGCTCGAACCCCTTAGAAATGGTAAAAAAACATGTTAAGCTTTGGAATCGATGAAAAATGTTATATGAGCTAGGAATTAGGCAAATACTACGATTTTAGGCGCGCATGTTCAAGGATCAACGTGAAAAATCAGCATCAAAATTTTCAGCTTATGAGCGCTTGAACCCCTTAGAATTGGTAAAAAAATACTTTAGGCTTTTGATTTGCTCAAAAATGTTATCTGAGCTAGGAGTTAGGCCGAAAATACGAATTGGGCCCTCACAAACAAAGAACCGACTCGAAAAAGCGGAATTCAATATTTTCAGCTTCTGAGCTCACAAACCCCTTAAAAATGGTAAAAAAACATGTGAGGCTTTGGAATCGCTCAAAATTGTTATCTTAACTAGGAGTTAGACCAAAATACGATTTGGGCCCCAACGAACAAAGAACATACGCGGAAAATCCGAATTCAATTTTTTTAGCTTTTGAGCTCACGAACCCCTTACAAATGGTAAAAAAACATGTCAGGCTTTGGAATGGCTTAAAAATGTTATCCGAGCTAGGAGTTAGGCCAAAAATACGAATTTGATCCCCACGAAAAATTCGTCTCGAAAAATCGAATTTCAATATTTTTAGCTTCTGAGCTCACGAACCCCTTAAAAATGGTAAAAAAAAAACTTATCAGGGTTTAGAATGGCTCAAAAATGTTATCCGAGTTAGGAGTTAGGCAAAAAATACGTTTTGTGCCCCCCCAAGATCAAAGAACCGACACAAAAAATCGGATTTCTAAATTTTCATTTTTTGAGCTCACGAACCCCTTAAAAATGGTAACAAAAACAAATCAGGCTTTGGAATGGCTCAAAAATGTTATCCGAGGTTGGAGTTAGGCCAAAAATACGATTTGTGCCCCAACACAATCAAAGAACCGACGCGATAACAAAACTTCAAAATTTTCAGCTTCTAAATGCTCGAACCCCTTAGAAATTGTAAAAAAACATGTCAGGCTTTGGAACCACTCAAAAATGTTATCCGAGCAAGGAGTTAGGCCAAAAAAACGATTTGGGCCCACATGTGCATGGATCGACGCGAAAGATCGGCATCAAAATATTCAGCTTCTGAGTGCTCGAACCCCTTAGAAATGGTAAAAAAACTAGTTAGGCTTGGGAATCGCCCAAAAATGTTATCCGAACTAGGAGTTCGGCAAAAAGTACGATTTGGGCCCCCACAAACAAAGAACAGACGCGAAAAATCGGACTTCAATATTTTCAGCTTCTGACGTGACGAACCCCTTAAAACTGGTAAAAACACATGTGAGGCTTTAGAATCGCTCAAAAATGTTATCCGAGCTAGGAGTAAGTCCAAAAATACGATTTCGATCCCCACGAAAAAATCGTCTCGAAAAATCGAATTTCAATATTTTTAGCTTCTGAGCTCACGAACCCCTTAAAAATGGTAAAAAAAAAACTTATCAGGGTTTAGAATGGCTCAAAAATGTTATCCGAGTTAGGAGTTAGGCAAAAAATACGTTTTGTGCCCCCCCAAGATCAAAGAACCGACACAAAAAATCGGATTTCCAAATTTTCATTTTTTGAGCTCACGAACCCCTTAAAAATGGTAACAAAAACAAATCAGGCTTTGGAATGGCTCAAAAATGTTATCCGAGGTTGGAGTTAGGCCAAAAATACGATTTGTGCCCCAACACAATCAAAGAACCGACGCGATAACAAAACTTCAAAATTTTCAGCTTCTAAATGCTCGAACCCCTTAGAAATTGTAAAAAAACATGTCAGGCTTTGGAACCACTCAAAAATGTTATCCGAGCAAGGAGTTAGGCCAAAAAAACGATTTGGGCCCACATGTGCATGGATCGACGCGAAAGATCGGCATCAAAATATTCAGCTTCTGAGTGCTCGAACCCCTTAGAAATGGTAAAAAAACTAGTTAGGCTTGGGAATCGCCCAAAAATGTTATCCGAACTAGGAGTTCGGCAAAAAGTACGATTTGGGCCCCCACAAACAAAGAACAGACGCGAAAAATCGGACTTCAATATTTTCAGCTTCTGACGTGACGAACCCCTTAAAACTGGTAAAAACACATGTGAGGCTTTAGAATCGCTCAAAAATGTTATCCGAGCTAGGAGTAAGTCCAAAAATACGATTTCGATCCCCACGAAAAAATCGTCTCGAAAAATCGAATTTCAATATTTTTAGCTTCTGAGCTCACGAACCCCTTAAAAATGGTAAAAAAAAACTTATCAGGGTTTAGAATGGCTCAAAAATGTTATCCGAGTTAGGAGTTAGGCAAAAAATACGTTTTGTGCCCCCCCAAGATCAAAGAACCGACACAAAAAATCGGATTTCCAAATTTTCATTTTTTGAGCTCACGAACCCCTTAAAAATGGTAACAAAAACAAATCAGGCTTTGGAATGGCTCAAAAATGTTATCCGAGGTTGGAGTTAGGCCAAAAATACGATTTGTGCCCCAACACAATCAAAGAACCGACGCGATAACAAAACTTCAAAATTTTCAGCTTCTAAATGCTCGAACCCCTTAGAAATTGTAAAAAAACATGTCAGGCTTTGGAACCACTCAAAAATGTTATCCGAGCGAGGAGTTAGGCCAAAAAAACGATTTGGGCCCACATGTGCATGGATCGACGCGAAAGATCGGCATCAAAATATTCAGCTTCTGAGTGCTCGAACCCCTTAGAAATGGTAAAAAAACTAGTTAGGCTTGGGAATCGCCCAAAAATGTTATCCGAACTAGGAGTTCGGCAAAAAGTACGATTTGGGCCCCCACAAACAAAGAACAGACGCGAAAAATCGGACTTCAATATTTTCAGCTTCTGACGTGACGAACCCCTTAAAACTGGTAAAAACACATGTGAGGCTTTAGAATCGCTCAAAAATGTTATCCGAGCTAGGAGTAAGTCCAAAAATACGATTTCGATCCCCACGAAAAAATCGTCTCGAAAAATCGAATTTCAATATTTTTAGCTTTTGAGCTCACGAACCCCTTAAAAATGGTAAAAAAAAAAAACTTATCAGGGTTTGGTATGGCTCAAAAATATTATCAGAGTTAGGAGTTAGGCAAAAAATACGTTTGGGGCCCCTACAAGATCAAAGAACCGACGAGAAAGATAGGATTTCAAAATTTTCAACTTCTGAGCTCACGAACCCCTTAAAAATGGTAAAAAAAAAACATGTCAGACTTTGGAATGGCTCAAAAATGTTATCTGAGGTAGGAGTTAGGCCAAAAATATGTTTTGGGCCCCCACAAGATCAAAGAACCGACGCGGAAATTCCGAATTCAATATTTTCAGCTTTTGAGGTCACGAACCCCTTAAAAATGGTAAACAAAACATTTCAGGCTTTGGAATGGCTAAAAAATATTTTCCGAGCTAGGAGTTAGACCAAAAATACGATTTGGGCCCACATTTGCAAGGATCGACGCGAAAAATCGAACTTCAAAATTTTCAGCTTCTGAGCTCTCGAACACTTTAGAAATGGTAAAAAAAAATATGTCAGGCTTTGGAATCGCTCAAAAATTTTATCTGAGCTAGGAGTTAGGCAAATAATACGATTTTGGGCCCGCATGTGCAACGATTAACCTGAAACACCAGCATCAAAATTTTCAGCTTCTGAGATCTTGAACTCCTTAGAATTGGTAAAAAAACATGTTAGGCTTTCGATTCGATCAAAAATGTTATCCGAGCAAGGAGTTAGGCCAAAAATAAGAATTGGGCCCCCACAAACGAAGAACCGACGTGAAAAATTGGACTTTAATATGTTCAGCTTCTGAGCTCACGAACCCGTTAAAAATGGTTAAAAAACATATGAGGCTTTGGAATCTCTCAAAATTGTTATCCAAGCTAGGTGTTAGGCCAAAAATACGATTTGGGCCCCGACGAACAAAGAACCGACGCGGAAAATCCGAATTCAATATTTTCAGCTTTTGACCTCACGAACCCCTTAAAAATGTAAAAAAAAAATATGTCAGGCTTTGGCATGGCTTAAAAATGTTATCCGAGCTAGGAGTTAGTCCAAAAATACCATTTGGATCCCCACTAAAAAATCGTCTCGAAAAATCGAATTTCAATATTTTTAGCTTCTGAAACAAGAATCCCTTAAAAATGGTAAAAAAAAAACTTATCAAGGTTTGGAATGGCTCAAAAATGTTATCCGAGTTAGGAGTTACGCAAAAAATACGTTTTGGGCCCCCACAAGATCAAAGAACATACGCGAAAAATTGGACTTCAAAATTCTCAACTTCTGAGCTCACGAACCCCTTAATAATGGTAACAAAAAAAAATCAGGCTTTGGAATGGCTCAAAAATGTTATCCGAGGTTGGAGTTAGGCCAAAAATACGATTTGGGCCCCTACACAATCAAAGAACCGACGCGATAACCAAACTTCAAAATTTTCAGCTTCTAAATGCTCGAACCCCTTAGAAATTGTAAAAAAACATGTAAGGCTTTGGAACCACTCAAAAATGTTATCCAAGTTAGGAGTTAGGCAAAAAAAACGATTTGGGCCCACATGTGCATGGATCAACGCGAAAGATCGGCATCAAAATTTTCAGCTTCTGAGTGCTCGAACCCCTTAGAAATGGTAAAAAAAACTAGTTAGGCTTGGGAATCGCCCAAAAATGTTATCCGAACTAGGAGTTCGGCAAAAAGTACGATTTGGGCCTCCACAAACAAAGAACAGACGCGAAAAATCGGACTTCAATATTTTCAGCTTTTGACGTGACGAACCACTTAAAAATGGTAAAAAAACATGTGAGGCTTTAGAATCGCTCAAAAATGTTATCCGAGCTAGGAGTTAGGCCAAAAATATGTTTTGGGCCCCCACAAGATCAAAGAACCGACGCGGAAAATCCGAATTTAATATTTTCAGCTTTTGAGCTCACGAACCCCTTAAAAATGGTAAACAAAACATTTCAGGCTTTGGAATGGCTAAAAAATGTTTTCCGAGCTAGGAGTTAGACCAAAAATACGATTTGGGCCCACGTTTGCAAGGATCGACGCGAAAAATAGAACTTCAAAATTTTCAGCTTCTGAGCTCTCGAACCCTTTAGAAATGGTAAAAAAACATGTCAGGCTTTGGAATGGCTTAAAAATGTTACCCGAACTAGGAGTTAGGCCAAAAATACGAATTGGATCCCCACGAAAAAATCGTCTCGAAAAATCGGATTTCAATATTTTTAGCTTCTAAGCTCAAGAACCCCATAAAAATGGTAAAAACTAACTTATCAGGGTTTAGAATGGCTCAAAAATGTTATCCGAGTTAGGAGTTAGGCAAAAAATACGTTTTGGGCCCCCACAAGATCAAAGAACCGACGCGAAAAATCGTACTTAAAAATTTTCAACTTCTGAGCTCACGAACCCCTTAAAAATGGTAAAAAAAACAAATCAGGCTTTGGAATGGCTCAAAAATGTTATCCGAGGTAGGAGTTAGGCTAAAAATACGATTTGGGCTCCTACAAAATCAAAGAACCGACGCGATTGCAAAACTTCAAAATTTTCAGCTTCTAAGCGCTCGAATCCGTTAGAAATTGTAAAAAAAACATGTCAGGCTTTGGAACCACTCAAAAATGTTATCCAAGCAAGGAGTTAGGCCAAAAAAAACGATTTGGGCCCACATGTGCATGGATCGACGCGAAAGATTGGCATCAAAATTTTCAGCTTCTGAGTGCTCGAACCCCTTAGAAATGCTAAAAAAACATGTTAGGCCTTGGAATCGCTCAAAAATGTTATCCGAACTAGGAGTTCGGCCAAAAATACGATTTGGGTCCCCACAAACAAAGAACCGACGCGAAAAATCGGACTTCAATATTTTCAGCTTCTGACGTGACGAACCCCTTAAAACTGGTAAAAAAACATGTGAGGCTTTAGAATCGCTCAAAAATGTTATCCGAGCTAGGAGTTAGTCGAAAAATACGATTTTGATTCCCACAAAAAAATCGTCTCGAAAAATCGAATTTCAATATTTTTAGCTTTTGAGCTCACGAACCCCTTAAAAATGGTAAAAAAAAAACCTTATTAGGGTTTGGAATGGCTCAAAAATGTTATCCGAGTTAGGAGTTAGGCAAAAAATACGTTTTGGGCCGCTACAAGATAAAAGAACCGACGCGAAAAATCGAATTTCAAAATATTCAACTTCTGAGCTCACGAACCCCTTAAAAATGGTAAAAAAAAAACATGTCAGACTTTGGAATGGCTCAAAAATGTTATCAGAGTTAGGAGTTAGGCAAAAAATACGTATTTGGCCCCTACAAGATCAAAGAACCGACGCGAAAAATCGGATTTCAAAATTTTCAACTTCTGAGCTCACGAACCCCTTAAAAATGGTAAAAAAAACATGTCAGGCTTTGGAATGGCTCAAAAATGTTATCTGAGGTAGGAGTTAGGCCAAAAATATGTTTTGGGCCCCCACAAGATTAAAGAACCGACGCGGAAAATCCAAATTCTATATTTTCAGCTTTTGAGCTCACGAACCCCTTAAAAATGGTAAACAAAACATTTCAGGCTTTGGAATGGCTAAAAAATGTTTTCCGAGCTAGGAGTTAGACCAAAAATACGATTTGGGCCCACATTTGCAAGGATCGACGCGAAAAATCGAACTTCAAAATTTTCAGCTTCTGAGCTCTCGAACCCTTTAGAAATGGTAAAAAAACATGTCAGGCTTTGGAATCGCTCAAAAATGTTATCTGAGCTAAGACTTAGGCAAATAATACGATTTTGGGCCCGCATGTGCAAGGATTAACATGAAAAACCAGCGTCAAAATTTTCAACTTCTGAGCGCTCGAATCCCTTAGAATTGGTAAAAAACATGTTAGGCTTTTGATTCGCTTAAAAATGTTATCCGAGAAAGGAGTTTGGCCAAAAATACGAATTGGGCCCCCACAAACAAAGAACCGACGCGGAAAATTGGACTTTAATATTTTCAGATTCTGAGCTCACGAACCCCTTAAAAATGGTAAAAAAAACATATGAGGCTTTGGAATCGCTCAAAATTGTTATCCAAGCTAGGAGTTAGGCCAAAAATACGATTTGGGCCCCGACGAACAAAGAACCGACACGGAAAATCCGAATTCAATATTTTCAGCTTTTCAGCTCACGAACCCCTTAAAATGGTAAAAAACATATGTCAGGCTTTGGAATGGCTTAAAAATGTTATCCGAGCTAGGAGTTAGTCCAAAAATACGATTTGGATCCCCACGAAAAAATCGTCTCGAAAAATCGGATTTCAATATTTTTAGCTTCTAAGCTCACGAACCCCTTAAAAATTGTAAAAAAAAAACTTATCAAGGTTTGGAATGGCTCAAAAATGTTATCCGAGTTAGGAGTTAGGAAAAAAAAATACGTTTTGGCCCCCCACAAGATCAAAGAACAAACGCGAAAAATCGGACTTCAAAATTCTTAACTTCTCAGCTCACGAAACCCTTAAAAATGGTAAAAAAAAACATGCAAGGCTTTGGAATGGTTAAAAAATGTTATCCGAGGTAGGAGTTAGGCCAAAAATACGATTTGGGCCCACATTTCCAAGGATCGACGCGAAAAATCGAACTTCAAAATTTTCAGCTTCTGAGCGCTCAAACCCCTTAGAAATGGTAAAAAAACATGTTAGGCTTTGGAATCGCTCAAAAATGCTATATGAGCTAGGAGTGAGGCAAATAATACGATTTTGAGCCCGCAAGTTCAAGGATCAACGTGAAAAATCAGCATCAAAATTTTCAGCTTCTGAGCGCTCGAACCCCTTAGAATTCGTAAAAAAACATTTAGGCTTTTGATTCGCTCAAAAATGTTATCTGAGCTAGGAGTTAGGCCAAAAATACGAATTGGGCCCCCACAAACAAAGAACCGAAGCGAAAAATCAGACTTCAATATTTTCAGCTTCTGAGCTCACAAACCCCTTAAAAATGGAGAAAAAAACATGTGAGGCTTTGGATCGCTCAAAATTGTTATCCAAGCTAGGAGTTAGGCAAAAAATACGATTTAGGCCCCGACGAATAAAGAACTGACGCGGAAAATCCGAATTCAATATTTTCAGCTTTTGAGCTCACGAACCCCTTAAAATGGTAAAAAAAATATGTCAGGCTTTGGAATGGCTTAAATATGTTATCCGAGCTAGGAGTTAGTCCGAAAATACGATTTGGATCCCCACGAAAAAATAGGCTCGAACAATCGAATTTTAATATTTTTAGCTTATGAACTAACGAACCCCTTTAAAATGGTAAAAAAAAATACTTATCAAGGTTTGGAATGGCTCAAAAATGTTATCCAAGTTAGGAGTTAGGCAACAAATACGTTTTGGGCCCCCACAAGATCAAAGAACAAACGCGAAAAATAGGACATCAAAATTTTCAACTTCTGAGCTTACAAACCCCTTAAAAATGGTAAAAAAACATGCCAGGCTTTTGAATGGCTAAAAAATGTTAAACGAGGTAGGAGTTAGGCCAAAAATACGATTTCGGCCCCTACAAAATCAAAGAACCGACGCGAAAACCGGACTTTAAAATTTTCATCTTCTAAGCCTTCGAACCCCTTAGAAATTGTAGAAAAACATGTCAGGCTATGGAATTGCTCAAAAATGTTATCCCAGCTAGGAGTTAGCCCAAAAAAACGATTTGGGCCGATGTGTGAAAGGATGAACGCAAAAAAACTTCAAAATTTTCAGCTTCTGAGCGCTCGAACCCCTTAGAAATGGTAAAAAAACATGTTAGGCTTTCGATTCGCTCAAAAATGTAATTTGAGTTAGGAGTTAGGCCAAAAATACGAATTGGGCCCCTACAAACAAAGAACCGACGCGAAAAATCGGACTTCAATATTTTCAGCTTCTGAGCTCACAACCCCCTTAAAAATGGTAAAAAAAACATGTGAGGCTTTGGAATGGCTCAAAATTGTTATCCAAGCTAGGAGTTAGGCCAAAATACGATTTGGACCCCGACGAACAAAGAACCGACGTGGAAAACCCGAATTCAATATTTTCCGCTTTTGAGCTCACGAACCCCTTACAAATGGTAAAAAAACATGTCAGGCTTTGGAATGGCTTAAAAATGTTATCCGACATAGGAGTTAGGCCAAAAATACGATTTGGATCCCCACGAAAAAATCGTCTCGAAAAATCGGATTTCAATATTTTTAGCTTCTGAGCTCACGAACCCCTTAAAAATGGTAAAAAAAATTTATCAGGGTTTAGAATGGCTCAAAAATGTTATCCGAGTTAGGAGTTAGACAAAAGATACGTTTTGGGCCCCCATAAGATCAAAGAACAAACGCGAAAAATCGGACTTAAAAATTCTCAACTTCTGAGCTCACGAACCCCTTAAAAATGGTAAAAAAAACAAATCAGGCTTTGGAATGGCTCAAAAATGTTATCCGAGGTAGGAGTTAAGCAAAAAATACGATTTGGGCCCCTACAAAATCAAAGAACCGACTCAAAAACAATACTTCAAAATTTTAAACTTCTAAGCGCTCGAACCCCTTAGAAAGTGTAAAAAAACATGTCAGGCTTTGGAACCACTCAAAAATATTATCCAAGCTAGGAGTTAGGCCAAAAAAACGATTTGGGCCCACATGTGCAAGGATTGACGTGAAAAATCGGTATCAAAATTTTCAGCTTTTGAGTGCTCGAACCCCTTAGAAATGGTATAAAAACTTGTTAGGCTTTGGAATCGCTCAAAAATGTTATCTGAACTCCGGCAAAAATATTTTTTGGGCCCCCACAAGATCAAAGAACCGACGCGGCAAATCCGAATTCAATATTTTCAACTTTTGAGCTCACGAACCCTTTACAAATGGTAAAAAAAACATGTCAGACTTTGGAATGACTCAGAAAATGTTATTCGAGCTAGTAGTTAGTCCAAAAATACGATTTGGATCCCCACGAAAAAATCGTCTCGAAAAATCGGATTTCAATATTTTAGCATCTGAGCTCACGAACCCCTTAAAAATGGTAAAAAAAAACTTATCAGGGTTTGGAATGGCTCAAAAATGTTATCCGAGTTAGGAGTTAGGCAAAAAATACGTTTTGGGCCCCCACAAGATGAAAGAACCGACACGAAAAATGGGACTTCAAAATTTTAAACTTCTGAGCTCACGAACCCCTTAAAAATGGCAAAAAAACATGTCAGGCTTTGGAATGGCTCAAAAATTTTATCCGAGGTAGGAGTTAGGCCAAAAATACGATTTGGGCCCCTACAAAATCAAAGAACCGACGCGAAAACCGGACATCAAAATTTTCAGCTTCTAAGCCTTCAAACCCCTTAGAAATTGTAAAAAAACATGTCAAGCTTTGGAATCGCTCCAAAATGTTATGCCAGCTAAAGGTTAGGCCAAAAAAACGATTTGGGCCAACATCTGGAAGGATCGGCGCGAAAAATCGAACTTCAAAATTTTCAGCTTCTGAGCGCTCGAACCCTTAGAAATGGTAAAAAAACATGTTAGGCTTTGGAATCGCTCAAAAATGTTATATGAGCAAGGAGTTAGGCAAATAATACAATTTTGGGCCCGCATGTTCAAGGATCAACGTGAAAAATCAGCATCAAAATTTTCAGCTTCTAAGCTCTCGAACCCCTTAGAATTGGTAAAAAAACATGTTAGGCTTTTGATTTGCTAAAAATTGTTATCTGAGCTAGGAGTTAGGCCAAAAATACGAATTGGGCCCCCACAAACAAAGAAGCGACACGAAAAATCGGACTTCAATATTATTAGCTTTTGAGATCACAAACCCCTTAAAAATGGTAAAATAACATGTGAGGCTTTGGAATCGATCAAAATTGTTATCCAAGCTAGGAGTTAGGCCGAAAATATGATTTGGGCCCCAACGAACAAAGAACCGACGCGGAAAATCCGAATTCAATATTTTCAGCTTTTGAGCTCACGAACCCCTTACAAATGGTAAAAAAAACATGTCAGGCTTTGGAATGGCTTAAAAATGTTATCCGAGCTAGGAGTTAGGCCAAAAATACGATTTGGATCCACACGAAAAAATCGGATTTCAATATTTTTAGCTTCTGAGCTCACGAACCTCTTAAAAATGGTAAAAAAACTTATCAGGGTTTATAATGGCTCAAAAATGTTATCCGAGTTAGGAGTTAGGCAAAAAATACGTTTTGGCCCCCCACAAGATCAAAGAACCGACGCGAAAAATCAGACTTCAAAATTCTCAACGTCTAAGCTCACGAACCCCTTAAAATTGGTAAACAAAACATGTCAGGCTTTGGAATGGCTAAAAAATGTTATCCGAGCTAGGAGTTAGACCAAAAGTACGATTTGGGCCAACATTTGTAAGGATCGACGCGAAAAATTGAACTTTAAAATTTTCAGCTTCTGAGCGCTCGAACCCCTTAGAATTGGTAAAAAACATGTTAGGCTTTTGATTCGCTCAAAAATGTTATCCGAGCTAGGAGTTAGGCCAAAAATACGAACTGGGCCCCCATAAACAAAGAACCGACACGAAAAATTGGACTTTAATATTTTCAGCTTCTGAGCTCACGAACCCCTTAAAAATGGTAAAAAAACAAGTGAGGCTTTGGAATCGCTCAAAATTTTTATCCAAGCTAGGAGTTAGGCCAAAAATACGATTTGGGCCTGACGAACAAAGAACCGACGCGGAAAATTCGAATTCAATATTTTTTGCTTTTGAGCTCACGAACCCCTTACAAATGGTAAAAAAATATGTCAGGCTTTGGAATGGCTGAAAAATGTTATCCAAGCAAGGAGTTAGGCCAAAAATACGATTTGGATCCCAACGAAAAAATCGTTTTAAAAAATCGGATTTCAATATTTTTAGCTTCTGAGCTCTCGAACCCCTTAAAAAGTGTAAAAAAAAACTTATTAAGGTTTGGAATGGCTCAAAAATGTTATCAGAGTTAGGAGTTAGGCAAAAAAACGTTTTAGGCCCCCACAAGATCAAAGAACCGACGCGAAAAATCGGACTTCAAAATTTTCAACTTCTGAGCTCACGAACCCCTTATTAATGGTAAAAAAAAATCAGGCTTTGGAATGGCTCAAAAATGTTATCCGAGGTAGGAGTTAGGCCAAAAATACGATTTGGGCCCCTACAAAATCAAAGAACCGACGCGAAAACCAGACTTCAAAATTTTACATGTTCTAAGCGCTTGAACCCCTTCGAAATTGTAAAAAAACATGTCAGGTTTTGGAACCACTCAAAAATGTTATCCCAGCTAGGAGTTAGGCCAAAAAAACAATTTGGGCCCACATGTGCAAGGATCGGCGCGAAAAATCGGCATCAAAATTTTCAGCTTATGAGTGCTCGAACCCCTTAGAAGTGGTAAAAAAAACTTGTTAGGCTTTGGAATTACTCAAAAATGTTATCCTAACTAGGAGTTCGGCCAAAAATACGATCTGGGCCCCCACAAACAAAGAACCGACGTGAAAAATCGGACTTCAATATTTTCAGCTTCTGAGCTGACGAACCCCTTAAAAATGGTAAAAAAACATGTGAGGCTTTAGAATTCCTCAAAAATGTTATCCGAGCAAGGAGTTAGGCAAAAAAGACGATTTGGGCCCTCACTAACAAAGAACCGACACGAAAAATCGGTATTAAATATTTTCAGCGCCTGAGCTCATGAACCCCTTATAAATGGTAAAAAAACATGTCAGGCTTTGGAATGGCTGAAAAATGTTATCCGAGCTAGAAGTTAGGTGAAAAATACGATTTGGCCCCCCATGATCAAAGAACCGACGCGAAATATCGGACTTTAAATTTTCAGCTTCTAAGTGCTCGAACCCCTTAGAAATGGAAAAAAAACATGTTATGCTTTGGAGTCGCTCAAAAATGTTATCCGAGCTAGGAGTTAGGCCAAAAATACGATTGGGCCCCCACGAACAAAGAACCGACGCGAAAAATCAAATTTTAATATTTTCAGCTTCTAAGCTCACGAACCACTTAAAAATGGCAAAAAAACATGTCAGGCTTTCCAATCGCTCAAAAATTTTATTCGAGCTAGGAGTTAGGTTAAAAATACGATTTTGGCCCCCATGAAAAAACAACAGACGCGAAAAGCTTTTGAACTCACGAACCCCTTAAAATTGGTAAAAAGACGTGTCAGGCCTTGGAATGGCTCAAAAATGTTATTCAACCTAGGAGTTAGACCAAAAATACGATTTGGGCCCATATTTGCAAGGATCGACGCGAAAAATAGGACTTCAAAATTTTCATCTTCTGAGCGCTCGAACCTCTTAGAAATGATAAAAAAACATGTCAGGCTTTGGAATCACTCAAAAATGTTATCTGAGCTAGGAGTTAGGCAAATAATACGATTTTGGGCCCACATGTGCAAGGATCGACGCGAAAAATCGGCCTAAAAATTTTCACCTTCTGAGCGCTCAAACCTCTTAGAAATGGTAAAAAAAACATGTTAGGCTTTGGAATGGCTTAAAAATGTTATCCGAGCTAGGAGTTAGGCCAAAAATGCGATTTGGGCTCACATGTACAAAGAATCAACGCGAAAAATCGGACTCCAACATTTTCAGCTTATGAGCTCACGAACC
This sequence comes from Patellifolia procumbens, assembly GCA_947645195.1. Lineage (NCBI taxonomy): Eukaryota > Viridiplantae > Streptophyta > Magnoliopsida > Caryophyllales > Amaranthaceae > Patellifolia > Patellifolia procumbens. Next base: position 1,205,934 of record CANSGD010000290.1, read on the forward strand.
CCTTCAAAATGGTAAAAAAAACATTTGAGGCTTTGGAATCGCTCAAAAATGTTATCCGAGGTAGGAGTTAGGCCAAAAATACGATTTGGGACCCCCACAAACAAAGAACCAACGCGAAAAATCGAACTTCCATATTTTCAGTTTCTGAGCTCACGAACCCCTTAAAAATGGTGAAAAAACATGTGAGGCTTTGGAATCGCTGAAAAATGTTATCTAAGCTAGGAGTTAGGCCAAAAATACGATTTGGGCCCACATTTGCAAGGATCGACGCGAAAAATCGAAGTTTAAAATTTTCCGTTTCTGAGCTTGAACCCCTTGGAAATGGTTAAAAATCATGTCAGGCTTTGGAATCGCTCAAAAATGTTATCTGAGCTAGGAGTTAGGCAAATAATACGATTTTGGGCCCACATGTGCAAGGATCGACGCGAAAAATCGGCATCAAAATTTTTAGCTTCTGAGCTCTCGAACCCCTTAGAATTGGTAAAAAAAACCTGTTTGACTTTGGAATCTCTCGAAAATGTTATCCGTGCTAGGAGTTACGCCAAAAATACGATTTGGGACCCTACAAACAAAGAACCAACGCGAAAAATCGGACTTCCATATTTTCAGCTTCTGAGCTCACGAACCCCTTAAAAATGGTGAAAAAACATGTGAGGCTTTGGAATCGCTGAAAAATGTTATCTAAGATAGGAGTTAGGCCAAAAATACGATTTGGGCCCCCACGAACAAGGAACCGACAAGAAAATCAGAATTTAATATTTTCAGCTTTTGAGCTCACGAACCCCTTACAAATGGTAAAAAAAGCATGTCAGGCTTTGGAATGGCTTAAAAATGTTATTCGAGCTAGGAGTTAGGCCAAAAATACGATTTGAGCCCCCACGAACAAAGAACCGACGCGAAAAATCAGGCTTCAATATTTTCAGTTTTTGAGCTCTCGAACCCCTTAAAATGGTAAAAAAAAAACATGTGAGGTTTGGAATCGCTCAAAGCTGTTATCCGAGCTAGGAGTTAGGCCAAAAATACGATTTTGGCCCCCTACTAGTCTAACACATAAGGACATGTACGTACCTTGTGTAGACAAAATGAGATGCCATTTTAGAAACTCTATTAATCACTCAAGTTAATATGTCCGCCTACCAAATAATAAAATATTCATGAATTAATACTCTAATTTAATTACAATAATTATAAATAATTTAAAACGCTTCAAAACTCGTTTTAAAATCCTTTAAAACACTAATGTTTCAACTTTTAACATTCTTGAATATAATACTAACAAACTAGACTTTAAAAACTTTAAAAATCTAAACTTTAATATTTAAATCTCAATATAAATATTAATTTAGAAATTTGAAATTATAATTCAAAATCATAAATTATAAAAATCAGAATTATATTTATCAAAACAATAAAGTCATAAACTTTATTTATAAACATCAAAAATCAAAACTTTCATTAGGAAAACTAATTGATATGATAGAGGAAAAGGTGTCGAGAAACCACACGAAACATGACAAAAACCGGAAACCAAGGACGGGAGTTCGCGCGATTTTCGTGTGGCTGCGGTGGCGCGTGTGGTCCTCCCGCTGCTTTGTGCTGGCGGCGCACAAGCGAACGAAAGATAAAGAGAGTGGTGCAGGCTGGTGCATGGCAGCGTTAAGCGAAGGAGGGGGAGATGAGTGGTGGTGCTCGCCGGAGCAACAAAGAAAATAGAGTAGGTGTATGGGCGGGTGGCCGTTGGAAAACAAGAGAAAAGAGAGTGAGGGTGGTGGCTCGCTGGTGCACGAAAATCAAGAGAGAAGGGGGGACGGAGCTGGCCGTTTAGAGAGAAGGAAAGAGAGAGAAATAAAATATGTAAGGTGAGGGTCTTTTAGGGTTGAAGGAAGTATTTATAGGTTTGCCTAAAAACCTAGTAGAGTTTTTAATTGGGCTTTAAGTTGATCATCAAACTCAAGGTGGTTCGGGCTCCTCAACCCATGTTAAAAACTAATTTAAACTGCCCCAGAACCCAACTATACATTTAATAAACTTAAAAGTCCGAACCAATAATTATATATGGTTATTTAAAACGTTTAAATAATCATTTGACTTTCAAAATAGTCAACTATTAAATAATCTAATTAAAGAAATATGAAAACCATATATAAATATACTTTAAATATATTTATAAAATTCATAAAATTACGGGGGATTACACCAACCACACAAAGTCGCCGCCACCTCCTCCAACGATAAAAATGAATATCAAAACTCCCTCATCAATCATCGCATTTTCGATGACATCTTCAGTGACTCCTCTTCTGCAGATAACGACGACATCCAACGGCTTAAATGACAACAAAGATGAATATCGAGACTTCGACCATGGCTTCATAGCCCACCGCCTGTTTTACTACATAATTCGCAGAATTCGTCGATTTTTAGTGATGTTGTTTGTCGAAAACCTGGGGTAGCATTGGAGGCAGCGGCGACTGGTTTTTGGAAGCGGCGTTGCAGAGAATTCATTGCAAACGGCCTACGAAAAAGCTGGTGGAAGCAGGGAAGGAGAGAGAGGGGGAAAGTAGAGGAAGAAAGGATAAGATGTGGTTGAAGTGGTGAGTACAAGGGGGGATGGGTGGGTGCTGGTGATGAGAGGTTGGTGATGGGGGATAGTGGGTGGAGGGTGGGTAATGTTTAATTGAAAATTAAATTACCCTTTCTTTTCATTAAATATGATCTTTCTCTCTTTAGATACCTTGGTTTTCCCCTATTTTCTCTGTCCACTTATTAAAGAACAGAGGTAGTATCTTTTTGGAGTACTAGTATGATAGGTTTTATTAAAAAATCAAATGAAAATCTACTACTTTACACACGTTTTTAGCCAAGCAATTTATGAGATTTTTCAAAAGCTAAAAACGAATCTCGATTGACATAGAGCTTAGAACAAAGTTTCAGTTGGTTAAAACTATTCTTAATAATTCTCAAATCAGCTTATTTAAGAAGCATCTGTACTTAGGATTAAATCTTTCTATAATTTATTTTATAGCGAGTGTCAAGTTGGATTCGGGTGTGTGTCCAGTTTGATTGACAACATTTAGAGTTATGTATTGGGAAACATTACTAGAGTTAGTAGTGGTGGAAACTAGAATGTTTGAAAACGCTGATACTTTGAGTTTAATATTAATAATATAAGAGGTAGGGTGGACGTAGATCTCAGTGATGGGATCGAACCGCAGTAAGTCATTGTGTTTGATCTTTTATTTTTCGCTGCTATATTGCGTCACAAAAGGTTAGTTGAGTTAAAATTGAATAACGAAGTTATCCAGTATTGGCACAATGTACACCACAGTGCCATAAGATTGTTTTTGCGAAAAATCGATTAAAATTTAGTCACTCACTTCAACCCCCCTTGTAACACCCTGAATTTCTCTGAAGTTTTCGCGCGTTAATTATTACTATTTTAGACGTTAAATTATGTTTCTTGAATATATTTCCGCTAAATACTTATATTTTATATCAAACTTTTAAATCGATATTATTTACATATTTTATATATTGTTAAATGTGAATTTAAATGTAGCATTGTGTAGTATACTAGCAATGCTCATACTTACGTCAATTATTTTAACGGGCAATATAGCGCCCGTTTATGTGCGAAATGCGTAATGTGATAGCTTGGTAAGTACGTATTTATATTACGTTAACAATAATTTTTATTTATAAAGATACTCACTTATATATATTTTTATTTTGAACGACGTATATTATTCTTGAAACGTACTTTGTGCTAGTGTTTACGCACATTTTGCTACTTGACTTAGAAGGGCCGAAATTCCTGATTTACTATGGGTTTATGAAGGGTCTTGGACAGCCATATTATTCCTTTGTAACGTTAAGCTAATCAAGAGTTAACCCCTTTCACTCACCCTCATAATTTCCCCCATTATTGCCATTAACACCACTCTTAATCACCCTCATTTCACCTCCCATTTGCTGAGAATAGACTCAGAAAAGTTCACTCCCTTCTCCATCACCATTCACACGCTTATCATAAGAGAAAAGAGAGGAAGAGTTTCTCTTGTTTTTCCTACACATTTCTCACACAAAAATCAGCTTTTCTTATTGGGTTTCAAGCTAAGTTGCACCGGTTTTCAAGCATTTGTTGAGTTCGTTGTGATTGTGATTGTAGGGGACGAAGGTGGTGATAATTCACAAGGTGTTTAGACTACAATCGAAGCGTTCTACTACTTTCCACACGAAGAATAAGGTAACTAGCGTTTTTCTAGTACGATAGGGAATAGATTTTGAACTTAGGTTGTTAGAATCGCGTTAGAGAGCCGAGATTCATGTTAGGTGGAACTTAGGTGATTGTATGATTATGATTTAATATAGTATCATGACTAGGAAGGTTGTGTTGTGGTATTTTCATGTATTGAACGTGTTGTTATGTTCATGTTGTTAGTTCTTGTTAGTTAGGTTGTCAAAATTGATGTTCGTGGTTGTATTGATTTGGAATAACTTTGATTAATCATTGGAGTTTTGATTTTTGGTTGTTGATGATGTTTATTGTCATGCTAGGGTGTTGGTTTTGGTTGTGTTGAATGTGAATTGGTGTTGGTCGGATTCTTGGGACTTGAACGTATGCTTTGTGAACAAAGCAGGGCATACGAGCACTGCCCGCAAGCCGCGACCAGTGGAAGCTCGCGATCCACGACGCTATGGTCGCACCTCGCGACCTCTGTCGCACCTCGCGACCAAGGCCTGCCCTCTTGGTTGCGTTTTGTTGTTGAAATTTTCCTTTGATCTTACAACATGTTTATATGTTGGGTGTTGGGTTTATGTATGTATGTTAAGCATGTTTAAGTGCGTTTGAGTTGGTTTGAGTTGTTATATTAAGGGAATGTACCCTAGGTTGTTGGGTAGTACTAGTTATTGCTCGGTTTATTGATTAATGAGGGCCTATACTTGGGGGAGGATAACACTGCCCTTAGCATCTCTTCGCCAAGAGTTATGTACGGGGAATATTGTGACTTGGTCATAATTGACTTCGCACCTAAACTCAGATAACGATTTTGTGATATAGTCCTCAACATGTTTGGTTTGTTGTCTTGGAATTGATTCGCATGTATAACTTGCCGTGTATACCTTGAGTGTTGCTTGCATTTCCTTTGTATGCCTTGTCGTGTGTACATTGCTCTTTGTGTTTGATTGATCCTTTGGACGGCATGGTCCTTGGAATTTGGTTTGATTATCCTAAGGGCGGTATGGTCCTAGGATTTGGTTACTTGACCTAGGGCGGTATGATCCATTGTTTCACTCACGGGTGGTATGATCCGTTGAGTTTTGCTATCTGGAACGGGCGGTATGGTCCTCGTATATGCAACGTAGGCCTTGGGAGGTATGGTCCAATGAGTCTACTCACTAGCGGTATGGTCTGATGTCTTTGATTTGATGTATGGTTTGATTTGTCAGTTGATTTGATTATTGTTATTGAGCTTTCTCTTTATGCATGTTCGATGATTATGACTTGTTGTACCATGTTTGGCATGTTGTGACTATGCTTCTTTGTGATGTATGTCTTTGGCGTTGTTTCTAACCTTCTTAAAGTTTATTATTTGTTCATGTTTGGGCTGGGAGAACTGCTAGTTACTCCCCACTGATTGTGGAAGTTGTTGATTTATTATACAGATGACGATGCTGTTTAGGATTGTTACGGTTGGGCCTTGTGAGCAAGAAGGTGGTGCTTGTCATAGTGGATAAGCATTTTGAGTCAGGGATTAGGACTAGCAACTTAGTGGGTCTTAAGTAGTTTTGCCTTTATGTTTTGACTTATGTCTTGAACCACGGATTTTGGTTTGTTTCTTTGGATTTTGGAACACATTATCTTGAGATTTCTTTTGGAGTTTTTCTTGGATATTTTGGAACTTTGGTTGGAATGAGGGTATGGGACCTCATTTCCCTTTTTATATGATTTCGGAAGTTAATTATTATATTTGGAGGACTATCGCTTTTTTATAGTTTAAATTCTACTCCTTAGAGTAGCATCTCCGACTTAATGGTATTTTCGCTACCACTAGTTGCTTTATTTCATTTACTTTTGTCTCTTTTCTTCTCTGTATCGGACGGGATGTTACAGTTGGTATCAGAGCCAAACGTTCCAAAAACTCTCTTTGAGTTGCTTCTTATTTCATGAGAAATATGTAGACTTGTAACTAGGATTTCTAGTGTCTTAGGATTCAAGTTTAGTGCTTATCGAGAGTTACTTGGGTAGGAAAGAAACCATAGGAACCCCTTTTTGTTTGCGTTGTTTGTCGATTAAATGTTTACCTATGTGAATGTAGTCGACTAATTTATAAGTTTCTGTTTTGTAGAATGCCTCCACGACAATAAATGGCTTCTAGAAAGGAAGCCGCTCGTCGTCGCCGTCAAAACCTCAAAAATGCATTCATATCCTTAGCTAATAGAGCTACTACCCCCGCTGTTAGGCAGTCCGCTTCTGATTGATTTGACCGTCATAGGCCACCTACTTATGATGGTGCGGGTGATCTAGTGGCTCTGGAAGATTGGTTAAGGGAAATGGAGAAGCTCTTTACGACAACCAATTGCCCTGTTGCTGAACTGGTACCTATTGGGACTTACTACTTGAAGAAGGAGGCTGATAATTGGTAGGGTACGGTGAAGACTTCTTGTATGGCTATTGCTGGATTTGGGTGGACTCAGTTTTCTGCCAAGCTAAAGGAGAGGTTTTACCCCGATGAGTTATGTTGGCAGAAACAGGAACAGTTCCTATCTTTGACTCAAGGAAATATGAATATCCAAGAGTATACAGACCGCTTTATAGAGCTGTCTAAGTTTGCAAGTACCGTCATTCCCACTGAAGCTGAGAGGTTAAGAGGTACATAAAGAAGATGGATCCTAGGGTAAGGACGACCCTTGTGCTGTGTTCGGGAGCTGCTACTTTCCATGGTGCTTATGAAATGGCCCTGAGTGTCCATGCTTCGATAAAGGAGGAAGAAGCTGTTAAGGCTGCATCTGTGAGGAAGCCTGTCCCTTCTTTTACTCCTGATCTGGCTAAGAAGCCGAGGTTTGAACCGAATTACCGTGGTGGACATCAAGGTTCCAGTTCTAGGCCGGGTTTTGATCCGTCTAAGTGTCGGAAATGTGAGAAGCCTAGTCATCCGGGGAAAGACTGTAACAGATCTACCATTGTTTGCTTCTACTGTAGGGAAGTGGGTCACAAGACTTATGAGTGCCCTAAGAATCCGAGAGCTACAGTTAGTCCTCCTGTTCCTCCTAGTTCTTCTGCTCCATCGAAGAATCGAGTTTATAGCATGACTCATTCTGGCGCCAATGTTCATCCCGATGTCATCACTGGTACCTTTCTTGTTAATTCTGTCCCTGCTTTCGTGTTTTTTGATTTGGGTGCTACAGTGTCGTTTGTTTCTAAATCTTTTGCCAAGAAAGCTAACTTGTCTTCGAGTTCTCCTCTTCGAACTCTTATATCTCTTCCTTCTGGTGAGAATTACCCTTCTCATGCCGAGTACTTGATGTGACTATTTCGTTGTTGGGTACTAATCTTCCTGCTGACCTCAAGGAATTCTCCATGACTGAGTTCGATGTTATTTTGGGTATGGATTGGTTATCTAAGTATCATGCCCATATTCATTGCCGTGATCAAAATGTGACTCTTCGTAGTCCATGTGGCAAGCGCATCTCCTATAGTGGAGTGGTGTTGAAGAAAGGGGTAAAGATCGTGTCTGCTCTTAAAATGCAAAAGCTTCGTCAGAAAGGGGAACAAGTGTTCCTTTGTATGGTCAAAGATTTGACTCAAGAAGTGAAGTTAGAAGATATCCCAGTTGTCCGTGAGTATCCGGACGTCATTCCTGATGAGTTACCAGGTATCTCTCCTGAAAGAGATGTCAAGTTTAGCATTGACCTCACTCCTGGTACTTCTCCTCTATCTAAGGCCCCATATAGAATGGCGCCTGCTGAATTGCAAGAGTTGAAGACTCAGTTGCAAGAACTGATAGATAAGGGATTCATTAGACCAAGTGTCTCACGGTGGGGTGCTCCTGTTCTGTTCGTCAAGAAGAAAGATGGGAGTATGCGGCTTTGTATTGATTACCGTGAACTGAATAAGGTGACTATTAAGAATAGATATCCCTTGCCCCGCATTGAAAATCTGTTTGATCAACTGAAGGGTGCTGGAGTTTTCTCTAAGATAGATTTAAGGTCGGGTTATCATCAAATTCCGGTGAAGAAATAAGATAGCCCTACGTCCGCTTTCGTACAAGAAATGGGCATTATGAGTTCATTGTTATGCCCTTTGGTCTTACAAATGCTCCTACTGTATTCATGGACCAGATGAACCGCTCTTTCCATGAGTTCTTGGATACGTGTGTGGTTGTCTTCATTGATGATATCCTTATGTACTCTAAGAACGAAGAAGAGCATGAGAAACATCTGAAATTGATCTTGGATATTTTGAGGAAACAGAAGTGGTTCGCAAGTTCTCCAAGTGCGAGTTCTGGCTTAAGGAGGTGTCGTTTTTAGGCCATGTCATCAACGAAGATGGTGTTATGGTGGACCCTTCCAAGATTCAAGCCGTTGTGGAATGGGAAAGTCCTAAGAATGTTTCTGAGATCCGAAGTTTCCAAGGTCTTGCTGGTTACTACCAGAGGTTTGTTAAGGATTTCTCAAAGATAGCTCAGCCGTTGACCAAGTTGATGAGAAAAGAGAGCAAGTTTCTGTGGTTTGAAGAGTGCGAGAAGGCATTCCAAGTGTTGAAGAAGTGTCTCACTACTGCTCCAGTTCTGACTTTGCCTACTGAAGGGGTTGATTTTAAGGTTTATAGTGACGCATCGAAGCACGGTTTGGGTTGTGTCCTTATGCAACAAAGGAAGGTTGTGGCTTACACCTCTAGACAGTTGAAGGTACATGAAAGGAATTACCCTACTCATGATCTGGAGTTGGCTGCTGTGGTGTTTGCCCTCAAAATTTGGAGACACTATTTGTATGGAGTCCCGAGTAAAGTGTTTAACTACCACAAGAGTCTTAAGTATATCTTCACTCAGCGTGATTTGAATTTGAGATAGAGAAGGTGGTTGGAATTGATAAAGGATTATGATCCACAGATTGATTATCGCGAGGGTAAAGCTAATGTGGTTGCCGATGCTCTCAGTCGTAAGTCGAAGCATTCTCTTAGTGCGGCTAGAACCTTGCCGAGGGATTTGTGTGACGAGTTTCGAAAGCTCGAAATCGAGGTTGTATCTCAAGGTTTTGTAGAAACTCTTTGTGCTATGAGTGTTGAGCCTGTCTTGTTCCAAGAATTGCCAGAGAAGCAAAGGAATGATCCTAAGCTAGAGAAGATCCGAGAAGCTAAAGCTCAGGGACGAGCCGAGAAATTCGAAGTTGATTATGAGGGAAGTCTGAAATTTATGGGCCGTTGGTGTGTGCCTAATGACTTAGAGCTTAAGAAGAAGATTCTCAAAGAAGCTCATTGTACTCTATATTCTTTTCATCCTGGGGGTGATAAGCTTTACAAGGATTTCAAGGCTAATTTTTGGTGGCCTTGTATGAAGAGAGAAGTGGCTGAATTTGTGGCTAGATGTTTGGTGTGTCAAAAGGTTAAGATTGAGCATCAATGTCCAGGTGGGTTGCTACAGCCATTGCCTATTCCTGCATGGAAGTTCGATTCTATCTCGATGGACTTTGTTATGGGTCTTCCGAGAGCTGCTGGTGGTAAGAATGCCATATGGGTGATCGTAGAGCGTTTGACTAAGGTAGCACGGTTTATTCCGATGAAGAATACTTGGTCTAGGGAAGAGTTAGCTGAAGCTTATGCCAATGAAATCATCCGATTGTATGGTATCCCGAAGGATATAGTCTTAGACCGTGATCCTAGATTCTTGTCTCATTTTTGGGTTGCTTTACATGAGGCTTTTGGTACTAAGTTGAAGTTGAGTACCGCATTTCATGGCGCTACAGATGGACAAACTGAGAGGACTATTCAGACTTTGGAGGATATGATCCGTGCTTGTGCTTTGGAATTTCAAGAGTCTTGGTTGAAGTCGTTGAATTTGGTAGAGTTCTCCTACAATAACAACTACCATGCTAGTGTTCAGATGGCTCCTTATGAAGCATTATATGGGCGAAAGTGTCGTAGTCCTACTTGTTAGAGCGACATTAGTGACTCTTTGGTGTTGGGGCCAGACTTGATTCAGGATACTGTTAAGCAAGTGAAGGTTATTCAGGCTAGAATAAAGGCTGCTCAGGATAGGCAAAATTCTTATGCAGACCTACGACGGAAGCCTATTTCTTACGCCGTTGGGGATAAGGTACTATTGAAAGTGTCTCCAATGAAGGGTGTGATGAGATTCGGACAGAAAGGCAAGTTAACCCCGAAGTATGTGGGTCCCTATGAAATCCTCGAGAGAATTGGGGAAGTGGCTTACAAATTGGCTATGCCACCTGATTTGTCAAAGGTGCACGATGTGTTCCACGTATCGCAGTTGCAGAGATATCGCAGCGATCCTTCTCATGTCATTCCTATAGAATCGGTCGCAATTGACCCGAATTTGACTTTCGAAGAGCGACCTGTCCAATTCTTGGACCGTTAAAATCGTGCCTTGAGAAGATAGGTGATACCTTTGGTTAAAGTACTTTGGAGAAGCCAAAAGTACGAGGAAGCCACTTGGGAAACAGAAGAGTCGATGAGGCTTAAGTATCCCGAGCTTTTTGTCTCAGGTATTTCCTTGTTATTTCAAGTTTCGAGGACGAAACTTTTCTTAAGGAGGGGAGATTGTAACACCCCGAATTTCTCTGAAATTTTCGCGTGTTAATTATTACTATTTTAGACGTTAAATTATGTTTCGTGAATATATTTCTGCTAAATACTTATATTTTATATCTACCTTTTAATTCGATAATATTTACATATTTTATATATTGTTAAATGTGAATTTAAATGTAGCATTGTGTAGTATACGAGCAATGCTCATATTTGCGTCAATTATTTTAACGGGCAATGTAGCGCTTGTTTATGTGCGAAAATGCGTAATATGATAGCTTGGTAAGTACGTATTTATATTACGTTAATAATTATAATTTTTATTTATAAAGATACTCACTTATATATATATTTATTTTGAATGACGTATATTATTCTTGAAACGTACTTTGTGATAGTGTTTACGCACATTTTGCTACTTGACTTAGAGGGTGCGTGATTCCCGATTTACTATGAGTTTATGAAGGGTCTTGGACAACCATATTATTCCTTTGTAAATTTGAGCTAATCAAGAGTTAACCCCTTTCACTCACTCTCATAATTTCCCCCATTATTGCCATTAACACCACTCTTAATCACCCTCATTTCACCGCCCATTTGCTGAGAATAAACTCAGAAAAGTTCACTCCCTTCTCCATCACCATTCACACGCCTATCATAAGAGAAAAGAGAGGAAGAGTTTCTCTTGTTTTTCCTACACATTTCTCACACAAAAATCAGCTTTTCTTATTGGGTTTCAAGCTATTTTTGCACCGGTTTTCAAGCATTTGTTGAGTTCGTTGTGATTGTGATCGTATGGGACGAAGGTGGTGACAAATCACAAGGTGTTTAGACTACAATCGAAGCGTTCTACCACTTTTCAATAAGGTAACTAGCGTTAATCTAGTACGATAGGGAATAGATTTTGAACTTAGGTGGTTAGAATCGCGTTAGAGAACCTAGATTCATGTTAGGTGGAACTTAGGTGATTGTATGATTATGGTTTAATATAGTATCATGACTAGGAAGGTTGTGTTGTGGTATTTTCATGTATTGAACGTGTTGTTATGTTCATGTTGTTAGTTCTTGATAGTTGGGTTGTAAAAATTGATGTTCATGGTTGTATTGGTTTGGAGTAACTTTGATTAATCATTGGAGTTTTGAATTTTGGTTGTTGATGATGTTTATTATCATGCTAGGGTGTTGGTTTTGGTTGTGTTGATGGTAAATTGGTGTTGGTTGGATGCTTGGGACATGAACGTATGCTTTGTGGACGAAGCAAGGCGTACGAGCGCAGCCCGCAAGCCACAAGCAGTGGAAGATCGCGACCCGCGACGCCATGGTCGCACCTCGCGACCAAGGCCTGCCCTCTTGGTTGCGTTTTGTTGTTGAATTTTTCCTTTGATCTTACAACATGTTTATATGTTGGGTGTTGGGTGTTGGGTGTTGGGTGTTGGGTTTATGTATGTATGTTAAGCATGTTTGAGTGCGTTTGAGTTGGTTTGAGTTGTTATATTAAGGGAATGTACCCTAGTTTGTTTGGTTGTTTTGGTTGTTTCTCGGTCTGTTGATTGTCGAGGGCCTATACTTTGAGTTGTCGATGTCGAAATGCTTGGGGGAGGATAACACTGCCCTTAGCATCTCTTCGCCAAGAGTTATGTACGGGGAATATTGTGACTTTGTTATAATTGACTTCGCATCCAAACTCAGATAACGATTTTGTGATATATGCCTCAACATGTTTGGTTTGTTGTCTTATGGAATTGATTCGCATGTATAACTTGTCGTGTATACCTTGAGTGTTACTTAGATTTTCTTTGTATGCCTTGTCGTGTATACATTGCTCTTTGTGTTTGATTGATCCTGTGGACGGCATGGTCCTAGGAATTTGGTTTGATTATCCTAAGGGCGGTATGGTCCTCGGATTTGGTTACTTGACCTTAGGCAGTATAGTCCATTGGTTCACTCACGGGTGGTATGATCCGTTGAGTTTTGCTATCCGGAACGGACGGTATGGTCCTCGGATATGCAAGGTAGGCCTTGGGAGGTATGGTCCAATGAGTCTACTCACTGGCGGTATGGTCTGTTGTCTTTGATTTGATGTATGGTTGGTTGTGTAAGTTGATTTGATTATTGGTATTGAGCTTTCTCTTTATGCATGTTCGATGATTATGACTTGTTGTACCATGTTTAGCATGTTGTGACTATGCTTCTTTGTGATGTATGTCTTTTGCATTGTTTCTAACCTTCTTAAAGTTTATTATTTGTTCCCGTTTGGGCTAAAAGAACTGCTAGTTACTCCCCCACTAATTGTGGAAGTCGTTGATTTATTATGCAGATGACGATGTTGTTTAGGATTGTTATGGTTTGGACCGGGAATGTGCGGGTTGGCCTTGTGAGCAAGAAGGTGGTGCTTGTCATAGTGGATGAGCATTTTGAGTCAGGGTTTAGGACTAGCAACTTAGTGGGTCTTAAGTAGTTTTCCTTTATGTTTTGAATTATGTCTTGAACTACGGATTTTGGTTTGTTTCTTTGGATTTTGGAACATGTTATCTTGAGATTTCGGTTGGAGTTTTTCTTGGATATTTTGGAACTTTGGTTAGAATGAAGGTTCGGGACCTCATTTCCCTTTTTATATGATTTCGAAAGTTAATTACTCTATTTGGAGGATTATCGCTTTTTTATAGTTTAAATTCTACTCCTTAGAGTAGCATCTCCGACTTAGTGGTATTTCCGCTACCACTAGTTGCTTTATTTCATTTACTTTTGTCTCTTTTCTTCTCTGTATCGGACGGGATGTTGCACCCCTTCTTGAGTGTTCCCTTACGTTACAACACAGGCCCGCATTTTCTTGATAAGGGAAATGACGTTTGATTTTTGATATAATGATTTCATAAACAATTTTTCCCTTTACTTACAAGCTAAAATGTGCGATATTGACCCTCTTAGGAGCCATTTATGCTAACTATTTCGATATAGTGTGGTTTGGTTGTTTTATGACGTTTGCAGGTTTTTGGGTAAAACTCCCTATTTTCTGCCACTTTAACCCCCACACTATAGCGGAGAAGTTATGAGGCATGCTTGAGTACTTTGTAAGAGTTTTCCTTGAAGAACTTGGCGTCTGAAGCCAAGTAGAGCAGAAGCTAAGAATGGCTTGACCCGACGGCATCGGGCACAGCCTGCTCGATCGGGCATCGATCTTCTTTGATGATTTCCATTGATTTTCCACCCGATCGGGCACCCTTGCCCGATCCCATCAGGTGGATGTTTACTTAGCTATATACCAACTTTTTTGATGCACTCCAGAGGAAGCTTAGCCCGATGGCATCGGGCAGCCTGGCCCGATCGGGTATCAGGGTTTCGGCCCCAATTGGGTGGCTTCACCCGATCCCATCGGGTGGACGTAATGTTTTGTGTGCTGAAGTTGAGATCCCCAGACCCAATCGGGCGGCCCATTGCCCGATCGGGCAGAAGACACGGAGGGGCGATTTTTCGATTCTCCGTCCTATTTTACTTGATTTCTTAGCCTAATATAAATACTTTGTAGTTTATTATTACAATAATCTTTTATTGTCTAAAACACTTTTAGAGAGCTTTTAGTCTTTTTTGCTTAGCTTATCATTGTAGAGGAGATCAAACCTTGGTTCGATTCAATTAAAGTTATTGCTTTCAGTAATTGGTAATATTCTCTCTTATTGCTTTGTTGTTATTTCTCAATTGTTTTAGTTAGTTATTGATTATTTCATGATGCAATTGTTAGGGATTCTTATTCGAATTGTTATTGTTAGTTTAATCGTGTCTGAGTAGATCCCTTTCTAGGGTATTAGAGAGGGAAGCCATGTTTATACCATGATTGTTGATTAGACTATTATTGATTTCTAGGGCTTGATTAGAGTGATTGTGGCGTGGTTTGTTCTTGATTAGTAATTAATGTTAGTGGCCAATTTCATTGATTGCTTGTGGTTAATAATTGTTCGTACAGGCCCGTCTTACGATTAGAGGCCTAGGACACACCAGTAGTTCTGATTACGTTAGTGAACAAGTGGCGTATGTTGCACTATGTGCGTTGAGACTTTACCATAGCTCAGCACATGCTCTAATCCCTTGACTCTTGAACTGGTTTTGGTAGTAGTTGAACCCCTTTGATTGGTATATACATGGTAGACCGAACTAATACTCTAGGCTTTTATTTCCTAGTTAAATCTCAGTTTAATTCCCATCTTTCTCTAGTTTGATTATAGGTTCAGTTTCTAATATCTGATCTCATCTGAAGTAGTTATTTGGTTGAATATTAACATAGAAACTCTGTCTCCCTGTGGACTCGACCTGCTTCCCTTGCCACTACTGTTAGAGGATTCTAGGATTAATCTTTGAATAGGTGATACGACTTTAGCCTATCAAATTTTGGCGCCATTGCGGGGGAGACGGGTAGTTTTCTAGTTTTTATTCGATAAATTAACGTACTTCTTTTTGCTTGATTGGAACCTCTCGTTCCAATTGAGGCTGTTCTCACGGTTATCTTATTGTTTCTCTTTTATGTCTAGGTACGAAAAGAAAACTCGTATAGTTCCCTGGAGATCCCGATACGGAAGCGATACTTCGGGCCCTTAGAATAGAGTTCGAACAAGAGAAACTTGATTCAGAGACTTTTTCACCACCAATGGCGAAGTCACTGAAGTCTTATTGGGTGCCTAATCCTGAAGGCATACCCACTGGTCCACAAATGCCCACCATTGCTGCAAATAATTTCGAGATCAAGCTTGCACTCATCAATATGGTGCAGCAAAATCAGTTTGGTGGGCATCCTACTGAAGAACCGGCCAATCATCTGTAGAGATTCCAACAACTCTGCAAAGCTATCAAATATCAAGGAGTCACACCTGAGCAGTTGAAGGTCATGTTGTTCGAATTTTCACTCAGAGACAAAGCTGAGAGGTGGTTAAGTGATATCGCTGAGACATAATAGTCGGGGATTTTTGTTGCGTTCCTCCAAGAGTATTACCCTTTGACAAAGACAATAGACATTAGAAATAAGTTGACCACGTTTTCCCAAGAGCCAGATCAGTCATTGAGGGAAGCATGGACTAGATTCAGAGACCTATAGAGGAAGTGTGCACATCATAGTATGGAAAAGTGGTTTATGACGCATACTTTCTACAATGGTCTGCAGCCCCCAGACGAAGATTATTGTTGATTTGTTTGCAGGAGGAGTCTTTTTAGACAAGGCAGTTGATGAAGGCTATGACTTCCTAGCCAATCTCGCAGCAAATGATCATTCCTCATCTAGGAGTCAGACTAAGAAGATACTTGATGTTAACGCCATTTCATTACTTGCTTCTCAGATGGCGTAACTGAATCAGAAGTTCGACACATTGAAGCCTTATAGTTCGACACCTCCGTCTATGAGTATAAATGCCATGTCTGCGAGGTGTGTGGTATTCAGGGTCACTTTGGCCACGCCTTTCAGTTCAGTAAGAATCAGATGGAACAGGCGAAAGCCTTTCAGCAAAGACAGCCAAATAACCCCTACTCCAACACATACAATCCTGGTTGGAGAGACAACCCACCCCTCTCATATATTAGCAACAATATGCAAAACCCTCACCCTCTATAAAACAACTACCAACAACCACAAAATTCCTATCAGCCTCCACAAAATCACCCAAAACCCAATTACTCCCAAAACCAAGGGAATTTTCAAAATCCTCCTGGTTTTCAAAGACCTGCCCAACATAATTAATATCAATTAGCACCACAAAATGTAGCCCTATAAGAGCCTAGCACATCTGAATTAATGAAGCTGATGTTGGCCATGCAAAAGACTAATGAGGAGGCAAAAAGAGCTCAAGAGAAGCATTTGTTGGCTATGCAGAAAGCTAATGAAGAGGCACAAAGAGCCCAAGAGAAGCACATCAAACTTCTCGAGACTCTGATTGCCTAATTGGCAGGAAACAATGTTAACGTGCAGTAGGGGACAATTGCCTGGGCAACCTATGCAGAAGGAGCAAGCAAATGCCGTTACTCTCCGTAGTGGTACTGCTTATGTTGCTCCCCCTATGCCCATTGATGATGATGCTGCTCCTAGCAAGGAGAAGGTGGTGGTAGAGAAGGATTTGGAGAAGAGTTCGACGTTTGAGGTGAACTATCTGAGGAAGCTGAACAGACAGGGAAGAAGAAGGAAAAGGTATCTGAAACGCCTTTTACACCAAGGCTGGCTTTTCCTCATAGGATGCAAAAGTCCAAAGTAGATCAACAAATCGGTAAGTTCTTGGCTATGGTTAAGAACCTTGAGTTAACGGTCCCTTTCACCGAACTTATCTCTCAAGTACCTGTTTATGCCAAATTTTTGAAGGAAATGATAACTAAAAAGAGAGATTTTGGTGGGGTAGATAGAGTCGCTCTAACTAAAGAGTGTAGTGCTGTTTTGCAAAATAAATCTCCATCTAAATTGAAAGATCCTGGTAGTTTTTTCATCCCATGTCATGTAGGTGCATTGTTTATTGCTAAAGTTTTATGTGATTTAGGTGCATCTGTGTCTATCATGCCATTGTCTGTCTGTAATAAACTGAACACGGGAGCACTTAAGTGCACTCAAATTACTTTGCAGATGGCTGATTATTCTATAAAATACCCTCTAAGTGTTTTAGAAGACGTCCCTGTTAGGGTGGGAAAATTCTACATCCCTGTGAATTTTGTTGTGTTGGATATGGAGGAGGATGTCCAAATTCCTATTATATTGGATAGACCATTTTTGTGCACTGCTGGTGCTATTATATATGTCTAGTCTGGGTCCTTGACTTTAAGTGTTGGTGATGATATTGTTACATTTAAACTAACCAATGCTCTAAAGTTTCCTATGCTTGAAGAATGTTGTTGCAGGATTGATGTTGTAGAAATTGTTGTGTTGTCTGCATTTCAGCAGATACGTGATGCTGACCCATTGGAGGTAGAATTGACTGAGGAAGATACTTCAGGCGTCGATACTGAAGTCGATCCCTGCCTTGCTGATTTAGAGGGCCCTATTACTGAAAAGGGACAAGAGTTTATGGTAATGGAAAATGTGTATTCTACCTCCACACCTCAAGTAACAAAGGTAGAACTTCAACCACTCCCCTCCCACTTGAAATATTCTTTTCTAGATGATAAGGAACAATGATTGTTAGTACTAAACTCATATATAGCAAATTGGAACAATTGCTTATAGTGCTTCGTATGCATAAGAAGGCTATAGGGTATAGTATTGATGATCTTAAGGGCATTAGTCCTGACTTTTGTATGCAGCGTATAAATCTTGTGGAAAATCACCGCCCTTGCATTCAACCTCAAAGGCGTTTAGATCCTAACATGCAAGAGGTAGTGAAGAAAGAGATCATGTAATTGTTAGATGTAAGAATTATTTATCCTATTGCTGATTCTAAGTGGGTGAGTCCTGTGCAAGTAGTTCCTAAGAAGGGAGGGAAAACTGTGATGAAAAATGATAAGGATGATTTAATTCCTACCACGAATGTCACAGGGTCGCGTATGTGCATTGACTATCATAGACTTAACAATGCCACTCTGAAGGACCACTTCCCCCTTCCCTTTATTGATCAGATGTTGGAAAGGCTAGCCAAACATAGCCTTTTCGATTATCTGGATGGATATTCCGGCTATTTCAAAATCCCCATCCATCCAGACAATCAGGAAAAGTTTATGTTTACATGTGCTTATTGACATGAGTCAAGAGTCAAAGTCAACCATTGGAGATGAACCTATTTGCTTGGTTCTTGAGGCCTTTGGATTCAAGCTCAAGTCTAATGGTTCTTTTGTGACTATGATTGCTTGGGAGGATGATCTAACTTGTGAACAATAATATGGGGCGTCCATATGTAGTTACTTGGAGTCTTTGAGGAGTCTTTTGTTGAGTCATGTTTAGACATTTCATTCATGTAATAAAAACATTCCATATAGCCGAAATTATGGTTGGAAATTCGGTTATATGAGGAGTCCTAGTTGAGTTCTAATTCCTATTAAGATTAAGATAGATTTTGAATGAATGATAAGAAAGCTAGGCGTGTGAAATAAGATTGATGTAGCCGAAATCCTATCATTCTTATTAGCTATCATTCTTATGTTTATCTTTATCTTTCTCTAAATTTTAGGGATTAAGATTTATTTGCTTTCTAGATAGAGCTTATGCTTTCTAGATAGAGTTTAAGGTTTCCTAATCATACTAGAACATGTACTAGTATAAAGTGGCGCCTAGTAGTCATTAATAAACATCTAAGTTTGATTCATTCATCATATTTTCGAGTGTTTTAATTTTGGGTCAATTAAAAGTCGAACCATTTAATAATTTTCAGGAGTGATTATTATTGAGTGTTAATCTACTTATTCCATGTAATGGTTTAAGGGAGATTAAAGTTAATTAAATCTTTCAGGAATGTTTGATTTAATTTCCATATCCTAAACACATAAACACAAAAAAACACATATTATTTTCGGACTTGTTCTTGATTTTAAAGACCGTTGCTTTGGAGTACATTGAATGTTATTCTCATTGGAGTCACATTCATATCAATTTGTATCAGTTTTCCGGGAGGGTGAGGAAAGAAAGTGTCCGACTTTCTTGGTAAGTTCTTCAACTAGTTAATTCTAGTTCTTGATCCTTGAGTGGCTTGTGTGGTTGTTTGGCTACCATCCTTTGTTGGCGTGAGATTTTTTTGTGTTTTGTGTGGCATATTTGTTGTTTTTAAGCTTTAAATCATGTCTAGTGTGGAGAAACTTGAGAAAATGATGCATGATTTACTTGTTGCCACTGAGGAGGATAGAGCTAGGGCTAGTAGGTTAGAAACAGCCCATTTAGCCTTGCATGAAGTTGTTAGAAGGAAAAATGATTCTAATCATGTTGACTATGAATCTGATCATGATGTTGTACAAAATGTTAAATCCACTTATGATAATGATAGAGGGAGAAAATTGGATGATTTTAATGGTGATGCAAATCCTGAAGATTTGCTTGAGTGGATTCGACAACTTGAGAAGGTGTGTGAATATATGGGTTTTGATGATGAAAAGAAGTTTAAAATTGCCACTATTAGACTAACTAAATATGCTGGAATTTGGTTAGAGAGTCTAAAATCAAAAAGGGCAAAACTTGAAAAATCTAAGCTTGAAAGTTGGGAGAAGCTAAAAAAGAAATTGAAAGAAAGGTTTATTCCAAGTGATTTTATTCAAAGGCAATATATGAGAAAGCGTGATTTAACTCAAGATTCTATGAATGTTCATGAGTATACTTTGGAGTTTGATAAATTATTCATGCTTTGTGGTAATGAGGAGGTTGAGCAAGAAAAGATTTCTAGATTTATTGGAGGTCTTCATAAATCTATTGCTAGAAAGATTCACATTGCCTATTATAATACCTTTGATGATGTGTGTCAATTGGCTTTAAAATTTGAACGTCATGAACTTGAGGAATAAAGCCTATGGGGGGAAAAGCACCACTTTCAAAAGCCTTAACCCTAACCCTAATTACCCTTCTTCTTCTAAAACCTTTGAAAAGAGAGATTTTCCTTCTAATGGGGATCAAAAGGGGGAGCGCCCTAAAATGGTGATATCAAGGGAGAAGTTTGATGATAGTAGGAAGTGTTTTAAGTGTAAAGGGAGGGGTCATATTGCTGCAAATTGTCTCACTAGAAAAGCCCTAACCATAAAACAATACGTGACCTTGGAGGAGGAATAAAGAGTGTATGATTATGTGGTGGAAAGTGACCAAGAGAGTGAGGAGAATGGAGAGGAGGATGCCTATGCTGAAGATGACACTAGAATGATTGGAGTTATTAGGAGAACCTTGCATGTTAATCACTCTCCTAATCATGAGCAAAGAGAAAACTTGTTTCACACTAGATGTAGAGTTGGTGAGTTTTCTTGCAATGTGATCATTGATAGTGGATCTTGTACTAATGTGGTGGCGTCTAATGTGGTCTCTAAGTTGAATTTGTTGGTTAGATATCATCATTGTCCTTACAAGTTGAGTTGGCTGGATGATAAGACTGCTTTGACTGTAAAGAAACAAGCCCTAGTTTCTTTTTCGATTGGAAGTTACAAAGATGAGTTGTGGTGTAACACCACGTAATTTCACTAGAAATTTCGGGGATTAATTTTATATCGTGTATGTTGTTATTTATATATCTATATATATTTTCGTAGAGAAAAATTATATTTGATTATATTAATAGATGTATGTGTACTAGGAAATGTCTAGGTGTATAATGTGATATGTACACGTGCTTAAATTACAAAATGTATATGATTATGATGTGCGTATATATGTTACGTTATGACTAGTAATTTATTTATTAATAAAATAATAGTATAAGTATGTTTCGAAAACGCGAAAGTGTATAATCTGGTGTGTCGTTGTGGCCGGAATGGAAAATGTATATAGTCGTCGCGTGCGTAATTATTTTACGATGTTTATAGTAAATTTTAGTTTCAAAAGTTTGGATAGCATACAATTTTGTTTTTAAGCGATAAGCTATTGTCCGGACCGTTTAGTGCGCGAACGTTACTCAAACCTTGTTAACTTTGGTTCCGAAGAACTAATGATGTTAGTAGGAAGGTGAAGGAATGATGGCTAGCCATTGTATTATTGTAACGTCATTTGCCCCCACTTAATCACCTCATCAATTTACCCCTTAATGCACCCTTAATGGCCCTTAATTCACTCCTCTTAATTCAGCCTTTTGAGCCCTCAAAATGCTATCAAGAGTAACCAGAAATTCTGCTCACCTTCTACACTTTGTTCACACGCCTCTTTCTCTTCATTCACCATTTTCGTCCATTTTCACACACCAATCTTGTTTGCCTTATATCTCCTTCACTTCTTATCGGAATTTGACGTGTGAGTAGTCAAAATTCATCTACTCGGAAGGATCTTGCTCGTGGTGTAATTAGTTTTTGAAGAAAGTAAACAACGTGGCTACAGTTCCTGTTTTGGTCAGACGAGTCATGAAGGTTGTGTCGGAATTGTGTTCGTTTATGCACTTCTCGAGTTGGCCGAGGTAACTAACGATTCGCTTAGCTTTTTAGGATGAAAATCGTTGTCTTAGTAACGGTTAGTTTAGATATTACAATGTAGTATCACGTATAGGATTTTTACCGTATTCTAATTCACGTTGTTTTTATGTTTATGCTGAATTTGAGTCAATCGATGCTGTATTTCGAACTGGTAAATGTCAGGATTATGCTTGGGGTTTAATTATTGTTTTTAGCCCTGTTTTGGTACTGTTACGAGAGATGGTCATTGCTTTGTTTGGGGTGCTTTGCTTCTCGGTCCGTTTGCTACTGTTTAGGGGTGCTATAGGCTGCTTGTGCACCGTAATTATGCGTGTGGGCTGACTGCACCTTGTATGTTGGCAACCACCATAATTGGTTGCTTGGGTGACTCATGCGTGTGTGTGGCTGATAGTTAAGTAATTGTTGTTTGTTGCAGACAATTCCAGTCCCAGTATGTTGTCTTAAGCAATTAAATTTATTATTGGCTATTGGAACATCTTATTCGTTAGGCGTTGCTATACTGTTTGCAGCAATTGATTTAGTGACTTGCTACTTCTCACCTTGTTTTCTTTTTCTTTTAAGTTCCAGTAAGCTTAACCCCCTTTGTCATGATTTACAAAGTAGTAATGCTATATGATTTATTTTCTCTTCAGTGGATATGGTTGGTTTCCATGATTATAATATAGTAGAATCATATTAGGATATTTTCTTATTTTATCCATCATGTTTTATGCAAGAGTTGGTGTGATTATATGCTTAGAGTTAGAAAGAGTGTTGTTGTTTTGTAGTTAGTTTAGGCGTGAGTTTGGGGTAATTTGACGGGGTGAATTGCTTGATTTGTATGCCTAACTTTGTTTCTACTATGTCCTAATATGTCATAGAAGGTTGTATGTTAATGGGCTAAGAAGGATTGTGTGTTTTGAGTTGATTTTTTTTGAGATTTAGTGAAGGTATATGCTGCTGGAACAGTTTATGGGCTGCTGTATTTTAATCCTCAATTATTCAATTTGCAACTTGAAATTATGCTTATTTTGCGTGTTTATATAGCCTAATATGTGTATTATCATATTATGATATTATTTCATCGTTTTAGCGTCTTTTGGGTGAATTTATGACGTGTTTAAGTGGTTACGAAGTAAGAATAAATTTTGGTTGTCATCGATTTATTTTTCCATGATTATATGCCATTGGTGTTACAGTTTTATTATTTATATTGAGTTGTCGACGTCGTAATGCTCGGGGGAGGATAATATTGCCCTTAGCATTACTTCGCCAAGAGTTATGTACGTAGGGTATTGTGACTTGTCATAATTAACTCCGTACCCAAACTCAGATAACGCCTTTGTTGATTTGAAGAATAATGTACTGTTTTAGTACTTTTGATGTTTGGTTTTAATTGAGTTGAGTAGCCTAAGGGACGGTGTCCCAAAGGTAATGAACACGCACTCCGAGAGGTAGGGGACATCACGTTGGGTGTTACCCTGCATTGGAGATACCTAGGACTTGTTGTCGTCCGAGAGGTCGGGAAGTACTACGTGTATTGTCCCGCATCGGGAGTTTGGCCATTCTTAGACACAGACGGTAGGGAACGTAACCCATAGGCCGTTCTGGATATTCGATCTGACTTTTCCTGAGGAAGTGGGCTGCGGGTCACTAGCGTTCGCTCTCTCGTTATTAATTTGATGTTGTAACTACTCAAAGTTTTATTATTCTGTTAGATTGATATTAATTCCGTTAGTTTTATTAATTTCAGTTTTATTATTCTGTCATCTGGTTTATGTCTGTTTTCTTGAGATGCTATGCCGTTACTTGAATTATTTAATTTTGAAGCATGTTGCCAGTAGTGTTTTGCTCTGTTATTGTCGTTACTGTTATTTGGTTTTTATGTAGTTATTAGCGTAATGTTTATTGTAACTGTATTTAAGATTACTTTTTGAATCCTATATTGTGCTGGGAGAGCTGTTAGTTACTCCCCACTGATTGTGGATATTTTTTGAATATTTTGCAGATGTTGGAGTTTAGAGTACTTACCGTTTGGACCGGGGTTGTGCGATCCGGCCTTGTGAGCTTCAGTGTAGTGCTTGTCATAGTGGACGAGCATTATGAGTTATATATTAGGACCTCTAGTCTTATGGGTCTTAAGCAGTAGTTTAGTTACCTTTCTATGTTCAACAAGGTTATTTTGGATAATGTCTTGCATTATGGATTTTGAGTTTGGAACTCGTTAAATCTTGAGACGATGGAGATGAGGGTATGGGACCTCATCCTTCTGTACATTTCTAGGTTTTGATTACTTTATGAAATTATTGTTTATTAATATAGTTTAAATTTACCCTAGAGTGACATTTCCGTCTCGGTGGTATTTCCGCTACCACTGGTTTTATCTTTTAGTTCATTTATTTAAGTTAAAGTATAGTTGGTAACAGACGGGATGTTACATGTGGGGTGATGTTCTTCCTATGAGTGCTTGTCATATTAATCTTAGTAGACCTTGGCAATTTGATTGAAAGGTTATTCACGAGGGGGAGACGAATGTGTATTCTGTTTTGATGGGATCAAAGAGGATTCGACTTATGCCTTTGTCTCCTAGTACTATTGCGCCAAAGAAGAAGGTTGAAAGCAAGCAAAGTTTGTTCCTTTCACCCAAAGAGTTTGAAAAGGAGGTTGAAATAGAAGGTCATGGTTATGCTTTATTTGTTAAATGTGCTTTAACTAATGATGTTTCTATGAAGGATCCTAACCTTGCAGCTTTGTTAGAGGAGTTTGGGGATGTCTTTCCCAAAGAGTTGCCTCAAGGGTTGCCACTTTTGAGAGGAATTGAGCATGCTATTGATCTAGTGCCAGGCGCACCTTTGCATAACAAACCTGCATATAGATGTGATCCTATGGCTTCTAAGGAGCTACAAAAACAGATTGAAGAGTTGATTGATCGAAGCTATGTGAGAGAAAGCAAGAGTCCACGCGCCGCTCCTGCCCTTCTTGTCCCTAAGAAGGATGGTACATGGAGGATGTGCATTGATAGTAGAGCCGTCAACAACATCACAATCAAGTATCGTTTTCCTATGCCTAGATTGGAGGACATGCTTGATGAGTTACATGGAGCCTTGGTATTTTCGAAGATTGATCTAAGGAGTGGATATCACCAAATGAGAATTAGAGAAGGAGATGAGTGGAAAACAACTGTTAAGACCAAACAAGGTCTATATGAGTTGATGGTGATGCCTTTTGGTCTTTGCAATGCTCCTAGTTCTTTTATGAGGCTTATGATTGAGGTACTACGTCCCTTTCTTAACAAGTTTATTGTTGTCTACCTAGATGATTGTTATGTCCAGATTTTCCTAAGCTAGTTCTGCAGGTTCACAGGTTCCACGGTCATAGGTTCCAGCTATAGTTTTCGAGTATTAGCTTCCAGCTAGCTACTACTAGCTACTGGATGTAAGCTTCCAGCTTGCAGCTACCAGCTTCCAGGTTCCAGGTTCCAGCTACCAGCTTCCAGGTTCCAGGTTCCAGCTTGCAGCTACCAGCTACCAGCTTCCAGGTTCCAGCTTGCAGCTTACAGCTACCAGCTACCAGCTTCCAAGTTGTAGCTTGCAGCTTGAAACTACCAGCTACCAGCTACCAGCTTCCAGCTATCGGCCACCAGTTTGGAACAGGTCAACGTATGACTCAACAATAGCCTAAGGTTGCAGCTAGGATTCTCCACCTAGAGCTCTCCAGCTATGGAAGGCCAGCTTAGGACCTCCGGATATGGAAGGCCAGCTTCACTGACACGTCACGGATTAGTTATGGTCAAAGCCTAAAATCACGCAAGAATAAGTGCAGCAGAGGCAAAACGGATGAAGACTCATTCAAAGCCATTAAATACGGACGTGGGCGAGAATCAAGGGGCAGTTACAAGCCGTTGTGAAGGCTGATTAAAACGGATACTCATCTCAGTATAAATAGGACAATGATAATGTAAATGAGGGACAAGCTCTACGCACTCAACATTTTACATTCTAAAAGCGAGCATTGTTCTTAGCATACGATCCACATTGATTCGTAAGACATTAGGGCTGTAACTGTGATTATAGTGGATTGGTGGACTCAAAGCCACCCGCGGTTTTTCCCTTATTCCTGGGGTTTTCCGCGTCACCATTTGTGGTGTCCCTTTCTCTTTTTTGCTTTCTTTCGTCCTTCTTTGCTTTGTTCATCTTGATTAGCCATCCATCTTCATTAGCTAGTTGTAGGTCTCTAGCTAGATTTTACTTATGTAAAATTTGGCATAAACAATGATATCCTTGTGTATAGTACTAGTATTGAATCTCATTTAGCTCATTTAAGACTTTTATTTGAAAAATTGAGAGAAGAAAAACTGTATGGAAAGATGGAAAAGTGTGATTTTGTTGTACCTAGTATTGCTTTTCTTGGCTATATTGTATCTAGGGATGGAGTCCATGTTGATCCAGAGAAAGTCAAGGCTATTTCCTCATGGTTGGCGCCAACTAATGCTCATGAATGTAGAAATTTTCACGGCCTAGCTTTCTTTTATAGGAGGTTCATTCGAAACTTCTCAACAGTTATGACTCTAATCACAAAATTGATGAAGACGGGAGAGTTTTCTTGGAACTCTCATGCTCAAAGATCGTTTGAAGAGGTGAAAAGATTTCTTTGCCATGCTCCTATTCTTGCCTTGCCAGATTTCAACAAGTTGTTCGAGGTAGAGTGTGATGCAAGTGGAGTTGGAGTAGGTGCAGTGTTGATTCAAGAAAGGAGGCCTATTGCATACTTTAGTGAGAAATTGAGTGGCGCCAAGCTGAATTACTCCAACTATGATCGTGAGTTCTATGCTATTGTAAGGGCCTTGGATCATTGGTCTCATTACTTAAGGCCCAAGCCTTTCATACTTCATTCAGATCATGAAGCACTCAAACACATCCATGGGAAACAAAAGCTCAATCATAGGCACGCTAAGTGGGTTGAATTCCTACAATCTTTTACTTTTTCTTCTAAGTATAAAGAAGGAAAGAGTAATGTTGTTGCTGATGCTCTTTCTAGGCGTTCCTATCTCTTAACCATGGTTAATGCTCGAATTTTAGGGTTTGATAATTTGAAAGAATTGTATGTAAATGATATTGACTTTAGTAGTTCTTTTAAAGACCCTAATGGCTTGTATGTAGTGCAAGAAGAATTTATTTTTAAGGGGAACAAGCTATGTGTTCCTAAAAGTGGCGTGAGGGAGTTGTTGGTGAGAGAAGTCCATAGTGGTGGGGTGGCCGGTCATTTTGGCATTAAAAAGACCTTAGACACATTGAGTGAGAGTTTTTATTGGCCTAGCATGGTGAAAGATGTTCATATGGAGGTTAGTAGGTGTGCTAGTTGTCAAAAGGCTAAGAGGACCTTCCATAAAGGCATATACACTCCATTGCCAGTCGCTAATGCTCCTTCGGATAGTATGGATTTCATTGTAGGGTTGCCTAAAACTCAAAGGGGAAAGCATGCTATCATGGTTGTGGTAGATCGTTTCTCTAAGATGGCTCACTTTGTTCCTATGCATAAAACTGATGATGTTTTACATGTTGCTGATTTGTACTTTAGGGAGATCATTCGCCTACATGGCATCCCTAGAAGTATTGTTAGTGATCGAGATTCAAAGTTCCTAAGTCACTTTTGGAGGAGCTTGTGGAAGATGGTGGGAACTAAGTTACTTTTCAGTACTAGTCATCATCCTCAAACAGATGGCCAAACTAAAGTAACCAATCGAACTCTTGAAGCTTTATTGTGTGGTTTGGTGAGTAAGACACAAAAGGATTGGGATATGAAGCTAGCACATGCTGAATTTGCTTACAATCGAGCTCATTCGACCACTACTCTCAATCTCCATTTGAGATGGTCTATGGTATCAATCCTTTTCTTCCTATTGATTTTATTGTGCTAACCAAATCTGAGATTCATGTGGAAGCAAAGATGAGGTTCGAAACTTTCAAGAAAATATGTGAGCAAGTCAAAGCTAGAATTGAGAAGATGAATACTCCATACAAGGAGAGAGAAAACAAGCATAGAAGGCAACCAAAGTTCAAAAGTGGAGATCTTGTATGGATCCATTTGAGAAAGGAGAGATTTCCAACCAAGAGGAAGAATAAGCTCATGCCTAGGGCTGATGGTCCATTTGAAGTTCTTGAGGTGATTGGAGATAGTGCCTACAAGATTGATCTTCCAAGTGAATATGGAGGTGCGAGTGCTACATTCAATGTTGGAGATCTTAGTCCTTACGATGATGATGCAAATTTGAGGACAAATTCTTTTGAAGAGGGGGAGAATGACATGAGTCAAGAGTCAAAGTCAACCATTGGAGATGAACCTATTTTCTTGGTTCTTGTGGCCTTTGGATTCAAGCTCAAGTCTAATGGTTCTTTTGTGACTATGATTGCTTTGGAGCATGATCTAGCTTGTGAAGACTAATATGGGGCGTCCATATGTAGTTACTTGGAGTCTTTTAAGAGTCTTTTGTTGAGTCATGTTTAGACATTTAATTCATGTAATAAAAACATTCCATATAGCCGAAATTATGGTTGAAAATTCGGTTATATGAGGAGTCCTAGTTGAGTTCTAATTCCTATTAAGATTAGGATAGATTTTGAATGAATGATAAGAAATCTAGGCGTGTGAAATAAGATTGATATGGCCGAAATCCTATCATTCTTATTAGCTATCTTTCTTATGTTTATCTTTATCTTTCCCTAAATTTTAGGGATTAAGATTTATTTTCTTTCTAGATAGAGTTTTAGGATTCCTAATCATACTAGAACATGTACTAGTATAAATAGGCGCCTAGTAGTCATTAATAAACATCTAAGTTTGATTCATTCATCATATTTTCGAGTGTTTTAATTGTTTGTCAATTAAAAGTCGAACCATTTAATAATTTTCAGGAGTGATTATTATTGAGTGTTAATCTACTTATTCCAGGTAATGGTATAAGAGAGATTAAAGTTTAATTAAATCTTTCTGGAATGTTTGATTTAATTTCCATATCCTAAACATATAAACACAAGAAAACACATATTATTTTCGGACTTGTTCTTGATTTTAAAGACCTTTGCTTTGGAGTACATTGAATGTTATTCTCATTAGAGTCACATTCATATCACTTATGGCACCTTCGCATATCGTAGGATGCCATTTGGATTGTGTAACGCTCCTACTACTTTCCAACGCTGCATGATGGCCAGATTCTCTAATTTCGTTGAAAATATGATGGAAGTTTTTATGGATGATTTCAGTGTTTATGGGTCTGATTTTGATGTTTGCCTGCATAGTCTATCTAGAGTTCCTAAGAGATGTGTAGAGGTTAATCTTGTGCTTAATTGGGAGAAATGTCACTTCAAGGTGAATAAAGGTGTTGTATTGGGTCACTTGATTTCTGAGCGTGGCATCCAAGTGGATAGAGAAAAAATTGAGGTGATTGAGAAACTTCCCCCTCCAGTGAATGTCAAAGGTGTGAGAAGCTTTCTCGGTCATGCGGGGTTTTATCGCAGGTTTATAAAAAAAAATTTGAAAATTGCAAAACCCCTCACTCAATTATTACTTAAGGCTGCCACGTTTGATTTTACTGATGCTTGTTTGGAGTCTTTTGACAGGATTAAAACAACATTGATCACTGCCCCTATTATACAACCCCCTAATTGGAATCTCCCTTTTGAGATCATGTGCGATGCTAGTGACTATGCTATAGGGGCAATACTTAGTCAGAGGAAAGATAAGTTGCTTCATGTCATTCACTATGCCAGCAAGACCTTGGATCCAGCCAAAGTTAATTATGCTACGACAGAGAAGAAATTATTGGCTATAGTCTATGCATTAGACAAGTTTCGGATCTATCTGATAGGTTCAAAAGTGATCGTACATACTGACCATGCTTCTTTGAAGTATTTGATGGCCAATAAGGAGGCTAAGCCTATACTGATCAGGTGGATTATTTTCCTCCAAGAGTTCGACTGGGAGATTAAGGACAAGAAAGGTGCGGAGAATGTGGTCGTGAACCATCTCTCCAGGTTGAGGTTTGAATCGTCTTCTGACTTTCCTATTGATGATTCTTTCCCTGATGATCACTTGTTTTCTGTTTCGTCTAAATCTCCTTGGTATGCTGATTTTGCTAAGTACTGTGTTAGTGGTTCTCATCCTCCTAACCTTACATATCAGCAACGAAAATGTTTTATCATCATGTTAAGATGTACTTTTGGGATGAACCCTTTCTTTATAAGAAATGCTCTGACGGAATGTTCCGTCGTTGTATTCCTGATTGGGAAATGGAAGGGATTTTACTACACTGTCATAGTATGCCCTCTAGTGGCCATCTAGGGACTCAAGCGACTGGATTTAGAGTCCTACATAATGGTTTTTATTAGCCTTCGATTTTTAAAGATGTCCATACCTTTTGTTTGTCTTGTGATGCTTGTCAAAGGACGTATAATATTTCTAAAAGGCAAGAGATGCCATTGTGTGGATTCTAGAAGTCGAACCTTTTGATGTGTGGGGGATTGATTTTATAGGACCCTTTCCTACTTCTTGTGGGAATAGGTATATTCTAGTGGTTGTCGACTATGTGAATAAATGGGTAGAAGCTATAGCATCACCAACCAATGATTCTAAAGTTTTGATGAAGATGTTCAAAAAGATATTTTTCCTCGTTTTGGTGTCCCTCGTGTTGTCATTAGTGATGGAGGTTCTCATTTCCATAAGAGTACCTTTAAGGCCCTTTTGAAAAAACATGGAGTCACCCACAAGCTCGGTCTAGCCTACCATCCCCAGACTAGTGGTCAGGTAGAAGTGTCGAATAGGCAAATAAAGAGGATTCTTGAGAAGGTTGTCACAAAAGCTCGGAAAGATTGGTCTTTAAAACTCGATGATACTCTTTGGACGCTCCACAATTCTTTTAAGACTCCCTTGGGGACCACCCCTTATCGACTGGTTTATGAAAAAGCTTACCATTTGCTAGTGGAAATGGAGTATTTATCTGCGTGGGAGGTTAAAGAGACTAACCTAGATTTGACAGCTGCAGGAGAAGTGCGACTTGTTCAACTAAATGAGTTGGATGAGCTCCGTTTGGATGCTTATGAAAACAACAGGCTCTACAAGGTGCAAACGAAGAAGTTGCATGATAAAATGATTGGGAAGAGAGAGCTCAGAGTTGGAGACAATGTTTTATTTTTCGATTTAGGGTTGAGGCTGTTTCCTAGAAAGCTTAAGTCTCGATGGTCTGGACCATTCGAAGTAACTGATGTGAAGGCACATGGTGCCATCGAGGTCGTAAATAAAAAAGGTGAGAAGTTTAAGGCAAATGGACAACGTCTGAAGCTTTACCATGAGGGTGCCTTTGTTGGTTGTGTGAAGGAGATTCGCTTCGGCCCCTCTCCACTTGACTCATCTGACTAGATAGGTAATATGGTCGTGCGAGACCTTCATAAACTAGCGCTTTGCGGTAGGCAACCCGCATCCCTTAGTTAGTTTTTCTTTTTCTTTGATTTGTAGCTTTTAGGAGTGTGAGAGAGCCTGCGGGTACTAATGTGCATCTAAATCCCGAGTTTTTATGTGCATATTTACCCAATGAAGAGAAATGGGAGCCACGATAGCACCAAGTACTGGAAAAAGGCGAGCTACTTGCTAAATAGTAGCTTGCCCGATCGCATCGGGCAGGATGTGCTCGATCGGGTTGCGGGAAACTTCTTTTAGCCAACAGAATTTTGATAATATGTAGAGAGGAGGTCCACCCGATGGCACCGGGCGAGATGTGCCCGATCAGGTGCGAAACCCTGGCACCCGATGTAAAATAAGGTGGCCAAAGCTACCCCCGATCGGGTGAATGAATAAAAATTCGGAAGCAAAAAAGGTTGTTTCACCCGATGGCGTCGGGCAAGTCACGCCCGATCGGGTGCGAAACCTTGGCACCCGATCAAACATAAGGTGCCCTAAGTGTCGCCCGATCAGGTGGCGAAACAAAAACTGAGTTTGTGGAAATAAAATTCACCTTATAGAATGGGGCGGTGGATGTCTGATCGGGTCGTGCTTCAGCGAATAGATTAAGTCGAGTTTTACTCACCTTTGCCACTCATTCTCACACACTCCTTTTATCTTTCTCTCACTCTCTCTCCTCATATTCATCTTCCCCAACTCCACCATAACCCTAACCACCATTAAAGCTCCACCTTTCTTCCTTCATTCTTCATCTCTTTCTTTCCAACCTCCATAAAAACATCTCCTTTTCTCCTTTCATTCCCTTCCTCTCATCTTCCACCCCCAAAATTTCTCTACCTTCACTCTTTTCAATTCACCATCTCCTTTCCTCCATTTTTGTGTGAGCAAGAGGTTTCAAGGTTGATAATTAACAATGGTAAGCAAAGTTAGACGGTTATTCAAGGGTGAAGGCTCCATACCTAGAAGAGAGGCTACTCCACCATCTCCACCACCACCACCACCGGTTGCAAGGGATGAGAAATTTCCTAACATCAACTTTCGGGAAGATGAGGGCAAAGAAAAATTTCTATGCTTTAAGAAGCGTGAGGTACTTCCTACTCACTTCTTAGATGTCGAATTAATTGCTGATGATTTTAAAGATTTTATGAAGTCTGTTGGTATGGAGAATCTCTATAATGTTCATGTAAATACCTATGCTGCTTTGGTGTTTGAATTTTACAGCAGTTTCAGTCTTACCAAGCCCCGAGCAGGGCCCGTTACCCATATACATTTTCGACTGCTAAACCAAGACCACACCCTGACCCTTAGGGATTTTGCTGGGGTGGTTAGACTTGTTATACGGGGGACTACTACCCACCTGAAAATTTAAGTATGGCCAATGTCTACCTTGCTTTCATAGGGGACCCCAAGCCTTTTGACATTCAGAAATGCCATTGGTCCAATTTCCACCACCCCATGTTCAATATATGGATCCGTTTTATGGCACAGACCTTGTTAGCTCTAAGGGCACTAGAAATCACTTCCATTACAACCTGGCCCACCATGTCGCCCTATAGTTCGAGCGTATCTCGAACTCGCAGGCCAACCGTCGTAAGGACGGGATATGGACCCCCAGATGGCTGGTGAATGGGGGTTGATTACTTTATTTGCTCGGAAAATTGCCGGTTTTGATGAGTCCACCCTCAACCCTGTCCAAGGGCCTACCCTCATCGACCTCACCTACCTAGACATCCTGAAGGTCCTACAACGCCTCTCAAATCAAAGGCTTCAGTGGCGCATAATGTAACACCCCGACAATTCTCTCATTATAAAACATATATTTTTCCCAACTAAAACAGAGAATTATCAAGGCATTGTCTCCCGTGTGAAAACGTATCGACTTACTTAGAGTAAGGCAGAGGAAAAACATTAAATATACTTTATTAAATAATTTAGACATAATAATTGTCAAACCATTATCCAAACCTCGAAACATAATTCAAAACCAACTTAAAACATTTAAAATGAATAATGCATAATTCAACTTAGTAAAATTAACGTGAAGGTAAGAACCAGAAGAAGTAATAGAACAATCTCTCGACAACGCTTCCCAAGTCCTAAATGAGTAATTGAGACGATACATCATGCCTTTCAAACCTATAGGCAAATACTCAAGTGAAGACTGCTCACAAATAAAGGGTCATCACAGGATCAATAGGCACAGCCATGATCGACACACCGAAAAGCACGTAATAAGCTGAGTACATACATAAATAAAATAAAACACGAAACCTAATCATGATACTAATAAGCAATAGAACATGATCAATAAATATACCTCAAGACTTCAACTCGTAAAATAAGGATTGACTCCACAAGACATACAACATGATAAATATTAGTAAATTAAATAGACAATGGATCGAGTTGTCCAACCAAAAACCAGTCTTCAAAAATGAAAGACCGAGTTACGGGCGCGACTCCGTAACCCCTTGACCAACGATATCGAGGAACCTTTAGAAATAAAAATAGGGTACGGTGATCAATCCGACCCCAAGAAAGCCATGGGCTACCACCATGTACTCCAACTCATACTAGTCCAGGACTTCAGACGTGCACAAGTCTAAAGCTATTGCTATTCATTTCCACTTTAAGTATTAGTACGTTATTCGATGTTGGACTCTAAACAGAGAACCAACACATAACATGGATACAACAAATATTCTTCTTTTATCTTAGAATTAAATAAGTGATGAAACAATTTCAATTGACCAAGAATTAATCCTTCAAATTTATTTGTTGACTTAAATCAACAATCGAATGTCCAATGACAATAAATATACATACCCTACAAAGCCCTCGGTCTTTGCAAAGTAGTAAAATAATAATATCCAATAATAATCCAACTTACTCACAAAATCCTCGGCCTTTGAAAATTAATAAAATATCTAATAAGGAAAACAATACATAATCCATAATCGAACAATAAAATAATATTAATCCCTCATGTGAATTAATAAATAACTTTTCTTCCCAAAAATGCTTGAATCAAACATCCATTCAATCATGTACTAAAGCATAAAGGCAATCACCATGCTCAACAACATGTAATTCCAATTCAATAGCCACGTATGAACCATAAAAGGGTTCCCTATACATGATACTATAAATAATCCTAATCCTTAGGACATGATACTAGTCTAACACATAAAGACATGTAGGTACCTTGTGTAGGCAAAGTGAGAGGCCACTTTAAAACTCTAGAAGTCGCCTAAAGTAAATTCTCCGCCTACCAAAATAATAATACAACAATGAAATAATATACTAATTAATTCACAACAATATAATTTATTTTAAAACGCCTCAAAAATCGTTCTAAAATACTTTAAATACATTAAAGTTCCAACCTTTAATATAATACTCATAAACCTAGGTTTTAAAACCTCAAAAATCATTACTTTAATACTTAAATCTTACTTTAAACCATAAATAATAAATCTGAAATTATACTTTATATTCACAATAAATAAAAATCAGATTTTTAATAATTTGAATAATAAAGTTTTCAACTTTATTAATTAAACATATAAATACTCATAAAAATTATAACTTTAACATTAAACTATAATTAAACATTAAAGTAGAGGATAAAGGTTAAGAAATAACCGAAGAAAACCACGACAACCGGAAAACAACAAAGGAAACATGCGTTAGGGTGGCGCCTGGACTGGCGGTGTGGTGGCGCATGTGTAGCATGCGCGGCTAGGCTGCGTGCTGGCTGCTGTGCGCGGACGAGAGCGAGAGAGGGGAGAGTGGTGCTTGCGGTGCTGCTGCTACGACAGCAAGGCGAGAGGGAGAGGGGGCAAGTGGTGTAGGGTTGGCCGCCAGAAAACAAGTAAGTGAGGGTGAGTGGTGGCCGGCACAAGCACGGAAATCGAGGGAAGAAAGAGAGGAAAAGGGGCGCCGATTTGGGGAGAGAAGGGGGAGGGGAAATAAAATGTGTACAATTATGGGGTTTGGGGGTATTTATAGGTTTTGCCTAAAAACCTATGGTACTTAGGTTAGCTTAGGTTTGGGCTCAAGATGAACATGAAACTTAAATAAATGGTTTGGGCTCCTCAACCCAACATTTAAAATCATTTTAAACACGACCCAACATTTGCAAATCACAAAAAGAAGCATAAAATGCATAAAAATACCATAAAAATAGGTAAAAGTGCAAAATTCTATCGCATTGTACCCCTCTTAAAGAAAACGAGTTACGCCCTCTTAACTCACCTCAACAAACAAGTCAGGGTACTTCTTCCTCATGTATTCCTCGGCTTCCCATGTTGCCTCCTCGGACTCATGGTTAGACCAAAGTACTTTCACGATACTCACTTCCTTATTGCGTGTACTACGCATCTTCTTGTTCAAAATCATCACAGGTGTTTCCTCATACGTGAGGCTACTATCAATCTGAACTCTATCGGGTTCTAGAACATGATTCTCATCAGGAATATACCTCTTAAGCTGCGAGATAAGAAACACATCGTGTATCTTCTCGAATTTTATTGGCAAAGCCAACTTGTAGGCTACTCTACCAACTCGTTGCAAAATCTCATACGGACCCACATACTTGGCACTCAACTTGCCTTTCTTACCAAATCTCCTAACACCTTTCATCGGTGAGACTTTCAAAAACACTTTATTGCCAACGACAAACTCATCTTCACGCCTCTTCAAATCGGCATAACTCTTCTGCCTATCCTGGGCAGCTTGGATTCTAGATTGAATCAACTTCACATTCTTAAGGGTCTCTTCAATGAACTCAGTCCCAAGGACTATGTTCTCACTAAAGTCTTTCCAACATATAGGACATCTACACTTTCGTCCACACAAAGCTTCAAATGGTGCCATTTTTATACTCGCATGGTAAATATTGTTGTATGAAAACTCAATCAAATCTAATTGGTCTTCCCAACTTCCTTGAAAATCAATCGCACATGCTCTCAACATGTCCTCCATAGTATTATTGGTCCTCTCGGTCTGATCATCTGTCGCAGGGTGAAAAAAAGTACTCATTTTCAACGTAATTCCAAGATTCTGCTGAACTTTCTGCCAAAACTTCGAGAGAAATCTCGAATCACGATCTGAAATAATATCCTTCGGCACACCATGGAGTCTCATGACGTGCTTGATATAAGTCTTTGCAAGTTGCTTCTTCTTCCACGTTTCTTTGATCGGAATAAATACGACAGATTTAGTCAATCGATCCACAATCACCCAAATAGTATCGTTGCCAGTCTTTGGCAATGCTGTCAGGAAATCCATAGAAATTGAATCCCACTTCCATCCAGGGACTTATAACGATTGGACCTTTCCCATAGGTCTCTTGGGATCTATCTTCACTTTTTTGCAAGTCAAACACTTGGACACGAATTCAGCGACTTCTCGCTTCATATTCGTCCACCAATAATTCTCCTTAAGGTCTTTATACAACTTATCACCACTAGGGTGTACGGAATACGGAGTATTGTGACCTTCCTCCATAAGCTTCCTCTTAAGCTCTTCACACTTCTGTGGTATACACCACCTTCCTTTGAATCTCAGACTTCTATCCTCATGGATCTTAAAATCAACTTCCTTTCCTTGCTTAATCTTCTCTTTAATCTTGTCAAGATGTTCATCTCCCACTTGACTCTCCAAGATCTCATCGAAAATCGATGATCCTAA
Organism: Patellifolia procumbens; assembly: GCA_947645195.1. Taxonomy (NCBI): domain Eukaryota; kingdom Viridiplantae; phylum Streptophyta; class Magnoliopsida; order Caryophyllales; family Amaranthaceae; genus Patellifolia; species Patellifolia procumbens. Next base: position 1,242,865 of record CANSGD010000290.1, read on the forward strand.
CGACAAAGCGTCAATCTTGCTTCTATCTCTCCAGGATTCAAAATCTCAAGGTTAAGCCTTTGCATATCTCGATACAACTCTTCAGAAACTACCAATGCATTCACGCTATAGCTCGTCTTCCTACTTAAAGCATCGGCGACTACATTCGCCTTCCCATCATGATACTGGATATCTAAGTCATAATCCTTGATCAACTCTAACCATCTTCTTTGTCTCATATTGAGATCTTTCTAAGTGAAAATATACTTCAAACTCTTATGGTCGGTGAATATCTTCACAGTCGCTCCATAGAGATAATGTCTCCAAATCTTCAATGCAAATACAATGGCAACTAACTCTCAGTCATGGGTAGGGTAATTAGACTCAGATGGCTTCAACTGACGTGATGCATACGCAATCACCTTCCCATTCTGCTGTAACACACATCCCAGACCATTCTTCGAAGCATCACTATATACATCGAATCCATCATCCCCATCGGGCAGAGTCAAAACAGGTGCAAAGGTTAAACGATCCTTCAAAATCTAAAAGGCTTCCTCTCACTTTTCATTCCATTCAAACGTCGACTCTTTCTTCATTAAAGTAGTCATAGGTCTCGCTATCCTCGAGAAATCTTTTACAACCCTTCTATAATAACCAGCCAATCCAAAAAACTTCTTATGTCAGACACATTCTTCGATCTAGGCCACTCACTAACGGCCTCTATCTTTACAGGATCCACAGACTCTCCTTCCTTAGACACATAATGACCTAAAAATGCAACTTTCTCCAAACGGAATTCACAATTAAGAACTTGGCAAACAATTGATTTCTCCTAAACATCTCCAAAATAACTCTCAAATGCTCATCATGTTCTTCTTCATTCTTCGAGTAAATCAAAATATCGTCAATGAATACCACGACAAACTTGTCTAAGAACTCATGGAAAATCCTATTCATCACGTCCATAAATATTGCAGGTGCATTGGTTAACCCAAATGGCATCATAGTAAACTCATAGTGACCATATCTTGTTCTAAAAGCAGTCTTAGGTATATCCTTACCGGATACCTTCAATTGATGATACCCTGAACGCAAATCAATCTTCGAGAAAACACTAGCTCCATTCAACTGATCGAAAAGATTATCTATTCTAGGCAAATGATACTTGTTCTTAATAGTCACATTGTTCAATTCACGATAATCAATACACAACCTCATACTACCATCTTTCTTCTTCACAAATAAAATTGGTGCTCCCCAAGGTGACGCACTAGGTCTAATGTAACCTTTCTCCAACAATTCTTCAATTAAGTCTTTAATTCACTCATCTCAGGAGGTGCCATCCTGTACGGGGCTTTCGAAATAGGTGCAGTACCAGGAACTAAGTCTATGGTAAACTCAACGACTCTCTTAGGCGGTATTCCAGATATCTCACTTGGAAACACATCTATGAATTCATTAACAATAGGTACATCCTCAATTCTGGACTCAACTTCCTTACTTACATTTCGCACACTACACAAGAATACTTCACAACCTTTCCTTATTAACATCTCAACTAGCATAGCAGAAATGATTCCAAAACCCTTAGGTTTCCCAAAACGTCTGTACGAAATCGACTTCCCCGAAGGACTCTTTAAAACTACCCTCTGAGCTTCACAATCTGACTTGGCTTTATAAGAACTAAGCCAATCCATTCCCAGAATAACATCTAGGTCTCCCAAATTGAATTCTATGAGATTAGAGGGAAAAGTACAACCTCCTCTCTTCAAAGGTAAGTTTCTAAACATCTTAGTACACTTCACAACTTTTCCAGTAGGAATACAAATGGGAAAATCAACGACTTCAAAGTCTACTAGAACTAAACTCTTAACAAAAGACGAAAAAATAAAAGAATAGGTCGCTCCAGAATCAAATAACGCTTTAACTAAAGTGGAGTTGATAGAAAAAGTACCAGAAACTACATCAGCGGACTTTTCAGCTTCAGTACGACTCATCATGAACAGCTTCCTCGGGGCCTTACTCCGGTTGCTGTTGTTGCTTCCCTTCATAGGCTTACTGAAGCTTCCATGACCATTCTGCGACCCCAAAGGTTTCGGTCCTTGGTTGCTAGCTTGGTTATAACCAGATCTTGCCTGACCATTTTCTCCATTGGCATTCTGTTCATGTTTCAGCTTTGTGAAACACTCAAACTCTCTATGTCCCTTCTTTTAACAGTAATTGCACGTAACCAGATCTCCGTTACAGTCTCTACCAGGATGGTTCTTGTTACATCTCTTACAATAGTAAGTCCTCTCAGGCTTGGCCCCATCTCTAGACCCTTGGCCATTCATATTATGGAAATTTCCATTTCCATTCCTGTTCCTCTTGTAACTACCTTGACTTCCTCCAGCTTGGAAATCTTTCCTCTTATCTCCTAGGGCAACGTTCTTCTTGTCACTCCTAGTCTGCAATCCATAAATATGAGCGGCTCCCCCATACACAACATCTAGGGATGTAAGGTTTCACCTCCTAACCTCAATTGAATTTCCTCAGTCAAACCTTGCTCAAATCTCTGAGCTTTCAATTCCTCAATGGCAACTACCTCAGGTGCAAATCTGGACAAAGCTATGAACTTGCTGTAGTACTCAGATATAGTCATGCTCCCCATTATAAGGTTAATGAACTCTTGGGCCTTTTTCTTCCTCATGAAAGCAGGGTAAAACTTTATTCTAAGAGCAGTGGTAAAGGAATCCCAATCGAAATCAGTCTCGGCACTAATCCTAGTCTCGTTTTCCTTCCACAAAAGATCGGCCTCATCTTTCAGATACATCATAGCCTGATCTACCTTCATTGCCGCAGGGCAATTTACAGCTTGAAATATCTTGTCGAATTCTCTAATCCAACCCTCCAAGAACGTAGGGTCAGTCTGTCCCTTAATAAAGGCGAATAAACTTTAGCCAGCTTCTCAAACATATCGCCTGTAGTGTCAGGACGTTCAGTTCTCTCTTCGGTCGATCTCTTTGTCAAAAGACGAATGACAGAGGCTAAGGCGACATCGTTGTTGGCCATCTTACTACGTAACCTATGAAAAACACATACATCCAATTCAGGTCACGATTCATAATTAATTGCCATTCTACGAAGGCATCGAAAAGAAAATTGATCATACAAGATCATCTAAAGAAAATAGGTTCAACGAAGTTTTACTTGGAATGAATCCTAAGTATAGACAATTTATTTGGAACAATACAAGCACTAAATGAATTTATTTGGACCACATCCAATCTCAAACAATTTATTTGGAATACATCCAAGCACAAACAATTTATTTGGAATATATCCAAGCTCAAACAATTTACCATTACTTGCACAATCATGCAAGAATTAAATAACCAACCATAAGAAATAAAATAACTCCCATTCGCGTACTAAATAAATATTGCTCAACTCATATAACCAAAAGAATCTTTTATTTCTCCCAAAATAATAACAATGAATATTTTCTCAATTAATAACAAGAATTCACTACATATAATTCCTCAAATGAATAGTACCAAAATAACTAGTGTAGCATAACTACCTTATTCGAAAGAAATGCTAAAATAAATGACATCAAATAAATCTCAAGGACTAGCATCATGATTCCTATCCTTATTTTCCTTGTACTTCTCAGGATTGAACACTTCGTCTTTGAAATCATGCGAATCCTCAATCACACATTTATAATTTGGCTCTTCAGCTCTAGTTGTCCTCCTAATACGTTTAGGTGAAGGTTAATCAAAGTCTTCAATCTCATTTTCACTATCAGTATCATCATTAAGTATATCAGCCAGAAAAGCAGCTTAAATATCCTTACGGGTTTGACCTCTAGCGATCGAACTCTTATAATATCTCATCATCACTCTCAGTAGCTACTCTCAGAATATGGCGCAATCCAAACATCTAAGCTATTATAGCTCTCAAGCACAAACTCAGTTTCGGACTCGTCATCACTAAGTACAATGGGGTTGTAAAAACTTCCAACTCGATCGGCTTCACTATCAGACATGCCTAAAGGTCCATCTACTGTTGAACAGGACTTCTACAAATGAACAACGTTCATCCTTAGCGTACATTCCCAAAAATAAATAACAAAATAAATAAATAAATAACCACAAGGTCAATCAGCAACCAACCATATAAGAAACATGTACTCAACACGTAAGCACGATTCAAGACTCGAGACAATCATAAGTCAGACACTCGGACAAAAATGACTGAACATGTGTACAGGCTAAAAACAGCTGAACAGAATAACATAGCTAAACAGGCAAACGATACTGAACTAACTGAACAGACTCGCAGACATAAAGCAGTTGAATAGATTAGCATATAGGAAGTAAACTCAACACAACAAAATAATGCAGACATATGATATTTCTATCCTATATGCCCATCCTAAACTACCCATGTCAATCAGATAAAATAAATAAGTAAGATAAAAATAGTATTCCAAACTCTGAATTTTTTTGAAAAATACTCAATAAATACCGAAAATAATTAGATATTTTCGGACAAATCAAATAAGTTTTCGGACCAATTTTCGAAGTAGGAAATATAAATTAAATTTCGGAAATTCTAAAGGAAAAACGAAAAAAAATAAATAAAAGAATTAGAATTAAAATCGAAAAAATAAATACATGATGAGACCATATGAGTCGTGTATTTAGAGCATTTCGGAGTTCGTTTGGTAGGGGTTTAGGCCTTGAGAAGTGGAGTTTCGGATATATTAGCCTAAGTGTGGTATATGGAGAATGAAGTTGGTTTCGATGCTTTAGAGGTGGATTAAGGACTTTTGGAGATTTTATACTATTGTGATCATTTACAGGTGCACTTCGTCCTATGTTCGTGGTTCGTCGATAAAGGAATCGATAAAGTTCATGGTCATCGCAATTCAGTTCTCGTTCGTGGATGTTCGATGATGTTGTGGGGTTGATATGAATATATACTCAAGAACCTTGTGTGATAACGTATGTAGGTGAGGGTGATTGCACGTAACTTTGTGTGCAAGCATGTATAGCAAGCGGCAGCACAACAACATTCCCTCCCATGTGTGGCCCGCGCACGCAACCGCACCCCTCGCGCACTCCAAGCCCCAACACAGCAGCATGCGCTGCACTCCCCATCACTCTCTCAGCAGAACAAAGCAACCAGTCAGTAATTAGGCGTGACTCGCGCATGAGAGCGCGCACCTCGCGCATCTCTGCTCCTCCTAGCAGCAGCTCAGCACTGCGCGACTCGTGCGCTTATGATGCGCGACTCGCGCAGATCGAGCCAGTAACACGCGAAGGCGATTTTGACGAGTCGTTGCTTAGTTAACTTAGGTTTATTTAGTTTAAAACATCTATCTTTCATTATTCATTCATCATTAGACTATCATTAGAACCCTAATTAGAGAGAGAAATACTCTTTCCTTCTCTCTAATCTTTCTATGCTTTGGTTTATCTTTGAAGATTCATTGATGTATGCTATGCCGATCGTAGCGTAAATCAATTCTTGAGAACGATGATCTAATCTTCATTTAGTTTATTGTGAGGTTTCTTTTATGAACAATTCCTTAGTTATAATATTTAATTCTATTTTCATTGTTTGATTATTGATCTGATTCTCTTTTTAATTAATCTATTGCTATTACATAGATCGATTTCCGATTCAACTGTTCTTTGTTTATGAGTAGCAAACTAGAGTTTAACTTTAATCTGATTGTTCTTGTTATTTCCTTGTGAATTCTCTATTTTCAAATTGAACAATTGCGCTAGTAATTGTTGTTTGGCACATAGTTTCCTAGGGCTTTGACGTTCTTTAGAATTGAACCTAAATTGCTGATTCAATAAGGTTGTTCTATAGTTCAGTTATTCTATCTGCATATTCGGGTAGTTTAACGTATCTTCATAAGGAAGCGGGATTAATTTCTCAATCTATGTGTGATTAAGAATGGTTGTTCTTATTTAGAAACCGATGATCGATAACCCGAACCGAAGTGACGATTAACCGAACTCAAGATCTTTCCCCAATTGATATTTCCTATATTTTATTATTGTTTTCCTAGTTATTAGTTTTGACCTTTTAATCTGAAAATCCCCCTTTAGATCTCTTATACACATACTTTAGTACCTAAGTCTATGTGGTTCGACCCTACTTGCCTCCTACATTAATTGTATTATAAAGTCGGTTTTATAAATATTATCTTTGGTAAACGCGTGCGACCGCGTCACACCAATACATTCAAAAATAAAATTCGAAAATAAAATTTCCAATCAAAATAAGATTTGAAAATAAAATCCCCATCAAAATAAGATTCAAACCTTTTTCAAAAACAAACCTCGAATTCTTCAAAATAAATTTAAGAAATGAATAAGTATGAGCTTACTTTCATAAAATAACTTTAAAATAACTAGTTAGCTCGGCGCCTAACCACTTTGTAACACCCCGATAATTCTCTCTTTCTCCCAATCAAAACTGAGGATTATATCAAGGCATTATCGCCCGTCTGAAAACGTATCGGCTTACTCAGAGTATTGCAGCGGAAAAACATTAAATATACTTTACTAAATACTTAAGACATAATAATTGTCAAACCATTATCCAAACCTCGAAACATAATTCAAAAACCAACTAAAAACGTTTAGAATAAATAATCCATAATTCAACTTAGTAAAATTAACGTAAAGGTAAGAAGCAGAAGAAGTAATAAACCAATGTCTCAACAATGCTTCCCAAGTCCAAAATGAGTAATTGAGACGATACATCATGCCTTTCAAACCTGTAGGCAAATACTCAATTGAAGATTGATCACCAATAAAGGGTCATCACAGGATCAATAGGCACAGCCATGATCGGCCCACAGAAAAGCACGTAATCAGCAAAGCTGAGTACATACACAAATAAAATAAAAAACGAAACCTAATCATTATACTACTAAGCAATAGAACATGATCAATAAATATACCTCAAGACTTTTACTCATAAAATAAGACTGGACTCCACAAGACTTACAACATGATAAATATTAGTAAGTTGAATAGACAATGGATCAAGTTGTCCAACCAAAAACCAGTCTTCAAAAATGAAAGACCGAGTTACGGGTGCGACTCCGTAACCCCTTGACCAGCGATATCGAGGAACCTTTAGAAATAAAAATAGGGTATGGTGATCAATCCGACCCCAAGAAAAGCCATGGGCTACCACCATGTACTCCAACTCATACTAGTCCAGAACTTCAGACGTGCACAAGTCTATAGCTATTGTTATTCATTTCCACTTTAAGTATTAGTACGTTATTCGATGTTGAGCTCTAAATAGACAACCAACACATAACATGGATACAACAAATATTCCTCTTTTATCTTAGGATTAAATAAGTGATGAAACAATTCCAATTGACCAAAAATTAATCCTTTAAAATTATTGGTTGAGTTAAATCAACAATCGAATGTCCAATGAAAATAAATATACATACCCTACAAAGCCCTTGGTCTTTGCAAAATAGTAAATTAATAATATCCAAAAATAACACAACTTACTCACAAAGTCCTCGGCCTTTCAAAAGTAATAAAATATCCGATAAGGGAAACAATATCAAATCCATAATCCAACAATAAAATAATATTAATCCCTCATGTGAATTAATAAATAAGTTTCCTTCCCAAACATGCTTGAATCAAACATCCATTCAATCATGTACAAAAACATAAAGGCAATTAACATGCTCAACAACACGTAATTCCAATTCAATAGTCACGTATGGACCATAAAAGGGTTCCCTATACATGATACTATAAATAATCGTAATCCTTAGGACATGATACAAGTCTAACACATAAGGACATGCACGTACCTTGTGTAGGCAAAGTGAGAGGCCACTTTAAAACTCTAGAAGTCACCTACAGTAAATTCTCCGCCTTACCAAAACAATAATACAACAATGAATTAATGTTCTAATTAATTCACAGCAATATAATTTATTTTAAAACCCCTCAAAACTCGTTATAAAATACTTTAAATACATTAAAGTTCCAACCTTTAACAACCTTTAATATAATACTCATAAACCTAGGCTTTAAAACCTCAAAAATCATTACTTTAATACTTAAATCTTACTTTAAACCATAAATAATAAATCTAAAATTATACTTTATATTCACAATAAATAAAAGAAAAAATTGCCTAGAATAATGCAACCTTTTGGCGATTCGCAAATAATAATGAAACCTTTCGATTATTCTAGAATAATGCAACCTTTATACCCCATTTATTTTAAATAGGACAAATTACCGGTTAACTGAACAATTGGTAATTTTTATTTAAAAATTTAAATTTAAATTAATATATTAATATAACCTTTTAAAAAAATTTAAACTCCCCCCAGCCCCACCCCCAGCCCCAACCCACCGCTACTGTCAAACCCCCCCACCCCCCGTTGTTTTAACCCCACCGCTGGCCGCTGCTATCAACCCCCCCCCGCACCCCCGCGTTTGGCTCGTCGTCGGCGGTGTCTGGGTGCGGTGGTTTGTCGTCGGTAGTGTGTGGGTTGTTTTGTGCATTAACAGAGGGAGGTGCGGGTGGTGATTGGAGGTGTTTGGTTGTCGGCGGCGGCGTCTGGGTTGGGTGATTCGTCGTCGGCATCATATGTGTGGGGTGGTTCGTCAGGGGCGCTGTTATGGGTGGTGTTGTGGCTGGGGGAAGGGAGGAGGGGGTGGGGTGGCTCCGGTAGTAGCAGTGAAGAGGGAGGGATTTTTTTGTTTTTAATTTTTTTTAAAAATAGTTTATGATTACCAATAACTAAATGACATGTGTCTCATTTAACCTCTTCTTTAGGTTAGATCCGATTTTACCCCATTTAAAATAAATGGCGTATAAAGGTTGCATTATTCTAGAATAATCGAAAGGTTGCATTATTATTTGCGAATCTTCAGAAGGTTGCATTATTCTTGGCAATTTTTCCTAAATAATAATCAGATTTTGTAATAATTCGAATAATAAAGTTTTCAACTTTATATATAAAACATATAAAAACTCATAAAAAATTTAACTTTAACATTAAACTATAATTAAACATTACAGTAGAGGATAAGGGTTAACAAATAACCGAAGAAAACCACGAAAACCGGAAAACAACGAAGGAAACACGCGTTAGGGTGGCGCATGTGCGGCATGCGCGGCTAGGCTGCGTGCTGGCTGTTGTGCGCGAACGAGAGCGAGAGAGGGGAGAGTGGTGCTTGCGGTGCTGCTGCTACGACAACAAGGCGATAGGGAGAGGGAGCGAGTGGTGTGGGGTTGGCCGCTGGAAAACAAGTGAGTGAGGGTGAGTGGTGGCCGGAGCACGCACGAAAATCGAGGGAAGAAAGAGAGAGAGAGGGGCGCCGGTTTGGGGAGAGAAGGGAGAGGGGAAATACAAAGTGTACAATTATGGGGTTTGGGGGTATTTATAGGTTTTGCCTAAAAACCTATGGCACTTAGGTTAGCTTAGGTTTGGGCTCAAGATGATCATGAAACTTTAATAAATGGTTTGGGCTTCTCAACCCAACATATAAAATCATTTTAGACACGACCCAAAACGTTTAAATAAAATATCCAATACTTAAATTCAACCCAATAAAGATTAATGATTATTTAAAACGTTTAACCAATCATTTGATTTTCAACATAGTCAATACTTAAATAATTAAATGAAATAACTATGAAAATGATTATAAATATACTTTAAATATATTTATAAAAATCATAAAATTACAAGGGATTACACATAAAGTCCAAGAAATCCATTCAACTACCTGACCCTAGAGCCCGTTTGACACCACATTAGGACAACTACCTTCTTCTCATTGAGGGTGTTGATCTAGCTGACCCTACTCCCGAGCCCCATCGTCGTTACTTTCATAGGCGTATGATGCCCATTATTGACGAGGGCCCCTCTACATCTGCTCCCCTCCCCCTCCTCCTACTTTTAATTTTACATCCATGATGTCGACCTTAGGTCGTATGGAGGCTGGCATGGGGAGGATCGAGGAACGAGTCAATGAGAACACTGTCACGCTTCAGGGCTATGGTACTCGCATCAACTCGCTCTATGCACGTTTAGATACTATAGGATCACGTGTTGATACGTCCCTTGGCAGAGGATCAACACCTCTCTCTATATCCTCTCTATGATGATTTTTGCAGGCATCGCATTGTTGAGCAGTTCGTTAGGCACCCTTCGTGGTACCAGTGGAACCCTAGTTATGGCCCGCCTGTTTTTGAGTAAGAGGGGATGGCAGAGGATGAGGAGGAGGAGACTACACCACATCAGTCTTTCTCTTTAGGGGACTTTGGTGCAGGTGCTAGTGGTTTTGATGATGGTTTTGATGCAGGTACTAGTGGGTTTGGCACTAATATGGGTGGATATGCTGGTGATGGTTCAGGTGGTAGCTTCTTCGGTGGCAACACCGATACTGATATGGGCGACTGATGCCCTTGCCCTTTTTTTTCCGCTTCCTTGTGCAATGAGGACATTGCCTCGTTCAGCTTGGGAGGATTTCTCTCTGTATGTATACTCCTTCACTTTTACTACTTTTTAGTATAGATTTTACAGCTTGATAGGATAGTTATTGCTTTGAAAAACAATTAAAAAATGAAAAAAAAAAAAAATGAAAAAAAATAAAAAATTCTGAGCTAATTAGTGCATAATGAGCTATATGATTGTCTTCATGTGCCCCATTGATATTTTCGTAATGTTTTGGATTCATGACTTTTGATGGCTTGGCATTGAGGATTCATTGGTTTTGATTTGGTCTTCGACTTTGTATGACCCTTGCCTGCATGATGCTTGTGACATTTGCGCTGAATGTGTAACTAAGTTGGTTAGACTGTGAGTTTTTGAGCCTATGGATGCCTATTTGCATCCAATCTTTCTTTATTTGTGTGTAGTTCCTCGCTATAGCATTGGTTCTTTACTTCTTGATATCTAGCAAGCATGCATATTTGAAATGATTAAATCATTCTTTTTGATTGTTGGAGCCGGAGAGCCACATATATAACATTATACCGCCTCTACCCTGTTTGAGCCTTTCTTGCCTGTTTATGATCATACCACATTACAAGCCATTTTCCTTACTTGATATTATCCTAAGCCTAGCTTGGGGGAGCATTAGTAGTGATTTGGTTTCATTATAAATGAGTTTCAACGTTTTGATGGTTATTGGCTATTCGTTATTTGTCGAGCTTATTGGTTACAAAAGCTCATAGTGCCAAGAATTTGAAAAATTGACATTGAGAAAAAGAATGATTTATGAGCAAAAACAAGAATTCCTTGAATGTTTCAAACAATGAAAATAGAAAATGGGTGAAAAGGAAAGAAAAATGAAGTGTGGTCTATTAGAGTACTATTGAGTTGGTTATATTTTGGGTGATGAATTGCGGAGTTGTTAGGTCACATTGACCTCTTACAATTTTGATATTTATGCTCCTCGAGGTTTGCTATACCACCACATCTCCCAAAGTTTTCCACACCCTTCACAAAAGCCACGCTACAACCTTGCAAAGACCTCATGATCCTTGTTGCATTGCATCTGTTAGATTGATATGAAGTTTTTTCCCAATCCCGTGGAATATTTGCTATTTGTAAGTCGACTGAAGAGGTTGATTGTTACATGCAACCCTATAAACACACGAGTGATGTGAGTTGGGAAGGATTATTATGGGATGGGTTATGTGAGCGATCGGGCACATCTTTTTGCCTGCCACAAAAATTGGGAGTTGAGTGACCTCCATGTGAGCACCCTCTTAGTATTTCAGGGATGCGCATATGGCCTTGTGGATTGTTGTGCACATTGATTGATTGCTGGTTTGATATGATGGACTGATGATGATGCTTGCCTGCCGGACTAGTCTTGAGTCTAATTGAATTTTCGAGCCGAATTCTTTCTATCTTGTTGGGGTGAGACAATCATATGTTAGTTCGCATGATTTGCTTGCTTGAGGACAAGCAAAGGTTTAGCTTGGGGGAATTTGATATAATGATTTCATATACAGTTTTCCCCTTTGTTTACAAGCTAAAATGTGCGATATTGAGGCTCTTAGGAGCTATTTATGCTAATTATTTTGATACAGTTGTGGTTTGGTTGTTTTATGACTGACAGGCTAAAGTCGTATCACCTAGTCAAAGATAAATCCTAAGCCCTCTAACAATGATAGTCAAGGGAAGTAGGGTCGAATCCACAGAGAGACGGAATTCTAAGTTAATATCCAGCCAAAAAGCTACTTCAGACAAGATGAGATAGAAATCAGCTGAACTACTAGATAACACTAGAAAGCTATATAAAGAGGGATTTTACTCTATGAAATAAAGGTCTAGGGAATTAGTTCGATCCACCATGCTTATACCAATCAAAGGATCAAACAACTATCAGAACCTAGGCCAAGAATCGACATATTAGAGCAGTGTCAAGCTATGGTTAAGTCTCAACGCCCATAATTTAACATATGCAGCACGTTCATAAACATAATCAGAAATACTGGTGTGTACTAGGCCTCTAAAAGTAAGACGGGTCTGTGCAAACAATTATTAACCTCAAGTAATCAAAGAAACTGCGCAATAACGTTAATTACTCAATAAGAACAAATCACACCATAACCTATCTCATCAAACCCTAGAAACTAATAGCAATTCAAATAATCAAGGTATAAACATGACTTCCCTCTCTAAATCCCTATAAATTAAACTACTCAGACATAATTAAATCAACAATAACAATTCTAATACGAAACCCTAATTTCAACATCGTGAATAAATTGAAGAATTAAACTAAGCTATCAAAATAATTAAAGAGATTAAAGCAGAGAAGAATACAAATTGACGGAAAGCAAGAACTTTTATTGAAATCAAAATCGAAGTTTAATCACCTTTAATCTAATGTAAAGTGTTTAAACTAAATAAAACTAAGCTAAGAACTATGGAAATAAAAACATAATAAAAGATCGTCTCTAAAAATACGAGAAAAGGTATTTATAATACCCCCCAAAAGTCTAATTAAAAGCGGAAATAAAGATAGAAAATCGCGACATCGAGTGCGGGACCTGATCGGGCAAAGGGCCACCCTATTGGGTCCATAGTAAAAATTTGACCCAAGTTCTTTCTTGAAACGCAGCACACATCAGCAGTAAAGGGGCGAAATTTGGGCTTCACCTGATCGGGCCGAATCCCACCCGATCAGGTTGATACTAAGGACCTCCTAAACTATCTATAAAGCTCGTGAGCCATCCTACGTGCCTCGTAACATCTCGTAAAGCCGTGGTTGCTTCCATATAGCTCAGAAATAAGGAGAAAACTCCCTAAAACATGCAATTCAACACTAAAACACAAAACCACAACTATATACAATAGTTAATTAGCACAAAATAGCTCCGAAGAGCTCCAATGACGCACAAATTAGGTCATAAATAGGGGAGAGAACTCTATATAAATATGTGATATCAATGACGTTTTGCAGGTTTTAGTGAAAAACTTCCTATTTTCTGTCACTTTAACCCCCACACTGTAGCGGAGAAGTTATGAGGCATGCTTGAGTACTTTGCAAGAGTTTTCCTTGAAGAACTTGGCGTCTGAAGCCAAGTAGAGAATAAGCTAAGAATGGCTTCACCCGAAGACATCGGGCAGAGCCCGCCCGAGCCTGCCCGAGATCTTCTTTGAAGATTTCCATTGATTTTCCACCCGATCGGGCACCCTTGCCCAATCCCATCGGGTGAATGTTTACTTAGCCAGATACCTACTTTTTGATGCACTCTAGAGGAAGCTTAGCCCGTTGGCATCGGACAGCCTTGCCCGATCGGGTGGCTTCACCCGATCCCATCGGGTGGACGTAATGTTTTGTGCGCTAAAGTTGCCGCCCGATCGGGCTGAAGAAACGGAGGGGTGATTTTTTCGATTCTCCGTCCTATCTTACTTGCTTTCTTAGGTTAATATAAATACTTTTTAGTTTATTTTTACGATCATCTTTTATTATCAAAAACACTTTTAGAGAGCTTTTAGAGTTTTTTGCTTAGTTTATCATTGTAGAGGAGATCAAACCTTGGTTTGTTTCAATTAAAGTTATTGCTCTTAGTCAATTGGTAATCTTCTCTCTTATTGCTTTATTGTTATTTCTCAATTGTTTTTGTTAGTTATTGATTATTTCATGATGCAATTGTTAGGGTTTCTTATTCGAATTGTTATTGTTAGTTTAATCATGCCTGAGTAGATCCCTTTCTACGGTATTAGAGAAGAAAGCCATGTTTATACCATGTTTGTTGATTAGACTATTATTGATTTCTAGGGCTTGATTAGAGCGATTGTGGTGTGGTTTGTTCTTGATTAGTAATTAATGTTAGTGCCCAATTTCATTAGTTGCTTGTGGTTAATAATTGTTCGTACAAACCCGTCTTACGATTAGAGGCCTAGGATACACCAGTAGTTCTGATTACGTTAGTGAACAAGCGGCGTATGTTGAACTATGAGCTTTGAGACTTAACCATAGCTTAGCAGATGCTCTAATCCCTTGACTCTTGACCTAGGTTTTGGTAGTAGTTGAACCCCTTTTATTGGTATAAGCATGATGGACCGAACTAATACTCTAGCCTTTTAATCCATAATTAAATCTCAGTTTAATTCCCATCTTTCTCTAGTTTAATTAATGGTTTAGTTTCTCATATTTTCTCTCATCTGAAGTCGTTATATGGTTGAATATTAACATAGAAACTATATCTCTCTATGGACTCAAACCTGCTTCCCTTGGCTACTATTGTTAGAGGATTCTAGGATTTATCTTTGAATAGGTGATATGACTTTAGCCTATCAATATTTAGAGCATCATTGATAATTAAAAAACTTCGGGTTAAGATCCTCTAGAGTTTCTTCTTTGTACAGTTGATAGAGTTTACTTAAAATACTATATAATACAATCTTAGTGAAATTATAAATCCACGGAATTACTATTTTGAGTCAATTCTACCAATTCTACAAACAAAAATTGAGAGGATGAACACAAAAATTCTCAATATTCTCTTTCCTCATTTTTCTCTCCTCCACATCACCCAATTGTGATTTTTCAATTGAGAATTTTTTTCACTTCTTTACAATGATCTTTTGGAAATTGTCAATTCTCTTGCCTCTCCTACTTTGGGTATAAGTTATAAAAAAAGTGTTCAAATATATATCAATTCGAAGAGTACAAAAATTCTTACACGATGATATATTTTTTAATTTTTTTTAAAGTGTAAATTTTATAATATTTAGTTTTGAAAAATATTAAAAGTTTATTCATTTTCTCTCTCCTGCTTGTCACTCTCTCATTGGCTCTCTCCACGTTGATGGCTTGTTGAGATTTAGCATCAGAAATTTTCCATTGGGTGAGAAGAAAATGTCAACTCCTGAGATTTTTTTTCCTCTCTCCATTAAGAAGCTTTTTAATTCTCAAATAATTCGTAACCGAATTGAGAATTTATTGAGAGTAGCATTAAGGATGCTTGTAAAATAATGGTGTGGGAATGTCATTTCAATAAAGATATAGTTATTTTAAAACCAATTTTATAAGCTAGCTAATAATTACGGCAAGGGGTCTGGAAGCTAAGCGGCTGGAGGAGTTGAAGGTTGAAGCGGGTGGGCTGGTTAGAGGTGGAAGTGTTTAGGTTTGAGGAGGTAGAGGGAAGCAACAAGGACGAATGAAGGAGGAAAGAAGAATAAAGAAGGTAGGTTTTTAGGTTTAATTACTTTTTAAGAGGTAATTAACAAATTTTTACCCGAAATTCCCTCATTAAGGTTATATTTTTAGTTATGCCAAAATAGAGGGTCATTTTGAATAATTTTTTACCAATGATAAAAATCTTTTAAAATATTTCAAACATGATGAGAGTTGTCCAACTATTGACCCGACCTTAAGTTAACAAACTTTTTATTGACTGTACGTATCATAACCTTTGATAGTGCTTTAGTAGTTGACAAAAAATAGTGGTAATAGATGATACGAATTGCACCCAAAGTAAAAACCGAGCGTGAAGATGACCCAACTTTGAAAATATGCTATTGACCTAAACGAAAATCATTCTACACCCGTTTTGACCGACGCGCTGCTGATTTGCACAAGATTAGTGTGACCCAATATTGATTTGATCGGTAGATAACTCAACCTGCTTATACTTGGACGAAAGTTAATTCGAACCAAATATAACCCTCTTTAACTTGTTTTAACATGATACGTGATTTATCCGACCAAAATTCGATAGGTAATAAAATTACTCATTTCAATTTCACCTACTAAGTTCCTATCCAGAACCGTCCTTCTATGGTTATTTTGTTAGGTCCGAGGCTATGTTCTTGTGGACATAACTAAATTAAATTGTATTGGACTGGATTGGTTTGGATTGGATTGAATTGAATTGAATTGAATTGAATTAAACTGGACTGGACTGAATTGACTTAAACTGGACTGGACTGAACTGAATTAAACTGAAGTTGGATGACAAAAGGAGAGGAGCTGAATTGATCAGAAATTAATTGAGTTGAACAAAACTATAATTAATTAAGCTAAATAAACTGAAATGAAATATTTTTCAATCAATCCAGTCCAAAATAACATAGGGTCTAAGTGTGGCACTCATCTCACCAACCAAGAAAATGAAATAGATATGACGACCCCTAAAATCGAGAAAAGTAAGTGCATCTATAACACAACCGCGGATTACTTGACTTGGAAGGAGTTATTATGATTGACTTACGTACTTATAGTCTTATACTGTAAGTAATCTTTTTTGGATACTACTTGGTACCTTCCCTTCACCACCCTGTGAACCTTCGTTTTTAGTTAATTTTTAATAGTAATAAAAGTTGACTGACTTTGTATCCATCTCCCATTCTTGCTTTCACTATATATACTCTCAATATTACCAAGAGTTTTAGATAACCCTCATTATTCAACAGGACCACATATCTATTTAGCTTCTCTCTTTGAATCTTGCTTTTCTAAAGCTAAGCTGTGTCCTTTACAAATGTCTGCTAAGCGACTTGCTCCTGATGATTTCCAAAACCCTTCTCAACCAATGGAGAAAAGGATCAAACCCATGCCTTCTTTTGCTTCGTACGTAGTAGTTTAAAATGTTGATTATAATTGTGTTTTTAATTGATATTTACTATAAACTAAGAACAATCTTGTTATTTTTTTGGTTGATTTTGCAGTGTAATTGGGGAAGTCATGAGGGGAAGGTCTATTCAATGCTTCATCAACTCTTTTGAGCCTTTGCTTAGGCGTGTGGTAAGGTTCCTCTTCCTGGTCTTCTCTCATGCTACTAGAATCACTCCCATCTTTTTTTTCTTTGAAGGAATGATACTTTGTATAATTGGGGAGGGTAAACTTGTTATCAGCAACCTGATAATACTTGAAATTGTTTCTAACCAACTACCTATAGTTTCGTTTTCACAACCAAGTATCCAATTCTAATTTGATTATCCGGTCCGAAAAATTAAAATAGGTCGTAATTCATTCAAATTATCAAATTCTATGCCCATTATACCGTGTAAGAGGGTTATAAAGTAGATATTTGGTAGATGATGTTCCATAACTGAATACCTGATCCTTTATTTAGTAAATTTATCAATACCTATTTTATATACTTATATATGAGAAAGAAAATTAATAAATCACATAACGAAATGGTATACCCAGGTACCATAATTAGGATTTTGAGAATGAAAAAAAAATAGTGATAATAACCATTAAGAATATATATATATATATATCTTTTTGCCAGATTTTCAATAAAATAGTATTTTCTAAAAACAACATTTCAAGCTCATTGGAAATCTAGAACATTTCAAGATTCGGATGGGTATGTTACATGACTGAAATTTGCATTTTTTTTTTTTACCACCAACTTAGTTTTTTGATAGGGAAAATAAGGAAAGGGAAAATAACTTCATTAGTTGATAAACATTCAAAGTTTACAATTAAAGATAACATGTACTACCTCCGTTTTTTTAATATGTATATTTGCCTTTCCGCGCGGACTAAGGAAAAGTGCAAAAGTAAGAGAGAAGTGTAATAATTAGATGGGCCGACCTTTCATTTATGGAAAAAGGTAGATTTGTACATATTAAAAAAACGTCCCAAATGGTATAACATGCATATTAAAAAAATGGAGGGAGTATAAATTGCTGATTATTAAATTTGAACGACATCCTCCTAAGAAAAAATAAAAACTTAAAGCAAGTTTTGTTTATTATGATTATGCTCATGCTAATTACTTTATTTTCTTTGAATAACAATAAACTAGGTGAACGAAGAAGTGGATCGTGGAATACAAAAAACAATGCGAACTATGTCTAGGACTCCCTCGTTTAGAATCCAAGCTCCACAACCAACAAGCTTGAAGTTAATGTTTTCCAACAAATATTTGCCAACACTCTTTACATGCAACAAGATATTAGACCTTAATAAAGAACCACTCAAACTTATGGTAGTAGAACAAATAGGCAACGACATAATTCACAAGGTGTTACCTGGCCTTGTTAAGGTGGAAATAGTTGTGATTAATGGTGATTTTCCGTCCGCGGACCGCGTCGTGTGGACCATGGACGAGTTTAACCGTAACATTATAAAAGAAAGATCAGGAAGACGACCACTCATCACCAAAGATGTAAACTACACAATGAGGAATGAGAGTTGCATAACTTTAGGTGAAGTAGAGTTCACAGACAACTCTAGTTGGATTCGAAGTGGGAAATTTAAACTTGGTGCAAGGGTTATTTCTGAGACACCTCATGGTATTAGAATACTTGAAGCTTTAACCGAGGCCTTCGTTGTCAAAGACCAGCGTGGTGAAGGTCAGTTCATTTTCTTTGCCCTTTGTTTTAACATTATTCCTAATTTATAAATCGTTTCTACGCATACTTTTTCTTCATATTTCTCCATTTACACCGTATTTGATAATTTGAATCTATTTACGTATGGAGTAATGTATAACCTTGAATATAATGTACATGGTACTTCGATTTTAACTGCAAAATTTATTCTACATAATTTTACGATTGTGTGTACTTGTACTCTTGCACTAATTAATCGTTGAAAACTTTTGAATTTGTTTTTTCTTCAAAAAAGTATGATGAGCATTGTAGTATTTGCAAACGAATAGAGGCATACTTTCTTTATTTTGGCATAAATTGTATGTAATTAATCAGCAAAGGAAAACTTAAAGATGCGGACCTATAAATTTATTTTACAATTATATGGTCTTAGCCAAATAAAATCAGGAAAATGATACTTCTATATTTCTCGTCTTTCTATAGATGTAAATATCTTATCCTTTATAAAAGGGGGACTAGGACTACAGAATTAGGTAAGAAAGTAGTGAGCAAACTAAACTATTAGTATGTAAGTAAAGTAGTGGGTTGAGAGGAAAATTAAGTAGAGAAATACAAAAGTTGACTTATTGACTAAGTCATGTGGTTAATATTACTCATTTGCTCTCTTGAGCAAACTTAAACTTATGCTAGGATTTTGATAAACGCAACGAAAGTTTGACTAGCAGTATAGGTAGCTAAGTGGGTAGAAATAAACTAGATACAAGAAAGTAGTTGAAAGTATCAAGTAAGGCTTGGTCTAGTGGAAATGAGTGATCTTTCCAACTTTGAGATTGAGGGTTCAATCCGCACTAGAGATACTTTGAAAGTAGGATTTTTCTTATCATTCCCCCTCTCTTAAAGTGCCGGTTTTAATAGGATCCGAGCGAAATTCGGATCACTTCTCATAAAAAAGGGTAAGTATTTGGAAGTTGCCAAAAAAAAGTAGTTGGAGCACAAAAATCCAAAAATGATTGGTCACGCTTCCCTTTGTATTTGTATGAACATTTTGCTGAGTTCACATCTGCTTTTTACTACTTTTGTTTTTGGCTTCTTTCTTAAAACACCTAATTGATCGACCAATGGTTGACTTCTTCACATATTGTTTTTGAAACACTTGTGTACATGGCGGATCTACGGGCCTATCCGAGTCTTGGCCTGCCCCATTAATAAAAATCTTTTTAAATGTTAATGGTTTAATCTAATTAGCAAAGTTTTAGAACGGAGTTTGTTTTAGGATCTAAGATATTATTTATAATAAGAACAAAAATAATGGGACTATTGATTTAGAGTCTCGTAAGTAGATTCATGAAAATTGTTATTAGGTCCACTTATAGAGACTAGCCCTACTTGTATTCGATGTTACATTCATTGCATTTTGCATTTTGCATTTTGCATTTTGCATATTAATGTTTCAATATATTTTAGATCAATATATGTTTTTCTATATTCATCTCATCTCTAATACTTCACCGACCTATATGGCATAACCTATCTTAATTGCACTTTGAATATGTGAATTTTCTTAAAGATCTTAACCTTTAATTTTTGTCAAAAATGATGTATTGTAGTATACAAGAAGCATTATCCACCAGCTCTTGAAGATGAAATATGGCGCCTAGTTAAGATTGGTAAAGACGGGACATTCCACACAAGACTTGAACAAGCTGGCATTAGAACTGTCCAAGATTTTTTGAAATTATCATCTGTTAACCCTGCTAGTCTTAAGAAGGTATAAACCTTTATTATTATTTTTTATACAAGTGTTTTCAGTCATTTTAAGCGAAAGTGGAATAAAATAATAAAAAAAATGCAAACGAAATTGGAACAGATACTAGGTGGGAAGACAGGAATCTCGGATAGAATGTGGGATACGATACTGAAGCATGCTAGAACTTGCAACATCGGCGATAAACTATACATATCTCCTCAATCAAATTATAACATCATCTTTGACGCTACTTGTACAATTGTTAGTATCAATGCTGATGGAATAATTTACTCAACTTCTGATTTGGGAACCTCTCATAAGGTAATTCAAAAATCTTGCTTTTTTTTCCTTGCTACATATTATTCTGGCACAACATATTAGAAAATGCAATTCAAAACATTCGTTTTTTAATTCATATACCTTTCACGTGTAATTGTTTTTGGCTAATATTTTAAAATTTTGATTAAAAGTTTTTAATGGAACAATATAATAATGACAACTACTAATTAAAAATGCCATATATTTATATATACACAAAAATGAACTGAAGATTTTAGTTGAAAATGCATGTGGAGATATTGGGTTCCAGAACCTCTAGTAGATGATAATAAAATATGTAAAAATACATGTAAAGAGCATACATAAATGAAAAGAGGATGATATAGAGATAAAAGTAAAATGAAGACTTGAGGATCACTTAGCAACAAAAAAATATAACAAACAATTTATGTCATATTCCACCCGCGTCTAAACTGTTAGAAACTGACTGTTTACAATGACTGAACAAAGACTAAATTCAAGGCTGTGTCGCGGTAGAAGACCACTGACTTGAAAGCAATTACGGCCCGACTATGGTGGTAATCGCAACTGGCCGGAAAGCTCCCCAAGGTTAACACAGCGACCTTTCTAAGTCACCACTAACAGAGAAAGATCTTGGAGACTGTTTATGCACGTACCCAGTGTTTAGAAGAGAGAAAGAAGAAGAGAAGAGAAATGATTTTCGGATCCCCAACTGAGTAAGCAGTGGACTGAATTTATAGTAAAAGAATCAGGCCAAATAAAGAAGGTAATAAACAGAGGGAGGAAATCAAGGGCGACAATAAAGGCCATTAACACTGTAACGTTTAACAACGTTTCAGTTTTACATGTTACCGTTACACACAGTTGGGCTCGGGTCCAAAAAGATAAGCTCCAGCTCTTCCCAGAACCCAGAACCCAGGTCCCAGGTCCCAGGTCCCAGGCCCAGGCCAGTCCGGGCGGGCGGCGCGCGCGCGTGTGTGTGATAGCAAGCCCAAACCCAAGTTTGATCTCCAACCACAAAAACCAACCAAGTACTCAACTCAATAAACATGAAGAGGAAGGGAGTTAATAAACAAAGGCAAGCTCCCTTCCATAGGAGATGTGGGATGTTTGGGAAAAACACAAGTAGGCTTTGCAAGCCTTAACTCCAACAATCCCCCACAAAGGCTTTGAAAAGCAAAAGAAATTCCTGGGTAAGGAAAGGGAGGTACTTAAGCATCAATATCTTTCGATTTGAATTGATACATAGTGGAGTGAGGCAACAACTTACTTTCTAGTGAGTGAATTTCTCTTGAACTCACCAGAGTTCCGTTGAGACCCCCACAACACATACCTACCTTAAGAACGTGCAGTCTCCGCGATACAACACAAGCGCTTTATAGCCATGCGCACACCTTGGGTCTCATAAGTGCTCTAGAAAGACAGCCCAGTCTTTCATAGAAGGCGGCTTAACCTCCACACTTACGTAGGTAGTCCATTAAGTGTTCCTCAATAACACCACCCCGAGGGATATGAAACTATTAAGAGCAAAAGCTCAACCTCACAATATAAATCCATCAAGTGCGTCTCAATAGCACCACCAAACAGGCTATGGATTTAGAAAGCACTACCAACACGCCATAGGGATGAGTAATGTAGTGCAAGTTAAGATTCTATGGCTTCGTTTGACCACAAACGGGTATCCACCATAAACTCTCAACTAATGGGCCTAAGCCCCATCCCCCTCGACGACTCTAGGACAACTCTCCTAGATAATCCCTTAGTAAAGGGATCAGCAAGATTTCTTTCGGACCTGACATAGTCCAAAGAAATCACCCCATTTTTCAGGAGTTGTTTCACGACTCCATGTCTGATCCGTATGTGTCTTTTCTTACCATTGTAGACACTGTTCTTAGCAACGCCAATGGCTGCTTGAGAATCACAGTGAAGGGAGACAGGAGCACCCTGCCCTCCCCATAATGGAATATCAGACAAAAGGTTTCTCAACCACTCAGCTTCTTGCCCTGCCAACTCGAGTGCAATAAACTCAGACTCCATGGTTGAGCGTGCTATACAAGTCTGTTTCGAAGACTTCCACGAAATAGCACCACCACCAAGAGTAAACACGTAACCACTAGTTGAACTAATCTCATCATTACCTGAAACCCAGTTTGCATCACAAAATCCTTCAAGTACAGCAGGAAATTTAGAGTAGTGCAAACATAGATCAACTGTTCCTTTCAGGTATCTAAGAAGACGATGAAGAGCATTCCAATGTTCATTACTAGGGTTATGAGTATACCGACTCAGTCGACTCACTGCATAGGCTATGTCAGGTCGAGTACAGTTCATGAGGTACATCAAACTACCTATGACTCTCGCATATTCACTTTGAGAAACACTTTCTCCTAAATTCTTAGTCAAATGAATACTAGGGTCATAGGGTGTACTCACTGGAGCAACATCAAAGGAGTTAAATTTTTAAGCACCTTTTCCACATAATGAGACTGACTAAGGGAGATGCGACCGGAGGTTTTCTTAAGTCTTACTCCTAAAATCACATCAGCTTCTCCCAAATCCTTCATCTCAAACTTCGATGCCAAGAAAAATTTAGTATCATTGACCACCTTTAAATTGTTACCAAAGATCAACATGTCATCCACATAAAGACATATGAT
The DNA here is from genome assembly GCA_947645195.1 of Patellifolia procumbens. Taxonomy (NCBI): domain Eukaryota; kingdom Viridiplantae; phylum Streptophyta; class Magnoliopsida; order Caryophyllales; family Amaranthaceae; genus Patellifolia; species Patellifolia procumbens. The sequence continues at coordinate 1,266,380 of CANSGD010000290.1, forward strand.
TACACAATCTGATCCTATTAGCTTTGAGTAAACGCAGGAGTCAGAGTTGTTGACAATGAAGCCATTTGACACAATAGTACTGTCAAATTTTTCATACCACTGTTTTGGTGCTTGTTTGAGACCATATAAGGACTTCCTCAACTTACACACTTTATCTTCTTGACCTTGCACCACGAAACCCTCAGGTTGAGACATATAAATCTCCTCCTCTAAGTCACCATTCAAGAAAGCAGTCTTAACATCCATCTGATGTATGACTAAGTCATGAATAGCAGCAAGAGCTAACAGGGTCCTAATGGTGGCTATCTTAGTCACAGGAGAATAAGTGTCAAAGTAATCTAGTCCTTTCCTTTGAGTGAAGCCCCTTATCACAAGTCTGGCTTTAAACCTCTCAATGGTCCCATCAGGTCTTAACTTCTTTTTAAAGATCCATTTGCTATCTATGGTCTTTGATCCCTTAGGTAAGTAAGTTAACTCCCAAGTGGAGTTAGACACTATGGAATCTAGCTCGCTCTTAATGGCCTCTTTCCAAAAACTAGCATCCACAGATCTCATTGCTTCCTCAAAAGTCTTAGGGTCCTCTTCTATCATGAAAGCATAGACCAATTCATCACTCAACAAGTCAATACAAGAGCTCTCAGACAGAAAAGCAGTGACAAAATCAGAACCAAAGTCTTTTGCTACTCTAGGTCTTTTACTTCTCCTAGGTTCATCTATAGCACCAGAACTACTAACATGCAAATCAACTGAAGTACTACTTAAAGTCAAATCAGCAGGAACATTACTAGTAGGTAAGGGAACGTCGTGCGTAGAACAAGTAGGTAAAACAACCGTAGGAGAAGAACATGAAGGCATGGAAGCAACATCACCCTTTTTCAAGGGAAAAACATGTTCAAAGAACTCAGCGTCTCTGTACTCACAAATAGACCTATCACTCAAAGTCATGAACCTATAGGCAGCATGAGCATAACCAATAAATACTGCATCAAAGGTCTTAGGTCCAATGTTTGACCTTTTATAGTCAGGTAGCCCAACTTTAGCTAGACACCCCCACACTCTCAAGAAGCTTAAGTTTGGAATAAACCCCTTCCATAATTCATAGGGAGTCTTATCTAACCTTTTGTGAGGTACTCTGTTAAGAACATGACAGGCTGAAAGGACTGCTTCCCCCCACATTTCATCAGGCAACCCAGAACTTACAAGCATAGCATTCATCATGTTTTTCAAAGACCTATTTTTCCGTTCAGCTATACCATTCTGTTGGGGTACATAAGGTGCACTAAGTTCATGAATAATACCCAATTTCTCACAATGGTCATTCAAAGAGAAGTTTTCAAACTCTCTACCTCTGTCAGATCTAACCCTTGATTTTCCTATCAAGTTGGTTTTCTACTTCGGCCTTATATTTGATGAAAGCTTCCCCTGCCTCACTTTTGGCTTTGAGAAGGTAAATCTTAGTGTACCTCGAAAAATCATCAACAAATGAAATATACCAGAATTTTCCTCCTCTACTTCTAGTGTTCTGGAAGTCAGCTAAGTCCGTATGAATCAACTCTAGAAGTTGTGTGGTCCTTTGAGTCACAGTTTTGCAAGGTTTCTTAGTGAATTTTGCTTCAACACAAACTGGACACTTAGAAAACTCAGAAGTCGACAGATTAGGAATTAAAGCTAAGGTCCTTAGTCTCTTAATGGAAGCAACATTCACATGCCCTAATCTACCATGCCACAAATTTAAAGACTCAGCAATATAAGCAGAACCAGAAACAGTTTTATTAAAACCAGCAGAAATAGAAGAAGCAACATTCAGAATAAATAAACCTCCACTTAAATACCCCTTCCCAACAAATTCCCCACCACGAGTCATTACAACTTTGTCAGCCTCAAAAACAATTTTCAAACCAGCTTTGTTTAATAAGGCACCAGACACTAAGTTGCGACGCATAGTAGGAACATACAACACATTTGAAAGGGAGAGGTTTTTCCAGAGGTAAGTTTAAGAGTGACCTTTCCTCGTCCAAGTACTCCAGCAGTTGCAGCATTGCCCATGTAGACACACTCGCCTTCAGAAGCATCCTGAAAATCATGGAGCAGCTCCTTGTTTGCACAGAAATTTCTTGAAGCCCCAGTATCCAGAATCCAATCAGTACTGTTCTCGATCAGATTTGCTTCAACAACCACAGCAGCGACAATGTCGTTTGATTCAGCAAGGTTGGCCTGAGGTCCTTGTTTTTGCACAGAACCTTGGCGTTGAGGGCATTGGTAAGCCTTATGATCTGGCTTGCCACAGACATAACAGAGGACAGACTTCTTTTGAATCTTGCTATCCGGTTTGTTAAATTTGCCTTGCTTCTTTCCTTTGTTATTACCCTTTTTCCCTTTTCCCTTAAACTTATCAAAGCCTGATGGAGCAGCAGATTCCACCAGGTTAGCTTTAGTGGTATTAACAGAAACTGAATCTAGATTGTCCTTAAGGCGATTTGCCTCTTCAATCCTCATATGACTAATTAATTCCTGAAGAGACAGGAATTCTTTTCTGTGTTTCAGATTATTTCTAAAATCTCTCCAAGAAGGGGGAAATTTTTCTAGTAAAACATTAGCTTGAAATACTTCACAAATTTTCATGTCCTCATTAAGAACATCAGCACAGAGATTTTCGAACTCATGAACTTGATCCATGACTGGCTTATCATCAACCATACGGAAAGCCAGCCACTTGCCAACAACATATTTCTGTTTTCCAGCATCATCAGCCCCATATTTTTTCTCAAGGGCCTCCCAAATCAGTTTTGAACTTTTATGAACCATAAACAAATCATACAGATTATTGATCATCAGATTAAGGAGGTGGAAACGGACAGTTTTATTATCTTTTACATATTTTTCAATTTCGTCCTCTTTCTTCTTAATTTCAGTAGCAGAAGGAGAAGAGGATGAGTCACCTGTAGTAGTAAGCGCAGTGGGACAGTCCTTGAAAAGGACGTAGTCAATGTCCAATTGCTCAAAGAACATCAGCAGTTTGGAAGACCAACGTTTGTAGTTGTTTCCGTCAAGAGATTCGAGCTTGGACAGATGAGACACGGATTTGCTTGAAAAATCAGCCATTGCAAGTTAAATTAATTGCTTTCAAATTGTTAGAAACTGACTGTTTACAATGACTGAACAAAGACTAAATTCAAGGCTGTGTCGCGGTAGAAGACCACTGACTTGAAAGCAATTACGGCCCGACTATGGTGGTAATCGCAACTGGCCGGAAAGCTCCCCAAGGTTAACACAGCGACCTTTCTAAGTCACCACTAACAGAGAAAGATCTTGGAGACTGTTTATGCACGTACCCAGTGTTTAGAAGAGAGAAAGAAGAAGAGAAGAGAAATGATTTTCGGATCCCCAACTGAGTAAGCAGTGGACTGAATTTATAGTAAAAGAATCAGGCCAAATAAAGAAGGTAATAAACAGAGGGAGGAAATCAAGGGCGACAATAAAGGCCATTAACACTGTAACGTTTAACAACGTTTCAGTTTTACATGTTACCGTTACACACAGTTGGGCTCGGGTCCAAGGTCCCAGGCCCGGCCCAGCCCGGTCCGGTCCGGGCGGGCGGCGCGCGTGTGATAGCAAGCCCAAACCCAAGTTTGATCTCCAACCACAAAAACCAACCAAGTACTCAACTCAATAAACATGAAGAGGAAGGGAGTTAATAAACAAAGGCAAGCTCCCTTCCATAGGAGATGTGGGATGTTTGGGAAAAACACAAGTAGGCTTTGCAAGCCTTAACTCCAACATAAACTATTTCAATTAAGAGTAAGGCTCCTATTCTCTCAACTCGCTCATAAAGTAACATATCCAGGTTTGATGTAAGAGAGAATACAAACCCCCTACTAATGGCCTGCGGACAATAATTTGCTGAGAACCATAGTAATATTCCAGGCCGAGGTGTAGGAGCATAAGTGACTTGCCACTCAGAAGTTACCAGTGGCATCTAGGAGGAAGATGTGCAATGACTTGGGTGGGGAAGAAGATGATTTCTGATTTGTTTTTCCAACAGAGAAAAGCACTTTATCTTCCCCGCAACGAGATAAAAAAGTTTTATTGAAGTTTCGATTGGTTAATAACATGGTAATTGTTTGTACTTTGTCAAATTTAGCAGGACAAAAACTTTGGAAATAATTTTTTTTTACAGGATGTCGGAATAGTATTGGTTACCACTAAAAATTATTGAAGTTTATGTAGTTTCTCATGTTTAAAAATGAAACAATATGCTATAGCGAAAAATTCTAGTGATGGTTCAAAAGTTATCAAGGGGTAGGACTTTTTAAATTGAAGTATATCATGTTAAGAACTATTTTAACACTAAGGACACACGTAATACTTACAAAAATTTAATATCGCCTACTTTTATATCAAAAGATTAGCAAAGAGTCCTGCTAACAAGTTAGTATGTTACTGATAGACATGCTTTGATTTGTTCAGAATGAGATTGATGAGTTGGTCAAGAACGCGTATGAAAACTGGGATTCACTGCAAGAGGTAGACAGAACAATCAATGAGTCTATGATGCAATTTCAAGGTGTGCAATTTAGATGTGATGAATTTATATTTTGTGACAAAAGAATACTCTATCCTGTGATTTATAAGTCTTCTGTAGTTACCCTTGATGCATGCAGAAAATTGTCATATATACTACTATATTATTTGCATATATTATCTTGTATTGAATTGTACGACTTCTGTTTTCATTTACCCCACTACATTAGTTCTAACATTTGGATTTTGAAAAGCTAGCGTCACTATACTAATACACATTTTTCTCAACTAAAAAAAAAAAGTTAAGGTGTCATGTTCTTTTACGATCAAATAAAAAGATACCTAGCAAATTTTCAGATATATCTATCATTCTAATACTACCGAGCTTGTTTGATGGATAACTTTTCACAAAATTTTAATTTTTTTTTCCTTTTTCATTAATTTGTTTGGTTTTCAAAGAGGAAAAATAGCTTGGAAAATGGTAGAACGAAAAACTTTCCTTCTTAACGGAATAAGTTTCATATTGTATTAACTAGTTTTTACTTTTATCTTTTGTTCCTCTCATCTCCCTTTTATACTATTGTTTATTCTTTCTCAAATTGTATGTTAAAAAACCATGTAACGAAAAGTTGTTGTAACGTTTTGTCTTTGTTGAATTTTTTTTTCTGTAAAAAATTATTTTATGTTAACAAAGCTTAAATATGAATTGAGAATTTATATAAATTCTAGAATCATTTTCTATTCTCAACATTGTTTTTTTCTTGGTAGGAAATCATGTGGCAGAGTGCAACAACGATGAGCAGTGTCTTCCATATGAGATAGTAGTTGGTGGGTTAATTGACATCGCGGATGCTGATAATGATCTTCCCCTAGAACTCGATATTTGGAATTAGTCCCTGTAACTGGTTTTGTAAAGGATGGTAGATAGGATAGTTGATCACCTTTTGTTCGACTAGGCCAGGTTGTTACACTTTTGACCTTATAACTGGAGCTTGAAGGAGGAGGCCCTAAAAACTTGATTATTCGTGCCTAGCTTGGCTTTGGTTGCAGAGCCAGAATCCCAAAAATCTGCCCCAATCTACAATCAATTTTTTTTTCAATAAAATAAATTAAATAATAGACTGATAGAGCTACTTGTAAATATGTTTTCTTTGCATGATAGAGATACGTGTAAATATGAATGTATTACTATAAGGTTTTGCACCAAACTTGACCTAAGCACAAACTCCTATTTTCTTCTCCAATCATGCTCTTCTTTCTTTTAACGAGGTCTTATTAGGTCAAGTGGTTGTTTTTATTTGGGTTAGTTTATAAACAAGATTAACAACTCGTATCAACTGAAAACTCATTGAATCGATTGAACGATGATTATCTATGATGCCAAAATTTGCCCAACAATATACGTAAGAATTTGTGAAAGTCGACCTCGAAATCAAAATCTCAGTGTACTACGAAATTGATAGCATTAGTGAATATTTCACAGAAGTGATATGTCATGTTATAATTTGTTACCGTTGGAAATAAGTCTCAAAGTTTGTGTCCCACATGGGTGGTTTATGAGCTATTTCCTTAGTATTTCAATGTCAACATTTTTCCTTTGTTTATAAAGTACTTGCATCCCACATAGTAAGGTTGTGGGTTTGTTGCATAGTTTATTTATCCCCTTACTATTGTAACTCTTGTTTGGAGACTAGAAACTATACTCTAGGAACCACCACACACACGCGCGGGCTGGGCTGGACACGGGCCGTGGGCGTGTGGTGTTGGCGCGCCGCATTCGTGGGTGTGTATCTTTTTACGACCCGTCTGTTTTGAGAGAGTCCGTTTCGAGACTCTCAACGTTCCTTTGCGAGATTCTCAAAATCTCTTTGTAACGGAAATTATTTGTTTCCGAATTTGCTGCGTTTGACTTGCCGTTATTGTTGCCTTGATTTCCGCCAGTTATTTTGGGCGTGTGGCGTTGGAGCGACGCGTTCGTGGGTGTGTATCTTATTACGACCCGTCTATTTTGAGAGAGTTCGTTTCGAGACTCTCAACGTTCCTTTGCGAGATTCTCAAAATCTCTTTGTAACGGAAATTATTTGTTTCCGAATTTGCTGCGTTTGACTTGTCGTTATTGTTGCCTTGATTTCCGCCAGTTATTCTCTTCCCAAAATAACTGATCGCCACTTTCTTCTCCCACTACTGCTATATATATCCCTTCTCTGGTTAGCACAAAACACACAGAAAATTACTTCTCTCATTTCTCACTCTCTCTAAAATCTGTTCTCTCAATTCGGTTGTCTATGTCACTCCAACCGTCTGCTTGTGAGTGCACACGAACGGACGGTGCTGTGCTAATCCTGGAGGGTGGTCGCCGGGAGGAAGTTTGCACTCGTGCTGCGGCGAAATCACCTTTAAGGACAATGGAGGTCTCCACGACACATTGTTCATCTCTTTTACGTTTCCCATACTTCAAGTAAGATTGTTCTCATTTCTTGTTTTAGTCTCCTTGCGCAATTAGTTTCAACAATTTTAAAGGTGATTTTTGAGTTTCTATTTTCATGGCTTTGCGTAACTCCATTCCTGACATGTCTAAGATTGAGTCCTTGGATGGGAAAAATTATAAACGTTGGGCTGTCAGGGATAGATTCTACTTGGAACAAATTGATGTTGCTTATGTTCTTGACGACCCTGTTGTCCCTACTGATGAGACCGAAAAATTGGCCTATGAGACCAAATTTGCTAAGGATGACAGAACTTGCAAGGGGATGTTACTTCACTATATGTCCAATGCTTTACTTGACATTTATATGACTTTTAACCATGCTAAGGACATTTGGGATACCTTAGAAAAGAAGTATGGTGTTGATGATGCTAGGACCAAACGCTACTGTATTAGTAAGTGGATGGCTTTAAGGTAGACAATGACAAACCTATTTTAGACCAAGTTCATGAGTTTGAAACCCTTTGTACCAATATTGTTGCCGAAGGCCCTATTATTTTTTAGTACACCCAGGCTATTGCCCTTATTGAGAAATTGCCCTCCTCTTGGAAGGACTATAGGAACCAACTCATGCATAAGAGGAGAGACCTTACCCTTGAAGAACTTGTTGGACATCTGAAAATTGAGGAAGAAAATCGCCTTAAGGAAAAACCTTCTAAGAATTTTGTTTTTCCTAAAGCTAATCTTGTGGAGTCAAAAAACTCCAACTATCACAAGAACAAACACAAGGGAAAAGGCCCTTACAAAGGGGGAAGCAACCTTAAGGCTCAAGGAGGAGTGCAGAAATACAAGTTCAAAGGAACCTGCCAGAAATGTGGAAAGCCTGGACACAAAGCTGCTGACTGCTGGAATAAAAAGAAAGACAAAACCAAGCAAACTTGGTACAAGAATCTGACACCATTGTTGCTGTTGTATCTGAAGTTAACCTTGCTTGAGACACTGCTGAATGGATCGTTGACACAGGAGAAACTAGGCACATTTGCACCAACCGATCCATGTTTGACAAATATGAGAAGATGGAAGGTGAAAATGTGTTCATGGGAAACTCTGCATCAGCAAAAGTCAATGGCAAGGGAAGATTACTCTCAAACTCACTTCTGGAAAATTCTTATCTCTTACTAATGTACTTCATGTTCATGAAATGCGTTGGAATTTAATTTCTGGTAGTCTGTTGATGAAAGCTGGTTTAAAGTTGTCTTTTGATTCTGATAGACTTGTCATTACTCGTAATGGGGAATTTGTGGGAAAGGGATTTTGTAATGGGGGCTTTTTACTTTGGATGCAACTGCTGAAATCATGAATAAATCTGGTTCTACTTCTGCTTATATTGCTGAGTCTATTGATTTGTGGCATTCTAGATTAGGTCATGTAAACGTAGCTTCTATTAAAAGGTTGAAAAATCTGAACCTTATTCCTAGACTCTCAGGTTCTGACTTGCCCAAATGTGAAACTTTTGTTGAAGCCAAGTATGCTAGGAAACCTTTTAAACAGTTGAAAGGCAATCTGAACTTCTAGAACTAGTTCACTCAGACCTAGGTGACTTTAAGAACTATGAAAGTCGAGGAGGGAAAAAGTATTACATTACCTTTGTAGATGACTATTCCCGCTACACTGTAGTATACCTATTGAAATCCAAGGATGAGGCAGAAGAGATGTTTTTAAAGTACAAGGCTGAGATTGAAAACCAGTTGGATAGGAAAATCAAGAGACTTAGGAGCGATAGGGGAGGAGAATATGATCCTACTTCTCTAAAGACCTTTTGTGAACAAAATGGGATTATCCATGAGTTGACTGCCCCTTATACCCCTGAACAAAATGATATAGCTGAAAGGAAGAATAGAACACTAAAGAACATGATGAATGCTATGTTGATCAGTTCTGGACTTCCTGATAACATGTGGGGGGAAGCCATTTTATCTACCTGTCATGTATTGAACCGTGTACCCCATAAGACTCTAGATAAGACTCCATATGAGATGTGGAAGGGTCATATCCCAAATCTCAAATACTTGAAAGTGTGGGGGTGTCTTGCTAAGGTTGCCATACCTTCCTTTAAAAGGGATAAGATAGGACCAAAGACTTGTGACTCTATTTTCATTGGGTATGCTTATCATAGTCCTGCTTATCGTTTCCTTATTAAGGATGCTAGAGGCTCCTATGCTTGTGGTTCAATTGTCGAGTCGAGAGATGCTGAATTCTTTGAACATGTTTTTCCTTTGAAATGTTCTTCTGTTGCTTCAAGTTCCTCTACAGCTGATCATGCACTGCCTGTTAGTAGTCCCTTAGTGACCAAAACCTGTTGAGGAAGAACCTAGGAGGAGTAAGAGACCTAGAAAGGAAAGTAGCTTTGGGTCTGACTTTGTCACTTCCTTTCTTACTGAATCTTGTGTCTTGAATGAGAATCTAGTGTCTGTCTTTATTTTAGAAGAGGACCCTAGAACCTATAGTGAGGCTATGGAATCTATAGACGCTATGTATTTTGGATAGAGGCCATAGACAGTGAGCTAGAGTCCATTATGAGTAACAACACTTGGGAATTAGCAGACCTTCCTAGGGGTTGTAAGCCTATCTCTAGCAAATGAATCTTTAAGAAGAATCTAAAGCCTGATGGTTCCATTGATAAGTATAAAGCAAGACTAGTTGTGAGAGGCTTCACTCAAAGAGAGGGAATATATTATTTTGACACCTATTCGCCAGTTACTAAGATTGCCACCATTAGAACCTTGATTTCTTTAGCTGCTATTCACGGCCTAATAGTACATCAAATGGATGTTCAGACTGCTTTTCTAAATGGTGACCTTGAGGAAGAGATCTATATGGACCTACCTGAAGGTTGTGTAGTCCCTGGACAATAACAAAAGGTTGTAAGCTAGTAAAGTCTCTTTATGGTTTAAAACAAGACCCTAAACAATGGTACCAAAAGTTTGATAGCACCATAACCAGTTTTGGGTTTCTTGTAAATGAGAGGGACACTTGTGTATATGCTAAGAATGACTCCCAAGGTTGTGTAATAATTTTCCTATATGTTGATGATATGTTTATCCTTGGGACTAGCTTAGATCTTGTGATTGAAGTAAAGGATTTCTTAAGTACTAGGTTTGAAATGAAAGACATGGGGGAGGCTGACCTTATCTTGGGAGTAAAGATCACTCTGTCTTCTCATGGATTTAGTTTGAGTCAGGCCCACTATGTAGAAAAGGTACTTAGAAAGTTCAATTCATTTGAAGTTGACCCAGTTAAGACTCCTTATGATCCTAGTGTTCATCTAGTAAAGAATAAGGGAGATCCAGTGAGTCAATCTGAGTATGCCAAAGTAATTGGTAGTATTATGTATTTGATGAATTGCACTAGACCTGACGTTGCTTATGCCATTAGTAGACTTAGTAGGTACACTCATAACCCTAGCAAAGACCATTGGGGTGCTTTGTGCAGGTTACTCAGATATCTTAGAGGAACCATGGATTGGGGCATTCACTTTTCATCTTCTCCTGCTGTCTTAGAAGGGTATTGTGATGCCAACTGGGTATCTGGAAATGATGAGATTAACACTACTAGTGGTTTTGTTTTTACCTTGGGTGGTGGTGCGATTTCTTGGAAATCTTGTAAACAATCTTGTACTGCTATGTCGACTATGGAATCTGAATTTGTTGCACTTGAGTTGGCAGGAAATGAGGCAGAATGGCTAAGGAACCTGCTGAATGATGTTCCATTGTGGGGGAAACCAGCTCCTTTAGTTGCATTGCATTGTGACTCTCAGGCAGCTATTGCAGTGGCAAAGAACAACGTGTACAATGGAAAGAAAAGACACATTGGCCTCTGACACAAGGTTGTCAAAGATTTGATAAGCAATGGAGTGATATCACTGGACTATGTAAGGTCCGAAAAGAACCTTGCGGATCCGTTTACTAAAGGCCTTTCTAGAAATGTAATTGAGGATGCATCCAGAGGGATGGGACTGAGACCCATTTGAATGTAATAATGAAACCCTACTCCACGCAAGTGGAGTTCAAAGGGCAACATTAAGTAATAAAAGCACTTATATTTTGTTTACCCCTCTTGTGTAAAGTTATGTTGTGGAGTGCATATCACTTGTGTTTGTGGTTGAGCAAAAGGCTCTTAATAAACCCATATCCACAGTTGTGTGGTGGTGTGTGGTGATACACACTTGATGGGATTCACCTACTTAGATGTGGAAGTGGGGCCGCTTCCTATGAGAAACTAGGGTCGTTTCTCTATAGCATCTATGAGCATCCAGGTAAGGCGTATGGCCAGTATAGGCGCCACATTGATCACGGAGTGACTGATTCTAAAGGGATGGATGTGTGGTTTAGATAAAGGCTTCAAGTTCCCTCAAGTTCAAGATGAAAATCACTTGTTTGAACGAGACTCCAGAGTCTATCTCACTAAGTGTTAATTCAAGTCGCAAGACATTAACACCTATGCATTCTTCCTTTGTAAAATACCCGAATTATTCTTCTCTTTCTTCTCTCATTCCCAAACTTTGATTCTTGTGGGGGATTGTTGGAAATAAGCCTCAAAGTTTGTGTCCCACATGGGTGGTTTATGAGCTATTTCCTTAGTATTTCAATGTCAACATTTTTCCTTTGTTTATAAAGTACTTGCATCCCACATAGGAAGATAGTGGGTTTGTTGCATAGTTTATTTGTCCCCTTACTATTCTAACCTTTGTTTGGAGACTAGAGACTATACTCTAGGAACCACCACACACAAGCGCGCGCAGGCCGGGCTCGGGCACGGGCACGGGCACGGGCCGTGCACTAGTGGAAAAAATAGCTATTGCTGCTCCCTTGTTGCTACGGGCTTGTAAGTAAGCCCGCAGCTAACTTGCTTTTGTGACGGGCGTATAGAAAAGCCCGTAGCTAAAGATTGGTTGTTGTGGGCGCTTCGTGTAGGCCCGCAGCTACAACGACCAAATAAAAAAAAATTTACTTTAATATTAGGTATAACGTCAAGCTTTGTCGTCCTCTCCTTCCCTCTCTTTCCCTCTCTCCCATTGAAGCTTTGTCGTTCCAATCTCAATTCGCCCCCTTCTCAGGCGTTCCATTGTCAGTTCCCCCATCCTTTCAGGTTTGGTTTGCTTTCCTCTCGTTATTCATTCAATCTCATATTTAGCCCATCCTTTCACCTTCCTTATCCATCTAGGGTTCCTTAAACTCGCCGATTCATCTCTGATTGTCTTTATTTAATCTCAGGTTTGGCTAATTCTCTTCACTCTTCTTTCTTCTTTGATTCTTATTTTGAACTAGAGTTTCATAATTTTGATTAAGCCTAATTTTTGTGAATATTATTCGTTACAAGTTTTCAGATAGTCTCTGGTTTCATCGATGGAATCGCCAAAGAACAGAAGAAGAAACCTAAAAAGAAAAAGGAAACTGAGATTCTTCTCTTGGTGACATCTCTTATAGAGATTCTTCTGCTCGAAATCTAGGTAATATTTGTTAATTATCTTCTGTTTTATTGGGATTAAGATAATGAACGGTTATCGTCGACCTTTCATTGGTGCAAGATGAAATTCTTTTATTGTGATAATATAAGGTTATAATATTGATTGTAGTAGAACCCTAGATAGAGTTTGTATTACAATGCATATTGTGCTTTAGAGGCTATTTTTCAATAAATCGAGTTTGAAATCCTATGGTTTCTCTTCTGCTTAGATATTAGTGAGCTATGCTTAGACTCTAGAACATTGCCAGTATGAATCAAGTCTATCTTTAACTTTGAGATTCAGAGTTATTTATCCATGCTTTACCAATAAGGATTCAATTGAAATCTTAGCAGTGTTCTTTGGGTGATGTTGAGACAAGCTCTAATGCAGTCTTAGGTTTAGGAATATATGATTTCAAAATTGCTTTATCCCTCTAACAATGTGGAGGGACAACCACAACTTGAAGAATAATTTGTCTATTAATAGTTGAAAAAATGTCTTTGTATCAACGTAGTTCTTAAAGTGCATTAAGATAGATGATCCCGAAAGCTCATGTGCTCAGGCAGGGTTTGGCATCCTGAAAATTCTGAGCACTTGATCTTCCCCCAACAAACAAACGCACTTATTTACTTAGTTGTCTATTGATAGTTGCTTGTTTCTAAATCGTTTAATGGTCCATTGTTAACTCCGTATTGTGTGTTAGTGCTTATCTCGTCACATGTCGTCCATTAGGAGCTTGCTGCTGTTTAGTGGAATAGTTCTTATGGGATAGTTGGATACTCGAACTCATGAATTATGTGGTGATTTTGGACTGTAGGAGTGATATAGCTATTCAAGTTCGTGCATGCAGCCATGCAGGAATACCTATCAAGGAAGATACTTATTAGCTGATGATAAAGGTAGGTGGCTGTCTCCTAAAACTAGTTCCTTTCTCACACATCTATTGCAATTTTTTATGTTAGTTTCAGTCGCTTTTATCTGGTTGTGTGCATCTATCTTTGCGACTCCCTTTCTTTTAAATCTGCTCATTTGTTTTTATGCATCTTAGGCTATGTTTGTGATGCGCTATCGGTGGATCTGGAGTCATGTTGTTGCTTGCAGAAAGGAGAACAATACTCTTGTCAGTGAGTTATATACAGGGATCTAACCTGATTTCACAATGCTGCAGTTCATTTGAACTTTGTGTTTCCTGATTTCCCATTGGTTCTTTTAGTATGATTTGCATTGTTGGTATACATGTGCACCTCCTCTACTTTTCCTAAGGTGGGTGTGGGAGGGAATAAAGGTATCCTAATGACACTAGTTTAAAAATTCACAATAGCTGCACGCCATTAGCGGCAGGTTATCTAGGTTGCCCGTAGCTACTAATCATTAACTGCAGGCCTGTTAAAAAGCCCCTAGCTAACGGCCATCTGAACTGATTCTATTTGGAATTTCCATAATCAGTCATATCACTCTTCATTGTTATTTTTAGGTTTTTGCAATAAGGTATCTCATAGCTTGTGTATCTCCTAATGTCAACCACTCTGCATTTTTATTTTAGCTTTGATGGGTGCAGGTGTGCAACTGTATGCATACCACACATGATAACCAATCTATCCTTCTATATGTTTTTAGTAGATCTAACTTATGTGTCATATTGGTGCATAAGTGTGGATAGAATACCAGTTTACCTAAAGCATTTTGGCACTTGGAGATATTGGGCTATAACTATGTTTCTCATTTAACTCTTAGATTATTTATAACCTAGTAATTTGTAACATCTTGGATATGCACAAGCTCTAAAAAAGATCTAAATGTGCATTTGTTTCTACTCAAAGTGTTGAATTAAGCCATATGTACCTTTTGCCACTTTGAGTTCTTTTTCTCTGAGCATGTTTTTCACTCTCCCCTTTTCTTCTTGTTATTCTCTTCGGTGTCATTTATGTTTATTTTGTGCTCACAGGCTGCAGAGCTGAGAATAAGAGAGTCGGTTGAACCTCTTTTGGAAGAGTATCGTCCTCCCGGAATTACTATTTATGTAAGAGATGAGAGAGCACCATTACAAATTTATCACCCCTCGTTATTTTTAGTCTGTAACTCTCTTGTGTGAAATAATTTTGATGGAAATGGTTCCAAAATGTGCTCACATTTTCACTTCTTGCTGCCAGGTTTGAGAATTGGGACAGTGTTCTGCGTGAAGCTTATACTACCCACAAACTATTGGCTTTATTTATCCCCTATTTGACCATTTCCATTCTGTCTATATGTTTTCCAAGTGGTTGATGTGGGGATAAGACACTTATAGTTGAAGTAAGTTTGAGATTCCAACGAGCACCAACTGGTTGTTGAAACAGGAACAAGCAGGTACTATAAAACCCGCCCAGGTATTTTTTCCTCTTTCCTTTCACTTATTGTTAGTGTTAGAATATATTTCTATTACTTTTGAACGTACCTTGATGTTTTCCATGTTCATTTCCCATTTCTGTTTCTGCTTTAGGTAGTCTGTGCCTCTGTGGAGTACTTGGGTGATGTCTAACTTCTATGAATAGCTACATTTTGCGATTGTGCTAATGTGGTAACTTAAGGTACATACTCTAATTACTTTAGCATGTATCTACGAAGCTTTGTGTATAGTTGACCTCAGTGTTAGCTAGATGCATTAGGATACTTGTTCTTCTATTAATGGTATTTCTCTCTATTTGAAAAAATAATACTAGTTTTGGCACCGCACATACTGGTATATGGAATGCAATTTTGATTAATTGTTTTGTGGTATGTAGGGGTTGTTCAAGTGGTGTCATTGGGGGATCTTCTTATGTATGTGCAGGACAGTTTTGTTAAATTCTAATTAGATATTACGCTTAGTTGTCAGCTATTAATGACCCATACTAGATTTTTTGGTTTTTAAAAAGTTTTTTTTGACTAGAATTGTCCCCCCCCCTGTATGCTTGATCTAGCTAAGTGCTTAAGCGCTCTACAAATACAGATTTGGAGTAGACTGATCAGATGGTTTTGCTTGAGTGCTAAATTTGTAGTAATTGTTTTGGTTGTCTTGATCATGTGTTATTGCTTACCTACTTTATTTTCTCCTGCTTATTGTGTTTTTCAACCTTGAAAACATGCTCTTTCATGCTTAAGATCATGAGACTAATGAGAGTAATCTGGAGCTGCACAGTATAGCAAAGTAATTTGCTTTATTGAGTGTGTGTGTCACTTTTTTTAATATAACTTTTGTTAGTAACTTGGTCATTTTGTTGTTGGTACATGTGTTTACCTAAACACCAAAGGTTGCGTGATTTTGCAATAATAAGAAACCAGGGACATATAATTCAGTAGTGATTTCGAATAGGTCCAATCATTAACATGATTTACCTCTGCTATCGAAAGCCATAACCCACTTACTCTTTGAAATAGTATCAATGCTTGGAGTAAATGAAAGTTTCAGATGGAAAGTCAGGAGAGGAATCACTCACTTTATGTATGTCATGTTTCCCGATAAATTAATATAGAAAGATAGATTGGGCCATGGGTTCAGCTTTGCTATGCTAGTAATTTAACTAAATTGTATGCCTTTACTTTGTTGATAAGTTGATAATAGGAAAAAACGTGAAAGGTGTAAGTGGAACCAAGAGTCGTAAGCTCAACGCAGTAGTAAGCTCAAAGCATAAAAATTAGAACTTGTATCCAATTCTTAAGCCTGAAACTTTGTTGATCTTGATAAATGTTTTTCATGTAGAGGATCAAGGGGCGTATATAATGGTGCACCTGTTGATCCCAGCCTAACCTTGAGCTATGGAAACATGCTTCTTGATTCTCGGTCACAAACTGTTATTTGGTTTGTGCTTTTAGGTGAAGAGGTGAAGAGTGCCAGTGCGGTGTCTTTAAAACTGTATTGAGATCCAAGGCAAGTGCAAAGCTCTAGTATATATCCTTTCCTACTCTCTACAAGCTTCCTGAGTTTGACGGTTTATTGTGTAAGTGGCCAAGTCCTTGATACACCTGTTGTGGCACATGGTTGGATGCGTATGCTGTCAAGGAAAACTTACAGCACCTGTTGTAGATTTTCCCACCTAGTGCAAGGGGGTGTATTCTTCTATAAACTTGTCTACCATTGTATTAGTTCATACTATTTTGCTACTTAAACTGGTGTTGTAATGATTTATATGAAATTAAAATTATTTTGTTTACACTCTTGATGCATATATACAATGTAAATTATTCAGTCTGGTGGGGTACTATGACAGGTGGCTGCAGGAGGGTTTGGTGTGGGGGTAAGAGGGGAGGGAGTCTGCAGGAGTGTTGCTGTAGTAGCAGCTTTTTTTAAAAGAAAATTAACATGTTAGCTGCAGGCTTCAACATGCGGCCCGCAGCTATTGACGCTTGTTGATGCGGGCTTGAGCTTGTGGCCCGCAGCTAAACTTCAATTTTAGCTGTGTCTTTGTACGCAGCTACTGTTTTTTCACATTAGCTGCGCCTTCAATAGCTACGACCCTTGTACGCAGCTACAAGTCCCTTTAAGGCCCGCAACAACAACTATTTTTTCCACTAGTGGTGGGCGTGTGGCGTTGGCGCGACGCGTTCGCGGGTGTGGGTGTGTATCTTTTTACGGCCCGTCAGTTTTGAGAGAGTCCGTTTCGAGACTCTCAACGTTCCTTTGCGAGATTCTCAAAATCTCTTTGTAACGGAAATTATTTGTTTCCGAATTTGCTGCGTTTGACTTGCCGTTATTGTTGCCTTGATTTCCGCCAGTTATTCTCTTCCCATAATAACTGATCGCCACTTTCTTCTCCCACTACTGCTATATATATCCTTTCTCTGGTTAGCACAAAACACACAGAAAATTACTTCTCTCATTTCTCATTCTCTCTATAATTTGTTCTCTCAATTCGGGTTGTCTCTGTCACTCCAACGTATTTGCTTGTGAGTGTACACGAACGGACGGTGCTGTGCTAATCCTGGAGGGTGGTCGCCGGGAGGAAGTTTGAACCCGTGCTGCGGCGAAATCACCTTTAAGGACAGTGGAGGTCTACACGACACAATGCTCATCTCTTTTACATTTCCTATACTTCAAGTAAGATTGTTCTCATTTCTTGTTTTAGTCTCCTTGCGCAATTAGTTTCAACAGTTACATATTTGTTAAAAATAATATTAATATGTGTCGAAGAAACATAGTATGATTTTCACATAGAGTAGGTTAGATAAACGTGTGAATATGGAGGATATCTTGCGAAGACTGGACTTGACATATGTACAAAATAAGAAAAACTGCCTAGGGGATTCTTGTAAAGCCCCGACTTCTAATCACCATTATTAGGTTAATTAATCTGGTATTAGCAGCAGAGGACCTAGATAGGGCTTGTTCTCCCCCAACTTATTTTTCGTTCAGTTCCGTTCAGTTCAATTCAATTCAGTTTAGTTCAGTTTAGTTCAGTTCAGTTTAGTTTAGTTTACTTTAGTTTATTTCAGTTTATTTCAGTTCAGAGTTCAATTCAATTCAATTCAGTTCAGCTCAGTTCAGCTGTTTTATGCCGAAGAGAACAGGCCCATAGTCGGTGCGTTACCGCCATACTTTCCTTTACGAAAGCACAAGGCGACCGAAAACATAAACATTAATGATAAATTAACAACATGCGTGATGGGTGACAATAATATCTATGTTAATTAGCTAGTATGTTTTAGTCTTATATAAGGGATAATTAGATAATAGAAGCCGTGAAAATTCTTAGAACTATGTTAATCCTCACTTCTACGCCATGCCATCTTCCCCGTGAGTATATAAAAAAGAAAAACAAAACGTCATGAGCCGAGGTCCAGTAACATACTACCCGAACAACGTTAATTCATTTCAATTAATTTTAGTTGCAAATAAGGAGGAGAGAATAGTAAAATATTTGTAGAAACATTTCATAAATCCATTTGGTATTCATAGGGTGAAACAACATAAACATTGTAGCTTTAAAATATCGTAATTTCCATTATCATTATCTTTTAACTTGGTAACTGGCGATTCCAGATTTGGGGGATGTCTCCCACCTTGCGATAATCCTTAAAGAGCACTATCCCTTGTTGGATCCATCATTCGCATCATACATCATTCATATAGTATCCCTCAAGGAGCATTCTCCTTTGTTGGGTGTACTAATCATTCATACGTCGTTGTACTCCTCAAGGAGCACTCTCCTTTGTTGGATGTACAACACATTGGTAACCCTCAAGGAGCACTCTCCCTTTTTGGGTATATCATACATTCATAAGCTTTGTATCGCTCAAGGAGCACTCTCCATTGTTGGTTATGCATCGAATGCGAAGGTACGTGCACAATTATATACCGCCAGAACCTCATTTACTTTCATTAATCATGCTTTTCCTTTTATAACCATCACCATGCTTTAAAAAACTCATAAAATCCATTGTAAACATACTTAAGCAATTCAAACACACTTATTATTACGAATAAACATTCTTTTCAAAATAACGTACTTAATCATAAACACATTTGGGAAAGCATTTAACTTTGTCACACAATCCAAGTAGAAATCATTACGTAAGCATATAGATTCCCATTGCATAACATCATTTTTAAACACATAATTGTAACAAATTTACGCTCATAATCGTTTTTCGAACGGGATTGTGGGTGTTAGAAGTAGACGTAACCTCAACTCCAACCTAGTAACCTTGTTAGCCGGGGAAGACTTGTAATATTCTTTTCATTTCTAATCTATTCACGAATTAATAAGTAATCGTTAATATTTTATTGTGTTTTTTCCTTTTATTTTCTTGGCCCTGTTACCTTTCAAATCCTGGCTTCACCCCTGCCTCTGCTCAACAGAGCAGCAAAGAGGGAGGCAGAGGAGGGGGTAGCTCCGGCGAGGTACAAAAACAGACGGCTAAGGCGGGACGCGACAACTGACAACAGGAGGCAGCAGCGATGAGCAGCAGGGGAGGAGAAAAGAGAGCAGCGAGAGTGAGGGAGGAGGGGATGTTGTGGTTCTTGGTGGTGTTGGGTGGCTCCGACTGAGTCTTGGTTGAGGGTGGCGTACTAGTGTCCACCGGCGAGGCGTGGTGGTGCAGCCAGGAAGCGAAGTAGGGGAGGGGGAAGAAACAGGGGGATAAAGAGGAGAAAGAGTAATGGGAAGAAGAGGGAAAACAAGTGGAGTTTGAAGTGTGGTGTTTGGGAGCAAAAATGGTATTTTATACCCATAAAAGAAGAGTCTAGAATTGCCTGGGGAAATTTGCTTGGAGGAAGGTTTTCTTAAGGAGTAAACAAAATCAGATATTTTCCTCCATAACTTGAAGAGGAAGGAGATGAGGAAGTTAAGGTTGGTGAGTCAACATTGGCAAGTGGGGTTTTTCTTTTTCTTTTTATTTTAATAGCTTGCTAGTACTAACACTCTAATTACTAACCTTTCAAATAATATCAAATTATAAAATTTATATTTAGAAATTAATTTGAGATTTATGAATTTAATATTTACGTATAATTAACGTGAATAAATTTAATAAGTCGCATTATATATAAACATAAATATATATATAGTAAAATTTTAATTAATTATGATTTTTGCTTAATTAAACACATTTAATTTTCTCAGATTTTGCTATTGTGCCCGAAAATAACCCTTCGATGTTTAATTTGGTATAGAGCTAGTGGCAATTCAATGAATGTAATGATGGATTTGCAATAGCTGACAAGTTATCTCTTTGAGTGCAAAATGTTGCTATTTATTGGTTACTAAGGAATGACGTCATCATGTGTGAAGACGATGCCTATAAGTTGGGTTCATGGGCCACCTTTTTTCCAAAGCTTCATGTGTAACTAGTCTAGGAGTAACTTTTGAACTTCACCTTTATTAGGGTTAAACAATTTTCCCAATGCTCTACATCAAAGCTAAGGCCCCTTAGTTCTAGTTTGAAGTGGAATGTCTTTGTTAAGGGACTTCTCTCGTTACTTCTAACCAATGCAGTTTTCATCCCCCCTACTAGGGAATTCGAGGCACCGTTTATTCAAATTACCTTTTCTCGAGGCACCTTCCGTTAAGGCACTCTTGGAGATCCCCTCTACTTAGTGGAGGGACACTTTTGATGACGTCTCTTATGTAGTGGAGGCCATACACTCTTTTCTCGTCGATGTCATCTTGTTTGTCTCAACATATTGATCAAGATCGAGGCACTCTGTTCTCCAATAAGTGACCTCATTGGTCGAGAAATCCCTTGTTCGAGGATGTCACCTCCTTTTGATATGGATTCTTACCAAGGGCGAATAAGCTTAGTTTGTCGAGGACATCTTTTGTCGAGCAATACACTCAAACGAGGGAAAATAAACAACAAAGTGTCGAGTGAGATATAGAATATATAAGACACTTCACATTATCGCGCTCGAGGGGGCGCCTCATGAAGGACTTATTACTTAGAATACTTACTAAATCTGGTCCTCTACCAAGGGCTAACGAGTCTTAGTTGACTGAGGACCTTGTTTGGCTAAGGAACCTTATCGATCATGACCCCCATTATGTTCAGTGACATGGAGACTATGTATCACCCCAAACTTGGGGGTCCTTCAATAAACATGGTTAGCCTTAAAGAACTCATAATTGAATAGTAATCAGCGAAAGCGTTTCCTTAAACTTGTGAGTATGACCCACTAATCATACAATGTTCTTACAAGCTCACCATCTCATAACTATGACAATGACCTTGTATAAATGCTCCTATGCTAATCTCACTTTATGAAATTCATCCAAAGCACTTGCTTTTCCCAGATCAATCCTTATTCTTCGTTCTTAACCCGAGCTTCATTTAGAAGAAAAATAAGGAAACCAGAAAGATAGAAATATTCCAAAATGAGTGGAAAACTCATAACTTTACTCCAGCCCATAAAAAAGGTTTTAGTTCGAAAACATCTTTGCATTCCACCATGTTTAACATACTTCCATCAAAATAAGGCATAAACATACTTACATCATAAATCGTACTCGCAACAATATCATACTCAGAGTCATGTTAATCAAGCCTTAAGAGCATACATGACCATAGATAAACCAAGAACAAATACAATATACATCATTCATCACGTAAACATACCATCTTAACCTAATAAATTCATTTCCATGATTGTATCACATTAACATATTTTCCATAAACAGAACACATTTTCTTTGGAAATTGGAAACCATAGGCTTGTTGGACGCCTCAACCAATGCGGTACCCCTTTCGGTAATACGGCCATATTACAATGCATTACCTCTTGCGGAGATATCGACCATAACAGTGTGGTACCCCTTTCGGGAACAAGTTCAGAATACAATGGGGTACCCCTTGCGAGAATACAACCATAACAATGTGATACCCCTTGCAAGAATTCAACCATAACAATGCGGTAGCCCTTGCGGGTGTACGACCAGAATACAATGCGGTACCCCTTTTGAGAATATGGCCAGAACAATGCCTTTCATTACTATGCTGCCAGAACCTCTTTACTAATAGCTTAAACATCATATATTTCCATCATTTTCATTTTCATTTACAGATATCTTTTATTTTGGTATCTTGGGGAGTACGACTGAAGAGACGTCTCCACAAACATATAAACATCATAGTAAACGGGATGCAACGACCCATGGACATTTCTTTATAACACGAGGTGGTGTCTAAGATAGGTGTTATGTTACCCGAGAGCATATGCTCCTTCAAACTAGAGGTGATAACCCACCGTGAGGTACATGCACGATCCAAACATAAAATATCGAAATACTGCCAAGAACCATCTTCCACTTCCATATATCATGTTTTGTAAAAATTAGTGTTGTTCTTTAAGAAACTTAAAATCATCATAGGAAATCATACTCATACTTATACTTTCACATTGTCATCCACCATTCGTACTTTCATAACATTACTGATTCGTAAATGTCAGTTCAATCGAAGTGCTACATAGAAAACACTTTAAATCCCCTAATCCATGTAAGAATGACATTAACGCTACTCGTAATTCATAGGGTTATCAAAAGGTATCGCACAATCACAAATTCATGGACCTATTGTTATAATGTTAATCAATTGTTTTTTGCTAAGTAAGTAGTATTATATAACACCAAAATAACCATTTACTACGTAGACTTACTTCTAGGTCAGGACAGCCCAACTAGGCTGCTCCCCCCCCCCAACTAAGAAGAGAAAAAAGACTATGTTAGATGATAACCTTTGGAGTAAGACAAAAGAAAAATCTAGAAGTTTGGAGAAAAGAATTCAATTGGACATGAAGCCATTTGGAGTACTACAAATAGAAGACATTTGTTGTAAGTGGTGAAATCCAAAGTAATAGAGAGACATGAGCTCTCATCAAACATACACCCACAAAAATTAGTAAGGGTGAGACATGAACTCACCATAAGAGATATAATGAGAGAGTTGTGAGATATTAACTCGCAAAATATTGAGTGTCAATTGTAAAGGTGAGGAACAAGTGTCCCACCAAAATATTGTTGTATACTTGAGATGTAATCAATTTTTTGTAATCAAAAAAATTATAATGTTATAGTTTTGGGTCTGTTACAATTCCGCGTGCGCCCCAAAATTCTATCAGTAATTAAATAAAAACATAGATCATTGTAATAATAGTTGTATATAACATTTCAAAAAGACTTTAATAAATATCAATAGGACAATTCAACTTTAAGTTAATATTAATTTCATATTCTTATAAGAGCATTTATGAAATAATATCAAAGTTACTTCGGTACTTATATATTCATTTAATAGCATAATCACATCGAACATGTAAACATGAACCTATACACATACAAAATAACATTAATTATACATCTCCTTAAAATCTTGTAAACATGAAATCATGGTACAAATTACCATACTTCAGCTAAATATGAATTATTCAAGAGATCTTATTTAATTCGTGTAATTCACATTAACATATAATAATCAATTATTCATAAATATCAAATGTAATTAGCAAAACATCAAACTTTACTTAAAACATTAATTAAACGCGAAGCAACATTTAAATAAGTGAATAATCATCGCTTATATTATAAAATAATTTAATAAAATTAGACAATATCATGCCATAAACATAATAAAGCACAAATTAATAACAATTTCATAATTCATATAAGAGCATTCATATAATTACATTTCATATCATAAAATCGTATTGTACCATATGAGCATGCACATGACGTTGGACATAGTCGTTACTTCAATACTTATAAATTTAACAATATCATATAATGTCATAGAACATAATCATGAAAATATGTAGAAATCACATCATTTAACGACCATACACACAATGCTGGAAATAATGGTTATCTCAACTGCATAATATCGCCATTACTCCAAAAAGTCATCCTAAGACTTTTCGCCTTTCCACCTTATCGCATATCGCTCCATATACACCAATAACATACGTAATTAGAATCTACTCAATCATAACTAGTTATAATACATTTCTTACTAATCCCTTTTTCAGAAACCTTAAACTAAAATATTATTACTAAAATTAATTTAACTTTCAATTCATTCTCAAAATTCCATCCTCATAAATTAACAAAAATATTTTAGAACATTCCACAAATAACGATAATAACAATTAAATGATTTTGTAAATATTATTTTATAAAACTCATGTAACTTATTCATAAATCTTAAAATACCATTTCTATGAATTAGCTCAATATTTAAATATTCCAAAATAAATAATAATAATTTCATAAAAAGATTTTCTAAAAATAATTTTTTACTTTAATTGGACTTTGAATAAACAAATGGGTAAAATGGGCAATGAGTTTTATACCCGTGCAGTCAACATTGACTTTGGCCCCTTTTTACAAGGAACTTAGAAACTGATCTGAACCAGAAAGAAGAGTAGGGAGAGAAGAGGAGGAGTGAGGCAGAGCCGCGTGGTTTTCTTAGTGGCTACAGTGCCGTTGAAGGGGAAAAGGTGGTCTAAGCATGGATTTGGTGGCGGTGTCTTATGAGAGCCAATGAAGGGAAGGATTGAGGGAGTGGGTGCACCAAGAGTAGGGGGAACTGGAGAGGTAGGGTTGTGGTTCTTGGGGGCTGGTGATGGTGGTGGTTTGCGGTGGTCGAGGGTCTGTGTGGCAGCCATGCTAGAGGTAGTGAGCAAGTGAAGGGGATGAGGGAGTGCAACGAGGGAAATAGAGGTTAAACAAGGGAAAGGGATGAGGGATTGCATCGAGAGAAATGGAGGGAAAACAGGGGAGTAATGCGTGGTTTTTTCAGGCGAAGCGAGGTCGTTTTTTTGGCAAAGAACAACGATGGAGAAATAAAGGGAAAGGGGGGAGAAAGCAAGAGGAAGATGGCGCAGCGGATTTGGCTCTAGCTATGGCTTTTTATAGCCATGGAACTCAAAGGAGGTTGGGTGGAAGTTATAGATGTTCTGAAGATTCAATCAAAGGTGTAATGGAGAAGGAGGAAAGAAGATGGTGGTTTTCGGAGGAAATCAAAACCGGATCATAAAGTGGTTTTGGAAGTGGAGTTGAAGATGGAATGATAAAGAGGATGATGGATGTTGGGAGGATGATGATGGTGAGTGAGCGATGATGATAATCCGATGATGGAATGGTGAAGAGGATGATGATGGTTCTTTTTTGGCTAAATTGCTTTTGGGCAAGTTTTGTTTGTATTATGGACTTGGTATTAAATTGCTTGGGCTCAATGTGGGTTAGCTAGTATAAATGAACATGTGGATAAGAATGCACAAAAAAACCTAAATTAAGATTTCAATAGCAATAAGTAATATTACTATATTTAGATATAATGAAAATTAATAATTAAATTAATAAAATAGAATATATCTCAATTAACTTGTTTAAATAAAATCATTTATATAATAACTTGAAACTAAATGAAATAATTTTTTATAATAATAATTATCAAATAAAATTGAATTAGAGTTAAATAATTTTAATTGGAAATAATCTTATACATTAATAAATGATAAAATATGTTCTAAAAATTCGGAGTATTCATCCTTACCCCCTTAGAAAAAGTTTTGTCCTCAAAACTTGATGTCGTGGATCTAATCGTTCCATTGAACAAAAAGAAAACCACGATCTCTCAATTTCATGATTTTTCATTAACTATCCATATAACACCTCGTAATTTCACTAGAAAGTTCGCGAGTTAATTTAATTAATTATTACGTTATATATATATATATATATATTTAATATTTGATATATATATTTAAATGTTAGAAATTTAAATTTATATAGTTTAGTTTTATTTTGAAAAGTTTTGTAAGTATTGAGTTGTTGTGCAAACATGTTTATTTGAGAAATAAGTATATTAGTTGCTCGTGTATTTATTTTTGAGTTCGTAAATATAAATATATTTAGTATTCTTATTTATTTTATTTTTATTAAACTATGTAACTTATAATAATTTTTATTGTAAGGGTAATTATAGTTTGGGCCGACTTTGTAAGAAAACCGCTTGTTACCAGTCGTGGCTATTTGAACCCTTGGCGTTTTGGACAAGGAGGTCCGAAAATTAGGAGGAGTAAAGGACGGGAGTTTATTTGAATTTTAAACTAAGATTTTATTATTTTTGGTAGCCTAATCACCTC
This sequence comes from Patellifolia procumbens, assembly GCA_947645195.1. Lineage (NCBI taxonomy): Eukaryota > Viridiplantae > Streptophyta > Magnoliopsida > Caryophyllales > Amaranthaceae > Patellifolia > Patellifolia procumbens. The sequence continues at coordinate 1,292,423 of CANSGD010000290.1, forward strand.
TCAAATCCTTGCCTTAATTAATCATATGAGAATCCTTTCTTTTGTTCATATTTTGATACCCAAATCCCACCCAAAAATAATTTATATTGCTGCCAAAGGAAGGAAATATGGCCATCATTCTCTCTTGCTTACCTCTCACACGCCTAACCTCAAAAATAATAGAGAAAGAGTTCTCTAGTTTGTTCTGCCCGAATTCAATATTTTGGGTATTGTTCCAAGCTAGTTTTCAAGGGTTTTTCAAGGCTCATTCCAAACTTTTGATTTTCTTATTCGTAGACTTCGAGGAGGAGGACATTCTATCCACATCCTAGTTTTTTTCTATAGATTTCACGAACTCCATGAGAAGGTTGAGGTAACTAACGCCTCTACTAGTACGTTAGAATTTAATTAGTTGTTTAGATGCGTTAGAATCATGTTAATAAGGTTGTAGTTTTTGCTAGGATTTATTTTTAAGAATGGTTATCTACATGTTTTAACTATCATAGTACTTCGAATTGTCCTATCTATCATGTTACATGTTAAGTACGGTATAAATCATATTAAGATTATTTGTAAATTTTAATGTGTTACCATGTTAAATGTTAGTTTTATTATGAATTAAAAATGTTGTCTTTGTTATTTAAATATTAGATCTATTATGTTTTAATGTTTATTTACGTCGTTATTCCTGTTTTAATCTTTTTGGAGTTATGAATATGTTGTTGGTTGAGTTTGAATAAGTCTAGGGTTGATTCTATTAATTTCCTAAATGCTGAAATTTATTAGTTATTTTTATTAAATTGCTTAGAATTTTGGTTGAATTTGTATTTGTGAAAATTTTTGTAGGCAAAGAGAGCCAATAAGCTGCTTGCGACATGAGCCCACAACCCAGTCTGCCCCCTTTTCCTTTTTATTTCGCTTGTCGTGTTGTCTTGTTATCTGCGTAGCAACACTGTCTAATTTTATTTTCGAATATATGCAGTAATATTTATGTTTTGTTCATTAAAGCATGTTATTGAAATTTTTGTATGAATTGTTGGGTGATTATTACTCATGTATGAACATGTATTTGATTATTGTAAAATGACAATGATGTGATATATCGTGGTTTAAGTTATCGAAGTCGTAATGCTCGGGGGAGAATAATATTGCCCTTAGCATGCATCACTTCGCCAAGAATTATGTATGGGGAAGATTATAACTTGATTATAATTAACTTCTGACTAAAACTCAGATAACAAACTTGTGTCATTGATTATTTCTTTGTTAAAGAGTTTTTAAGGTAATTTATTATTTTTCGAAGTTGTTGTTTGAAGGGTATTTAATTTAGGAAAAATTGTCAAGAATAAGTTAACCTTTGCGTTGACCGCTTTTAACAAGTCAACCTTCGTTTATTCCACGACAAGTCAACCTTGTATGCCCCTCCGCTTTTAACAAGTTAAAACCGGCTTTTACCTTTTAGTAACCTATTTAACAGGTTAAAGTGACACATGTCACTCTTACATTTGTCATTTTAAATTTTTAAATTTATTTTTATAAAAATTCCCACCTTTTATTTCTCCCTTTCGTTTTGACATCCATAGCCACCAACTGCGCCACCTTTTTCCTTCTGATACGCGTCTATTCACAGCACACTCCTCAAGGCCTCAACTGTGCCACCTTCTTCCTCCCTTCATTTTATTTCTCTCTTTAAAAAACCCCTCTTTCCTGAACAATCCTCTGTTTCAAGATTCACCATAGTTGAATTTCCATTCAAACTCATATAACTTATAATTTTCAACCATAAAGCTTTAAACTTTTCTTCTCCCATTTCATACTCTTATCTTATTTCAAGAACTTATCGGAGGTGGGATTTCGACCCATAAGTTGAATTTTAAACAAGATCCAATATCAACTACAACCCAGAAGCTAATTCAAGGGAATAAATTGGACCCAGAAAGCGATTTAATCGGATGGGTTTGGCTTTTGCGAAGGAATCTACAAATGGGTCAGCCCCACAACTGAAGAAAATGAGTTTAGGTTATTTACCTATGAGTTGTGTGGCTACAATATTGATGAATTTGGAACCTAAAGATATATATAACTTGGCGAATTCAGCAATGCTTTTCATGGGTAGGCTGGTGTTGTTGGGAAAGGAGGAGGAAAAAGAGAGGGAAGCATGTGTTTGGGGTGAATTAGGTGGCAGAAAAATTGAGATCAGGAAAGAAGGCATTTTAGTGTTTGGGGTTGGGTGGTGAACATTGTATAGTGGTGGTTGTGGCAAGGAGGTGTTGGTGGTCATGGTTGAGGAGGGGAACGAAGAGGAGAGAGAAAGAAAACAAGAGGAGAGCAAGGAGATATAGAAAATTAAATTTAATTTTAAACTAATTGGAACAAGACACGTGGACAAGTCACTTAATTTAATAATTTAGTAACAGGTAACTGGTAAAGAGACTTGTTAAAAGCAGAGGGGCATACAAGGTTTACTAGTAACTGGTAAAAAGACTTGTTAAAAGCAGAGGGGCATACAAGGTTTACTTGTTACTCGAATAAACGAAGGCTGGCTTGTTAAAAGCGGTCAACGCAAATGTTAACTTATTCTTGATAATTTTTCCTTTAATTTAAATATTTTTATAATTTTGAAGAATTGTTTTGAAGTACTTTTTTAAATTTTGATGTTTGAAGTTTACCTTTTTGATTTATTTTACTTTGTTTTTCATGTTTTCACTTGAGTTAGGTAGTCTTAGGGATTCTATCCCGAAGGTGTTGAACATGCACTCCGAGAGGACAGGGGTACTGAGCAGGGTGCTACCCTGCATTGGAGAAACTTGGATGTGTTATCGGTTGAGAGGTCGAGAAATTCCAAGCAGGGAATTATCCCGCATCGACAGTTTGGCCATTCTTAGACATATTCGATAGGGATTGTAACCCATGGCCAGTCTGTAAGTTGCGACCTGACATTATGTTAGGAAGTGGTTGCGGGTCGCTAGCGTTCAACTCACTCGTTATTATTTCATATATTTTAATTTTGAAGTCTTGTCCTATATTTATTCGTATATTTATGGAATCTATTCTTTCTTACTAGTTTAACTTCTTAAAGTATTCATCATGAATTGTTACTTTCTTATTTGTATATTACATTATTCTTCGTGCTTAAATGGCTATTTGAATCCTAATCGGACTGGGAGAGCTGTTTGTTACTCCCCACTGATTGTGGATTATTGTTGTTATATCTTTTGCAGATGTGGCAGTTTACCGTCGTTACTGTTTGGACAGGGGTTGTGCGACATGGCCTTGTGACAATGATATGGTCTTAGTGATTGTCGATGAGTACTTTTGATTGATAAATTAAGACCTTTTTCTTACTGGATTATAAGTAGTTTATTATGAATTTTTCCCTATGGATTTTAGTTTAATTCAAAATAATGGTTTGAATATTTTGAGATGTAATACGGTTTAAGGTATGATGAGGGCATGGGACCTCATCACCTTATTTATTTTAAGGATGTTTAACATTTGGGACTGTTCCTTTATGATATTGTTTGTTTATCCTTAGTGTAGCATTACAGTCTCAATGATATTTCCGCTGCCAATTGTACCATTAATTAATAGTTGTCTTTATTTTATTTTATTTTAGCTTTATTTTATTGATGTTAAAAGACGGGATGTTACAATCCAGCCTCCATTCCGCCTTAACTTTTGTAACTACGCTTCGACTCATCATTCAAGATCAAGGAGCAAAGAAAACACATAGGGGAAATTGAGTCATTATTCTAACATAATCTATTGCTTCTACGCTTCAACCCGTCGTTTAGGATTGAGGAACAAAGAAAACAATAGGGGCAAAATTACCCCTATCTTTTATGTAACTCCGCTTCAACTTGAGACTCGGGATAAAGGAGCAACAAAATCAAAAGGGGCAACTTGTTGGCAATGACCCTTAAATTGATCATTAAAGTCAGCAACCCCGTTTGAAAATCGTTTTAAATTGTTGTGAGACACAATTTATCACAACCTTATTATTAGAAGAAATCCAGAGGTCGGTCAATAAAGCTTAAAACTTAGGTCATAATAAGGTCAGAATTAAGCTCTCATAAACAATATCATAAAACTTAGTTCATCATCTCATTCTCCTTTCTCATGTTCTATCACCCAAATAGTCGATCTATATAACTCCTCAAATTACTTGCACGTTCCCAAAGTGATCAATGTGATCTCCTTCAGGTACTCAATCTTCTAATTCCCAAACTAATGCTTAGGCGGTGCATGGTCTAAGACGCACACTTCCTGCTCTATTTTGGCTCGAATACCACTTTGTCATGCCCCGAACTTGGGGGTTCTTAATCAAACATGATTAGCCTTAAAGAACTATAATTGAATAGTAATCAACAGAACTGTTTTCGTAAGCCTTTTGGTATGGCCTACTAATAATACAATATTCTAATAGCTCACCTTCTCATTGCTATGACAATGACTTTATATAAATGCTCCTATATATATATATATATATATACACTAATCTCACTTCATGAATTATCCCAAGAACTTGCTTATTTCGAATCGATCCTAATTCTTCTTTCGTAACCCGAGCTTTGTTCAGAAGAAAAATAGAGAAACAAGAAAAGGCTAGAAAATGTTCCAAAATGAGTGGAAAATATGACACGGTCGTTGCACGTGTCAAATTACTAACCTAAATTAACGTGATATAGGGTAAGTTAGGGTTGAATCCACGAGGAAGTAAGGATTAATCAGGGTTTGAATGCGATTAAGCGAGCTAAGTCTATTTTTGGTGTGTTTTGGATATTAATGATTAACTAAGAAATTATGAGAAAATTAACTAGCAATTAAACTAAATGATTGGATTTAGACTATATAAAAGAGGCACTAGGGATAGGGGATTCACAAGCTAATCATATATTAATCAATTTTTCAAGCCAAGGGGATTCAAAATGGTCGATTAGGGGACTAAGTCAATCAAATAATTCCTAATTACTTTCTCAAGCTAATTAGAAGGACCTAATCAACGAATTTCATCTATTCTCATGGTAAAACAAATCAACTAAGTATTTTCACAAATCATAGTGATTTAATAAAAGTCCTAGGAAGTCAAACACCTACTCTCATGGTAAAGTCAACCTAATGTCTAGCCACAGGTCAATCCAAGGCTTCATTTCTTAATCATTCGCCCTGGATTCCCATAACAAGTTTAAATGGTGATCAATCAAACAATCATGGCAATGAAATAAGCTAGGGAACACAATCTTACCTAAATCTAACCCCCAAGCTTGACTTTTATGGTCAACTCATGATCAACTAAGTCATCCCCTTCCCCTAGCTAATTATCCAAAGATGGTCGGAGCATGGTGTTGAATTATGTTTTGCTACCATGATATTTTTTAGAGTAGAGAGAAGAGCAAATTAAATATGGACAAGTTTCACGTTAAACTTGCTCAATTAATCTCAATACAATAAGCACCTTTAAACCAACCTAAAAGTTAGGCACATAACTATGTAGTGGAGAACATGACCCACACCACCTCCATAAATACAAACTATTGAAACATCTCCGTCAAGCTCTAACCAAGAAAAGATAAATATGGTACTCTCTCCTTCCCACTTAATTTTAGATTAGTATTTGTTGTGTGGTTATCATTTATAATTTTACTATAGAGGCTCATGTTACATGTCAAAATGAGTAGAGAGTGTTATCCTTAAAACCTAATAGACCCTAACTTCGACGTCAAGATTAATAGTTGTTGTTTGGTCAAGATTCAAATTGTTGATATGTGAGCTCTAGACTCACTATTAAGAGTAGATTTAGGTCATATAGATGCATAATAGGTCTTTTATCATCCTTCCTTTTCCTTTTGCATCTTTTTTCATGATTGCATGTCTTGTATTAGTTGTAGTGCATTTGCATCTAAGTAGGTTGCATTTAATTCATTGCATATGCATTTGCATTCCCCCTCCCCTTATTTAACCTTATATTGATTGTTACATGCTTAGGCGTGATGAAAAGTGGCAAGAACATGGGAGTGGTCGCTCCATTTACTGAGGAACGATCGCTCCATAACCTAACTTTTGAAGTAGGGGAGATGTTTCATTGAGCGAGCATGGAGCGCCCGCTCTATTGCACCTATGCACGAGCTTTGGTTTATCTTTTACGGCCTTATCCCTATTACTTTGGGGGTATTTAACCGCTTTTGTAATACCTAAACCAAATTTTATATTCAGAATTTTTTAGCTTTAATTAGAGAAAAATTCTAGAGAGTTTGAATTATAGAGAGAGAAAGTAGATTTTGAAATTGATATTGATGATTTGACGCTTTATTAATGGAGATTTTGGTGGATCATACTCTACACTTGAGTATTGATTCTTACCTTTCTCTTTATTACCTTTATACTTAGTTTTATTTTGATTAAAGCTTGATTAGTTGGTGATTAATTATTGATTAATATTATTAGTATAATTTCTACCATTGTTGAACTTCCATTGTTAATTCAAGTTTTTTCTTTCATCTTCACCATGGTCAGTGAGTAGTTTACTAGCTATGCGAAGGGGATGACCTTATTGATCATGTGTTGACCATAAAGTCAAGCGTGAGGTTTAGATTTAGGTGAGACTGCGTTGCCTAGCTTAATTGATTGCCTTGTTTAATTGTTTGATCACCATTTGAACATATTTGGGAACTCAAGGTGAAGGATTGAAAGATGAATCCTTGAGTTGACCTGAGGTAGTCAATAGGTTAACTTTACCATGAGGATAGGTAATTGACTACCTAGGAATCTATTTGTTTCACTAAGAGTTGTGAAAATACTTGATTAGTTGATTTTACCATGAGAATAGGTAAAATTGGTTGATTAGATCTTCTTAATTAGATTGAGAAAGTCATACGGAAACATTTGAGTGAAATTGTCCCCTTAGCTTGACAATTGGTGAACTTGTGATTCCCCTATCCCTAGTGTCCCTTTTTTTATATTTCGAAACCAATCATTTAGTTCATTAGCTTGTTAGTTGGTTCTTAGATTCTTAGTTGATTATTAATCTCAAAAACTACCAAAATTAGATTTAGCTTGCTTAATCGATATTCAATCATTGCTTAACCTTACTTCCTCGTGGATTCGATCTTGCTTACCTTATATTACGCTAAGTTAGGTTATTATTTTGGCACATACAACGATCGTGTCAAATTTTAGCGTCGTTGCCGGGGAAGCAACGTCTAATAATGAATTAAATTTTGATTTTGAGATTAAGTCACTCTCTATCCCTTCCCACCCCCCCCTCCTCTATTGATGAATTTCTTGTCATTTCTAAATCCACGCATAACTATAGTTTTGTAAGCAAGTACATCTTGAGACACATTTAATTTCAAGAATGACTAGTTTCTCGGTTCCCCAATTTGAGAACAAGTCATTTTGGAGGTATTTCTCTAGCATGCAAGATTTATTTCCAATCAACTATAGGTTTGAGCTATGGGAGATATGTGAAATAATCTATGCCGGGTTGAATGACTTTTACTCAATGAGTGACTGAAGATATGCATCATGGAGAATTCCAGGCTCTTTCTTTGAATGATGCTTGGGATTACTACATTTAGCTAGCTTAAGACACATATGAGTGGGACATGGGCACAAATCGTAGGCAAATTCAACTAACCCAAGGTATACCTCATCCCTCTTCTCCTAGGTGCGATGAAATTCATTCAAAGCATTATGATTCTTATGTATCTAATGATTACATGAATCACAACAATGTCACTCTTGCTTGCAATTTTAATTCTCACATGCCATATCATGATGCTCCTGAAATCAATTCTAGTTGTGATGATACGCATTCTAATATGCTTAAAGTGAATCCTTTGCTTGATTGCATAGATTACAACAATGATTTGCATTCTCCTAATGTTGGGGCCCAACAATGATTCTTCCTCCTTTGTCGATAATCAATGCTCTTCTCTATTCGATTGCAAACTAAAATCGAATGATTTTATTCCTTAAATGCTTGATGAATATGTCAATCTTATTGAATCTAATTTGAGGAGCTCAAGTACTTTGAGAAGGGAGGAGAGCAATATTGTGAGCTATTTGATCAAATCAAGAAATTGGTGAGTGATATCACGTTTTTATATAGAGTTTTCCCCTTGTTTACAAGCTAATTTGTGCGTCATTGGAGCTCTTCGGAGCTATTTTGTGCTAACTATCGTATATAGTTAAGATTTTTGTTGTTTTAGTGTTGAATTGCAGGTTTTAGGGAGTTTTCTCCTTATTCCCGAGCCATTTGGAAGCAACCACGGCTTTACGATATGTTACAAGGCATGTAGGATGGCTCACGAGCTTTATGGGTAGTTTAGGAGGTCCCAAAACCTCTAAACGTGAAGAATTGAGAGCCAAAGAGTCAAAAAAGGATTTTTCCGTACTCTGATCGGGCAAAAATGGCCCGATCGGGCGAAGATATTGTGTTCGGGTAGAGAAGTTGCGGACCCGATCGGGCAAGGCTTGCCCGATCCGATCGGGCGAGAGAACATGTGCCCAAACCCAATCGGGCGCACGCTGGCCGACCCGATCGGGTGGAGCTCCATCTTAAGTAGCTGCTGCTGCTACGCCACAAGACGCAAGGGCATCACCATAGAGTTGGCGCTGAGGACCCGATCCACTGCCCGATCGGGTCAGCGATTGGGTGGGTCCAAAAACGCACCTCTTGCGTTGTTGCTGCTGGGCTGCCAAAAGGAGAGTTGAGAAATTCTTACTATAGGCCCGATCGGGTGGCCCTGTACCCGATCGGGTCTTGTGCATATTTACGCGATTTCTATCTTTTTTTATTCCGTTTTTAATTAGACTTGGGGGTATTATAAATACCTTTTCCTCATTATTTTAGAGACATCTTTTTTACATCTTTCTCTAGTTTTATTTCTCTTAGTTCTTAGCTTAGTTTTATTTGGTTTAAACACTTTAGATTAGATTAAAGGTGATTGAACCTCAGATTCGATTTTCAATAAAAGCTCTTGCTTTCTGTCAATTGGTATTCTTCTCTACTTTAATCTCTTTTATTATTCTTAATTGCTTAGCTTAATTATTTATTCATTCATGATGCAATTATTAGGGTTTCATATTAGTTTTGTTATTGTCAATTCAATTATGAGTGAGTAGTTCTCTTTCTAGGGTGTTAGATAGGGAAGCCATGTTTATACCATGATTGTTATTTAGATTCCTATCGATTTCTAAGGCTTAATTAGAGTGATTGTGGTGTGGTTTGTTCTTAATTAGTGATTAATGTTAGTGGCCAATTTCATTGATTGCTTGTGGTTAATAGTTGTTTGCACAGATCCGTCTTACGATTAGAGGCCTAGGACACATCATTAGTTCTGATTACGTTAGTGAACATGCGGCGTATGTTGAACTATGAGCGTTGAGTCTTAACCATAGCTCAACACATGCTCTAATCACTTGACTCATGACTTAGGTTTTGATAGTAGTTGACCTTATTTGATTGGTATAAGCATGGTGGACCGACCTAATACCCTAGGTTTTTAGGCCATAGTTAAATCCTCGGTTTAATTCGTTGTCCTTAGCTTAATTATTAGTTCAGTTAATCTTCCCTGATTTCATCTGAAGTAGCTAGTTGATTGAATATTAATTTAGAAACTTTGTCTCCCTGTGGATTCGACCTTGCTTCCATTGACTACCATAGTTAGAGGACTGTAGGTTTATCTTTGATTAGGTAATACGACTTTAGCCTATCAAATTCTGGGGTAGGCCATTTTTGTGTACTGCTGGTGCTGTCATTGATGTCAAGTCTGGGTCTTTAACTCTGAGTGTTGGTGATGATAAAGTGATTTTTAAACTAACCAACGCTGCTAAGGCACCTATGCTTGAACAATCTTGTTGCAGGGATGAGGTTTTGGATGAAATAGGTGTGGAGAAGGTTCCAACTACACCTAAGGTTGCCTCACCGTCTGGAGGTATTATCAAAAACATTTGGAGGCGAAAGATGTTTGATGAGGGTGGCACTCATTGCCAAGCCCCTCCTATTTGAGAGATGGAGGATTATGGTCGTGCGGGACCTTTATAAACCAGCGTTGTGCGAGAGGCAACTCGTATTTTTCTTTCCCTTTTTCCTTTTCCTTTTCTTTTTATTTTTCTTTTTTTTTGTGAGCGAGAGTGAGGGTACTAAAATTGTTTTTCCTCTTAGCATCGTCCTTGTCACCTTTTGGCATTGAGGACACTGCCAAGTTCAGCTTGGGGGAGGAGTTCTGTTTGTATTCTCTATCTCTTTTACTGCTTTCTAGGATAGATTTACTGCTTTCGAAAAATTCTGAAAATGTCAAAAAAATATGGTTCCCATGACTGGTTTAGTTGCCTCCCTGTGCCCCTTTTTGTGCTCTATTTGAAAATGATTTGACTTTGTTTTCTGGATAGCTGCGCATTTGTGATCTTGAGGCTATGATTTGATGTTTGATTGCTATGATTTCGAGCAAAATTTGATTATATTACACCACTTTGTGTTGCATACCTGAATTGGTTAGACTGTGAGGCCTCTTTGTAACCTATTGGATTCATATTATTATCCAGTCTAATTTTGTGTGTTTGTTCCTCTTTAGTGGATTGGTCTTGACTTTGACTTCGTACTTGTCTTATTTTCGATGACTTGTAGCATTTGCTGTGATAGAGGCGTTCTTTTGTCTTATTCTTGAGCTTCAGAGTGAATTTTTAATTTACTTTTATCTTCCTTAGCCCCGCTGAGCCTAATGACTTGTTTCGTGTTACTTAAACCATTATTATGAGCCCATGACCTTCATTTCATATTATTTCCAAGCCTAGCTTAGGGGAGCTTTTGTATGGGTTGAGTTTGAGATTAGTTTCTTGGTTTGGTTTGGTTGTTGAGGAATTAAAAGTGTATTTGTTGTGGTTTGAGGGTGAGAAAAAGAAAAAGAAAAAGCAAAATTAGTGTTGCGTGAATGAAGTTCAGAAAAATGAAAGAAAACTAAAATATAAAGTTCAAATGAATTCGAAGTTCTTTCATTCACGTACGTTCTTAAAGAAATATTCGCTTCATTGCTTGAAAATTGGGTTTGTTATGAGTTTTTCATTGATTTATGAGAGTTGGGTTACTTTACGTGGTTTTATGGTGTTGTTGGGAGTTGTGTAGGTCATCTTAGGCCTTGTTTGAATGATTCGTGCTCCCCCTTTCTTGGTTTTTCCACCGCATTACCCAAAAGTATTCCCTACCTCTCACCTAAGCCACATTCCAACCCTATAAAGTCCTCTTGAGCTCGTGTCAGCATTGTTCATTTGATTGATTTCGAGTCAGTTTGTCAAAGTTAAAGAGTATGTCTGCTAATTGAGTCGACTTGACTAGGATGAGCGTCATTGAACCTTCTTAAACACATGAGAGTGTGAGTGGGAAGGGTATTTATGGTCGGGTTGGTGAGTGTTCGGGCGTATTCTCTGCCTGCCACAAAATTGAGGGAGTGACACCCTTGTGAGACCCCTTTCAGGACTTGTATGCCTTGTGGATGCTTGAATTTGATAAATTGCTTGGATGATTGGTGGTTGGATGGATTTGATTAGCCAAACTTGAATTATGCCTGCTTGTACGATTCTTAGTCTTGAAAATGTTTTGAGCTTTGATTTGTTTTTATTTATGGGGTGAGGCAATCTATTCCATGTTCATGTTCTGTTTGCTTGAGGACAAGCAAATGTTTAGCTTGGGGGAGTTTGATATCACGTTTTTATATAGAGTTTCCCCCTTGTTTACAAGCTAATTTGTGCGTCATTGGAGCTCTTTGGAGCTATTTTGTGCTAACTATCGTATATAGTTGTGGTTTTGTTGTTTTAGTGTTGAATTGCAGGTTTTAGGGAGTTTTCTCCTTATTCCCGAGCCATTTGGAAGCAACCACGGCTTTATGAGATGTTACGAGGCATGTAGGATGGCTCACGAGCTTTATGGGTAGTTTAGGAGGTCCCAAAACCTCTAAACGTGAAGAATTGAGAGCCAAAGAGTCAAAAAAGGAGTTTTTCGTACTCTGATCGGGAAAAAATGGCCCGATCGGGCGAAGATATTGTGTTCGGGTAGAGAAGTTGCGGACCCGATCAGGCAAGGCTTGCCCGATCCGATCGGGCGAGAGAACATTTGCCCAGACGCCCGCTGGCCGACCCGATCGGGTGGAGCTCCATCTTAAGTAGCTGTTGCTGCTACGCCACAAGACGTAAGGGCATCACCATAGAGTTGGCGCTGAGGACCCGATCCACTGCCCGATCGGGTCAGCAATCGAGTGGGTCCAAAAACGCACTTCTTGCGTTGTTGCTGTTGGGATGCCAAAAGGAGAGTTGAGAAACTCTTACTATAGGCCCGATCGGGTGGCCCTGTACCCGATCGGGTCTTGTGCATATTTACGCGATTTCTATCTTTTTTTATTCCGTTTTTAATTAGACTTGGGGGTATTATAAATACCTTTTCCTCATTATTTTAGAGACATCTTTTTTACATCTTTCTCTAGTTTTATTTCTCTTAGTTCTTAGCTTAGTTTTATTTGGTTTAAACACTTTAGATTAGATTAAAGGTGATTGAACCTCAGATTCGATTTTCAATAAAAGCTCTTGCTTTCTGTCAATTGGTATTCTTCTCTACTTTAATCTCTTTTATTATTCTTAATTGCTTAGCTTAATTATTTATTCATTCATGATGCAATTATTAGGGTTTCATATTAGTTTTGTTATTGTCAATTCAATTATGAGTGAGTAGTTCTCTTTCTAGGGTGTTAGATAGGGAAGCCATGTTTATACCATGATTGTTATTTAGATTCCTATCGATTTCTAAGGCTTAATTAGAGTGATTGTGGTGTGGTTTGTTCTTAATTAGTGATTAATGTTAGTGGCCAATTTCATTGATTGCTTGTGGTTAATAGTTGTTTGCACAGATCCGTCTTACGATTAGAGGCCTAGGACACATCAGTAGTTCTGATTACGTTAGTGAACATGCGGCGTATGTTGAACTATGAACGTTGAGTCTTAACCATAGCTCAACACATGCTCTAATCACTTGACTCATGACTGAGGTTTTGATAGTAGTTGACCTTATTTGATTGGTATAAGCATGGTAGACCGACCTAATACCCTAGGTTTTTAGGCCATAGTTAAATCCTCGGTTTAATTCATTGTCCTTAGCTTAATTATTAGTTCAGTTAATCTTCCCTGATTTCATCTGAAGTAGCTAGTTGATTGAATATTAATTTAGAAACTCTGTCTCCCTGTGGATTCGACCCTGCTTCCATTGACTACCATAGTTAGAGGACTGTAGGTTTATCTTTGATTAGGTGATACGACTTTAGCCTATCAGTGAGGAGACACGACTCTCTTAAATCTAGGTGGAAGTAAAATGCTCTAAAGTCGTCGCGAGGATGTGACAATGAGATTGAAGAGCCCAAGAGAGATGAAAAAGAAAAGGAGGGTGAAAATGATCTTGATGAATCTAGGTCTTTGGTTGAGATTGATGATGATTCTTCCTATCAAGAGAACGAGAATGCATCTAGGAAGAATTATGTGCCCTATGTTGATGGAATTTGGAGTAGTGATGAAGAAGATGAGTCAAACCTAGGTTGGATGAATCCGATTCATGAGGGGGAAGATGAGGATTTCGAAGAAATTTTTGAATCCCTAAATTCCCTTTTTGCCTCTCCCTCCCCGATTGACTCCAATGTTTACTCTTCTCCTATCCCACCTTAATCATTAAATTCCAAGATTTGTGAGAGAAGAGTCTTTGCTTGTGGTTGAAGATGTTAATGTTGAACAAAAAGATAGAAACATTTGGTTAAAGGGATATTTGAAAAAGCTAATTTGGAGAAATTAAGAGATGGTAGTAAGGTTTCAAGTGCTGAAATAGGTTTTATTTCACCCTCTCACATCCCTTTTCTTGGAGGCTTGATTTGATTCCTTCCTTTATTATTTATTTTCCTTCCTCTCCCAAACCACCACCACTTGAGGAGCCCTTTACCTCTCTTGACCCCTAAGATGCTCATTTTGACTCATAGGAGTAAAGAAGTATAGTGATAATAGTTTTTCTTCATTTTCTTTTCTTTTTTTTATTTTTATTTTTATTATAATTTTGATTCTTCTACTTATCTTTATGATTGTTCTTTTGATTTTCCTCTTTTTTGCCCATTTAGGCATAGAGTTATGTATCACTGATGCTTTACCTCTAACTTTTGCCTATTTGGTATTCTCGGAATTGTGTGCGGTTGCATATGACAAACCATTGCGATCGTTGTGGTGTTATTTACTAGAAAACTTAATTCCTCCTTGTAAATAGTTTTCTTCTACCCCCTCTTTTTTTTATTTTTCTTTTCAGTTTCGTTTCCCATCCCCCTTCCCCTTTGCCCTTTTATTTGTTTGAAGCATTGAGGACAACACCTCGTTTAAGCTTTGGGGAGAGGATATTTTAGTTTGTTTATTTCCTTTCCAGGTTTCATTTAGGGTAAAAGGAAAAAAAGTAAAAAATAACAAAAAGATTTTACATCACTTAGTCAAGAAATAACTATATATGATGACTTTAGAGGTTAGAGGTTGGGACTTGGGTTTTGAGTAGGGATAAAGTAGCTTGAGTGTCTTATGTTCTCCCTAGGAGTACTAGGGATGCTTTAAACTTGGATGCCTAGGTCTTGTTACAAATAGACCCCTCAATTATCAAGACTTGCCTTTCGCGTGAAAATAAAAGTGTCTCAATTTCCTAATAAAACGTCCTTACTCTCTTCTTTGACCATGGATAGATCTTTTAGCGATCGTGAGAACACTTCTAGCACAATAAAATGCATTGCTAGTAGCCTTTAAAAATATATTGGAACAATTTAAAGAAAAAGAGCCCTTTGGTCAATTATTTGATCAAATAAGTGGTGCCTTAGATCCCACAATGCTAGTAGCCTATTGTTATATAAAAAATTCATGCTTTTGGCCTCTAGACATGCTCCAATGCCTTTGGTATGAGCTACCTTACCTTCTTATCGCGTCTTACATCCAGTGCTCGGTACCAGAAACATGATTGTCGAGTGAGTGGTGGACCATATGAGGTTGTAGTCTAGGGCCTTTGCAACAAAAAAAAATTAGTTAACTATGTGAACTTGTGGGACCTAATTGGTACAAGGTTGAGCTAGTTTTTTCATTTTGTAGGGAAACGTTTCACTTGAGAACAATGAGGGCTTGTGTGATAGTTGAGGGACCTCTAGGAAGATCATTTCCTTTGAACACTAGTTTAGGCCACCCCTTCGACCTCTAACTTGTGGATAAGAAAG
Source organism: Patellifolia procumbens (assembly GCA_947645195.1). Taxonomy (NCBI): domain Eukaryota; kingdom Viridiplantae; phylum Streptophyta; class Magnoliopsida; order Caryophyllales; family Amaranthaceae; genus Patellifolia; species Patellifolia procumbens. The sequence continues at coordinate 1,307,662 of CANSGD010000290.1, forward strand.
GATGGTTATAAGGCTTGAAAGATGGTCGGGATTTCCCTTAAGCTTGACACTTCTCATGAGATGAGGACCTTAACTTCGTGATGCTCATTCTAGGTTTAGTGCATGTATTATTTCCTTGGGATTGTTGATTGTTTGAGGTCAAGTTTAGGCATGCGATCGCTCCATAACCTAACTTTCGAAGCAGGAAAGCAGTAGCATTGGAGCGAGCACGGAGCGAGCATGGAGCACGCGCTCCATTGTGCAGGGAGTGGTCGCTCCACTGGACCTGTGCACAGGCTTCATCTTGTCTTTTACGGCCTTATCCCTATTACATTGGGGGTATTTAAGCTCGTGTTTGTAATAACCTAAGAACCCTATTTCATTTTCAGAAATTTTTAGCTTTAATTAAAGAGAGATTCTAGAGAGAGTTTGAACTTATAGAGAGAGAAAGTAGATCTTGAAATTGATGCTCATGATTTGAAGCTATATTAATGGAGATTTTTGGTTGATCATCCTCTACATTTGTGTATTGCTTCTTACATTTCTCTTTATTACCTTAATACTTAGTTTTACTTGGATTTTTGCTTGATTAGTTGGTGATTAGGTGTTATCAACATTATTAGTATGATTTCTACCACTGTTGAACTTGCAGTGTTGCTTCAAGTTTTTTCTTTCATCTTTACCATGGTTAGTGAGTAGTTTACTAGCTAGGAGAAATGGAAGACCTTGTTGATAATGTGTTGACCATAAAAGTCAAGCTTGGGGGTTAGATTTTAGGTGAGATTGTGTTGCCTATCTTAATTGATCGTCTTGTTTAATAATCTTGGGTTTGATCACCATTTTAATATAATTTGGGAACTCAAGGTGAAGGTTGAGATATGAAGCCTTGAGTTGACCTTAGGTTAGTCAACAAATGGACTTTACCATGAGAATAAGTAATTGACTTCCTATGACTCTATTTTTTCACTATGAGTTGTGAAAATACTTGATTAGTTTATTTTACCATGAGAATAGGTAAACCTGGTTGAATTAGGTCCTCTTAATTAGCTTCAAAAAGTTATTAGGAAACATTTGAGCGAAATCGTCCCTTAATCTAATTAATCCCCTTGGCTTGACAATTTGTTAATACTTGGTTAACTTGTGATTCGCCTATCCATAGTGTCCCTTTTAAATATTTTGAAACCAATCATTTAGTTCATTAACTTGTCAGTTCAGTTCAGTTCAATTCAGTTCAGTTCAATTCATTTCAGTTTAATTCAGTTCAATTCAGTTCAGTTCAGCTATTTTATGGTGACGAGAACATGCCCTTAGATTCTTAGGACTTGTTCAATTCAGCTTATTATCAGTTCAGTTCAGTTCAGCTCAGTTCAGTTCAGTTTAGTTTAGTTCAGTTCAGCTCTAATCAGCTCCAATCAGCAGTTCATTTCAGTTCAGCTCCATTCTTTTATAACCATTTTGTCAAATATTATTATGTTGGTCTAATTTATTTTACTAATTGCTCTTATTATTATTATTATTATTATTTATTTTTATATCATTATTATTATCTGTATATTATTTTGTTTATTATAGCTTTATTCATTATAATACTATTAACATTAGGAGGAACATGGTTTAGGCTAAAAGCACAAATAAACCCGCGTTTTCAGCCCATAATCCAATCAAATCACGTTAAAACGGTCTATGATGTAATTTTGCACGGTCCGACCCAATCATTATTTTATTACTAATTATTAATATATAATTGAATCTAATTATTAAAATAGTAATATTAATTTCATTCTTATATATTATTGTTATTATATAATCATCATCAGGTATTAATATATTAATACAAAGACTATAAAATAATTATTATTAATTATCATTATAATCATTAATCATTATTATTAATAATTTGTGATTATTAATATTATTTATTTATAATTATCATTTAAAAATATCCAAAATACAATTATTATTATTCATTAATAATTATTCATTATTATTACCTATCATCATAATTATTATTTAATAATTATTCATTATTATTACCTATCATCACAATAATATGAATATTAAATAATAATTATGATGATAGGTAATAATAATGAATAATTATTAATGAATAATAATAATTTTATTTTGGATATTTTTAAATGATAATTATAAATAAATAATATTAATAATCATAAATTAATAATAATAATGATTAATGATTATAATGATAATTAATAACAATTATTTTATAGTCTTTGTATTAATATATTAATATCTGATGATGATTATATAATAACAATAATATCTAAGAATAAAATTAATATTACTATTTTAACAATTAAATTTAATTATATATTAATATTTAGCAATAAAATAATGATTGGGTTGGACCGTGCAAAATTACATCATAGACCGTTTTGACGGGATTTGATTGGATTATGGGCTGAAAACGCGGGTTTATTTGTGCTTTTAGCCTAAACCATGTTCCCCCTAATGATAATAGTATTAATAATGAATAAAACTATAATAAACAAAATAATATACAGATAATAATAATAATTATACTTAATAATAATGATATAATAATAAATAAATAAATAAATAATAATAATAAGAGCAATTAGTAAAATAAATTAGACCAACATAATAATATTTAACAAAATAGTTATAAAAGAATGGAGCTGAACTGATATTAAGCTGAAATGAACAGACCCTTAATCTCAAAAACTCTCAAAAATAGACTTAGCTCACTTAATCGATATTCAATCATTGTTTAACCTTGCTTCCTCGTGGATTCGATCTTGCTTACCCTATTATTAAGCTAAGTTAGGTTATTAATTTGACACATACAAATTACAACGACCTTGTCAATTGTTAAAAATTCGAGTGAACCCCAATTCATACTCGACCAAAGCATCTCCATAATGTAGCTTGTATCCAACTTAATCTGACTCAAGCCAAGTCAGGTGAAAAGGGAGCAATATACTCAGCAAGACTTGGCCCGAACAACCATAACAGCTCAACCCGAACTTTACCTAATTACCCAAATTAAATGAAATCCCCTATAGGAAGTCTGATAAGCTTACATTAAAAAAGGGTAGCTAGTTAGTGACTCGGGAAATCAACGAGTTGTTGTGGTCTTTGACATCTGGTAGATACATTATCGATTTATAACAGATGTCACTATCATGTGAAGATATGTCATTATAAAGAAGGAAGTAATTAATCTTAATTATATATTAAAATATTTTTTTGTTGTTTTTTTCAAATTAAAACCATTTTACTACTAACTTAAAAGAAATTAAATCTACTACTGAAATAATGATTTGTGAATTCTCTTACTAATTCAGTTAGACTTATTGGCAAGATTGTCAAAATCAGGATTTTACTTTCGATTAGAATGGCCTCTCAGAATCGGTTGTAGAACGAACACGCATAATCTAGAAATTACACTCATATTATAGGTTTAACGGGCCAAACATAAAAATTATAATTGTTTAAGGATTAACTTAATGACAATTGATAATATATGTTATTAGTAGCTTATAAAGTGTGGTTAAATCTAATATAAATTTGTAATGTTTCGCAAGTTTAAAGAAAGTTATAGAATTGGATAGAATCGTAAGTAGAATCGTATAGCCATATTTGAACCATAAGAACACGATTCTAACAACAATGGTTATTGATAGGTTTTTTTATAAATGAAGTATTTGCATTGGCATTTTGACAGGAAAGAACTCTAGTTTTGTGGTAACATTATGTCATTTCAAGTAAGAGGTAATGAACTTTATGATAGAATATGTAATATTCTAGATAGCTTTGTATATCTTTTAGAGTATATTTTGTAATCTCTATGTATATCTTTTAGAGAGTTAGTTTCCTAATTAATAGGAGTCAATTAACCAATTCTATCATGGTAATCAGAGACTAGGTTAATAAAAAAAAATTCCCCTCCTCCTAGCTGCTGAACCCCATCTTCCCTGCACACGTCCCCTAACCGCCATTAATAGCTTCCGAGAACACCAAAGCTTTCACCTCCGCTTTCTCTCTTAATATTAAACACCATCTTCCTCTCACTCTTGACCTCGAAAATGTTCATTATTCTTCTTGGGCCGAGCTATTCAAAATCACGGCTCGCGCTAATGGAGTTCTCGATCATATCATTCCTCCAGATGACAAATCGGCTATTAAGGATTAAGAATTATGGGGACAGCTTGATGCCGTTGTTCTCCAATGGATCTATGGCACCATTACCGAGGACCTTATGCTCACAATCCTCGAACCCGGATCCACGACACAACAAGCATGGGAACCTCTTAGAGATATTTTTCAAGATAACAAGCACTCACGTGCCGTCTACCTTGAAAATCAGTTTTCTCACACTCATCTCGAAAATTTCAAAATGTTTCGGCATATTGTCAAAAGCTCAAGATGATTTCCGACCAACTCGCCGGCGTCGGCTCGCCGGTGACTAATCAACGCCTTGTGTCGCAACTCGTTGCAGGGCTAACCAATGCGTATGACAACGTAGCATCCATCATTCAACAAAGCGGCCCTCTCCCTCCATTCTATAAGGCTCGCTCGATGCTTACGCTTGAAGAAACGCGCAAGACTCAACAATTAGGCGCCTCCTCGAGTGCGCTCATTGCCGCATCTGACTCGTCCTCCGATGCTCTCTCTGATGACTCGCCTGATGACCCACCACACTCCTCTTCACAGCAGCCTTCTCGTGGCAGAGGACGTGGGGGTGGGGTTGGACGCAACTACGGCAGCAAAGGGCGAGGTCGAGGTCGACAACAGCAGCACAAACAACAATCTCAGCCTCGCTATGCACCTTAGCCCTCCTATTATCCTTATGGTCCGTGTGCCTACCCTCCCCCATGTACGGCCCACCTCTGTCTTGGACTCCAGGGCCCAGTCCCTACCCAACGGCTGGATACAGACCCAGCCCGCAACCAGCAGCAGCCCCAAGCATTCTTGGCCCGCGTCCACAGCACGCATATGCAGCGACAACTGAACCAGTGGCTGCCCCTCCTGATTATATGCCAACCGACATTGATGCCGCTTTTCATACTATGTCTCTTAATTTACTGGACGAAAATTGGTACATGGACACCGGTGCATCTTCTCATATGACGGGCGATTCAGGTACTCTCTCGTCTTATTTTAATTCGAGTATTCATAAAAATATTCATGGTGGTAATGGCAATACTATTCCTGTTTATGGTCATGGTAGCACTTATCCTAGTCCTTCCTCTTCCCATTACCCTCTCACTCTTAAAAATGTTCTCCATGCACCTCAAATTATTAAAAACCTTATCTTTGTGCGAAAATTCACCACTGACAATCATGTATCTGTGGAATTTGACCCCTTTCGTTTTCATGTGAAGGACCTTTGGACGGGGACTATTATTATGAGATGTGATAGCATCGGAGATCTCTACCCTCTTTCATCGTCCACTTCACCATCCAATCAAGCCTTTGTCGCCCTCTCCACCACCACTTGGCACAACCGTCTAGGCCATCCTGGCGCTCCCGTTTTTAGTGCTCTTAAGTCTAATAATGTTATTACATGTACTCCTAGTGGTGATTCTTTTTGTCATGGTTGTCAAATTGGAAAACATATAAAATTACCTTTTTCTCCATCTACTAATACTACTGTTGTGCCTTTCGATATTGTGCATAGTGATCTTTGGACCTCTCCCACCTTGAGTTCTAATGGTCATCGCTATTATATATTATTTTTGGATGATTATTCTAACTTCCTATGGACCTTTCCTCTCACTAATAAATCACAAGTTCTCTCCACCTTTATTAATTTCCGTCAATTTGTCCATACTCAATTTGAACGCAACATCAAAAGTTTTCAATGTGACAACGGACGTGAATTTGATAACTCCCCCTTCCAAAAACAATGCGCGCAACATGGCATGTATTTTCGCTTCTCTTATCCCTATACTTCTTCTCAAAATGGCAAAGAGGAACGTAAAATTCGATCTATCAATAACATAGTCCGCACTGTCCTCCTCCATGCTTCCGTTCCTCCTTCTTTTTGGCCTCATGCTCTTCAAATGGCCACATACCTTCATAATATTCTTCCTACCAAAGGCCTTTCCTATGCCTCTCCCACTCAAACTCTCTACCATCGACGACCGTCCTACTCCCACCTCCTTACTTTTGGTTGTCTATGTTACCCCCATCTTCCCTCCACCACCATCAACAAACTCCAAGCACGCTCCCTCCCATGCGTGTTCCTTGGTTTTCCACCTAACCACCGTGGGTGCAAGTGTCTCGACCTTAGCACCAACAAAATATATATCTCGTGGCATGTTACATTTCATGAAAATTCTTACCCATTTGCCGCCATTCATACCCCTCAACCACACAACTACTCCTTCCTTGAGGATACCACCCCTCCCGAACCACCCATCACCCCATTCCTAAATGCCAACCCCCTACTCCCACTACCCAACCCAATACACTTACCCCCCCCCAACCACACACCATAACTAACCCCCCTCAGCCCAGCCCACCATCTTCTTCCCAGCCCAATCCACCAAACACTCCCATTCCACACACTGACACACCCACAACACGCCACATTCTCCCTCCAGCCCAGTCCATCCCGCGCCCGTGCACGAACCCCGCGGCCCACCAGTTTCTCCACTCCCCTCAACTTCCCCCACCCCCCCCCGCGCGCCCCAACTCCCTCTCTCACTCCAGGCCCAGCCCAAACCACCCCACCTCATGTCACAATAAATCCAACCTCCCAGCCCACTCCCCCCCTCTCGGCCCATACACCCTCCATCCCAGCCCATCCTTCTCCTCCTCTTCTCTCTTCCTCTTCTACGCCTCCTCCTCCACCTCCTCCTCGTCCCCGTCCTCGTCCGTCCTCCATTCCCACCACTCACGTCCGCACTCGTGCAAGCAATGGCATATATAAGCCCAAAACCGTCACGAACCTCTCAGCCACCTCTACTTCTCCCTCTCCCATTCCCACCTCACCACTCCTTGCTCTTCGTGACCCGAATTGGAAAGTAGTCATGACCGACGAATATAATGCTCTTGCTAAAAATGAGACGTGGGAACTGGTTCCTCGTCCTGATAATGTGAATATTGTTCGGTGTATGTGGTTATGAACATAATTTTTGTTCTGACGGTTCTCTTGAGAGGCATAAAACCCGTCTTGTTGCTAATGGCCAGTCCCAACAGGTTGGCATTGATTGTGAAGAGACTTTCAGTCCAGTGGTCAAACCGGCTACCATTCGCACCATCCTATCTCTGGCACTGAGTAAGTCTTGGTCTATTCATCAGTTGGATGTTAAGAATGCGTTTCTTCATGGTCACCTACAGGAGACAGTGTTCATGTATCAGCCACTTGGTTTCCGAGACCGCACACACCCTGATTATGTGTATCGCCTACGGAAATCTCTCTATGGCCTGAAGCAGGCCCCCAGAGCTTGGTATCATCGATTTGCCACGTACTTATCCTCATTTGGGTTTCATCATAGCCAGTCTGATCATTCGTTATTTATCTATCATCACGGCTCTGATGTTGCTTACTTACTTTTATACGTGGATGATATTATATTAACTGTCTCTTCGGACGCCCTTCGCTGCACTATTATGACACATCTTAGCGTTGAGTTTGCTATGACTGATTAGGGGCCGTTGAGCTACTTTCTTGGTATTTCAGTGTCCAAATTTAAAGGTGGTTTGTTTCTGTCCCAGAGGAAGTATGCTGAGGAGATTCTAGCCCGCGCCAACATGTCCTCATGTAAGCTCTCCGCTACACCTGTTGACACAAAGGCCAAGCTTAGTGCTTCCTCAGGTCCTCCAGTGGCTGATCCCTCTCTGTATCGTAGTCAGTCCATTGCTCTACAATATTTGACTTTCACCAGACCTGATCTCACCTATGCAGTTCAGCAGATCTGCCTCTTCATGCATGACCCCCGGGAATCACACTTTCATGCTCTGAAACGCATCATCAGTTACGTTCAGGGTACTCTACAGTTGGGTATGCATCTCTACTCCTCTCGTTCACTAGCCTTGTGAGCTACACTGATGCTGATTGGGGCGGTTGCCCAGACACCCGTCGTTCCACTTCGGGACATTGTGTGTTCCTTGGTGACAATCTTATCTCTTGGTCGTCGAAACGACAAGCTACTTTATCTCGCTCTAGCACTGAAGCGGAGTATCGTGGCGTCGCCAATGTTGTTGCCGAAACTTCATGGATACGCAATCTTTTATTGGAGCTCCATTGTCCTGTTCGAAAAGCCACACTAGTATATTATGATAATGTTAGTGCGGTCTACCTCTCGGGCAATCCCGTTCAACATCGACGCACTAAACACATTGAGATGGACATTCATTTTGTGCGGCAAAAGGTTGCTAAAGGCCTAGTTCGTGTGCTTCATGTTCCTTCCCGTTATCAATACGCGGACATTTTCACTAAGGGCCTTCCACGCCCTCTCTTTGAGGAGTTCTGATCCAGTCTCAGCGTTCTCCCTAATCCCGCTTCGACTGCGGGGGTGTGATAGAATAAGTAATATTCTAGATAGCTTTGTATATCTTTAAGAGTATATTTTGTAATCTCTATATATATCTTTTAGAGAGTTAGTTTCCTAATTAGTAGGAGTCAATTAACCAATTCTATTACTTTAGACCACTTACTAAATTTTAATCATTTACCCAAAAACTTGGAATGTAAAATATAAAATGACCCCATGTAAGTGATTGATCGAGGTGATATATGATGGACTACAATGCATGCCCATACTGTCACTTTATTATTGTAAAGTAGGATGAGATTTTCAACAAAAGGCCAACAGGGCTCTCTTGCTAAATCCCTTCAAAAAATGCAACTATTAAAATCAACAACAAAAATATAAACAACGACAATTAAGGAAAATCATGAAGATACACAAATAATTTAGATACGAGAACTCTAAAACACCAAGTCTCGGCCCCAAAACAAATCGGCCAAGAATATTTAAAATCATAAAATTTATCTAATGATATGCAACCAAAACAAAATAATTTCTTTTCACATAGCCTATGTTCACTATAATATCTAATGTCATAAATAAACCTTCAATTCAGATCATAATTGAGAATATTCTTAAAATACTAAAAACTAAATTATATTTTAAAAAACATTATATACACCAAGTGTGTGAGATTTGGTACAATCTAGTTTTCCTTATTTAATTAAAATTTATCATCCCTTCACTGGAATGCAAAAACATTAAGCGCCTTATAAACACTAAACAGGGTCAGAAGGAGTAATATGCTCAAAAACATTCGCTCCTCATATCAAAGGTGAGGGGAGCTCCTAAACAAATGTAAATATATCTACATTTCAACAGTTTCTGAGGAAACATGTACAAGCACAGAACCCTTCGAATTAGAGCTACTTGCATGATGTGTAGATTCATACTTGTGGATCTTATCATCAGAAATGCCACTACCATTCGAAGACGTTAGCGAGTCGAATCCATTAAAGACAGCAGCAGCATCCTTGGAGACATCCAGTAACTCATCCATACTCTCTTCACCCTGAACATCCTTTAAACATTCCAGCACCTCTTCCATAGAAGGTCTTGAATCACTAGTAGCTTGCAGACATTGAAAAGCGAGGTCTGCAACAGCAATCACTTCCTTACTCACCTTAGGATGTTTCTCAAATTCAAGCTTGGGATCAACAAATTCACCCCAAGCACGTTTCAGGATCCTGTCGGTGGCCATGCTCGACAAATTGATCTCATGGCGACTTCTGTTCTTGTCGACTGCAGGCCTTCCTGATATAAGTTCAGCTAAAACAACTCCAAAACTGTAGACATCACTCTTGTTGGTTAACTGATAACATTGGTGATATTCTGGATCAACATAACCCGGGCTTCCTTGTGGTGTGGTTGATATATGGGACACATCCAAGGGAAAAAGGCGGGACAGTCCAAAATCTGCCACTTTCACCGAGTAGTTAATATCCAAAAGGATGTTCTTTGTTTTGACATCACGGTGGATAGTATCAGAGGCATGGAGGTAAACTAAAGCACTTGCGGTTTCTATAGCAATCCTTAGCCGCAGAGGCCATGGAAGGGGACTGGCTTTCGCCTGCTTTCCATGCAGGTGGTCTGCGACTGTTCCGTTTGGGACATATTCATATACAAGCAGGAGCTCAGGGCTTCTACGAGTGCTACATCCATAAAGTTTTACGAGATGCTTGTGATCTAAGCGGGTGAGTATCTCAAGCTCGTTCATGAATTGGGCTACTTGTTTGTTGTGCTTCTCATAGAGACGTTTGATTGCAACCTCTAGCCCATCTTGCAATTTCCCTATGCATACATAAATAAATGACATTACGAAAAGACAAATAAGGAGTAAACATACAATTAATCTAGGAATCTGTTTCGACATTATGGGTTAAAAGTACATCAAGCTTTTCCTATCTTCATATGGATTTGTTTTAGTGACTAATCTGAAATTGTCAATGTAATATCCTTCAATGCTTTGATCAATAACAATATGAAACCATTCGATTTTAACCAAGCCCTCCAAATTGGTACTCTTTCATCTGCAATAATTTAGTCAAGAATCCATTAATCAACTATATATCTTATGTATTACGAGTATTGCTCTCTTTTGATACTACTTGGTGATTTCCCTTGAAAATATTGCTCAACAATATTCAGAACATAAAGTTATAAGCTAAGATACTAAGATTCTCAGGAAAATCGTGCTTATTCCCATACCGTGGTATACAGTACCGAATCCTCCCTTTCCAAGCTCTTTAGAGGGCTCAAAACTGTTTGTGGCTTGTTGAAGCTCCTTATATGTGAATAACTGAGCTCCAAAATATGAACTTTTCTCTTCAACGCTAACTGTTGATAATTGAGAGGTTTTCTGGGATGCCAAGGATGACGAGGAATGGGAATCCTTTTTACCTCGTACAAACACATATACTGTGATGATGATGAGCAGAAAGCCACCTGCAGCTCCTATCCCTGAATCACCGATTTATGCAACTTAGTAATGGCAATAGAATTTATCCGATCAAACATAATGAATCCGTCTAGTAAAAAACACCAATGAAGGGAATTATGGTGGGGAAAAAAGAGAGTTCTAGTCCTCGTATATGAAATTGTCACCTATTCCGACCTTAGCTTCCAGGTGTAAGCCTTTACCTGCATTGTACACAACGTATGCAGAGCATTAGTGAGAGGAAACACACTAATTAGTACAAAGAATCACTGTTCTATGAGTAAGAGCAAATAACATTTACTCCAAACCGACCCTGACACTGAACACAGCTAGGCCAAGGAGCATTCTGAAGACTAGAACTAACCCAACGAGTGGCAAAGGGGCATATTGTAGAAGACTTGAACAAAACCAACGAGTTACAAAAGCCTATATTAACAATTCCGACTCTTCAATTCACCTCATGTACCCATCTCCTGTTCTCAATATTTCGACATGATTATGGATAACTCCACGTACTACCAAGAATATGAAAACTGGTCAAACTTGATACTCCTGTCCTGTCTGATATATATTTAGTCCAAGTAACATAAGGTAAACCTCAACTACTGCTTGAGGTAGGTCTTTGCGAAGATAAACGTAAAAAGCCGGGAATATATCATTGAGGAAAAATAGAAACTGATAATCCTTAACTGCAAATATTAAGTATAGAAATCAAAGAACTAGATGACCCAAAGATGGAGGACTCCGATGTCAAGCTTTATTAATGTACTGTTTTTCAGAATTGCTATAGTGATCATCAAAATAGAGAACACGACTTAGACGAAACTTAATCTCTTGCATAATCTGAGCGGAGCTGATTATTAAGGAAGAAGCTGAAGGGGATATGGAACACATACTTGTTAAAGGAGTCATAATCTGAGGACAGATTGTGGGATATGATCCACTTTCACAAAGACAAGTCGACTGACCGGAAGTCATATTATATCCACAATATCCACCTGAGATGTAACAGTCTTGGCATTTCCCTTGATCAATCACCCATTTGACCTCAAAACCTCTCTTTAAAGCATCACCAACACCTAAAGAATGATCAAACAAGCCTTTTAACAAATTTTCAAACACAGGCACATATAGCTTGACATTACATATATCTTGAAGGTCATGCTCCCAGCTTTCGGTTATTACAAAAACAGAAAGGCGATCAGGGTACATCTGTGCACAAGGAAAGGTAAACGGGGCGCTCTGTAGAAGTTTTGACCCAGCACAATCATAGAACAAAGTAGCATTTTTAACATTTGAAGTGTAGTTGAAGAGGGACAAATCCAAGGTGGTGTTATGCAAGTTCCCTAGTCCAGGGCATTCACCACCCAATAATCCTTCCTGAACTATTTTTAAACTGCTGGTGTTGTAATTGATGTCGATAACATTATATGTCCGAGACATAATATTTATCTTATAATCATCTCCATCACAAGAAAGCCTAAAGCCTGGGTGGCCACAATGTTGAGGGCGTCCATTTCCCCAAAAGGGGTAAGATATTTGAAGCTTGGACATTCCACAACTGCTGGAGTTTAGATTGCAAGCTTCATATTTTGGGTCGAGGTACTCGTGTGGTGATGAAGAAGATGGAGCAACATGATTATAAAGGATTACAAACGTTACGAAGAGTAACGCTAGGGGAGATTCTAAGAGATTTAGGTGCATTTGGAAATGAATTTCAAGTGTTAATGATCAAGCAAAGGTTAGGATAGTGCAGGGGTGTAAGAGATGATAAGAAGACTTGTTGGGAATGATGACTTTTATGGTGCTAGATCAGTGTCATAACAAAATTACCGGTATAGTATGACAGAAAGTACTGCAGGCGCAGTTTTTATACTCTTGATGGGTTGCACGATTTTAAAAAATTGCAAAATTTGCCAAAACAAGCAAAATACCTGCCTAGTCAACCCCCTTCCCGTCCTCATCCGGGCTTTCCCATTTGAATTACAAATGGAGATTAACAACATAATACTACAATTCTACACAATTTGTTGGAACACTTGCTATAGTAATAAATTTCTAAATAGATGCAACGCTTCTTTTTTAATAAAACGTTTCTCTCTATTTCTCTTCAGTCACGTGATCCCCACCTTTTTTTGATAGATAGTGTAACTCTCCCTAAGGAAAGATATTCTCATTAATGAATATATGTATGCATGTACAACCCTAATGAGATATCTATTTAAGTAAATATACACAAAATATATAATCTGAATATTAAGAGACTTAGGCCATGTTCAGTTCACCTTAAAATAATAATATTCAGTAAAAATAAGTTCAGTTCAGTAAAAATAAGTCCAGTTTAATAAAAATAAGTTAAGTTCAGTAAAAATAAGTTCAATTCAGTAAAAATAAGTAGTGAAAAGAAGAAAAAACAACATGAATCAGTAAAAATAAGTTCAGTTCAGTAAAAATAAGTTCAGTTCAGCAAAAATAAGTTCAGTTCAGTAAAAATAAGTTAAGTTCAGCAAAAATAAGTTCAATTCAGTAAAAATAAGTTTAGTTCAGTAAAAATAAGTTGAACTGAACGGAGTTCAGTAAAAATAAGTTGAACTGAACGGGGCCTTACTGAACTAGTTATATTCTCTATTACACCCCCATAGTTAGGGATGTTCAGGAAACTCGACCCTTTGACCTGGGTACATTTATCGGAGTAATTTTGACAAATTTTAAAATATGTTGACCCAGGAACCCTATGCGCTAAAATTGCGAGTTACCGGGTCGGATAATGGGGTACCCGTTTTACTAGTAAAATTATTTTTCAGTAATTTTTTTAGAAATGTGGCTAGTGATTGGCTCTCAAATGAAATCATTTTGAGCTGAATTCTATCTTAAATGAAAATCAAGTTTCTACTTTGTTTTTGCGGTTTTTTTCTAGTGAATTATAACATTGGAGTTGAATTGTGCAACTATGGAGAGTAAGAAAGGAATGATAGATCACTGTTTTGACATTGAAGGCAAGCATTTCGAAATATGTTTCAGCAGAAAATTTCTTTCTTACATTATTTTTCAAGTTCCTCACTGTCATTCATGTGGTTTCATTTTCCTGTCTATTTAATAAAATTAGGGCTTTATGAGTTTGTCAAATTTATAATACATGGTAATTGTTCATGGTTTTAAGATGGTCATGGAACATTATTTTTCTCAAATGAGCAGTAGCTTTTAAATGAAGCATGTTCATGGTTGTTAATTCCGGGTATCCGGGTGACCTGACCCGGAAAGACCAGGTAACCGAGTTCCGGGACATGGGCTGCCTTACGAACTACCCGCTTCTTTGGTACTCGGAAAGCCAGTACCTGATAATGAACACCCCTAGCAGCAGCCATTGCAGGAGGAGGATGAACGTTGAGACCGGATCTGAAATCCAAGAATAGTTGCCGTGGAAGGCCTTTTGGTGAAAATATCATATTGATATCGAGACAGGACATGTAGAACTCGAATGTGCCCTAATGCAACCTTTTCACGAACAAAATGTGTGTCTAACACCACATGAATTGTGTGTTGATGTTGAAATCGGTTGCTGGAAATATATACAACATATACATCATCACAATAGACCAACGTTGCCTTTTGAAGAGGGAAATGGAGCTCCATAAGAAGATTACGGAGCCAACAAGTTTCAACAACTATGTTAGCGACAACTCTATATTTTGCTTCTGCGCAAGAACGGGAGAGCGTTTCCAGCTGTTTGGAACACCAAGTGAGAAGATTATCAACCAAGAAGACACAAATACCTAGAAGTGGAACGATGTGTGTAAGGACAACCGCCGCAATCTTGCGTTAGTATAGGTGATAAGCCTGGTCAGTGTGGAGGGATATAAGTGAAGACGGTGGTTGACAGGTTTATTTTACAAATCTGGTGATCCGCTTGAGAGCATGAAGTGAGGTTCTTAGGGATCTTGCATGAAGAAGCAGCGTTGTTGAACAACATATGCAATGTCTGGACGAGTAAAAGTGACATACCGGAGAGCACCCGCAAGACTGCGATACAAGGAGGGATCAAGAATAGGAGCGCCATCATTAGCGCTCTTTTTAAACTTAAAGTCGACCGGCATAGCCACCGGTTTTTAATCACCCATCTTAGCCCTGTGAATAATCTCCTCATCATATTTCCTTTGACACAAGATCATACTATGCTTAGTACGGGTAGGTGACCAATTGCAACACTCAACAAGGTACGGATAGGGAATGGTTTAACTACCTGACTAAAAGTCTCATCACAATCAACACCTACCTGTAGAGATTTTCCGTTCACAACAAGGCATGTTTTGTTCCTCTCTAGCTCGCAATTCCCCCTGTATTTTTGTTTATACAACCACATGCAATGAATAATATTCACCCTTCAAGGGACGAAGAACAAGATCCCCATTGTGTTGTTTAATAAGAGCATGATGTTCGTTTGTCATGATCGTATTCCAATTAGAGTCAAGCAATGCTAATTTTGGATTTGTAGTCAATGGTGACGGAAGGGGCGTGGTTTGGACGTTGCGATCGAGGATGGTTTTCAGCTTAAAAATGTCGCGACTGGTTCGCGTGGCCACACAATTGGGTGGAAAGAGTGTAGGGCTTGGAGTGGCAAATTTGGGCGGCTAAATGGGGAGAGGAGGTAGGGACCCAAACCGGATCATTGGGTCTGGTAAGATAGGGGTAGGAGGTGTGTGGGGCGCAGAAGCTGAAGGGGGATTTGGTGGTGTTAGGCCACGTGTGAGGGCTGGGGTCTGGGCTGTTGGTGAGTGGCAGCAAGTTGTGTAGGAGAAGAGGGTTGGGCTTTTGTGCCGCTTGCAAGGATTTGGGTTAGAAAGGGTGAGGGGTCCGTTTTGTGGAGGAAGTCGTAGTCTTTGGGTGTGAATTAGGCCAGGTTTTCATGTAACACCCCAACCGACCTGAACCCACTTTCACTTAATAATGATACATGATAAAGGAAATCTGCGTGGGTTCGAGTCGACGGTCATGCTACCACCGCACCTATTTCCGAAGAAATAAATGCATGGCTATTAACTAAAAGTCTAAAACATATTCAATTTCAAATGAAATAGTCCTTACAATTTATGAGATTGTTCTACTAAAATTAACAATTAAAAGTCTCATAGTTCCTGTGGAAGTTAAACTCAAAAATTAGGTGATTGACGACTCTAGATTGCTCCCGAAAACAAGAAAAACTGAGTAATTTCAATCTGTCCCGTAAAAATAATTAAGTATAAAATACTTTGTAAAATAATAGGAATAGGGTTCGAAAAATAACATATATACACATATATAGGTCAATTAATAAGCACATAACTACAACTAATTAATCATTATTAGTTATTATCCCATTATTAAAGGAGAGGAACGAGAATGACAATAGGTCAGGGTCAATCCCCTGTTATTCACCTACTTCATCAATGTGAGCTGATAAAACTCTTGTAACTACTCACTATAGGCCAGGAAAACCCTTGGAACTACCTACAAATCATAATGGCCATCCATAACAATAGAGTCTCTAGTGTACACACCCCATACACAAGAACAAGATAGAAGGAGGACAAGTGATAGAAAATCATCATAGTAACCAGAGAACTTGTAGGTGGCCGCTGAACCTCCCATACACGGCAACCTGTTCATCATTTCGTTCCAATATTTCACTTTAAGTGGTTAATATCTTCTATAAAAGTGATTACTTAAATCATAGTACACATACACAACATCTCATTTACTTAAGTGTGAGCATATTCATTCATATAACCAAAATTTTACTTCATAAATGGCTTAACTAGAGAGCCCAAATTTATTCACAACCATCACTTGGTGAAACTCAATAATCCATTTTAAGTAATTTAAGTACTTGTCACGATTACGATTTTTCCTTATAAAGTTTCAAGATAATAATAATAACAACATTGATAATGGTGTTAAGAATGACGCTAATAGTAATAACTTTAGTAATGATAACGTTAATAATAATAATAGTAACGCTAGCAGTATAGTGATGACGTAACAATGATAACGTAATAACCTTAATAACATAAAAATAATAATTATAACATTAACGTCAATTACTATCATTTCAACTATTATAAGATCATTTCATATTTCGTAATGGTTTATTGTCATTAGTCCATAGTCACATTCCAATTCAGATAGTCACGTAATTATCATTTATCCTACGTGAATTACTTTTGGATGGACATCGAAAATTACCTCGTGAAATGTGCGCAAAAGTTAAACCACAAACTGATCAAGACTCTTGATATTCCCCGTCTACATACTCGGGTCTACAATAAATTTTTACCAGATTCAAAATAGTTACCTAAAGTTATAAATAACCCCTTTTTAATTTATAAAATAATCAACTTAAATAACTTTAAAAATTTCTTAATTATTTAAAAGAGTTCCTAAACAAACTTCACAGTTTCAAATTTTATAGGAAATTACTTAAGTAATAAAGATTAACTTGATTTAGCGTTCATCATCTAAACAAATTAATTTAAATATAGAAAATAACTTTATTATACTTCTTATTTATATTAGAAACTTTAGAATTTATTTTAAGTCATAAGAGACTAGGTTAACCTAATTTACGTGTGTCAACAACGAACAATTTAATTAGTCAAAATACTATTTATTTAAGAAAAACAATTAAAGGGGAGGGGGAATTTTACTGGTTTAGAGAACCAGATTCAATTGAAAAAGAAGAGGAGGAAAGCAAGGGAGGAGAAGAAGGAGGTTGGGCGGCATTGGGCGGAGTTCATATGGCGAGGTGGCTGGGTGGTGCGGTGCGGAGACGGCAGCAGGTGGCGAGGAGGCTACGGTCTGGGTTCCTGCGAGGAGGAGGGCTTCTGGTTACTGGTTTGGAGGCAGGAGGGTGCGTGAAGGAGAAGGGCGGTTTCAATGGTTGTTTTGGGTGGTTACAGAGGTGGTGGGTTCAGTTGGTGGATTTAAGGTGACGGTTGAGGTTGTTTTTAGGCGCGATTTTCCGGCTTGTGGTGGCTTAGGTGGTGTTGAGGGAGGAATAAGTTTTCAAATGAAAAAAAAAAATCAGAATTTTGAAGTAAAGAGGGAGACTTGGAAGCAAACTTTTAAAGGGTTGTTTGCTTGAGTAATTTGGTGGGTTTTGTTCAGTATTTATAGGGGATTCTAGTCAGAAACTTGAGCTTGTTCAAGTTTCATTAATAGTGATGATTTGAAAGTATGGAGTTTGGATTTGTTTTTTTTGACTAGTGATGATTATTCTGCTAAGACTTGCTGATATTGGGTGGGTTCGACGGCAGCTTTTTAGGTACCTTTTAGAGTTTAGACTAAGTCAAAACGTTACCCTAAAAATATGAGTGTTTGTGTTGGTAGCTTTTAATGTAGTGATTAGAGGTAGAGATATCTTTTGACTAGATTTTCTACAACGTTAGTTTTGATAGCGTTGGAAAAAATCAAAATTGTAAAAGTGTGTTGCTTCTCCCCTGTTATTTCTCACCTAATTTCTCCAACAACCTGCTACTATTGAATCATACCATCAACAATCTTCTTCCCTCATCACAAATCTTCTCCCTCCATAGTTGCCAATCAGGGAAAATAATTCTACAAGTTAAGGTATGTTTTCTCTCCATCCATATTTTTGTTTTAATCTGATTATATAACAATATAATATATGAGATGATTTTACTTAGAATGTTATTTTCATTAAAACCGTACAATTTTGTAATTATGTATGTAATTTGCAAAAAAAAATTATTAAACCCTATAATTCTTGCGCGCTTCACATTCCATTCCTCGAGAAATCTTCGGTATGGCAAGACTTGTACTTTTTTTTTTGAAAGGTAATGTGGTGGACCCTGGCCAGATCTCAACTAGCACAGTTTCTTGATCTGGTGTTTGGGGGGCCCGACATTTGAGAGCAGGGGGAATGGTAAGGGGATCCCCACCCCCAAATGCCCCTAGTGAGATTTGATCCCATGACCTTCAAGTCATGAGATTAAACCGTTACCACTAGACCAAGCCAAACTTGGTATGGCAAGACTTGTACTTGTTAATGATATTCTTGTTGTCACTTCTGCAATTTGTTGCAGATTAGGTTAGCATAATGGAGAAACATCGTTTTGTTTTAGGAGAAATAGAAGATTTGTGTAGCTTCTCGTTCCAAAGTACAAATTTTCTGTTAATAATTAAGAACATAACATGTATAAGTTTGGAGTTGCCTTATTTAATAGACTTGTATAAAAATATTAGTTTGGAGTTTCTGGTCAAAACCACAGCGGCAAAGCTAAGTAAAACTTACTTCCTCCGTTTCGCAATACTCGCAACGCTTCTTGTTTGCACATTATCCAATACAATACTTTGAACCTTAATATCTCTAATTATTGATAAGTAAAAATTATAAAAAGTTGATATTATGATAGCATGCATTAAGACGAATCAAATAAGACCCCACTTGACTATATTTTTTCTTATATATTTGTGAAAAAATATAACATAAAATTGATAAATGAATAGTGGTTACTATTCTAATGTTGCGAGTATTGCGAAACGGAGGAAGTATATGCAATGCTTCCATGCCAAAACTTGTCAAATATTCTTAATAGTAAAAGTGCCTTAGTATTTTTTTCAATATATAATGTCAAACTCTGAAAGTTTGATTGTGTTTATTGTATATTATTATTAGTGGTATACTTATGTGCTTTGTGATTATATTAAATGGTGTCTTCGAGTAACAAAGAGGAAACGAAGGATATTTTTAAGTGGAGCATCGAGGACACATTTATCTAATGTGAAGTATGTCTTACTTTTATTAGAATATACAATAGGACTACGAATTTTAGGTGGAAGGAGATTCAAATGGATGTTGAGACAAAAATTCGGCGCTCGATTAATAACCCGACTAGTTGCAAGAACGGATACGATACAATGAGGAGAGACTGACGCATTTGAAAAGTTTTAAAACTGTCAGAGACTGGGTTAGGGTGTGACCCCATTTCAGGATTAATTGATGCTCCAAATGCATGGTGGCAAAGAAAGATTAAGGTGTCTATATCGTACTTTCAAATGATCAAAATTTCAACCACGTGCCATTTCTTTAATAAAATAATCCTAATTTAAATGTGTAATATAATAACTTTAATTTTTTGTAGGAGAATCTTGAATTCAAAGAATTTTGAACTAAGGGTGTTCTTGCAACTCTTAAAGACTATTGGGAAAAATTATTTGGAGATTCATATGCGACGGGAGAAAATGTTTTTGTTCCCTCTATGGACCCCATTGAAGATCTTACAGTAGAAAATAATACTACTATTAAAGAAGAGTATTTTGAGTCTAAAGGGGATATGAAAGTGATCAATCTAGAAAATTCTTTAATTGAGGAGAAAAATTTCGTACAACATTTTATGGAGCAAGCAAAATATAGTAGTTTACAAGTGAAAACTGGAGGTTCCAACAATGACATAGAGACTTCCAAAAAGGTCCAAAAGAAACCCATGACCAAGGATAATGTTCAGGTTAAGCCATTTAAAGAGGCAATTAGTTAGATTTGCAATATTGGTTAAGGAAATTGATGAAATGGCATAATGCGTCAATCTTATATGAGTCAAAGTAGCACACCTAACTCATCTTCCACAATTAGTGGAGCGATCCAAATCATTAGACGTATGGTGGAGAATGATTGTTTGGAAAAACATGGTTATTTGTGGTATTATGCTAACATTTTGATTGAGGATGCAAATAAGAGAGAAATTTGTATTAATATGGAGGATGATGAAAGCAGACTAGTTTGGTTAGAATACTTGTTTGAAAGAATCAATTAGAATATTCTCTAAATTTTTTAATAAAAGATTCTAGTCCCAGATTTAGATTTTGTTTGTTGTGAACTTAGTAGACTATTTATTCAATTCAACTTATTTTAATGGAGATGCACTATCTTTTTATCTATAACTATATTTAAGATAATTTATGCATAGTGAATTAAATTATGATTTGATTTATAGTTTACAGGTTTGCTCCATAATTATGAAATTGATGCTGAAAGAAAGTGAAATTTTTGGACTGTTATTGCTTACACACTGTCTTTAATAAATTTATATTTTTATAAGTATATCTATAAGGAACCTTGTATAACTTCGATTTCGACAAGAGAAATGTGGATGAAAGAAGTGTTGAATGGCAATCAAATTAGATGTTTGAATGCATTTAGAATGCAACCACAATTATTTATGAGTTTATATAAGGACTTATCTTTAAAATATGGATTAAAAGATAGTTGTAACATTTCCATATCTGAGAAAGTCGATATCTTTTTGTATGCACTTGTTCAAGGTATTTCAAATCGAACGTTTGGTGAATGTTTACAGCGTTTGGGTGATACTATCAGCAGGGTCATTCATGATGTTCTCAATTCAATTTCGTGTCAAAAAGTCAAGGGTCTTGCTCATGATAGCATATGACCATATAATCCAGATTTCACATGTGTACCAGCTAAAATATCTGCCGATAAAAGATATACGTCATATTTTAAGGTAATGATATTTATTAGTGATAGTAAATGTTATTGGTTGCATGCGATTTTGATATATGATTTACATTTATATTAGCAGATTGGGAAGGCTCAGCACATGACACTCGTGTTTTTCTTCATGCAATATATTAAATATAAACACACCTTATGGTGGCTTAGGAAATTTTGATGCTAGAGTTTTAATTGCATGAAGAAAAACACGAGTGTCATGTGTTGAGCTTTCCCAACCCGTTGATATAAATGTAAAACACATATCAAAATCACATGCTGCCATAACATTGAAAGTGGGGATTAATTCCTTTCCTTCCTCATTTGCATAGTCGTGGGTATGCAAGCCGCATAATGTGTACTGTCAATACATCCAATAGAATCATGTACCAAAAAAAACATAAATCATATTTGACTATGTTGTACGTATATTGTGTACTATCACTAATAAATCTCATTACCTTAAATATGGCATATATCTTTTATCGGCGGATATTGTAGCTGGCACACATGTGAAATTTGGATCATATGGTCTTATGATATCATGAGCAATACCCTTGACTTTTCAGCACAAAATTCAATTGAGAACATCATGAGTGGCCCTGCTGATAGTGTCACCAAACGCTGTAAACGCTCACCAAGTGTTCGATTTGAGACACCTTAAGCAAGTGCATACAAAAATATGCCGACTTTCTCAGATATGAAAATGTTACAAATATCTTTCAATCTATATTTTGAAGATAAGTCCTTCCATAAACTCATAAATAATTGTGGTTGCATTCTAAATGCATTCACACATCTAATTTGATTACCATCTAACACTTCCTTCCTCCACGTTTCTCCTGTCAAAATTGAAGTCATATAAGGTTATTTATAGATATACTTATAAATATATAAATTTATTAAGGACAATGTGTAAGCAATTGCATTCAAAAAATTTCGCTTCCTTTCAGCATCAATTTTCATAATTATGGTGCAAACCTGTAAATTATAAAACAAATCATAATTTAATTCCCTATGCATAAAATCTTTTAAATATAGTCATTGATAAAAAGATAGTGCATCTCCATTAAAAAAAAGTTAAATTGAATGAATGGTCTACTAAGTTCACAACAAACAAAATCTAAAACTAGGACAGAATATTTTATTAGAAAATTTAGAGAATATTCTAATTGTCTCTTTCAAACAAGTATTGTAACCAAACTCGTCTGCTTTTTATCATCTTCTATATTACTAATAAACATTTCTCTCTTATTTGCATCCTCAATCAAAGTTTTAGCATAACACCACAAATAACCATGTTTTTCCAAACAATTATTCTCCACCATAGGTCTAATGATTTGGATCTCTATACTAATTGAGGAAGATGCGTTAGGTGTGTTACTTTGACTCATGCCATTTCAACAATTTTCTTAGTCAACATTATGAATCCAACTAATTGCCTCTTTGAACGCTTAACCTGAACATTATCTTTGATCATGGGTTGCTATTGGACCTTCTTGGAATTACTTATGTCATTGTTGGAACCTCCGGTTTTCACTTGTGAACTACTATGTTTTGCTTGCTCCATAAAATGTTCTACGAAATTTTTCTTCCTCCACTAAAGAATTTTCTAAATTGATTACTTCCATATCCACTTTCAGACTCAACATATTCTTCTTCAATAATAGTATCATTTTCTACTGTAAGATCTTCAATGGGGTACATAGAGGTAACATAAACATTTTCTCCTATGCAAATGAATCTCCAAATAATTTTTCCCAATAGTATTCAAGAGTTGCAGGAACACCCTTGATTCGAAACTCTGAACTCAGAATTCTCCTACAAAAAATTAAACTTATTATATGACACATTTAAATTAAGATTATTTTATTAAAGAAATGGCATGTGGTGAAAATTTTGATTATTTGAAATTACGATATAGACACCTTAATCTTTCTTTGCCACCATGCATTTGGAGCATCAATTCTTCTTGAAATGGGGTCCCACCATAACCCAGTGTCTGACAATTTTAAAACTTTCCAACTACGTCACTCTCTCCTCATTGTCTCGTATCTGTTCTTGCAACTAGTCGAGATATTAAACGGGTGTGCAAGTTTTTGTCTCAACATCCATATGAATCTCCTTCCACCTAAAATTCGTAGTCCTATTGTATATTCTAATAAAAGTAAGACATACTTCCCATAAGATAAATGTATCGCCAATGCTCCACTCATAAATATCCTTTGTTCCCTCTTTGTTACTCGAAACGCCATGTAATATAATCACAAATCACATAATTATAACACTAATAATAGTATACAACAAACACAACCAAATTTTCATTGTTTGACATTATATATTGATAAATAAAATACAAAGGCACTTGTACTATTACAAATATTTGACAAGTTTTGGTATCGAAGCATTGCATATAAGTTTTACTTGCTTTGCCCCTGTGGTATTGACCAAAAACTCCAAACTAATATTTATATAGAAGTCTATTAAATAAGGAAACTCAAAACTTATACATGTATTATGTTCTTAATTAATAGTAGGAAACTCATACTTTGGAACAAGAAGCTACAGAAATCTTCTGTTTCTCCTAGAACAGAAAGATGTTTCTCCACCGTGCTAACCTAATATGCAACAAATTGCAGAGGTGACAACAAGAACAACAAGTACGAGTCTTGCCATAGTGAAGGTTTCTCGAGGAAGTGCATAATAATTATAGGGTTTAATTAAATAATTTGCAAATTACATATATAACTACAAAATTGTAGGGGTTTAATAAAAATAAAATTCTAGATAAGATCATCTCTGATGTTATATTGTCATATGATCAGATTAAAACAAGAATATGGATGAAGAGAAAACATACCTTAACTTGTAGAACTTTTTTTTCCTGATTGGCAACTGTGGGGGGAGGAGATTTGTGATGGGAGAAAAAGATTGTTGATGACCAATATGATTTGGTAGTAGTGGACTGATGGAGAGATTAGGGGAGGAATATAGGAGAGAAGCAACAAACTTTTACAACTTGAAAGCTAGTTGATTTTCTCTAACGTTATTAAAACTAACGTTGTAGAAAATCTAGTCAAAAGCTATCTCTACCTCTAACGGCTACATTAAAAGCTACCAAGCCAAACACTCATATTATTTAGCGTAACGTTTTGATTTAGTCTAATCTCTAAAAGCTACCTAGAAAGCTGCCGCCGAACACACCCTTAACATATACTCCCTCCGTTTTTTTTAATATGCATGTTTGCTTTTACGAGCGGACCAAGGAAAAAGTGCAAAAGTAAGAGAGAAGGTTAGTAAAAGTAAGGAAAAAGTGAAAAAGGTATAGAGAAGGAAAGAAAAAGTAGGAGAGAATTGTAATAATTAGATGGGCCACTCTTCCGTTTATGGGAAAAGGTAGAAAGGTACGAATTAAAAAAAAACACCCCAAAATGGAAATAAGTGCATATTAAAAAAACGGAGGGAGTATATACCAATAACTTGGTTTTATTTGATAAATATGTTTACTAAAAATGGTTTAATTCATTCTCGAATTACTTAATTGATGAATTTAATCAAATAATTTAAAATTGAAATACATTTTACTTAATTATTTTTTAAATTCATTTTCATCCTATTATATAATTTAATGTTGTTCTTAATTTTGATGAAAAGGTTGGCTTTTTTAATTTTACTTTTTCTCCTCTTATTATGTTAAAATTTCTTTAATCTTTATTAAAATATATGTTATTTTATAAACTTTGATAATTGTTGTGAGCTTTTGATTGATTTTATTTTAAAGGAGTACAATTATTTAAAAATCAAAATTTGCTCTATAAATCAAGGATTTTCGTTGTTTGCAGATTACGTCCTTTGTTTTTATTAAGGCAAGGCCAAGTGTTTTATTTATTGAAGTGATAATGTGCTTGATTGCATTCAATAGATGCTTGATTCGTGGTACAAATTTGGAATTATTATAGATTAATAATAGTTCCCAACAATTTTTCGATTGCAAAATTTTTCATCTATTTCCATCGAATATTGAAATTTCCTGTTTTGACTTTGACTTTCTTGGACCACTTAACCTAAAGTCTAGATCGACCACCGTATACCATAGCCGTGGTGAAGGGTGCAAATTGTAATTTTCGTGCAACCTTATACTCCTTCCTATAGGTGTTCGCTGGTTGAGAGTGTATCGAATTGCTTAGGAAAAGTTTGAGAAAAATATCATTTTCTAACCAACAATATTAATTATTGGTCATGTCGCCTTATCAATAGTAAGTATCCAAATATTTTAGGAAAGAAAATAATTTTTTAATGGCATTAGCCATTGGGTATATAGTTTGTAAGTAAAAATAGGAAAATTTATGAAAAACTACTACAAATTTTACACTTTTTGAAAAAAACCACCAATTATATTTTTTCTATGAATTAAACTGCTATATCTTTGCAAAATTTTGTGAAGCACTACCTTTAAAGAGAAAATGTTAAGTCATTCGTTTGGTGGTGAACTTAAGGATTACGTTTTTTGACGGAAAACTTTTACGTTTTTTGTTAAAAAGTGGTGCTTTACAAAATTTTGTAAAGTTATAGTAGTTAATTTATTTTAAAAAATAATTGGTAGGTTTTTCCAAATAGTGTAAAGTTAGTTGTGGTTTTTCACAAATTTTCCGTAAAAATAAAAATAAGTCTCGTTTGGTCCAAACCCATGGACTAGATTGGACAGAACCAGACAATAGGAATTGGTAACATGAAAACTGTACGTCTAAACCGAATAGCTCAGGTCCGATTCGGTCCATTATCAAGGTCGAGACTGACTGTGGATACAGCCCTAATCCTTCCTTAGATGAGTAGATCCAACCAATAGTGAAGGATTTTGTCCTTCGATCAAGTGTAATAATCTAAGTATACTTGGACAAGTTTATAGAGATAATATATTCAATAATATTAGGAGACCGTAACGTTTTGCTAGAAGCTAAATTACGGTTTGTTGGACTATTGAGATTAGGCTAACTACTAATATTGATTGGGTCCTATGAGGTCACACATTGTAACAAAGGTTAGATATTCATCCAAATTCATTTTGGATGGTCATATGGATGGTAGGATAAGAGTTGTGACTCTTGTGATTGAATGACTCATAAAGAGTGGCTTTATGTGCCTAATTAAGCCTCATAATGTATGACATTATGTGGTCAATTAAGCCTCATGAAACCACCAATGTAACCACTCTATATATTGATGTAGAGGTTGCAAAAGAGTACATACAACATCATCATCTTTTGGCCAAACACCATACAAAGTAAAGAGTGAAAAAGTTCTCTCTTTCCGTACTAGCATACGTGGTGATCTAACCGTTGTTCGTGGACCAACACTAGAGGAACGACGCTTGACGTTCTTTCAGGATCTCACTTGGAAGCTAATACTTTTGTGGATTCACGCATCAAAGGTATATATTATTATATATTATTTGATTCATGTTAGTTTATGCAATTTGTTCTTGGGTTAGATGTAAAGAATATGATTCTTGAAATTCCGCTCTAAGCATCTAAACTCCTACAGTGGTATCAGTTAGCCTATTGCATAGATTAATATGATCATTTGTTTGATGCATTTTTATTATTATTTTAATTCGATTAAGGGAGGGATTTATATATGAGTTTATTTGCATGATTAATATTATGATATTAATTGATTGGAAACATAAAAATTGGATTTTTATGTATATATTATACTCAAAATTCGACCAATAGTGACCGGAAAATTCTGATTTTCTTTTATATATGATTCGAATTTTGTAGGAAAAATAAGTTTGTTATTTTTCTTATTTAAATTGAATTATATATATTTGCCTAGTTCTTGATTATAATTATTTGAGGTGTTTGATGTATAATAGATTTTATGTCAAAACCTAAAATCACAAAATGTCAGATTTTGTGTAGTATTAGGTTCAAGAATTCATATTTGTTAAATTAATATGAACCCTAAGTTTTTTTTTCCCCCAAATCAATTTTGTTAATTTCACTCAAAATGTGCACAATTGTTGTGACTAATTGAATGGGAAGGGAAGAAAATTCCGACCGCCGTGGTCAGGCGGAAAGACGCCGGACCGACGACAGCCGGAGGTGGCGGCAGGGTTGTTTGTGCGCAGCACGTGAGGCCGAAGTTGCTGCTGGGCTCGCCTGGTTGCGGCCAGCGTGGCCGGCCGCCTGGTTGTGACCAGCGTGGCTGGTGGTCTGGTTGCGGCCAACGTGGCCGGCGCCTGCAGTGGGTGGTGGTTGCTTGCTGCTTGCACAAGGCAGCTTGCTGGGCAGCGTGCGTCACTGCCGCTGCTTGGCAGTTTACTATTTTTTTTTTTTTGAGTATATTCCAATATTGCAAATAATGAATTAATGGTGATTAATTGCATATTTAAGTCATAATTGAATTAAAATAATAAGTTTTATATTAATTGGTTAATTATTGATAGTAATTGACTAGTTAAATTTGAGGAGTTACTAAGTTGTTAGTAACTATTGTTATTTATTTATTTTATGTCAATTAATTTGTTTATTGCCTTTTGCTTTAAAAATATGTGATTAATTATCATAAAACATTATATTTTAATATGATTAAAGTATATGGGGGTTACTAAGAGTGTCTTTTGGTATCATTTCTTTAAATTTAATAGTAGATTAAATTTGTAAGATTAATGATTTAAAGTCATCTAAAGTACTAACCATATGATTTAATATGTGATTAAATCTTGATGGTGATATTATGTTTTAAAGTTGTTATAACATGATATTTTTTATTTTTAATAGTTGATTAAAACGCATGCTTATATAATATATATTGATATTATGGATACATGCGGTGACTAGTATGGCCCAAACTTGGATAGAAATTACGATCTGCGTATCGTTAATGTATTTTTGTAATCTAAATACGATCTGCGCATCGTTGGTATTTTTGTAATATTTTTAGTTTAAATTCCAAAAAAAAAATATTTTTATTCAAGTACCCATGAAGCACAAGGATGGAGATCCATGGTGATTCAACAATGGAGGCCTTAAAGAGTAGTCTTTAGGATTAGGGGCCATACTAGGATCACATTTTAATTTTGCATTTAAATTTTTTTCTTTTAAATGCTTTCTAAGTTTATTATGCTTGTGATTTAATTATGTTAAATGTTCACTAGTAATTAAATCAACATGATAATTTACTTAGGTCCCTTAAAATGAAATATTGGGTTTTTGCTACTCCAAATAAACACCTACTAAAACTTGATTGTTAGTAATAGGTTCTGCCAAAGCAGAGTGTTACTTCCAATCTTGGGCTAAGTAGAGTGAATTTCCGAAATTTGCATGTTTAGTTTGGTTTGGCCCAACAAAATCATCAAAACAGTTTTGGATTTTGAAGCAATAGTGATGGGTTTTGTGTTTTTGGTGATAAGCTTTGTCTAGGATTAGGAAGGCTCTCCCCAACGTCGTGGGTAACTTCCTTACCTGGAAGCTAAAATCACCTTAGCAATCACCTATCAACTAAGAATTACAATTGTTGTAATTAGTAAAAGAGTTTACTTACCTTTTAAACTTGATTTTAAGTTGAGGCCAAAGTCCACTTAGAATTCATGTTTGATAGGATCTTAGAATCACTTGATTAAAAGGGACACTTTGAAATTGATCAAGTGCATGGCTTTTATTTTGAAATGTTTAAAATATGTTAAGAGCTATTATGATAAACATACTTATTACTTTTGCATCTTCTATGTAGATATCATGTCTGGTAACAACAATAATTCACCGTTTAACTTACGTTCAATCCTTGAGAAGGATAAATTGAACGGGAACAACTTCCTTGATTGGGAAAGGAATCTAAGAATTGTTCTTAGGTCCGAAGGTCGAGAGGATGTTCTTGAAACCCCGATCCCAGTTTTAACCGCCACCTCTACTGAAGCCGAAAAGGAGGCCCATAAGGCCATTGAGGAAAGGTCGGTAATTGTTACTTGCCTTATGCTCGCGGCTGTGGAACCAAGCCTTCAAAAGAGGTTTGCTAGCTTGGATGCCTACAGTATTATCCGGCAACTGAAAACTATGTTTCAGCAACAAGCTCGGATTGAGAGGTACGAGACTCACAAGGCTATTCTTGAGTGTGTGTTAGTTGAAGGCAAGTCGGTAGCCACTCATGTCTTCGAAATGATTGGTTTTTTCGAGGCAATGGAGAGGTTGGGCTTTCCTTATAGCCAAGAGTTTGCTACTGACATCATACTTCACTCACTTCATGATGGATTCAATCAGTTTAGGTTGAACTTCAATATGAATGGAGTGACGAAGACCCTTGCTGAGTTACATGGGATGCTCATGACTGCCGAGCAAAACATCCCCGCTGCTCCTAAGAAGGAAGTTCTTATGGTTTAAAAGGGAAAGGGTTTTAAGAAGGTTTGGGCTGGCAAGAAAAAGCAAGATAAGGGCAAGCAAGTTGCTACTAAGACTGTTGATAAGCCAAAGGCAAAGGCAAAGCCAAAGGTGGCCGCAAATGCCAAGTGCTTCTATTGTGATCAAATAGGTCATTGGAAGCGTAACTGCCCGAAGTATCTGAAGGATAAGAAGTCTGGGGCTTCTTCTTCAGGTATCTATGTCATTGACATTAATTTAGCAACATCTGCTTCTTGGGTATTTGATACAGGTTGTGTTTCTCACATTGTTTCGAATGTGCAGGGACTAAGAAGGAGTAGAAACTTGGCTAAAGGAGAGGTAGAGCTGCGCGTTGGAAATGGTGCAAGAGTTGCGGCCGTTGCAGTTAGAACTTATAGTCTACCTTTGCCTTCTGGATTAATATTAGAACTTAATAATTGTTATTATGTTCCTGCTATTACCAAAAACATTATTTCTATTCCTGTTTTGGATAATGAAGGGTTTTCATTTACAATTGAGAAAGGTTGTTTCTCTGTTTATTTGAATTCAATGTTTTATGCCACCGCTAAAAGGTCTAATGGTCTATATTTTCTAGACTTAGCCAAAGATGTCCTTAACATAGACAGCAAAAAACATAGATCAAGCGATACTAATCCTACTTACTTATGGCATTGTCGTTTAGGACATATAAACGCGAAACGCATTCAAAAGTTACATAAAGATGGACTTCTCACATCCTTTGATTTTGAGCCATTTGATGTGTGTGAATCGTGTTTGATGGGCAAAATGACAAAGTCACCTTTTACTAGGAAAGGGTGAAAGGGCCAGTGATCTATTGGGCCTAATACATACTGATGTGTGTGGACCAATGAGCACCAAAGCTAGGGGAGGGTTTGGGTACTTCATTACTTTTACTGACGATTTAAGTAGATATGGATATGTCTATTTAATGAAGCATAAGTCGGAATCATTTGAAAAGTTCAAAGAATTTCAAAATGAAGTCCAAAACCAACTTGGCAAGACAATTAAAGCACTACGATCCGATCGTGGTGGTGAATATTTAAGCCAAGAGTTTAGTGATCACTTAAAGAGTTGTGGAATTCTTTCACAACTAACTCCGCCTGGAACACCTCAGTTGAATGGTGTATCTGAAAGGAGGAACCGGACTCTACTTGATATGGTTCGGTCTATGATGAGTTTTGCTGATCTTCCAATATCCTTCTGGGGATATGCTCTCGAAACTGCTGCTTTCACACTTAATAGAACTCCATCAAAGGCAGTAGAAAAGACACCATATGAGATATGGAGTGGAAAAATTCCAAGCTTGTCCTTTCTACGTATTTGGGGTTGTGAGGTCTATGTAAAACGATTACTTTCAGATAAACTCGCCCCTAAATCAGATAAGTGTTTCTTTGTGGGTTATCCCAAAGAAACCAAGGGCTATTACTTCTACAATCGAAACGAGGGAAAAGTGTTTGTTGCTCGTCGTGGTGTCTTTTTGGAAAAAGATTTTATTTCCAAAAGGCAAGTGGGAGTAATGTATTTCTCGAAGAAATTCGAGAAAAGCAACAAATGGACATAGTTCAACCTATGTCAGAGTCAGAAACACAAGTGCCAGCTGTGGAGCTTGAAGTAGTTCCTCCTTTGGAGGAATCTTCTCCCATAACTGACCAAATGTTGGAGGACGTGCATTCCATACACGAACCTTCTACTGTCCCACCCGAATTTAATTCGTGCGAAAATTCTCAAATTGTTGAGAACAAAATTTCTCCTGTTGCAGCCCCTCGTAGGTCTAGTAGACCAAGAATACCAAACAAAAGGTTTGTTGATTTCTTGTTGACCGAAAGTTCTGAGATAATGATTTTAGAATTTGAGGAACCTACTACTTACAAGCAAGCCTTGATGAGTGAAGACTCCGAAAAATGGCTTGAAGCCATGAAATCCGAAATGGCATCCATGTCTGAAAATCAAGTATGGGACTTGATGGATTTGCCCGATGGGGTTACACCTATTGGTTGCAAATGGG
Source organism: Patellifolia procumbens (assembly GCA_947645195.1). Lineage (NCBI taxonomy): Eukaryota > Viridiplantae > Streptophyta > Magnoliopsida > Caryophyllales > Amaranthaceae > Patellifolia > Patellifolia procumbens. The sequence goes on from CANSGD010000290.1 coordinate 1,339,505, forward strand.
TTTTCAAGGTGAAAACAGACAAGGATGGTAACATTCAGGTTTACAAAGCAAGGTTGGTTGCAAAAGGGTTCAAGCAAGTTCATGGTATAGACTATGACGATACCTTTTCACCAGTAGCAATGCTTAAATCCATTCGGATACTCCTAGCGATCTCTGCCTTTTATGATTACGAAATTTGGCAGATGGATGTCAAAACCGCTTTCTTGAATGGGTTCTTGAAAGAGGATGTGTATATGACACAACCGGAAGGGTTTGTAGATCCAGAATATCCTAGGAGGGTATGTAAGCTTCAAAAATCCATCTATGGATTGAAGCAAGCATCCCGGAGTTGGAATCTCCGATTTGATGAGGCAATCAAAAGGTTTGGTTTTCTCAAAAACGGAGAAGAGTCTTGTGTTTACAAGAAGAGAGTGGAAGTAACATAGTCTTCTTGGTCTTGTATGTAGATGATATACTTCTCATAGGAAATGACATTCCCATGCTTGAGTCAGTCAAGGAATGGTTGAAAAGTTGTTTCTCTATGAAAGACCTTGGAAATGCGGAGTACATTTTGGGAATCAAGATCTACAGGGATAGATCTAAGAGGATGATTGGACTTAGCCAACGGACTTATATAGATAAGATCGTCACTAAGTTCAACATGGAAAACTCTAAAAGAGGTTTTCTTCCCATGCAACATGGTATGTCGCTTAGCAAGACTCAGTGTCCTTCTGGACCTGATGAGATTAAGCGAATGAGTAATGTTCCTTATGCGTCAGCTATAGGGTCCATTATGTATTCCATGATTTGTACTCGTCCAGATGTTTCATATGCCTTGAGCATGTGTAGCAGATTCCAATCAAATCCAGGTGATGCACAGATAAGATCGTCACTAAGTTCAACATGAAAAACTCTAAAAGAGGTTTTCTTCCCATGCAACATGGTATGTCGCTTAGCAAGACTCAGTGTCCTTCTGGACCTGATGAGATTAAGCGAATGAGTAATGTTCCTTATGCGTCAGCTATAGGGTCCATTATGTATTCCATGATTTGTACTCGTCCAGATGTTTCATATGCCTTGAGCATGTGTAGCAGATTCCAATCAAATCCAGGTGATGCACACTGGAGTGCAGCTAAGAATATCCTAAAGTACTTAAGAAGGACTAAGGATAATTTCTTAGTATATGGAGGTGAAACTAAGTTAATTGTTGAGGGTTACACAGATGCGAGCTTCCAAACTGACAAAGATGATTTCCGATCCCAGTCTGGTTTCATCTTTTGTCTAAATGGAGGGGCAGTGAGCTGGAAAAGTTCAAAGCAAAGCACTGTCGCAGACTCTACAACAGAAGCTGAGTACATTGCTGCGGCAGATGCAGCAAAGGAAGCTGTTTGGATGAAGAAGTTCATTTCTGAGCTAGGAGTAGTACCTAGCATTTCAGATGGCATTGTTTTACACTGTGATAATAATGGTGCCATTGCTCAGTCTAAGGAACCAAGGTCACATCAAAGGTGTAAACATGTACTTAGGAAGTTTCATCTCATCCGAGAAATCGTTGAGAGAAAGGATGTAATAGTTAGGAAAGTTCATACGGATCAAAATGTTGCTGATCCGTTGACTAAACCGTTGCCTCAGCCCAAGCATGAGAGTCACACTAGGGCTATAGGGGTTAAGCATATAGGAGAGTGGGTTTGATTGTGCGCTATTTACTTTTAATTAGTTCACAATTATATTTGCTCTTTATAATGATTTCATTATGTTTATCAATAAAGGTTTATGATCTTATTTAATCTTGGTTTAGTATTAAATAAAACGTCCAAGATATTTTATAACATTTGATAGGTTTGTCAAATACGTGATTTGACAAATGAAACCCTATTTGGTGAACATGAGTTATAATATATCTAAGTCCCTAGTCCGAATCGTTAAATTGGACGTAAATGATTCAGTTTCGAGACTAGATTGTAAGATGATTGATAGCACAGTTTCATTGGCTATGGGGACATGGAGATGTCTAGTCATTTACATAGACATGTATAATGGATACGTGTCGGACAGACCCACAGAGATTTCTCTAAAGTGTTTTGAGAATCTCGTCATTATATTTAGTGGATTCCTTTGACATGAGTATGACACTATTCTCGCTTAAGGATTAGTATATTTATGACACCGCAAAACGCCGTGCCGTAAAAGGAGGTTATAAAGGAAGTGATCGGAATTGCTAGGAATTGAGTGGGAGTTTTGGTTATGCAAGAATGGATAAGTCCTCCTAAACAGTTAGGATTGGTGTCTTGGCCTCTTGAAAAGCGAGAACTGGAAAAATGCATGGCCGTGCTCAAATGAATTAAAGAGTTAATCATTTGTTTCGACAGTTCGAACTCGGATTTCAGGAATCAACTTGAACAATGATACTGTTAACATTGGATGTTAACATATCATCAAGTTGGACATTAAGTGACTTAAGGAGTTTGAAGATTACACACTTGTTCTTAGACAAGTGGGAGATTGAAGGATTTTGTCCTTCGATCAAGTGTAATAATCTAAGTATACTTGGACAAGTTTATAGAGATAATATATTCTATAATATTAGGAGACCGTAACGTTTTGCTAGAAGCTAAATTACGGTTTGTTGGACTATTGAGATTAGGCTAACTACTAATATTGATTGGGTCCTATGAGGTCACACATTGTAACAAAGGTTAGATATTCATCCAAATTCATTTTGGATGGTCATATGGATGGTAGGATAAGAGTTGTGACTCTTGTGATTGAATGACTCATAAAGAGTGGCTTTATGTGCCTAATTAAGCCTCATAATGTATGACATTATGTGGTCAATTAAGCCTCATGAAACCACCAATGTAACCACTCTATATATTGATGTAGAGGTTGCAAAAGAGTACATACAACATCATCATCTTTTGGCCAAACACCATACAAAGTAAAGAGTGAAAAAGTTCTCTCTTTCCGTACTAGCATACGTGGTGATCTAACCGTTGTTCGTGGACCAACACTAGAGGAACGACGCTTGACGTTCTTTCAGGATCTCACTTGGAAGCTAATACTTTTGTGGATTCACGCATCAAAGGTATATATTATTATATATTATTTGATTCATGTTAGTTTATGCAATTTGTTCTTAGATTAGATGTAAAGAATATGATTCTTGAAATTCCGCTCTAAGCATCTAAACTCCTACAAATAGCTTGCCAGATTTTCTCTGTGTTTTTTGGCGCGAGAGTAATTGGAGTAGCAATTCCACTTCGAGTTCCAGCCAAAGCACGATGACTCCGTCCTCGGTCCTTGGACCACACTCAGGAGTCTGAAAGTATAACCAGATGACTTTCATTAAATTACATCCACTGACTGCATTAAAGAACTAAACACCAAACTCCACCATCACTTTCCTGATGCCTAACATTAAACTTCAAACAGTCTCTCTCTTGCATTTAATACTCTCCCTGAACAACAGATGAACTAAAAAAAATCTTGTCTGACTTTGAGCTCCTAACATTAATGGCAATGTTAGCTTCAGTTACATCCCAAATCTCCTTCAGATTCCCATCACATTCACATACCCAATTCTTACAACTTAACCCACCAAAACCCAGGTCCCAATTTCATTGCTGCTTATCCTTAGACCCCATTACACTTGACACAGACTCAGAAACACAACAAAATAAGCAATTAAGAGTAGTGTTTGCTGCAGGTGGTGCTGGGGGTCAGATTTTCCCTGCTGTAGCAATTGCAGATGAGATCAAAATCACTAACCCAGATGCCCAAATCCTGTTTATTGGTACTGATTCTGGTATGGAGAGCACTGTCGTCCCGTCTTCCGGGTACGACTTTGCTGCCATTCCTGCCACCCCATTAGTCCGCCCCATACTGTCTCTACAAAACCTGAGCATCCCTTTACAATGGATTAAATCAATGGGTGAAAGTTGGAAAATAATGAAGGATTTTCAACCCCATGTTGTTGTTGGAACTGGTGGTTATGTCTCTTTCCCAATTTGTCTGATTGCTGTTTTTAAAGGATTGAAAATGGTTATCCAAGAACAAAGTTCAGTTCCTGGTTTAGCTAATTGGGTTCTGTCTCTAATTGCTGACTTGGTTTTTGTTGCTTATAATTCTTCTGTGGATTCTTTTCCAACTGAAAAGAAAAAGATTGTTGTGAGTGGGAATCCTGTTAGGTTGTCATTAAGGAAGTTTGTATCAGGTGCTGTTGCAAGGACTTATTTTTTCCCTAAGTTGGCTAAGGTTTCGGAAACCGAGGTTGTGGTGCTGCTTGTGCTTGGGGGCTCTTTTGGGGCTAATTCTATGAACATTGCTCTCTTTAATATTTATAATCAGATGTTGGTGGACCGCCCGAATTTGCATATTGTTTGGGAGACTGGTGTGGAATCTTTCAATGAGATGGAAAGCCTTGTTCGAAATCATCCTCGATTAGTTCTTGCACCGTGAGTTTTCTCTTTCAGTGTCTTCTCATTGATTCATTTATACATAGCCCTCATTATATTATGTCATTGAATCTGCTTATTTCATGATCTATTTTGAGAATTGAAGTCAACATAGTTAATTCATGTCTTTTTTTTGGGTGCTTGTACAGTGTAACTTACCTGTCATAAATCAAAATTTAGGAATATAGAAATGGGCAGGAAGAAAAGAGTTTTAGGGGGCAAGTGATAGTGAATTATAATGTTGATGCAATTCAATCATCAACAATGTTGTTTACAATCACTGACCTTTGAGTGGCTGGATACTTCCAACTACAAAGTAGAGCAAAGTGAAATTCGCTGAATAATTTTCTGACCTATCTCTCTTCCTATGCACCCCCTATTAAGAACAACCAGATTCCTTCTCTCTATAACTATACCTTGAAGTCTTCTTCCTCAAGAATCCTACTCCCAAGGACATTTATGTTCATTCATTTAGAATTCTGTAGTGTAAATTTTGATTGTTTAGAGTTTTTAAAACGAGCAATGAGCAAGAAAATAGCCTTGGATATAGAATTAAAGTTGTAGTGATTGAATAATTGTGCAATACCCGATAGTGCCCCATCTTTTGAGCCCATTCACCACATCCATGTTGCTGATCCATTTCCTCCTTTTGTGTCCCTGAATATGTGCGCGCATTTGTTGGTGTCGGTGTTTCTGTTTGTGTATGTATTAGTGAATGCGGGCATGTGCATGTGTGTTTGTGTCCTTGTAGTGTGTGTATGTCAACTTACTTGCATCTTCTTGTTCAGTGAGTCCATCTGATTGCACCTTTTTCTTTCGTTAAATTGTTTTCTACATGATCTGAACATAGTTTTACATTATCAAAAGGTTCCTGCGCTCTATGGATATGGCATATGCTGCTGCAGATCTTGTAGTTTCTAGAGCAGGAGCAATGACTTGTTCTGAACTTCTAGTTACAGGGAAACCTGCCATCCTGGTAACAATCTGAGTTTCCTTTATGATCTTTTGAACTTTTGAAATATTTACAATCACATCTGATTGCTAGCTTGCATTGCTTTGGTTGTGCTTTTAAGACATATTTTGTAGTCATGCCCTACTGACCTATGGTAGAACTAATATTGGAGAACAGACCAACCAGGGTAAAGAAAATAAACGATAGAAAGAACATCAAATTATATATTGCAACATGTTTGTGTAACTTCTTTTTTTATGTGGGGGGGGGGGGGGGGCATGGCAAGGATGATACGGATGCGAATGGACGGTGGAAGGTAGTACAACCTACACTTTGGATTTTTGTACTGGGAGCAGAGAAGAAGGGAAGGATATGTGTATTAGATAATGCTCTTTGGTTGCCTTAAGAAGGAATGAAATCTGAAAGGCGTTGTGTTTTAACCATGTGCTCACATTAGTCTTACGTCCATTGTGTTGCTATACTCAGGTTTACTTACAAGGCTTGCTTTCTCCATATAGGCCTAAATGCACTAAGATGATATTAGGACTGAAGTTCTGTGTGCAGACATATCGAAGACAATCTAAAACTTCCATGTCGCCCATGCTGCTGATAGGGGAGTTGGTGGCAGTGGCTTGTAGCTCAATTATGATAGTGTGCTTGCGTGTACGTTCATATGTTCACTCTTGGAGTTAGAGTGATTATTATACCTGAACAAGTCAGCTCCTTGTGTAGGGGGGATCAATATTTCCTCACTTTACCAAAAGTGGACCTGATTTTGGTGAATTGAAGCTTAAAACAAGCCAAGAACCTTAAGTTTACTCAAGGAAAATTGATTGGAACAACGGAGTACTGTCACATAATTCTCTAAATTCCTTGTGAATTGCGAATTCAAATAAGCGAATTATGGTCGGTTTTAGGCTATTTTCGGCCCATTTTAGTCGAATAGCGAATTCAAAAGGCAAATTAGATAGCAAATTATGTGAATATGAAACGGACCCCAATTGGACAATTGAGCTATTTAGTAACTTCGTGTTGAATTTCCTAGATAATTGCAGTAGGAGTGGGCCTTGATGTTTGAGGCTGCAACTATGAAAATTGTGCTGAGATCACCGTGGATTTTCACCATGAAATTGATATTTTCACTACCTTGGATAAATAAGGGAATCTGAAAAAAGATTAAGAGCGTTTGATAACTTTTCCCTACAAATTATCTGGATTGGAATACCATATGCTTAATACTAGGATGCAAGCTCTTCACCAAAAAAAAAAATACTAGGATGCAAGCTATAATTGACACTATAAACATGCTCAAAAGATCAAGGAGGATAAGTTTTAGGAAATATAAGCTCCAAATAAGTTCCAATTAGTTTAACAAGAATAAGTTTTACAAAATAAAACGCTCCGGTAAGTTCCAATTGGTTGATTAAGTTCCACTAAAAAAAAAAGTTCACATAAGTTCAAATAAGTTTCAATAATGGCTAAGCAACCATGTTCACTCATAACAACAACAACGACGACAAATTGTCATAAGATATTGTCTCCTTCTTCTTCAAAAGTGAAATAAGAAAAGCAAAAGCAAAAGTTTGAAGAGTCACGAAGAAAAATGTGAAAGTGAAAGTGAGGGAAACACCTTGAGAGAAAACATAATGAAGAAATCGATAACGAAGGAGGTGTAAGGTACAAACTAGTTATGAATATATACAAATAAGATTTGAGAAAGTCTTATGAAAGGGGGGCATAAAAAAGACGTAATGAGGGAAACTAATGTGGAGAAAAACAAATGAATTTTCTTATACAATCGTAGAAGAAGAGTTAAGGAAGATAATTTTTTAAGCACAAGTCAAAAAAATAAATAAGGAGGAAGAAAAGATAAAGTGAAGTTGTCACCATAGATTCACTCCCTCCTCTCTGCCCTATGCAAACTCATAATTTCTTCAATGACTCATCAAGTAGGAAATTTATACTGGCAAAGATGCCATCATTCTTAAAAGGAACTTAATGAATTAACAATATGTGTTGCAAATTTCTTATGTTCCTAATATGTGGTTATAATATCTGTTTATCAATGAGCTAGTATCCCTGGTTTGTGCATGTTCCTCTTGTCTGATTACAATTAATAGCATAAGGATGTTACTCGGTTGATATATATCTAATTTGGAAGCTTCCCGTTATTCATTTATTTGTGTGTTCTCCTAAGCTGAATCAATCTAACTCCTCGGGCTGTACCTTGAGGCAGTTATTTGTTCTCCTTATGAAGTTACTCAGCCAATTTCGTATTGGTATATAAAAAATTGTATGCATACACCAGATGAAGAAAAAGATAGAAATCCGAACATGATAGTAAACAAAATTCACATTCTCTCATGACGGAGCATTTTCTCTAGCGCTGAGCTGGTTACCTTGTTGGAGACATTTGTTAGAATGCAAGGAGATGACAACTAGGTCTCTGTCCCGCATTATTTTACCAAGTGCTGAGGGTGGAAGGGCTTCTGGGCAGGGCTCAGTCATGAAGGACTACACATATATGTGTATACATAGATGTACATACATAGATCGTTCCTGTCTTTTTTATACAATGTTTTTGTGGCTTTATGTAATGTACAAAGGCCGACATAAATATATAACAGTGGTGGAGCACTTGAATTTGAGATGTAATACTCAACACCTTAATCATAGCCACTAGTCCCATATGCATCATAGTTCTCTAATCAAACAAAATTGGTGTTTCTACTTTCCTGTAGAATCTATAGAGAATTTCCGGGTACTGAAGTTTTTTTATTTAAACCTTTTTATTGGAAGCCTGTTGACCTTTTTGAAGTTGGCATCAATTGCCTTACCTCTATTCGTATTTATTGTGAAATTGTGATATTTCTTAGTGTGCTCTTATGAGTGTCAAAGTGAACGTAGTTGCCACAGTGCCACTTACATTGTTTTATATAAGTGCTCTGGCTATTCTATTCCGTGGATGTCATTAATTTTAGAAAATATATATCTTGATGTGACTCTTGTACAAAATTGCAGATACCATCTCCAATTGATGCAGAAGGACATCAATTCAAAAATGCATCATTAATGGCAGATTTAGCTGGTTCAAGGACTATAACTGAGGATGAACTTGACTCAACGACGCTAAGAATTGCGATCACTGACATTTTGGGTATGCAACAGTTACTCTAAATTTCATGTTGACTTTGCTGCTAGAGTCGTAACACTAAGATGCCAACTTATATAATATTCCCACCATTCTGGACTTGGGATTAATACATTTATCATCCTAGACAGAATGCCAGTTTGTCGAAAGTCCCACCTCTACGCGCTTCTCCTCTAGCAGATTTTCTATTATCATTGTTTTTCAACAATCTGAAAATTATTATCTGTAGGACAAGTGATATAGTCTTTGAAAATTTATGTTGGATATTTACACAGGGGGTGAGACTATAGAAGCATATTATTTTTGTGTTGTTTTTTCTTTTTGGGGGATTTGGGGGAGGCTGCGGGGTTAGGTACATAAATATTTTGCTTTGTCATCACATGATCTCTCTCCGATATGGAAGTGGAACTGGGTGCACTGACTTGTCAGAAAACTCTTATTCTTGTTATTTGTAGCTAATAGGTGTTTTTGATGGGTTTTGAAGAAAGCAATATAGATTACATGACAAACATATTGGTGAGGGAGCATTGGTCTTGACTCATGATGAGATGTTCTAAGTGATGGTTAGTTGTTCGGCTGGTCAAGCTTTTTCGTTTTCCATCCCCTTTATCTTATATTTTATTTAAATGCTTTGAATAGGCCATTGAGGCATAAGAAAGGGATTCAACAAAGTGGACCTATAACACCGCTTGGGATCTTGGTGTTGACATTACCCGCAGTTATGGCTTTCCTGAGTCCCTGACAACATGAAGTTTCTCACACTTACGTGAAAAAAATACCACCACTAAGTACCCCAAACTTGTTACTCAAAATAAAAGCCCCATGCTACACACAACTCCACAAGCGTGGTGTTGATAACCCCCACGGTCGTGGCCTCAAAGTAAGAAATCACAAGCAGGATGCCTACAATTGTCGCCTTGTCAATCCCAAGGTCATGGTGTTAACGAGCTGTTTTTTTCTTCTAAATTTTGTGTGTTGATATTAGTATTCTTAACCCTCTATCTATCTTAACCTCTCTTTGTCGAGCTTCACCTCTATCGAGTGGAGTGTAAGTAACATATCGGTTTAATCACATTCTCAATCATCAGTCTTCTCTTCTTTGTATTCATATCATCTCATTAGGACAGCACCTCCCCCCCCCCCCCCCACCCCTACCCCTTCTCCTCCTCGAGCTAATTGATCAGTAAGAGTTGTCACCATAAAGTATGAACCTTATTGCTGCTTACATTTCCTTGCTGTCTCTGCGATGACTCTATAGGTTCCTTGACATCTTTCGTTCTCCTAAAAGGTTTTGTAGGTTTCGTATTTCCTTCAGTGTTCATGTTGGCCGTCTTCCTACGGTCTTGCGACCGTTTCTTCTTTCTTGTAATGGAAACTGCCATTCATTATGGGGCTTGAGTATAATACTCTAATGTTATTAGGTTTTAGCTGTAAATTTTGTAGTTTTTATTTGGAATATAGTTAGGTTTATTTTCTTGTTCTTTTCTAGTTTGGTTTAAGGGGTCTTATTTTGGGATTTGATTTCTGTGAGATCTTGGTAAGATTTTCTTCCTTGAAGGTTGGGCTGAAAGTTTATTCACGGAGTGTGCTCCAAAATGTGTTGGTTTAAGACGGTACTTGAGCTATTGGATATCCAATTTTGAGCATATATGCTGGTGCATTGCCATTACCATAGACATTTGAGATTGTAATGACTTCAAACAAGAAATCAAAATTTTTTCGTCATATGGTCATACGAAAGATATGAAAACATCTGCTCGTTTGTAAAAGAGCCAAGGTTTCACTAAATATATTATTTTTGGATCATAGACTTATTTAAATTTAGGTCATTCAAGTTCCTATTCTTTTAGTCTTTTATTCATTGTGAAGCCATAGAGGTTGATGTATCCTCATTCACACTTTTACTAGAAAGAGTCTCCATATTATTCTGGGGCAAGTACCTATTGTTTAATCTTAAATTCATTGTGAAGCTATAAAGGTTGCAGTATCTTCTATCACACTTTCACTATAAAGAGCCTCTATGTTATTTCGGGGGTTAAGCACCCCACCCTACCCAAGCTAGGGTCCGGTTGTGCAGCACTCGGTTAATGTTGATCTTGGTGGATGTATTTGGTGGCAAAGCATCAGGCTGGAAGCAGGGTAAGGAGCTTATGTGTGCAAGAGAAGTATTGAAGTCTTAGTATTGAGGGTTGGGGTTTGTCGATGGAAGTTTTGTGAGACTTTACAAGAAATTGATGTTATTATGATAATTTGTCTCTGGAGCATCTAAAAATAGTTTTCCTAATAACTTGATTATGACCTTATAGATAAGAAAGTTGCTACGGATGAGAACATGTGCTTCCCTAGATGCACACAAAGGTGTCGGGAGAAAAGGTAGTTCTGGGGGCATATAGTTTAAAGGGAGGGCTATGGATGCTTCTTTAGGAATGTAAGAATGCTTGAAGCGAGATGATAATCCATAAACAATGAGGGATTGAGAATGCACTTTAGAAGCAGAGAATGTCATGCTGGATAATTAATGGGGTCTGGAGTCTGACTGTATGCAATCTGAGAAGACCTCTCTTGTAGATATAATTGATGGAAAGTTAGTACCGTTTTTTATGGTTTTAAGAGAGATATCCATTAATGTTCTGGTAAGAACAATTCTCATATGAGAATGTGACAATAGTGGAATAGTAATATATGTAAGTCAAAATGTAAAATTATCACACGGGATTCAGTTTCTGTTATTCTTTTAGACATATTGGCCGTAAGGTGATAAGTTTATGAGAGGAAGAGAATATATTATGAACATATTATTAAGGTGTATTCAATAATGTACAATGAGTACAATATATATATATAGGAGTACATAAGAACTCCAATTTGGAAACAATTTCTAAAAGATATACGTCCTCTGTTTTTTAATGCTTGCACCATTGAGTTGATGCACAAAGTTTAAGGAGAGGAGAGAGATAGAGAGAAAGAAAAAAGTGGACCCATGTGATAGGAGAGAGATAGAGAGAATTGGTTGTCAAAAAAGGAAATGGTGCAAGTATTTTGTAACTTCTAAAAATGGGAAATGGTGCAAGTATTAACTTATCTAATAGTTATCGGAAATAAATCATAAAATAGTATTTCCTATCAGATAATATTATATTTTAACTACTAATATATCCTAAAGATATTTATCATATCTTTAATATATCTCTAATATAAGGGAAAAAATGATTACATTTTAGCCACAATGTGTATATTTAGTGTTCTCATGTTCTCATAAGATTTGTTCTCACCATAACCCAACCACATAATATATAGTTAGTTATTGCAAAAAACATTCATAATTAATCCAGCATTATTTATGATTTTGCGCTGGTATTATTTGTTCTGTTCATTTTTTTTTAGTTTTTTGGTGGAAAAATTGCCTAGAATAATGCAACATTTTGCTCATTCGCAGATAATAATGCAACCTAAAGATTATTCTGGAATAATGCAACCTTTATACCCCATTTATTTTAAATAGGACAAATTAACGGTTACCTGAACAATTGGTAATTTTTATTTAAAACTTTAACTTTTAATTAATATATTAACAAAAACTAAAAAAATAAAAAATAAAATCCCCCCCCCACCCCCACCCCCCACGCCTGCAGCCAGCAGCCCCAACCCCCCACCCCTACCCCCCACGCCTGCAGCCCCAACCCCCACCCCCTGCTGCTCTCAGCCCCAACCACCCCACCCCTACCCCCTGCTGCTCTCAGCCCCTCCTCTAACAAAGAAGAAGCCTTCACCCGTTGCCCCCAGTACACCTCACATTCACAACCATCGGCTGGCGACGATGCACCAACCAGCACAGTTGCCGCCTAAACCACCACTAATGGTTTTGCCGAGCCACCCAGACCCCCACTCCATCGCATAACTTCATTGCGGCGGCGGTGGCAATTTGAAAAAGGTGGATTAGTGGCTGACTGTGGCTAGGAGATGGTGAGAGAGATGGTCTGGTTGACCCGCGCGCGCCACCTGGGCGCATGATTTCGTGGTGGCGGCAATCCCTCAAACGGCGTTGGGTGTCGATGGTGGGTGCGAGTCGCCGGCAAGCAACGGGCTGGGTTGCGTGAGCCTTCAAGCTGCTGCTCTTGACGATGGTGGTGGTTTCTTTGCTGGGGAATGGAGGAGGGGGTTGGGGGTGGCCGGTGGTTTCACGGGGGAGGGGGAGGGGGGTTTTGGTTTTTACTTTATTATTTTTTTTAATTTTTTTGTTTATAAATTTTTTAAAAAAAAATTATTTAGGATAACCAATAACAATACGACACGTGTCTCATTTTACTTATTCTTTAGGTCATAATGGGTTTTACCCCCTTTAAAATAAATGAGGTATAAAGATTCAATTATTCCAGAATAATCGCCAAAAGGTTGCATTATTATTTGCAAATCGCCAAAAGATTGCATTATTATAGGCAATTTTTTCTTTTTGGTGCTTGTTCATCTATTTTATTAGTTGAGAGATACACTCTACCACCTATCCAGGCTCAGAAACAGGAAGTACAAAGTACAGATTGCAATGATTGTCATTAATTTCCTTGAATGCTGCTAATGGTTTTCAATCTTTAAATTGCAGATAATAAATTCCTGATGACAACGATGTCAGAAAGAGCTTTACAGGCCGCAAAGCCCAATGCTGGTGCAGAGATTGCGGAGCGTGTGATTGCTCTGGTAGGTTTATCTCCTGTCAAAGCATGATAGGTGAAGGATGAGATAACCACTCTTAGGTTAAAGCAGAAGCGGACTAACACGGTGCTCATAACTCATGCCATGAAATCAGCATATGTGCTATTGGCACTATTCTCCTGAAATGAAGTTGTCGATAGGTTGGTCAATTGGTCATGGAGCACTGCGTTGCGTTGTGTTGCTTTACTGAACTACAGGGTACAATATACATGCTTCACGTCACTGATACTTCACCTTCTACTCCCTACTGATAAAAAAATATTTGTGCTAGAATAAAGAGGAAATAGGGTTATAGATGTAAATTACCTCTATTCACTAGGATATAATCATTTGAAACGAATGCAGCCATTTTAATGCTAAAGCAAACAAAGTTGATCCCATTAAATCTCCCATAATACAAAATTATGCATTATACACCTAGGTGTACAATGCTCATGGTACACCTAAGACTATTTGCGGTTTTGAACATGAATTCCTAATATGTGCTACGTACTTCTTGCACTAATAAATGCGTACGTGTGCAAAGTGATATGAGAACCTCGGGGTGTGATCTAGGCGGATTCAATTTGTATCTTTTTTTTTAGCATCCACAATCACGGGTTTCTTTTTTATTTTCATTCTCCTTTACCTCATTTTTTCACTTTATTTTGCACTAACTTTTTATATACCTTTTTACATATGATTTCATACTTATGTCCATGCGTTTTTCATTTACCTTTTCTCTCTTCTACGTTCCTATACTCCACCACATTTCACCCCCTCCCGTGTGCCTTTACTCCACCTATATTGTTAAATAACTTAATTTTTCATATTAAATTTAGAGAATTTAAATTGAATCAAAATTTGGTAATTACTTTAATTGCCCTTGTAATTAATCTAATTGATTAACTAATTGTAGTTAGGTTTACAAATTGCTAATCACTAATTACGCTAATATAATCAATAATTGCTCAATACACTAGTTTAATTGATGATTACTAATTACGCTAATTGACGTGAATTCGTGGTAGATCCAAGTTTAAGTCCTCACAACCTTCACCAGTTATGATTCCTTAAAGGTTCTAGATTAATATTTGGCTCCACTCACCTTAAACTTGAAATATGACGATAGTATTGAGATTAAATAAGTAAGCTTTACTAACTAATTGTAATAACCTCGCTTAAAATTAGGTTTCATTCGCCTAACAGGCTAAAAAGGTTATTGTATTCAAATAAACTCTCTAAAAACAATAAAATAAACTTGGAAAGTACGTCCAAATAAAAAAAAAGACAATAAGTCCAATTTTCATCTACTTCAATCTCTTATATTCCCTCCGTTCCCATTTGATGCTCCCATTTATGATCTGGGAAAAAACTAATGCAAGTTGAGATGGATGAGAATCTTTTTAATTTTATATTATGTAAAGTGTAGTTTAGTACATTTTTACTTATGAAAAAGTAAAAGAGAGAAAGAAAAGTGGATGATCGGCAAACAAATGATTCTATAGTTGGTCATTTGTAAGACAAAAATAAAAAAGTGTAGTGAATATGTGTTTGTTAAAAGGTAAGATGAGCAAATAAATATTCTTAAGATGAAAAATATTCAAAGTGGGAAGAAATTTTTAAACATCTCAAAAAGAAAAATGGGAACAACAATTGGAAACGAGATTATGCATCATATACCCGGGTATATCATGGTTATGGTACACCCAAGACTATCTGAGCAAAAAAGAATCATGGTTGTACTATACTCACGGTACACCCGTGTGATAATCAAAATTGTAAATGGGAACGGATGGAGTATTTTATTAATGTTTAAAAGTTTGTTTAAATAAATACAAAAACATTCATTATGGCTGAAATTTGCCTTACAGAACACTCGAAAGAAATCCATAGATTATAGCCACAAAATAAAGAAAGATGAAAATCTTTCCAAATGCTAAGCTTTCACACTAGATGATGAAAAAGCTTCCTAAACCAATCACTAAGGTATAACCGTATAGGGTATAATTTTTATTAATATGGAGAAATTGGATTATCAATTAGACAACTAAGCCAAGTCATAGTCGTCAAGATATGAGAAAAGACACGAAATAATTATCATGAATGATACCATGCAATATTAATTTACGAAGTAAACTAAAAATTAAAACAATCAATTCATGAAATCAACATAGTAAAACTAATTCAAATCAACTATAAATATGTAAACCAAAATAACCCATAAAGCAAATTGTACAAATTAAACAAGTATTAATTTAAATTGATGAGTAATTGAGTAGGGAGTTAGGCAAAAATACCTGCTTTGGAAATTTGTTGGGAAGCGAGTCGGTGAGAAGATTGAGGAATTTGTTTAGGTGGGATGAGAGTTAATTGTTTAGCTTTTTGTATAGTTGGGTCTTCCGCTTCTTGTATGCCGGTAAAACTAAGAGCACCCTTAATGTTGAGGAAAAAAAATTTCAATCTTCTCTTTCCTCATTTTTCTCTCCTCCGATCCACATCACCCAATTGAGAATTTTTTCCACTTCTTAACACTGATCTTTTAAAAATTCTCAATTCTATTCTCTCTCTTACTTTTTGCCTACCCCACCATGTTTTCTCTCTCTTTACCCAATTTTAATACTACACTACATATTAATTCATTGGATTTTGTGAGGTAATTTATGGAAAAACTTGAGGATAATTTTGTTGATTGATTCCCATGTTTTGTTGATTTTGTGGAAAATATTATGGGTTTTGAGGATAATTTTGAGAAATACTTTTTGGATTTTGAGACTTATTTTTCTTTCTTCTACGCTTAGACTTGAGATTAGTAGGATGGTTAGGATTTCCAAATTCCATTATTATAATTATAGTTTTGAATATTTTTTGAGGAACTTTAAAGAGAAGAAAACTCAATATATAATTAATTTAGCAAATTTATGGAAAATCACAATTAATTGGGAGTTTTTTGATGGTGTTCAAAATATAGCAAAATGGGTGTCTATTTATAAAGGATGAAAAATCATGAATTTTGATAATTTTTTTATTTTTATTTGTCAAGATATTGACATTGGAAATTTTGCATCCACAAAATAATAATTAAGCATCGGTCCAATCACAGCACGCCAGTGACCTGACGCACGTCAGATCCAGCTGAGTGCTTTTATTTTTTCGTCATTTTGTGCTTAAACGCACAAATCTCTCCTTTCCTCCGTGCGCTTTGCTGCAATTGAGTATCTTTTTTTGGGTTTTTCTCTCTCCTCTCAATCCAACTCAGCAACATTGAGTTTTTTCAATTAAATCTCAGTACACCGAGATTTTTGAGAAATTTTCAATTGTTGAGAAATCTCAACTCCACCAATAATTTTTTTTTTTAAATCTCAATCCAATTGAGATTTTTGTGAGACACCCATTAAGGGTGCTCTAAGGTCTTATGGTTTTTGTATGATTGCCTTTTGTGTCAGGATGCCACTGGTTTTATTGTTTAGCTTAGAAACTGTCGCTCGTCTTCCGCTAATCCGCTTCACTTTCACATTCCTTTCTCACTTTTTTTTAAATACTTCCTCCGTTTCTTTTTATTTGGAACATAGAGAAAAACACACAAACCAATGAATGTAGAGAGAGAAAGAGGGGGGACCACTTGTTAATGAAGGAAAAGCACTCATACCAAGGGCAAAGTTGTAAATAAATGAAAAAAAACTTTCCATATAAATCTATGTTCCAATTAATATGACATTTCCTTAAAAGGAATACGTTGCAAATAAAAAGAAACGGAGGTAGTATATAAAAAGGGCTTAAACCTATTTTTATATGGTCCATGAGGGAGGAATGCGAAGGCAAAGTGGATTAGCCAACTAAAAGATATATAGCACTAGCCAAAATTCCAAGAGGAAATTTAGAACTTGCATTATTTTCCCAAAAATAATTAAAAGACTCAATTGACTAACTTAACTAGATTCTTAGTGGGCGCTTGGTTCAAACGAGATAAAGGAAAGGAAAACAAGAAAAGGGTAGAGGAGGAAGAGACACGGTACACCCGACACAAATGCTTTATTATATACTTCCTCCGTTCCAAATTAAATGCAACAGTCAATATTTTGCACTATTTACAATATGTACTTTGACTAAAATTTGAGCTTTACACATAATGAAAAACATAGTCAAGTGGGATTTTGTTAGATTCGTCTCGTTAAATACTTTCGTAATATCAACTTTTTATAATTTTTACTTATATATTATAGTATATATTAACAGTTAAAGTTATGTCTCGGCAAGCTTGAAAAGTGAATTGTTGCATTTAATTTGGAACGGAGGAAGTATATTTTTTCCTTCCATTTTAAATCACAACATGCTTGTTACCTCAGTGGTTGGGCCTCGGTGTTGATTCTAACCATGGTAGAGGGACGCGGGTTCGAATTCCCCTCTTCCATATTGTGTTGTTGGTCTTTTTTTCACTTTCATTCAACTCATTTGTACATATATATATATATATATATATATATATATTATATTTATCCACTTTTTGTTCTATTTTTTTTAACCTTTTCTTCTTTTTTCTACCCCTTTTTCTTTCTTATTCTTGTTGGAATTTTATTAATCAGTTAATAATTTATTTGAATTGACTAATTAATTAATATGGCCCACCTTTATCTCTACTTGGATTCTGTTAAGCTCAACCACTTCCCACCACTATCTCCACTATCTTCTCCATAACGTTATCACGTTTATAGAAAAGAGGGGTTCTGTTGATGGTACAACTCCCTTTAAATAACGTTATTCATCTCTCAGAAAAAGGTCACTGTATCCACTTCATTCTAAAAATCTCTACACCATCTGACTAGAGGAAGAAGGATTCAACAACTATTCTGGGTATATTCATATAGTTTGATAAAGCGTTGGTTTTGGGCAAGCGTTTGTGATCTTCTTCATCTCAATATTTCAATTTGTGCAATGGCTGGAGGTATTTCATAATTCCTTAAATTTCCGCATTCATATATTCATCTTGTGTGAATTTAATTAATCTAACATTTGGTATCAAGAGCCATGTTTCCTCTGCCTTGTGCTTGATTTGTTGGATCTTAATTTATATTTAATTCCATCATATCTCTTTGACGCTTATGTTCTTGCTGTTCTTTTGTAATGGCTGGAGCATATCAAAATAAATTGCAGTCAACCACTGTCGATTAGCCTTCAAGCGGCAATAATTTAAAAAAAAAATAAAAAAAAATAAAATTCAACAACAACAATTGTTGACCTTTTTGGGCTTGAGTGATTGTTGTGCCTTTGCCGTTTGGTTTCTTGCCATTGGTTTGATTTATATACTCTTAACTTCATCTTAATTACCTCATAAACGTGCAACATCCTCATGGGTTTTCTTAAACTTTTTACATATTGAATCATTATTGGCAATTTAGGAAGATCATTGTGATTTGTGAATGTATTGTTACCGCCAAGTAGCAATCCAGTTGTTTATTTTAATTTAGCTTTTGGCCTTCTATTTTATTTTAATTTTAATGCATATTATATGTGAGCAGTCCTCGTGTAGTACTGTGTTTTATCATATTGTTATGTTTTAGTTTTAGACCAATTCAGTTTCTGGTCAATGGTATTAATTATATACATTGTATATAGTATATAAAACTAATTGAAAGTTGAGTGATTCAAAATTTTATTAATTAGGGAGTAGCCACAGCACCTCTAATTATTAAAATTTATTATTATTATTGGAATCACATGTGGAAACTAGACTTTTATTGTGATTAATTATATATGATATGATAAAACTTACCCACAAGAATTTTATTGTATTTGAATAATTAATTAGGGTGAAGTATTGAATTTTGTTTCTTTAACGTCCCACAGGAATTAAGAAACTGATACAGTTTGATAGTTTCACCATATGGTAATTATTAATCTATTTAAGTAGAACTTTAGCCCACAGGCAAGTTTTATGTGTAGATTCGTATTTCACATGATTTACATTGGTAAAACATGATTAATGTTAAAAGTCTCAATTTTGATAATAAGCATGATTTTATTTGTATTTTGCAGTAGTTTTACCTGGCAATATTTCTGATATCAAATGTGACATTCCTGAATTAAAGGGTGATAACTATAAGGTGTGGAAAGAGAGGGTGCTACTGCAATTGGAATGGATGGACATTGACTATGCTATTCGGAAAGACGAACCACCTAGCATTACTGGCAGTAGTACTCCTGATGCAGTTGCTCTTTATGAAAAGTGGGAGAGGTCTAACCGCCTCTCTGTTATGTTCATAAAGACCAAAATTAGTTCTAGTATTCGTGGTTCCGTCGATACGCATACCAAAGTCAAAGAACTTCTTAAGGCCATCGATGAGCAGTTTACATCTTCTGATAAAGCTCTTGCTAGCACCTTAATTATGCAGTTTTCATCCATAAGGCTCACTGAGATTAAAGGAGTGCGTGATCATATCATGCGCATGAGGGATATTGCAGCTCAACTTAAGGATTTGGAAGTTACCATATCTGACTCTTTCCTTGTCCATTACATTTTATGCACTCTTCCTCATCAATATGGACCCTTTAAGGTCTCTTACAACACACATAAGGATAAATGGTCAATTAATGAACTTCTGACCATGTGTGTTCAAGAGGAGGGAAGATTGGTGATGGAGGAGGGTGAAAAGGTGAACCTTACTACTTTTGCAAAGAAAAAGAAGGATCACACAAAGGATAAGGGAAAGGGAAAGATTTTTGCTAATCCGGCCATTAAGAAGGAGTCTTCGTGTTTCTTTTGTAAGAAGAAAGGACACATGAAGAAAGACTGCGAGAAGTTCAAGGCTTGTCTTAAGAAGAAAGGTAATTTTCTTGCGTTTGTTTGTTATGAATCTAATATGGTTAATGTTAATCATAATACATGGTGGATTGATTCTGGTACTACAATCCATGTTTCGAATACCTTGTAGGGTATGACATACAAACCTAAGGAAACCAGTGGGCAGTGAACATCAAATCTATTCTGGCAACCAGATGAGTTCGCATGTAGAGGCCGTTGGGACATGCAGCCTAAATTTAAGTAGTGGTTTCATTTTGCAGTTAGAGAGAACATTTTATGTTCTAAATTTCTCTAGAAATTTGAATCCAGTTTCAAGACTTGTACCTTTTGGATTTTCCTTTAATTTTTCGGACTCTGGTTTTAATTTAATTAGAAATTCCGAAGTTATTGGTTATGGTATTTTGTCTGATGGATTATATCGTCTCAAATTGCAAAATGATATTGCTCATAGTTCCTTGCATGTTAATACTGGTTTAAAGCGTTGTATTGTGAATGAAGAATCCTCTATGTTGTGGCACCGGAGATTGGGACATATCTCCATTGAGAGAGTCAAAAGATTGGTAAAGGAAGGGGTACTTGATACTCTAGACTTTGCTGATTTTGAGACATGTGTTAGTTGCATTAAGGGAAAGCAAACTAACAAATCTAAGAAAGGTGCTAAAAGGAGTTCTGACCTATTAGAGATCATACACACGGATATTTGTTGTCCGGACATGAACGCTAAAGATCCGAAATACTTCATCACCTTTATTGATGATTATTCACGATATATGTATCTTTACATGCTTCGTTCCAAAGATGAAGCTTTAGATGCCTTTAAATTCTTCAAGGCTGAAGTAGAGAAACAATGTGGTAAGCACATTAAGATCGTGAGATCAGATAGAGGTGGAGAGTACTATGGTAGATACACTGAGAATGGACAAGCATTAGGTCCCTTTGCAAAATTTCTTCAAGAACATGGGATTGTTGCCCAATATACTATGCCTGGTTCCCCGGAACAAAATGGTGTAGCTGAAAGGAGAAATAGGACCTTAATGGACATGGTGAGAAGTATGCAGAGTAATGCAAAACTTCCACCATTTTTATGGATTGAAGCTCTTAAAACAGCAGCGTATATATTAAACCGAGTTCCTTCCAAGGCTGTCCCTAAGACGCCTTTTGAGTTATTCAAAGGATGGAAACCGAGTTTGCGGCATATGCGCATTTGGGGATGCAAATCCGAAGTAAGAGTGTATAACCCACAAGAAAAGAAACTTGACCCGAGGACTATTAGTGGGTATTTCATTGGATACCCTGAGAAGTCTAAGGGATATAGGTTCTATTGTCCATCTCACAGCACCAGAATTGTGGAATCAAGAAATGCTAAATTCCTTGAGAATGACTTAGTTAGTGGGAGTGATCAAATTCAGGACATTATTTCTGAAACATATCACATTGAAGTTCCACCCCCTAATTTAAGTGATGTTTCAAGTGATAGGCTGATTGTCATTCACACCCCTCAATCACAAATGGGTATTAGGAACACAGCAGCAGAACCTCCACACAATGTTGATAACAATTTAATAGATCATGAAGAACATGAGGAGCATCTGAACGATCAACACCTTGATCAAGTTCCTTTGAGAATATCTGTTAGAATGAGGAGATCAGCTATTTCTGATGATTTTGAAGTGTATTTGCAAGAATTGGATTGTGTTGATGAAGCTGACAATGACCCAATTACGTTTTCGCAAGCCACCAGTTCGAGAGATTCTGAATTGTGGATGAAGGCCATGAAAGATGAGATGGACTCCATGGCATCAAATAGAGTTCGGGATCTCGTAGAGTTGCCTGATGGTGTAAAAGCCATTGGATGTAGATGGGTCTTTAAAACAAAGAAAGACTCCATGGGAAACATCGAGAGACATAAGGCTAGACTCGTTACCAAAGGGTTTACTCAAAGAGAAGGAATTGAATACTCAGAGACTTTCTCTCCCGTGTCAAAGAAAGATTCCTTCCGAGTTATTATGGCATTAGTAGCTCATTTTGACTATGAGTTACATCAAATGTATGTGAAAACGGCATTTCTTAATGGTGATTTAGAAGAAGAGGTTTATATGAAACAACCTGAAGGATTCTTCTCTAAAAAGGGTGAGCATTTGGTTTGTAAGCTAAATAAATCCATATACGGATTGAAACAGGCTTCTCGCCAATGGTATATGAAGTTCCATCAAGTGATAACTTCATTTGGTTTTGAAGAAAACATAATGGATCAATGTATATACCATAAGGTCAGTGGGAGTAAGATTTGTTTCCTGGTGTTGTATGTGGATGATATTTTGCTGGCAACCAATGATAAAGGGTTGTTATATGAAGTGAAACAATTTCTTTCTAGTAACTTTGACATGAAAGATATGGGTGAGGCATCTTATGTCATTGGCATTAAGATCCAAAGAGATAGATCCCGAGGCATTTTGGGTTTATCTCAAGAGACCTATATCAACAAAGTACTTGATAGATTTCATATGAGAAATTGTTCACCAAGTGTAGCACCCATTGTGAAAGGTGACCGGTTCAGTTTGGACCAGTGTCCTAGGAATGATCTTGAGAAGGAACAAATGAAAAACGTTCCTTATGCTTCAGCTGTTGGAAGCATTATGTATGCCCAGGTCTGCACTAGGCCTGACATTGCATATGCTGTTGGAGTATTAGGAAGATATCAAAGTAATCCAGGTTTTGATCACTGGAAGGCTGCAAAGAAAGTGTTGAGATATCTTCAGGGTACTAAGGACTACATGCTTATGTATAGACGGACTGATAATCTCCAAGTAGTTGGTTATTCTGACTCCGACTTCGGTGGCTGCATTGACTCAAGAAAATCCACCTCAGGATATGTGTTTATGCTAGCCCATGGTGCCGTTTCTTGGAGGAGTGCAAAACAGACCTTAACTGCTACTTCAACTATGGAGGCTGAGTTCGTCTCTTGCTTTGAGGCTACCTCACATGGTGTATGGCTGAAAAGTTTCATATCTGGACTTAAGGTCGTTGATTCAATCAATTGACCAATAATAATGTTTTGTGATAATTCAGCTGTTGTTTTTATGGCTAAGAACAATAAGAGTGGAAGTCGAAGTAAGCACATCGACATTAAATTTCGAGCCATAAAAGAACGTGTTCAAGAAAAGAAAGTGATCATAGAACACATTAGTACTAGATTAATGATTGCTGACCCCTTGACAAAAGGCATGCAAATTAAAGTTTTCAAGGGTCATGTAGAGAGCATGGGACTTGGTTCCATCATTTAGAACACTATTTATGTTATGTTGTAACTTTTCATTCAGCTGGATATTTCTCTTTTGAATTTATGTACGTACATATTGTTTTTGAAATTTGAGAAATGTCATTATGTTTGACCTAGAGTAAGCATAGGGTTTACTCATTAAGTAGTGTAAGTGGTGAAAGGCTGAATATATTGTGATACATGGAAGATTAGTTCTCGTTTTAAGAGAACTCATCGCTATGATCCATATATGAGGACTTTGTAGATAAAGTGGACCAAGTGGACCAAGTGGGAGAATGTTGGAATTTTATTAATCAGTTAATAATTTATTTGAATTGACTAATTAATTAATATGGCCCACCTTTATCTCAACTTGGATTCTGTTAAGCCCAACCACTTTCCACCACTATCTCCACTATCTTCTCCATAACGTTATCACGTTTACAGAAAAGAGGGGTTCTGTTGATGATACAACTCCCTTTAAATAACGTTATTCATCTCTCAGAAAAAGGTCACTGTATCCACTTCATTCTAAAAATCTCTACACCATCTGACTAGAGGAAGAAGGATTCAGCAACTATTCTGGGTATATTCATATAGTTTGATAAAGCGTTGGTTTTGGGCAAGCGTTTGTGATCTTCTTCATCTCAATATTTCTATTTGTGCAATGGCTGGAGGTATTTCATAATTCCTTAAATTTCCGCATTCATATATTCATCTTGTGTGAATTTAATTAATCTAACAATTATTTCTTAAATTATATAATACTCTTCTCTTAAGGAAATATATTGGTCATTTTAGTGATATGTAATTGCTCATTTGAAAGTTATATTGCTCATTTATTTATTTTTTACGTTCTATATTATGATATTTGTACTCATTTGAATTTTTTTGCTCATTTACTTGATTATCTTCTGTTACTCTATCTGGTCTTTATTTTAATACATTAGAAAATATGCTTTTTTGCTCATTTTAAGATATGTTGCTAGTTTGAGAAATATATTGCACATTTTTCATATATTCATCATTATTAATAATATACACATGTTTAGTTATCAAAAAAGTATTAAATTATTTCTTATTTAAAAGATATAGTGTAATTCATTTGCTCATTTGAAAACAATATTGCTTATATTTACTTTTAGTATCATCTTATTGCTCTACTTGGTCTTTATTTTAACATATTAGAAAATATTTATTTGCTCATTTTAAGAGGCATTGCTCATTGAAATATGTATTCCTCTTTCTAACCATATATTCATCAACATGTAACAATATACACATGTTTACTTATTGATAAATAATAATATAATTGCTTATTTGAAAGTTATATTTCTCATTTACGTGTTTTTCACATTATAGTACCCACATATCTATTCATTTCAAAGCTATATTGCGCATTTCATTATTGTTTGAACCCAATATGCTGAAAAAATTTGGGTTTATTAATATAATTGTTCATTTCAAAGTTATATTACTCATTTACTTATTTTACATGTCATGGTGCTTTTTGTTGCTCATCTCATCATTTACATTTGGTTTGTGCTTATTTAGTAATTTAGTAATCAACAAATAAGCCATTTTAAGTTTGCTCATCATAAGGACATTTTACTCATTTAAATTATTTTTTGCTCACTGCATAAATACTAATTGGTATTGTTAATAATTTCATTAAATGAGCAAAATCTCAGATTTTTTTGCTTATTTAAGGACCTTTTTACACTAAGTAACATATTTACTTATTTCAAAGCTATGTTGCTCATCTCATTATTTTTTCAATGGGTGTCTCATTGTTTTTCAAGTTTTTATTTCTCCACATCCAAAAAAGAAATGAAAAAAGTTAGAGAATTGATAAGTAAATAATAATATGGAATATAAATTTATAATAAGACAAATGAAAGTTAGAGCATGTAAATGAAAAAAAGAATATAATAAGGAAAAAAAGACAATTGGTAGGAGTAGGGAGTGGACGAAATGGTCCCCCTCTGCTGCTTCCACTCTAATGAAGCCACACCGATTTGACTTTCTTCCTCCCCTGGTGCACTCCTGCCGTCGCATTCCCCTCCCCTCAGCAACAAATTCACTCTTCCTATCTCCACATCAGATTTTTTTTGAGGGTGGGGCTAGGGTTTCGTTGGATTTAAAAGTTGAGGGTTTGGGTTTTGTTTGTTTTGGAAGGTGGGGGGTTGGGTTTCGAAGGTGGCGGGTTAGGGTTTAGAGAGTTTCGAAGGCGGGGAAGGGTAGTTTTGTGGTGAAAGATAGGAGTTCGGTGGGGAATGGGTGGTTTTAATGGAGGTGTGATGTTTTTCGGGCTGTGGTGTTCATTTTGCTGGGGTTGGGGCGGTAAAGGTGGTGGTTATAATTGTGGTTTTGACGATGGTTGTGGTGGCAAGGTGGTTATGTGGTGGGGTAAGGGTGGTAGAGGTGGTGGTTATGTTAATGTCTGCCGCGATGACTGGGCTGGTGGTGGTAGATGTGGGTGTGTTTGGTGGTGGCTGTGGTAGTCAAGATTGGCCAATGACTGTTGAAGTGTAGCGGGATATTGGGGAATCCCAAACCTTGGGGTAGGAGGTGAAATCATTTAAGGGTAAGTGAAAATAAATATGGGGTAACAGGAATGTAATAAAGCATCAACCAAACATCATCTAAGGGTTTCAAGCAATTTATTTTCCTTTCCCTTTCTTGAAACCCCCTATCCAAATGTCCTCTTAAAAGTATTAAAATAAGCAAACTATAAGACAAACATATTCCAAGTGGAATAGTAAAAACTTGTAGGCAAAGTAATAACTAAGTATACTTGCCTACAAAATACTAATTCGGTTAATACATACTGTGTACTACCAGGACTCAACGTCCTTGCCAAGTAATCATGCTTAGCACCATATTTATAATAACACGAAGTTACATGATAGCTGAGTAACCATAAATAAGCCTAAGAGCACATCCACAAACACATCACTGATCTATTTAATGACTATGATTTTGCACCAACCAAATTAGTATTTTGTTGGGATTTGGGAATTTGAGTTTCTTTGAGGACGACTTCAACATCAAGAACAAAGTGTTTTAAAAATACAAATATAAGAAGGTAATGAAATGGAAATCCTTCATGACTGGGGATTGATGATTGAACTTTGGAAAAAACTTTGTTAGCGTGGTCCTTACTTTATTAGGGCTTTCTTAACATGGTTATATTTCCCATAATAGCTTCGCAAAAAAAGTTTTTTCAACCGAAAGTTGGACTTTGCTAAAATTTGAAAAGCATACAAACTTCCATACAGTTGCACACTTGCCTCACTATAAGAGGCACCCTTACATGACATGCGCAAGGGCAAACATTGGTGCCCTGACTGTCATGGCCATTTTGAAGATTTTGGGCCACGATTCCAACATGAAAATTGCCCCCCCTAATTTCTAAAAAGTAAATATGGAAGATTGGAGTATTAAAGAAGAAAAGTTGAAAAATAAAAAAAAAATCATTGAGAATACTGATTATTAAGGGTGTAAAATACGGGTGATTTCCTCAAATATGAAGTAAAATACTTCCTCCGTTCCAAATTAAATGCAACAATTCACCTTTTACGCTTGCCGAGACATAACTTTAACGGTTAATATCCACTATAATATATAAGTAAAAATTATAAAAAGTTGATATTACGAAAATATTTAACGAGACGAATCTAACAAGATCTCACTTGACTATGTTTTTTATTATGTGTAAAGCTCAAATTTTAGTCAAAGTACATACTGTGAATAGTGCAAAATATTGACTGTTGCATTTAATTTGGAACGGAGGAAGTACTTAAAATGATATATTTAGGGCCCTTCCAATTTTGGAACCCTGTACTCTTAGACTCCTTGCACACCCTAATCTACCCCTTGCTCACGGACTATCCTGTGGTGTACATGAATATAATTTTTCAAAAAAAATCATTTTGTCAGTCCAAGTCTTTGTCAATCTTTTTTGTATTATACTAGTATGATGTATGGCCTAGGGATATTTAATTAATTTTTTGTGACATCGGTAGGGTTATCTATTTTATAATTTTGGTAACCTTATCCTTTTAGTTTATGATTAATTTAACTTTGTCCTATTAGAGAGATATTAACTAAAAAATGTATATGGTTTAGAATTTCTAGTATGACTTTGAACAGGATTATATTAACCTAGTCCTTTTTAATTTAGAACTTTGCTAAAATTTTCTTTATCTCTTTTTATTTTCATTGTGATGAGCATTAGAGGCGGATCTAGAATTTTAAGTATGGTGGGTCATGAAACAAGTGCACATGCAATGACACAATGAACAAAATCTGCAAATTGACTGATTACTTCTTTCGAAAAATCAATTTTAAAAATGTTAGTTTTGGCAATGACAAATCTAATACTTGAGTTTCGCCACACAATGAAAAACTATTCACAACATCATAGTTAATAAGGGATCTAAAAATATTGTAAGAAAAACAATATTATTAGAGTTGGTCATAAAAATTAAAGGAATATACAACTACTTTTATTTGTTGAAAAAATCAAATAAAAAATAGGAAAAGTAAAGAAAAGAAAACAAATCATGGTACTTATTAGTTATCACCTTACATAACATAGATTAAGATGATAGTCAAAATTAAAATAGATAAATATGGTTTATTGATAAAAAGACTTGAAGGAAAATCCAAAAATCTTAAAGTTGGTCATCAAAAATTAAAAGACTATTCAACTACTTTTCAGAAAAAAAAAACTAAAAAATGGGATAAGTAAAGAAAACAAATTAAGGAACTTATTAGTTATCATAACACATAACGAACATTAACATGATCGTCAAAATAAAGTAGATAAATTAGATTTATTGATCAAAATGACTTGAAGGAAAACCCAAAAAATCTTAAATAGGAGAGAAAAACGTTGAAAACGAATTCAAATATATAATACGATTGGATTTTAATTTTCAACATTCTTTCATGTCAACCTTGAATTATTGGCTTAAGTATTTGTCACCTCGATCAAATCATAGTTTTATTATTGTCTTGCCAAATTGATTTTGTACATCATTATGGAATTCTTTAAACTTCGAAAATGATTATGAATTGTGTTTAATGAAGTAAGAAACCTATACTTACTTATATCAGCACTAAAAGTAATGAAGTATGAAAATCCACCTCTTGCAATTGAGCTCATTGGACGACATACATCAATATGTATGAGTCTTAAAAATCACCAACTTTTCTTCCGTTTATAGTAAAATGATACTATCCCATTTTTCCCACTAAGAAACATTCACATATTTTAAATGATAGGTAATCAAACGTTTCTAGCATTTTAACATTGAGGAGTTTTTGGATGAGTTTCTTATTTATATGGCCTAAAGGTTATTCTGCTACATATAAAAAGACATGGTCGATCTTACATATGAAAAGGAAGGTGGTCGGGTATACCTAACCCTCCCTCACGCCTGGTTGAATAGTATATAATCAGGCCAATTATAATGGGTGGTCGGACGCCGTAAAGACATAGGTCCATCAACAAAGGTTATTCCGCCAACGGCCCAATCGTCAACTTAAGGGGTCATATTCTGACTTGTGCCTTGGCGTGGGGCTAATTGTTTGGGCCCACCTAGTGGCCATCCCAATTATATGTAAAAGATAAAAACAACTTTTATGCACACTATCCAAGTAATAGGGGCTGCAATCCTTGGGATCCTACATCCCCTTATTCTCCTCCTACAGATTCGCCACGATAAGCTATAGGCGTCACGTCAGTAAAGGGGAATCAATTTCTCCCTAACGCATTGAATTTTCTTACATCAGCATTATATCAGCATTCCCATCACAACTCCGGTTGCCTGACTTAAGCATCGGAGGGGCTATTCTCGGAAAAGTCCAGGGTAGTTCCGTCTTTGTTTTGCAGGTTTTCATCAACGACACACGTGACTTGAACCAGACGGCCCGAGGTCTCCCAAAATTATCATCTACTCTCTCCTAAGTTTCTTAGCTGAAAGAAGTTCATTTATCCTTGGTACTTTCTTCTTACCCGGTACCTTGTTCTAACACATGAAATTATGAAGGCAATCCTCAACGAAATTCATGTGCAATAAATTGTTTGTCTGAGTATAACTAATTTCAATTACTGACTTAAGTGGTTAACTAATTGGATTCGAGCGACATATAATTATCTTATTTATACTAGTTGAAGGCAGAAGAAATAGTTGTAAGAGATGCAAGAGACTGTAATAAAATAGGCAAGTAATTTGGATAGGATGGCAACATAATGATGTATGTTTTGGTGTGCTCTCAAGCTTGTTTATGGTTACTTGGATATCAAGAAATGTGGATCTACTACAAAGATGGTGTTTGGCGTAATTAAGAGGGAATAATGTGATTTTAATTCATTAATCCTTCTTTAATCTATATTTATTCTTTTCTTATATTAATAAGGTCATGATTTTATACTTAACACTTAAAGTTGGGATTTTTTATATGATCCAAGAGTCTAGTTAGTTACTGGGTCTTTTGTTTTTTAGAAAAATAAATTTGAGTTAAGTTAATGTAAATTTGAACAATCATTCATAGAATTTCGGACAGTTTTATGTGTTTTAAGTTGTAATTTTTTTTCCTTGTCCTCCAAGTCCTTAGTTGTCATGAGTTGTACTTAACTAGGGAAGAATATTAGAAAGATTTTCCTAGGATTATGTTTACATTAGGCGTGATTAAAGGGGGGAAAGGCTGTTGATTTCAGTCCACTTATGAGTTTCAAGTTGGATGATTGTCTCCTTTATTCTCTCCTAGAATCTAAGGATTTTGATGCAAGTTGTAATATTCCCTTTCTCTATTTGTGTAAGCTGATCGATTTTCGACCCTCCATGAGAGTTTAGTAAGATATTTATTTAAGCTTCAAACATCAATAATAAGAATCGGTGGATTAATTGAAATTTCGGACTTATTATCTTTGTAAATTTAGACGTACATCTTTCCAAATTGTTATTGTTTTTAAATAGTGAATCTAATTACAAGAACCTTAGTGATTGGACGAGTGAAACCTAATTCCAAGCGAGGTTAATACAATGTGAAACTATTGGGTCAGACCGTCTGACCCAATAGGTTTCGTCGGACGAAGCGGCGAAAACGGCGCGGCAGCATCTCTAAACCTCCCTCCCCACCGCCGGCGTCCTCTGTCTCTGCCAGCACATCACCTCCTCCAACAGAGGTTACCGCCACCACATCAACACATCACCTCCCTCCCCATTCGCCGGCTTCTATAGGCGGTGGTGGTGGCTGTGCTATGCCGTGGCTTGGGGTTGTTTTGGTCGAGGTTGTGCGTGTACGATTGATGTTGAATTGTATGGTATTGTTTCTGTTTTTTGCCATTGTTGTCGAAGTGGCGAGTGAAGAAGATGAATGGTTTGGGTGAAGAAGCAAGTGAAGAAGCAGGTTAGAATGGTTTTTCAGTTGGTTTTTGTTTTGTTTCAGTTGGAGTTTGTTTTGTTTCAGTTGGAGTTTATTTTGTTTCAGTTTGAGTTTATTTTGTTTCAGTTACTCCCTTTTTTTTTCATTTGCTTCTAACTTACTTTCATTTACTCCCCTTTTTTTTTCATTTGCTTCTAACTTGCTTTCATTTACTCCCTTTTTTTTTCAGTTAGACTAAAATACGTAAATAAAACAATATGATAAGTAACTGAACTTAAAAGACATCCAACTGAAATAAAAAAAACCAACTGAATGTTTTTTGAAACCAACTGAACAAAAATTGAAACAAATGAACAAAAATTGAAACCAACTGAAACAAAAATGAAAATAACTGAAACAAAAATGAAACCAACTGAAACAAAAATGAAACCAACTGAAATTCGTCCGACCAAATGTTATGGTCGGACGCGTCTGACCTAATACCTTCTCTAATACAATTAGTGAGTGAAGCTAACTTGTTTAATCTCAATACTACCCTTCCTATCCTTCATATTTCGAGTTTAAGGTGAGTGAAACCCTAAGTTTGATTTAGAACCCCTAACGAATCATAATTGAGTGAAGATTATGACTTTGTGAGGACTTAAACTTAGATCCATCTTGAATCCACATCATACAAGCTGGGGTGAATTCCGCAAATAGAAGGGGATAAGGTGTATACAATTCGTCTAGAAGCGAGATGAATAGTTTAGGAAAACGAAAGCTGAAAAAATCCCTCATCACACACATCTTATCACTACAATTGGAATAAAGAATCTCCTAAAAAGCTAGAAGTAGGGTAACACATTCGAATCCAACCACCTAGCACGTTTCAACACCTTGTGGTTCCAAAATTTTATGGTCACGGCATTATTCTTGATTTAGCTACGTCAATCACCCCCTTAAAATTCTTGGCATATATGGATTTGATGTTTTGGGATCAAAGGGCAACATGTTGTCTATGCTAACTTTCTAAACTTTATAGAGCATATGCAAACTTTCTAAACTTTTTCACATCAAGCTCATACGCCAGTTTCAGGATTTAACCACATCTATGCATTTCCCTTTTAGGAAAGCAGTCCCATAGAAGTATTTGCAGGCATATCTACGTCCCAATCTTAACAGTGGAGCAAGGTATTGGCTATGGTTTAATTTTTTTTGGTCATAGAATACAACTCTAGTATATTTGGCTAGTAGAGTAGTAGTAGTAAGACGGCTTTAGTCATTATTTTGGGAGTGTTTTGTAGGATAGTAAATGATTTTTTTGAAAAACTAATTTCAAAAATTCTTATATGCGGTTAGTCAGCTAATGGTGAAGTGGGACTATTTAGTAACCTATATATTAGTTTTTCACTCTCCAAACACACCTAAAACTTCGGTAACTCCTTCATTAATAGTTAGTAACCCTCGTCCAAAAATTCAGTCCCCAAAGAGTTAGTAACCTCTAATTTTGTTAGTAACCCCGATAAATTTAGTAACCCCCCTAAATAGTCAATGTTCCCCAAAACGCTTGGTAACGCCCTTAAAGTACTCCCCTCTAAAATAGTTATTTTATGCGCGACATATGATTTGTTGTCATTTACCTTTATATTTTTTATAAGGTTGGAAAATTAGAGCAAACAAATACAAAATAATTTATATCAATTGAAATTCTAATTTGACAAAATCACGATTGTTGTAGATGAAATTCTAATTTGATAAAATCACGATTGATGAATACCCGCTTTCACATCGTTGTTTGATACAGTCTTTCACGATGGGTCTTTTGATTTATTGGGTACAAAACTCTTAATTTGTGAGACAATGAATTTTTATTAACCATGAAATTTAAAAAAAGCACAAAAAAACAAGAAAATAGTGGCTTACCATCAATCAAAAGGTTGACAATGGCCGCTTGAACATTTTTTCTAGGGTTTCGAGGGAGGGGGTAGAGAAGAGCGCAAATTATAAGGTACACTCGGGTGTACCTTGCAGTAGATACACACGGGTATTAATGTCATATATTTAACGCGCCCCACATTACCACAAGAGCATTTATAACCCAGATGGTTGCAACGTCTTCGTAATTACATAGATGGCGGGAGTTCGACTCCTTACATCAACTTTCATTTTTTTTTTCATTTAATTCATACTATTTTGTACAGTTCGTACTCATTTGGACATATTCATACTCATTTATGAGCATTTTAGTATGTTTAATCAAGGAGTTCATAAAACTAAAATGAGTATCTTATTTTATAAATCAATAAATATCATGATTAAAAAATTAAATAAAACCCCAACTCAACTCATACTTATTTGAATAACTTTCATACTCATTTGGACATTTCCATACTCATTTATAAGCATTTGAGTATATTTAATCAAATAAGTATTTCTTATTTTATAAGTCAAGAAATTTCATAATTAGAAAGTTAGATAGAACCACAACCCAACTCATACTCATTGAGAAACTCAAACTCATTTGACTATTCAGTTAACTTTATACTCATTTAGGTAATGCATACACAATTTGGAAAATTTATACTCATTTGGGTTCATACTCATTTAGGTAATTATTCATATTTCATACTCATTTAGCTTCGTACTCATTTTGAATATTCATACTCATTTTGCTTCGTACTCATTTTGACCAACTCGTACTCATTTTGCTTCGTACTCATTTTGACCGACCTATACTTATTTGGTGTATGCAGATATACGTACACCAAGGTGTATCTTTTACCTTGAGAGGAAATAGAGGCGTTAACAATAGCATTATATTCCTTATGGTAAATTCTTTCACCTATTTCCTTCTATAAATAGAGAATTATCTCTTCCTTAATCCTTACCCATCTTGTAAAGTCCTACTTCCTACTTGGCTACTTTTAACCTACCTTTATCCCTTTTGTATTTCATTCAGGAGCATCTTGGTAGGGTTGTGAAAAGGAGAGGGAGAGAGAGGAGGGAGTGGTGCAGGGGTGTTGACAGAAGATAGAGAGCACAGAGGATGTTGTGCATGGAAACATTGGGTGCATATCTTCCTTCGTGCTCTCTATGCTTCTGTCATCATCTTCCCCAACCTAATGCCACACTTCATTCTTAATCCTCTTGCTCTCTCATCATTACTCTCCCTTTAGCTTATGTAGTTTGGTCAACCTTAATCATACGTACGTCTCTTGTTTCAACCAAGCTCAAACATCTATATGGTTTCATGATGTTTTCTTCACTCTGGTACTTTTGTCAAACCTAAATTTGTTAGTATATTTTGATGTTATTTATGTCAATGATGGTTTTTCTTTATTCCTTTTTTTTGGTCGTATTTAATGTTATTTGTTGATCAATTCTCTAGTTGCAAGTCTAAATGTGTGACATTGTCTAGTTTTTCTACAAATTTATCCATGTCAATGCTAGTAAGGCTTGGTATTCCCAGTTTCTTTTCTTTTATTTTATTTTTATTTATTTGTGGATCTTTAAAATGTTTTCAAGGGATAAATATTTTTTAAATTGGGAACATTCGTAATGCCCGTGTTATCTTGTTTTGTTATTTTTGTGCCAGTTTAATAGAGTGGGAGGGAATGATTTTGATGATATATAAGGTGATATTTTCTTAACCTATATAAAAAAGGAAGAAAAGGTTAAGTCAATTTTTGTAGTACTTTTACTTATTCCCCTTTTACCCATTTGACATACTTTGACCTTTTTTTTAGTTAGGTTAAGGTATTTTGATTTCTCCTATATATATATTTGCCTTAATTATACTTTGTTTCCATGTGCACTTGGTGTGTAATTAGATTAGAATTACATGTTTGATCAACTTATTGATACACAACATAGGGTCCGTTCTGTTCAACTTATTTTCAGTTCAGTTCTGTTCATTTCAGTTCAGCTCCAATAAGTTCAGTTTAGTTCAATTCAGATCATTTCAGTTGAGTTGAGTTCAGTTCATCTCCATTCATTATTTAACCATTTTGTTTATTATTATTATGGTTATTATTATTATTATTATTGATTTAATTTATTTTACTCATTATTATTATTATTGTTATTATTATTATTATTAATTGTTATTTTTTGTTATCATATCTTTACTATTATTATTATGGCTGAGCATGATTTGGATTGGTGTGCGGTTTAACCAAATTTCATGTCAATACAAGCATTCAAATTTGCAATTGTTGTTTTATTTTACTGACTAGATATTCATTATTACATCATACAATTAATTTAGAAAAAGCAACAACGTATTAAAAATTATAAAGTTTCTAATAATACTAGAAAACTATTTAAGGTACAACATCGTCATTACGTTGAATATTAAAGATACTTTATCGGTTTGTGGTGGCATTTGATTTATAAATATTATAGACAAGCCCACCACAAATCATGGTTTGGTTAGAAGCACACACCAACTAGGGGTGTGCAAAAAAATCCGATCCGAAATATCAGATATCCGACCAAGAATTCCGGATATCCGATCCGGTTTTAAAAATTCGGATAATTCGGATCGGATATCCGGTTTTAAAATCGAATATTCGGATCGGATATGGATACTTGTTTTGAAAATCCGGATAACCCGAATATCCGAATTTTTTTTAAAAAAATGCGTTTTTAGTTCAAGTCATCCGGATACTTTTGACCTAACTCAGTCACTCTTTGCTCCTCTCACATATGCTGGCCGCCGGCGCTCTCACCTCTCAGGCTCTCAGGCAGCCTCTCACGTCTCACCGACGCCGCTGGCCAGCCTTTCACGTCTCATCTGCTTGGCGCTCTCGGCTTTTCACGTCTCTTCGCTCATCCTACATAGGCACAGACCATACTCTTCACATCTGGGCACACACTCACTCTTCGCTCCTCTTCACATTTGTTGGAAGGTTGGTATTTGGAAGTTGGAAGGTAGAAGACATAAACTAAGTGAGTTCACTGAGTTGGATGTTGGAAAAATTGAGCAGGAGCTTTTATTGGAGTACTTTGGAAAATTTGAGCAGGAACTTTATTAGAAGGTTGAAGAAATGGCAAGAACGGTTGAGCAAGAACTCTTAGTTTTTTATTTAAATTTTAAAAAATTATTTGGGGTCTTTTTCTACAGGGTTAGCAAGAAAGAAAGTGCAAAGGTTGAAAGTTGAAACAGTCAACTGCCGAAATAAACCAAGAACTTCATAAAACCGGATAATTCGGATATCCGGAAATTCGGATAACCGGATTATCCGGACCGGATTCGATATCATTTTTTTGTTATTCGGATATCCGGATCGGATCGGATCCGGTATCCGGTTTTGCACACCCCTAACACCAACCCATATTTTAAGTTAATTATTATTATAAATACTAATTATTATTATAAGGGTAATATTCATTTACTTCTTAGACGTTATTGTTATTATACCATCATAATCAAGTATTAATATATTAATACTAATAATAGTAATTACTCATTATTATTTATTATTATCAGTAATTTTTATTTTTAAAATTAATTTATTATTATTACTATTATATATAAGTATCATATAATAGTATAAAAAAATAATATTATCATATTTATTTTATATTTTTCTAAATTATTTATTACTAATTATTATTACTTATAATTATAATTAATTATTATTTAATATTCATAATAATTATTATTTACTTATTATTTACTACCTCCGTTCCATATGTATTGCAACCTTTGACATTTTCCACTATTTATACACTTCCCTTTGACCTTCATTTGTGATTTATACATAAGGATAAACATAGTCATGTATGATCTTGTTAGATTCGTCTCGATATATGCTTAATTAATATCAACTTTTTATAATTTTTACTTAGATTAAATTAGAGATATTATCGTCTAAAGTAGTGCATTGGGAAGCGAAAAACTCCCTATGTTGCAATACATATGGAACGGAGGTAGTATATATTTATTACAATTCAGTTCAGTTTAGTACAACTCCAATAAGTTCAGTTCAGCTCCAATCATTTTAGTTCAGTTTCGTTCAATTCAGCTCCAATAAGTTCAGTTAAGTTCAGTTCAACTAGAATTAGACGAAGAGAACAGGTCAAGTATAATGAATCAAGTCGTTATGTAGATTAAAAGGAAAACCGAAATCATAAACAAAACTCTTGATTAATAACGTGATAGGAATATATTTAGATAAGAGTTTAATGTGTTATGTGATATGTCATCACAGGAAATTATGGTGATTATTAGTATAATCTACGACAACTTGGGACTAATATAGAGAGACTAACACGTATAGATAATGAAAAAATACCACAATCTTGATTTGATAAGAGGGTAAGCTCAAACAGCCTAATTAAACCGCCACTTATGGGTATTTTACAAAATTTTCCTATATAAAATAACGCTAAATTCCTATTCGGTTTCTAATAATTCAATGCGGTTATCTATAATTTTTTTTTCTTTTTGGTGTTAAAGAGGCACAAGGGTGGGTGATGAGAATCGATCCCATGATATCCTGGAACCGGGAGGGAAGCTCTAGCCAACTGAGCTATCCCTCACTCTCATAAAAATTTGTTCGAAAAGGTTAAGAATTGGGTTTCACTTGAGTTTCTTTACTTGTTTTGTTTGAATTATGGAAAGAATTATATAGTCAATATTAACCAATGTAAGTTTTCTAAAGTAATTGAGCCACAGAAATTCATCGGCAAAAAGATAGTTTTATCAAACAATAAATGTCCAAATATATATAATCATGTTTTATGGGTCATCAAGTAATAATTCGTCCATTCACTAGTATTTCCAACCGAGTTGTTGATTGTACATGCATTTTTAGGAGCATATCAAACTAGGAAAATAAAGTGATCAATAAACAAGTTTATTGTGGTACATTTAATAAATATTACGGAAAGTACTTCTCTATAAGTGCAACGCATGTACTAGATGGACTAGTATCTTAAAGTACTGTAAACAATCAAGTCGAGCCACAAATTTCTCCACTTCAGTCGACATTGATGTTAATATACGTATGGATATAACGAATACAATTGGTTTCTTTTTTCTTGTATATGTAATTAGGTAGTTTATACTTTTCTACGTTAATTTCGCTTTTATTTTATGTAGTTGGTATTCAAGATTTATAAACTTATATTGTTGAAATAGACGAAAAGTGTACTTCATAATAAAATGCATTATATACGAAAACTATACTTTGAAATATACAAAATTAAACCTTGTAATATGTGAAATTACTTATAGCAACTTTGCACATATTCATTATACTCCATCAATGTCTTCTTCAATCTCATCAAACCTCCTATTACAGTGAGGATAGTAATATGAATAAAATTAGGGTTTCTCATATGTCGAGGTAGTTTGATGAAAATTAGGGTTCACAATTAGCATTCTCACTAATAAATGTCAAATTTCTAGGGCCAAAGTTAGGGATGTCAATGGGGTGGGGCGGGGCGGATGTTGGCATTCCTATCCCCATCCCCGCCTAAAAAACTCATCCCCATCCCCGCCCCATCACCCATGGCGGAGGCAAATCTTGTCCCCATCCCCGCCCCATCCCCGCGCGAAATCCCGCACCCGCCCCATCTCCGCCCCAATCTATTAGGGTTAAAGGAGAGGGAAAACAAAAGTTTAAAACTAATTTTGGATTTTAGTCTTTAGGCCTTTGGAAAATAAAAGTATCAAATGAAAGCAGTAAACAGCTAATAACATTTAGGATTTTAGGCCTTTGGAGAACACCTATGGCGGGGCTCAGACGGGGTGGGCAGGGCGGGTGGGGATGGGGCGGGGCGGGCAGGGATGGGGCGGGTATGGACTAACATCCACCCCGCCCCATTACCCATGTCAGGGATGGTTTTAATCCCCATCCCGTCCCATCCCCCGTGAAACCTTTCCCCATCCCCACCTAACTGGGGCGGGTGCGGGGCGGGTCTCCACAAAACCCGCCAACTGACATCCCTAGCCAAAGTCGACTTTTTAGTTCAGTTCATAGTTAACGGGTTTTTTCGACTTGTCAAAAAGTTGAAGATAATAACGTTTCAAAATTTTCTAGTTATCGCGTATTAGTTCTCGTCACTCGTCAGTTTTTTAGAGACCACCATAAAATGCTTAGGTTATAGCCATACATTGTGTATCCTAAGAAAAGATCACTCCTAGGTAGCCAAACTTTAGCAATAAACGTACTTACCTCTATAAATGGCCGAAATCATTGTTACATCCCATTATGACCCTTTTAGTATACAACTTTACTACAATGCTACAGTGTTACGACACATTATCACAACTGATATGTTCCTTTTCTGAGTTGATGAATTTCAACATGTAAATCACATAGTTGGCTTTCATATTCATCAATCATAACACTAACTTCATCACTTTGATCAATAGGGGAAACAATAGACAATGTCGTTTAAAGGTGATATATGTTAATTCCTTATGCAAATCCTCAACATTATCAACCAAAATCATAGAAGCAGTCAAAATACTTATTTGCTTAAGGTACCTCTGCTACTTTCAACTGCAGCAAATTCAATTAGATCCTGAGGCATCAAATTCACAAGGATTAGTTAGATCTTCTCCTTCATCAATTTGTTGTTTCGAGATCGAACTTTTTCCAGTTCACCTCAACAAATTCAATTTTGAGGTTAGAGCATAACTCTTCCAAATGATCACAACTAGCACTAGAAATTTCACACAAAATGTTTTTCCTTTACGTTCTTTTCACTGATTTGTTAGAGGAAGGACGTCGTCTTGGCATTCTTCATTAGCTTTTTTAGTCAATATTGACGTATTCAATTTCCATTTTTAGCGACTATTTCCGATCACTATCAGATTTGATAATAGGAAAGTAAATTATAAAAAGTTGACATTAATTAAGCATATTTCTATATGAATCTAACAAGATCTCACATGACTATAAAAGAAGGTCAAAGGGAATTATATGATATCTCTACTCTTTTAAAAGTGAGAAGTTTAACTACTGTAGCTTAAGAACAGTGGTTGGACTATTTTACCCTGGTGTTTTCGCATATTTGCGTGGCTGCCACGTAGTTGATTATCCCTTCCTGCTCTTCCAGTTCTCAATTTTCCTCACTTACTCTCTCCAGTCTCCTCATGTGTTCCTCTTTCCCATTTTCCATGGCTCTTCTCTCTGTGTGCATCTTTTCCTCTTTCCCCTCTTCCATGGTTCTTCTCTCTTTTTCTCTCTCTTCACTAATCCCTTGAATACCAAATCACTTGTTTTAGCGACGTAACTTTGAGATCAGAAAATCCAAAGAAAATGAATAGCAAGAAACCCAGTAAGCATTATACATTTTTTTTTGCAAAAATATGAGCTCTAGTGTTGATGTGGCTGCAATCGACCGCGACACTTAGCAAAAATGAAAAAAAAGAAAGGAAAAATTTTATTTACCCTCGATCCTCAGCTGCTTGCTTTGGTCTGGTACTGAAATTTTTTATTCCCTTCCTTTTTTTTTATCAATAAGGTTCTTTCGGTGCTTTTGATTCATGGTTATTTAATTATTTTGATGCATTTTTTTTGTAATACGATCCCCTTTTTTTGAGTACCCTTTAATTTAAATTTAGTGAACTTGTAAATTAATTTATTGAATAAGTGTTTAGTTGAACTTGAACATAGTCAATCAATTTTATTTTCTGGGAAAATTGTTTAGCTTTTTCATTTTGTATTCTGGACCCACCTTTTTTCTGTCATGGAATTTGAAGATCGCCCAATTCAATCTCTTTGTTGATGCATAGTGATGGTGGGTTTAATTGGGATTGAAGTGGTTTTTTTGGGTGGATATATATTTACTGCTATTTTTAAAATTAAGTTTTTGGATTGTTTTGGGATCATTTTTGTTGTTGCTTATCTAAGTGGAATTGTTGGAAAAAGTTCATAGTGTATGATTGATTGTAAATGAGAGTTAGAACTTAGAAGGGTCTTTACTCTTATATGTTGGTGGGAAACAAAAAGGGTTGTGATTTTGGGCGTGATAATTGGGAACTGCGTTTGAGGTTTGCTAATCAGAATTTATTTGGGTGTGACTGAGAAGAGTTTATCAGAGCTCAACTCACGTTGATTATGATGCAGTGCCTCTGATAACCACGCCACCATCTGCCATCATCAAAATGTCTGATGTCGATCTTGAAGCTGCTCCTTCTAACCTCATTCAGTGCCGTATTTGTCCCGAATCTAACGGTGTTTATCTCTCTGCCTCACTCTTTTCAATTTTAGGGTTTCTTTTATTGTTTTAGGAATTGAATCCTCTTTCTGTTTGCTTGAATGATTGATCAACTGCTTTTAGTCACCCAAGTTACGATGTCTATGAATTCTCCTTGTTTACTTGATCTTTGGCTTCATTTGACATTTAAGTTGATAAAATTGGAAAATTGGAGTTGAATATGTAGGTGAGTTTGTCTTTGGTCATCTTTGTTCTGTTTCTCTGAATTTGTGTAAAACGAACATAATTCAGTTACAGTGTAAAAACCAATTCTTGTGCTGAACCCTCAAATTTCTCAAACTTCATTTGATAAGATCAACTGGTTCTTAAACCTAAATACCCAAATCATCAATTTCACTCATCTATCGTTCTCTTCTGATTTGTACTTGGTTTGAGTCTGCAATTGTGAATTTCATCCATTGGTTGGTTGTTGTTGCCTTTCGCCACTGGTTGTGCTTGATTCAATTGATGCTCAGGCGGGCTTTCCCTCTGTTCTGGTGTTTCGAATAACCTAGAGGAGGTTTAGTTGTTGTGTGGCTGCTGCCTCCTTTGTTCCCTCTCCTCTGCTTTTGTTTTGCCCTTCCTCTGCCTTGGTTTTCAGTCAACCATTGAAGGGTTGCTGCTGCGTGGTTCTGTTTGCATGGCTGCTGCCTGCGCGGTGCTGCTGCACCCTAGCGTGGTGGTTGCTGCTGCTATTACCGGAGCCGTAGTTACTGTGTGGTGGCTGCATCTATTCCCATTTCATGTGTGAATTCTATTGGAGTTGTTAGTATTGGTGAGCTTCTGGTTCTTATATCTATATGCTTCAACTTATAATGTGTCGCCTTGCTAAAATAAATGGGTATATTCTTTGATAGGTTCAGTATAATAAGTCTATGTTCTTATTTTGATTTCAATTACTAGAGTTTCAAACTCCCATTTGGTTATTGATTTTATGTTTTTTCAAGTATGAATGATGTTCTTAAGTATTTTATTATTAACATAGTTTATGAGTCAATGATTTTTCTTAGTCAAATCTTATACACTATAAGATATCATCCATTTTGTCGTGAAATATCGATCGTATCAAGCAATGATACTGAAGTTATTTAGTCAAATGATGTTGTTCCATTAAACTCATGAAAGGTACTGGGACAATTGGTTTTTATGGAGAGAGGAGATCTAATTGATTAGGTGGGAGGATAGTTCTATTGAGTTAAGATATGAGTAAAGTATCTATTCTTGGTGTAAAGATTATTAATTCTCGTTATTATTATCATTGAGTTAAACATTTGAAGTATAACATGGAGTTTAACCTCAGGATGATGATCAAGTGTTATCATTCTTTTGGAGGTTTTCGACGCGACCTTGAACTAAGGAATTCGTTTTCCATTAAGATAACTTTTATGGTAAGTACAATATATTTTATGCCTATATTTTCATAAATAAGTTCGTACTATGGCCGTAGGTATGGATGTGTTATTATATGTTGGTTATTGAAATGTGATTGTATGATTCCGAAAATGTGATTTGGTTTGACTGTTGGACTTGTTCGGAAAATACAAGTGTATTAAAATGTGATTTGAGAAAGTTATTGTGAAAAGAATATTATTTGTTTTAGCTGGCTGGTTTATGAACTAAAATGAAAAGGGGCCAAGGTACAAATGAGGAGTTAAATAATGAATCGAAAACAAATTGAAGTGGTTGAATTGTGTAAGTGATAGGTGAATTGCGTCTAAAACCTGTACTGGTCAGCAATATGTGTAAAGGGATTAAGCTATGCTAGCTGCATATCTTAAACGAAATGATCTCGTTTACCGAACAATTGCCAAGGTTGATTATCAAGTGATAGAATAATTTGAAATGAAAATGTTTTAACGGGCTGAAGTAAGAGTTACGAGTTTTTCACTCATTTTGGATATGTTTTTTTGTTTTCTATTTCTTTTGTTATTTGCAGGCTTGTGTTGGCCGTTGAATGCCACAGTCGAATTGAGAGCAAAGTTATGATTGGAATTTTATATTGTGGTTTTAAGCTTTGAGATTTAAGTTTATGAATCAAGGAGTTTGTTAGAGATACTTTAATATGGTTATTCCTTTGTTTTGGGATTCGAGTTCGAATGACTCCGTAATTGAATATTATATAAAGGATATTGTTTTGTGGGCCCAAAACCCATAGATTGTGGATCGTGTATTGAAGATTGTTTTCGATGCGGGTTTCATCTCAATTATACTTTATATTTATTTGTCCGATGTTAGTTGAGGTTTGAGATTGCTTTAGCGTGTTAGGCTAGCAGCTCGAGAAGGTTGAGCTATTACAATAAATTCATCATAAAATGAATATACACTGCAAGATGCACGTCATATGCTCATTGTTACACTTCTTGTGCTTGCATGGTCGTGAATTACAAGAGAAACATTAATTTAACTCACAACATCTCCTAAACATGTAGTAGTATATAAGTGAACTCACCTTTAGTTTTTCTAATCAAAGTATTATACCATGGGAGGCCGCGCGCGAGCGAGCGGACCAACAAGTAGTAATGTAAGAAGTCAAATGTTGTAAGAGATATGGAATGGAGGTTGTATTGTATACTAAATATGTTCGTGAGATAACCAGTTTACTGGTGTAATAGTGAAGAACACTTATACAGTTGAAAACAAAATACTTCCTCCGTTTTAGAATAAGTGATACAGTTTCTAAAAATGGATGTTTTGGAATAAGTGATACACTTTGGGTTTTTTCCTTATTTGGTAAGTTTTAATGTGTTATTTTACAATTTTACCCTTATTAAAAGTACTAAACCATGTTTAAGTGATCCTAATAACACTTAGTTACTACTAACTTAAATATTCTCTCTACTCAACCTACCACCCTCCCCATCTCTCTCCACCACCTGACCACCAGCCACCCACCAAAACAAAACCCTAGCCACCCTCCCTTCAACCTACCACCAAATCGCAACCCTAACCACCCTCCCCACTACCCAAATCCCCGAAGTCACCAATTCGACCCAAATCAGACCCCCACCACCATCCAAATGGAGCAACCCACCAATCGCCAAGCACATCGACCCAAGTCACTACCAACAACCAACGAAACCGAACCCACTAGTGATGGAGCGAGGAGAGAGAGCGAGATTCGAAGAAGGTTTGATTGGTGATTGGTGGGGGTGGTGGATTCGAGTGTTTGCGTGGGCGGGGTGGTGGATTTCGAAGAAGGTGGTGGTTTCTGGTGGATTCGAGGTGTTAAGAAGGTGGTTTCAGTGGGTGGGGTGGTGGATTTCGAAGAAGGTGGTGGTTTCTGGTGGTGGAGTTGGAGGAGAGAGAGTGGGACAGTGGTGGT
This sequence comes from Patellifolia procumbens, assembly GCA_947645195.1. Lineage (NCBI taxonomy): Eukaryota > Viridiplantae > Streptophyta > Magnoliopsida > Caryophyllales > Amaranthaceae > Patellifolia > Patellifolia procumbens. Next base: position 1,383,702 of record CANSGD010000290.1, read on the forward strand.
AGGTGGGTGGTGATTATTGGTTTAATTACATGCCCCATCCCTCACTTGACATTGCTTAATTACACTTAAGAAATTTTGCCTCAAAAAACGTAAAAGTGACTTTGTATCACTTATTCTAAAACGGAGGAAGTAACAAAGATGAGTTCAGGCAAGTGAGGCCTACGTCATTCCCTACAGTTACCTTTAATAATTTCCTTTCAAGAACAGATTACACTCTAAGCAATTGTTACCTCTAACAATCTGATATAATTGGTACTCCAAGAGACTCAATCAATGAAATCCAAGTCAAGGAATTTAGGTTTAATTTGCCTAAATCCGAAAACAAGGAACAAAGTAACCGGATATGATAATTAAAACTAACACTCCTGAAAGTATTAATTAACTCATAATCTCATTAAACCACTCCTGGAATTAAGTAGATTAAACACTCATTAATGATCACTCCTGAAAATTATTAAATGATCGAATATAATTGTGCGAAACAATTAAGCTCTTAAACGAAAGTTTTTAACTCAAAATAATATCTAACTTTATTAATGAAAACAGGCGCCTATATGTACTAGACTAGTTCTAGTATGATTAGGAAACCAAAACTCTATCGAGAAAGCATATAAATCTTAATCCCTAGAATTTAGGAAAAGATAAAGATAAAAATAAGGAAGATAATCAAATAAGATATGATAGGGATTTCGGCCCTATCTATTTTATTTATATGCCTATCTCTTCCTTATCTCTTAGCTAAATCAATTCTTATCAAAAAAATGAATTACAACTCAACTAGGACTCCTAAATTAGAACCGAAAATCAGTAGACAAATTGGCCCTTTTATTTTGCTGAAAATAAATGACTTTATTAAAATAACTAAGACTCCTAATTGACTCAACTTGGACGCCACTCTTGGACTCTTCTTGGAACACATCTTCAATCCACCTTAACATGGGCGAAAAGGTTGCATTGAACTTGAACTCATAACTCCCATGGCCTTGTTTCGAAGAATTAACCATACCCAAAAATTGCGAAGGTCATATTGATATCACGTATTTATATAGAGTTTTCTCCCTTATTTACAAGCTAATTTGTGCGTCATTGGAGCTCTTGGGAGCTATTTTGTGCTAACTTTCGTATTTAGTTGTGGTTTCGTGTTTTAGTATTGAATTGCAGGTTTTATGGAGTTTTCTCCTTATTCCCGAGCCTTTTGGAAGCAACCACGGCTTTACAAGATGTTATGAGGAACGTAGGATGGCTCACGAGCTTTATGGATAGTTTAGGAGGTCCCAAGACCCCTAAACGTGAAGATTAGAGAGCCAAGGAGTCAAATGAGGTTTTCGTGCACTGATCGGGCAGAAATGGCCCGATCGGGCGAAATATTTATGATCGGGTACGAAAGTTGCGGACCCGATCGGGCAAGGCGTGCCCGATCAGATCGGGCGAGAACACATGTGCCCAGACCCGATCGGGCATCCACCGCCCGACCCCATCGGGTCTAGTGCTGCTAGGTCTTATTGGGACGCTGCGGAGGAGGCGAGCTTGCTGGCACTTTTTGTCGCATGACCCGATCGGGTGGGTGCCTCGGGCCCGATCGGGTGGGCCGCTTTTCTCGCCTTATTGCTGCACTGCTGCTGCCAGAGCCCAGGAGTGAAGATTGGTGAATTTGTATGCGGACCCGATCGGGAACTGTGCTCGGGCCCGATCGGGTCTGGCGCTCTTTATCGCGCTTTTTCACTTTTTGTTCCCGTTTTTAGTGAACTTGAGGGGTATTATAAATACCTTTTCCTCATTATTTAGAGACATCTTTTCTTTCATTCATCTTTTATTCATCTTTCATTAGGTTTTAGACTAGTTTTATTCTTCATTGTTCTTAGTTTAATTCAAACACTTTAGATTAATTTAGAGGTGATCAAACCTATTTCGATTTCAATAAAAGTTCCTGCTTTCCGTCAATTGGTACTCTTCTCTACTCTTTATCTCTTTAATTAATTTGATTGCTTAGTTTATTTATTTAATTGTTCATGATGCAATTCTTAGGATTTCCAATTAGTTTTGTTGTTGTCAAGTCGATTATGAGTGAGTAGTTCTCTTTCTAGGGTGTTAGATAGGAAAGCCATGTTTATACCATGATTGCGATTTAGAATTCTATCAATTTCTAGGGCTTGATTAGGGTGATTGTGATGTGGTTTGTTCTTTATTGAGTAGTTAACGTTATTGCGCAGTTTCGTTGGTTGCTTGTGGTTAATAGTTGTTTGCACAGATCCGTCTTACGACTAGAGGCCTAGGACACGTCAGTAGTTCTGATTACGTTAGTGAATATGCGGCGTATGTTGAACTATGAGCGTTGAGTCTTAACCATAGCTCAACATAGGCTCTAATCTCCCGACTCTTGACTTAGGTTTTGGTAGTAGTTGACCCTATTTGATTGGTATAAGCATGGTGGACCGACCTAATACCCTAGGTTTTTATTCCATAGTTTAATCCTCAATTTATTCCGTCTTCTGTAGTCTATTCTTTAGTTTAATTAATTCCTTCCTGATTTCATCTGGAGTAGCTGAATCGGTTGAATATTAATTTAGAAACTCTGTCTCCTTGTGGATTCGACCCTGCTTCCACTGACTACCTAGTTAGAGGTCCGTAGGTTTATTTTTGATTAGGTGACACGACTAAAACCTATCACATATACATTCATAATTTCGAGTAGTCTCTTCGATTCCATATGAATGTATATGACCTAATTAACCATGATGTGGAATCAAAGAGACTACTCCAAATTATGAATGTATATGACCTTCGCAATTTTTGGGTATGGTTCATTCTTCGAAACAAGGCCATGGGAGTTATGAGTTCAAGTTCAAACCAACCTTTTCGCCCATGTTAAGGTGGATTGAAGATGTGTTCTAAGAAGAGTCTAAGAGTAGCGTCCAAGTTGAGTCAATTAGGAGTCTTAGTGATTTTAATTAAGTCATTTATTTTCAGCAAAAATAAAGGGCCGATTTTTTTTTTACTGATTTTCGGTTCTATTTAGGAGTCCTAGTTGAGTTGTAATTCCTTTTTTGATAAGAAATGATTTAGTTAAGGGATAAGGAAGAGATAGGCATTAAGATAGAATGACCTGAAATCCCTATCATATCTTATTAGATTATCTTCCTTATTTTTATCTTTATCTTTTCCAAAATTCTAGGGATTAAGATTTATACGCTTTCTAGATAGAGTTTTGGTTTCCTAATCATAGTAGAGGTAGTCTAGTACGTATAGGCGCCTATTTTCATTAATAAAGGTAGAGATTATTTTTGAGTTAAAATTTCGTAAAGAGTTTAATTGTTTTGCACAATTATATTCGGCCATTTAATAATTTTCAGGAGTGATTATTATTGTGTGTTTAATCTACTTAATTCCAGGAGTGGTTTGAGTGAGGTTTAGAGTTAATTAAAACTTTCATGAGTGTTTGTTTTAATTATCATATCCACAAAAAAAATACAAAAAAATTCAGACGTAAATTAAAATTTAAGTTCATACCTTTGGAGTTTTTGGATGTTACTTCTCATTGGAGTCACATTCATATCAAGTGGTATCATAGCTAGAGGTTGTATTTTCGCGTGAAATTTGGTGGGCACACTATAGACATCTATGAGAGTGTTGTGTCAAAATTTTATTGAATTTGGTAGAGAAACGAAGCCGCGACAACGTTCGACGTCAGACGAAAATTCCTGGCAGTTTTGCCGAAATTAAAGGTAAACTTTAAATGACTCGATCTCCCTCAAGAAAGCATCTTTTCTGGTGATTCTTGCGCCTACACTGGTCTATTTCAAGTATAGTTTACTGTCCTAAAATTTTGTAGAAGTTTGAGTTCGTTTGGTATAGTTTTGAGATAGTTCTTGTGAGTCGTGTCATTTTGGTTCGAATCTGGCGCGACTGACTTTGAAAAATTACTGCGAGTAGTCTACTTCGAATTTTTGAGTGATTCTAGTTGGAGATGTTTCTTAACATCCACTATTTACTTGTGTTAAAATTTGGTAATTTTTTTCGACTTGTGGAATCTGCAGTTTATTATTGAAATTTGGTCAGGTTTTATAGGTTTTTCTGGACAGTGTTAGAGAACTTGTATTGTCACGAATCATGAGGGACTGGTCTACATACTTTAAGACCCTTCATAGTATTGGCTTTGAGAGTGCTATTATGGTACTAGAAGATATCATTGCAAATGCTTTTCTCACAAAGATGGAAAGAAGAATTCTTGAAAGGTAATTATCTGTTCTAATATATGCGCAACAACTTGAAGACAAAAAGAAAGAAATAGGGAAGCAACAAAGGGAAGAGGAATTTAAGGAACTTATGGAAAAACGTGAAAGATCAATTTTGATTCCAAAAGTACTAGTCAAAGAAGTCAAGATTGATGTTCTTCCTACTTTTTCCGAGTCAACTCTAGAGTTACCTCAAATTGTTGAAGAAGTTGCTAATGAAATAGAAGTGTTTGGGCCTGTTCCAGTCATGGCCCACCTAACCGGTGAAAAGGCTAAAATACCCTTAGGGGGTAAAATTACCGTTTTACTCCTAAGGACCTTTCAGGCCAGAAAGTACAGGCCTTCAGTCAAGCCTGCTGACAAAAAGGCTTTCATGACATCATCATCTTCACCAGATGACATCACCTCAGTACAACCTATAAATAGACCTTTCGAGACTGACATCCCTGTTGCTGGAAGCCAAGCTGATGCAGCTTTCGAAGCACCTCCACCACCAGTCACTTACTCGAATCTTCGACAGCTCGAGCTCTGAATGGAGAGGCACATAACTACTGTCATGCAACAACTCGTCTCAGTAATCAAGACTCAACAGACTACTTCCCCTGACCGAGGGATAGTTCTGGACCAGCCGTAGGCTCATCGAAGGGTAGCCAACCCAAAGCGTACCCTAACCGAGCACGCTGCTGCTGGCACATCGAATAGGATACCAGCCGCTTCGAAAGGGAAGTCTATCATGTCAGCAAAACAGGACGACGCTCGACATATTATACAACAGAAACAAATGAGGGGTAGGAACTTCGATGCTCGGGAGATCATTGAGAAGATAAGAGAGCAATCCCAGGTAGGGAACTCGAAATACCCAGCTGCAACACGAACTACTAGACAATCTCGCCCCGTCACTAACCGTCACACACCGAGGACTGAGGTTCCGCAGCACGTCGAGGACCCCAAAGAGGTAGCTGAATCGGGTTTTCGAGTTGGTTCAGTAATGGCACATAAATCACCTTTTAGCCAACACATCATGCAGACCCCTAACCCGGGCAAGGTCAAAATCCCCTCGATCGAGCACTACTCCGGAACCACTGATCCAGCTGACCATTTGGCAGCATACAAGGCACAAATGAGCGTGCAAACATTCTGTGAAGCCACATGGTGCATGTACTTCCCAACAACCCGTAAAGGGTTGGCCCTAAACTGGTTCACTAGCCTACCTTGTGGTATCATCACTAGCTTCTCGGCCCTCGAGGCTCGATTCTCCCAGCACATCATAGAAGCTAAATGTCACAAAAAGACCAGTGTGCACTTGATGTCTGTGTTTCAGCAAAAAGGGGAAAGCCTAAGATGCTACATCAAGCGATTTAACGAAGAGTCCCTCAAGGTCTCCGACCTCCAAGATGGAGTTGTCGTTACGGCCTTAATGAATGGCCTCCAACCTGGGCAGTTCAAGTTCAAACTTGCCATGAGAGACACTCTCACCTTAGCAGATGCAATGAGGCAGGCACATAATTATATCCAGGCGTCGGACATCTGCAAGAATGTGTATGATGAAGGAAGCAACAAACGGAAGACTGAACCATCGAGCCAAAAAGACAAGGCAGAAAGGCTGAAGAGACATCGACCCTCTGATGGGGGCATGACCCTCGTTTCAACGTAAATCGAAGGGAGATATACTTAGATTTGAAAGAGAAGTCTGTGTTGCCTCGACCTACCCCCATCAAGACATCGAGTTATCGAATAGATAAGAAGCTATGGTGTGAATACCATAGAGAATGCGGTCATACGACCAAGGACTATAGGGAGCTGAAAAGGCCCTAGACAAGTTAGTTGATGAAGGAAAATTGAACAGATACTTGAAGGAACCTCAAGGTGATCGAAGAAGAGAGAAGGGAAAAGAAAAATAGTCGAAGAGCAACGAAACTGAGGGCTATGTAGGAGTCATAGCTGGGGGCTTCGCTTCAGGAGGCCTAACTGGCAATTCGAGGAAAAATCATCTATATCACCTGAAAAATGGTGAGAGGATGAAAAAGCCGTACACCCCCACCATGGTGTTTGGAGAGAGTTCGAAAGAAATACAAACTCCCCATGATGATGCTCTGGTCATCGAACTTAAAGTGGCTAATCACAGGGTTGGTCGAGTTCTGATAGACAACGGAAGTTCAGCGGACATCATCACCTGGGAGTGCCTGTAGAAGCTCAAGTATGAAAAGAAAGACATCAAGGCCATCGACCAGCCCTTGGTCGGATTTAGGGGCCAATCCGTTCATCCCTTTGGGTTCATCAATCTACCTAGCCGGTTTGGTGACAAGGGGAAAGGACGATGCCTTACAATTAATTTTCTTGTAGTCGATATCAACCTCCCTTACAATATCATCGTAGGTCGACCTACGCTGAACAGGATAAAAGCGGCCATTTCGACCTATCAGCTTTTGCTCTAGTTCGAAGCAGATGATGGAACGGTGGGCTGATAGGTTAAAGTCGTATCACCTAATCAAAAATAAACCTACAGACCTCTAACTAGGTAGTCAGTGGAAGCAGGGTCGAATCCACAGGGAGACAGAGTTTCTAAATCAATATTCAACCAATTCAGCTACTCCACATGAAATCAGGGAAGAATTAGTTAAACTAATAAATAAACTATAGAAGACGGGATAAATCGAGGAATTAACTATGGACTAAAAACCTAGGGTATTAGGTCGGTCCACCATGCTTATACCAATCAAATAGGGTCAACTACTACCAAAACCTAAGTCAAGAGTCGGGGGATTAGAGCCTATGTTGAGCTATGGTTAAGATCAACGCTCATAGTTCAACATACGCCTGATGTGTCCTAGGCCTCTAGTCGTAAGACGGATCTGTGCAAACAACTATTAACCACAAGCAACCAATGAAATTGCGCAATAACATTAATTACTCAATAAAGAACAAACCACATCACAATCACCTTAATCAAGCCCTAGAAATTGATAGAAATCTAAATCACAATCATGGTATAAACATGGCTTTCCTATCTAACACCCTAGAAAGAGACTACTCAGACATGATCGAATTAACAACGACAAAACTAATATGAAACCCTAACAATTGCATCATGAACGATTAAATAAATAAATTAAGCAATCAAGAATAACAAAAGAGATTAGGATAGGAAAGAGTACCAATTGACGGAAAGCAGGAACTTTTATTGAAATCGAAATAGGTTTGATCACCTCTAAATTAATCTAAAGTGTTTAAACTAGACTAAGAACAATGAGAAATAAACTAGAGTCTAAAACAGTAAAAAGATGAATAAAAGATGTCCCTAAATAATGAGGAAAAAACTATTTATAATACCCCTCAAGTCTAATTAAAAATAGGAAGCAAAAGTCGAAAATCGCGACAAATGGCGCCAGACCCGATCGGGCCCGAGCCATCCACCCGATCGGGCCGACACCCAATCAGCAAACTTTGTCTTCTGGGCCTTCGTTAGCAGCAGCGCAGCATTTAACCAAATGTTACGGCCCACCCGATCGGGCCGTGGGCAGCCACCGATCGGGCCAGGCGGAAAAAATTGCCAGCAAGCTCGCCTCCTCAGCAGCGTCCCAATAAGACCTAGCAGCACTAGACCCGATGGGGTTGGGCGGTGGATGCCCGATCGGGTCTGGGCACATGTGTGCTCGCCCGATCCGATCGGGCATACCTTGCCCGATCGGGTCCGCAACTTTCATACCCGATCATAAATACTTCGCCCGATCGGGCCATTTCTGCCCGATCAGTGCACGAAAACCTCCTTTTTGACTCTTTGGCTCTCTAATCTTCACGTTTAGGGGTCTTGGGACCTCCTAAACTACTGATATCACGTATTTATATAGAGTTTTCTCCTTTATTTACAAGCTAATTTGTGCGTCATTGGAGCTCTTGGGAGTTATTTTGTGCTAACTATCGTATATAGTTGTGGTTTTGTGTTTTAGTGTTGAATTGCAGGTTTTAGGGAGTTTTCTCCCTATTCCCGAGTCATTTGGAAGCAACCACGGCTTTACGAGGTTATACGAGGCACGTAGGAAGGCTCACGAGTTCTATGGGTAGTTTAGGAGGTCCCAAGACCCCTAAACGTGAAGTTTAGAGAGCCAAAGATTAAAAAAGGAGGTTTCCGTACTCTGATCGGGTGAAAATAGCCCGATCGGGCGAAGTATTTATGATCGAGTATGAAAGTCGCGGACCCGATCGGGCAAGCTATGCCTGATCTGATCGGGCGAGAAGACTTGCACCAGACCCGATCGGGCACCCTCTGCCCGACCTGATCGGGCACCCTCTGCCCGACCTGATCGGGCTGGATGCTCATAGGTCTTGTTATGTTGCTGCTTGCGAGGCGCTTGTGCTGGGCCATAATTCTCCCAGGCCCGATCGGGTGGATACCTCAGGCCCGATCGGATGGGCCGCATTTCAATACGCTAGATGCTGGGCTGCTGCGCTGACCACGAGGAATAAAGAGAGGCTCGTGGTATTTGACCCGATCGGGTGGTGTCCTCGGGCCCGATCGGGTGGGCCGCTATTCAGGGCTTATGTGCTGCGCTGTTGCTGCCAGGACCACGAGAAGCAAAAGGTGGCTTTTGGTATTTGACCCGATCGGGTGGGTGCCTCGGGCCCAATCGGGTCTGGCGCCATTCGTCGCGGAATTCGTCTTTTATTTCCTATTTTGTTTAGACTTGGGGGGGATTATAAATACCTTTCCCCTCATTTTTTTAGGGACATCTTTTATTCATCTTTCATTAGCTTTAGACTAGTTTTATTCTTCATTGTTCTTACTTTAATTCAAACACTTTAGATTAATTTAGAGGTGATCAAACCTATTTCGATTTCAATAAAAGTTCCTGCTTTCCGTCAATTGGTATTCTTTCTTACCCTAATCTCTTTTGTTATTCTTGATTGCTTAGTTTATTTATTTAATCGTTCATGATGCAATTGTTAGGGTTTTCAATTAGTTTTGTCGTTGTTAATTCGATTATGAGTGAGTAGTTCTCTTTCTAGGGTGTTAGATAGGAAAGCCATGTTTATACCATGATTATGATTTAGACTCCTATTAATTTCTAGGGCTTGATTAGGGTGATTATGATGTGGTTTGTTCTTTATTGAGTAATTAACGTTATTGCGCAGTTTCTTTGGTTGCTTGTGGTTAATAGTTGTTTGCACAGATCCGTCTTACGACTAGAGGCCTAGGACATGTCAGTAGTTCTGATTACGTTAGTGAACATGCGGCGTATGTTGAACTATGAGCGTTGAGTCTTAGCCATAGCTCAACATAGGCTCTAATCCCCCGACTCTTAATTTAGGTTTTGATAGTAGTTGCCCTTGTTTGATTGGTATAAGCATGGTGGACCGACCTAATACCCTAGGTTTTAGTCCATAGTTAAATCCTCGATTTTTCCCGTCTTTCTTAGCTTAATCATTAGTTTAATTAATTCTTCTCTGATTTACTTTGGAGTAGCTGAATTGGTTGAATATTGATTTAGAAACTCTGTCTCCCTGTGGATTCGACCCTGCTTCCACTGACTACCTTAGTTAGAGGACCGTAGGTTTATTTTTGAATAGGCGATACGACTAAATCCTATCAAATTTTGGCGCTGTTGCCGGGGAGACGGCTAGTTTTCTAAGTTTTTATTTGATTATTTGGTCTACTTCTCTGTGCCTCGTTGGAACTTCATTGTTCCAATTGAGGTACGTTTTACTGCTTCTTTTTGTTTCTTTTATATGCCCAGGTCTCAAAGAAACGGTTCCCCCATTCCAGCGGACCCCGATCTTACTAGGACAATCAGGCAGATCCGAAAGAAAAATCAGAAAGAAAAGCAGCCTGTTCAGCTGAACACCTCTGGAACAGACACCTTGAGTTCAGTCATGTCAAAGTCACTGAAGTCATATGGGGTGCCCAACCCAGATGGTCTCTCCACTGGACCTACTATGCCAACCATTGCCGCGGCAAATTTCAAAATTAAGCCTGGACTCATCAGCATGGTCCAACAAAATCAGTTTGGTGGGCATCCTACTGAAGATCCGGCAAATCATCTGCAACGGTTTCAACAACTTTGTCGAACCGTTAAACATGCCGGCGTCACTCCAGATAACCTAAAGGTCATGTTGTTCGAGTTCTCATTGAGGGATAGAGCCTAGAAATGGTTGAACGACGTGAAAGAAACAGAATGGAGTGAGATTTCTGCTGCATTCCTGAGAGAGTATTATCCACCCACAAAGACAGCAGAAATCAGAAATAAACTAGCCACGTTTTCCCAAGAGCCTGATGAAACATTACGGGAAGCGTGGGCTAGGTTTAGGGATTTACAGAGAGAGTGTCCACGCCACAACATGGACAAATGGTTCTTGACGCAGACATTTTACAATGGTCTGCAGCCTCAGACGAAGAGTATTGTTGATTCGTCTGCAGGAGGAGTTTTTCTGGATAAGGAAGTGGATGTAGGCTACGAGTTTCTATCAAACCTCGCAGCCAATGATCATTCCACTTCCCGAAGCCTCACGAGGAAGGTACTGGAGGTAGATGCCATTGCATTATTGACTTCGCAGATGGCGAAGCTGAGTCAGCAGATTAACACCTTCAATTCCTCTTCCTCGGCAGCACCTCCTTTGAGCATTAATGCTATGTCTGCCATAGCACCCATTACCTCAGCTTACTACGAGGTATGTGGTGTTCAGGGTCACTTTGGGCATGACTGTCAGTTCAGTCAACTTCAGATGGAGCAAGCAAATGCCTTCCAACAGAGACCACAAAATTTCCAACCTCCACATAGCTACCAAAACCCACAAAACCACCATCCTCCACCTCCACAAAACCATTCCAAACCCTCTTACTACCAAGCCCCACAAAATTTTCAAAGACCCCCATCACAAAACTTCCAAATCCACAATAATTTCCAAACTCCAGAAAATTTTCCCACCCCACCTCCACAAAACAACAACCCACAAGAGCCTCCCATATCTGAAGTGATGAAACTGATGTTAAGCATGCAAAAGGCAAATGAGGAGGCACAAAGAGCCCAAGAGCGACAGATGCTAGCCATGCAAAGATCTAATGAGGAAGCACAAAGAGCCCAAGAGAAGCACATCAAACTTCTCGAAGCTCAAGTTGCACAATTAGCAAGCTCTAATGCTCAGAGGAGGCAGGGGAATTGCCAGGGCAACCCGTTCAGAGAGAACATGTGAATGCCATCACTCTTCGTAGTGGCATTGCATATGATGCCCCTTTAATGCCCGTTGATGAGGTTACCCCAACTGCAGGGAAGAAGAGGGTGGTAGAGGAAGGAAAAAGGAAGAATTCGACGTCTGAAGTCGATTTGTCTGCAGAAGCTGAACAAACAGGGAAGAAAAAGGAGCAGGTTTCTGAAACGCCTTTTACACCAAGGCTACCTTTTCCTCACAGGATGCAACAGTCCAAGGTCGATCAGCAGTTTGGTAAGTTCTTGGCTATGGTCAAGAACCTTGAGGTAACGATTCCATTCACAGATTTAATTACCCAAGTGCCTGTTTATGCCAAATTCCTGAAAGACATGATCACCAAGAAAAGAAACTTTGGTGGGATAGAACGTGTCGCTCTTACTGAAGAGTGTAGTGCTTTTATCCAAAATAAAACCCCACCAAAGTTAAAAGATCCTGGTAGTTTTTCTATACCCTGCCATCTTGGACCTATTTTTATTGACAAGGCTTTGTGTGATTTAGGTGCTTCTATTTCGGTTATGCCATTGTCTGTTTATAAGAAACTGAACATGGGAGCCCTTAAATGCACACAAATCACTTTACAGATGGCAGATCGTTCTATAAAATACCCTCTAGTTGTTTTAGAGGACGTTCCTGTTAGGGTAGGGAAATTCTATATTCCTGTTGATTTTGTGGTGTTAGATATGGATGAGGATGCCCAGATTCCTATTATCTTGGGTAGGCCGTTTTTGTGTACTGCAGGTGCTGTCATTGATGTCAAGTCTGGGTCTTTAACTCTGAGTGTTGGTGATGATAAAGTGATTTTTAAACTAACCAATGCTGTTAAGGCACCTATGCTTGAACAATCTTGTTGCAGGGATGAGGTTTTGGATGAAGTAGGTGTGGAGAAGACTCCAATTCCACCTAAGGTTGCCTCACCGTCTGGAGGCATAGTCAAGAACATTTGGAGAAGAAAGATTTTTGATGAGGGTGGCACTCATTGCCAAGCCCCTCCTATTTGAGAGATGGAGGATTATGGTCGTGCGAGACCTTTATAAACCAGCGCTGTGTGAGAGGCAACTCGTATTCTTTCCCTTTTTCCTTTTCTTTTCATTTTTTTCTTTATTTTCTATTTTTATTTTTTTTCTTTTTGTGAGCGAGAGTGAGGGCCCTAACATTGTTTTTCCTCTTAGCATAGTCCTTATCACCTTTTGGCATTGAGGACACTGCAAAGTTCAGCTTGGGGGAGGAGTTCTGTTTGTATTCCCTATCTCTTTCACTGCTTTCTAGGATAGATTTACTGCTTTCAAAAATACTGAAAAAATCAAAAAAAATATGGTCCCCATGACTGGTTTAGCTGCCTCCCTGTGCCCCTTGCTGTGCTCTATTTGAAAATGATTTGACTTTATTTTCTGGATAGCTGGGCATTTGTGATCTTGAGGCTATGATTTGATGTTTGATTGCTATGATTTCGAGCATTTTTGGATTATATTAGACCACTTTGTGCTGCATACCTGAATTGGTTAGACTGTGAGGCCTCTTTGTAGCCTATTGGATTCATATTATTATCCAGTCTATTCTTGTGTGTTAGTTCCTCTTTAGTGGATTGATCTTGACTTTGACTTCGTACTTGTCTGATTTTAGATGACTTGTAGCATTTGCTGTGATAGAGGCGTTCTTTTGTCTTATTCTTGAGCTTCAGAGTGAATTTTTGATATACTTTTATCCTCCTTAGCCCCGCTGAGCCTAATGACTTGTTTCGTGTTACTTAAACCCCTATTATGAGCCCAAAGCCTTCACTTGATATTATTCCAAGCCTAGCTTGGGGGAGCTTTTGTATGGGTTGAGTTTGAGATTGGTTTGTTGGTTTAGTTTGGTTTTTGAGGAATTTAAAAGTGTATTTGCTGTGGTTTGAGAGTGGGAAAAAGAAAAGAAAAAGCAAGTTTAGAGTTGCGTGAATGAAGTTCAGAAAAATGAAAGAAAAATGAAATGGAAACTCAAAAGAATTTTAGTTCTTTCATTCACGTACGTTCATAAAGGAATATTCGCTCCATTGCTAGAAAATTGGGTTTGTTATGAGCTTTTCATTGATTTATGAGAGTTGGGTTACTTTACATGGTTTTATGGTGATTGTTGGGAGTTGTGTAGGCCATCTTAGGCCTTGTTTGAATGATTTATGCTCCCTCTTTCTTGGTTTTTCCACCACATTACCCAAAAGTATCCCCTACCTCTCACCTAAGCCCCATTACAACCCTATAAAGTCCTCTTGAGTTTGTGTCTGCATTGTTCATTTGATTGATTTCGAGTCAGTTTGTCAAAGTTAAAGAGTATTTCTGCTAATTGAGTCGACTTGACTAGGATGAGCGTCATCGAACCTTCTTAAACACATGAGAGTGTGAGTGGGAAGGGTATTTATGGTCGGGTTGGTGAGTGTTCGGGCATATTCTTTGCCTGCCACAAAATAGAGAGGAGTGACACCCTTGTGAGAGCCTTTTCAGGACTTGTATGCTTTGTGGATGCTTGAATTTGATAAATTGCTTGAATGATTGGTGGTTGGATGGATTTGATTAGCCAAACTTGAATTATGCCTGCTTGAACGATTCTTAGTCTTGAAAATGTATTGAGCTTTGAATTGCTTTTTATCTATGGGGTGAGGCAATCTATTCCATGTTCATGTTCTGTTTGCTTGAGGACAAGCAAAGGTTTAGCTTGGGGGAGTTTGATATCACGTATTTATATAGAGTTTTCTCCTTTATTTACAAGCTAATTTGCGCGTCATTGGAGCTCTTGGGAGCTATTTTGTGCTAACTATCGTATATAGTTGTGGTTTTGGGTTTTAGTGTGGAATTGAAGGTTTTAGGGAGTTTTCTCCCTATTCCTGAGTCATTTGGAAGCAACCACGGCTTTACGAGATGTTACGAGGCACGTAGGAAGGCTCACGAGTTCTATGGGTAGTTTAGGAGGTCCCAATACCCCTAAACGTGAAGTTTAGAGAGCCAAAGAGTCAAAAAAGAGGTTTCCGTACTCTGATCGGGCGAAAATAGCCCGATCGGGCGAAGTATTTATGATCGGGTATGAAAGTCGCGGACCCGATCGGGCAAGCTACGCCCGATCTGATCGGGCGAGAAGACTTGCACAAGACCCGATCGGGCACCCTCTGCCCGACCCGATCGGGCTGGATGCTCATAGGTCTTGTTATGTTGCTGCTTGCGAGGCGCTTGTGCTGGGCCATAATTCTCCCAGGCCCGATCGGGTGGATACCTCAGGTCCGATCGGGTGGGCCGCATTTCAATACGCTAGATGCTGGGCTACTGCGCTGACCATGAGGAACAAAGAGAGGCTCCTGGTATTTGACCCGATCGGGTGGTGTCCTCGGGCCCGATCGGGTGGGCCGCTATTCAGGGCTTATGTGCTGCGCTGTTGCTGCATGGACCACGAGAAGCAAAAGGTGGCTTTTGGTATTTGACCCGATCGGGTGGGTGCCTCGGGCCCGATCGGGTCTGGCGCCATTCGTCGCGGAATTCGTCTTTTATTTCCTATTTTGTTTAGACTTGGGGGGGGATTATAAATACCTTTCCTCTCATTTTTTTAGGGACATCTGTTATTCATCATTCATTGGCTTTAGACTAGTTTTATTCTTCATTGTTCTTAGTTTAATTCAAACACTTTAGATTAATTTAGAGGTGATCAAACCTATTTCGATTTCAATAAAAGTTCCTGCTTTCCGTCAATTGGTATTCTTTCTTACCCTAATCTCTTTTGTTATTCTTGATTGCTTAGTTTATTTATTTAATCGTTCATGATGCAATTGTTAGGGTTTTCAATTAGTTTTGTCGTTGTTAATTCGATTATGAGTGAGTAGTTCTCTTTCTAGGGTGTTAGATAGGAAAGCCATGTTTATACCATGATTATGATTTAGACTCCTATTGATTTCTAGGGCTTGATTAGGGTGATTATGATGTGGTTTGTTCTTTATTGAGTAATTAACGTTATTGCGCAGTTTCTTTGGTTGCTTGTGGTTAATAGTTGTTTGCACAGATCCGTCTTACGACTAGAGGCCTAGGACATGTCAGTAGTTCTGATTACGTTAGTGAACATGCGGCGTATGTTGAACTATGAGCGTTGAGTCTTAACCATAGCTCAACATAGGCTCTAATCCCCCGACTCTTGATTTAGGTTTTGATAGTAGTTGCCCTTGTTTGATTGGTATAAGCATGGTGGACCGACCTAATACCCTAGGTTTTAGTCCATAGTTAAATCCTCGATTTTTCCCGTCTTTTTTAGCTTAATCATTAGTTTAATTAATTCTTCTCTGATTTACTCTGGAGTAGCTGAATTGGTTGAATATTGATTTAGAAACTCTGTCTCCCTGTGGATTCGACCCTGCTTCCACTGACTACCTTAGTTAGAGGACCGTAGGTTTATTTTTGAATAGGCGATACGACTAAATCCTATCAACTACCCATAAAGCTCGTGAGCCATCCTACGTGCCCCGTAACATCTCGTAAAGCCGTGGTGCTTCCAAATGATTCGGGAATATGGAGAAAACTCCCTAAAACCTGCAATATAACACTAAAACACAAAACCACAACTATATACGATAGTTAGCACAAAATAGCTCTCAAGAGCTCCAATGACGCACAAATTAGCTTGTAAATAAGGGAGAAAAGACTATATAAATACGTGATATCATGGGCAGACTACATGGAGATCAGAAATCCGCTCGAGAATGCTATGTCAACAGCCTAAGAAAAAATAGGCCGGTTGAGCAAAACTCAAGCAACAGAAAGAGAGAAGAAGAGGAAGCATCTAAGAGTTTACCCCCACCACTGGGATTGTTTTACAATGAGAACCCTGCCAACCACAATCGACCCCAGCCGGTTGATGAGGATGAAGAAATACAACTCGGATCTGATCCTAGCCGGACAGTTTGAGTAGGTAAATACCTTAACCAGGTCGTTCGAGATGAACTAGTGGGACACCTTCGAGATTATCAGGAGGTGTTTGCATTTTCTGCTGATGAAATGCCAAGGATAGACCCCTCGATCACCAAGCATCAGCTGAATATCAAACCGGAATACAAGCCCGTCAAACAGAAGTTGAGGCACTAGGGGATCGAGAGAAATAAGGCAGCAGCAGAAGAAGTGAAGAAGCTGCTAAGTGCCGGACTAATTAGAGAATGTCAGTATACCGAATGGCTTTCGAATGTTGTTCTAGTACGAAAACCCAACGGGACATGGCGCATGTGGGTCGATTTTACGGATCTTAACAAAGCCTGCCCCAAAGATGATTTCCCACTTCCAAAAATCGACAAGCTGGTTGATTCCACTGCTGGACATGCTTTATTTATTTTCATGGATGCAAACACCGAATATCACCAAATTCCCCTAGCCGAGGAAGATCAGGTGCATACAGGCTTTATCACTAGCTTGGGGATTTATTGTTTTGTAGTCATGCCGTTCGGAATTAAGAACGCAGGGGCTCAATACCAACGACTAGTCAATAAAATGTTCGAGAAGCAGTTGTGACGCAATGTCGAAGTCTATGTGGACGACATGATTGTCAAAAGAAGGCTGGTCGAAGAACATGTCCAGGACTTGAGAGAAACTTTATCCACTCTCCGCAAGTACAACATGAAACTAAACCCTAAAAAATATGCTTCCGGAGTTCGAGGAGGAAAGTGTCTGGGGTTACTGGTGGATGAAAGGGGCATCGAAGAAAACCCCGACAAAGTAGAAGCAATTATTAACATGAAATCCCCTCGAACTGTGAAGGAGGTTCAGAGACTGACTGGGTGCATGGCTGCATTGGGAAGATTTTTGTCACGATCGGGTGACAAAAGTTTGTACTTCTTCAATACCTTGAAGAAGCCATGCTTCGAGTGGGATAATGAGGCGGAGCAAGCATTTAAACAACTAAAGACACACTTAGCATCACTGCCAAAGCTCGTTTCACCCTTGCCGGGAGAAACACTATTCGTGTATCTCGCAGTTTCAGAAACTGCGCTAAGTGCGGTCCTAGTTGCTGAACGAGAGAAGCAACAACATCCAGTTTACTTCATCAATCATGCCTTTCGAGGGGCTGAAAGTAGATATCCCCAATCAGAGAATATGATATTCGCACTAGGAATGGCCAGCCGAAAGCTAAAACCTTACTTCCAAGCTCACTCAATCAAAGTGCTCACCAGCCAGCCGCTCAAGAAGCTTATCGAAAATAGAAATGGGCTAATCAATTGTCTGATTTCGGCCTGGAGTTCGAGCCCTGAAGAGCAATAAAAGCACAGGCTTCGTAGATGGTTCTTCTTCGAAAGAAGGGTGCGAATCAGGGCTCTTGATAATAAACCCACTCGAAAACAAAATGGAGTACGCAATAAAGTTTTATTTTACTGCATCAAACAATAAAGTTGAGTATGAAGCCCTTTTGCTGGGCTTGAAACTATGCCTCTCGAATGGGGCTAATGAAATAACAGTTAAGACAGATTCACAGCTGATCGTCGATCATGTCAAAGGAGAGTTCGAAGCAAAATAAGATATCATGAGGATGTACTTGGGAAAAGTAAAGGAGCAGCAGGAAAAGTTCACCAAATTCACAATCCAACACATCCCGCGGTCCGAAAACCAGCAGGCAGATGCATTATCTCGAATGGCCAGCTCCGCATCCGGGCTAGAACCTCGAACTATCTCTTGGGAAGTGTTGTACAGACCAAGTATCAACAGTCAACTCCTCATCTACAACATAGACCGTTCGAATGATTGGATGGAAAGCATCCGTGCATACCTCGAGGAAGAAAAATGGCCATAGGATGAAAAGGAAGCAGAAAGGATCCTATACCATTTGAGTTGGTTCCTCTTGCATGACCATTTTCTGTCTAAAAAATCGTTCACGCATCCACTTTTAAGGTGTGTAACGCTCGAAGAAGGCCAACAAGTGCTTCGAGAAATACATGAAAGCACTTGTGGCAGTCATCAAGGAGCTCGAACTATCGCTGAAAAAGCCCTTCGAGCCGGATATTACTGGCAAACAGTGATGCAAGATGCCAAGGGTTGGTTAAAAAGTGCCATAACTGCCAAGTATATGCCCATGTGCATCGACAATCTGCTAGCCTTCTCACCACTATGCAAGTCGTGCTGCTGTTCAATCAATGGGGGATGGACATCTTAGGACCATTCCCAACCGCATCTGGTGGAAGGAAATTCTTGTTGGTAGAAGTCGACTACTTCACCAAGTGGGTTGAAGCAGAACCTTTAGCCACCATCACATATAACCAAGTACAGAACTTCATATGGAAAAACATCACCACTCGTTTCGGCATACCCTAAGCACTCATTTCAGACAACGGTCGACAATTCAACAGTGGACCCACCAAAGCTTATTGCGCTCGATTTGGTATGAAAACAAGGTTCTCTACTGTCAGTCGACCACAAACAAACGGGCAAGCCGAGGCAGCCAATAAAGTCATCCTCAAAGGGCTGAAGAAAATGTTAGATGGAGCGAAATGATCATGGGTATAAGATATTCCAGGCATACTATGGTCCGCTCGAACTACTGTTAAAGAGGCAACTGGTGACACGCCTTTTAACCTAGTCTATGAAAGAGAAGCCGTACTGTCGGTGAAGTTGATATCCCCTCACCGAGGATAACCTTTTATGATTATGGGCAGAAAGAAGAAGAGAAAAGCATCAAACTCGACCTCCTACCAGAGACCAGGGGGAATGTATTGCTCAAATCAATTGCTCAAAAAATGAGAATGACCAGGCAATTCAATCGAGGACTCAAAGAAAGGAGGTTCGAAGTAGGAGACCTTGTACTTCGAAAGATTGAAGCTACGGGAAATAAACAAGACCTCGGTAAACTAAGCCCGAATTGGGAAGGACCGTACCGAGTGACTGAGATAATTCGTCCTGGAACTTATAGGCTCGAGAGCATGGATGGTGATCCTTTATTTCATCCATGGAATGTTGACAACTTAAGAAAATTTTATGTTTGAGCAACAACACAGCAAGTTAAGGGGCTAATATAGGAGCAAGATTGCTTAAGTTGCGTCGACCTAACCGGTCTAGATAAAGATTAAATTGTTGTGATGTACGTCGAAGTATTAGTAGTATTGCTTCTAAAAACTTGTAAAAAGACCTTGCCGCTCCAACAGTCTTATTAGAAGTTATAAATAAAATTTGACCTTACCGGTCCTTTGAACGTGTTATTATTTTCATATGACTTAAGATTATCAAACAGAACTAAAAGACCTGGCAGGTCATTCGATTTTCGATTTTCGACCTTACAGGTTATACGAAATCATCAAAGATCACCAAGCCTCAAAAGAGGATGATCGAAGTTTCTACTTAACACCAATTTGAGGGTGTTTAAGTTTTTTTTGAAACCCTCTTAAGGAGGGCGTTCGAGTTTTAAGTGAAACCCTCTTAAAAGAGGGTGTTCGAGTTTTTTAATTGCACACCCAAGTGAGCATGTTTGAACTTTATGATTCATTTAACTGGAAGCAGGTTAAAACAATTTAACTTGGCATATTATTCCAAAAACAAGGGACCTAGCAGGTTGAAAAACAAGTGCAAAATAAAACTGGGAACACAATGAGCAAATGAGTAAAATGAGCCATTTCATTTCATTTCATCAAAATAATTACAAGTGCTGGAGTTACATTGAAGAAAATAGAAAAAGTTGGTTACAAAAGATCCAAAAAAGACGATGCCCACTAAGAAGTCTAGCCCTCGATATAAACTTCTTCCTCACCGGAAGAGTCAGACGGAGAGCCCAAACTCCCAGAGGCAGCAACCTTGGCCTCCTCAGCAGCCACAAGAACTTTAGACGATGCAGCCACCTCGGCCTCGCCTTCCCCCAAATCCATGGAAGTCGAAGCCTCAGCATCCACAATGCCCTCTTTCTCCTTGGCAACATATTCAGCCAGGGTTTGCTGCTCGTGCTCATCATACTTGGCCAAAACCTGCTTGAAATCCAAGTCAGGCGCCAAGTCCTTCAGTGCTTTCTCGAAGCAGCGGTGAATGTCGTCGCGGGCAGATCAATAGCCCTCGATGACCTTCTGGTCAGCAAAAGTGAGGCCGTCCTCGGATTTCCCACCGGCAGATGAATTTGCTGCTTCTTTGTTTAAGGTCCTTGACGGACTTGTTGAGTTTGGACTGCAAATCATCCCGCTCGGCGAATGTGCGGTCAAGCATCTCTTTATGGGCCTTCAACTTCGCCTCGAGCTGGGCCACCTCAGTCAGCGACGCCTCCAACTTCTTCTCAGCCGCCTTCAGCTGATTGGAGACCTCCTCTTTCGCTGTTAAATGCCTCAAGATTGTCGGTATTTAACCGCCTCGCCTGCTCGAGTTCAGTCTCGAGGGTCGTGACCTTTCAAGAGGCCTCCAAAAGTTGTTGCTTGCATTGGGCAAACTCATCGGCCAGTTTAGTCGCACCTTGGCGCTCCTTCTCAGTAATGCACGCTATTCAAATAGACATCTGCCAAGAAAAGACAAATGTTAAGACAGAAGATAGATAAAGTAGTATAAAGGAATAAATGGGATAAAATCTCACCTGTAACCAGAACTCATTAAGTGCTTCGATCTCCTTCTCCACCCCTAACTTTGAGACGTCTTCTTTGTCCCCTGGCACCAACAGTGCTTCTCAAACTCGTTGGTAACGAGCCCGAAGAGCCTTTCTGCTCGCGTTTTTGATGCTGACGACGCCAAATTGACCCTCAGCATCGTGTGACCAGGAGGACCTAGTCTTCTTAACCAGGGGCTCGTCGACATCCTGCTCATCCAGAGGACTAGAACTCTAACCCAAATGGAAGCTAAGATCAGGTATCAGGGGATCGAGTTTAGGAGAGGCATGAGTCTTCCTCTTTGACCCAACACTGACTGGGACCTCGATCTCCGATAGAGGACGGTCGGATAAAGAGGCAGCCTTCTTTGTTGGAGTAGGCAAAGGCTTGGGAGGAGCCGACTTTGCCTTCGGCTTATGTTTTGGATTCTGCATGAACAAGAAAAAGAAAAGTTACAAAAGGATCAACAGCAAATAGCCAAACAACAAAGAAGGGTGATCGAACTTATTGCGGGTGGTTTGGGAACTTTAAGTTCCCCCTTCTGAATCGACAACCTAGCCATGGCTGCCATACCACCCTTCGCAGTATTTTTCTTCATCTCGTTGTCGAGATTGTTGTACGCAAGCACTGCAAAGACAATAAGAAAGACTAGAAAACAGAAGAATACTTAAACAAAAATAAGGCAAATGAAGAGTTATCGACCCCTACGTTGGTCATATGCTGGGGACACGCCGAAGGCTGACAGAAAATGCTCATTAGCCAGATCCTTATCATTGGGCAACCAATAGTTTGTCTTGTATCTCTGCTTACCATCAACATGGTACCCAGTGGCTTGACAATGGATAGCAACAATGGCCTCCTCAGCGTCCATTTCGGGCACGTTAAGGTTCATGCCGAAGTTAGGAGGGTTGTCGGACAGAACTACAGGCACATCCCAGGGCCTGTCCCCTCGAAACACGAAAAGGAACTCCCCTCGAAATAGAGCCTTGTTGGTAGGCATCTCGATTGTAACCTTGTTAGACTTTTCCTCTCTTAGTCCATCCTTTATCATAATAAGATGCCTAACTTGAAAGGAATACCAACAAGGCCCATTGCGGAATTCAGACACTTCGTTCAGCCTGAACATGTTGCGCCAGAGGCGCAACGAGGGTTGCACTCCCAACATACGACACAAACAAATAAAGGATACAATTGCCCCTACTAAGTTGGGCATAAGTTGACAAAAGGCTAAATTGTATGCCTCTAAAATCTCTTTAAAAAGTGGGTGCAAGGGAAAACGCAGACCCATATCGAAGTAAGCTTTATATACACCGATGCACCCAGGGGGTGGCATCACTATCAGGTAGGTAACCTGGGGTCATAGGGCAGTTTAATGGCGTACAGACTCGACAGAAACGACAGCCCTCTCTAAAGATCCTTTCGCCACTTCCCCGTTGACCAGTGACCACTTATTCCCAATCTCTTGTTAGGGGAAGGGCAAGGCTCGCATTGATCAGACATCGAAGGTACTTCATCGGTCGCCTCCATTGTTTGCACTACACCAAGGGAAATTAAAGAATCTAAGTAACTCCTCTAAGAAGGAGGGAAGGCTATCGAAACTTTATTGGGATGATCTAAAAACTCTTGGGGTCCCTAGAAATTTTTCTCACACTCCACTTCCTCAATAGGAACGGCGTCGAGCAAAAGATCAGAGTTTGGGGTCCAATAAGCTAGCGTTACAATAGGAGCCCCATCTACCCATGTTTCAACCCAAGGCATATAAGGAAGGGGCAAAGCATGAGAGGCACTCGATTCGAAAACAGGGTTCATTATTTATAATACAACAACCCCTACGTCAAATTTATTTAAAAAAGGAAAAGAGTCAAGAATGAGAAATCATACCTTAATCGAATAACACGAAGGAGATTCCTCGAACTATTGGCGCACTCTGATAGTAGCAAGCAAAGGAAGCAAAAGGCTTCTTAAAGAGAGAAATTAGAGAGAGAAGTTGCAAAGTGAGTAAATGAGGTAACAGTTGAAATATTTATATCTCACCTACCCTGAACAGTAAAACATCTCTAATGCGAACAGTTACCTTACATGGGAGTTCATGCCGGATAGTAGAGGGAGATTTAATGCGATACATTGTACATACGGTTGAACGTATAAATAACGGTCAAAATACGTTTGACTAAAAGGAGTATACGGTTGACCTCAAACCGTTGACCTCACCGGGGCTACTTCAAAGAATTTCGGCTATACAATCTTTCCCTCATCAGGGATACCTCGAACTCTTCAAAGTCACAATTCTTTGACTGAGCCACCTCGAGCAATTTCAAAGATGTTCTTTGAATCCAATACTTCTGAAATATTTTCTAAGTATATTAAGCCCTTCATATAAGGCACCCCTTCGAGCAAAATGAGTATAGGACTCAATTACCCCTAACCAGGCTACCTCGAAACCCAAAACCAGACTTATTGGCCCTTACCAGGCCCACCTCACACCCCAAGTGTGGGTGTTCGAGTGTTTGATTGCACACCCAAATGAGGGTGTTCGAGTTTTTTGATTGCACACCCAAAGGAGGGAGTTCGAGTTTTATTGAACCCCTCTTGAAGAAGGCGTTCGAGTTTTATTGAACCCCTCTTTAAAGAGGGTGTTCGAGTTTTATGAACCCCTCTTAAAAAGGGCGTTCGAGTTTTATTGAACCCCTCTCTAAAGTGGGTGTTCGAGTTTTATTGAACCCTCTTAAGAAGGGTGTTCGAGTTTTATTGAACCCCTCTTAAAGAGGGCGTTCGAGTTTTATTGAACCCCTCTTCAAAGAGGGTGTTCGAGTTATATTGAACCCCTCTCAAAGAGGGTGTTCGAGTTTTATTGAACCCCTCTTTAAAGAGGGTGTTCGAGTTTTATTGAACCCCTCTTAAGGAGGGTGTTCGAGTTTTATTGAACCCCTCTTAAGGAGGGTGTTCGAATTTTATTGAACCCCTCTTTAAAGAGGGTGTTCAAATTTTATTGAACCCCTCTTATAGAGGGCGTTCGAATTTTATTGAACCCCTCTTATAGAGGGCGTTCGAATTTTATTGAACCCCTCTTATAGAGGGCGTTCGAATTTTATTGAACCCCTCTTAAAGAGGGCGTTCGAATTTTATTGAACCCCTCTTAAACAGGGCGTTCGAATTTTATTGAACCCCTCTTAAAGAGGGCGTTCGAATTTTATTGAACCCCTCTTAAAGAGGGCGTTCGAATTTTATTGAACCCCTCTTAAAGAGGGCGTTCAAATTTTAATGATTTTCCCTTAAAGAGGGCGTTCGAGTTTTTCAGAGTCCTCTTCAGGAGGGCGTTCGAATTTGTTGCTAAGCCGACCCCACTTGGGGGTACGTCGAGTTTTCCAAAGCAAAAAGCAGAACATTTCGCTCCAAATCGCAGTTTCGTCGTGATCCCGAAACTACCACGTAGAGCGTGGGGCTAATGTTTAGGCCCGTTCCAGTCATGGCCCACCTAATCGGTGAAAAGGCTAAAATACCCTTAGGGGGTAAAATTACCGTTTTACCCCTAAGGACCTTTCAGGCCAGAAAGTACAGGCCTTCAGTCAAGCCCACTGATAAAAAGGCTTTCATGGCATCATCATCTTCACCAGATGACATCACCTCGGTACAACCTATAAATAGTACTTTCATCTGATCATTCAGGTACGTTTTTACACACATTCTAAAGCATTTACTTGTACTACTCTCTGACCTTCTGAGATCCGATCCAACTTAAGTATCGGAGAGCCGATCCCGGAAACATCCCCGGGGTAGTTCATCGTACTCGGTTTTGCAGGTACCGGGAATTCAAAGACCTTGGACTTGTTACTGGTTACTACCCTAGCTGGATTTGGACTCCCCCGAACTATAAATTTTACTGTGTTTCTTGTACCCGAAACAAGAAGAGATTGATGTTCCTATACCTTAACCAAGACAAACTTATATGAAATGCGACAATATTTGAGAAAGACGAATATATTCCTTTTGATGATATTGTAGAAGATACATCTATTTTTAAATTGGTGCGTAATTCATGCTACTTTATTGATTATGATGGTCTTTATAGTTCAAAGGAAACAAAAGTCATGGAGTCCACTATTCTGTTGTGAATATTCCTCCAGATTTGATAAAATTCGAGGTCGAATTTTTTTCAAAGAAGGCGAGTATGATGAGGAATCGAAATTACTACTCCAAATTATGAATGTATATGACCTTTGCAATTTTTGGGTATGGTTAATTCTTCGAAACAAGGTCATGAGAGGTATGAGTTCAAGTTCAAAGCAATTTTTTCGCCCATAATAAGGTGGATTGAAGATGTGTTCCAAGAAGAGTCCAAGAGTGGCGTCCAAGTTTAGTCAATTAGGAGTCTTATTTATTTTAATTAAGTCATTTATTTTCAGCAAAAATAAAGGGCCGATTTTTTTTACTGATTTTCGGTTCTATTTAGGAGTCTTAGTTGAGTTGTAATTCCTTTTTTGATAAGAATCGATTTAGTTAATGGATAAGGAAGAGATAGGCATGTAAATAAGATATAATGGGCCGAAATCCCTATCATATCTTTTTAGATTATCTTCCTTATTTTTATCTTTATCTTTTCCTAAATTCTAGGGATTAAGATTTAACTTTTTCTAGATAGAGTTTTGTTTTCCTAATCATAGTAGAGGTAGTCTAGTATATATAGGCGCCTGTTTTCATTAATGAAGGTAGAAATTATTTTTGAATTAAAATTTCGTAAAGAGTTTAATTATTTTGCACAATTATATTCGCCCATTTAATACTTTTCAGGAGTGATTATTATTGAGTGTTTAATTTACTAAATTCCAGGAGTGGTTTGAGTGAGGTTAATAGTTAATTATAACTTTCAGGAGTGTTTGTTTTAATTATCATATCCACAAAAAAATACAAAAAAATTCAGACGTAAATTAAAATTTAAGTTCATTCCTTTGGAGTTATTGGATGTTACTTCTCATTGGAGTCAATTTATTTCCGCAAAACTGCCAGGAATTTTCGTCTGACGTCGAACGTTGTTGCGCTTCGTTTCTCCGCGAAATTCAATGAAATTTGACACAACACTCTCATAGATGTCTATAGTGTTCCCACCAAATTTCACGCCAAAATTCCTCCCGTAGCTCTCATACCACTTGCTATGATTGCTACTCCAAGAGTCTCAATCAATGAAATCCAAGTCAAGGAATTTAGGTTTAATTTGCCTAAATCCGAAAAACAAGGAACAAAGTAACCGGATATGATAATTAAAACTAACACTCCTGAAAGTTTTAATTAACTCTTAATCTCACTAAACCACTCCTGGAATTAAGTAGATTAAACACTCAATAATGATCATTCCTGAAAATTATTAAATGGTCGAATATAATTGTGCGAAACAATTAAGCTCTTAAACGAAAGTTTTTAACTCAAAATAATATCTAACTTTATTAATGAAAACAGGCGCCTATATGTACTAGACTAGTTCTAGTATGATTAGGAAACCAAAACTCTATCGAGAAAGCATATAAATCTTAATCTCTAGAATTTAGGAAAAGATAAAGATAAAAATAAGGAAGATAATCTAATAAGATATGATAGGGATTTCGGCCCTCTCTATCTTATTTACATGCCTATCTCTTCCTTATCCCTTAGCTAAATCAATTCTTATAAAAAAAAAGGAATTACAACTCAACTAGGACTCCTAATTTAGAACCAAAAATCAGTAGACAAATTGGCCCTTTTATTTTGCTGAAAATAAATGATTTAATTAAAATAACTAAGACTCCTAATTGACTCAACTTGGACGGCACTCTTGGACTCTTCTTAGAACACATCTTCAATCCACCTTAAGATGGGCGAAAAAGTTGCATTGAGCTTGAACTCATAACTCCCATGGCCTTGTTTCGAAGAATTAACCATACCCAAAAATTGCGAAGGTCATATACATTCATAATTTGGAGTAGTCTCTTCGATTCCACATCACAATCTATATTCTCCACACTCAACCCAAGTGTGCTAGTCTCACTTGCGCTCACTACTAGAACTCGCAAACTCGCCTATCAATCCACAGTAACTAGAGTAATTCAACTCAAAACCACTCTATTAAAATTGCTGTATCACAAAGCTTATAAGAAAAAATGTAAGTTGTCCTTAATTTGTGCACTCAATGAAACTATATTGTTCTAGGTTGATCCTTTTGTTGTGCTCCCAAAATGATGGTTATTGATTTGCAAAGAGCTTCAAGAAATGTTTATAGACCAAGACTGCTTCCCTAAAGTCTTGGCCTAATGTTAAGTGATTCTCAAAAAGATAAGAATCCTTAATTTTAGGAAATAATCTTGATCATTATCTTTCCAAAGGGAAAAGATAAATCCCAAGAATATAGTCACACTTTAAGGGATAAAATATGCTGACTATGTTCTTAACAAACTGACTTGATTATTAACAAAAACGCCAAAAACATATGTAACAAAATCATCTATTTACACATAAGTCAATTTGCATTTCTTCGTTAAGCACTACGTGAAGACCTGTTCGTATGATATGCACTTTATAACTATCAAGACAACTGGTATAGATTTTATAACACTAAATACAAAATTTAAAGATCAATCCAAGGACTAGCTAGTAATACATTATGCACGATTACAACATAAATACTAAAGACACACAACAATATCTTCAGCAGTACTTCAATCTTTGAGGTTCCCTTTGATAAACCAATTCAATGATCTGATATTCTCGAATTTTTTCGAATTGGTCTTCTTGCCATGAAGACTGGAATACTCGTTTGCCACACATAGCAATATGCAATCAAATACATGACAATTATATCAAGCTACTTAGTGAGTAGCTTAAGAAAACAATTTGTTCTACACCATTTCTCAGTCGGCTGTGTTATGTTCAATAACATTCAACTATTCCTGTTAACTGTTTATTATCTATCCAAACAACAAGGGCCTTAACATTGATGCCATGGAAAATTATATTAGATTTTCAGTCAAAAACTTGCTATGAAATTTGTGGTGGCTGGAGCATTGTATGCCAGACCAAATTTGATATGCATTTTCATTTTGTTGGCACCTATTTATTTTCATATTCGAGTAAACAACAAAACCAAGTTGATAGTATTCTCCAATAGTCATGCAACGTGTTATAATTCCAGATCTGAAACGGCAGATGGGTGGCTTAAAGAAAAAAGTGAGTGATAGACTATGAGAAATATAAATTATAAAGATAGTTAGTTACATTGGAATAAGTTTATTAGACTCAGTTAGTTAGTTTGTTAGCTAAGCTTGTATATATAGTCTTTTGTATCTCTCAAAACTGATTAGCTCATTTTCATTCATAATTCTGTAAATAAAGATCTTCTTTCTCTCCCTTTCTTTATCTCTCTATATGAGATTCTACATGGTATTAGAGTTTGTATCTCATTTCTGAGAATCTGCTTCATTTCAGCTTATTCCAAGCTGATTATTATTCTTTGATTTCATTTTTTTGTTTGATTTCACATTCTATCTCTTCTATTTTCACTTACAATTGCGAAAATTTCTTGTAAATTGCGCTTTTACAACGCAATTGCGAAATTTTCTTGCAATCTATTCATTCGCAATCTGCTTTGCGTTTATCATTTACTTCCAAACTTGCAATTCAACTTCAGCTCTGGCAGAAGAAGTTGTCTCTACTCCTGTTTCTCCATCCAATGGAGGTAATTCTGACAATTTTATCCCTATTTCATCGCCAATTCAGATAATCCTACCTCCTCTCTTGTTTCTGCTCCATTTACTAGACAAAACTTTATTCGATGGAGTCGTAATGTGAAACATGCTTTAATTGTTAAAAATAAAGAAGGATTCATTACTGGATTCAAACCTACCTATACACATAAAGATTTCGAAAAATGGAAGAGAGTTGACTTTATGGTGATGAGTTGGATCTTAAGCTCAATGAGTGCCGAGCTTGCTGATGATTTTGCCTATTTGAACTCTTCTCTTGAACTGTGGTCTGAATTACAAGAGAGGTTTGGACAATCAAATGGTCCACTGATTTACCAGCTTAAGAAAGAGATTGAAAATCTGAAACAAGAAAATTCTTCAATTATTACTTACTATGGCAAAATTAAGAAACACTGGGATGAATTACAGTGTTTAAGAGCTTTACCTGTATGTGTTTGTGGTGCTCTTAGTACATGTACTTGTAATTTCCTCAAGAAACTAGCTGATTTAGATGCTGAGGATCAATTAATGCAATTTTTGCTTAGGTTGAATGGAGGATTTGATAAATGTTCTCTCTATGGATCCACTGCCTACTATGAATAGTCTTCTCTTGAGAGTAGTGCATTGGCTGCTCAAAGAATGTCTATAAACAATTTTCCTTCTTCTCAATCTGGTGCAAAGAAGGATTGGAAGAGAGATAAATTGGACTGAAAGTGTGATCACTGTAAAGGAAAAGGTCACACTATTGATCAATGTTTCAAACTGGTTGGTTATCCTGAGTGGTACAACGGCCTCAAAGCAAATGGCAATTCCTCTTCTCCAAGATTGGCTGCTAATGTACATAGTCATTCTGATGCTATCATTTCTGATTCTCCTTGTGATCAATCTGCTCCTAATAGTCATTTTGAAGCTGATCCTGAAATGCTCAATAATTTCTATTAAGAATTCATGAAAGCTATGAAGGGAAAATCTACCTCTGGAGGTTCTTATTCTGGTTCTACCTCATTTGTTAACTTTGCAAGTATTATCTCTCATTCCTTTCATTGTTATGTTAATAACAATGGTAATATTGGAGTTTGGATAATAGATTCTGGTGCTTGTGATCATATGACTTATGATGAGCATCTTCTTAGAAACATTAAAACTATACAATCTCCTATTAAGGTTGGACTGCCTGATGGTTCCTTCAAACCTATTTATTTTACTGGTACAATTTTTCTCACTGAAAAATTGATATTACATGATGTGCTGCTGGTGAAAGATTTGAAACATCACTCATTATCTGTTGGCAAACTCTTAGATCAAACAGGTATTGGAGTTACATTTACTAGAAATTCCTGTTTATTTCAGGACCTTTCTAGTAAAGATGTGCTTGCTTCTGGTAGAAGACAAGGTGGCTTATACACTCTTCTAAGTTCTGGTGATATTTGCTCTTTTGATTTTCCATCATCTATTCCTAATAGATATTGTATAATGTTGATGTAAAGACAAGCTTACATGCTCTGCTTCCTAATAAAACTGCAACTAGTGTTTCTTCTCCAAACAACACTACTCTTTATTTGGCTCTTATTCATGCTAGACTAGGACATCTTTCTTTGTCCAAAATGAAGCATGTAGATCTTTGTAAATGTCAAGATTTGACTGAATATAATTGTAAAATATGCCTTTATTCTAAACAACACAAACTTCCTTTCTGTATCAGTACTAATAGAGCTACTTGTTGTTTTGAGCTTGTACACTTAGACTTGTGGGGTCCGTATAAGATAACTTCTCTCAGTGGAGCTACTTATTTTCTTACTATTATGGATGATCACAGTAGAGTTACCTGGACTTTTCTGATACATAGTAAACAAAAAGTGTTACAAGCTATTATGGATTTCTTTCATATGGTAGAAACTCAATTTCAGTGTTCTATTAAGAAAGTGAGATCTGATAATGGCACAGAGATCAGCAAGAATGAATGTCTTAGATTTTTTGCTTCAAAAGGAATATTACATCAAAAGAGTGTTGCATATGTTCCTCAACAAAATGCAATAGTAGAAAGGAAACATAGACATCTCCTTGAGGTTTGTAGAGCTCTTAGATTCAATGCTCATCTACCTAAGAGTTTCTGGGGTGATTGTATATTAACTGCTACCTACTTGATCAATCTTATGCCTATGAAACTTCTTAGCTAGAAAACTCCATATGAGATCTTAATGAAACAAAAACCTACTTATCATAATCTTAGAGTTTTTAGTTCTTTGTGTTTTGGCTATAACATGGATATTAAGAAAGATAAGCTTGATTCAAGAAGTAGAAAGTGTATCTTTATTGGATACCCTTATGGACAAAAAGCCTTCAAATTATATGATCTATAAACTAAACAAAGTTTTGTTTCTAGAGATGTCATATTTTTTGAAAGCATATTTCCTTAATTCTTCTCCTCTACATACTACATCTTCTCATCTTATGTCTCCTACTTCATCTTCCTCAGAATCTTCTTCTCATCATTCACCTGATTCTCCTATATCTTCTCTTCCTCCTAGACAAGTGAAACCACCTACCAAACTTCTTGATTTTGTTAACACTCACTACAAAAAAAGAGTTTTTGCTACGGATTTTTTGTGGTAGACTGAAATCCGTAGCAAATTTTGCAACGGAATTGTATTCCGTTTCAAACTTTGCAATGAAACATATTCCGTAGAAAATTTTCTCTACGGAAAATCATATCCTTTGCAAAATTTGCTATACTGCTACGGAGAATTATATCCGTTGAAAAATTTGCTACGAATTACAATTCCGTAGCAAAAATTTGCTATGGAATACGATTTCGTAGCAACAATTTGCTACGGAATCATAATCCATAGCAAATTTTGCAACGGATATGATTTTCCATAGCAAAATTTGCTACGGAATATGATTGACAACATAATGTTAAAAAGAAATATATAGAACATAAGCCAACTACGAGTACGTGCATCATGTATAGCTCAGTTGGGAGCTACTTCACTTTCCACAGCCTTGTCTCGGTTTCGATTCTTACTAATGGCATTTCAATGGGATTTATGGGGGGAGTGGGTCAAGATGGGGTACAAAAAAACCGTAACAAAGTTTTGCTATGAAATATGCATATGGTTTGCTACGGATTTTCTATCCGTAGAAAATTTTGCTACGGATCTTCTTCCTCCGTATCAAAATTCAGTTTGCTACGCCCACTTTTGCTACGGAATATTTCCGTAGCAAAAACGCACTTACAGTTTTTTTTAGTGACTTATGTTCCACATAAATCTAATCATACTCCTTCCGATTCTCATTCACTTTCTTTTGTTGTTAATTCTTCTCACATTATTGAACCTAAATCATATAATCAAGCTAAAAATGATTCCAATTAGGTTATAGCTATGCATAAAGAACTACAAGCTCTAGAAGACAATGATACTTGGGTTTTGACCTCTCTTCCTTATGGTAAAAAGGCAGTTGGATCTAAATGGGTTTTTAAAACCAAACTTCATCCTGATGGCAGTATTGAAAGATATAAAGCAAGACTTGTTGCTATTGGATATCAACAAATAGAGGGTGAGGATTTCACTCAAGCTTTCTCCCCAGTTGCAAAACTAGCTACTGTCAGAGTTTTGATTGCTTTAGCTATTATCAACTATTGGCCTCTCTATCAACTTGATGTCAACAATGCCTTTTTGTATCGATTTTTAGATGAGGAAGTCTATATGGTACCACCTGCAGGATATTTGAAAGCTAAACCTGGACAGGTTTGCAAACTAAAGAAATCTCTCTAAGGCCTTAAACAGGCTTCCAGACAGTGGAATAAAGAGTTAAGTAAATTTCTTCAATCTTTGGATTTTATCCAATCCAAACAAGATTCTTCTCTTTTCACTAGGAAGCACAATGGGGAATTCTTGGCTTTATTGGTCTATGTTGATGATATATTGCTCATTGGCACTTCTTCATGTCAAATTACTGAGATAAAACAACCACTTCATTTGGCTTTCACTATCAAGGATCTTGGCAATTTGCATTATTTTCTTGGTGTTGAAGTTACAAGAAATGATCAAAGCATTTTTATATCTCAAAGGAAATATATCAAAGATATTCTTATTGATTCTAGATAAATGATCAAAGCATTTTTATATCTCTACTGCTACAGGTGATCTCTTGACTGAACCTAATATATATAGAAGACTGGTGGGAAGATTATTGTAGTAGGTCTCACTAGACCTGATTTATCCGATGTTGTACAACATTTGAGCCAATATATGCATGCTCCTAGAGTTCCTCATTTAAGAGCAGCATTACATGTTATCAAATATCTGAAAGGCACTTTGGATCATGGTCTTTTTTATTCTGCTAGCACATATCTTACTTTGTCTGCATACAGTGACTCGGATTGGAGTTCATGTCAAGATACTAGTAGATCACTTAATGCTTATGTTGTCTTTTTGGGATCTAATCTGATTTCTTTGAAAACAAAGAAACAACAATCTGTCAGCAAAAGTTCTACAAAGGCAGAATATAGAAGTATGTCAGCTGCAGCAAGTGAAATTGTATGGTTACATGGGCTCTTAGAAGGTTTGCAAGTTCAGACTTCACAACCTATCACATTATTCTGTGATAATACTTCTGCTCAGCATTTGGCTCAGAATCCAATGTACCATGAAAAGACCAAACATCTTAGAAGAGATATGCACTTTATCAGAGAGCAAGTGGAAGCTGGTTTTATAAAAACTGATCATGTTTCAAGTGCACAGCAAATAGCGGACATTCTCACAAAACCGCTGGCCTCTCCTCAACATCACTCTCTTTGTGGCAAACTTGGCCTTCTCTCTCAAGTCAAGCTTGAAGGGGGGATATTAGAAATATAAATTATAAAGATAGTTAGTTACATTGGAATAAGTTTGTTAGACTCAAATACAAGTTGTTAGTTAGTTTGTTAGCTAAGCTTGTATATATAGTCTTTTGTATCTCTCAAAACTGATTAGCTCATTTTCATTCATAATTCTCTAAATAAAGATCTTCTTTCTCTCTCTTTCTTTATCTCTCTATATGAGATTCTACATAGACATCTTTACTTTCTGGAAGTTATAAGTCAATCCGGGTAGAGCATACATGGTGACTGGTGACCCGAGTCACTCGAACCAGCAAACCCGGATAACCACATTATAGGTATAGCGCTTTTCCTAATTACTATGCAAGGTGAAGCCCTTATTCTCCCTGATACCTTCCACAAAAATCAATCTATGAAACAGTAAACAACAAATTAACGTGATATATATAAGCTTCAAAGATCGTTCAGGAAGTTTATGTCTTCCAAAATATTACACATTCTTAGGTGGCGGTAAAGTATAAACATATAACAGAACTTATTTATTTATTCTTAAAACTGAGATAAAAACATAAGACATTCAGTTCTATATCGCATTAAGATATAACAATGTTTCAGAAATAAGCCTATATATTATGATGTTGGGGGTTGTTTACTGGACTCAGTAGTTGGTAACTGCAGAGAGGCCTCAGCAATCATTGCTGCTTGTACGGGTGTTATGCTTTGGTATTGAGACGCAGGTGCTGGTGCGGCTGCAAGTTGTCCTGTATAATACACCTGATTATGACCATAATCATAATGACCATAATTAGCAGCATTGCTTGGCATTGGCTGGATAGATGCATTATATGGATGATATTGATGTTGAAACTGGTTATTTGCTTGTCCAACAGCCGCTCTGGTAGGATAGACAGGGGGTTGTGCAGCATTATAAGGTCGTGTCTGGGGAACAGGTAGCATATACATTTGGTATTGATGATGATCAGCTTGAGGGTGCATTGGTTGCGGCGTTGCATAGACTGGGCGATACGATTGTGGTATTGGTGATTGAGCCGGAATGTAATGCATGTTTTCTGGGATGTATTGATGTTGATGTTGCTCTTGCTGCTGTTGAGCATAGAAGTATTTGGTAAGGTCTTGAGTTGGTTGTAGTTGGAGGTGTTGATTTTGTGGTGAAGGGGTACGGTTGTCTGATCTCTGTTCGGTAGTGAGTGGCGTATTTGTTGGTTTGTGTTCGCTTGAGGAAGTTACTTGAGCCTGGTCATGCTGAAGTGTTGTGTTCGTGAGAGAGATTCCTGAAGCTATGCTGCTATCACTGAACATACAAGAGTAGTGTTAGTATATATATTTTGGGACTAAACCTACATAATATACAAATACTTCCTTGTTATACATATTAATATTAATAAGGAAAGATTAACATAAATAATCTTGACTATGATGGTTACGCTTAATCCCAACTATGGGTGATTCTAAAATAACCCAAAATATTGCTTGTACCTTTCCAAAATAATCCACTTTCATTTTCTTGTAGATGATACCTTTTGGGTCTACTATATGCAAGAGAATCAAGAATTTGGATTTTTATTAGAAGCATCCCCATTAATATTAATTATTCTAAAATAACTCATAGTTGGAATTATTCTGAGCGAATGGTTATAGTTGTGATTATTTATGCCGATCCTATTAATGATTTAAAAACTCATCGACAACCCAACAAACCATTTATTAAAATATCAAAGAAAATTCTCATTAGTAACCCACAACTGTTAGAAACTTATCATTGGTTACACTTATTTTTTGTATATATAATAACCTTAAAATTATGGCTATACTTGAGAAAGTGTCATTAATTACAATTTGTTGTTATAAAAAATTGGTTAAAGGCTTTTTAATTAACTAATTATGGTTTTTTAGATGAGATTGACATTAATTCCCTTAAAAAATTGATTTTTTTTTGTTACTCATCGAGTACATATGTCATTCCCAATTTTGGTGATAGATGAATGTGAAAAAGCTTTTTCAAGAGAAGTTATGTCCATCAAGAAACTAAATAATTAATTTAAAACAACCCGTTCAGTAATTTTATGCAACAAAAAATCGTTAATAATACCCCTTTCTCAATATAAACATAAGTTCAATGTCACTTTGTATTAATAAGAAAAAGTTTGGTCGTTAATGAGAATTTCTATAAGTTGTGGTTTACCAATGAGAACCTCGCAAATATAAAAGATTTGTGTATAATTAACATATTTGTAATTAATTGCTTCTTTTAGCTAATATGTTAGTCAATCATATACTTGTTTATATAACATCAATAACGAATCACATATCCAAGACATGGTAACAAATAGGAGTATTTTCAATAATCTTATATGAGAAATCAAAAATATAAGAAAATGGTGGAAAAAACTTAATGAGGGACCCACAATGTCTAATGACCCTTTGGTTATTACATTGGTATAATTATTAGACAAATATTATTTTTTAAATATAGTCATTTTCATATATATATATATATATATATATATATTAGATCAATACCTTTTCGTGTTTATTTGTTGTTCCCTATTTAACGATTATAGGAATTTTAGTCGAAAAAGGATTAATGAAAATGAATTAAGAAAAGGTAAGGAGGCAAAGGAATTTAAAACTTCTTATTTATTCATTATTTTTGGTTTGAAAGAGAAAGAATAACATAAGTTGATCCACTTCCTCCCTCTCCCACCTAATTCTTTCTCTAAAGTTGCACCACCACCACAGGCAACATTGTACTGTCTTTTCGTCCTTCTCTTACGGAATCAACTTACACTCTCTTTACAACTTCTTCACCAGCATCACTTCGATAGATAATGCTTGGTGATACTCCCTCCGTTCCCAATTGTTGTTCACATTTAGAATCTTGGTACTATTCACAATTAAAGGGAATCTTCTAAAATTTTCAATATACATAAGAAAAAATATAGCCATGTGGGGTCTTGTTTGATTCGTCTCAAGACGTACCTTATTATTATTCGATCGTTATAATTTTTGCTCATATACAATGGACGATAATGATGGTCAAAGAAGTGCTTTGGCAAACGTGCAATGTCAAAGTGTGAACAACAATAGGGAACGGAGGGAGTACTTGAGTAAGTGGTTGTGATGTCTGGGCATGGTGGGGGCGAATCTACTATGATGAGGTTTCTGGAGGGCGTGGACTTGTGGATAATATTTGGTCAAGTTAAATATTGATTAGAGGAGAGAAAGTGTAAGTGAAACCTTAGTGGTGGTTGAAAAATGAGACTAGTGGAGTTTGGAGGTAATTAGGAAGGTAAATGGGATAATAAAATGGACCTAATCAACTATATACTTCAAAAAAAAATTAATCATTAGTATATATGAAGTTGAGCTTTTACCAGACTTAATAAATGAAAGTTGTTCAAGTATTTTTTAATCTATTAAACATAAAAGTAAAACAAAATCATGGTACTAAAAACTAAAAACTCCTTATTGTATAATATGAAAGTAAACTTGTTTTTTTTAAACAATAATTCTTATTAATCTATTTCACACAAAATTATGGGCCCTTTACTTTTTTTATAGTCGAATTCCCTTATCCATGTCGATATGGCCCTCTATTTTTTTCACAAAATAAAAGTGCAAATCTAGGCCCATGTATATTGATGTGAATTGAAATTTGAAGGCGTATTCATCAAGATGGCCAGATGGGGTAAATAGCTTATTAAAAATTGAAGCATCATAAACATAATTCATAGAAGTAAGAATGTACTATTGGTGTTGCTTTGATCAATAAATCTAGTATGGACTCCTATGAGACCGTGCTTGTGAGACCAATGATGATGCTATTATGACATCATTTCATGTATATACTAAAATCATAATTATTTGATATAATTTTTTAACTATTTGATAGTATTCGATAATTATAACTATTTACAGAAATAATGATTTTTACTAATAGAATTACAACTAATGTTGTTTGAACTATAAGGTATATATCACATTATATAAATTTCATATCTTCACTAATGGCTAATAATGGACATATTTTTTATTTTAAGAGATTTTTTCACGAGAGTTTGGTCGAAAAAGGTGAAGGTCCTCCTTAACAAATTGATGCAATAACTCATTTACGGAGGTTGTAAGGGAGAGCAGGGTTTGAAGGGAGAATTTAGATGAGGGTTTTGGAGAGGTTAGGTGGATTTGAGGGTTGGGAGGAAATTCAGTTGGATCTCACTAAATAAACTAACAATAATAACGAATTCTCGGAAAAGAAAAACTATACATGGTTGGGGGTTTGGGGGCTGAAGGAGTTAGAAAAAGGGTTTTAGAAGTCATTTAGGGGGTCCTTTGGCTACGAGGTTACAAGAAAAGGAAAGGGTTTAGATTAAGTTGATTTCCTTGAATTTTGTTTGTTAACGGGGTTTTCTTTTCCCATTTGTCCCCTCCTTACCCCCAAATCCGTCTACTGCCCCCCTCCCTCCACTTAGAAAGACGGGTAAGGGAAACACTTCACCCCCTATCTCACCACCACCTCCCAACCTCCACCAACTCTCAACCTCCACCACCCCACGACCACCCTAGCCAACTATAATTTGTCACTACCCCATCAAAAGCCTCCCACCCGACCCCCCAACAAAAACTCATGCTCATCCTGTCGGAAGTACTCAACCTGTCAAAAGTACCCATCCCAGAAACCCTTGAAAGTTATTTCAATCCCACCATAACCACTTACACCCCCTTCCCGAAATCTACCAAGAAATCCTTATGAGTCGGTTTTACACTGCTAAAACAACTTACACCCCCCACAAAAGCCTTACCCTAATCGGAACCACCCGTGTATAACCCATGAAAACCACCTCCGACCAACCAGAAACCACATACATAAACTCAACACAACATATCAAATTCCACCACACTGAAAATATAACCCCCTCCACTGAGCAAAGAGGGAAGAGAAGAGAAGGAAGAGGAGAATAGAGCAGCAGCAATTGTACGAGTAGGCAGTGAGTGCTGGAGTTTGGGGTGGTGGAGGTGTGAAGAGGAGGAGTAATAGAGGTTGAATAAAGAATAAAAAGCATCCAAACAATCTTTTACATCTAAGGTTTTTTGTTTCCTTTCCTCTATCCAT
Organism: Patellifolia procumbens; assembly: GCA_947645195.1. Classification (NCBI taxonomy): domain Eukaryota; kingdom Viridiplantae; phylum Streptophyta; class Magnoliopsida; order Caryophyllales; family Amaranthaceae; genus Patellifolia; species Patellifolia procumbens. The sequence continues at coordinate 1,422,325 of CANSGD010000290.1, forward strand.
TCTTGCTTCATTCCCTTTGCCCAAGGGAACTACGCGGCCCTTTGGAATGGGGGTTTGGAGGGTCAAATAAAGTCGTTTTGGAGGAGGAGGATAGATTTTGAATGGTGTCTTTCCTTTGACATCTTTACATTCTTTATTGGTCTGAAAATCTTTACACTTTGAAGGGTCAAATACCACTGCAAAAATAGTTATTAGTCCAAAGAGAATAACTATTGGTCTGAAAATCATAACTAACGACCATAAGACCATAGCTACTTTTCTGAAAACCTAGTCCAAAATCCGAACCATTGGAAACATAACTAATATCACGTGAGACCTCCTCATGTACGTTTCAGCATACATCTATTTTTGTATCATAAATGACGTATTATAATGCCTCGGTGTAGGTTTAAATGCCTAAATATAAATTTGTTCAATTTAACTACCTCAAATATGCAATACCAGTAGTTTTCACTGCTAATGTGTGGTTTTTGGGTCAAAATGGGTGTTTTCTAGGCCTAAAGGGCTTCTTTTCGGGATAAAGTGAGTGGTTTTACAGCCAAAATGAGTGATTTTCGCCGAAAGATATCCAATTTAGCCGAAGCTGCCCATTGGTAGTGAAAAAAATGGTATTAGATTTTTAACTTAGTTAAATTGAATGAAACTTACATCAAGTATTTAACACTATAAGGGGCTTTATAATAGGTAGTTTTGACAAAAAATTCTATTAATTTCTACATTTTAGCCAAAAAGTGAAACCAAGAGAAAAAAAAGTTGAAACCTTTGAGATTTTTTGGGAGTTTAACCAAGAGAATTCCACTGGATATTGGTACTGGAAATTTGAAAACACAGCTACACTTTTATAAAGATGTACAGAGAAAAGATCGATATAAAACGTATACCCAAGAGTTGATAGCCTCCACATGTCACCATCCCTCTTTTAATAGTATCCTATCCATAACATCATTTTCATATACTAAAAAATTGACAATGTGAAGATTTGAATTTCCAACCTCAAGTATGGAACAAAGAGTTCCGACCACCACTCCACTATACTAATTCGTTGCTTCGCCCTCACCACCCAGTCTGATACTATTTCTGAATCCTTAGCTACTCTTTGTCTAACCTTTGGAGCAGAGTGTTTTGCTACGATTTATTTAGTTTGGTTGTTTATTCGGTGTGCCCAAACCTACATAACGTTTAGGGAAAATTGTCCGAAAATACCAAGGTTTAGGTCATTTCCAAAATAAATACCAACTAGTTGCGAAATCAAAAATAAATACCAACTAGTTCTAATTTTGTTTATTTTCATACCAACTAAGATTTTTAATGATTCCCTCTAGACAACCTAACTCCCTCAAGCCTCTAGAAATTGTGGTATACAGAAACCATCATATTTTCTGTCAAAGTTTCATATCAACTAACAGGGACCACAGCCGAAAAATTTGACGAGTTCTATTAGTTGGTATGCAAATATAAAAGAATTAGAATTAATTGTTATTTATTTTTGATTTCGCAACTAGTTGGTATTTATTTTGAAAATGACTTAAAACCTTGCTATTTTCTGATAATTTTTCCTAAGGTTTAATTAGGAAGTGTGTCCTCCCCTAAAAGTTAAGTCCCTGGTTTTAGACTTTATCACATATGATGGTGGGGCATCGCTCAAGTTTTTCATGCAGAACTTAGAAAGTGATCTAGTCCTAGCAAGTCCCAAAGTGGTTTACCAGCATTGCAGTATTCTTGTTGCTAAAGCTATGGTATGAAGGAAGGAATAAAATGGGCATTGTTTCAAAACATTAACTCCGTAATAATTTAGGGTGATAATTTTGTTGTCTTTCATTGCGTCAGAAGCACTTAGAAGATCTCTTGGGAATTAACACCTTCATAATCGATGTAAAGTGAAAAGTTGAAGTAGTTCCCCCAATATACTTCAGAAAACAAACCAAGTTAATGGAAATTAATAGACTTTAAGACAGAGTCTCTCCTACCGCTTCTCACTCGCGGACCACAACTTCGTCTCTATTCATCCAAAAGGATGCTATACACTACTCAATCCTTAGGATCTTGTTTAGTTTTTCTCTCCTTATAAAAGAAGGAAATAAAGATGGAAGATAAACCTCAAAATCACATAATATTTTTTTCATTTTGTTTATTTATATATTTTGATTCAGGGTTTTAAGAAAAGTGAGGTCAAATTAAATTCTGAAAATGATAGAGATATAGAAAAAGAAACAAATTAGAATTACCTTTTAACAGAATCAGGCGAGGGCAAGTTAAATCCAGCAGCATGCTTCGAGTCATTAGGTGATGGCAAATTGATGCCTCCACTAATCCTTTGTTGTAAAGGCAGAGGAAGAGGTGGCTTCCTTGACGCTCCAGGCACCACGTGCTCAGACCAACCCTCATCAGGCATGACACAATTTATGCTACTATCACTACCCTCTGTTATAGAACTGGAAACTCCAGTAAAACTTGGTGCAACATAATTAGAAGGTGGAGGTGGAATAAGCCTTAGTTGAGCTGACAAGTTCTCCTCTAATGCTCCTGTTCCTTTCGTTTCTTCTCGGAATCTAGTAACTCCATCGTTAAACTCATCTACTCGGACTCGAATTGGTGGAAGATGAGCCATGGAAGGGGATGAGGTAGATGAGTCGAAGGATGATGTGTTTTCCACCATCGGTGAGTCTGACATCACAGATTGAATTGAATGTACGTCCTTCATCAAGGAAAAAGACAAAATCATTATGAAATCATGTATTAATACAAATGATAAATAATATGAATATCGAGAATCTAAACTACTTTTTCTTTATCGAGTGAGAGGCACTAATATACTCTATTTAAAGAACCATTAACGATTTAATCTGTAACCACCCACTACAAACCAACTAGGATGGACTCTAGTTGAAGACAAAACTAACCAAAAAATCGCAGTTTATTATCTGAATATATTGATGGTTAAAATGTATTATATACACTAAAGAAAGTCAAATCTTTATTATATATCTCTTATCCATCTTTTTGGTTTTACTGGGCCAAGAAGGTACCCTAGCAGACTACTCAGAGGTTGGGGGCATGAGAAGGGATATATCAATCCTTAAAGATCGCAGTTGATGGCCAATGGAATATAGTACTTACTTAAGATTAATTATTAAAGCAATATCTATTTACCACGTGTTGTTTGCCCATGAAAAACGGGCCACGTGTCTTCATAATATTTCATGTGCCACGTGTCATCACATTTATCATAGTATATTAGGAATATTAGATTAATTATTAAAGGTAATTAATTAGAAAAGATCGACCAGCTATGCTTGATATTATTTTAGCTGATCTTGACTTGGTTTAGAATTGTTACTTAAACACAAGTCCACAAAAGATAATACTTATTTGAATTATCATTAAATGATAACACATATTTAGTATATATTTGAAACTAAACTCATTATCATCAATTCAAATTTAATTGATTATTTTACATAAAAAATATATCTATTTCCTGCGTAACAAATCTGCAGAGACGTAATCAGCTTGGAATGAACTTGCAACCATGAAGCAACGTGTAAAATAATCATAAATCAGATTAGGAAATATATAATTCCTACATAAAAAAAATATGAAAATAATCTCATTTCAAGTTTATACAATTTTTAATCTCTAAATTATTCATATTTCAATTTGAGATAGTTATGATTTTTTTTTATTATCTAGTTTATGATTTCATATGTTGCAAACTTCTATTGCGAGAAAAATTGGAAATCGAATTATTTTTTATTTGAATTATAAATGAGAAATATGAAAATATATAATGGAAATCTTAAATAGGAAATGAGATTATAAATATTTGTTTCCCGTGTAACAAATCTGATTTTCCATTTATGTATTTTTTCATATATAAATTAATATTTAATTAGATCTTACATATTTAGTGCTACAAATTAGGCCTTATATAACCGAAATATATGTAAATTGTGTTTTATATAAATATGATGATCAATTATGATGCCCAATTTGAAAATTAGTATTAATATAATAATGATTTTTGTAATTCTTATCATTTGACAATCATTATATATAATGTGATATTATTTCCTTCTATAACGGGTTTCAACTATATCGTGGACGAAGATTTTGTTTAAAATTGTTCCCTCTTTACATAGTTTTTAAAATCTATAGAATATGTAATGTTGCTTTTTTCTTAATTATATTCTCAAATTATTGTAATTATATATATACAAAATATTTGTAAGCAATGGTAATAACACTAGTTTTCATTACCAATGGACAGCTTTTCAGCCAAAATCAGTGGTTTTCCGGTAAGAAAATAAGTGTTTTTCGGGCCAAAAAACCATTGTTATTGAAATCCACCGGTATTGCATATATAAGATAATTAAATTAACAACAAATTAGAAAAGGAGGTTAACTCAATGATGTCCATTATATTAGATGGTTTTTTACGAATTTTCCTTTTAAAAATGGATCAAATCTAATATTATTGAAAAAATAAATTAAGATGGTTTGAGAACACAAACTATTATAAAAATATTATGGAAATATGAAATATTTATCATACTAGGAAACCTAAACTTTATTTTCATTTAACAAAAATCTTTTGGTGATGGAATTTTTCTAGGAAGTCAAATATTATTTTTGAAACCTTGAAATAAATAAAACAAACTATGGGCCTGTTCTCCCCATCTTATTTTTAGTTCAGTTCACTTTAGTTCAGTTCAGCTCCATTCTTTTATGACTATTTTGTTAAATACTATTATTATGTTGGTCTAATTTATATTACTAATTACTCTTATTATTATTATTATTTATTTTTATATCATTATTATTAAGTATTATTATTATTATATCTATATATTATTTTGTTTAAAATAGCTTTACTCATAATTATTACTTTTATCATTAGGGAGGAACATGGTCTAGGTGAAAAACATAAACCAATTAAATCGCGTCAAAACGGTTTATGATGCAATTTTGCACGGTTCAACCCAATCATTATTTTATTACTAAATATTATTATTTTATTAAATCTAATTATTAAAATAGAAATATTAATTTACTTCTTAGATACTATTGTTATTATATAATCATCATCAAGTATTAATATATTAATACAAAAACTATGAAATACTTTTATTAATTATTATTATTAATAATAATTTCTGATTATTAATATTTTATTTATAACTATCATTTAAAATATCCAAATACTATTATTATTATTCATTATTATTACTTATCATTATAATTATTATTTAATATCATATTATTATTGTTTAAATATTAATTATATATTTATTCAATTCAATGTAATTCAGTTCAGTTCAGTTCAGTTCAGCTCCAATCAGTTCAGTTCAGCTCCAATCAGTTTTGTTCAGTTCAGTTCAGTTCAGCTGAATTATGCCGAAGACAACAGGCCCTATGCAAGAGAAAAATTTCAATTGCTTACAAACAATATTGTAACATAAATATCCACCTTCTTAATAGGACTGTGATTCGATATTCCTTATTTGACATATTAACATTACACTTTTTTCATATATAAAATCGATGATTGTTTGCTTTAACATGACATGTTCGATATCTAAAGATAGTGACAATGTTCTTTCATAGCATATAAACATATAAATTAGTCGTATGATATAAATTTTAAAATATTCAAAAGTATTTAATATGATTTCTCATCATGTACATATATTACCAATTTTACAATATTCATTTTGTTCGTATTTTATAATATAACAACAAAAAAAAAAAACTTTTTCTATTGTTCTTATTTAATAATTATTCTCTATCCTTGATGATATAATATTAGTGATATGTTTTAATAAAAATCATATGAAATAACTGTAGTTTACCCCCTCCGTCCCCAATTGATTTTTTGTTGCTTTTGCGCACAAAGTTTAATGAGGGAGATTAACGTAGGTTTATATTTTTATTTTTTAATTGAAAAGTAAGGTAGTGGTTAGTTTTTAGAATTGTTTATTGAGGGAGTGTGTGGAGTTAAGTCTTTTTAAGGAAAAAAATATTTAAAATGGTGGACTGTATCCTTATAAGAAAATGAGAAAAGTAATTAAGACAAACAAAAATGAAATATGGAAAATTCTTTGGGGGACGGAGGGAGTTTATTTAATAAATAAGCTGCTAAAATATATTGTTTATATGTTTAGGGGTCTGTCTCCCCATCTGATTTTCAATTTAATTACTTTCATTTCAGTTCGCTTCAACTTTAATTTGCACAGTACTTTTACTCTTGTATTTCATTACTTCTTTTAGTTCAGTTCAATATAGTTGTTTTCAACTAAGAGAACATGCATATAACACCATTATTTTTGTTTTCAAATTTGCCAAGTAGTCTTATGTTTTGTTATGTCAACTTTTGATGAGTGATTTAATTTTAGGACTCATTTTGATATAAAGTGGTAGTATATTTTTTATGAAATCTAGATTCAAAATCGTTTATTAATAATAAAAAAAAAGCCCCATACATTATTTTTGCACGGCCCTATAGAATTAAAGAAAAAAATAAAAATATTACTAGGTAAAGAAAGTCAAATCTTGTAATAAAAATGAGCAATCAAAGTTCCGGATCTGGCTTCATCTATGTCAACCTGAGGAATTAATTTAAAAAATGCTTGAAAATAAATCAAGTTTCTCAAGCTTTAATTAATATTTAATTCATATGGCCAAATAAGAAGATGCATCAATAACAACAGCGCAAATAAAGGATCTAACCTGGGGAGCAGCTTTTGGTTGTACAACATTATTCTGAGGTGTAAGTTGCATTTGCATCCCAAGGTCAGTTGTACCACCGCTATCAAGCCTAAGCAGATCACCGACTGCAGCTGATTCAGATAACCCTCTTGATAATACATCTGCACCATTAAGTGCCTCTACAAACCATGTTTCAGACTGTGCATCATCAAACAAAGCCCCCATTGTCTGAGCCGTTTCTGGCTTAGCTAGAAACAGGAATAGACGCACCCTACTGGATGCGTTCTTTGAATATGAATTTGCAGCTGCTATACGTTCATACTCTTCGATCATGTTCTCGAGATCCTCATCGTTACTCACCGATATCAACGAGTCTAAGTCCTCGTTCGGGAGCTGATACTTGAGGGTGAATTTCCTACCGTCGAGTAATGTGTTAGAGAGGCGAGTTAGAAGGTCTGAAAGAGAAGAGTTTCTTTCTGCTACAACGATACGAGTCTCTCCGCCTACGTAACAGAGGTTTTTGTCATGCGGACGAGGGATGATGTGTCCTCCATAGCTGCACATTAATCGCAGTTTTGCACCAGGGACTGGTGGCAGTGGCTCATCCCAGTCGGGTTGATGCGTTGCCGACTTAGGGGACGACTCCACTGATTCTGATGCGCAGTGAGCCACCATATTTGGGAGTGGTGCTTCCATTTTGCCCAAGAAATTAGTTTCCCAAGTGTTGTTGGGAAAGAGTAAGATTTCTTGGGCTTGTTATATAGGAGAGTAGCGTACAAGAATGAATTGGACGGCCTTAGTGAGGGAAAAAGATAATGCCAGTTGGGTTTCTATGGGAATTTGATAAACTAGCTGTTTCTGTACAAGACCAATGTAATTGTGCAAATTTAAAAGTACTTGTGATTTATAAATGGGGTAAAACCAAGAACGTAAAGCTGAGTATTATTAAAATTACAGTTGAAGCGTCAACATTTTTTGACGCTGAGAGTTCGTTCTTCTCAACTCATTTCAGTCCTTATATATTTAGATAAGGTCTAATAAATTCAAAAAGGTTTCATGTAATAAATTCTAATAAAGTCTAATATGGTTGAATATAGTCAAATAAAGTCCAATAAGTTCTAATAAGTTCACATAATATCACAAGTTCATATCAGTTCATATAAGCTCACATAAGGAAAAAAGAAGTTTAAAAAACGGACCATAATTTTTTATTGAGAAGCTATTGTGTCAGACGCGTCTGACACAATAGTAACGTCGGACGGACGGGTCACGTGCGAAGCACGTGACATATGGTAAATAACGGAAAACAAAAACAAACCTTAAAGTCAATCACATCAATGCTCAAACAGCAAGCGAACAAAAAAAAACGATCCTGCGAAACAAATTAAATCCAATCCATCGATAATCTACAAATTCATTTTCTGAAACCAAAATCAAAAGCAAATTCATGTCAATCGCTGTGACTTCATTCTGAATCACATATTTATATTGTACTATTGAATCATTAAACCTCAATATTCTACAAAAATGGACGTTTCTACACTCGAAGATTCAAATTCACAGAATTTATGCCGTGAGCTGTTAATTGCAGATACAACATCTAAAGAGAACGAAAATAATTTGGATCTGCATTCAGATAATACAACAATTGAATAACAAAAAGGTACTATACAACTACTCACAATCAGTTCAACTTACAGTAGAACTTGTATTGAAATATCGATTACATTTCAATACTGTAACCATCAGCATATATTGTAACACATTTGAGAGAAATGCAGAATAAAAACTACTTTCATCTGAAATAAGGAAAACCAAATGAAGGAAAACTACAAGTAACAGAAACAATTTTACGGTCAAATGACAAGAACACAGTAATCAAACTGAAAAACAACATAAAAACAACAACTGAATGGTTAGTGAAACTAACTGAATTAAAATTGGAACTAATTGAAACAATAGTAATTGAATTACAAATGGAACTAAATGAAACAAAGTCAACCTGAAACTGAAAAACAACATAAAAACAACTGAAAGCTAAGTGACATTAACTGAATAAAAACAGTAACTAAAATGAAACAATAGTAAATGAAATTAAGTCAACCTCTAACTAAAAAGAGAATAAAAAGAAATGAAAAAATCAAGTACTAACTGAAACGAATCAAGTACTAACTGAAACACATATGATAGGTGAAAAGAAACTAACTGAAACAACAGTTGGTCTAACTAAAAAGAGAATAAAAGGAAATGAAACAAATCAAGTACTAACTGAAACAAATCAACTACTAACTGAAACAAATCAACTACTAACTGAAACACAAATGATAGCTAAATTTAAACTAACTGAAATAACAGTTGGTCTAACTAAAAAGAGAATAAAAGGAAATGAAACAAATCAAGTACTAACTGAAACAAATCAAGTACTAACTGAAACCATATGTTAGGCGAAAAGAAACTAACTGAAACAACAGTTGGTCTAACTAAAAAAGAGAATAAAAGGAAATGAAATAAATCAAGTACTAACTGAAACAAATCAACTACTAACTGAAACACAAATGATAGCTAAATTTAAACTATCTGAAACAACAGTTGGTCTAACTAAAAAGAGAATAAAAGGAAATGAAAAAAATCAAGTACTAACTGAAACAAATCAAGTACTAACTGAAACACATATGATAGGTGAAAAGAAACTAACTGAAACATCAGTTGGAGTAACTAAAATAACTACAGTTGCACTTGCTACTTTTCAATTTGTGTTTTTAATATTTCATTTAGTATCATGATTATTTTAGTTACTCATAATATAATTTCATTTACTGATCTAAACTAAGTTCTAGATAAGAGAAGCAGAACTGCAAATTGTTTTTTTTCAGTTAGTCTTTTTAATATCTCAGTTAGTCGTACAATTCTTTCATTTCATGAGCATACTCAGTTCACTGGCTACTTTTCAGTTAGTGTTTTTAATATTTCATTTACTATCATGATACTTTCATTTAGTATTATATTTATTTTACTTGTAATATAACTATAATTTACATAATATATTAACTAAAGCAGTTTTATTTCCAATTGTACAGCAGAAGATGGCTATTTGAAATACATAGATGATGAGCATATCAAAGAGAGCCTTATAGGAAGAAGTTTTTCCAATGTTGATGATAGATACAATTTGTACCAAGCTCATTCAAGGGCACTAGGATTCAGCATCAGGAAACAAACTCTTAGAAGAAGGAGAAATGACAATTCTATTTGTGAGTTCTATTTGGTTTGCTCCAAAGAAGGTGCATCAAAAGCATTAAAAATGAAACAGCAAACAAAAGAAACAAATGCAGACCAACAACATGTTCAAATACCAGAATTTGAACAACCAAATAAGAAAAGAAAGGCAAGGTCAGTCAATGAGACACGAACAGCGTGCAAAGCCATGGTCAGATTTAAACAAGAAAAACCCGGGGAAGACTTTCTCATTGTATCACATGAGCTCCAACACAACCATGAGCTTGTAATAGAGAAGGAACGTCATCATTTGAAATCATAAAGGAAGATAACTGAAGACACAGCTCAGCTCATCGAAACAATGGTTGATTCCGGAATAAAACCAATGCATGCATACAATTTCTTATGCAACGAGGCCGGTTCAGAGGAGGTTGTAGGTCACACAAAAAGGGACCACCTCAACTACATCACACTATACAGGTCTAGGATGGTAGAAGGAAAAGACATGCAGAGCGTCTTAGACCTTCTGCAATCAAAAACTGAGGAAGACCTTGCATTCTTCTATAGGCTGAAATTTGGGGAACATAACAATATTGTGAGCTACTTTTTGAGAGATTCAATGATGTTGGAGGACTTCAAAGCCTATGGAGATCTAGTCATATTTGATACAACATATAGAACAAACAAGTATGTGCTCATATGTGCACCATTTGTTGGCATAAACTGCCATTGGAAGACAACCATATTTGCAGGTGCTTTCATCACAAATGAAAAAGAAGAGAGCTTCGAGTGGCTCTTGCAAACATTCAAGAGAGCAATGTGCCAAGAAGAACTCAAGACAATATTCACTGACCAAGACAATGCAATGGGAAATGCAATTGAAAAGGTAAAAATAAAACAACTCCATATTTCAGTTACTTCTCACATATATAGCACTGAAAAAACAGAAACTAAAACTGAAGTAAAATAGACACTAACTGAAAACAACATCACTACCAACTGAAACACACATCCAATACACATTAAAAATGCCTTCCAAACTCTACAGCTATTAATAATTTCTATGCAACAGGTTTTTCCAAATTCAAGACATAGACTATGTCTGTGGCACTTTGAGAAAAACTTTGTAAGCCACTTTGGATCCCTCAAAAGCAATGAAGAATTAAAGAGATGTTCAAAAATTGCCTCATGGGATGCAAAAATGAATCGATATTTGAAGAAATGTGGGCAAAAATGATGGAAAAATATGGACACCAAAAAGAAGAATGGTTCAACCAAGTATATGAAGAAAGACACAAATGGTACACATCACTACATAGAGATATGTTTTCAGCTGGCATACTGTCATCACCAAGGAGTGAAGTCACCAACAGAGCAATATCGTTCAATGCAAAGTCATCAACAAACTTGTTTGAGTTCTATCACATATTTGAGGAAACAGTAAAGAGATGGAGAAGCAATGAAACAAGTGACAACTTCAGAAACAGAACGGAGCGTCCAAAAGGCATCAACTCAAAATCAAAGCTGTTAAAACATGATGCACAAGCTTACACCTTAGCGCTGTACAAAGATTTCGAAACAGAATATGAGTGGGCAATGGCATCATCTTTGAGAGCATTTGAAGCACAAAACTCAGACCTTAAGTTCTTTGAAGTCTCATCAGAAGAAGACTTCAGCAACTCAGATAATGTAGCCTACAATCAGAGTACAACAGAATTTGTTTGCACATGCCAATGCTTCACGGAAACAGGAATGCTATGCTATCACATTATAAGGGTAATGCACATGTTTAGCATTTTCAAGATACCTGAAAAGTATATCTTGAAAAGGTGGACAACGCTTGCAAAATCAACAATATGGGAAAACAATACTGGTAAGTTCAACAACTGAAATATTTTCTGATCTACCTAATATGTTTTATTAACCAACTGAAACACTTTACTAATAAGATGAAACAGCAGGTGACAAAGACCAAAACCAACATGCACAGCTCTGGAAGCCATGGAGACATGCAATTACAAAAAACTTCTACAACCTGATATCAATATGCCAGACAACTGAGGAGGCAAGGAAATTATGCGACAACTCAATGAAGGAATTATATAAATCTGTCAAAGAAGTTTTCAAGACTGACCAAGAAAAACAACAAGAAATTGAAGATGAAGAAAGAAGAAGACAAGTTGCTGAAAATCCGGAGATAATAAAGACAAAAGGAAGACAACCAAAAGGAAATAAAAGGATAAAAGGACATTTTGAGAAAACAAAAATGAAGACTAGGTATCCCAATGAATATGGAACACAAACACCAAATGTACCTTTGGATTCTTAATAAAGCTTTAAAGTTCCTGTTATATTTGTACTGATTTTCAGTTAATTCTATTTAAATTTCAGTTACTTCACTTTTAGACTCATTCACTATATTTTACTTCTGTTACTTTCGTACAAATTTATTGACATTAATTAGAATTTCAGTAATCATTATATCTAAATTTCACTGAAGGAGTTAAAAAATTCATATTTCTAATGGAAGAATGAAACTGAAAAAAGAATCAAGTTAACTGAAGGAGTTAATCATCACTTAAACAGCAACTGAATGAAGCAACAAAAAACAGCAACTGAAAGTATAGTGAAACTAACTGAATTAAAACTGGAACTAAATGAGACAATAGTAACTGAATTAAAACTGGAAGTAAATGAAACTAAGTCAATAAAGTAACTAAACAACTAAAAGCAACAACTGAAAGTTAGTGAAACTAACTGAATTAAGACTGGAACTAAATGAAACAATAGTAACTGAATACAAATGAAACTAAATGAAACTAAGTCAACCTGAAACAATTTTAGGAGAAACTGGAAAAACAAAAAATGTAACTAAACAACTAAAACAACAACTGAAAGCTAAGTGAAACTAATTGAATTAAAACTGGAAGTAAAATGAAACAATAGTAAATGAAACTAGGTCAACCTCTAACTAAAAAGAGAATAAAAGGAAATGAAATAGAAATAGGAGTAACTAAAAACATGTTTCAAAAAGAAAACACAATTGATGTCACTGCATATGAATAACAAATGAAACGTTCATTGAAGTAACTGAAACATATCAAGTACTAACTGAAAAACAAATGATAGGTGTAAAGAAATTAACTGAAACAACAGTTGGTCTAACTAAAATAACCACAGTTTCATTTGCTACTTTTCAGTTTGTGTTTTTAATATTTCAGTTAGTATCATGATTATTTCATTTAGTATCATGATTATTTCATTTAGTATTTTATATATTTCATTTACTAATAATACAATTTCACTTACTGATATAAACTGAGTCTTTCTAATATTTCAGTTAGTCTTTTTAATATTTCAGTTAGTCTTATAATTCTTTCATTTCATGAGAATAAGCGATCTAAATGAAATTCCAAAATGCAAGGACCTACTCAGTTTCACTGGCTACTTTTCAGTTAGTGTTTTTAATATTTCAGTTAGGCTTATAATTATTTCATTTCATTAGAATAAGTGAACCTAAGTGTCCTAATTCAAGCTGTAACTAAAAAAAAGAACAAAACCAAATGAAAAAAAATGTTAAAAACCAAAATAAGGTCAAATAAAAAAGAAACTTTTGCTTAAAAACCAAACAAAGAATAACTACAAGTAACTGAAACAATAGTGAAACTAAACAACAAGAAAATACAAGTAACTGAATTACAACTGGAACTAAATGAACCAATAGTAAAACTAACTGAATAAAACTGAGAAAATACAAGTAAATGAAACAAAACTCATTGTTAAAAACAGTAATCAATAAAACTAATACCAACTGACAAAACACTAAGAGTAACTGACAAACAAATGGGACAAACTGAGATAATATGAATAAGAACTTTCATTCAAAGCAAAAATATTACAAACTAATTCTAATTTCAGTTCAAGCATAAACAACAACAACATAAACAAAAAAAAAACTAACTAATTACAAAACCTAAAATCTACCATTTCTCAGAAGCCTCTAAAAGACTAGGATCGTTCACAAAAGATTTGAAAACACTCTCACTATCACCCAACAACTCAAGCCTCTGAGCCCTTAAGCGACTCCTTTCTTCAATGGCCTCCTCCGCAGCCTCCCAAGTGTTGCGAAGGTTTGGGAAACGACGGTTGTAAGCATCCTTACAAGCGTAGACTCCCTCGATGAAAGTTTGGTCCATGTCAAATTGAGTGAATTTATTCACTTGCAATTCATTGAGACATTGGGTCCTTTCCAACGTCAGGACCCTATTTTATGCTTCTAAATCCTTCACTTTGTTCTCCAGTTCTATCACCCTCTGCGCCAGTTGTTTTTGAACCCTTTCTCTCTCCCTTTCCTCTTGAAACTTCTTTAGAAACCTCTCTTCTTCATCCTTTCTCCTTTGTAAATAATTCAACTCACTGTGTAACGCCATTTCAGATTTTCAAGTTGTAAATTTGAAGATTTTTGAATAGGAATTAGAGGAGTCAAATTTGTTTCAACTTCTCAAATTATATTGTACGTTGAAAAAATGTAAACAGCATATCTCTATATATATATAGCATTACAAAGATGCTTGGGAATATCAACAGTGTAATTATGATTAAATGCAATGTCATTAAAACGGTTACTTTTAATAGGTGGCGTTTCATAAATAACGGTTCTTTGTACAAGAATAAATAGGAACATTTTAAAAACCGTGAATTAAAAGACCATTTGAATTCAAACTAAAAAAGTACAAACTGAAAGCATTGGAATACCAACTGAAAACCAAAAAATAACAATTTGAAATAATTTAAATACCAACGGAAAACAGAAGAGGAACAAATTGAAAGCATTGGAATACCAACTGAAAACCAAAAAAGAACAACCTGAAATAATTAATATACCAACTGAAAACAGAAGAGGAACAAACTGAAAGCATTGGAAAACCAACTGAAACCAAGAAAGGAACAAACTGAAAGCATTATAGTACCCACTGAAACCAAGAAATGAATAAACTGAAAGCATTAAAATACCAACTGAAACCAAGAAATTTAAATTGCACTTTTTCAGTTAGTCTTTTAAATATTTCATTTAGTCTTATAATTCTTTCAGATTTCAGTTGCTGTTGGATTAGTTTCATTTAGCTGTATATTCCAGTTAATTAACTTCAGTTGCTGTTGGATTAGTTTCATTTAGTTGTATATTCCAATTAATTAACTTGAAAACGTATTCATTTTCTAATATGCTCAAACTAATATAAGAATAATAGAATTAAAATATAATAACAATATATATTAATGAGATAAAAAATAAAAATTTAATAAACTGAAGACAAAAAAAAATTTCATGAACCAAAATTAATAGTAATTGATTTATACTTGTAACTATACATGTATACTAACTGAAGAAAAGTATATATAAACTGAAACCAAATACAAACTAACTGAAGAATAGTATATACTTATAACTATACATGTATACTATACAATTAACCTAAGTTACAAATACTTGTAACTGTATATGTATACTATACAATTAACCTAAATTCTCAAAAACTAATGATAGTTAAAATCTAGTAGTTTATTGACTCTTTGAGTATCATAACGATCAAGATTTAGCACCCTTTCAACTTCTTCTTCATGCTTCCTCTTTTGTTCAAGAATAGCCGGATCATTTGTATCACTACTCTTTTCCTTTTTCAATGACAATTGATAAAGAGCCTTCTCATTTTTCTTCCTTATTTTCTGCTTTGCTAACAACTCTCCCTTCTTCTGTGACCATAGCACACAATAACCCTTCAATTTATTTGCCAGCTTGTTCATAGGATAAGTTGCTAATCGATAAGCTAGCTTGCACCGTTGAAACTGTTTCACTCGTGCCTGATAAGTAATAAACAAAAGATGACAAAAATGGTATCAATAAATATGTAACAATGGAATACCAACTGAAAACCAATAAAAGAACTAACTGAAAGCATTAAAATACCAACTGAAACCAATAAAAGAACTAACTGAAAGCATTAAAATACCAACTGAAACCAATAAAAGAACTAATTGAAAGCATTAAAGTATCAATTGACATCAATAAAAGAATTAACTGAAAGCATTAAAATACCAACTGAAACCAAAGAAAGAACTAACTGAAAGCATTAAAAAACCAAATGAAACCAATGAAAGAACTTAATGAAAGCATTAAAATAACAATTGAAACCAAAAAAAGGAACAACTAACTGAAAGCATTAAAATACCAACTGAAACGAATAAAAGAACTAACTGAAAGCAGTAAAATATCAACGGAAACCAAAAAAAGGAACAAACTGAAAGCATTAAAACACCAACTGAAAACAATAAAAGAACTAACTGAAAGCATTAAAATACCAACTGAAACCAATAAAAGAACTAAATGAAAGCATTAAAATACCAACTGAAACCAAAAATTGGAACAACTAAAGGTAAATTGTACATGAAAAAGTTATTGGTTTGTCAAATAAATATAAAAGTTAAAGACACTAACTGATATAAACTAAGTTCTACATAGAAGCAGCAGTTGTGCAATGGGTTTTTCAGTTAGTCTTTTTAATATTTCAGTTAACTATAAAAATAATACCTTGCCAAGTGAAGCAATTGGACCCTCTGGCACAGCTTCGCCATCATATAGCTCCATTCCCTTGATAGCATACACACCACAATCATTCACATTCTTGTTACTCCTCCATGAAAAATAAGGTGTCACCCTCTCCCAATGTTGCATTTGATGAAAATCATGACACCCCATTTGAAACATCATGAAGGACTTAAAGATACGACAGTGCATAAAACTAAACAAGTAAAAAACTTTTGAAAGACAACAAAAAGGAAAAATAAAAAGATACGTACAAAAGTATCAACACCATTATATAACTTCACATTCTTATCATCAACGTCCCAATATCTGTCAAACTCATTGTTGTCACTTCGGTTATCAATATTTTCAATTTTCTTCTCCTTCCTATTAATAACCAAAACAGTATAATGATTGTCCTTGTGAACAGGAACAAATATCTGCCAAATTGAAAGTAAAATGAGAACAAAAATACATTTACATAAAAGCAAAAATGGAAAAAGTCAAACCAACTGAACCAAACATATCACTAACTAAAAGAAAAATGAAGCTAACTAAAACAGAAGATATCACTAACTGAAACTTAAATAACACCAGCTGAAACCATGGTAACACCAGCTGAAACTAAATTAAAAGCAACTGAATAAAACAGAAAAGTACATGAAAAAATAAAAAGAGGAACTCAAACTACAAAAAACAGCAACAAAACAAACAGACAGTGAAAAACAACTTAAACTAACTAACAACATATAAATGAAAGAACAAAAAAATATAATAGTAATGTGAAGAAAAATCAATGACTTCGTACATACCAATTCAGCTTCACAAATATCATTCTTTGGAAATGTTTTCACCCACGAAAAAATTGCATTGGTACAATTCTTCACAAACACGTCCTCTGGCTGAATGGATATCTTTGCCTTTTCAGCTTCCTACTTTGCCTTCTCAATAGCATGCTCTGGTGTACCCTCGATGTTTTTGAGGTCATACTCTTTTTGAGTTTTGATAGGATTTAGTCGTATCACCTAATCAAAGATAAACCTACAGTCCTCTAACTATGGTAGTCAATGGAAGCAGGGTCGAATCCACAGGGAGACAGAGTTTCTAAATTAATATTCAATCAATCAGCTACTCCAGATGAAATCAGGGAAGAGTTAACTGAACTAAAGATTAAACTAAATAAGACGAATTAAATCGAGGAATTAACTATGGACTAAAAACCTAGGGTATTAGGTCGATCCACCATGCTTATACCAATCAAATAGGACACTATCAAAACCTAAGTCAAGAATCGGGGGATTAGAGCATGTGTTGAGCTATGGTTAAGACTCAACGCTCATAGTTCAACATACGCCGCATGTTCACTAACTTAATCAGAACTACTGACGTGTCCTAGGCCTCTAGTCGTAAGACAGATCTGTGCAAACAACTATTAACCACAAGCAATCAATGAAATGGTACACTGACATTAATTACTCAATAAGAACAAACCACATCACAATCACCCTAATGAAGCCCTAGAAATTGAAATAAATCTAAATCACAATCATGGTATAAACATGGCTTTCCTATCTAACACCCTAGAAAGAGAACTACTCACTCATAATCGAATTAACAACAACAAAACTAATATGAAACGCTAACAATTGCATCATGAATAATTAAATAACTAAGCTAAACAATTGAGAATAATAAAAGAGATTAGGGTAAAGAGAAATACCAATTGACAGAAAGCAGGAACTTTTATAGAAATCGAATAGGTTCAATCACCATTAATCTAATCTAAAGTGTTTAAACTAAACTAAGAACTATGAGAAATAAACTAGAGCAATAGCTCATAAAAGATGGTAAAAATTCTTTCTAAAATAATGAGGAAAAAGGTATTTATAATACCCCCTCAAGTCTAGCTAAAGACGGAAATTAAAAACGAAATTCGCGTACGCGGGCATGGGACCCGATCGGGCACTGGGCCACCCGATCGGGCCCATAATAAACTCTTTCGCCCTTTGTTTCACGTCTCAGCGCTGCAGCACAGCAAGCCTAAGTCATGAATTGCGGCCCACCCGATCGGGCCCAGCAACATCACCCGATCGGGCCTGGCGACAAAATTGCCCAGCCTCGCTCTCCTCTCAAGCAGCATCACAACAAGACCTAGAAGCATCCGACCCGATCGGGTCGGGCAGAGGGTGCCCGATCGGGTCTGGCGCATGTCTTCTCGCCCGATCTGATCGGGCACGTCTTGCCCGATCGGGTCCGCGACTTTTGAACCCGATCCTAAATACTTCGCCCGATTGGGCCATTTTTGCCCGATCAGAGTACGGAAAACCCCTTTTAGGCTCTTTGACTCTCAATTCTTCACGTTTAGAGGTTTTGGGACCTCGTAAACTACCCATAGAGCCCGTGAGCCATCCTACGTGCCTCTTAACATCTCGTAAAGCCGTGGTTGCTTCCAAATGGCTCGGGAATAAGGAGAAAACTCTCTAAAACCTGCAATTCAACATTAAAACACAAAACCACAACTATATACGATAGTTAGCACAAAATAGCTCCAAAGAGCTCCAATGACGCACAAATTAGCTTGTAAATAAGGGAGAAAAGTCTATATAAATACGTGATATCAAACTCCCCCAAGCTAAACATTTGCTTGTCCTCAAGCAAACAGAACATGAACATGGAATAGATTGCCTCACCCCATAAATAACAATCAATCAAAGCTCAAAACATTTTCAAGACTAAGAAACGTTCAAGCAGGCATAATTCAAGTTTGGCTAATCAAATCCATCCAACCACCAATCATTCAAGCAATTTATCAAACTCAAGCATCCACAAGGCATACAAGTCCTGAAACGGCTCTCACAAGGGTGTCACTCCTCTCTATTTTGTGGCAGGCAAAGAATATGCCCGAACACTTACCAACCCGACCATAAATACCCTTCCCACTCACACTCTCATGTGTTTAAGAAGGTTCAATGACGCTCATCCTAGTCAAGTCGACTCAATCAGCAGAAATACTCTTTAACTTTAACAAACTGACTCGAAATCAATCAAATGAATAATGCAGACACGAGCTCAAGAGGACTTTAGAGGGTTGTAATGGGGCTTAGGCAAGAGGTAGGGGATACTTTTGGGTAATGTGGTGGAAAAACAAAGAAAGGGGGAGCATGAATCATTCAAACAAGGCCTAAGATGGCCTACACAACTCCCAACAACACCATAAAACCACATAAAGTGACCCAACTCTCATAAATCAATGAAAAACTCATAAAAAACCCATTTTTCAAGCAATGAAGAGAATATTTTTTTAAGAACGTACGTGAATGAAAGAACTTCGAATTCTTTTGAACTTTGATTTCATTTTTCTTTCATTTTTTCTGAACTTCATTCACGCAACTCTAATTTCGCTTTTTCTTTTCTTTTTCTCACTCTCAAACCGCAACAAATACACTTTTAAATTCCTCAACAACCAAACTAAACCAAGAAACCAATCTCAAACTCAAACCATACAAAAGCTCCCCCAAGCTAGGCTTGGAATAAAATCAAGTGAAGGCCTTGGGCTCATAATAGGGGTTTAAGTAGCACGAAACAAGTCATTAGGCTCAGCGGAGCTAAGGAGGATAAAAGTATATCAAAAATTCACTCTGAAGCTCAAGAATGAGACAAAAGAACGCCTCTATCACAGCGAATGCTACATGTCATCGAATATCAGACAAGTACGAAGTCAAAGTGAAGATTAATCCACTAAAGAGGAACTAACACACAAAAATAGACTGGATAATAGTATGAATCCAATAGGCTACAAAGGGGCCTCACAGTCTAACCAATTCAGGTTTGCAGCCCAAAGTGAAGTAATATAATCAAATTTTGCTCGAAATCATCGCAATCAAACATCAGATCATAGCCTCAAGATCACAAATGCCCAGCTATCCAGAAAACAAAGTCAAATCATTTTCAAATAGAGCACAACAAGGGGCACAGGGAGGCAACGAAACCAGTCATGGGAACCAAATATCATTTTGTTTCTTCTTTGTGATTTACTATTTTCAAATATCATTTTCAAATAGAGCACAACAAGAACATGTTCCACATGATTTACTATTTTCCACCGTACCTTACCGTCTAAAATCGATCAAAGATCAACCTAACTCGTCTTGAAACACATTTTGTTGGATAGACATGTTCCAAACATGCATTATTTGCTAAGTATCCGCCCTACCCGTCTGAAAGGGGTTAAGGATCAACCTAACCTGTCTTGAAACACATCTCCTTTGGACGAACATGTTCCAATCATGCGTTATTTGCTAAGTATTCACCCTACCCGTCTGAAAGGGGTTAAGGATCAACCTAACTCGTCTTGAAACACATCTCCTTTGGACGGACATGTTCCAATCATGCATTATTTGCTGAGTATTCACCCTACCCGTCTGAAAGGGGTTAAGGATCAACCTAACTCGTCTGTGACTGCCCGGATATCTGCCCCCCTTCTTGGGCGACTGTCTGTTTGACCGGATTTGTTGCTCAAGAAGGAAAACGTCCAGGGTGGTGTCCTTTAAATGATGTCGTCAAGACTTTCTACATTTAAGTTACGCTCTCGTCCCGTCTAGAAGTAATTCTTCCTTAGACGAAGACCGCTTCGTGAAGGAAGGCGGTCAAGGCCATAGTATCTAGAAGGATGGGATTGTGGGTAAATTTTATTTAAACTCATTCGCCTTTATGCGACTTATGCTCGTCCTGACCTTCTCTTGGCAATTTTTCAAACGAACGTTGCTCCATGAAGGAAGGCGGCCAAACTACAAAACCTAGACGAGTGTTTGAGCGTTTTTCTTGTTGGTTCAAGACGACCATCAATACTTATCTTTGAATTTATGTGTGATTCCTGTCGGCTTCCCTGAGGAAGCAATGTTTGTTTTGTTGCTATAATAGCTTTTCAGACGAACACATGTGCCAAACTTGAGGAAGTTTGGTCTAATTTCTAGCCGGCTTCCTTGAAAATGCAGTGTTCGTTTTATTTTTAACAATTTTTGACGACACCTGTGTCAGACTTTACTAAGCCTGAGACATTCCAACTGGCTTCCTGTAGGAAGTAGTGTTCGTTTTGTTGCAATGATAGCTTTTCAGACGAACACATGTGCCAAATTTGAGGAAGTTTGGTCTGATTTCTGGCCGGCTTCCTTGAGGAAGCGGTGTCCGTCATAATTTTAAAATTTTTTGGACGACACCAGTGTTAGACTTTATTAAGCCTGAGACACATTCCAGCTGGCTTCCTTTAGGAAGCAGTGTTCGTTTTAAAATGACTTTTTCCTTGTCGGATTTGCCATCTTTTTAGGACGAACACGTTCATGATAGCTGATCCTTTACTAAGGTATTCGCTATTCTAAGCCTTATCTTTGTCTTAAGCCAATTTGGTAGTCCAAGACGACTTAAACAAATGCAAACATAATTTACACAAAGTAGTTACCATAAGGATAGGAAATGTATTGATCATTTTCGCTCAGCCAAAAGACTAAGAGTATATGTATACAATTCTGTGCCGTGGCACTTAGATTACTACACTGTCATTGAAACTAAATATGAAATTTCTTAAGATTATCTGAGTTCCAAAACCTGAAAATTGGACGACCTTCCATATCCTACAAACGATAGGTACCACTTCTGACTTCTTCCAAAATTAGGTATGGACCTTCCCAGTTAGGCGTCAGCTTGCCTTGCTCCTTAGCTCGTCCTACTGCCTCCATCTTTCTCAATACAAGATCCCCTACTTTCATTGGACGACGGGTGACTCTTTTGTTGAACTCCCGGGCCATTCGGAGCTTGTAAAGATGCATCCTTAAGAGAGCATTACCCCTGACTTCAGGCAATTGATCTAAGGCCGTTCTCATGGCCGCCCAATTTGCCTCCTCTGAGTAAAGCATGACTCTTATAGTAGGTTCTTCTACTTCAATTGGTAAAACGGCCTCAGTACCATACACCAGCATCAATGGGGTTTCTCTAGTGGAGTTTTTTACTGTTGTTCTTACTAACCATAAGACCAGCTGCAGCTCTTCAACATATAAGCCTTTTGCATTATCAAGTTTCTTCTTTATGCCGTTTGATAGTATCTTGTTGAATGACTCAACTTGTCTGTTAGCTTGGGGATGTTCTACAGTAGCAAAATGTCCCCTGATATCTCTTTCAGCCAACCATTCCCTCAGCTTGGGTGTCTCAAATTGTGGACCATTATCAAAGACTATGTACTGGGGCATGCCGAACCTAGTTATGATGTTTTTCCATATAAAACTCTTCACATCTTTAGTGGTGATGCCCCTGACACCCTCAGCCTCTACCCACTTGCTAAAGTAGTCCACAACAACTATTACAAATTTCTTCTGCCCTGCAGCTAGTGGGAACGGTCCAAGTATATCCATACCCCATTTTTAAAAGGGTAAAGGGAAAATAACCGGAGTTAGAAAATTTGAATGTCTTTGATAAAGATTTCCATGTTTTTGACAGTTGATACATTTCCTGACGTACTCCATGGAATCCTGCCGAAGGGTTGGCCAATAGTAACCTGTCCTGAAGGCCTTCTCAGCCAACGCATGCCCGCCTATATGGGAAGCGCAAGAGCCCTCATGTAATTCCCTCAAGACATCCACACCATCGTCCTTAGTTATACACTTCAGAAGTAGTCGGTTAAAGGATTTCTTGTACAGGGTTTCATCCCACAACAGAACCCAATTATCCCTCGCTCGGATATATTTAGACTTAATAGGGTCGTCGGGTAACTGACCAGTCTTCTTGAAATGGATGATTGGATCCATCCATGTGTTTCCTCTGCTGAGAAACATGACTTCCTCTTCATCTATACTTTTCCTTTCCTTGATTTCCCAAAAAAACTGTTCTAGACGTATCACAGGCGGCTGAGCTGGCAAGCTTTGAAAGAGCATCTACTTGGTTGTTCTCTAATCAGGGCCCTTGTCTTAGGACGAACCTCCTCAGTTGTCCTACTTTATCTTTGATCAGCTTCACATATTGGGCCATGGAACTTTATTTGCATTCGTATTCTTCATTTACTTGACTGACCACCAGAATAGAGTCTGACTTAGCCTCAATTCTTGAGCGCCTGCTGCCTTGCACATCTTGATCCCGGCTAAGAGTGCTTCGTACTCGGCTTCATTATTGGATGCCTGGAATTCAAAGCGCATGGCACACTCGAAGTTATCCCCTTTGGGAGATTGGCAAATAATTCCTGCCCCACTCCCATTAGCGGTGGACGAGCCATCAACCATACGTCTTTCAGCTACGGAATTTTGACAGGGTATTAAAATCCGTAGCAAATTTAGAAACGGAATAGAAAACCGTTTCCAAATTTGAGACGGATTCTAGGCCTTAGCAAAATTTGCTACGGAAATCTAATCCGTTTCTAATTTTGCTACGGAAATTAGTCAACCCCTAGCAATAACCCCCCAAACAAAATTTCGCCTTGGCGCGTATAACAGAAGAATTGGCGCACCTATCCTTTTAAGCCATAAAAAATTAAAAAAGAAAAAAAAACCTAAATTGAGTTTGTCTTCTCTCAAAATAACGACCCACGTTGCTTTTCTCTCCTCTTCTCTTCAAAATTCGAAAGCCCCCGCTGCTCTTCTCGCCGGAGAACTTCTCACTTGTTCTTGTGGCCGGCGAAATTCTTGCCGGATACAGGTGCTCGAACTCGCCGGAGTTAATTTCGGTCAATTTTACTCCCTTGTTCTCTCTCGTTTTCGCCGCAGGTTTTTACGTTTTGTATGTCAATTTTTTTTCCATTGAAGAATAGTCAAGAGCTAATTCAACACTACTAGTCTATGAAAAAAAATCATAACTATTGCTTAATTTATAGTCTATACTTTGTTCATTGATATTTTGGTTGGAATTTGTTTGATTTAATTTGAAATTGGAATTTGAGTTTGAAAAGGTTAGGATGCTAATTTAACTTAATCGAAGGCTAAGGACACTTTGGGTTGTTTTCTTTTGGTGAAATTTCATGTATACTTGTTGAGCTTTGGTTGCCTTTCCCCCCTTTGATTTTCTCTGTTTTATGATCCTCTCTATTTCACTGTATCTAGGATGTTGGTTGTATTTAAGGTAGATAAATTTGTCGAGAAAAATTGCGAAGAACTAAACAGATAATTGTAAGTAAAATGATATATTTAGATGGGTTCAATAGCAGTGTGAATTTCTGAATTTCTATCCTTTTTATAGGAAAGTTTCCTAAAATCTCAGTTGTGCTCAAAAACTAAACACTCTAAATCAGGTTTCATGTCTAAGGATTAGAGTTATTTGACATAGCCCAGTTGGAGTTATCTGAGAACTCGAGATTCACACTGCCTAGGTTTACTGAGGTCTCACTAAATGAGATAAATGAACCATAGAATACTATGCAGTATCCAGTGACCGACTCTATGTTTTGTTACTTCCATAGTGGTATAGATTCCTTAACACTTAGTTTAGTTGACTGCAATTCTATTAGTTGGGGATGAGGTGAGTAATTCAATCTGTCTATCACTCTAGAGGGGGATTTGATGTCACGTTTGGCATTGGATTTTCTAGAAGTGGATGTGCTATTGTGTTACTGTTCTTGAAATCATTCATGTTTTGGAGGAATTTTTATTGGTTTTAGTTCATTACATTGATGCATTTGAACTGTAATTCATGACTATGTCTGGTGTGGGCATGATCCTACTGCTATTGCAGTCATGACGGAGGTATATGTTTCTGCTTGTTACTGTTGCATTAACTAAACTTATGTTGTCGTGAACTTGCCATAGGTAATGCGTATACCTATTTCTTAAGGGTAATTCATGACTCAGGAGGCCCTTGGTTATATTTGACTTCAGACCCAAGACGCCCTTGCACCTTGGTTAGTTAGGAAAGTGGTAGTAGAGTCAGTTGATCTCATTAATATGTTGGACATTTGTCTTTTTCATTCTTATAGACCTGGGACTTTTGTGTCATGGTGTGAATGTTTTTTGTCTTTATTTCATACCCTTTTCAACAGACCAGTGGCTTGTTGCATCGGTAGCAGAGTGTTTTGGTGCAAAGCTTGTTAATTTTGATCATTATCCCCAATTCTCAACCATGTAGGATCACTATGAAGTCGAAGTCTCATGATAGTATACTTATGGCAAAAGCAACATGTTCAATATGTTCAACATAGTTACTTGAAAGTACCTTTTTCTCATTAGGACTTCCTAATCGTCTTGTTCTCTGGTAGCACAAAAGGCACAAGAAAATTTCTACCAGCCATATCATCATTTCAGGCATATCTTAGAATAAGAGAAATATTTATCCTCAGCTAGTTAGGCCATACCCCCAAAACCAAGCTACATCATATGTATGAACTGTTTAACACAGGCCTAGAATCAGAAATTACTCTTTAACAAGTCCTTGACCTTTTTTAGTATATGTTGAACATATTGTATGAACTGTCTCCCAGGTCCATATGCTTATATGCTTTCGAGTAGATCCATATTGCAAATTGAAGCATTGATTAACATCTTTTTAGTATGTGTTGCTGCAGGATTGATTGGAGCTTGTTTACCAGGAACTAGTGCTCAAGTTACTGCTTCGGTGGGTGGTCCTTGCACAGAAGGGTTAGGAACGGTACGTTTGGAGGCACAATCCTCGTTATTCAGTGAATGTTGCCCCTTTGCCATAATTATCAACATTAATACTTTGGCTTCTATCATGATAAATCTGCCTGTTTGATCTTCAGTTTTTCTCAATGGTAGAACTTGAGGAATTTCTTAAAAAAAAACTTTTGTTTTTCCATAGTGTATACTAACTTCAAGAGAGATCGATAGAAAAAGAACTAAAATAAAAATCCAGTGAAGGGGGTATAGTTTTAGTCCTTGTATGCGCAAAGACCATTGGCTAGGTGGATTTTATGTTGAAATAGAAGCCAATTAGTGCTTTAGAAACATTCTTTTTTCAAATGACGGGACATTGTATTGTTATGGATTCTGAACATCTATACTTGGGCTAGCGGGGGAAGGCCACTGCTCTCTGTACCCTCTGCTCTTGTTTCTTGTTTCTGGAAAGTGCTGCCATAAATGTGTCTCCCACAATACTCCAGTTGAACTGTGTAATGACTATCATAAGCAAGCAAGGACTGATTCTGCACATTTCTTCTGTACCAGATTCCAGATCCCAAACTCCAAAGTTCCCTTTAAATACCTCAGAACCCTTGCTGCCTGCATATGAGCCATAGGAGGTTTAGTCATATACCTACTTAGGAGACACACAACCCTCTATATGTATAATGTATTCAATCTTATTTTATTTTACCAACATCAGCAGTCAGTTTTATTTTGGATTAGTAGATAGGTAACTATGATTGGTTTTTGTTTCCCATTTTTTTTGTTTTTTAATGCCTTGGATCGTTGGACGTGGACAGTGATAATATGAATACATTGATTCTTCTTAGTTCAAAATCATGCCCATTAGGGCACAAATCTATCAATGTTGATGCTTTTTAAACCCTGAAATAATACAGGGTAGATTCGTGGAATTTTCTTAGCACCAAGGAGGAGTAATAAAGGATAGAGGCGCAATAAGCGTAGTGGCTTTGAACGTGCTATAAGAGTGAGTAATATTCCCTCTTTTTATTTAACTGAGATAAACAATATGTCAATATTTTGATGATGATGACAATAGTAGTATTAATAGTTTTAGTGATGGTGTTGTTAATTTTGTATTATATGTCTTGCTATAGTTGATTTTATCCCTTGCATGAAATTTACTCTTTTTGATATGTATACAAAGTTTATTTTATTACGAACTTAGTGTTTTCCTATCCTCTTGTTATCTAATTATTGGATGTTGAACACTTTTGTGCTTGCATTTTATTTAGTTCATTAAGGAAAAATATGAAAATTTACCGATAGTGAAATTATACTCTTCTCTGCTATACGTTTTCATGTATGAAGCATTCTAATTTTGCAGTGAGGAGGGAAGATCGAGAGTGGATGTATCAACGACTTGAGGGAAATAATCTTCGTTTAGATTTTACAGAAAAAGTAGAAGAATTCGTAGAGTTAGCTTGTAGGCAAGATAATGTGATGATTGATGGGATGATAAAATGTCCGTGTGCTAAATGCCAGAATGTGCCATATCAGGAACCAGATAATGTGAAATTACATTTGTATAAGTATGGGTTTTGTCCTGATTATTACTTGTGGATTTATCATGGAGAAACCTATACAGAAAATGTGACTTTAAGTGGTGCATCTTTTGTTAATCCTTGCACGAACATGGTGATGGATGCTTTTGGAATTGAATATGATTCTGAAAATAATTTAGAGGTTGATATAGAGGAAGACCCTCATCCCGAAGCTAAAAAGTTCTTTGACATGCTTAAGAATGCCGAGAAGCCTTTATATGATGCGTGTAACATGTCTCTGTTGTCTGTTGCTACAAGAGTAACTAACCTGAAATGTGAATACAACATCCCACAAAGAGCAATAGATGGTTTCACATCCTTGATAAAGGATATTTGTCCGGAAGATAATCATATGACAGAAACTTTCTATAGAACTCGAAATTTATTGAAAGGACTTGAACTCCCTCATCAAAAAATAGATGTATGTCAGAATGGATGTATGCTCTTTTGGAAGAATAATTAACATCTCAAAGACTGTCTTATATGTCATTCTAGTCGTTATAAGACCATTAGGACAAATGGGAAGCATTCTCCACATAAGGTGTTACATTATCTTCCAATTACTCCAAGGTTGCAAAGATTGTATGCAACTAAATCTACAGCGGAAGAAATGACGTGGAATGCTACTAGTCGTCGAGCTACTGGCATAATGACTCATCCATGTGATGGAGAGGCATGGAAACACCTTGACGACTCCTTCGCCACTTCTGCCTCTGAGTCACGTAATGTTCGCCTTGGACTTTGCACTGATGGTTTTTCACCTTTTGGAAAGTCTGGAAAGCAATACTCGTGCTGGCCAGTTATTGTAACTCCTTATAATTTGCCTCCAGGACTATGTATGAAAAAACCTTTTATGTTTATGAGCCTCATTATTCCCGGTCCAAAAAATCTAAAGGGAAATTTAGATGTGTTTCTACAACCTCTTATCGAGGAGTTGAAACATTTGTGGGAGGTGGGGGTGGAGACATACGATGTTTCATTGAAACAAAACTTTAATATGAAGGCTGTCTTGTTGCATACTATTAGTGATTTTCCAGCATATGGTATGTTATCGGGATGGATGACTGCTGGGAAATTAGCTTGTCCATATTGTATGGAAAACACCAAATCATTTACCCTCAAGCATGGCCGCAAATCATGTTGCTTTGATTGTCATCGACAGTTTCTCCCTCCTAATCATGTTTTTCGGCGAAATAAAAGTGGTTTTATAAAAGGAAAGATAGAGACAACAACGCCTCCTGAACGATTAAGTGGTGAACAAATTTGGGAGCGTGTGTCTGTTCTACCAAAGACGGGAGAATTCGGAAGTGAGAACCATGAACATCGACTTGAAGGATATGGAGAAAAGCATAATTGGATGAGACAGAGCATTTTTTGGGAGCTTCCTTATTGGAGTAAACTTTTGATACGTCACAATCTTGATGTCATGCACATCGAGGAAAACTTTTTTGATAACTTATTTCACACAATTATGGATGTAAAGGGAAAAACCAAGGACAATGTGAAAGCAAGAAAAGATCTAAAACTTTATTGTAAAAGACGAAAGTTAGAAGTGCAAGATGTTGTTCGAAAGGGTATGGTTACAACTTTAATGCCTAAAGCTCCATTTGTGTTGATTAAGCAGAAGAGGAAAGTATTATGTGAATGGGTCAAAAAGTTAAAGTTCCCCGACCGGTATGCATCTAATATTGGTAGGTGTGTCGATTCAAAGGAGTATAAGCTTTTCGGCATGACAAGCCATGATTGCCATGTTTTCATGCAACGATTACTTCCAGTAGCATTTCGAGATTCGTTGCCTCTAAAGGTCTGGAATGCTTTGACAGAGATAAGCCAATTTTTTCGGGATATATGCTCTACAACGTTACGACACGAAGACATAGTTCGTTTAGAGAAGAATATTCCTGAAATTATTTGTAAATTGGAGAAGATATTTCCACCAAGTTTTTTTAATGTCATGGAGCATCTTCCTGTTCACTTAGTTTACGAAGCAAAAGTTGGTGGCCCGGTTCAGTATAGGTGGATGTATTGTTTTGAGAGGTAAATTATTTTCTTTTTAAATTCAATCTTCGTTTTAGGAAAACTATCAAATTACATGTAACAACTGTATACTTCTATATAGGTTTTTATACCATTTTAAACAAAAGGTCGGAAATAAAGCTAAAGTTGAAGGCTCGCTTGTGAAAGCAATCCTTATGGAGGAAATCTCAAACTTTTGTACCCATTATTTTGAACCTCATGTTGACACTAAGGCCAAAGATTTGGGGCTATATAAGGGCAATAGTGATAGTGAGCAATCGGATTCGAACGTACCCGAACTTTTCCCTTGTGCTGATGGGTATAGTTCTTCTGAAGGTGTTATTGGTTATCTTAATGAGAAGGATTATGATATTGCTCATGCATATATTTTGAGTAATTGCGAAGTTCTCAAGGACTATGAAAGGTATGGCTTTAAAGATTAATATCACCTTCCGATTTTAAATTTAACATTGATAATGCACTAATTGGAAATATAATAGTTTGTTTAAGGAAGAAATGATGAGGACACATGGTATTATGAATGCGGAAAGTGCATGGATCAAATATCAACACAAATTTCCTATTTGGTTTAGAGAATATGTAAGTTCTATAAGGTTCACTTGTTTTTGATTTAGTGCTTTTTTCTCTCTAATTTTATGAGTGAATGATTGGTATAGGTTTTACAAGTGGGCATCGATGATGACATTATTCATTCTCTAGCACTTGGTCCATCAAGACAAGTTCAAAAGTTCAATAAATTTGAAATTGATGGGTACAAGTTTCAAACTTTAGATTATGGTAAGAGTAAGTCAACCATGAACTATGGTGTTTGTGTCAAAAGTGATGAAGGCAATGACTATCATGGCCTACTTAAA
Source organism: Patellifolia procumbens (assembly GCA_947645195.1). Taxonomy (NCBI): domain Eukaryota; kingdom Viridiplantae; phylum Streptophyta; class Magnoliopsida; order Caryophyllales; family Amaranthaceae; genus Patellifolia; species Patellifolia procumbens. The sequence continues at coordinate 1,452,887 of CANSGD010000290.1, forward strand.
GAAGTGATACAACTGAGTTATGTTGGTGAAAAGAGGAACTATACAACAGTCCTATTTAAATGTGATTGGTTTGATCCTAGACAAGGTACGAAAATGCATGAAAAGTACAAACTTGTTGAGGTCAATCATGCTAAAAGATACCCAATATATGACCCGTTTGTGTTGGCTTACCAAGCTGAACAAGTGTGTTATATTCCTTATCCTAGCACAACCAACGATAGAAATCAATGGTGGGCCGTTTTTAACATTAAAGCTCGTGGAACAATTGATGCAATCGTTGAACAATCGGCATTTCAAGAGGATCTCATTGAAAATCCTCCATTGTTATCTGACCCACATGAAAATAATCAGAGTCTTAAAGAAGAAGAAGAAGAAGAGGAGGAGGAGGAGGAAGAAGAAGAAGAAGAAGAAGAGGAAGAGGAGGAGGAGGCAGAAGAAGAAGAAGAGGAAGTAGAAGCAGAAGACGATGATAATTACTCAACGGATGAAGATTTAGATGAATCAGATGATGACTTATGATGTGGTTTTCAATTATGTTTTAGTATGATGAATAATATGTGATGATATTAGTATTTTCATTTGTGTGAGATGACATTTTTTTCTTTGGATAATAAATACATATGGATTTTGGACTATTGTTAGCTTGTTTTTAGGTGTTTCCGTATAAACTATATATTGCTACTATTGTCACACAAAAGGTAATAGCATCCTCACAATGATATTTTCCGATGTTTTTCTATTACATGGTAATTTATCTTAACTTTTTAGTGATAAAACTTCCTCTATAATGTTTTTGCTGATAATTCTCTAAATGTGCAGATGACGTATCGATGTAGAGGAGGATTAAACGGGAGGGTGGAATCATAAAAGGGCCTCCTCGCAAACCCCTTTTTCAGGATGCTGGCTTATAGGACATTTATGGAAGATCCAGGTGAGGAAAACGAGCATCAAATTCTTGACAATATTCTGGAGCAACATGAGCTTGAATCATCATTTACACCATCTGCCACACCTTCTATTACGCCTTATATTGCACCTTCTATTACACCTTCTGCTACACCTTCTGCTACACCTATCGTTAATCCTTCTGCATGCATCTTAAATTCTCTAACTACATCTACTGCCACACCTTCTACAACACCACCTACTAGTAGTTCTATGATTATAACAGATGAAATTGGTAATACCGCAAAGGTTGATGCGGTTCTACACCCGGAGGGCGAGTTATGGTAAATATCCATTTTAGGATTGTTTGTTCTATCAAAATTTATCGCAATTTAATATGTATTATTTGGACTTGGACTTTCATTTAGGTTTACAAAGCGTAAGGTGGTGAAAAAGGTCACATCATTGTCTTACAAGCAGTATTTTGATAAACCCTACAACAATTGGTCTATGGTGCCCGAGGAAGTTCGCCGTAGGTGGTGGCATGCATTTAGGGTATGGTAACTTTGTCAATAATGTTTGTTATCCCATATTTATTGGTATCTATTTATTTAATGGTGGTTTATATGTTTATTTCCTTTCTTGTTAGTCATCATTTAGGGTGTATTGTTTCTCGTTACTTTTATCTTCTTGTTGATATGACACTTTATTCTTGTATTTAATCAATACAATAGAAGGAGTACTCATGGGATGCATCAATAGCTGAGCTAGTGAAGGAAAGTTGGAGGTCAAAATTGAGTAGGCGACTTACGGATGTGGTGTCAAAACTTGTACATCAAGTTGATTATAGACCAAAGTGGTGTCCTCCAAGCATGATAACTGCATTGAAGAAAGTTAGAGATACACCTGATTTTAAAAAGAAATCGCTGCAATGCTCCTCTAACATTAAAAACAACAAAAAAGGTTTGTCAAAACATACTCAAGGGTCCATCTCGACAGAGGAGTTAAAGGACAAAATGGCAAGTTCTTATATAACTATCTATTTTTTATACTTGCATTATCTATTAGGTTAAGTTTTTTACAAATACTAATTTTAAGTTTAATTGTGTATGTATGAAGACAAGTGAGAAGTTTGGTGAAAAGCCAAAACCATCCGAGGTTTTCAAGAGAGCCCACACAAAAAAAGATGGTTCATTTGTTGATGAGAGGTCTGCATCGTTGTGGGTAAGTTCTTACTCTTCTAATTAGTGCGTACAAACAGGCTTTCCCATCAACTGACAATAATTTATGTTGCTGTTTCTTGTTATTTCAACTTATTTTTGTGTAAACTTGTTGTGGCTTTCGCATAAGATGTCTTAGGCATCAAATTTTCAGCAACATTAGCAGGAGTCATCTTAACTTCACTTGGCAGTTTCTGAACCTCTGTAAACAGAGAATGTGAGTCAAAACACATGTAATTCTTGGCTAATATCTTGAAAGCTTCAAACCCACAGTATGACAGCTCAATTTGCTTATCAATCCTCCCCCTCCAAATCAATGTAGGATCGAGTTATTGCACATGATTCGTTGTAAACACAATCAGTCTTTCTCTCCCACAAGCTGACCACAATCATCTGCAGTACTATCATCCTTTTTTTCTTATTTCTTTTTTCATTTTCCCGTAAGGTCCCTAGAGCAGACGATATCCTCGATAACAATAATCTTGTAGAGTTCATTATAGGTATCGTCAGCTTGACACTTAATGTAAACCTCCTCTATCTCTGAACTCCACCCCCCCATCCATGACACCACTACAACATCCACTATAATGACCCTTATTATCTCTAAACACAATACCCCACCTGCACTATATTGGCCTGAAACGTGGCAGCATTCACGTTAACCTTCAGCACCCCAGAAGCAGGGGGCTGCCAGCACCTTTGTGCCAAAGTGCTGCTGTTCCGCAACTCTTCCTAGCCACCAGACGCAGCCCAGCCCGCCAACTTGCTACATTTTGCTTTACACATTTGTAATACAAAGGCTTGTTTGGCATATTTCCCAAACAATGCTGAATGTAACGTGTTAAAAGTAGTTTGATCAGTTCTAAATGGCACCATTGAAACAAGAAGATATTTAAACGTTGAAGGAAGTTTCATGAAAATTGAAGGTAATATATTACTAGTATAATATTTGAAGGAAGTTTCATGGAGTTTATTTTTTCTTTTTGGAGTTGATGGGCAGGAAAGTAGTAAGGAAATTTCGTGGACTTGAACAATTGACTCATACTTCATTAGCTTACTTTACAGTTTTTGGAGGGAAACACATTAAATATATTGACCTTTGAACATATGACTTGTGAGCAAAAAAGTCTGTTTTTTTTCTTTCTAAGTTATGTGGGAAGTCAAGCTCTTTGAAGAGGACCAATTCCAAGCATATCATATTTAAGTTTACCAAAAACACACACACAAAATCACTGAATTCTGATTCTGTAAGAACAAAAAGGCTGAGGCCTTCAACCTGTGTCTCTGCGAGTGATTAAGTCAAACTTCATTTTATTTTTGATGGAATGATAGTTTGAATGATAAAGTTCTTCGTGAAAACATCTATCTAATGCTTAGCTTCCTTTTGCTCTTTCAAAAACTTTCCTGCATATGTACAAACAATATGATCAATCTCTAAAACTAATAGACCTTCATCTTTCAATTTTTCACCACGCCATTTTATCAGATATTCGAAATAAGGGGGGAGAATATCCAACGTATTTTCTTGGTTTTTTTCGCACCTGCATTTTCTTCGAAACATCTATCCCCGAATTCAGACTTCGTATACTTGTTCAACTTGCTGTCCCCCAGTCTCGCATGGCCTGCAGATGTGTACGCAGCTTCCCCGCCACCCTACTGCTGTCACCCCATCTCATCTCAGTGCAGACGCAGCCCAAAATTCCTGTAAATAAGACAGGACTTGGACTGCCAGCAGCCTCACTTCCACCCTCTCCTCGTTCCATACTATGTCATTTCTCGCCACCCACAACCTCCATGCCATAGTAGCTATAACAACAGCTTTGCGGTCCTGGTACACAGCACACACACGCCGGATCCATTCCCGAAATTCCCTGCTATCTGAGTAAAAGATTTTTAGTATTAGGTGGGTTTGACAAGAATTAAGAAGGGAAAATTATTAGAGTTGAATGGTGAAGCTACTTAAGTAGCAACTGCAAACTGGTAAGTTCGTCATAACATTTGAAATAAAGGCAGAGAAAGCAAAAGATCGAATTCTTAGTTTCTGAGGTGGAGGAAGCATTTATATACTTTTTGGCCGAAATAGATTTCATTAGATCTACGGGGCAAGTCTGTTAAAAAAGCTTAAAGTTCAATGTAAGCAGAATATCCTCCAGTTCGAATATGAAAGGATGTGGTGAGGATGCTCGATATGGTGAAGTAATTCTGCTTAAAAAAATTAGTTACAGTAAGGATATTAAGTATCAAGCTGAAATCTTGATGGAAAAATTAACAGGATGAATGAAATAGCGTTTAGATCTTAAAGCAATTTTTTTAATAGTACTAGGCGAATACATAATAAGGAGGAGAATTAGCCGGAGTTGAATGGTGAAGTAACCGAAGTATCAAGGGCATCATAACATTTCAAAATCTAAGCAGTGAAAGCTAAATAATGAATTCTTAGTTTCTGAGGTTACTTAGCATTTCTTTGGGTTCTATGCTGGTAAATAACTTCTGAAGGGTGTGTAGTCTGTGTACCTTGTTATGTTGCATGACATTATAATCATAACAATAGAAAAGGTTTTGTTCTTTTTTGATCGTTTATACTTTATAGTCGTGGTTAAAATTTGGCATTTCTCACTCTTTTACCATTCTTGTTGTTGACATTCATTCTGACATGAAGGCATCTTATACCATTCTTGTTGTTGACATTTCAATTCTGATAATTTAGAGTGCAGAAATCAGATGCAATATTGGGGAAGCTATGTGTTAGTGTTAGTTGCATTTAGAGAAAAGATGTGCAGTAGCTAATCAGATGCAATATTGGGGAAGCTATGTGTTATGTTAGTTGCATTTAGAGAAAATATGTGCAGTAGCTAATCAGATGCAATATTGGGGAAGCTGTGTGTTAGTTGCATTTAGATAAAAGATGTTGCGTAGCTAATAGCTACCTGATTTGCCGTAATCTCGAATAGCCCATAAACATATCCTTGTACCTGGTTCATTACAACAGCAGCCCTCAAAATCGATTAAATCAACCACATACATTGCAGTGTCACAACACATTTACAGTTGGAAATTTCCGATGTGTGTTGCCTGAACCATAACAGTAGGAACATTAGGAACCACAGGAGAATACTTTCGATTTGGACTTCTTTGTGCTACTATGCAATAGGTGTAATTCCACTTATTATGTTTCTTCTTTTGATGCGTCTTTTGGTGTTTGTACGAATTTCTATTGATTTTGTATTTTTTAGGATGCGTTACAAGAGAAGCAAGCGGCTAACATTTTGAGTGATCAACCCAAAACTGAAGAGGAGGTGTACTATCAAGTCGTTGGTGGGTTCGATGAGAAAGGAAGGGTGTACGGGATTGGTTCTGCAGCGGAATCATATTACGAGAAGCCTAGTAAGAGAGGTCAAAGGGCTCCTTCACAACATGTAATTAATCTCGAAAATCGTGTTATTCAACTTACTTCAGAAAATTTGCAGCAACAACAAACCCTTGATGATACCGTAAACCAAATGAAACTTCTTCAAAGACAAGTCGAGTTACTTACTCAACAAGTGACAGGGTGCTCTTCTAATACCAATGCATCACAACCTCCACCCCCACCTCCTCCTTCTGCTCCAAGTGCTTTTGTCTCTTAGAGAGGTCGAATTCTTCAATATTTTGCTAGAATTTTTTTTGCAACTAAGGGAGCATGACAGACTCCCATGAGTCGTGCTTTTGATGCATGTAATTTGATGGTTAAAGCTCTTTTTGGTACTTCTATAGGAAGTTAGTATTTAGGAGTGATTTAAATGATCATGATTATGGTAGTTCTCAAACGACAAAGTTGACTTTTGTAGCATTATACTAATTATTATTAATCAATGGAATGTTTGTATATCTCCTAATATGGTGCGATCAAAGTGATACAAAATAGCGTGCAGGGTGAATAGCTACGGAAAGAAATATTATATGCTAGCCAAAGGTTGCTATGGAAGATAATCCTAGCAAATATTGCAGCTCGAATTGGAAATGCTATAGCTAAATAAAGCTACGGATTTATACCTTTGACGTAGCAAACTTAGCCAAATTTTGCTACGGATCTATACCTTTTCCGTAGCAAACTAAGCCAAAATTTGCTACGGATATACCTTTTCCATAGCAAACTTAGCCAAAGTTTGCTACGGATTAGCTTACTCCATCTCAAGTTTTGCTACGGATTTTATACTTTTCCGTAGCAAAGTTAGTCACGTAACGTATTTTTTGTTTGAAAAAATTTGCTACGGATGTAAATGCGTCGCAAAATTTGGCTACGGATTAGTTTACTCCATCTCAAGTTCTGCGACGGATTCGGTTTTACTACGGATTTACAACCGTTTCAAAAATAGAAACGGATACATGCATTCCGTAGCAAATTGAAGTTTGCTACGCCCTCCTTTGCTAGGCGTTTTTTCCGTAGCAACTTCCGTTTCAAAATGTATTAAGAAACGGAATTTTAAGTTTTGCTACGGATTTTTTCCGTAGGAAAATCACGTTTTTTTTGTAGTATCAGCGTCCGATGTCTTCTTCCTTCAGCATGATCACTAACCTGCTTCACGTCTTGTCGGGTTAATTCGACAATGAAATCAGCCAGAGCTTGTCCTTTTATGGCCTTTTGGGGTTCGATCACAATATCGAACGTATTTAGTTCTACGGCCCATTTCAGCAATCTTCCCGTTGTTTCCATCTTTTGTAATACTTGCTTGAGAGGTTGGTTAGTGTAGGCCACTATGCTTTTTGCTAAGACGTATGGACGTAATTTCCGGCTAGCCATTACCAACGCTAGACCAAACTTCTCCACCATACTGTATCTAGTTTCGGCTTCCTTCAACACATGACTGACAAAGTATTGTGGCACTTGCACATTTCCCCTCTAAGCCAGGAGAACGGCACTAACAGCATCTGGTGAGATGGTTAAGTATACAGAAAGCTTCTCTCCCTCAACTGGGCTGACTAGACGTGGGAGCTGACGTAAATGGTCTTTTACTTTTTGTAGCGCTTCCTCAGCTTCCACCGTCCATTCAAACCTAGCCTTTTTCTTGATGGTAGCAAAGAAATGATGGCACTTGTCTCCTGACTTGGACAGAAATCGTCCTAATGCAGCCAAACAACCTGTCAGGCATTGCCCTTCCTTTATCCTTGACGGGGATTTCATGTCGAAGATTGCTTGAATCTTTTTAGGATTTGCTTGAATACCCCTCTGATCTACCAAGAATCCAAACAACTTTCCCGCTGACACCCCAAACTTCTTAGGGTTTAACTTCAACTTGTATTTTCTGAGAGTTTCAAAGGTTTCTTTCAAGTCACCAACATGGTCGTCCTTAACAGGGATTTTCACAATCATATCATCTATGTACACTTCCATATTTCTCCCCAGCTGAGGTTGAAAAATACTGTTGATAACTCTCTGAAAAGTGGCTGGGGCATTCCTAAGGCCGAATGGCATCATCAGCCAACCATATAGCCTTTTTTCAATGATAAAGGAATTCTTTTCTTGGTCAGCTGGCCACATTGGTATCTGATGGAAACCAGAATAGGCATCCATAAAGCTTAACAGTGCATGTCCGGCCGTGGAGTCGACCAGCCGGTCCAATTTTGGATAAGGGAAGCTATCCTTGGGACATGCCTTGTTCAGATCTGTGTAGTCTACACACATTCTCCATGTCCCATTGGGCTTCGGCACCATCACCACATTTGCTATCCAATCTGGGTAGTGAGTTTCTCCGATGAAGCCTGCATCCATCAATCTCTTAACTTCCTCTTCAACGGCTTGATTCCTAGCTGGACCTAGGTGTCTCTTTTTTCTGACGAACGGGCTTTTTGGAAGGATCAACATTCAGCCGATGTACGGCAACCTCAGGATCAATCTCGGGCATTTCTTCTGTGCTGTAAGCAAAAACATCTTGGAATTCTCTGAGTAAATTCACTAGCATTCCCTTTAGTTCAGGACCAAGAGAGGAACCTAGCTGAAGAGTTCTCTCTGGAAGAGTTTCGTCCAAACAAATAGTAATGGGCTCATCTGCGGGTTCCGGACGTTCAGTCGTCACTCCCATGATGGTCATTACCTCTGCTGAAGATACAGACTCTTCCTTTACCATGGTTAATTTCCTCTTTTTACTCGACAGTTCCCCAGACGCCTTCCTTGAGGAAGCAACCTTCGTTTTGTCTGTTGGGTTCTGTGGTCTTTTTTCTTTCTCTTCTGGCTTCCAGGATGAAGGCCTTAACGGGGTCAAGTAACATTCTCTAGCATTTCGTTGGTCACCGTAGAGTGTCCCAACTTGACCATCGTCACATTCAAACTTCATGACCATCAAGTGTGTAACTACCACCTCCTTGATATGACTAAGTGTTGGCTGTCCCAGGATGACATTGTAGGCCTTGAGATCCCTTACTACCAAAAACTTACCAAAAAGAGTTCTTGACTTTTCTTTTTCCCCAACTCGGACGGGAAATGATACGGTTCCCATTCGATGAATAACTCCTCCCCCAAACCCAATGATTGGATAGCAAATGATTCTGGTCGAACTTCGGCCGAGAAAGACAATCAACACTGATTATATCAGTTGAGCTGCCCGTGTTCTTACTTTCAAATTGGCAATCTTCATTTCTACCACTAATGGGTCGTCATGAGTTCTTAATTTTCCTCTATCATTCTCGCTGACAACCACGTTGGGAAAAGGCTCAATCTTGGTGTCATCCGTCAGTATAACTTGACTGAGTTCCCTGAGATAACTCTTATGTCCTCTATTTTTAGGTCCTCCAGCTGCAAATCCTCCCGAGATCACTAGCACTACATCATCTGTACTATCATTCTCTTTCTTTTTTCCAAACCAATCATTTCTATTTTGAAATTTCTTACCTATTTGAGGAAGATAGGTATTCATCTTTCCTTGCAGAGCTAATTCTTCTAGAGCTTTTTTCAAATGCTTACATTCATTCGTCTCATGACCACAATCTTTATGGAAATGGCAATACTTGCTTCTATCCCTATTTCGGTAGGGCGTCTTCATTTCAGCTGGAGCCTTGAGATCATGTTGGTCCTTAATCTCCATAAGGATAGAGTATTGATCTTTGTTAAACTCTATAGGGTCAGCTGATTCCTTGGCTTCTCTTTCTCTTCGCTTTCCCTTCTTAAATGAGGTCGTCGTTGATGCCACCGTCCAGGTCTCAGCCTTCTTAGGGTTGTTCTTTTTTATGGGAACAGACTCCTCAGGCTTCTTCGACTCAGGATGTTTGGCTTCAACACAAACCTCCATTGCGTGTATAAAAGCTTCAGCCTCCCTCAAGGCTTCAGTTAGAGTGGTTATCTTCTTCTTAACTAGATCAAACTTAAAGCTCACAGGGCGCAATCCCCTGATGAAGGCATCAAAGGCGACCCCTGCATTCAGATCTTGTATCTGAAGTGCCTCAAGGTTAAATCTCTTAACAAAACTACGCAAATCCTCCTTTGGTCCCTGGATGACCTTACCCAAATGCATGCTGGTCTTTTTCTCTTGACGATTGGCCACTTCTGAGCTACTCCCTTCAAAGTAGCTGGGAAATTCTTACACCAGGTAGCTTCATCTACCGCCTGGACATAGATCTGATGTTTGTAAGCTGACAGATGATCGTCAGGATCTGTTGTACCATCAAAGGGTTCAATTGTTGGCAGCTTGACTTTAGGGTATGGCGGAGCTTCTATAATCCTGGCCGAGAAAGGAGTTGGCCAATCAATACTTAAGGCCCCCATCCTCCTTATGACTGGTATATTTTCTTGACGGTATTCCCTGATAACCAGGTTTGATGATGTACGTGTTGGGGTCCCTCGTTGGTATACATTCGTTTGACTCACAGTCTTTTCCTGATGACGACGAAGTGTGGGGGTGGGTCCACCAACCTCCTTCTGGAGAAGAATTTCAACGGGGGGTCTCTCAAATAGGATGTCGATCTGGTGACTGACCTCTGAAGGGCAGCCGCCATTTTTGCTTGCAGATAATCTCTAGCGTCGGTAGCCATGCGACGTTCATCTATTGGAAGATCTTCTTGAGATCTTACGACTAGGTTTCAACACAACCTCCTTGACTGCTCACTCCAAGCTGGCCGTTTTCCCTTACTTGTTAGGCGAGTAGGACGACTAGGTCCTGCCACATCCACTTGTGAAAGACCACAAAGAGGCTCATTCTGGGCAACCGTAGCTCCATTATGCTGAAAGCACAACATATTACTCTTAATCTGTTCCTGAACAACAGTCGCGACTTTCGATTGAAGTCGTTCAGGACGTTCTCCAAATGGGCTGCTGTCACTGGTCGATCCAGGTTTTCTTCCAGCACCACATCTGCTCTCTCCAGGCGAGGCCCATCTCTACCTCTTGTTGGACGTTCATCGTCTATTGTATCCTCTACTACAGCTTGATGACCCTGACGTCGGACTTGATTAGATGAATGACATTATGTCATCTCTGCGTCTCCCCACAGACGGCGCCAAATGCTGTTAGCTCTTGATAGCTAAACTCTTCTTCCAACTCTTGTAGCTGAGTTTTTTCCGAGACTTGTGCAGAGATGATCGTTGCTCCATATCCGAACCTGAAAACAAGGAAACCAACCCCATAGGTTTGGAAGTTGATTCCCCCTCTGATGCCTAAGTCAGTATTTGTGAGAGAAATTCTAACTATATTTGGACAGAGTAAGTTTAGGGTAAAGGTGAGATTCTACCTTTTACCTATTTTTAGGGACTATTTATAGTGTTTGTAAATAAGATGGTGCGCCCTAAAATATAAGGGTATGATTGGTTGAGCAATGAAATGGTGACACTTGTCAAAGTTTCATTGCCTTGGGTCTCTCAACCAATCATTTACTGCCTTTCATTGGAGTTTGGGCCTCTTATTCAGTCATAGGGATGTCATCAAATACCCTTCCTGTAGGCTCCACGTGTCGCCTTTTGGCTTCTGACACGTGTCATTTGTTCAAGGGCCCATATGTCTTGATGCTATTGGGACACGTGGCACCCTTTAAGTGGTCCACGTGTTCTATTTTGCCATGTCACAACACTTGTGTGTTTAACCAAACAATGTCAAGCATAAATTTTAAAACAATATTGCTATTCAATAACATAATTGCATTACACAATTTAAAAACTAACTATGGTAAAGAAATTCTGGAGCATTCTTCAGAATTGGGTCATTTTAGAAATTGTGGAGCATTCTTCAGAATTGGGTCATTTTAAAACATTACTCTTTCTTTATTATTCTTATAAATTAATTACAAAGGAGGAATTCAAGATTTACAGAGGAGAAAGAGAGAGAATTTGTGTTGGGTTTTTCTGGGTTTTTGAAAAGATGAGGTTTTAGAAAGTGGGTATCAATAGATGAAGAAGAAGATGAAGAGCAGAGGAGAAGTGAAATGTTAGGAGGGAAAATCAAAGGAAGTAATTGATGTGGGGCCCACAAGTTAACGGTATTAGGCAACTTTTGTCAAAAGGTGGGAGTTTATAAACGTTTGGTAAACTTAAGGTGGTAATTTATAAAAAAAACAAACATAAAGGTGGGAGTTTACAAATATTGCCAAACTTAAGGTGGTTCTGTGCAAAAGATTCTTTTTATTTTGAAAAAAGTAGATTACAAATATTGTAATTCTTCAATTTGTCTTGGTATTCCCCTGCTTATGAATAGAAACAAAAAATGGAGGGAGGACTTTGTTCATGTCTTAACTGTTTTTATTGTAAATTGATTATTTAAAATAATATAATCCAATTACGTATATTATATTAGATAATATTTTAAATAGAAATTTTAATAACGAGGTTGAGCATTGAATGTGCATGTAAAGACCTTGATGGATGATAATTATATATTATTGGATAGACATTTATGCCAAGTTTTTGTAACTTTTATGTAACAACATCGGCTAAAACAACAAATATTAGAATAGAACAACAAATTTGAATTTCACGGGTTAATAACACATAATATGTACTAATGTAATGGCATCCCTACACTGTAGATATTCCTTTAACTTAAGACTAAAAAATTACAAACAAGTATAATATGTTTTGATCTTCATTAAGTCTCATTGGGTGGAATTATTATTAAAATAATCCAATAACTTATATATTAAATCTTTTAAATAGAACCTTTGGTATCCCATACATTTTTGCACGAGTATAAATCTATTTTTATAATGATTTAAGGTCATCGAATATACAAAAAAAATGTTAAAGGTCATTTATAGGTTTCTAAAATTTAATGTCCACCGTATATAATTTGTAAAAACTAAGGAAAATAAAAAGTCATTTACAAATTTTAACTTCCTTTCACCTTCATTTCCAAATTTGACTTTTTTTTTGCATTCACTCATTTTAACAAGTGCATCCATGGAGCCAGCAAACGCCCGCAAACTTAACCTTCTGAATTAAGATTGTAAGTAGCAGTTACTAAGTTTAATCTGACAAAATCAAGATCAAGGATTTTGCATGTCACCCTCCATTAGTGGAGATTTTGACCAAGAATCTAATTGTAGATCAATTTGGAAGTTACACTGGCATCAGTGTCTATATATACCACCACAATGGACTTTCCCAAATATCGCAAGCAATACTCAACTACAAATTGGGTTAGGTGCAACACCCTTTTTCTCTCTTGGGTTACTCCTCCTTTCCCTGTTTCTTTCCTCTCGATTATTTTTCCAACCATCCAACGACAACAGTTACACAAACGTTGTAACCACTGTGCACTCTTATCCCTCTTCGCACCCTCTTTCTCTTGTTCTACCACAATATTGGTCGCCTCCTATAGCAGGCCAAGCGCCATGCCCACCCCCGCTTTTCCCACCCAAACCCGCCGTTGCTGGAGCCCCTCAACGCAGTTCCGCCCTCTATGTTCTTCGTCACCCAATATGTTTGATTTTGTGTTTAGGCTAAGATCAAACCTCCGCTCTGATACCAAGACGTCATATTTAAAAAATGTGAAATTGAAATATAAGAATGTATTTGTGATAGTACTTCCTTAATTGAACATAGATAAAGTCACATCACTAAGTTGATAAAGGTTCCTTAAAACACCACTTGACTCAAGCTAAAGTGAAGCTAGCAAAGGCACTTTCAATTAATTAGAGTATTAATCAAAAATAATATGACAAACAATTAATGTTTAGAATAAAACTCGTGTCCTTCATTGGTTTCATGTCCAAATATTTATATAAGTTTTGTCTTTAATTTTTTTAATGAAAAAACTAACTAATTAAATCACTACTCTAATGCACTAAATATAACATGTCATCATGGCTATTAGGGTTAGGAAAATCATGTAAACACGGTCAAGTATGGTAGTTGCTGTTATACCACGAAAATTATGCAGCTACTTATGCAGGTTAGAAGTCATTACAGCTATGAATTCCCAGGTTAAGACTTCCAGCTAAAGAAACCAGCTTGGAGCTCACCAGCTTAGAAGAGCCAGCTAAAGCTTCCCAGCTAAGGAATACAGCTCCATTCAAAAGGCGTTATGATTCAAAGATTGTCAAAGCCTAAAAATCCGCAGAAGAGTAAAAGCCTTAAGTACAGGGTGACAATAAAGAGCGAAGATCGTGCTTAGCAGCATTAATGACGATATGAATGGAGACTTAAGAGAAGTTACAAGAGGTTGCTGGTTCAAACGGATACATTTTCTTTTCTATATATATATAGTTGAAATGGTTGTATAGAGACACAAGTTCATTCGTACTTAGCATTTACAGATTGATACAAACACATTGTTCTAAGAGCTTACGAATTACATAGACACAAAGGCAATAGGGGTGTAATCAAAAGTATAGTGGATTGGTGGACTCAAAGCCACCCGCGGTTTTTCCCTTATTCCACGGGTTTCCGCGTCACCATCTCTGGTGTCTTGTCTTTGCCTCTGTTTTGCTTTCTTTGCTCGTTCTGGCTGTGTTCAGCAGCTTCCAGCTACCTAACAATACTCTAGCTGTAGTTCCCAGCTTAGTTTTGCCTTAGCAGAATTGAGCATAAACAGTTTGGCGCCCACCATGGGGCCTACAGCTAGATTTCGTATCTAATCTTTTATTATCAATTCTTTCTTGAAAACGCCCAACTTCAAATGGCCGAACTCACTCCTGAGCAAATGAGAGCTGCTCTCGCATCTCTGCAGGAAGCTCAAACAGAGTCCAACAAGATCATTGAAAACTTGCAAAGAGAACTAGAATCAGTTAAGAGTAACGCCAAGAAATCTTCACGGCGACGTACTGGCATGACACCTCGAATCTTGGAGTTGACTGATTCAGAAGCTAGTGCTGATGAGGACGCTGAGGACGTTCGAGAAGATCCCAACCAGGAGGAGACGGATCCCACAGCTTCAAAGCTGGCTCTTCTCGAGTCCCAGAATAGGAAAATGATGTGGATGCTAGCTAAGATGCCGGGGGCACCTACACCCGTAGCTGAGGAGACCCCTGATGGCTATACCAAGTCACCTTTCGTGGAAGAGATAGCTAGAGCCATGATTCCAAATAAGCTGCATTTAGCCCCATTTGGCAAGCTGTATGATAGAACCACAGATCCATACGATCACGTGAACCAGTCTAAGCAGAAGATGTGGACCCTACCTATCCCATAAGGCCTCCTTGAAGCTACAATGTGCAAATCCTTTGGAGCCACCTTAGGTGGACCTGCCTTGCAATGGCTCATAACCCTCAGGGCTGGTACTATCCCTAACTTTTCTGTTCTTATTAACAAGTTTTATCAGCAATTTGCTAGTAGCAGGGTGCTGGAGAAACATACAGGCGACCTATACCGCATTATACAAAAAACAGGTGAAGCTGTACGCCAGTTCTGGACAGGTTTAACAGGGAGATGATTTCTTTAAAAACCTAGACATCCCAATAGCTATCGAAGCATTCCGGAGAGGTTTGATCCCTAAATCCCGCTTATATTATGAACTAATCAGGTATCCATGTAGTACCTTTGAAGAAGTCAGGGCTAGAGCTATCGCTGAGATCCGCGTAGAAGAGGACGATGCATCCAGGTATGGAGGAGAATCTAGCTACGATAGAAAAACTCAAAATAACAATAACAACAGCAACAAAAGGAACGATTGGCACCATCAGCCATACCAAAAAGCGTGATCAAGCTAGCAGCGTAGCTAGGGAAGCTCCTCGCAGGTCTAACAGTATGGATTTCCCCCCTTTATTTTCCTACTGCTTTAATGTGGATGCAGGAGGTGTGGTGGACGCCTTGGAAAAGCTGGGTTCAACAGCTAGGTGGCCCAGGAAGACTGACAAACCCAATGGGCAAAAGGACACCTCCCAATGGTGCAGCTACCATGGCGACCATGGTCATCTAATTGAAGATTGCAAAGCTCTCAGGAAAGAAGTAGCTTGGCTGCTGAAGAAAGGCTACCTAGAGCATCTAATGGAAAAGAAGGGTCAGAAGAATGAACCTAGCAAGGACGGCAAACCAGCTGGGCCACCACCTGATCCAACGCATGATAAGGTAGTCAATTTTATCTCTGGAGGTTCAGAAATTTGTGGACTAACCTATTCTGTAGCTAAGAGATTCACTAGAGAAGGTTCTAAAGCAGCTCCTATCCAGCACAGAAGTAAGGAGGAGCGGGAGCTGCGAAGCATGACCATCAGCTTCGAGGAAGAAGAGGAAGCTGAGAAAGCTGACCATCATGATGGGCTAGTCATATCCCTCAACATCAGCAACTGCTTGATCAAGAGAGTGTTGGTAGATAATGGGAGCTCTGCTAACATCATATTCAAGAATGCCATATAAAGCATGGGACTACGTGACGAAGAAATCATCAGGAAGTCAACAGTCCTCTACGGTTTCAATGGAGAGCCTGCCATCACCATCGGTGAAATCACACTACCCACCTATGCCAAAGGAGTCAATCTGCAAACCAAGTTCAGTGTCGTAGATTGTCCTTCAGCTTATAATGTTATTATGGGTACACCTTGGATTCACAGGATGAAAGTTGTGCCATCCACCTACCATCAAACCATCAAGTTCCCCACCCGATGGGGAGTCCAAGAAATCAAGGGGGACAGGAAGGGTAGCTAGAGAGTGTTACATCATCTCTCTCAAACCTAAGAAGGAGGACATCTAGCAATTACAGCAGCATCCAACACCCAGCAAACCCGAAGAACAGGACATTGAAGAAGTGGTGATGGATCCTGCAAAGCCAGAACAGACAGTACAGGTTGGAGCGTCCCTACCACCAGTGGAAAAAGCCAGGATCATCGAATTCCTCAAAGAGAACATCACCTGCTTCGCATGGACGCATGAAGACATGATTGGAATTGACCCTTCAATTTGCACCCACAAGCTGAATGTGGATCCCAACCACAAACCTATCAAACAGAAAAGAAGGAAATTCGCACCTGAACGCAACCTGATCATCAACGAGGAAGTAGAAAAGTTGCTGCAAGCAGGTAAGATTAGGGAAGTCAAATATCCTGATTGGTTATCTAACATGGTTGTGGTAGGAAAGAAGAACGGCAAATGGCGAGTCTGTATCGATTTCACAGATTTAAACAAAGCTTACCTCAAAGATCCATTTCCCCTACCTCACATTGATGCCTTGGTAGATGTTACAGCGGGGCATGAAAGACTCACGTTCCTAGATGCTTACTCAGGTTACAACCAGATCCTGATGGACCTAGAGGATCAAGAGAAAACGGCTTTCATGACTGAAAGAGGTATATATTGCTGTAAAGTTATGCCATTTGGTCTTAAAAATGCAGGTGCTACCTATCAGCGCCTAGTCAACAAGATGTTTGAAAAGAAGCTAGGGGACACAATGGAGGTCTATATCGATGATATACTGGTCAAGTCCAAGCAAGCCGGAGATAATGTATCTCATCTACATGATACCTTTGATGTATTGAAAACATACAACATGAAGCTGAACCCAACAAAATGTTCATTCGGAGTAGCAGCTGGTAAGTTCCTAGGTTACATAGTAACGAAGAGAGGAATTGAAGCTAGCCCAGATCAGATCAGAGCGCTCATCAACATCCAGTCACCCAAAAACTTGAAAGAGGTTCAGAAGCTGACAGGAAGAGTAGCAGCGCTCAATCGTTTTATCTCTAGATCATCAGATAAGTGCCATCTTTTCTATCACGTACTTAAGAAAAATAAAGGTTTTGATTGGACTGCAGAACACGAAGCTGCTTTACAGCAACTTAAAGCATACCTAGCTACACCACCTGTACTTTCCAAACCAAAGCAAGGTGAAACTTTACAGCTTTATCTTGTTGTGAGTAGCACAGCTGTTAGCGCAGTACTAGCTAGGGAGGCTGACAATCAGCAGTTAGAAAAATTAGTTTTAGCTTTATATACAGCTTTGAGGAAACTCCGACATTATTTCGAGGCTTACCCTATATGTGTTATGACTAATTATCCTATAAAAGCTGTATTACGCAAACCTGAGTATACTGGCAGGATGAGCAAATGGGTTGTGTCACTTAGTGCCATGACATCAGGTACCAACCCCGAACGACTATAAAATCACAAGCCCTAGCTGATTTTGTGGCAGACTTCAGTCCTAACCTAGCTGCTTCAGCAGATGAGGAAGTACGGCACATTAATCAGGTAACACCTACAGGTAGTTGGAAACTATTTGTAGATGGTTCTTCCAACTTTAGAGGAGCTGGGCTAAATATAGTCCTAAAATCGCCACAAGGAGACATGATAGTACGATCTATTTGTTGTGATTTTAAAGCTACTAACAATGAAGCCGAGTACGAAGCATTGATTGCAGGTATGACTGTGGCTCATGATCTAGGGGCAGCCAGGTTGCAGGTATATAGTGATTCCTTGCTTATCGTTAGCCAGGTAAAAGGAGAGTATGCAGCTAAAGACTCAAAATGTCTCTTTACTTGGAGCTGGTCAAATCAAAGATGCTTCTCTTTCAAGAGTTTACAATACAACAGGTACCAAGAGACCAGAATACGAAGGCTGACGCATTAGCTAACACGGGTTCCGCACTTAGGAAATGCAGCTTCAGCAATGTCCCTATCGCTCACTTAGCTGTGCCAGCTATTAACAAGGAAACGAACAGCGTACTTAGCATTAGTGACGAGACAGGTGCTGATAGCTGGACAAAGCCACTATTGGATTACCTAGAAAGAGACATGCTACCAGATGATAAGCTGGAGTCAAGAAAGATACGCATGAAAGCTAGCAGGTACCAGGTAATAGCTGGAGTCTTGTTTAAATATGCAGCTAAGCAGGATATGTTGCAGAGGTGCTTAGAGAAAGAGCAGTGGGAAGCTACCCTCAAAGAATTTCATGAGGGAGAATGTGGCTCACACACAGCAGGAAGGAGCTTGTCTAACAAGATCTTATCCTACGGATATTATTGGCCAATGTTGCGTAAGGACGCCAAAAGGTACGTAGCTAAATGTGAAAGTTGTCAAAAGCATGCAGAAATGATACATAAGCCCTCTGAACCATTACATCCCACATTAACGCCTTGGCCATTTATGAGGTGGGCATGGATATAGTAGGTAAGCTGCCAGCTGCACCAGGTCAAAAAGTATTTATGCTAGCCTTGACCGATTACTTTTATAAGTGGATTGAAGCTGGTGCATTTCAGCAGGTCAGGGACAAGGAGGTGATTGCCTTTATACATACTAACATCATTTGCAGGTTCGGAGTACCTATTGAAATTGTGTGTGACAATGGGTCACAGTTTATAAGTGATAAAACGCGACAATTTTGTCACGAATGGAACATCAACCTGGTAACATCAACACCCAGATACCCACAAGATAACGGACAAGCTGAGTCCAGCAACAAGGTAATCATTAATGGCATCAAAAGGAGGTTGAAAGCAAAAAAAAGGTAAATGGGTGGAAGATCTGCCTAGAGTCCTTTGGGCCAACAGGACAACACCTAGAGGAGCAACAGGGCGGACCCCTTTCTCGTTAGTCTATGGCTGTGAAGCTGTGTTGCCAGCAGAAGTATCTGTACCTACTGCCAGGTATGGGCTCTTAACCTCTGAGCTAAATGACTCTGAGTTGTCTTATGATTTAGATACCATAGAAGAACTGCGAGACAGTGCACTAGTTAGGATGGCCACCCAGCAACAGATTGTGGCCCGCAGCTTCAACAAAAACGTGAAAGCCAAAGTTTTCAAGAAAGGAGACTGGGTTTTAAGGAAAGTCTTCCAAAATACCCAGGAATTGAATGCAGGGAAGCTGGGTGCCAGCTGGGAAGGCCCTTACCTGATTGAACAGGTAGTAGGTAAAGGAGCATATCGCGTAGCTACAGCAGAAGGGAAAGTTGTGCCCAGAAGTTGGAAAGCTTCACATCTGAAACTTTACCATTTCTAAGAAGCTAGATAACAAAATTTGGCATCTAAGATGTCAAATATAAGGCAGTTACACCAGGTAGGAAAAACCTGCTAAGTAAAGCCAAGGAACGCCAGGTTAGGCCATCCTCCTTGCACTCTCTACTTATAAAGATTTTTCCAAAAATCCTTACTGACTTAGGCATCGGAGAGTCGTTGGCTATGCCAACGACTATCTTGGCCTAGCCAACATATGCAGGTACCGCAAGACTAGCTATAAGTGGAGCACTACCTAGCCTCTTAAGCTATCTAAAGACGCAAGAACACCTAGACACCTTGGAAAGAAGCTACCAAAGAAATAAGCTACCAGGGTTGCATCAGCTAAAGGATACACGCCTAGGTAACAGGGCCCATCACACAAGTCATTGGCATCACAAAGCGCCAGGTAAAAACATAAAGCAGCTAGCTCATTTTATCGAAGATCTAAAGTTGTGCATATATTACAGAAGTTAAATTTGTTCAAGAGACACACCAGCCCCTTGGCTAGTGGTAAAATCATCCAAAGCAAAAAAATTAAATTGTTTGACAAAAACATAAATCAGATGAATTCAAAGAGGAGAATTAGGCTGCATCCTTAGCTGGGGCCTCCTCAGCTGTAGGCGTCTGCTCGGGCACCTCAGTTGCTGGGGCAGAACTGCTAGAGGGTTCAACAGGAACATCAGCTACGGCTTTTGCTGAAGACTCAGCTAGGTCCTTAGCTGAGGAGTCAGCCGTAGAAGCTTCCTGCCCAGAAGGAGTTAAGCCCATAGCTAGAGCTTTAAGATCCACGATACTTCCCATAGTGGCTACAAAAGCATCGGTATATTTATGCAGCTCTTTGTTCTCCAGGTTCCCGAACAGCATCAGATATGCCAGCTTGGCAGGCTCAACAATCTGGACCTCCGCCATTTATCCAAATGAAGATCTTTCTGGCATGCCAGCTGAGCGCTCAGAGCATCCCTCTCTTTCACCACCTCTCCAAGCTTATTGGTAGCCGCTTTAGCCTCCTCCCTAGCAGCAGCAATCTCAGCTTCCGCTGAAGCTGCGAAGAGCTTCTTTGCATCCCTCTCTTTTTTCAGGAGCAGTGTTTCAACTTTACGCTGCTCCTCAGCTACAGCTCGTCCCTTTTTGGCCTTCTCCAGCTCCTCTTTCAGAGCGGCCACCTCAGCTTGGGAAGCCTTAAGCTGAGAGGACACCGTAACAGCTCTCAAGCTAGAGCGTGCTGCCAGACAGTTTTACAGGACCTAGTATAAAGATATTAACACATAAGAGAGGTAGGAAGTAAAAAGTATCAAAGTCAAAGAATAAAGGAATAATAGAAGTTGTACCTGGAGAGAATATTGAACCGCATGGTTCACTATCACCTCAGGGTCCTCAGACCTGAGGCGTTTAGCTGATGCAGGAAAAAATAGCCTCTCAGCATGTGGCCATACACCATTATTTTACCCATCCTCAGATAGGAATTTTGCTGGCATCGTTAGGTTAACTATCGAAGAGCTTGGAGCGGGAGGGTCCAAGTCCAGTTTGATTATGGGGGGAGGCATGCTAGGAGTAGAAGTGGCAACCTTGGCAGGAGTAGTTGGCTTAGATTGAGTAGAGGTAGTAGGAACTCCAGACCTCTTCCTTTTCAGCCGAGCCACAGCGTCAGCTTGGGACAAAGTGCTACCTTTGACTACACAAGAACAGTAAGATAGTAGTTAAGAAATTGTACCTAGCGAACCCTAAAAATAAGTTAACTGAGAGATTAACCTACCTGAAGTCATGGAATCAGTTCCAGAGGCAGTAGGAGTCAAAGAAGATATTGGAATAGCTTTAAAAGGGGGAGTGTAGTTTCTCTTGTCCAGAGAGATACTGAGAAAAACCTTCGCTCTCTCGTCTCTATCCTCTAGGGTTTCCACAGCTTCAGACGAACCTGAAAAAAGGCAAGGTTAAGACCATAGTTAATAGAATACTCTAAAGAAAGAAAGAGAAAAACAGTAGAATACCTCCAGCAGGCCAGCTAGAGGGGAGAAACGCCCCAGCTTCACCAAGGGAATCCTTGGCGACAAAGAAGAAATGAGTCTTCCAAAAAGACTCTGAAGCACCAGTTCCTTTTATAGGGCTAGGGTATTTTGGTTTTTGTTTTAGAGTGACTTTGTTGGGATTGATAATCTTTAGGCTGTAAAGGGTGTGTAGATCCTCTAGGGCAAAGGCAGGACTCCAATCCCTAGTGGCAGATTCGATAGTGAAGCAAATTTTCCAAAACCCTGGCATCAGCTGACCAGGTTAGAAGTTTAAGACTTCCACACAATAACGTACCAAAGGCGTAAAATCAAAGCTATAACCTAGTAAAAAAAGGGTACTCATAAAAGCAAATAAGATTATCCGGAGTCTTCTCCGGCCGTTCGAACTCATCAGGGACTACGAATTCAGTGCTTTCAGGAAAACCCCCTCTAGCCCTAATATTCTCAATATCCTCCCAGGTGATGGTAGAAGCTACATCATCTTTGGCCTTTCCCAGTGATGTAAGTTTAGGAATAAAAACCTTCTTTCTAGCAGATTGTTTAAAAGGCATGCAGAAGGGCGAAAGAGGAAAGGGAGAGAGAGAAAGAGCAGACTTACCAAAGGAAGAGAAAAGTAAACGGAATGAAAATCTTTCGCAATCTCTCGGTTTTTAAGCTACTCTGACACACAAACGGCTAGTATTTACTACTTGAATTAAATAAACTTAAGTGAATGATTAAACTCAGTTCATTAAAGCTACAGTATGTTTCATTTAATATCTACGCCTCTTGAAAATCCTATCTTTTATGACAAACGTTATGTTAAAATGTTATTATAACTTGCAGCTTCACTACGCAGGGCCAGCAGCGCAAGCTACAAGTTAGGGGCAATTGTTATACCACGAAAATTATGCAGCTACTTATGCAGGTTAGAAGTCATTACAGCTATGAATTCCCAAGTTAAGACTTCCAGCTAAAGAAACCAGCTTGGAGCTCACCAGCTTAGAAGAGCCAGCTAAAGCTTCCCAGCTAAGGAATACAGCTCCATTCAAAAGGCGTTATGATTCAAAGATTGTCAAAGCCTAAAAATCCGCAGAAGAGTAAAAGCCTTAAGTACAGGAAGACAATAAAGAGCGAAGATCGTGCTTAGCAGCATTAATGACCGATAAGAATGGAGACTTAAGAGCAATTACAAGACGTTGCTGGTTCAAACGGATACATTTTCTTTGCTATATATATAGTTGAAATGGTTGTATAGAGACACAAGTTCATTCGTACTTAGCATTTACAGATTGATACAAACACATTGTTCTAAGAGCTTACGAATTACATAGACACAAAGGCAATAGGGGTGTAATCAAAAGTATAGTGGATTGGTGGACTCAAAGCCACCCGCGGTTTTTCCCTTATTCCACGGGTTTCCGCGTCACCATCTCTGGTGTCTTGTCTTTGCCTCTGTTTTGCTTTCTTTGCTCGTTCTAGCTGTGTTCAGTAGCTTCCAGCTACCTAACAATACTCTAGCTGTAGTTCCCAGCTTAGTTTTTCCTTAGCAGAATTTAGCATAAACAGTTGCCACTTGCACCATGCATTACTCCATGTTCACTTCTACCTTCCCTGAAAATAGGAGACTCAATCAAAGTTTGTTGAAGGTTGGTGATCACTGTTGCCGTCTATTGTTGGTGCTTGTGGCTAATTAGGAGTTTGTTGCAACAAAGTTAAGCTTCCACCTCTCATACTCCCTAAGGTGCACGATATTCAAGTACGAAAGCATTGACTAAGTCCAAGTGTCTAGATTCATTAGCTTAGAGTGTCTATATTCATAGCTAACATACCCTAACCCTTCCTTTGTTGTAGGCGCCTCTTCCATGCTTTCTTTGACTCTACACACACCCAACCTCATCAATTTAGTGGCTTAGTGGCTGCTTGAAACCCTAATTGAGTCTGATTAAAAAGAATTCAAAATAAAACTCAACTACATAGCATAATTTCAGACCTAGGGCAATAAAGCAGGGAAAGTACTACTCTAGTTAATATAATGTAGAATTAAAGTAAGGAAAAATTGTCACGAATAAGTTACCCTTTGGGCCGTTCGCGAATATTAAGTCAAACATTGGATTATCCTAGAATTAATCAAGATTTTAGGAGTATTAACTTTAAACAAGTCAAATAACTTGCAACTTGTTTTACTAGTTAAAAAATCTGATTTTTTCTATTTATTTATTCTATGAAAAAATTCTTAGCCCACTCCTTCTCTCTCACATCTTTTTCTTCTCTCTCATCTCCCTCCTCCTTCCTTCTCTAGCACCACACACCCCTTCATATTCTCTCTCTTCCCACCAACACCAAACCCATCACAACCATTCAAACACCACCAATTGGCAAACCCCCACCATGCACATTTATTCCTTACTCTCCTCCTCGATCATTAACTTCATCTCTCACCACCGTTTACTCCTCCCCACCTCACAACACCTTACCACCGCGCCGGAATACCACTGAATTCCACGGCCTTCACGCACCACAGCAGTCCCAAACACAACATACTCTCAACCACCACTGTAGGAATTAACAGAGGACGCGATTAAATCACGACACAATTTGTAATGGTGATAGGTGGTGATGTTGAGTCCACCATTGATATCCACTTTGAAGCTTTTTTTAAAGTAAAGAGAGGTGAGACGAAGTGGGGCTTACGGTGGTCGAATTTGGTATTTGGTTGGTGGTGGGATTTGATGGTTGCTTTTGGAGCTTTACCGATGGTTGGGTTGACCTATGGTGGGGTTGGTTGGGTTCGACAATTAGCGGTGGGGTTGCTTTGGTTTGTTCTGGCTGGTTTAGGCTTGGTTGTGTTTAGTGGTGGGCTTTAAATGGTGTTAGGATTTGGTGTTGGTGGGTGGCGTGGTGGTGGAGGAGGGTAGCAGGATGAGGAGGGGAATAGGGGTCATGGGGAGGGAGAAGACATAAAGTAAAGCTTTTAAAAAAATCTAAAAATCATCATTAAAAATAATAATTTTTTTTATAAAAATTAAAATTAAAGCAAACCAATTACTTCCTCTGTTTCTTTATAAGTGCCGCACTTTCCTTTTCAGGAAAGAGCACAATAAGTGCTACATTACCAAATATGAAAAAATTTTGAACACTAAATTACAACACTACCCTTCATTAATAACTAAGTTTCTCTAATTACTTTAATTAATCCAACCCAACCCCCTCCCCCTCCCTCTCTCTCCTCCTCTGCATAAACAACCCCCCTCCCCCTCTCCCTTCTCATCCACCAATTCAACACTCAACCACCACCAACCTACACCTCACTCTTCCTCCTCCACCTGCTAACCCCCCCCTCCACCACACCCAATTCACCACCAAAAACCAACAGAAAAAACCGCCAACCACCGCCTCTCCTCCAAAACACCACCTACAAATCTCCCTCTTACTCCTAACAAACACCAGAAAACCACCCAACATACTGAGAACGCCGTGAAAACGCCGGAGGGCGACGTTTCTTCAATCTCCTTTTTCGATCTTCATCTTTGTTTCTTCTCATTCGTTGCTCCTTCTTCTTCCCTTCCCACTGCTCTTCTTTTTCTCCATTTCTCCTTTTTCTTTCAGATCTATTTTCCAACGAGTTAATGTTAGGGTTTGGATGTGGTTTCGATGGGTTCCGGTGGGTGGAGTGGTTGTTATTCTCGCTAAGGGCAGCGATTTTTGTTGAAAATAAAGTGACGATGGTTTCTGGTGGTTTTGGTGGTGTTTGCGGTGGCTTTTGGTGGCTGGAGTGGTGGTTTCGGTGGCTTTTGGTGGCTGAAGTGGTGGTTTCGGTGGCTGAAGTGGGTCAGGTGGTGCTTTCGGTGGTTTTGGGTGGGTGGGGTGGTGGTTTTAATGGGTTCCGGTGGGTGATGGTGGTTATGGTGGGTCTGGGTTGGATGAGGGTGGTAGTTATGGTGGTTCTGGATTGGGTGGGGGTGGTGGATTATTAGTTTATCAAAGTACTTAGTTTAATTAGGTTGTTATTTTCTCTAATAACTTTCTCTCTCTAAACTGCCTTGATCTGTATGCCACTTCTCTATGTAGCACTTAAAAAAAACGGAGGTAATATTTTATAACATATAGCATAAACCTACAAAATTGGTCAAAACAGGTTAAACTCATTAGAAAGTAATACCCCTTAGGTTAAACCCATTAGAAATTAATACCCTTACAAGTTTAACATATTCTAGGACTCATCTATGGACGGTCCAAAGATTAACTTAATCTTGTAATTTTGTCCTATTAACTTAACTACTATATGACTCATCTATGGACTCAATAAAGCAAATTGAAGGGATCGGAAGGGAGTCATAACGACACCCACAATGTCACACAATTAAGACAACCAACCAATTATGCAAACGAAAAAACTCCAATTGTCACAAAACCAAATCACCAAATAAAAACAGCAACCAAATGCAATAAATAACCAGCAATAACAGAAAATAACAATAGCAAACAACACAAACGATATAACGTATTAGACCCCTCCGACGTGAAGAGTAAAACCACAAGACCGTTTCAGGAGTCCACCCTTAACTTCTTCTCTTATTTATAATTGAGGAACAAGAATCCCAAATCAGTCTACAAAAGATTCACAACCCACTAACAAACAACAACAATAAGAGATTTAAAATAGAGAGCCAAAGGTACAGAAAACATCCAAAAAAAGAGCACCTTCGTCAAGACACGATTCTAGATGAACCAAGGCTGAAATTGACAATCTGAACAGTCATAATGTAGCCTTGTGTGGCCCCAACAAATTTCAGCAAAATTTAGCAGTGGGATCTTCTCCGACGATCAGAATACCAACATTGTGCATGAGAAAAACAAGTAGGAACTCTCTAGATTTCTCTCTCTTTTGTATGTGCGTTATAATCTGAAAATTGCTGCTTCTCACTCTGCACAGAATGTCAACACCATAATCTTGACAAGCTTTTGTTGGAAGCCACAAGAACCATGCCAAAACGGACTAAAAAATACCACATAACTTGTCCAACATAAAAGCCCATATAATGTACTGATGTACATACACCCAAAAAGCAATAAAAATATTATAAGATGGGCTGGACCTATCACCTATAACACAAATAACATAGGAAAAATTGACAAGAACAGGCCAAACTATTGACCATCTTCTATAAACAGTCCAGACTATTGATAATCCAAGAACAGTCTCAACTATGACACCCATCTTCCATAAATAGTCCCAGTTACCTGGTAACCTGTTGTAGCAGGTAAAAAAAATTTCTTTTTTTTTATTATTTTAATAACCTGATTTAACTTTAAAAAAAAAAAAAAAAAAAAAAAGCCCACTCCACCACCTGCCAGCCCCCTTCCCACTCCCACACCACCACAAACTCCATTAACACCACCACAAACAAAAATAAAACCTTCTCCCCACCCCCCTCCCTGCCAGCCCCCTTCCCACCCAGTTTCACCTCTAAACTCCCCCTCTTTCTCTCCCTTCTCTCACAAGCTTCGACCTTTTTTTATTTTTGGCCTTTCAACTTCCGACTTTCTGCAACCTACAAATTCAACCCCACACTCTCCCCCTCTCTTCTCAAGACAAAATGACGAACCATATGAAAGTTGACGAACTTCGGACTGAGCTCTCCAAACGCGGCCTCCCCACTTCCGGCATTAGACCCACTTTGGTATGTAGCTCTCATTCTCTAAACACTTTCTCTATTTCTTTCACTGATGAATTGAAGTTATATATTGGTTTGGTATCAGGTTAGTAGGCTGAATTCAGCTCTTCGCAAAGAAAACAATCAATCAACCGTCAATAACGAGTCTACTCCTACTGTGGGGAAGAAGAGAGACAGAGATAATGAAGATGAAAGCAATGAGAATACAAAGGAAAATGGAGTTCAATCTGATGAAATCAACGAAATTGACAAGTTTCAAGGGAAAATTGGGGGTGTGTGGTGGCAGAACTCACTACTACTTTTGTTCTGTCCCAAGGCAGAACTCACTAAATCACCAAACAAATTAGGGTTCTTGTTTACAACACCAATGCTAGCGCTCGGCCCAGCGGCAGGCGCAGTAGAGTTCCAACTCTTCCCAAAGATATCCCCAGCCATGGAGGTAGGACCGCCCAACTCGGATCGAGTAACGCCGGTGTTACTCGGGGCCGGTTGGTGAGTCCATGAGGGTTTTCCTGGCTGCCAAGACGGCATTGTTGTTGTGGCAGGTTTGGATTGAGATGATGACATGTATGAATAGGAATTCGATTTGTTTTTCTGATCATTTAAAGATCTAGGACGATTATTGGATCCTAATCCTAAATCGAAATCAAAGTTGTTCCCAGTATTACCGTAATTCGAATTCATATGGCGTGATATTTGATCACTAAATTCAGTTGCCAAAATTGAGGTATAGAATATTAGGAAGAATTATGAAATCCACAAAAAGTAAAACTGGAAATGTACCTCAGATTATTAGATGAGATGTGATGTTGATTAACAAGACACCATGAACGAGATTGTGAGTCGAGGATGGCGCGAGGAAGAAGATCGGGAGAAATGAATGAGAGAGAATGAAATTGACAGATGAGAATGAGAACAAAGAAGGAAGAAGAAGACAGGGTGGAGGTGGGTGGTGAGCCAAAACAGGAAGAAAAAAAAAAGGAAAAAAAAATTCATTAAAAAGGTCACGTGCTAGTCACGTGACCTCTAGTTTACCTGCTACAACAGGTTACCAGGTAACTGGGACTGTTTATGGAAGATGGGTGTCATAGTTGGGACTGTTCTTGGATTATCAATAGTATGGACTGTTTATAGAAGATGGTCAATAGTTTGGCCTGTTGTTGTCAATTTTTCCAATAACATAAGTAGTAGTACCTTCAGCAAATTCACATTCCAGCTTGAAGGTTCCAGAATTTCAATAAGCTAATGCATGCACTCGCCACTCGCCGATCGTAACGATCTCACATTGATATTCTCCCTTTACATGTCCCAACACTCCCAAGTCCTAAGCAGATCTCCTAATCTATGATCCGTCGAACTGCAAGAGCTAAATTATTAAAATTTAGAAACACTTATTCCCAAACACAAATGGAGAATTTTTCCCGCTTAGCTAGAATTTGTGATTTTATTGGAACCCATTTCATTGGAAACATAACATAACAGAGAATACTTTTGGGCTTAGCTAGAGAATGTAGAGATTAATCGAACCCCATCCACCTTTATATTAGGACTAGCGTGCAGATTATTCCCCCATTATATTACCAGTAAAGTGAAAGTGGTTAATTAATCCGCTCTAATTTTTCAAAATAAGATGAATTATGCTTATACTTTATGTCAAATCGTTGCAAATAACATCTTTTGGAGGTAATATTTATCAAATTAGTAGATAGTGCATAATGGAGCACTATGAGCATGATGCTCCATGCTGGCGTCATAATGTACGTCAGTATGGTGCTCGAATGTACATCAGAATCATTCTGTTGTACACAAATAAAATTTTTAAAATTCAAAAATTAATTGGTGCCACTAAACTTAAAATATGTTCACTAACTTTACGCTAATGTTCATTCTCGATATTAAACATGTTCAATTAGAAATACTATATGTACATCATAAAATACATTCAAATTTTTTTACAAGAATTGTTCACAGTAACTTGACATATGATCATTTATATAACTTTATTGTTTATTATAGTTAATCAAGATGTTCATTTATTTATATCAAATGTTCATTGTAAAATCACGTTCAATTTCAAAAAAGTTTTTGTTCCAATTATCTTTGACATTTGTTTTTTATACGAAGTACTTCCTCCGTTTTAGAATAAGTGATACAGTTTCTAAAAATGGGTGTTTTGGAATAAGTGATACACTTTGGGTTTTTTTTCCTTTTTTGGTAAGTTTTAATGTGTTATTTTACAATTTTACCCTTAATTAAACTACTAAACCATGTTTAAATGATCTTAATAAAAATTAATTATTATTAACTTAATATTCTCTTTCCTCAACCTACCACCTTCCCCCACTTCTCTCCACCACCTGACCACCATAACCACCCAAACTCCATTACCCCTAAAACTAAAACCTTTCAACCACCACCCAGCCACCCACTAAAACGAAACCTAGCCACCCTCCCCTCAACCTACCACCAAAACGAAACCCTAGCCACCCTCCCCTCAACCTACCACCAAAACGAAACCCTAGCCACCCTCCCCTCGACCTACCACCAAATGAAAACCCTAGCCACCGGAAGTAAAAAAACCTAGGCCTTCGAGAAATCGACTGATTAGGGTAAGGATTTGCAGAAATCTAGGGCTTCGAGCAGGAAGGAGGAGAAATCGAGCAAGAAGATGCAAAAATCGAGCAAGAAGAAGGAGAAATCGAAGGTGTTTTCGGCCAAATCTGAGTGGTTTTCGGCCGGCTGTGGGTTGTTTCTGGTGTTAGGGTGGTCTTCGGGGGCTGGGATTGGTTTTCCGTGCGGTGGGGGTGGGTTTCTGTTTGGGTAGATTAGTTTTCAAGGTTTATAGATGTTGTTTTTTGAGGTGTTGTTCGGTGGATTTGAATGGGCTATGGGGTGGTTCCAGTGGGGTTGGGTGGTCTGGGAGTGGTTTCGATGGGGTAGGGGTGGGTGCGGTAGTGTGCCGGTGGTTTTAAGGGGGTCAGCGCTGGTTTTTGCGGTGGTTCAGTGGTGGCAGAGGTGGGGTTGTGGCAGTGCTTTGGTGGTGGCGAAGGTAGGGTAGTGGTGGTGGATTGGATTGGCAGAGATGAGGTGAGGGAGGTCGGTTGATTTGATGGAGGATGGTGTTTTGGCAGGTAGGTGGGGGTGGTTAATTAGGTGTTGTCGGTGAGTGAGGGTGGTTTCTGGTGAGGTTGGGTGGCAGTTGGGACGGGTCTGGTGGTGGAGTTGGAGGAGAGATAGTGGGGCAGTGGTGGTAGGTGGGTGGTGATTATTGGTTTAATTACATGCCCCATCCCTCACTTGTCATTGCTTAATTACACTTAAGAAATTTTGCCTCAAAAAACGTAAAAGTGACAATGTATCACTTATTCTAAAACGGAGGAAGTATAACTTTTTTTATTCATTATGGTTATTAAATCTGTTCATTTAGATTTCAAATGTTCATTGTAAATTAACTCAATTTTCCATTTTACTTTGACATGTTTTATACATAAATCTAATTTTCATTTACAATGAACATTTGATATCAATATATGAACATATTGAATAACCAAAAGGAAAAATTGATAAGAATAATCCGACCTTTGGCCGGTCTTCCATCAATGGTACCACCTTCAATTAATCCAGGTATAATCCGACCTTTGACACCCATATTCTCTCATTGGTATGGAATGATGGCAACATGTTTGACCGGCCAAAATGACCGTTGACTTTTTTTATAAAAAAAAACTTCAAAAAAAAAAAGGAAAACCCCCATCCCACCCCCCACCCCCACCCCCATTCCCCCCCTTCCTGCACTGCCACCCCACCCCCCACCCCCATTCCCTCCCCCTGCCCCCCACTGCTGCCACGTGCCACCCCACCCTCCCCCTTCCCTGCCACCTCCTCTTCATGGTTCGGAACAGGCGACCAGCGGCCGGTGGTGCTGCGGTGCAGTAGCCAGTAGCGAAGGAGGGTGGCTGGGTGGTGTTGCGTGGCTTCCAACAGCCACGGTGGTGCTGAAACAAGGCAAAGGGAGGGGGACAGATGAGCAGCGAGGAGAGGGAGGAAGAAGGGGGAGGTTGTGAGGTGGTTAGAGGAGGCGCATTAGTGCCGGAGCGAGGGGAAGGTGGCAGTCTGGGTGGTTGGTAGTGGCAGTGGAAGGGGGACAGCGAGGGTGGGGGGGGGGGTGGCAGGGGAAGGGGGAGGCAGCGGGGGAGGGGGAGGGTGGCAGGGGAAGGGGGGTGGCAGCGGGGGAGGGGGAGGGTGGCAGGGGAAGGGGGAGGGAGGGGAGGTGGGTTTTTTTTTAAGTTTTTTTTTATTAAATCTGATTTTAAACCTTAATTAAAAATTTAAGTTTAAAATGCACTTAATTAGTTATTAATCACGTAATTAGAAAGATTACCTGTAATTGTAGGTCACCAACAGGTGACGGACCAATGAGAGAATATGGGTGTCAAAGGTCGGATTATACCTGGATTAATTGAAGGTGGTACCATTGATGGAAGACCGGCCAAAGGTCGGATTATTCTTATCAATTTTTCCTAACCAAAATGAACATTAGTACTATGTAAATATATATGTCACAGTTATTTGGAATTAAAACTTTATTGAAATTGAATGTGATTCTACAATGACATTTGATATCAATAAATGAATATCTTAAATAACCATAATGATCAATAAAGTCATATAAAAGAACATATATCAAAGTTAATTGGAACAAAAATTTTGTTTGAAATTGAGTGTGATTTTACAATGAACATTTAAAATCAATAAATGAGCATATTTAATAGCCATAGTGAATACTAAAGTTATATAAATGAACATACGTCAAAGTTAATTGAAACAAAAACTTTTTTGAAATTGAGTATGATTGCACAATGAACATTTGAAATAAATAAATAAGCATATTTAATAATCATAGTGAACAATAAAGTTATATAAAAGAACATATGCCAAAACTAATTGGAACATTTGGAAGGAACTTTTTTTGTCAAATCAATTCAAAATGCCAAATAATGGAGGAGAGAGAAGAAATTGGCCTCATAATGTTCATTGAAGATGAACTAATGTTCATTTCGTACTTTATTTATCAAGATGTCTGAAATTTATTTAGTGTACATTGAACAAAACCTAATGTACACCGGGAGCAGGATGCGCATCTTGCTCCTGGGTGTAGGATCTAATTTGCGAATATTTGTATTACGAGAATTCAAAATTGAACCTCATAAATGGCAATTGAGTTCTCGTTCGTTCGTCGTTGTCAATGTAATTTGCAGAGCTAATTGAGCTAACTTATTTTTCTAAACAGCTGAATACTTGAGGTTTGAGTTAGTTTTTTACTTTGGACAATCAAACTTTTAGGTCATTTTATATCAGAAATCCATTGTGTGCGGCCGTGTATTCGTGCTCTAAGCTTTGTTAGTTACCCTTTGTATTTTCAGTTCAAGGTAATACTTAATTCAACTCAACCTAATACTCAAGTCAGTTCAAAGGTACACATTTTGGACGGATGATCCAGACTCGTCTGTCTATGCTTGTTTTCTATTAATTTGGAAGAACCTACGATAATCTTTAATGGTGTTTTTCGTGATATTTTTCCTTCTACTTGAATTTGGTTTTTTTTTTTTCAGTTTCTTTCATGCTTTCGATTTTTCATTGAAAATATATGTCGTTAATCTATCAATTGCCTTTAATATGTTACATCAACTTCGGGATTAGGATTTTCTAGGCTCAATGGGATTTTACAAATTGGTAAGTGGTCGAAATGAAACAGTTACATTTGGGTTTAGTCTGATTCATTTCTAAGAACTAATCTTAGACGAAATTATCTCTCTCTCTCTTTCTCTCTGTGATTTTTAGGTATTTACCTTTATAACTCTGCCTATGAATGTCTTTGGTATTCACTGTGGTCTCTAAAAAAGCCCAGATAAAACTGGAGAGTTGCGGTACATTTTTGACGGTCATCGTAAAAAAAAGTCTCATAACATGATATGAATCAACAAAAGAAAATTGTTGGGGACGTCCCCTTCATAACGACACGCTGCATTTCATAGGCCCAAGTATAGTGATAAATATTCAAAGGTTACTAGGTCGAAGCCCATGAGCAGTATGCAAGGGTTACTGGATCGTCGCCGATCAACAGAGTTAAGTTGGTCTCAAGTGGTGGTGTTTTAAAAAGAAAAAGTGTGTTATTATGTGTTTTATTGGAAAAAAGTTTATTAGGGGGTTTTTCTATAAAAAAAAGTGTCTTTATTAAATGGTATCTGACAATTTTTCCTTTCGATCCTCAAGTCGTGGGCAATAACCTAACTTTGAAATTCAATTACTATTTTTCAACTAATGCTGCGTTGTGAAACCCTTGAATGTATGTCACTCCTCTAGTGGCTACTACATGTAAATGTAATTCCACGCATTTATAGACCAGATGGCATACTAAAAGTATGATACTATTTGTAGTTTGGAATTAATAGACAGACACCGTTTTTCGGAAGAGTATATTAGACATAAATCTTTTAAGCCACAGTGCGAGTAATAAATTGCTCAAAACCAAGCCAAATATAAGCACTGGCAGAGAGAAGCGAGCTTTTACCTCAGGACCTTCATGTTGATTCCTACACTAGAGACGGTAATTCCTTAATTACCAACTAAAACATCTTGTGTGTAACGCAAATTATTTTCCTTTTCAATTAAATCAATTGTCCCGAAGTCTCAAAATCCTAAACATCAGGTATGTGTATGCAAGCAACTTATAAAATCATTCAGCAAGCCAAAGTCGGAAAACCATGCACATAAATACGCCCTTATCCAATAGTGAACCGAACAATAGACTCCAAGCCCGCAGCATTCAAGGCCTTAAGTTCGAGTAAGCTAGACAATACATATTGCACACATATGCTCAAACCTGCACTGTATACGACATGCAGGGAGTTCCCACTGGCAAGCCTCACAGCACAACACATACAGCACAAAAGCAGTATGACTGATCTTTCAAACAATGACCAAAATGGGGCCTAATTGCGTCTGAAAACAATGACTACCGCAGTGCAGTTATCAGTGCAACCTCTCTCAAGAACAGCTTCTCTGACAAGCCGGCGGCACACAGAAGCAACTGGTACGCCGTCCTGCAAAACACAATCCAGATCAACAATACTCCTAATTTGAGAACTAAGAATCCATAACGATGCATTCAGCTTCTATAAGATTATGCTGCAGATTCTTAGTATCCAGTATATGCTTCAAGATTCTTGATTCCTTATAAATTTTGTTCACACCCTGATCTTTTACCTCTGGCACCAGTCCATCTCTTCTCTCCTCTTGTCCCCTGTCCTAATCTATATGAAGGCTCTGTTGCACATAATACCTCTTATATAAATCTTATACCCCATATTCATCTGTTTTCCCTTTTATCTTTATTGGGTTTCCCTTTGTTCTAGAAACTCGTGAAAGTGCTTTCGTAGCTCAAGCCTCAAGCACAAACGATGCATTAGACAGAGTACAAAAAAAAGAAGCATCCAGAACAGGTATATCTTCGTATGTTCATTATGCAACAGTGTCCGGGCTGCTAGGATTGCCTAAGGCTTTTTAGCTAAAGCAATTTAAGTTTCTTTCCTAGTTCTTAAATTTCAAATGAGAACAAATACTTGCACATAGAGCGACACACATAAAAAGAACAAGAGAAGCCATCAAACAATTGTAAGAATATGCAATGAACCAAAGCAGGCCACTCATTACTTATGCCCGCAAGGGTAAGGATGATATTCTAAAAACAGAATTAGTTGCTGAGGTAGTGGGAAAGGACCTTGTACCTCTGCCATAGTTAGTTATTTTGGAAAGAAATCTTATAGAGTATATTCTATCAGAGTGTCTAAATGCGGAGATAGAAGAAGGGTAAGACATCCACATATTTTGTTGTTACTCAGGCGTGTGTAACTGGGAGAGCTATCCCGAAAGAAACTATCCTTTTGAGTGAGCAATACAGCTCAACTTCCCTTAGTTTTACCCAACATCCCTCTTTCTTTCTATATCGAGCACTTAACATGTAATTTGTTAGCTAAATTCATAGCAAATCAGGAGTTAGAGCAAGGTCGATTCTACTGTGAAAATCAATCATCGTCACCGAGAAACCACCAGCAACCTGTTGAAAGCCTAGACAAGAGCTAATTGGGCTTCAAATGGCTGTGATAGAGCTAGCAGCTTCCAAGCTGGTGGAAAGCTAACGACAAACATAGCTTCGCATAGGCTTGAAGTAAGGAATACCAACTCTAGAGAGAACCGAAAAGCCCATGATAAACCAAGAGGGAATCCAAGCGGGGATGAGAGCCTAACGGAAATAAGAGCCACACATTGGCTTTGAAATCCACCCACTCTGACTCATCATCTTAGACACCGAGTAACTGAAAATTCAGCAAAGAGGCGGCGCATGAATCTCCTAGTGACCCGTCCAAGAGGGTTTTAACTTAGACCAAGGTCCCGAACGGGGGGGGGGGGGTTATAAATTGGAGGCATAAAAGATTGGATCTTCCCTCTTTAATGGTGTAAAAACCTTGATGGATGAATCTTGAGGGTGAAATGATAATCACTTTTCATCACCTCGGGGAAAAACTAAGAAACTAGATGCTAATGTGGTGGCTCTCGAAGGAGACAACGGAGGATCACCCTTGTAGTGGCTCTCGAAGGAAACGGCGAAGATGAAGACCATAACATAGTAGAACTCAGCAGGCAACGAAGGGATAAAGTGTGTTTATTAGGACCAAGGTCCCTTAATATTGACATGGTCGTAGCTATGAAGTTGGAAGATAAGCTAGAAAACTTAACCACTCACCATATCTATAACTCGTATCCAAAATGCCTCTCATCCTCTTACCAACCCTTATTCATCAAACACCCCAGCACCAAAAACAACCAACTCCGCTGGATCCACCTAAGCCAATTACCCTTGCAACTCCTAGGCCAGTAAATATGCATGAAAGGAAAGGACGAGGCCTTTGTTTTCGCTGCAATGGCATATGATAAGCCCTAAATACCACTAGGCCCTATATACCAAAGGTGTGCAAGTAAGCTCCTTGGTTTTAATTTTGAAATGCAAGTCAAGGGTGCCTAACACGATGCCGTCTCCTCTCTCTCCGTGAGCAAAGGCAACAAGAAACTCATTTATGTACCTTGGTCCAATTTAGGAAAAAATCTAAGCCATGCTCCAATACGATCACTTTGTTCACAACCTCACCCGAGACCACAGACTAGGCAATGAATTCCAAAAGGTTACACTATATGATAGGAGCACCTTTGTTCTACCTAGGTATTCACCCCGGGGACACCAAGAGCTATCAAAGACTATTAGTGATCATTGTGGGGACACCCAGAAGAGTTATTGAAGGTTGGAGGTCATTTGAGGGACACCAAGGCTATAGCATTTCAAAGGCGCTGGCGGCGCATGAGGAAGGATACGTCCATACATGTCTAGGCTCGTGCCACTTGTGGGATGCAGAATCACTCTTCCCTCTCACTAGTGCATCTCTAGCCTATCCCCAACCAAGTGTTTGAAGACATCAACCCAGATTTTGAGGAGGTACCCACTTCAAAGTAATGGTAGTGGGTGGTAGTGGAAAAAACCAACCATATTTCCTCGCCCTCAAATACCCCTTCTTCACAGCTCCTATTGTGGCAAACTCTTCACTACGGAAATCACCAGGTTACGTAGGTCCCTAACTCCATTATCTATGGAGACAAGATCTCTTTCAGTCTCTTTTGGAAGGAGTTGTGTAGGTTCCAAGGGACACAACTACAAAAAGTACATAATACCACCCACAGATGGCAATAACGAGTGTGTTGAGGCTTACTTGAGGTGTTTCACCAATGGGAAGACGAAATAAATGGGTTCACGCTGTTCATTTTTCTCTACCCTATGTACTCCCTTTAAGATACGTTACGGAACAACCCTCCACATCTCATCAAGTTCTCTACCGGCAAACTGAAACTGATGTGCTATCTTCGGAGGAAAACTGCGGAAAAGAGACGCTATCCTTGATGGAATGAAAACACACCTAGTGACGGCTAAAATGAGCTTTATGAGGTTGGGGCAAGAAAAGAGGTTTCTTGTGAGGTGGGGGACTCTTTGTAACTCAACCGGCACCTATATAGGAAGAGGTCCCGACCAAGGAGCGTTAACAAAGTCCCCCACGTTTTATGGTGAATTTAAAATCCACTGGAAGGCGGCGCATTAGGATACAAACTTAACCTGCCCTCCAAGATATCCCAACTTAAGAAGTCAGTGGCTCCTGTTCCTTCCCTGCCCACCATCCCTCCTCCACCATCCCCTGAGTTATTTAAAAGGAGCCAGAACACCTTTTGGGGACAACTTCTGCTACACCCGACACCACTACAGCATGGAAACAAAATTCGGCCGTTACGTAACGTAGCGGCCGTTATGTAACGGATTTTGAACTTGCCGTTACGCGAAATGCCGTTACGTAACGCCGCGATGAAATTCACGTCCAACTCGCCGCGTTAGAGCATTTTTGTACCCGTTACACCCGCTATCATAACAAAATTGGTCAAAAAAGAGAGAGGGAAAATACGCATAGTACCACAAAAACAATAAGGACACACCAACGTAAGGAGAAAAACTTGCCATAGGCTTTCGAGTTAAATAAATATGATTTAGTATCAATTTATATATATAATAGGATATGAATCTCATATTTAAAGTAATTTTTTAATCACCATATGTGTAATCCACCCATATGATTGCTTTGGTCAAATTAAGTTATAAGAATACTTATAAAACTTCAAAAATCCCATTTTGAGGTTAAAATTCTAATTGTGTGAATTTTCAAAAAAATTCACGCTGCGTTAACAGCGGTTTTTCTCTATTCGACTGTCGTCATCGCGACCGTTACCGCGAACGCGACCTCATCTGCTATTTTCTTCCTTGCACTAAAGTACTCATTTAGTGGAACCATCTGCATGCCTTTGAGGCCCTTTCGGAAGACTCTGCACTGTCACCACCAGCTTTGCCTCTTTCCACTATGAGGACAAGGTAGTTCCTTGGGGCAGGAGTAATGCGATGAACCGAAGCAGGACATTCCTCATTACTTATGCTCACAAGGCCAAAAGGCATTCCACAAAACAAAGTTAGTTGCTGAGGTAGTGGGAAAGGAGCATTCTGCTAGAGGATATAAATAATGAGAAAGGATAAGGATGAGATATCCACATAATTTGTAAAACCCGGTCGGTGTAATTGAGAGACCTACCCCTCTCAAATATGGGCTTACTCCTCCGTTTCACATAAATGGTTACAATTGTTCTCACGCATGCCAATGCAAAACTTTGGGCGTTAATATCTCTAGTTCTGTATTTGTATAAATTATAAAAAGTGAATATTAATTAAGTATATATCAAGACGAATCCAACAAGACCCCACATGACTATATTTTTCCTTGCATATAAATCACAAACTACGGTCAAATTGAACTTTGTGAATAGTGTTTACTATGCTAATGTAACAATCTTTGTAAAATGGAGGTAGTATTTTGTAAGAAACTATTTGTTGAGTAAGCACTACAACTTAACCATTCCCTTTATTTTGCCCATTCCCTCTTTCATTCTCTATTAATCAATGTTTTGTAGCTGAATACAAACACATTTCCACGTTATAAATCAGATGGTAAATATTAAATTCAGAACTACGCTAACTTACCTTTAACAGCTTATGCACAAAATCAACAGCGTCACTCGGTCCAAGCACCTATGAAGACATACCATCTATGACATTAGCCTACAAATAAAAGGGACAAGATGAAAACAAAATGATGGAAGAGAATGCAGCCATACCCCCCAAAGCCCATCACAACCAAGAATGATAAAATGGTCTTTTTCGGTGAGATCAAACGACTGGATATGAGGTATTGCAATAACACCCACCTGCAATCGATGTGTTTATTAGAGAAAGGGCCGACCAAAATAAAACCCACTCTGATAGTAGAAATACGTATATGTATCAAATATTTTATTGACGTAGAAGAAAATTAAAATGGGACTCTTAAATCGAATTGGAAGTAGAAACTAAGATAATCATATCATGCACATCCTATTTACAAATTGGCCTTTACTCTCCGATTCATTTATCATTGGTGCCACTCAGGCCCAACGTGGGACAGAACCAGTGTGTAATAGCTTAAGCCTGGACCATATTGGACTGATCAAAATCACGTTTAGGTGAATATAGG
The DNA here is from genome assembly GCA_947645195.1 of Patellifolia procumbens. Taxonomy (NCBI): domain Eukaryota; kingdom Viridiplantae; phylum Streptophyta; class Magnoliopsida; order Caryophyllales; family Amaranthaceae; genus Patellifolia; species Patellifolia procumbens. The sequence goes on from CANSGD010000290.1 coordinate 1,492,166, forward strand.
ATGTCTCCAACACGTGAATAATTTAATGAGTGAGAATTAACACCGTTTCAAACCAGAGTAAAAATAGAAGTGCTGCTACCAGCAAATTATGAGGGTAGATATAGCAGCACCATCAATGAGAAGCATGCCGCAGTTACAACAGTAATATCTGCGAGCCCATCAAGCCTATCAGAGCTGACTCTTGTCTTCTCTGATATTGGTGTGCAGAAAGCAATGTGGTATAATAACTTTGTGTATCAGAAGTTTACAATGACAATAAACTTGGTATATCAGAAGCAGCTAAAGTTCCAAAAGTCAAACTATATGTGTGAGCAAATATGGATTAATTAGGTTCCTCTATTTTGAGGTTGTGCCTGTACCTATAAGCAAAGTCAAAACAAACCAAGTGGTCACAAGGATATCAAAATAGCTTTGATGCAATAACCCTTAATTACCTTGTCTTAGCGGTCACTTAAGAATAAATAATTGGAATTTTAAAGCTAACTCATAGGTAAAACAAAAAAGTTTACACATCAGCATCATAAAATGGCGCAGTTGCAGTAAATTTGTGAGTCATTAACATATTTTTTTAAAGATAAGAATTGGGAAAAGAAGTAAAAGCAACATAAATCATCAGCGATAAGGACCACATAGATTTCAACCTTTTTGAATTGCCGATCCCCAAAAGCTCTAGAAACTTCGAGACGACCCTGCAACCGTCCAGTGGTGCTCACGGAACCACCAGCCTGCAAATATAGCATGCTGAGCAGTGAGCACATTCTAGATCACAAAAGGACATTTGGCACTTCAATGCATACCCAGAAGTATCTAAAGGGAATAAATATATCGAGCAATAATATCTCAAATCATTGCTTACGGCAATGCACAAAAAGAAGTTAATCACATTTGTGTAGAAGAAATTAATAAATAAATACTAAAACCAACTCAGAACATCATGTAGGTAAGTAAATTTTCATGATCCAACTTTTTAAGAGCACTTCCAATGTCACAAGACCTATAAAATAATTCAAAGGAAATTCACCATTACAAGATCAAAGACCATTTGGTAGATATAAAGAAATGGGATCTTGGAAAAACCAATACTAAGCACAAAATTGAAAAAAGGGGTACATTTAAGGGTAGGGAGAAAGGGATAGATTTTAAAAACATCCGGTCCTTAAGTAGTGTTTTGTTAAAAGAAACTGTTCCTTTTGCAGATTGAAATTTGTAGACTTGTTACGAAGTCTGATTGTGAAATAATGACATGCGTTTCACTAGACTAATAATAATATTTTCCCTATTGAATAAAAAATCATTCTTGAATTAAATTTCCTTGATTTAATGTGACCTTGTACTTCTAACCTCTTAGTTATACCCATTTTAGTTAAATATACTTCTTAAACTTAGAATGCGCCCCATTCTCGCTTAAGCATACATATGTTTCAGTTTTCAATTTTCAGCTTTCCGCTTGAGTTTGGTTTTTGGGGTCCTACCTCAGCATAGGAATACATTCATATATACTCACGATTTAATGAGAAGGGGAACTTAGTTGAAAAGCAATGACTTCTTAGAGTAAGAACACTTCTCACTTGGAATCACTTATGACTTACTTCCTCCGTTTCTGTGGAGGGGTTGCCCAAGTACGGGAGGACATATCGATGGATTTTGTGGAGGAGTTGCCCAAGTCCCACGGGTATGACACCCTCTGGTGATGGTGGATCGCCTCACTAAGTATACCCATTTTCTGGGTTTGTGCCATCCTTTTAATGCAGCCACGTCAGCCCTGTTCGTGAAAGAAATAGTCCGATTGCATGGGTTTCCGACCTCCATTGTTTCCGATGGAGACAAGGTCTTCATGAGCCAATTTTGGAAGGAACTCTTTCGCCTCCGAAGGCACGATTCTAAAGAGGAGCACCGCCTATCACCCACACACGGATGGGCAGTCCCAGTCTCCGAGATCATTAACAAATCGGTGGAAACTTAGCTCCGATGCTTTGCAAGTAGCCAACCTCGTCAATGGCTCCCTTGGGCGGAGTATTTAGTATAATATTTCCACTCACACATCCACAAAGATGACCCCTTTTCCAGTGGTTTATCGTCGTAACCCACCCCCACTACAAGAGCTGGATGCAATACTTGATGATCTCAAGGTCCAATTGATGCGTGCACAACAGAAAATGAAACACATAGTCGATGGCAAAAGGTGAGAGTTACAACTTGACGAAGGCTCGTTTGTTTACTTGAAATTACAACCATACCGTCAACAATCCCTTGCCAAGCGACCTCATGAAAAACTAGCCTCACGGTTCTATGGACACTACAAAGTGCTTCAACGAATTGATACCGTAGCCTACAAAATTGACCTTCCCCCTCACTCCAAAGTTCACCATGTGTTCCACATTTCCTAACTAAAACCTACTGGACCACTCAACTCAGTTCAACCTCTTCCTCTCCACCTCACTGCTGACATGGTATTGGAGGTACAACTAGAATCCTTGTTGGGAATTAGAGTTGTTTCACGCCCTCAAGGAACAAGTTACTCAAATGGCAAGACACACCAAACTTTGATGCTACGTGGGAGGATGCCGCTGCCATCCAAACTCACTTTCCCCACTCCCATCGAGGACAAGATGGCTCTTAGGGAAGGGGATATTGTCATGCATCAGACCAAGCCACCCATCATCTAAGCGCCGCAACAAGAGCAAGGACGTGACTAAGGGCATTAATGACATTTCTTAGAATGTAGTGCTGTCCCAATGAAGTGGAAGGCAATAAGGATGACTAGTGCTATAAATACACGCATTGGGATTTCTATGGGTCATTCAGCCAAAAGAGAGATAGTATTTTTGTATAGTAGTGATGTTAGTGGAGTGTGACATCCACTCAAAAAGTCAAAAGCTGGTCCCTGTACTCACATTACTCATTTTACTGCAATACAATATTCTCCTTCCTTCCCTCTAGTGTGTTGTTCTTTTCTGAGCTCAATCATTGTTATTCTATCATCTTGTTGTGATTTGTGAAGCCCTAGGCTCAGGGAAGAAAATCGCGGAAACGGTCGCGTTCGCGGTAACGGTCGCGTTGTTGCGGGAACGGGTCGTAACGGGTGTAAAATAACGGGTCGCGGTTGTCGCGGCGTGAATTTTTCAGAAAAATTCACATAAGCTAGATTTCAAGTTTGTTTTTGCATTTTAATAGTTTAGAGAGTGCATTTATAGCATATTAAGGTAAAATTATTATAATTACACTATATTTGAATAATTTGATATATTTGATGACTAAAAAATTGAGATTATTGATTAAATTAAATCTAATTGAATTAAAACTAAAACTAAGAACAAGTTTGGAACATCATAAATACAAGCATGATTATTAGAATAACAAGTATTAAACTTATTAAATGCTCTAACCAATAAAGATATATTAGTTGCAATTTTTTTATATTTGTGTAAATACTACTACATTCTTTTTCAATAATAAGCACTTTTATGTAGGTATGGTAAACATAATTAAAGTTATAGGCTGTTTAATTTTATTTTTTTTAAGATGTATACTAATATGTTTGTCTTGGCTCTTGCCACGGTCAAACAAGTAGGGAGATTAGGGCCACCTCATATAATAATTCATTGATAAGAGAAATGAAAAAAGAAAAAGTAAATGAAAAAAAAAGATGAAGGCAGAGACCTGAAGAGTAAGAGAAGCATGATTGAAACATAAAACTGAAACATGTTATCGAAGAGAGAGAAAGGAAAACATAAAAATGAAGTCAGACTGAGAAACACGTTTACCCCCAACCTCTACCGGAGTATGGTGGCCGACTTCCTCTTTCGTCGCCGGCAAGGTTGAGTCCGGCATTGTCTGTCGCCTCCGGCAAGGTCGTGGCCGGCCTATACTTCCGATTTTATGTATTAGGGTTTTTACTCCAACTTAGAGATTTAAAATTAGAGTTTATCTTCTCAATAATTCGTGCAATTAAGATGGGGCTTTTGCTCGAATTAGTGTAATTAAGCCAAGGTAAGTATGATTTTGTTTTTGTTTTGCTTTTTTTTGACATTTTGATGTCAGATCTAATTCCTCCCTCCCTATCGTGCGATTCTCCACAGAAGGCGGCCAAGGCGGCGCGCCTTGCGCCTCTCACAAGGCGGCAAGAGGCGCAAGCCTCTCCTCGCCTGACGTTATGTAACGTTCTGTAACGGGAAATATCGGCCGATACCCGTTACGTAACGGCCATAACGGCGATTTTGATGTGATTTATAAATCGGCGTTACGGAACGGGTTTTAACGGAACGGCCTCTCACATACCCGTTACAAATCGGCCGTTCCGTTACATAACGGCCGCTTTTTTCTTCCCTGCCTAAGCTATAACAGCCTGTGACATCATCTTACTTGGCATTTAAGCTATAATAAATAGGACAAACAAAAAGAAACAGAGGGAGCATTTGATTATTGAAATAATTGTACTTATGTGCTTATTAGTGGCATATATATATATATATATATATATATATATATATGTGTGTGTGTTATCTTTTTCGCCCCTATATTTTACAAAAGTATTTTTATAGGATGGAGTTGGAATTACACGGTTTTTCATAATTTTGGGAGTTTGTCTCTTGTTCCTTTCCGATGTATGAGATCTTCTCGAGGGGAATAATGAGAGATTAATCTAGAGTCGTCATTCACCTAGATGTTGAGTTTTAATTTCCGCTGGAATCAGGGAAGAAAATCGCGGATATCGTCGCGTTCGCGGTAACGGTCGCGATGACGCGGGAACGGCTTGTAACGGTCGAAAAAAGACAAATCGCGGTTGACGCGGTGTGAATTTTTTGAAAAAATTCACACAATTAGAATTTTAACCTCAAAATGGCATTTTTGAAGTTTTATAAGTATTCTTATAACTTAATTTGACCAAAGCAATCATATGGGTGGATTACACATATGGTGAATAAAAGATTACTTTAAACATGAGATTTATGTCATATTATATATAAAAATTGATACTAAATCATATATATTACTCAACTTGGAAGCCCATGGTAAGTTTTTCTCCTTTCGTTGGTGTGACCCTATAGTTTTTGTGCTACTATGCGTAAATTCCCTTTCTTTTTTTGACCAATTTTCATATAGTAACGGATGTAACGGGTAAAAAAACGCTCTAATGCGACGAGTCACCGTTACGTAACGGACAACGCGGCGAGTTGGACGTGAATTTCATCGTGGGGTTACGTAACGGCATTTCGCGTAACGCCAAATTCAAAATCCATTACAGAACAGCCAAGTTTTGTTTCCCTGGCTGGAATATCTCAGTCCTTTAGTTATTAATATTAGAAAATTTGTCAGGAATAAGTCAACATTTGCGTTGACCGCTTTTAACAAGTCAACCTAAAGATATTCAAATAACAAGTAAACCTTGTAGCCACTTTTGCTTTTAACAAGTCAAAACCGGCTACACCTCTTATTAACCTATTTGACACATGTCACTCACTTGTTGCACATTTTAAAATATAAAATTTATATTTGGAAAAATAATATAAAAAAAAGGAAAATTTGTCAAAAATAAGTCAACCTTTGCGTTGACCGCTTTTAACAAGTCTACCTTAATTTATTCCATTAACAAGTCAACCTTGTAACCTTTCCAATTTTAACACGTTAAAACCGGCTATTAAGTCTGATTAACCTATTTAACTGGTTAAAAAAACACATGTCACTCTTTTGTTGGACATTCTAAAATATACATTTTTATTTCAAAAAATAATAAAAGATATATATAAAAAAACAAATCCCCCTCCCCACCTATCTTTCCCCTCTGTATCTCCATCTCTGCCTCCCTCTCATTCTCTAATTCACTGGATTTGATTTCACCACCATCCTCTATATCCACCACTACCATGGATTTGATTTCTCTTTCACCACCATCACCTCCTCCTTCTTTCTTAACTCTTTAACTCTTTAAACCCCAACAAAGCATGCCCAGCATCTCATTGGATTTGAAGATGACGTGGTTGACAAATCCCCAACAAATCATGCCCAACAAATCATACGCTATGGACGATATTCTCACTGATTTCTCTTTATCTCTTTAAACCCCAACAAATCATGCCCAGCATTTTTTCATCCCTTTTCATTGGATTTTAGGACGATATGGTTGACGAGGTTGCAGATTCACTTACATCTATGAATATGAATGGGGCTTTATGTGTGCCTTGGAGATAAGTCTGGTTCCATAAGCTCACATAATCACAACCACCACCCTCCTTCTTTCCACACGTTTCCACCATTTTTTTTGCTTCCTTTCTCTTCACTCTTTTGCCCTTTTGTGATTCATCAATACAATTTTCCAAATTTCACTGAATTCGGTTGATTTTCCTTTGATTAATTTTGGTCCAATTCAGTGTTTATCATTTGATTTTCATTCGCCGAACCCGAGTGTGTAAAATGGCAATAATTAGGGATATGAATGTATAATATCCAGAGGAGATATTCATAATGGTAAGAATTCTGAAAATGAATTGATCCTTTAATTAACTTATTACTGTGGGATATGACTGTATATCATCCCCAAATGAATTCATAGTAATATTCATAATTTGGGTTTTTTTAAAGATTGAAACTTTATTGCATTGTTGATATTGTTGGGTTGATTGACAACTACGGCAAATCTTATTGTTGGATTTTTTGGGTTTGGGTTGGGCGGGTCTTTGGAGGGCTTAATTTTTGGAATTTGGGGGCGGCAATGGTTTTCGGGTTTGGGGATAGTGGTGAGCTGGTGACGATGGGTTTTGATGGGGCAAGCAGGGGTTTGTGATGGTGGAGGAGGAATTGGGTTGGGGTTCTCTTGCCATTGTTTTGCTGTGGAAGACATAGGAAATGGGAAAGAGTCAAGTCAAATGAAAAGGATTTAAAAATCAGTTTACAGGTACATCAGGTAACCTGTAAAAAAACTTGTTAAAAGCGGAAAGGTTACAAAGTTGACTTGTTTATGGAATAAATTAAGGTAGACTTGTTAAAAGCGGTCAACGCAAAGGTTGACTTATTCTTGACAAATTTTCCAAAAAAAAATCTCCCCCCCACCCCACACTCCTCCTTCACCCCTGTTTGCCCTCTGCCTCCCTCTATTTCTCTCTTCACTGCGAAACCCCAAAATCCCCACAACCTGGCCTCCTCACCTCCTCCCTTCTTTTCCTCTTTGCTTACCGCCAACCCCCATCGGCAGTCTGCTACATCTGCTCAATCTTCATCAATCTTCACATCTCTAAATAACCAGGTCAGCCTCCTAAGAGTATACCTCTCGCTCTCATCTCTTCTCTCTCCCATCCGTCCTAACGCTGCCGCCAACGCCGCCTCTCAGCAACAAGTAATAATGTCGGTGATGATCGAGACAAGCGTTGACAACTTGGTGATAGATTTGTTTACGGATCGTTGTCCCCTGACCTCGAAGAATTTTTTGAAGCTCTGCAAGTATGTTTTTATTTTCATCTTATCTTATTTAATCTCTTCTATTTCCTTTGTTAATTACAATTGCATATATTTCAATTAGTTTTGGATTAAGGATCAAAATTGATCGAAACAAATAATCTATTCCCCTAAACATGGAATAAATAACTGATTACTAATTATGTCTTTATAATCTAAATATATAATTTCAGATGATGTAGTGAATGTGCATTGACTTAGAGTGATGACATTGCTTCATGTGAATTCTGCAGGATTAATTACTACAATGGCTCTTTGTTTCACACAGTGGAGAAGGATTTTGCTGCTCAAACTGGTGATCCAACTGGAACGGGGACTGGTGGCGACTCTATCTATAAGTTTCTATATGGTGACCAAGCTCGATTCTTCAAAGACGAGATATACCCTGACTTGAAACATTCAAAGACAGGTATTGTTGCCATGGCTAGTGCTGGCAAGGACTTGAATGCATCCCAGTTCTATATTACTTTACGCGATAATCTTCACTACCTCGATGACAAGCGTACTGTGTTTGGGGAGGTTGTAGAAGGTCTTGAAACTTTGCCAAAGATTAATGAAGCTTATGTTGATGACAAAGGAGTGGAACAAAGGTGAATAGAGCGGTGTTTGAGGCGGCGAAAGGAGAGCTGAAAGTGGTGGGGAGAGCAGGTGTTGGGATTGATAATGTGGATCTGCAAGCGGCTGAATTTTTAAGTATTTGCAACCTTGTGGTAGCTTTCAATTGATTTAGCTGAATTATAAGGGGTGGTCAGCCAATAATTTTAATTCATGAAGTGTTTGATCGATTTCAGTAGCTGGTTTTCGTTGGTATTGGTGGTTTTTCAGGGTTTTTTTTTGTTGATGTAGGTGATTTAAGGTGGTGGTTGGTGTAAGGTGGTGGTGGATTAAAGATGTGGTGAGGGTTGTGGTTGGTTTCGTGGTGGTGGCTCTGTACTTAGTGGTGGCAGAGTTTGGTGGACTGGTGGTTATGGAGGGGAAGGAAGAGGAGAGAGAAAAGAAAATAAAGGGAAAGAAGAAAGAGATAGGTGGATTTAAAAAAATATTTTAAACCAATCAAAATGAGACACGTGGGCATCTAACCTAAACTAACAAGTTACTAACAAGTAACCTGTAAAAAAACTTGTTAAAAGTAAAAGTGGCTACAAGGTTTACTTGTTATTGGAATATCTTTAGGTTGACTTGTTAAAAGCGGTCAACGCAAAGGTTGACTTATTCCTGACAAATTTTCCATTAATATTTAGTAAAACAATTTCATAAGTCGTAAGGATGATTTAATTTGAAATTGAATATGATTTAGTTATTTGTCTTGCATTTATTTCTTCGAGAGTAGGTGTGGAAGACCGGCGGTAGCACACCCTTCCAGACGAAACCACACGAATTCCCCTTTATCATGTTTTACAAGATGAAAGTGAGTCCGGGTCCGTGGGGGTATTATAGGCTTGGAATCAGAACCTAGTGTTGTCCTAGGGTCACTTTAAGACCATCATATCTTTGACGTTATTAATTTAATTTCGATTAAATTGAACTAATTAAGAATAGGTTAAAGTATGTGTCAACTTAAGTTGAAAATAAGACTAATCCAATGAAAGTGGGTTCCGGTTGGTGGGCATGTTACATATATAAATTTTGTTTAGAGTTATAGCACTCCTCCATGGTTCGAAAATACGGCTTCAGTTTCGAAAATGGAAACGGTCGCGGTTTCGGGGTAACAGAACGGATATGTAAGTCGCAGACGACGGTTGTGGCGGGAGGAATTTAGTTTTAGAGTTTTTTTTTTGGTCTTTTGCTCCAATTACTGTAAGATCTTAGTGGAGTTATACAGGGTTTAGTGGTGTGGTGGTGTCTCTTCTTCTCTTTCTTTTTCGTCTCTCAGTCATAATTAGAGGTAGACGGTACTATAAATGTAAAAAATAAGGAATCTATGAAATGCAAAAAACTTGCAAAGTGATGTTTTATAGCGGGGAGAAACGGACGAACCCTTGTTGTCACGGGTGATACGCCCGAGACGATGAAAATATCGGGCTTTTCAATTCCACCTTCGCCAAAGTTGAACACCATTCCAACTCGGGCAATCCGTTCCGACATGGTCGTATTTTTGCACCATGCACTCCTCACTTCAGTTCACAACAAATAAATTCGCACCACCCAAAAAGATAGTATTTTTATCAAAAAAAAAAAAGGATACATTAATTGTTGATTAGAGTTATACCTCTTCTCCCTTCTCATACAAAGAAGTATTCTCACATACTTCCTCTGTTCTTGTATAATCACAAGTTTCACACCTCCAAAGCCCAACTTTAGATGTTAAAGTCTATAATTGTGTTTAAGTAAAATTATAGAAAGTTGATATCAATATAGTATATACCAAGACAAATCTAACATGATACTACATGACTATATTTATTATTATGCATAAATGAGAAATGTGAAAGGGAAAATGTGAATAGTATATAACGAGAAATGTAATACTGATTAGGGAAGTGTGAACATTTTAAAACAAGAATCTCATTATTCTTGAATTTTCAATTTTATCTCAGAAACTCATCTTCTTAATATCTTCCCTTAAAGAACCTCTGCAAATTCATCCACCAAACTCATCTTCTATTTTTCCTTTCTTATATTTTTGCATGTTTTGCTTAACATCTATTATCTAGTTTGCTTGCTGGTTGTTATTTTGTGCCAAAAAGAAAACTTAACACAAACCTCCATCATTTAACACAAATTCAACCACCTACACTACAAGGAAATATGCTTCCATAATGAACAACCCTTACTTTGACTGCACCCATGATGAAACACTACGGTAGGCGAAAATTATGAGATTTTTGGACCAAGTATCATATTGTAAATAATATTCAGTTAGAAGCTAGAGTTGGGAAAAAATCATTTACATTCAGCGCAACTAGGTGGCATTGAGGTTCAGTTTGTCTCCTAGGTCGTGGCCCAAAATCAAGAAATTTTCACAAGTAAACACCATAGACAATGGATGTAAATATTGATAAGCATGTTAGCTGAGCAAAAGGACTACTAAGTTGCCACATGCCACCATGTTTGTGGATATTCTGGCAAAGATAACCATCCAACGTACCAAATAAGCATCGACACTGAAAGATATCCTCCAACTGAGAATTGAATGAGATATTTGCTTCGTCATTTACCTAACTCAGTAGTCATACACGAAGGAATGGCAAAAGAAGAGTAGGAAAAGATAATCATTCAAGATTTAAGACCTTCATAAACTGGTCATGTAAAGGATATTGCTGAATAAACTGTAGTTTGGTAAAAAAAAAAAAGATCTATAAGATTCATTAAATTCCCCAAAGCTCCTTTTTAATGTCTTTTTCTGCCTTTCTTTTACAGTTTCCAGACTTATTTCCTTTCTTCTTTTCTTTGCAAATCTTATTTCCATTCTTCTTTTCTTTACTTGTGTGTGTACTGATCGTTTTCTGTCAATGCTTTTATAACTGTATTTTTCTATAGCCAGAGTCTATTCCTTGATGCAAGGCTGTACCCAGTGGACCCTAACTCATGTCTCCCAGACACAGGCCTTCAATTTTTTGATTTTCACAAGTATTTCACCATGAATGAATTTAAAATTCAAAATTATCTCGTGTGTAACGAAAGGGAACACAGATATACCCCAAAAACCGAAAGGATTCCTGACCTTTTGGATTCGAGCACGCTCCTGCGGATATATAGCTTTGTGTTCTCTTGTTAAAACAATGGCCCTCAGCGGACTTAAACCATTTGTATTTTTCTGGTCAATCGTGCTAGCAGATCTTGCTACCACCGCCTTTGCATCTCCAATGTTAGCGACAAAAACCTAGAGAGGCAATAATACATTAGATAATAAGTACAAAGAACAAAACATCAACAAAAATATCCATGCCCACCAACTAAAGCCCATATCAGAAACCTTATAGCACAAACATTTAAACTCACATACATACCACCAATTAACATGCAAGTAACATGTGCGTAGAGTCCTAGTAGATCAATACCAATGATAGGACTTTGGAGAGGGCACATCATACCTGTCATAAGGTCCGAATACACTGTCTAGAGGACTCAATATAATTTTGAAGATTATCCAGTCTAAAAACCACATAAGCAGTTTAAATTTTCAAACCTAACGACCTCGTGCTTCCTCATAAAAATGCATCAATTTAAGCACAGACCTGACACCTGAAGTATTTTTACTTGGATAATCCCTCGTGTCAATAGAGTGCCGCACAAAAAGTTGCATCAAACCGGACACTTATTATGCTACAGGGGCTGCAGCAGAAGAGGTCAACGAGAGAGGCCCAAACAATACGATTCCAGCTTATTACAGCTTGTGCCAGTAAGCTAAAAACTATGTAACACTTCATTTGCAAAAATTGACCACATAACTTCAGAATATAATCATAACTTTAGATAAATCCAAACATACCCCAAGTTCGACCGCCTTCTTCCCAAATGTTACCAAATGGTGGAATAAGTGCTAGCTCTAATTACCTAATTATGCTATTTGCCTATTCCCCTTCTATTTCAAACTTAAATCTGCTAAAAAGAGAAGAAAAAAAATTACTAGATTCCAGCACCAAATTATTGTGCGTCATTCTGAAAGCATTGCCTAACTATTTCCCAAAGTCAGGATTTTTTTTTGCTTTTTACACTTTCAAACCAAAAATATAATTTTGTTCTTGTTACTATTTCCTTTGTCTATAACCACAAATGAAGCACTTAAAGAATCAAACTGAGAACAAATTAGATTTAGGATTATGACATTCAATCAATGGATGAATACTAGCCACACTCTAGAGTTAGAAATTTACCACCAAAATTTAAAAAGTGAACCAATTGATTCTAGGCCCCTATGAAGTTCAACGTATGTGATCAACTGGTAGTTGAGACAAGTGAGCATAATTCACTCAGGCAATAGATGCAGACTTACTGTTTGTCCCAGTATCCATGCACATACAGCCGTAGCACCATCCTGCCATCCACCTGCCCCAGTGAATTCATCAGATAAAGAGAGTTGAGAGAGAGAGAGAGAGAGAAATGTGTAAGAAGAAGAACAAATAACAAATTTGGAAACATCTGAGCGATTTACGTCATCTTCAGAAAACACTGGTATGGTATCAACAATATGATAAGTTTCAGGAACCTAGGGTCACTATCAACCCTATGGTGTTAGTACTTTGCCAAAATTGCCAAGCAGCTCAACACTAGGAGCATCTTCATCTTTCGTCCCTCCCCTAGTCTTCAGTGGGGAAGAATCTAGGAACATATGTATATATTCAAAAGAACATAAAAGGAGACGAAGAATATAAAGGGTCACTAACTTGACAAAAGCAAACAGAATTTCCAACCGAATTCCATGATGATTTAACCTTTATCTACAGATGGAACAAAACCGCATGGGCCCAGGCATCAGAGAAATATGAAAAATTCGCCAGGGTTCACATGAATCCATGCCATTGTTAACCAACCCATTTATAAGGATTACTCAGTCTCAAGGAAAGCTTGTTATCAGTTGCAACTATTTGTAGAAGCTGAATTGTACTTTTTCCCGCACTAAATCTTCATTCTAGTTTAAGAAAACAGTTAAAAACAGTACATCATCCACTTACACCATCCTAAGGGTTATATAGCCATGTCTGCATTTGTAACATAATAATTAGATCCTCATCATCAACATCATCATCACACTCATGGAAATCATCAGTGCTTCCATCACGAAGACCTCCATTAACGTTTCCTTTAACAGAATCAACTCTTGCAGAAGCAATAATGGTGAACCTTTGGGAGTACTAGTTTCTTCTGATATTATTATCATTGAAATTACTAAATCCAAGCAACCCATTACCTCTAATACCTCTAAGAAGCTTATACTGAACTGGGTTTCTACTCACTAACGCTCCTTCGCTATTTATCAATAGCTTCACGCGTCCTTGTAGAATAACGTGAGCCACTAATACAATTCAAATAGATTATAGTTATGAAGTGATGAGCTATGGGGAGTATTGCATCATTGGATTTGGAACTTAAGAAACTTAAGCAAAGGAAGAGGAGACTGGAGAGAGAAGTTAGGGGTGAAGTTCATGGAAAAATCCATTACCAAGCAAGGCCACATCGCACTTAGGAGGAGATGATTGAGAGGAAGAGATAGAAAAAAGGAGGAGAGAGAGTGAGAGAGGGCAGAAGGTTCATGTCCAGAACCGAAGTTTCAAAAAGAAATTGTTTCTTTGACCCTTGATTGGCCCGACCAGACCCTCGTTCAGAGGGTCAACCCTGCCCATATTAAGCAGGATCGGGGTCACAGTAGCCCTATAACATAGGGTCGGATCACGGGTTTTTATGGGGGACCCGACCCTTTAAACAGGTCTAGTCACCATGTAGAATTTCGCTAATTTTCTATAAAAACCATTTAAGAGAAAACTCAATTGTAGATTAACTTCCCTTTGTGTGGCTCCTTACATGAAAAGTTAAGGAAAGAGATATGGGAGGATATATGGAAGTAAAATAAAAAAAACGGATGCAAAGAATATTGAGGATATGTGTTATAGACACATGCTTTTAGGTTCTAAATGAAACCAAGTCAGCTTTGTTTTTGAACCGCAAACCCTACTACATTTCTTCTTGCAACATCTGCCGAACATCTGCAGACAACTAAAAGGGACAGAAGAGAGAAAACAATTTAAAAAGAGGACGAGAAAAAAAAAACGCAGACCCTCTATCTTTCAGCACACCCGTCAATAATTTCTCGCATAGCCACCGGCAACTGACCCACGATTTCTCACACCTACCTTTTCTTTTAACCAAATACTACCTTCTAAACATAGGAGACACAAGGATGAATGAGAATTTATGTACCCAGTATTGTGTAGTCGTACTAGATCCTTTTATTACACTCCTCATTGTAGGAGAATCCCAATACACTGGACACAGGGGACACCACTCCATTTTATAGCTGGAAGTAATACCTGAAGAATTCCTTCTAACACATCACTTATAGTATTTACTTGCACCAATCACCGTGTTAGGTGCATTGTCCTAAGTAGCAAAAACCTTAACTCAACTAATAAGTATGAATTATCATAAATAGGAAGAAAGAGCACTAATGCATGGTGCCCAGGACCTCTGTCCTCAAAATGAAATTAATAAAAACAATACCTATTAGAACGTAAGAAAAGTAGCTCACATAAATACATAAAAATATCATTGCACTACCAGCTGCACTCTCTAGCAGAAGAGCTTCGTCAGTTGTACGAAAACCTGCGATAAGGAGGATATAATGATATTTTATCAGCAGATAGATTGAAGTTATAAATTTCAGTTCATATTACTCAGCGAGTTGAACATAAAAATTACCATCAAGAATCGCCTTTTTGGCAGCTTTAACATCCAACTGCAGTTTAGAAAAATGAACCATATAAGACAATGCACTCCTTAAAACCACATTATTTTCACTATTAGAAACTGAATAGACGGCAAGTATAGAAAGAGATCCATCTAAGCATATGTAAATCTTAAAGGCTGCTTAGCAGTTACATATTCTCTAGGCCAAACTTCACACAATTTTTCCCCTCGCTTTAATGGATTACTGGCTGTTTGACTCCGGTTACTGCATGCGTAACTGGGTTTAAATATGTGATCTTTAGTTTCTTCATCAGAGCCAAGGATAAACATGTAGACAGGTAACAAAATGACTGTCTTTGTACCCTTATGCACTTTCTGGGGCGATCATTTAACCTCAGTGCCAGCTTCTCACAGCTCTGTTTTGTGCTTTCATGAGCTTATCTACCTCAAATAATGCATCAGCATCCTTAACTTATTGTTTGAGTCTATGCATATATTGATAGTAGTACCCAAACACACAGACTTCACGAGAAAAAACAATAAACCGGAAGCTCTACCCAATAGTTGAGTAGTAGACGTCACGATGACTCAGCTCCTCCTAGGTAAAACTAATTCTCGCCTTCGCGAAAACAAAGCTTTGTAACACATAATTACAAAGAAAGTAGGATGATAGCATCTTGGTATAAGTAGAATGACAGCATCTAAGTATCAGCAAAAATACAATTTATCGTTTTTAGCTCAAATTCAACAACCTTTTGACACATATTTTGAACTTAAATATGATGCATCATAATATGTAAAAAAAGCACAAAGAAGAATGCATAGAGAAGTATTAAGTTATGGAAGACCGCATAAACACACCGACTCACGTGGTAATCCTGCTGAAAGAACGTTAAAATGTAAATGGTTCTGCGCATATTCGGCAGCTAGCCGACCTCCGTGTCCGTCATATACAGCAAAGTGTGCACATCTGCCAAAACTGCCCAAAAGAAATGAGAACTATTGTCACTGTGAACCCCATCTTCCTCTCTTTCTCAAGGCTCGGGAACAATTTAAACACTAAATAAATGAAAAACAACTTAAAATACATCATCTAAATGAGTGATGTCAAGTATATAACCGATATATGTGAAATAGTCCATATATATGTGGCATAATATATTCATCAAAAGAAAATAGTATACTTCCTCCATTTTTTTATATGTGATACAGTTTCTAAAAATGGATGTTTGGGAATAAGTGATACACTTTGCAAAGTTTCTATAATTGGTAAAATTTTGCTTGTAAAATGACATATATACACTTAGTTAAATTTTTAACCACACTTTTACAACATTAAACAAAACTAATTAACCCCATTTAAACCTACCCACCCTTTTAATTAATCTCTCTCCTCAACCTACCACCTTCCCCATCTCTCTCCTAAACTACCACCAGCTCTAAAACACAACCACCGCAACCACCGCCTGGAAACCCTAAAAACACCTTGCTCCTCAACCTACCACCATAAAAACCACCTTTTTATCTTCCTACTCCCTTTTCATCTCCATTTTCATCTCCATTTCGTTCGCTTTTCATCTCTCTTTCTTCTTCTCATCGATCTTTCTTCTCACTTTCTCTCTTTCTCTCGCTTTCTCTTTCTCACCGTGGTGGTTCTCTTTCTCTCTTTCTTCTCCTTTTCGGTGGATTTCGGTGGATTTGGCCTAGTTTTGGTGGATTTCGGTGGACTTGGCCTGGTTTTCATTCGCTCCTTTTCATCTCCATCTCCATTTCCATCCTCTTTCGCTCCATTTCCAACACCTAGATTTCGTTTTTTGTACCTGATTTCATTCGCCTGGTTTTTGGGTGAGAAGGATTTCGCCATGGTTTTTGGGTGAGAAGGATTTCGCTCCTTTTCGTTACCTCCTTTTCATGGTGGTTGTTGCGGCGGCGGTGGTTTGGTGGTGGTTGTGGCGGTAGATGTGGGTGGATGTGGGTAGATTTGAGGTTAGGGGTTGTAGGTGGTTTTGGGTGAGAAGGAGGAGAGAAAGTGGGGCCAATGGTGGTGAAAGGAGGAGAGAGAGTGGGGCAGCTGGTGGTAGAAGGAGGAGAGAGAGTGGGAAAGTGGTGGTTAATGGGTGGGTGATTTACTTTTAATTATATGTCTCCTTCCCCAATTCTAATTATTTAATCAAGTTTAAGAAATTTTGCCTCAAAAACCGTAAAAGCAACAACGTATCACTTATAAATAAACGGAGGAAGTATTTCATTTACAAAGTAGTATGAATTTATCAATAAGAGTAGTATACTAAATTCTAAACATTATATATTAAATACAATATATTACCTCCGTTCCATATCTATTGCAACATAAGGAGTTTTACATCTCAATACACTACTTTAAACGTTAATAACTCCGCTTTAATTTGGGTAAAAAATACCAAAAGTTGATAGTACCTCCGTATGTTTTTAATTATTACACTTTCTTTTCTTGAACGTTTCTTTTTAATTGTTACACTTTCACTTTTACTATTTTTGGTAAACTTTCCCATTTTTATATTCCAATTTCCCATACTTTTGAGACTCAATTATCCTTTTCTTTTCCCATTGAATACCCAATCACCCACAATTTTTGCTTTTACAACGTCATCTCTCATACTTTATCTATTCCCCAACTAATCATTGCATAGATTTCATAATTTTTATTCGTTATCCCCCAAAATAAACCGTAACAATTAAAAACAAACGGAGGGAGTATTGATTAAGCATATATCGAGACGAAACTAACAAGGTCCACATGACTGTATTTATCCTTATGTATAAATCACAAAAGAGGGTCAAATGGGAGTATATAAATAGTGTAAAAAGTCAAAAGTTGCAAATTTGCAATAGATATGGAACTGAGGTAGCATCATGCTTTAATATAGTTATATACCTACGAAGATACTATTAGGGTAATTTGGTTATTTAGACTGTTAATCTGTAAAAACGGTTTTTATCTCTTTATATATATAAATAGTGTCAGGCAACCTAAACAGGTTAGTCAATTATATCCAATACTCGTACATAGTATCACGAGCATAGGTTAATTTTTTTCTCTTCCGCTTAGCTTTAACTTCACGTTTTTACTAACCCTAAACCCTAGTTTTTTGTTTAGCGGTTTCCTGCGAGCACCATGTCTGCCGCCCCTCCTTCCGGCATCACCGCCGATCAGACCGCCGCCATCCCTCACACCAGCAGCCCATAAACACCACTTCAACCACCGCGTGTTTCTTCGGCTTCGCTGATGTCCGACAACCTTCACGCGGCAGCAACGCCGCTCCCATGTTTCTCCTAGCGTGGCTTCGTCTCTGACCCACCAATCACCGCCATCACGGCTGGTTTCACGTCGTCTTCCGGCGGCCCTCTTGGTGGCTCCGCAGCGCTATGCCAGCCTGCACAGTCGTTTGCTTCTCATGGTCAGCAATTCGACATTTCTCTCGGCAGCCCTAATGGCTTACGCAGTTCTTGGAGCCCTCCATCAGGTTTTCCGTCCTCTTCTCATGGTGATCATCTGTCGAGTGGTAGCGTGCAGCATACGCTGCCCTACTCGCTTGCTCCTATTCCGAGCACGGCCTCTCTCACTCACCACGATATTACGAGATTTGTCTCTATCAAACTCGCCACTCCTGAGGATTACCTCATGTGGAAAACACAAGTTACGTGTTTTCTTTCGACCCATCTGTTACTTGGTCTCGTAGAAGGTACTATTGCCATTCCTCCGTCTACTATGCTTGATAATTTAGGTCATCCTCTTCCTAATCCACAATTTTACGAGTATTTAAGGCTAGATCAACAAATTAAATTGTTATTGTATGCGACTATTTCCCATGATGTTATGATGGATGTTCATGAATTACGTAGTGTCGTTGAAATATGGAATAGGTTACAGTCTAGATTCTTGCATGCTAGTATGGCTAGATCTATGGAATTGAAAGGTTGTTTAAGTCATATGGAAGTCTTTTTACGGGAAATTAAGGTCATTGTTGATTCTTTAGCTGCTATTCAATGTCGTGTGTCTCAATATGATCTTGTTCAGTATACTGTGACTGCTATTCATTGTTGATTATCTATTGTTCAAGGTCATTTGGTTATTTAGACTCGTAGTCTGTAAAGACGGTTTTTATCTCTTTATATATAGTGTCAGGCAACCTAAACAAATTAGCCAATTATTTCCAGTACTACTCGTAAAGATACCAATTCCGAATTTCCTATATACTACTCCTACATTATGAAAGCAATACAGTACTGTACCTTGTATTTTGAATATACCACCAAAATTATCATGTCATGAATACATGCACGATACGCATCTATCGGTTAGAGACTTGGCATTGCTCTCGTCTAATTTGCAATATTCAACACAAGGAAAGTAATTAACATAAAAATAAATAAAAAAAAGAAACCTTAAATTGGAGGAGTCCTGAAAATTAGGATGAGGAAGTAGTACAACCGAGGCATCCTCCATAGTGTGTCTGGAGCCCTTATCCTCAGCAGCAGCAGCATCGATGATAAACAAACTACATGCTGAATTCGACTTTCCATCAATATCATTTCCACTACTTGATTTTTGTTGAGGTACCTCCTCCGTGTTATTGACGGCATCAATTTTGGGTTTCTTCATTGTAATAGAATCGGAACTGTCTGAAGATTCGAGTTTGCGCTTAATCACTGAATCCTCAGCGATGTTGTGGGATGTTGTACCCAGTTTACTAGGAGAGGAATCAGGTTTTGCTACCACCATGATTGACGGACGATTTTACAATGGGGAACAACAGAGGTCTTGTTTTGGACAAGCTAAGCAACCGCGGAATTCACGATTCAACTTACAAATGTACATTATGCCCATTTTGTCGGTTTTTTTTTGAAAATAACCCACTTCCTACAATTTTTCCTTTTTATTATATATTCGGATATAGTATGAGTATAGTAAATTCGAAACTACTTCTTTGCTTAAAGAGTTACTCATTCTAAAAGACCTAAGAGTATATTCACTCTCCTCTAAGGCATCAAAAGAGAAGGAGTACTTTTCTTTATTACACTTGTAAAAGATATAAAAGGAAGAGTTCCTTAATGCTTTAACTAAGTAAGTCTTAGGTGTACCATGTATACCATGCTTATATTACACCCTGATGTATGATGCATAATCTCTCCAGTTGCTTGGCAAGAGTCATCCCCATCTCTTTTTTCGTTAAAGTACAAAAAAACTGTTATCTAATAATGAAAATCGATACAAAGTGAAATCTTTGAATAAAGACATTTAAAGTCTGATTTGTTGTTGTAATGTAACGTCCTTCTTAATCTGCGACTGAATCTACTTCTCTACAAAAATATGATGTACTGACGTCGAATAAAATTAGGTGAAAAGGTGACGAATATCATCTATAAGGATCTGAATATATCAATAAGTCTCAAAGAATTATTTTAGCACATTGATGACGATGAGGTTATCTTCTTCTATAATAATATCTTTGAATTCTATATTTTTGCCTTCAAGCAATCCATTGTGGATGGTTGTTGCTTGAAACAACGCCACTTAACACTGAGCCTTGGGGATCAGCGGCTGAGTAGATGAGGTTGACACCCGTGGGGGGCATTCTAGCGACCGCAAATGACTCCACTTGTTGAGCAGGCTCCTCAACCACATTCATCGAACAAGAGTTTTCTGACTCTATTTGCTGAACGGGACAACCACAATATCTTGGAATGTCTCTTCCTTTTGTGCCTTCTTCTTGGGCACAAAGCCCTTTCATTTCTTAGCCGACAGCTTGCCCGCAGGCTTCTCATATGTCATTGACCTTCTGCTGACATGTACCCTACTCCTTTGGAAGTGGGAGCATCCTCCTAAAATGTAAAAGAGAGGTTAATCGTCTAATGGCATGGAAAAAATTTGCATAAAACGAGCAGGATTGCTCAAAGAAGACAGCTGGAGTTGGGCTCTTAAAATGACAAGTCGACTCGTCCAAAGTTAGTAAGGACGAGTTATGCTTGCTTAAAAAAGGCGCCAAGCAAGCTAACCAAGTTTTAAGGTCACAATTTTGTCCGAATATTGAACAAACGATGATAGTTTGCTAAGACACCTTTTTCAAAGTATAAGTTAGACGAGGATGTAGATCCTTTATCTTACACTGGTATGCTCCATTGTCTATCCATGAGATAGATTGCCTCCATAGTTGATCTACCTAGTTCCTGATATAAATCCAAATTGGTGATTAGATATCTTCTCATGTTACCTTAATTTTTACTCAATCACCAAACCTAAAGTTTTATGGTATGAAAAAAAATATGTTAGTAGATTATGTTACAATCATGCTCCGATATAATTATATTCTTATCAGATAATGTTGAATGGTAATACAATTCATCTTATGTAAAGTTCAAACGGCTAGAGTCATGTTTTTCAAGACTACTCTCAAACACAATCAAAGTTTACACTTTATTGCACGAGACTCACAAAGTGTGAACAATGTCTCTTACAAATATCGTGTTTCAAACCTCTCAATAAACTTACTCTAGGCATCACTTATCTCACATCTCCTCAAATCAATGGCCCACTTGAACCACTTGCTTTCTTTGTACAAACAATTAATTAGGAATAGCTATCATTCCTATCAATAGCAATGGATAAAGTATTAATTAAGTTATTAGCACAATTTCGATAATTATACAAAATTGGAACAACTACAACAAGCCACCTGGTATCTTCATACATATGTTAAATGGAATATATATTCAAAGTTAACCAACTTTAAGTATAAAAATGTAAGTGCCACGAGTAATGTGGGTAGGAGTAAAAATTTCATAAAATATAGTTACAACTCGAAATTATCAAATTTACACATTTAAAATCTTGTTCGGTTCATACGAAAAGTAAATTGAACATTGATAGTATTACCCAGTAAGTAGAGAATCAACTACTAATATACAATTAAAAATTAATTTCTAGAACTAATTTGAAATCCACTATCTTCCTTCTTTATTAGTAGTGGATCATCGGTTCACTCAATTAATTATGTTTTCTCCATTTGGTCAACCCATTGAAATTTATTTATAGGAAATGGTATGAGAATTTCAATTGAGCAAACCCCTTCCTTGGTGATTTGTTTACTATAAGAATTGCAATTTCTCTTGAAATTCTTCACTTCTTAGAGTATACCCACTAGATGATCTAAAAGGTAGATCATAAAGAGAGAGACAATATAAGATAATAAAAAATTAGGAAAGAGAAAAAAGAGGGAGTGAGAAGATGAAAATCCGATCGTTGTGATGATCTGAATTTTCACCAAGGCTACTGACAAGCGCAGAAAAGCTGTCAGCAGAATCCGCAGAGCACTTTCCACGTGGCCTAATCTGAAGACGACAACAAGTTCTTGCTGTGAAGTTGTTGGGCGGCTTTGTCTGGCGGGCCCACAGGTATATTTTACATCAAGTTGCAACGGCTAGATGAAGGGTCATCTAATGGCCAAAATTTCTTTTGTCTTTGTAATGTTTAAATATTACAACGGTAAATAAGTATTTGTAATTAATATTTTTTTTAAAAAAAAGCAACGGTAATATTTTTTTTCTCTATAAATAGACACCAATATTTATTTGTTTTCATACCTTTTATCTTTAAGATAATTTCCTTAAAACATTAATCCACTCCCTCAAAAAAATATTACTCACTCTATGAATTCCAATACTAGAAAATATTTGGCTTAAATTCGAACAAAACAGAAACTAATCAAGTTGTTATGTATTTAATATTGTTCGAAATTATGTATTAGTCTTATAATGTATTAAATAAATTAATGTAATTCTATGTTTACGTGTGTTTGTTTAACGTGTTTTATGGTTAAACTAAAAAATCGGCAATATTATCCCATCTATAATATGATTTTCTTTTTAAATTGTCGGATTAAGTAATTAAATACGATATTAACATTAGTCATACAAAGGATATTAAGTTTGCTAATATTATTTAATCACATATTTATAAATTAATTAAATAATAGTAGTCATTAATTGTTCTTAATTAATAAAAAACATGGATGAGATGTAATTGACAAAAGAGAATGTATGGTGGGGTATGGTAAAAAGTAGGAGAGAGTATGTGAAGATCTAAATTTGTAGATCATATATTGGGTAAAGAAATAATGATATCATTAATAATAGATTTTGAGTGAGGTGAAAGCGTAAAAAAATAATAAAATAATGGAAAATTTCACAAGAAAGGGCTCAACCATTACCCATTTACTTTTATAAGTCCCAATTATTGATTATTTCCTGTAGGACCCAACTTTACTATTTTGTGACTTGTATAGGTCCTTACAGGTTAGTTTCTTGTGAATTTTTTCAAAATAAAAGTCACAAAATAATCAATAATTGGATGACACAAAATAGTTAATAATTGAATGGCACAAAATAATCACAAAATATCCCTGTAAGGACCTATACAAGTAACAAAATAGTAAAGTTGAGTCCTACAGGAAATAATCAATAATTGGGACTTATAAAAATAAATGAGTAATAACTTAGCCCTTTCTTGTGAAATGTTTCTAAACTAATTGACGATCCCAAATTTTGGATCAACTAGTGATTATGCTCTTAATGACCCATCCAACACAAACTCAATTATCTACTTTGTCTGTTTCTAAATAAGTGACACATTTGAATAGTGTTTAATTCATAGTTTAGATTTTGATTAGTTTTGGTAATTTACATTTTAGGAAAAACATAGTCATGTAGGATCTTGTTAGATTCGTCTCAATGTAATTTTTTTTAGTGAAAGTATTGGGTCAGACCGTCTGACCAAATACTTATGGTCAGACCGGCCCAACCCACTACTATGCATATAAGATCAGCCCAACCCACTACTCTAAATATAAACAATTGAAAGGGGATGAGGTTGACATTTCTATGCCTCGTCAATACCCGTCACTCGTACTCTGTATTAAACTCCTTGGTTAGAACTACCACCGTCATCGTCATCTTCATTATCATCTGCTTCGATGTCTGCGCCGCCATCATCTGCACCACATGGCAGCCGAGTAGTGAGAGAAGCTGCAGACAAAGCCCTAGCAGTACCGGCGCGTGGTAGAACTCTGTGGAGCAGAGCAATTCATCCTCTGTTTTTGATTTTGATGCGAATTTGAAGTAATAATCCCTGCAACATGGGCACAAATTCATCCTCTGTTTTCGGTTGTATATAGCTTCGAATTTCAGATCTATTTGGTTATAATACGCAAGATTTCGGACAATTTAGACGATATTTGTGCTGAATTTTCATCTAATTTTGAGTTTTTTGTTTTATAATGTTAATTCTATGTGATTTTGATGTATTTGTGATATGTGAAAGAGTAGTTTTGTTAAATGAACTAATTTTGCTACTAAATGAAAGAGTAAGTGTATTAGCTGCTTATCTATTTATTTCAGTTAGATAACACTATGATTCAGTTGCTTATCAATTTGTTTCAGTTACATAACACTATGCTTCAGCTGCTTATCTATTTGTTTCGATTACATATCACTATGCTTCAGTTGTTTATCTATTTGTTTCAGTTACATAACAATATCCTGCAATTGTTTATCTATTTCCTTCAGTTACAACTGGAATTTTAGTTATATAAATTGCTATATAATAATTTGCTTCAGTTAGATGAAACCATGTTTCAGTTAAATAAATATAAGCTTATATACTGAAATATCTCAACAGCTGAAACACCAAAATTATTAACTGAAATATCTCAATTATTAACTGAAACACTTCAATTATCAACTGAAAACACTTTAATTCATCAACTGAAACACCTAAATGATTAGCTAAAACGCCTAAATTATTAACTGAAAACATTTCAATTATCAAATGAAAACTAAAATTCATCAACTGAAGCATTGAATTGATTAACTGACAACACAAACCTCAATATATATAACTTACCAACTGAGCATCACGGATAGAATTGTTTGGAAATTATTTCGCCCAATTACTTAATGCAAGCCTACAATTCTTAATATATCTTGAGATCCAATTTCTTCAAACGTGCTTTCCTTTCTTCCAACTTGGCCTTCAAAGATGATTTCAAATCCATTTCCAGAAATTCCTATATGTCATTCTAACTTCCGTTGAAAATGGCGTCCTCACAAAATTTGCAAGCTGAATTGTCATTAATGGCGCAGAAGCCAGGGGGAGAAGCTTTAATTAGATAATCATGCAATGGAGGTAATGGCGTTAAGATGGTGTTTCAATGGCATTGGCAGGGGAAATGAAATTTTTTTGTGGAAATTTAGGAGAGTGAAACAGATATAGCTTGCATGTTAACCTTGTGCTTTCATTTTTGCTATTTGGGCTTCGTTGTTGTTCTCGTTTGGGCTGCGCATTGGTTTGTTTATTACTCTGGTCTGACGAGTTGTATTGTGTCAGACACAATACCTTCTCTTTTTTTAATATCAACTTTGTATAATTTTTACTTATTGACAATTGTAATTATTAATGTTTAAAATAATGTATTGGCAAACGTCAAAATATGAAGTTTGTCACTTATTTGATAACGGAGGAAGTATTTACTAAAAAATTGTATTTCCAAGGAAAGTAACTTCCACTCTCAAAGTCAATCATCAACATCCACCAATATCTCTTTTATGAATTAAAGAAAAAGAAAAACAGCATCCACCAGAATAAAAATCATGTTCCAATCATATACTATCCAGAATCTTCAACCTTTGTTTTTTAATATCAATGATAAGTCTGTCGCAGCAAACAAAGAGGCAACTGACGACTATGTCCAAAAAACTTTGATTGAAAGCATGTTCATGCTTTATTTTGAACTGGCTTATAACAATGTGCCAATTTATGATTGAGAACAAAAGCAAGGAAAAGAAATGGTAATGAAGTTGAAGATGATAGAAGAAGAGTACTTGGATTATGGGTTAGTTCCTACAGGAGTTGTAGTGCTTGGAATATACCATTTATGGCTTCTCTACACCATTATCAATCATCCTACAAAAACTGTTATCGGCCTTAATGCTATCAGTCGTCACCAATGGGTTTACCATATGATGAGCGTATGTTACTTCTCTTTTCTTCTTTTTTCTTTTGTTTATATGTTGATCTTTATACATTCTTTAGATGTACCCCATTTCCAAAAAAATTAATATATAGATCTCTTACCCCTCTTTAATTTTTATATTCATATAGGTAGATAAATTTATGTTATTATTGGATTAAAAGGTGTCAAGTTGGTGAAAAACAAAACTTCCTCCGTTTTTTTATTAGATGATACACTTTGAGACCATATTATTAGAGAGATAGAGAGAAACTTTTGACAAAAAAAGTGTAACATCTAATTAAAAACTTCCTAAAATGAGAGGTGTAACATCTAAAAAACGGAGGAAATATATGTTACTCGTATCCGTATTAGTGTAGAAATCCCATTCAAAAAACAGAAAAAGAAATGGCATAAGCTTCAAAAGTAGAATAAAATCATTTTTGCAAATATGCTATGTCAAACGAATACAAATGATTTAAATATTTTGATCCGATTAGTAAATTCAATTTATTTCAGTTATGCTCAAAAGTGTTTCCTTTGCAAAGTGAATTTAGAATCCGAGCTTAAAAGATTACTACTTTGTATAGGATCCGGCAAAAAATGGTGTTCTGGCTGTACAAACAATACGGAACAACTTAATGGCGTCTACACTTTTGGCAACCATAGCAATAACTCTGAGTTCTCTCATCAGTGCTGTTGTGAGCAGCTCAAATTCACTCATATTTACAATACACACTACAAAGTATCTATCAGTTCTAATATGCTTTCTTGTAGCATTCTTCTGCAATATGCAGAGTACCAGATACTATGCTCATGTTAGTTTCTTACTTAATGTACCGGCTTCGTATGATGACGATGGTAGAGAAGAATTTATTGAGTATGTTGCCCAACATTTGAACCGTGGAGGGTTGTACTGGTCTCTGGGACTGAGAGCTTTTTACTTCTCTTTCCCTCTTCTGCTTTGGATCTTTGGCGCGATAGCAATGCTGGCTTGTAGTTTTCTGATGACAATTTTGCTGTATTTCTTGGATACTGCTAGCTCTTCACCAAGGTATTTTCATAAATGCATTGTGAATCAGGTTAATCATGTTGCGGATATTGAGTCAGCAACAAACTTAAGGTAAGTATTACTATGATTAGATTATGTGATCAAATAGTAGCATACTAGTTGGTCAGGGGATTAATGTTTTTGGTTGCAGGGGAACTCATTTGTCAAGGGATTCCAACCTCCATCAGTCACTGCTGTGAAGCACTAGGCTGCATTCTACTTGTGATGATTCTGTGCTCACTTCTGCAAAATATTGATGATTTTTATTGCAAGCTCGTAAAAGTTAAGGGCTTACCAACCTTGATGAAGCAATCTGCTGTGAAATATTTACTTGGACATGTTCATGTTAGAATTTCAAGGATTTAAACAAGTAGCTTGTAATTTTAACAAGTACTTCCTCGATTTTTTATGTATTACAACATATAGAATTGACACATTGTTTAAGAGGCTATGTGAAAAGGTGAGAGAAGGAAATAGGTAAAAAGAGGGACCTATGTCTTCCACCTCTTTGTCTTTCACCTCCTCCTCATTCCTCTGCCTTTGTAAAGAAGATGTTGACTGCAGAGTAGAGTGCAGTGAAGGAGCCCCTCGAGCTCATATGTCTTAGCCTTGATGAATGGGTAAAAGAGTGAGATCAAAGGATTTGTGGGCAAATTAAAGCTTCTCCGATGAGAACGGAAAATTTGTGTCTTCCAATTATTTGAAGGTTTCTTTAGGATTTTGATTTAACATATGTTAATTTTGCACTTGTACCTTACACCAATTTCAATTAGATATTAAATATTAGGGA
Source organism: Patellifolia procumbens (assembly GCA_947645195.1). Taxonomy (NCBI): domain Eukaryota; kingdom Viridiplantae; phylum Streptophyta; class Magnoliopsida; order Caryophyllales; family Amaranthaceae; genus Patellifolia; species Patellifolia procumbens. Next base: position 1,519,842 of record CANSGD010000290.1, read on the forward strand.
TATTTCATATGGTACTATTTTATTTTTGACTTTTTTATGTGGTACTACTGTTTTTTTAGAATTCTACATAGTACCATTGTAATTTGATCTTATTCTATGTCATATCATTTCTTTAAGTAAAATGTTATTTTAGGAGTCAAATAGGGTTAAAGGTTCATCTCATTTTACGTGTTTTGATTTCCTTGCTATAAAAAATACTCGAATAAGATCTTGGGGGTTACTTTCGCCCTCATAAGGATCAAATTTATGGTCAAACCTGACTATGCTGATTTTTGTTAATTTTGACCTCAATTTAGATCAAAATGACCCTTCAAAACTTTAACCCAACTAATTTACCGTACACATATCATAACATACAAATCGAGACAAAATCCTAACCCTACTTAACCCCGAATTAACATTTTAATCAATGAAATGTTATGACAGAAAATAAGAATAAAATATAATGGTACCATGTAAAATTCTTAAAAATTAGTAGTACCACATAGAAAAGTCAAAAATGCGATGATACCATATTGAATTTCCCTAAATTTTATTTGTGAATTTTGAAACTTAGAGATGTTGACTATGCTTTTTAGAATTGAAATTTCTTTTGTAGATGTAGATGGGTTGGGCTTGTGCATACTCGTTGAATATTGTTATTTCTTTGTTATGTTATTGTTGCTAATATTTTTTAATTGCATAAAGCTCATTTGAAATTTATTTTATGCTTGTTTGGAAGATTTAAAATGAAGAGCAGAAGTTTGCTTTTATTTACTGTAAATTTTCGTACTGTTTTTATTTATGCTTATGTTTGTGACTGTACTACACATGTTGAATTATGAGCGTTAAGACTCGATCATAGAATTAACACTTGTTCTAATTATTTGACTCTGAATCTAGGTATTATTAGTTATTTGAACTTCTTTGATTGGTATAAGTATGGTGTACCAAATTAATGTCTTAGGTTTTTTATTATATTGATTAATCCGTAATTTACTCTGCCTTCAGTAGTGTTACTTAGTGTTGCAGCATAACCAACACTGGTCACCTGGACCCTTCGCGTTATGACAGGTGTGTCTATGACAGGCTGACATGTGGACCTCTTACAGGTCGCCACGTGGACCCCTCACCAGTTGCCACGAAGGCCTCTCTTAAAGGTGGCATATGGCAGTGAAAAGGCATAATTCATAACTGCCCCTAAAGAAGAAGATGACCCATTTATTCCTAAAGAAAAGAATAATCAGAGGCCCAATTCCCAAGGAAAGGATGTAAATGATTGGCTAGATTCACTTAGCCGATTATTTCTAGCCACGTGTCACTCTGTGATTCCTAGCCAATCACATACCCCCATTTTTTAGGGTGGCATCTTTCTATCTTCATACGCTGTATATAGTCCCCAAATTCAGGTAAAAGGTAGAATCTCACCTATATTTACTCTGCTAAAATATTGTCAGAATTTCTGTCTTTTACATTATACTGACTTAAGCATCAGAGAGGGAACCACCCACCAAACCTCTGGGTTAGTTTCGTGTCTTGCAAGGTCGGACACGAAACAATGGGCATCTCTGCACAAGTCTCAAACAAAGAACTCATCAACAATTTGGAGGATCATCTTAACTGTTCCCGTGCTAACAACACTTAGTAGTTTGGCTTAAGGTGTAATATCTTTATCTTAAAAAACTAAGTTTCACGTCTAATAAGTTCCAGTAAGTTCACATAACGTCCAATAAGGTTTAACGCCTTATAATCTATATGTATACTAGAAAGTGTAAGTAAGGATTGTAATCCGCCATGTGTCACCATAGTTCAGATGAATTTTAATAAGTTCGATAAGTTCAATTCTTATAATTTCAAAAAACTTTCACTTATGTATCTAAAAATTAGACAACCAGCCTTTGCAATAACTAAGGGCCTGTTTGGTTCGTTGAATTGGAATGGATTGGTATGGATGTCCATACCAGGGTAGTATGGATTCATAATCCCATACCAACTTCAAACTTTTTGGTTCAATTCTCTAATGGATTCTATAACCGTTCATACTGTTTGGTTCACTCTCCTTAATCCGTCCTCATTATTATTAACCACTTCAACCACCTATCTCACGCCACCATCACCACTACCACCACCACCACCAAACATTGTTGTTGGCATCTAACAACTTGAACGTCAATGAATATGAGGTCTTCACAGATATGAAATCACAACACCAAATACTAACAAGAAGTTTATAATTGTTTTGGATGTTGGGTCAGGGGTTGGTGGTCGCCGGCAACAAGTCACATAGATGTGCTTGAGTTTCTCAAGCATGTCCTCTTAGTTAGGGTTTCATACTAGGGGGAATTGAGTTTGAGTCTTTGGGGGGTAGGTGGTGGGTATGAGATTCTAGAGGGATGTGGTGGAGTTAGAACCCCTTTGGTATGAGATTCCAGGGTAAAATGGTACAACCAAACATTGGAATGGTATCACATCCATTCCATTCTATTCCAAAAAGCACAATCAAACAGCCCATCACCAAGCTTGGCTTGGTCTAGTGGTAAAGGTTTGATCTCATGACTTGAATGTCATGGGATCAAATCCCACTAGGGGCATTTAGGGGTGGGGATCCCCTTACCATTCCCACCTGCTCTCAAATGTCGGGCCCCGCAAAACACAAGATCAAGAAACTATGCTAGTTGAGATATGGCCAGGAGTCCACCACATTACCTTCCAAAAAAAATAAAATAAAAATGGAAGTACCACTCCCTCTATTTTTTAAATTGAAAACATTTGACTTTCATACTATTCATACACCTTGATACCTTATTTTAATTATAGTTTTTGGCTAATATATAAAATAAAAATATTAGCATGTAATAAACTATCAAATTCATCTTAATGTTAATTTTTATAATATAAGATGTTTATAATTTCCATCAATGTATAATCAATGGTACAAACATGAAAATCAAATTGCTACAACTTTCAAAAACTAAAATACTTCATCTAATTTGGGACAGAGGCCATAGCTTATTATTATCATTATCATGATTCATGAGATGGTACTCATTGTAGCTTCAACTCAAGTTATACAAAAAAGAGCTTTTTGGTACCCTTCTCTCATGGCACCTTCAACTCTAATTAGGTCAACTGGTTCATCAAAAGTATCTAACTCTAGACTTTATACCTAGTGAAGCCATCACAACTAATCAACCGGATAAGTCAAACTTCCAATGGTTAGCTCTAAAAAAAGGGTTACAAAATCTAACATAGATTAATAAACATTATTTGTTTATGGATTTTATTCATTTCAATGGCAAAAAATTAAACCATATTTAGGGTCTATTCTCTTCGGCATAAAACAGCTGAAATGAATTAAACTGAACTGAAATGAATAATGATATGTGAAAGTAAAAGTATTGTTGAGAGCTAAACTGAACTGAAATAAACTGAATTGAACTGAACTGAAAATAAGTTGGGGAGAATAGGCCCACAGAGAAAAGAACATTAGGAGAAAAAACAAATCATAATCCAACATCTGCACAGACTGCAGGCGTAAAAGGGGAATTATGATTTTTCTAAACAAATGTGAAGTTTAAAAGATCTACACCAGACAGAATAACAGAAATCACAGATATTAGAAGAAAAAAACTTTCACATAAGAAATTGGATCAGATACAAAAAAATAAAGTACAAGATAATACAATGCACAGAGACGATAAAAAAGCTCTGAGACCTGCATCTGGTAGGAAGTAATGGTCACGCATAACAGTTCATGTACCACTCTTAGGAATTGATAAGTGGCTTTCAAGCATGAAAGATAGATCGTGCATCTCTGATATCAAAGTCTCTGCAACAGAAGACTTATGATCCAAGGTTTCCTTCGAGTTCCTTTCACTTGGGTTCAATCTATCAACATAAACATCAGCATCAACATCGCCATGTTCCCTCCTAAATTCAAAAACAAAGACACTATATCAGCCTGGCCCTTTATCAAATATCAAATGATGTATTATACGTAAGCGAACTTCAGTTTTTTGGTTCAGGAGCACAAACAGGGCAACAGATGCATACGTCTAAAACTCAACCCAAAAAAGGACCTACAAGGATTTTACTAGTGAAGCTAGACATCCACAAAACCAAAGTTTATCGACCAGAAATCAAAATGAGATTAGCATATCCAGTGATACCATTTATTATATACAGAAAAAAACAAATGCATTTTGGCAAATAAATTTAACACGAAGGGGAAATCCATGTTTCCCACTGGCAATGCAAAGAGTGTTCATATCCTACACCTGTAGGATAAGCACAAGCATATTTTGCTCATTTGAATATCTTTTATCATGTGAAATTTTGCTCATTTGGAGTTTCTTAAATGAGCAATGAGCAAATTTGCACCCAAATTATTCCCCAACCACCTCAAAACACCACCAAAGTTATCCCCAGGACAACCAAAAAGATTCTCTGATGGACCAAAAAAGCATTCAGCATAGTTAGATATTGGTAGAGCTTGTAAATCATTCAAGCAGCTTACACGGTCAAACTAAAGATTCTTTCAAATCTGTACTCCTCTGTTTATGCCTGCCCCGTAAGTGCAAATTTTAAGAACCCTTAACAGCTACCATGCTTGCAATTTCTAAACCAAATTATAATGAGATGTACTTGATCACAAACCTTAGACAAATGACAAACTTCATCCAAGTAATTACATCCCCAATCACACTCCTAGATTTTCTACATAAGAGACAAAGCGACAAACTAATGGGAGATGCTTAAAAGTAGAAGAGTGGTTGCCATTGCCTTCTCTATGTCCCTTTCCATTTTCCAAGTTTTTTTCTAATTAATGTTCTCTACATCCCTTCACTTTCTCAACGCTCGCCTATGAGTGTCACGCGCCAGTCCAAACCCGATAAAGAAGGAGCGTCGCAATAAATGACAACCAGCGCAAATTTTTGTCACGTCCATGATCAGGAACCAATATAAATATTTGTGTGGAATTGTTCCCTTCTCAACAACACGCTACACTTCCTAGACACAGGTGTAGTGATAATTTATAAGTGTACAGGGGTGCTATGTCATCACATGTATGAACTGCGGAAAACCTCTATCCAAGTGTGGTATCAAATGAGTAAGGGCTTCTGGAAGAGAAACTAGGGAAGGAAGAACATCAGGACTAAGGTGCACATAGATCTTGGAACACAGGGCCTTATACAAGATAGCTAGTAAACATGGTATGCGTCATGAGAAGAAAAACAAACATTATGTATCTTAAGAAGCCAAATGTATATGACAGAATTTAGATTGTAGTTTTTAGGAAAATATACGATAAGAAACAAAGTTGTAATCAATAAACTCATAGAATGGAGAGATGATGATGCAAAGAAGATGAAGATTGTGATTACATAAAAATAAAACGACAACTACAAGCTTTAGAGAGGATGAGGCTTGTTCTCTCCCAATTAAGTTACGCAACCAAATATAGTGTAATGAATGGATATTACTAGGATAAGGGTACTTTTGGTAGTTTACAATAATTTAGGAACTAGGAACTTGGTAGAAGTTTATGGATAAACTTGTCTATAAATAGAGCTAAGTAAGGAGAGTATAGGCATGATGAATGTTGATGAGAGAATGAATGTTTTGTATTGTAATACTTAGCTTGTATTATTTCTTAGGGTTTAAGTAATATTTCCATCGAATCAATCCAAGTCTCATTTCTAGTCGTTATATCACCACTAAAATCACCACTTCCTTGCTTCCACTATTATTGATGTTGTCTATCATTTTCGATCTATAACAACTTGGTATCAGATGATACGGTCCGAGGTGGAAATCACAACTGATTTTTTGTTTCCTTTGAAATAAAAAAAGTGATTATATGGAGGAGCTACAAAGTATGATTCAAGAGGGATGTATGGAGATTAATCAGCGGAATCCGGATTAAAGGAAGCTACAAAATATTCGGTATGAGCTTCAACTTCCTTTATTTTATGGAAGAGACCTAAGGTAATGGTTTCAAGAGATTGAAGAATGTTTTAAACTGTTTTGGTTTACAAGAGGAGTTCAATGTGCAGCGCTCGGGGCCGAAGCGTCGCGGTGGTTCAAACGGGAACACCTGTGACAACCCGTTTGGCAATAGGAGGAGTTGAAGCTGCTACTAGTGCTCCGCTTTGGTTCCTCATCAACGTTTTCGACGACAAGGTATTGTATCCCAACCGATCTCTTGGTGAAGAGTTACAACCTAACATGCAACCACCACCTAAAATGAAACCAACTCAGCTATGAGTGGAACCTCATGTGTCGCCGGAAAAAGATGGAGGAGGAGAAAAAACAAAAATAAAAATTGATGATGCAGCCGGGGTTAAGAATGGCACACATGGGGAACGAGGCAAGTTCGGTGGTGAAGGGTTTGAGGGCGGTGACAAGGTTGCTAGACTTGGTGGTGAACCAATGGGAGGAAAATTTGAGCGAGGTGATGGTGCGTGCAGTGGCTCGAGTGGTGGTCGTGGTTTGGTGTAAAGGTGGTAAAAACTGACATGACCCGCCAACTCGACATGGAATCAACACGTTAGTAGCGGGTTTGGGCCGAGGGTGCTAATTTGTTTACGTACATGGGTTGACACGACACGACATGTTTAATAAACGGGTCGGGTTAGGTTGGATGGGTTCAACCGTTTAACTAAGCGGGTGACACGACATAACACAATTCCGCTTAATTTTCAACTTTTGTATGTAAAAATGACATGACATGCCAACACGGCCCGAACTCAACACAGAACAAAAGGGTTTGGTTTCTTGACACGTTTAAGTAAACGGGTCGACACGATAGGACACGTTTATTAAACAAGTCGGGTTAGGGTTGAGGGGGTTTACCCCGTTTATGTAAGCGAGTTAACACTAATATGACAAGACACGACACGACATATTAGATCTAGTTTGGTGGCCTAAAATTTTACTTTGGTGGGAAACCACTTGCAATGACCCGGACAGAGGCGGAGATGATTATATTGGTGGAAGTTATCGTAGTCATAGGGAAATTTTGAGGTAGTGGGCCGAGCCTTAGTGGTGTTGGAGAAACATGGCGGTGGTTAGTAGATATAGAGTATGGGAGAAGCTTCAAAATGCAGTATGATAACTTGGTGAAGAATTTAGAAAATGGTGACAAGGGTAATAAAGTAATTACTTAAAAGTTGACAAATTAAAAGGTGACTACAGTGTATTTTTTAATTATGTTAGTTTGCTAATAGCATGTGCACCCAACCCAAGCTCAACCCCTGTGAGTTTTAGAACTTCCGTTTCTCAACCTTAAATCCCACCATCCCTTCACTTTTAATACCCACTATTCCCACCCAACGTGATGGCACGCAAAAAATTCAGCCTCATACCTTAATTTACTCTTCCAAAACCAGGGTCCAAAATAACGGCCGGTTTGGAATGGTTTAGTCGTTTTGGGACGGTTTTGAAGTTTACCGAACCGTTTTTTGCCGGTTCAGTACGTTGGATTTTAAAAGCCTGTTTTTTTGGTCGTATCAGCCGTATTCAGCCGTGATTAGGGCTGAGCAAAACTTGGGTCGAACCGCACCAAACCGCAAACCAAACCGTTTTGGCGCGGTTTGGGTTGGTTTATGGTCTAAAAAAAATGGGTTGGGTTGTTATTTTGGGTAAACCGCGGTTTGCGGTTTAAGGTTGGGTTATTATTTTTTTTAACCCAAACCGCACCGTAAACCGCAAAATACACGGTTTATGGTTCGCACCGTAAACCGCAAATTAAACCAAACCGTAAACCGTTTGATTTTTCATTCTATATTCCTTTTCTTGATAAACTAATCTTGGTTGTTATCAAAACCTGCCTTTAAAATTTTGGTTTCAGGTGTGGAGAGATCTGGGGTTTTTGCCAAGCATGCTGATGTAATGACAGTTGGTCATTATTGATGGTTGGACAATGGATGATAAGGTTGGGTAAATCAAAGAGTATGCACAACGTAGGAAGAAGGAGGAATTCTTGTTCATTGTAATTTTTTGACATTGGATATTTGAATCAAGACTAATATTATGTATTAATTTATTTAGCTACGGTCATATATGTATCCGACATCGACGTAACAAGAATTTCGCACTTTTAAAGGCCTTAATTGTGTAATATTTTTGGAACTTCAAAGTTTATTTTTTGTATAATCTAGCTTTTTTTGAGCTCATTTATATGTTTTTAATAGCGAGTTTGTAGTCGATAGATTAATACGACAATTTCAAATTACAAAATACGTTTATAGATAAAAAAGGGGCAAACCGCAAACCGCACCGCACCAAACCGTTTTATGTGGCGCGGTTTGGTTTGGTTTGGCCCAATTTGCGGTTTGGGTTGGTTTGAAAAAAAACGCAAACCGTTTTTATTTGGGTTGGTTTGGTTTACGTCCCAAACCGCACCAACCCAACCCACGCTCAGTCCTAGCCGTGATAATACGGTTCGGCCGTTTTTTTTGGCCGTATCGACCGTGACAAATCGGAGAAGAGAGTAGATTCGAATTTTAGAGTAAAAAAATAAACTTCCTTTAGATTTTTACATACCTTTATAGTAATCTATCATTTTCGAGCAAAAACCCCTTGTTAATTGCATTTCTTTTCATCAAATTGAAGACAGATTAAAAGCCCTAATTTGTGGAAACTCTAATTCGTAATTGTGTAGGAGTTGGAGACCGCCACACTCGTCGGAGGTGAGAGAAGATGACGACGAGTGGCGTCTGTGGATAATCGGGCTTCAACCATGTCTTCATCTCTGTAATTTTTCATCTCTTTGTCTTACTTCGATCTTGGCTTCGATCCGTTTTGCCTTCCTTCGATCTCTATAAATATAATTCCTCTGTATCTCTTTTTCTCTTCCTTCTCTCTAACCTTTTCTCTCTCTTGTTAACACCGTCAGACCTAACCCACTAGTTTTCTTTTTTTAAAAGATCAAAATTTAATTTATTTACCTTTTAAGTCAAAATTATATTTACCTTTTATGTTTTATTTTACTCAAGCTATCCTCCTCACTTGTTGAAGGCTTTTTATTAACTCCCTTAATGGAAATTTAAGTCTTTAAAAGCAGTTTTTTTAATTAAAAATAAACAACATAACCTAATTTGTTCCACGACAACCGTATCCAGTTCCGCGACCAACATATCCATTCAGTTACCCGAAACCCGATCCATTCCTGTATTCGAAACTGTTCCCGTATTTTCGAACCATGTCCAAAACCCATATTTAATTTCATCAACTAACTGCCTGTTTCTTAAACCAAATTTCTACAACCCAAATTTTCTACACCTCATCCCATAATCCATGCCACCTTATATTCTGAACAGCCCAATTCGGTTTCATATCACAAAGTGACCGCAAAACTACTCCCCACTATAGCTTCATGTAATTCCAAGGCCACTTCACCATAATCGGGCCACTAGAAGGAGTAGGAGGCATCACCAATGAGGAGATGGATCGATAATGGAAACCATGCATCAACTTTAAAAAGATCACTTTTTATTGCTTGCAAGGTCTATAATTCAGTGCCAATTACTTCCCACCTTGAGACCAAGGTGGAATTTAATGGGGCTGGTAGTGTAATGAATGAATATTACTAGAATAAGGGTACTTTTGGTAGTTTACAATAATTTAGGAACTAGGAACTTAGTAAAAGTTTTCGGCTAAACTTATACATAAATAGAGCTAAGTTAGGAGAGAGTAGGCATGATGAATATTGATGAGAGAATGAATGTTTTTGTAGTGTAGTACTTAGCTTGTATTATTTCTTAGGGTTTATGTGATATTTCCATCCAAGCAATCCAAAGTCTCATTCCTAGTCCTTATATCACCATTAAAATCACCACTTTGCTTCCATTATCATTGATATTGTCTATCATTTCCGGTCGATAACAACCACTCAATATTTTTTGTGATTCTAATTCCTTAAACTCTCTTCAAGTTATGCACCTAATGATTCCCTATCCCTCTAACTTATTAATTGCCATCGCTCTCAAGCTTCCTAGCTGATTTTATTGTGTAATTTCTATCACGCCCCTCGTATAGCCGGTACATTACAACTAGTAAACTAGTTTGAAGTCAATAGGGAAGCCAATAGGACTGCGGGGGTATTTGTATATAGATTTTATGCATATAGTTAGCACATATGCATCTCTAAGCGTCAATTTTAGATGGATTCCCCTAAGGTGATTCAATGTATTCGTCAAATAAAAGACCAGTTGGACATGCCTTGAAACATGTGATAAAAGACCAATTGGAGAAGCTTGGAAACACGTGGTGGATTCCGGGTTTTCCCATGGTAAATCGTAGGCAAAACAAGGGGTAAACGAGAAATATTGAGATCGCATATCCGTTTGCAATGTGAGAGAGCTTATAAGGTCCACAAACTAGTTGAGTGCCTTGCTTGACTCTTTGGTGTGGTTTTCCGGTTTTAATTGTTCTGGCTTGTGGACAAATTATCCCACATGATTTAGGATTCGAGTGTTCGAATGCAAATTTAACCGCAGTCATTAGGAATAAAGTTTGTTTCCTTTTTCTACTTCGATTCAAGATCTTGTTTGATGCTTAACATCATTTCTTTCATGGAGAACGTCTAATGGGGATCATTCTTTAGCGCAACTATGTTAGGAACACTATTAGGAAACTCCTTAGTGATCTTCACTTTAGTGATTTTTTAGATGACTTATATGGGTTGCCCATCCTTTACTTTTCTCGCCTTATAGTTGTTTATGTTTGCATTTATACTCCTATCTCAAAAGTGGAATTAGGAGCCTTAAGTTAGAGTAAAAGGAAGATAGACAAGATTTTCGGCTAATTCCACATGATTTGTGTAATAGGAAGAATAATTATGCCCTTTGGCAAAGTATGTGAAGGATATTCTCACCCAACAACCGTTTATATAATACCCTTTTCGACAAGCAATCCAATGAAGTCGTATCCTCGTAGCAAAAGGACCAGAAGCACTTGGGGCATCAAAAATTCAAAATTCTAGTTGGCCCTCGCATTGGAATTTATATATGATTTTCTTAATGAGATAAGACCTAATCCGTGAGATAAACTTGAAATGTTGTTTTATTCAAAGTCTTTTGGCGTACAAGTTCCTTCTAAAGAATGATATGCTGAAGATCACTTTATCGGGTATTTGAGCAAATCAGAGGAGAACTTCCGGGCACTTTTAGTACCATTACCTCAAAAACAAAATAATGTATTACGATTTTGTCGATAAGCAAGACATAATTAACTTTGGATGGAGTAATTGAATGCCCCCTTAAAGTAAAAGTATCGATGAAGCAAGAAAGATCCAAGAGCTAAGGTGGGAGCACGGATGGGGCCTTTGCAAGCGCATGGAAAGATGAAGGGCAAAAAGGTGTCATATGGCATTTTATTTAGGTAAAAAGGGGCACTTTACGATCATTGTCTTAAGGAAAACACGGGCTTCAAGAAAGTATATTAAACTAAAGTTAATGAAAGCGAGAATATTTATGATAGTGATGGGTGCACGATGCTTTGCTGGTAACAAAACTAGCATAAACTATGAGATAATGGGTGTTAGATTCGAGATGCTTTCACATATGGAAAACGGAAAGTGACAATGAAGGAGAAGCAGTCAATCTAGCCGGTGGAGAAGGGATAAAAGTTGATAGGAACTGAACTCGAACTTACATTGATTGAGGTCATCTCAAACACTAAGGTGCATTATCGCGTTATATGCATAATTAAGGAGAACTAGTGGGTGTGGAGCACGATAAGACAATCCAAGGCCGCATGGATCTACTTATGCATCTTTCTTATTAAAGTGTATGTCCATCATGGTGCAAAAATACGGTCGTATCTAACAGTTCACCTGAATTGGAACAGTTTTCAACTTTGGCGAACCGAACTCCATCGATTCAACATGTTGGATTTAAAAAGCCTCATATTTTGGTCATTTCAACGGTATCACCCGTGACAACAAGGGTTCACTCGTTTTTTACGCTCTAAAATGCCACTTTGCATTAGAGATTCCTTATCTTTACTTTTACAGTAGCACTCTTTCGCACTACCTCCAATAATGACTCAAAGACAAGAGAAAAGAAAGAGAGGAAGAGCCACCACCGCACCATTGAACCTATATAACTAACTAAGATCTAAGAGTGATTGAAGTAAAAAGACCTCAAAAAAAAAACTTTAAAACTAAATTCGTTCCGTTATCCCGAAATCGTATTTTCGAACCATGATGCCTATAAGGCCTTCGTGGAAGGGGGTCATCATTGATATTAAGCTCTTGGTCGTTCATTGCAGAGATGGACATTGTTAGGGATCACGGGAAGATTGTGAGGTTTACAAGCTTGAACAATCCAACACTCACAAAGCCTAAAAACATGATGTTGTTCTGGATTTTAGTCATGGCTTGTCAATGTGGGTAAAGAGAGAAGAAATCTGCAAAAAACGGCTACATATGTAAAGGAAGATAACTTATTTTGGGTTTAGGATTATATGTCGTTGTGGGTGCATGGTTGTGGAATTTTTGTGATGCGTTGCTTGCTTTTGCGAAGTCTCTGTATCTTATATGGCTTGAATTTATAGTGCATAGTTTCCTATTTGATTGCCATTAGTTTGGGGTTGGTGCAGTTTGAGACAACCCAAACCAACCCAGACAAAAGCGATTTGAGGTTTTCCCATACTAATCCAAACCACACCTCGGGATGAACCAACACAAATCCCATGGTTTGCATTTTACACACATTTTTATCTAAATACGAGTTTTCTAATTTGCAATTGTTGTTATATTTTACCGACTAGACATTGACTATTAAAACATATAAAAAACTAGAATATACCAAGGAAATTATAAAGTTGCTAAAAATGACTACTAAAGGTACGAAATTGTTATTAAGTCAGATGTTGAAGACACTTTAGTGATTTGTGGTGCGGATTAATTTATAAATATAATAAACCAACTCTAAAGCAAACCGCGATTTGGTCAAAAATACAAATCAACCCACTTTTTTAGCCTACAAACCAACCCAAATCGTGCCAAAACAGTGTAAGTTGATATGGTGCAGTCCGGCCCAAATTATGCTCTGCCGTAAAGAGAAGGGGTAAGATTCAAACCTCTACATTAAGAGCTCTTAGGATCATTGTTTAAAATAAACGCATTAGTTACTACAAACACTCTCACGAAACTTGGTAGTGTGCTTCACAGAGGAGAGTTGTAATTCTAAGGCGAGGTAACATTTGTTGAATTGATTAGTAACAAGTGGTTTTCAACCCTACATGTTAACGATGAGTGTATTCCTCGTGTATTGTTTGTACCCCTCGGATTAGTTCATATCTTTTTAGTGGTACCCTTCCTAACTCACAATTGGAAAGTGTTCTTAGATGTTTTAGATATCGAAAGAAGGAATGAAGACTCCCCTCGAATTTCGAGGATTCATATGACTTCAACCTAACAAAACATGGTTTAAGAAACGGTGGGTTTCCCAAGTAGGGCATAAGTAACAAAAATAAACTTCCTCTTAGCAAAGGAGTAGCTACAAAACATATACCTCTAAAACAACAAGCTTAGAATGACTAGGTGTCCATGGAAGCCAAGAACAAGATAGGGGCGATGTTCACCAATATGTAATGTGAAACTTTTTCCCAAAAGTCGATTGGACTTGAAACGACTCAACTTAGGTAAAGATGATGAACAGTTTTCCTAAAGGAGCCAAAGAGGTCTTACGAGTACCCATGGAAGATTATTGTCGCATAAATGAGCTCCCTCAATTTGAAGCATAAGGCACTTTAGCCACTCCATTAGTTCAAAAATCTAAGCTTATTGCAAAATTACGTGTCACGCATCATTATATCATACATTTCTTTTATGTCAAATTATAATGTCAATGCAATATTATATGTCAAATTTTAAAATGTCAATGCAATATTATATGTCAAATTATAATTTCAATGCAATATTATATGTCAAATTATAATGTCAATGCAATATTATAAGTCAATTCATAGAATCAATGCAATTTTTTTGTGATGGAGGAAGTGATGCTCAACTCGTGCAGAAAATTTTACTATACAAACAAAGGGAAAAGTAACACTAACAATTCTAACTATCAATGATCTTCACAAAACAATCACTATCATTCAAACTCAGGAACAACTATTGACACACTCTTGCCAAAATAGTCTCAATTTTCTATCAATTAATTCAACCAGTTAGCTTGGCTACGTGCTCCTGGAATGGCTTGCAAATCATTTTATATATTTCTCAGTTTCCTTCCCTCCCTTTGACTTGCTGTCCACAACCCCATATCCTTGACCTTATATCCTCCCTCCCATCCCCGCCATCCTCAGTTCCTGTAAATCAAGACCACCCTCTGCTCCACTATCCCAAATTTTCAAACCAAATAGTCCTCCCTTTCCCTCATTTTCAATTTCAAAAAATTCAAATCCTCCATTTCCTTCCTATTTCGTCAATTCTGGAAGCCCATCTTGGGAACAGGTTCCAGAATCCAGAGCACAACTGATGCTTTCGTCACAACTGCTCTTTCTCACTCGCTAGCTTGGTTTGTGTGCCAAGTGGGCTCTTGTTGCCTGTCCAGCTCTTCCCATCTACCCTGTAGATACATTAATGCCCCAACTATTAGAAGGCCAACTCTCATTTGACAAACAATTTCAAACACCTTCTTCAACTATATCAAGCCATCAACTACCCCCACAGCAACCATCATTATCCATCATCATCATTATCATCATCGCGTCATCTCTAAGTATCATATTACCTGAATTAACAATCATCAAAATCTCCAAAACCTCATCATGTACCCATTGCCACACAACACTAATCGATATATATGAATAATATCCCACTCTTCTCCGACAAGGAAACTCAGTTTACCCTTCTCCAGAACCCAGGTATGACTTGGAGAGAAATACTATCAAGGGAAGGAAAATCAGACAGTTGAGACTTCAGAGTTTAGACCCATTGTTTTGTCTTCTGTAAGTCATAGCACCTTTACCTCAGAACCTCAAGGACTCCATGGTTCCTGGTTTTAAGAAGGGTATTACATAAAAATTCACCAAGGGTTATGACTAGCTCAACCTCCAACTACTTAAAAAGACAGCTAGCCTTCAATGCACTTAAGGTAGCCGTGAGTGCAGCACCTATTTTAGCTATGCTAACTTAAACAGAACCTTCACCTTCTCATTAAGGAAGAAAATCGCGGATACGGTCGCGATGATGCGTAAACAGCTTGCAATGGTCGAATAGAAACAAATTGTTGTTGACACGGCGCAAATTTTAATTATTTCACACCAATAGTTTTTTAACCTCAATTTTGCATTTTTTTAGTTTTAAAAGTATTCTTATAACTTTATTTGACTAAAGCTATCATATGGTTGGGTTACACATATGGGGAATAAAAAGTTACTCAAACCATGAGATTTATATACATTATATGTATATATATATATTGATACTAATTCATATATATTATCCAACTTCTCGGAAAGTTTTTCTCTTTTCGTTGGTGTGTGCCTACTATGTGTATTTTCCCCTTCATTTTTAGACCAATTCTGATAAAGTAACGGCACGGGTACAAAAAGGCTCTAACGCGGTGAGTCAACATTACATAACAGACAATGTGGCGAGAGGGACTTGAATTTCATCGCGATGTTACGTAACCGCATTTCGCATAACGACCAGTTCAAAATCCGTTACATAACGGCCGTTGCGTAACGACCGAGTTTTGTTTCTACAGATGCATCATGATTTGAGTTAGGGGCCATGCAGCTTGGGGGGAGCAAGGTTATCGGGTTCGACGAGCAAGGTCTAGCTATCTTATGAAGCATACGGAAATAGGCACTATCAAAAGTGGTTGGCAAGGTTATTAAGTTTGACTCTCAGATTTTGTAGGATTATTGATGCTTTGTCAAGGGCAGCTGCTAGCTCAGTTGAGTGTGGCGCCATTTAACTTCATGTGGGTAAGGTGGGACCGTGGGAGGACATCCAACCAGTAGCCAAATCCTTTTGTGAAGCGGCTTACCATAGAGATCCGAGCAAAGAATCCTGTGGCCATGGGGTAAAGCTTAGAACATTGTATACTCTAATTATTCCTCAACACTCTTCGTTGGTGGGCCCTACTCAAGGAATCGCATGAGTCTACCTTGGGTGGATAATTAGCGGATCAAAACCTATCAAAGGTCTGGTCTCTTACAACTAGGAATGGCAATGGGTCTTGGACCCGATCCAGAGGGTCTAGGTCCAACTTTTTAAATCCAATGGGTCTGGGAGTGATGACCCAGAGATTATCACACGGGTCGGGTCCAGATATATCAGACCCAACCTGTCCAAACCCTACCCACAGACCCATTTACATAAAAAAAATTCAAAAAAAAATTAAGTTGTAAATTACAACGTTATGAGTAGTTGTTACTCCATCTTAAGACATGTAATAATGTAAGTTGAACATTTTTAAGATTTTATAAGCTATATTATATTAATTGTTTCGATACAAACCTTAACCATGGCCACACGAACCTATAAAATAGGCGAATAAATTAATTAGATTAAAAAATAATATTAAACTTGAAATTCAAAAGGACCCACTAAGGACCCTGTAAGGACCCTAGACCCATCAGACCCAGTCTGGGTTCGGTCTGGATCTGGAAGAAATTAATGGGTCTCGCAGACCCTACCCATTGCCATTCCTACTTACAACCACTTTCCTATTCCTTGTAAGAGGAAGTCTCAATGGGCATCGCCACATCGCAATGGGAAGGTCTTCCTGCCTTTGAAGCTACTTGGGAAGACTACTTTTCTTTCGAAGCCAGTTTTTCCTGTTCCACTGTCAGGACGAAGTATGGGTGGGGGCATCACCCTCCTGTGATATTACTTGCACGAGGAGAGGATCCAAAAAAAGTGAGTGACACATCATGTGAGTGGTAAGCTAATATTTTGTTGGCAGAGTTGGTTAGAAAGATTAAAGACATATGATTGTCGGTCGAATGAGGATATAAATAGCGAAAGAGGAGATAGAGAGGGGCATCCAGAAACTGTATAGAGAGAGGTATATGGAAGGAGAGAGCTTGCCCCTGGGAAGCATTTGTATTAGCTAATTACTCTGACTAAACAACAATAAATTATCTAGTCCCTAATTCTAGCATCCAATCAAAGAAAAAAAAAAGCCTCTTTAAAGCTCAGATATACGGTGATTAAAGTTTTTCAAAAACAAAAACTTATACTTGCAACCGCATGGATCTAGCATATTCAAATTCGCAAACTAAAGGTTCAAGTAGAAATGAGATCAAGATTGGTGCCCTTCAACGTATCCGTTTGTCTCCTATATCAGTCTCCTAGAGCTAATCATGTTTGGTTGGCTTCAATTTCAGTAGAGAAGTAGTAAGCTGATTTCCCAAACTATCCAAAATAGTGAATGGGGTAGTCCTCCACAGTGCTGAAAGATGGAATCATGTAAAGGGGACATCGTTTATGATACAAGGAGCAGGTCACATTGGGATTGGGCTATACCTGGAGTGGTCAACATATGGCAGAATCTCATATTTGAAGAAAAGGAGCAGACATTAGGCTAATGCAAACAAGAAATCAACACAGTATGGCATATAACAGAAGAATTGGATTTCAGTGCACTGACCTAATCAGATCAGCACCTTCCGGTGATGAAAATGCTACTGGCGCAGAACCTTTTTGGCTACTGAACATTTGGGCATATTGATCAGAGTACAAGGAGCTATTTGGCCCCACATACTCTATATTCAAATTGGGGCTAAATAAGTTTATTTCTGGTGTTTTTCCAATTGCGACAGCAGTGTCCTTGGCCGCTTGCACGTTAGAGGAGCTATCAATTACATTCCATGCATCAAATCGATCGCCATGTTGAACAGCTTCCTTAACATCAGGTGTCTGCACTGAGCCATTAAGGTTTGCTTGTGCATTACTTGAGCTTGTGAAATCAGTCCACAAATCAAATGAATCGTCATTTTCACATGTGGATTTATCATCAAATACAGAAACTCCATCACACTGAAGCTGATTGTCGGGTTGGCTAGTGGATAGTTTTCCAATATTACTTAGTCCAGGAAAAAAATCCCCACCTCCATTGCTTAACTTATTTTCGGATGATTCTGTCCCGGCATTCTGCAGCTGATGTCCTAAATTGGATGGTGTTCCTCCCAAATAACCCCATGAGCTGATTGAGCTATTGTCCGCAACCAATTCTCGACTCTTAGGAGCTTTCTGGAAACTGACTTGATCCAGAGTGGTCTTGGTATCATTTGATCCAAAAGAAATAGTTTCTCCTTGAACTTCCGAACTTCGGATATCAGGCCATGAACTAAATATGTCATCATCCTTAAAAACTGCTTGATCTTCAGAGGTCCCTGTGTTGCTAGTTTGAGGCTGACTGGCAGGAGTAATCTTTGAGCTTGAAAAGTCATTCCATGCCCCATATGAAATATCATTACCAATTGGCTTACTGTCAGAACCACCAGTAGATCCTGTGAAATCACTCCATAAATCATGTGAGTTACCATTCCACAAGGCCACAGAGTCACCTTGATTACCATTATCCTTCCCAGAACCTACTTCTAAACCGCTGGTTAGCTCTTGGGTTTTCTCAACACCACGTCCAGCAAAATCATTCCACGCATCAAATATGCCACCACCTTCAGTAGATATTTTGGTGGCAGCTTCTATGTTTGCTGCCTGTTGATGATTGTCAGAGCCCTTAAAATCATTCCACAAGTCAAATGAATCATCAAGTTCATGGGCATGTGACTTGCTTTCTCCACCTCGCAATAGATCACCTTTAACAACAAAGTGCATATCATTATTCCATAAGCCAGTCGGCTCACCTTGATCACTTGACTTATTTTGTGAGTATTCTACAGGAATATCTAGGTGTTTGAAGTAGGTACCATCCAACAGAGCAAGATCATTTTCTGCAGTAAATGCTGCATCACCATTAACATGCTGATCTGAATTATCACTGATGGTCTGTGACTGAATGTTTACTCCAGTACTTGGTTTCATAAAACTATCCCAAGCATCATCAGGCACCCTTAAATCCTTATACTGAAGCTCGATGTTGTCTGAAACCACAAATCCAGTAGAATCATTAACTGGATCAGACATAACCAGTCCACCGCTACTATCTGTGCCAGACACGGGTATGCTGCTTGGCTCACATTCAGTAATTTTCTCATTCACAGACATCCTAAAGTCCCCCCACTCATCAAAATGATCTTCAACATCCCTCTTCTCATTATTAGCAGAATCTTCTTTGGTGGTATGCTGTTGATCTGGCAACCAGTCAAAAGACGTATCAACAGACTCAAAGACCTTGCCATCCCCTTCAACCAAAACGTTCCCATCGGATTCCTTAGAGTTAAAAGGCAGTCCAGTGTCTAGATTACTCCAAATATTATTATTATTGGAAGTAGTCCCTAAGGAAGCATCAGGAATCGATACATTTGCTAATCTCTCATGTCCGGGATCTGGGGTAGCAGATTGAAAGTCTGCCCCCCAATCTGAAAAAGACTCATCATTTCCGCCATCACCAGTTCTAGAAGCAGCCTGAGAAGACGGAGTATTTTCGAAAAATTAAGATTCCTCTCTCCTGAAATCCTAAATTCGTCAATTTCTATATTTTGACTATCTACCGGCTGTTCATTACTAGCACTAGAGGCATGATCTCTGCTTCCTGAAGCTAAAATTTCCTCAACATCTACACCAACCAAGCTCAGATATCTTTTCCCAGGAAGTTGTTCTTCCTTATTCACGCCAAGTCCCCTCGAGTAATCAGGCCACTTCAGCTGCAGATCTAGGAAATCCGACAACAACTTTTCATCCTCCTTGACAGAACTCCATGATCTATCACCAGATGGAGTACCCCCATGTGGTGTCCCTACAGTTTCCTGCAACCCCAATTTCTATCATAACTAAATTTCAAAATGTGGCTTTGCACACAATAATAGTTGCAAAAAATAATATGAGAAAGGCCAAGTTGATATCGGATATATGTCAACATTACATATATCGAATTTTTGTGGTTAATTCAACAAAAAGAAGTAGTATAACTATCAAGTAAAGTAGTATATTAAATTCTAAAAATTATATGCTAAATACAAAGATATCAGACTTAATATAGCTGTAGAGGCGTAAAAATACTGATTTTTATATACTACCAAAAAATGTAAGGCGGTGGATATATTTATTGTTGGGCCGGGGTGTTTGGCAAATGGATTTTGGGTGCCTTTTTCATTGGCTTTTGGCTTTGGCTTTGGCTTTTTTTTTTCTGGTTAAACAGCCAAAAAAAAGTGTTTGGTTACCAGCTTCAAGTAGCCAAAAGCCAGAAGTTGTTTTTATCAGCTTTTGTGGCTAGTTTTGGCTTTTGTTTCCATTTGTACTACATAGCTGACAATAACACTCAGTTTTACCAAACATTTTTTTTCACAGCCAAAAATTATACAGCCGCTCAAACAAGCCACTAAAAACAGCCGGTCAAACCAACGAACATATAAAGTCACCAGCCAATTGCCAAACACTATATCCGATATCAACCTGGCATTGCTCAAATAATATGGAACAAAACATAATTAAAAGCTAGCAAAAAGGAGCAAGAGAGAGATTAAAATATTACTTACCAACCCATCTAAATGGAGCGAGTTGAGAAACCATTGAAATGCAGAGGTGGATTTGAAAGAAATAGGGTGAGGAAGAACATCTTGGATTTGGGTGTGCCCACAATAAACACAAATAATAGATTCAGACCCCCTTAATAGATCTCCATTGCAATTCTTACATCGCAAAACATGAATAGAAGGATTGGACCCAGAAATTGCTTCAGTGAGAAACGATGATGGTAGGGAATCAAGTGAGTGATCGTTAAAGTTTAAAGAATCAAGACCAGCTTCTTTCTTCAACAATATTTGTACTTTTTCAATTAAATCCACAGATACCTCGTATTTCTCCATTAGGGAGTTTGATTTGGGAAGGATTTGATAGTATTTCAAGGTTCCGATAGAGTGGGTAGGGTTTGAATTTGATTTTGGTTGAGAAATGAATCTAATCTGGTACTCCTAGCATTTACCTGCCACTCATTGAAGTGAGAAAACATTCTTAAATCAGAGTTTTACGAACACAGCCACAGTTGATCAAATGATCGATAATGGTTGTAGACAAACAGCCAAGGACGGCAAGGCTTCTTGCCATACGGTTCGAAAAATTTTACTATGGACTTTTTGGAAAAAGGCCGTTAATTAATGTGAGTGACACGTTAGCATTGGTTATTTTGGTATTTAATTAATTTGTTTTTAATTTTGGTATTTTAGGCAAAAAAAAATTATTGTATTTCATATTTTTGATATTATTATATAATAACCTTTAAAATATACGAAAATTATACTTTGAAATATATAAAATTACACCTTATAATATATGAAATTATACAATACTATCATATACAAATATACTTTAAAAACTTGGTGCATATTCCTTATACTTTATTAACCTCTTTTTCAATCTTGCTAGACCTCAATACGAAAATTAGTTATCGTCATTTTTAGTTTTTTGGACAGCACTATAACATATTTTAATCATAGCCATAATTTGGATAATTAAACTGGACAATATCCAAATCGAGCTATGGTCATAGCCAATACCAATTTCACTGTACATGTCCAAATTATGGCTATGACCAAAACATGTTAGGAAAAATTGATTACAATAATTCAAATTATGCTCGTTCCGTCAATAATAGTCCCAATTATAAGTTATGATATCACGTATTTATATAGAGTTTTCTCCCTTATTTACAAGCTAATTTGGGCGTCATTGGAGCTCTTGGGAGCTATTTTGTGCTAGCTATCGTATATAGTTGTGGTTTTGTGTTTTAGTGTTGAATTGCAGGTTTTAGGGAGTTTTCTCCTTATTCCCGAGCCATTTGGAAGCAACCACGGCTTTACGAGATGTTACGGGGCACGTAGGATGGCTCACGAGCTTTATGGGCAGTTTAGGAGGTCCCAAGACCCCTAAACGTGAAGATTAGAGAACCAAAGAGTCAAAAAGGAGGTTTCCGTACTCTGATCGGGCAAAAATGGCCCGATCGGGCGAAGTATTTATGATCGGGTATAGAAGTTCCGGACCCGATCGGGTAAGCGTTGCCCGACCCGATCGGGCGAGGAGCCATGTCCCCAGACCCGATCGGGCATCCAGCCGACCCGATCGGGTGGGCTGCTCGTAGCTCCTGTTGTGTTGCTGCGTATGAGAAGAATGTGGCTGGCCCAAGTTGTCGCAAGGCCCGATCGGGTGGCATCCCAAGGCCCGATCGGGTGGGCCAAACTTCGCCAGACTTGCTGCTGGGTTGCAGCGCTAAACAAGAAACGAAGCCAAAAAAATCCTCACTATAGGCCCGATCGGGTCCTGCGCATTTTCTCGCGTTTTTTGACTTTTGTTTCCACAATTAGTTTGACTTTGAGGGGTATTATAAATACCTTTTCCTCATTATTTTCGAGACATCTTTTATTCTAGTTCAGACTCTAGTTATTTCTCATTGTTCTTAGTTTAATTCAAACACTTTAGATTAGATTAAAGGTGATTGAACCTATTCCGATTTCAATAAAAGTTCCTGCTTTCCGTCAATTGGTATTCTCTCTTACCCTAATCTCTTTTATTATTCTCAATTGCATAGTTTATTTATTCAATTATTCATGATGCAATTATTAGGGTTTCATATTAGTTTGGTTGTTGTTGATTCGATTATGAGTGAGTAGTTCTCTTTCTAGGGCGTTAGATAGGAAAGCCATGTTTATATCATGATTGTGATTTAGATTCCTGTCGATTTCTAGGGCTTGATTAGGGTGATTGTGATGTGGTTTGTTCTCATTGAGTAATTAATGTCAGTGTACAATTTCATTGATTGCTTGTGGTTAATAGTTGTTTGCACAGATCCGTCTTACGACTAGAGGCCTAGGACACGTCAGTAGTTCTGATTACGTTAGTGAACATGCGGCGTATGTTGAACTATGAGCGTTGATTCTTAACCGTAGCCCAACACATGCTCTAATCCCCCGACTCTTGACTTAGGTTTTGATAGTAGTTGACCCTATTTGATTGGTATAAGCATGGTGGACCGACCTAATACCCTAGGTTTTTAGTCCATAGTTAATTCCTCGATTTAATTTGTCTTCTTTAGTTTAATCTTTAGTTCAGTCAATTCTTCCCTGATTTCATCTGAAGTAGCTGATTGATTGAATATTAATTTAGAAACTCTGTCTCCCTGTGGATTCGACCCTGCTTCCATTGACTACCATAGTTAGAGGACTGTAGGTTTATCTTTGATTAGGTGATACGACTAAAACCCTATCAAAATTTGGCGCCGTTGCCGGGGAGACGGCTAGTTTTCTAAGTTTTTATTTGATTATTTGGTCTACTTCTCTGTACCTCATTGGAACTTCATTGTTTCAATCGAGGTACGTTGTACTGCTTCTTTTTGTTTCTTTTGTATGCCCAGGTCTCAAAAAAAACGGTTCCCCCATCCCAGCGGATCCCGATCTCACTAGGACAATCAGGCGGATTCGAAAGAAAAATCAGAAATAAAAGCAGTCTGTTCAGCTGAACACCTCTGGAACAGTGATATCACGTATTTATATAGAGTTTTCTCCCTTATTTACGAGCTAATTTGTGCGTCATTGGAGCTCTTGGGAGCTATTTTATGCTAACTATCGTATATAGTTGTGGTTTTGTGTTTTAGTGTTGAATTGCAGGTTTTAGGGAGTTTTCTCCTTATTCCCGAGCCATTTAGAAGCAACCACGGCTTTACGAGGTGTTACGAGGCACGTAGGATGGCTCACGAGCTTTATGGGTAGTTTAGGAGGTCGCAAGACCCCTAAACGTGAAGATTAGAGAGCCAAAGAGTCAAAAAGGAGGTTTCCGTACTCTGATCGGGCAAAAATGGCCCGATCGGGCGAAAATACATTTATCGGGTATACAAGTTACGGACCCGATCGGGCAAGCATTGCCCGACTGGATCGTGCGAACACCATGTGCCCAGGCCCGATCGGGTGTTCACCGCCCGACCTGATCGGGTGGGCTGCTCATAGCTCTTGTTGTGATGCTGCTTGTGAGAGGAGTTTGCTGGCATAGTTTGTCGCCTGGCCCGATCGGGTGGCTGCCCACGGCCCGATCAGGTGGGCCGTAAAAGCTGCGCTGTTGATACGCTGACCAAGAAACGCAAGCTGAGACGTTTTGTACGTCGGCCCGATCGGGTACTGTGCTCGGGCCCGATCGGGTCTGGCGCTTAATGACGCGGACTTCGACCTTTAATTTCCGTTTTAGTTAGATTTGAGGGGGACTATAAATACTTTTTCCCTCATTATTGAGAGACATCTTTTATTTTATCTCTTCACTGCTTTAGAATAGTTTTATTTCTCATTGTTCTTAGTTTAATTCAAACACTTTAGATTAATTTAGAGGTGATCAAACCTATTTCGATTTCAATAAAAGTTCCTGCTTTCCGTCAATTGGTACTCTTTCTTACCCTAATCTCTTTTATTATTCTTGATTGCTTAGTTTATTTATTTAATCGTTCATGATGCAATTGTTAGGGCTTCATATTAGTTTTGTCGTTGTTAATTCGATTATGAGTGAGTAGTTCTCTTTCTAGGGTGTTAGATAGGAAAGCCATGTTTATACCATGATTGTGATTTAGACTCCTATTGATTTCTAGGGCTTGATTAGGGTGATTGTGATGTGGTTTGTTCTTTATTGAGTAATTAACGTTATTGCGCAGTTTCTTTGGTTGCTTGTGGTTAATAGTTGTTTGCACAGATCCGTCTTACGACTAGAGGCCTAGGACACGTCAGTAGTTCTGATTACGTTAGTGAACATGCGGCGTATGTTGAACTATGAGCGTTGAGTCTTAACCATAGCTCAACATAGGCTCTAATCCCCCGACTCTTGATTTAGGTTTTGATAGTAGTTGCCCTTGTTTGATTGGTATAAGCATGGTGGACCGACCTAATACCCTAGGTTTTAGTCCAAAGTTAAATCCTCGATTTTTCCCGTCTTTCTTAGCTTAATCATTAGTTTAATTAATTCTTCTCTGATTTACTCTGGAGTAGCTGAATTGGTTGGATATTAATTTAGAAACTATGTCTCCCTGCGGATTCGACCCTGCTTCCACTGACTACTTTTGTTAGAGGACTTAGGTTTATCTTTGATTAGGTGATACGACTTTAGCCTGTCAAACAGACACCTTGAGTTCAGTCATGTCAAAATCACTGAAGTCATATGGGGAGCCCAACCTAGATGGTCTCTCCACTGGACCTACTATGCCCACCATTGCCGCGACAAATTTCGAAATTAAGCCTGGACTCATCAGCATGGTCCAGCAAAATCAGTTTGGTGGGCATCCTACTGAAGACTCGGCAAATCATCTGCAACGGTTTCAACAGCTTTGTCGAACCGTCAAACATGTTGGGGTCACTCCAGATCAGCTAAAAGTCATGTTGTTCGAGTTTTCATTGAGAGATAGAGCCCAGAAATGGTTGAACGACGTGAAAGAAACAGAATGGAGTGAGATTTCTGCTGCGTTTCTAAGAGAGTATTATCCACCTACTAAAACAGCAGAAATCAGATTCAAGCTAGCCACGTTTTCCCAAGAGCCTGATGAAACATTACGAGAAGCGTGGGCTAGGTTTATGGATTTACAGAGAGAGTGTCCACACCACAACATGGACAAATGGTTCTTGACGTAGACATTTTACAATGGTCTGCAGCCTCAGACGAAGAGTATTGTTGATTCGTCTGCAAGAGTTTTTCTGGATAAGGAGGTGGATGTAGGCTACGAGTTTCTATCAAACCTCGTAGCCAATGATCATTCCACTTCCCGAAGCCTCACGAGGTAGGTACTGGAGGTAGATGCCATTGCATTATTGACTTCGCAGATAGCGAAGCTGAGTTAGCAGATTAACACCTTCAGTTCCTCTTCCTCAGCAGCACCTCCTTTGAGTATCAATGCTATGTCTGTCGTAGCACCCATTACCTCATCTTATTGCGAGGTATGTGGTATTCAGGGTCACTTTGGGCATGACTGTTAGTATAGTCAACTTCAGATGGAGCAAGCAAATGCCTTTCAACAAAGACCACAAACCTTTCCCCCTCCACATAACTACCAAAACCCACAAAACCATCATCCTCCACCTCCACAACACCCTAAACCCTCATACCATCAAACCCCACAAAACTTTTAGAGACCCCCATCACAAAACTTCCACAACCACAATAATTTCCAAACTCCACAAAATTTTCCCACCCCACCTCCACAAAACAACAACCCACAAGAGCCTCCCATATCTGAAGTGATGAAACTGATGTTAAGCATGCAAAAGGCAAATGAGGAGGCACAAAGAGCCCAAGAGCGACAGATGCTAGCTATGCAAAGATCTAATGAGGAAGCACAAAGAGCCCAAGAGAAGCACATCAAACTTCTCGAGGCTCAAGTTGCACAATTAGCAAGCTCTAATGCTCAGAGCGGTAGGGGGAATTGCCAGGGCAATCCGTTCAGAGAGAACATGTGAATGCCATTACTATTCGTAGTGGCATTGCATATGATGCCCCTCCAGTGCCCGTTGATGAGGTTACCCCAACTGCAGGGAAGAAGAGGGTGGTAGAGGAAGGAAAAAGGAAGAATTCGACGTCTGAAGTCGACTTGTCTGCAGAAGCTGAACAGACAGGGAAGAAAAAGGAGAAGGTTTCTGAAACGCCTTTTACACCAAGGCTACCTTTTCCTCACAGGATGCAACAATCAAAGGTCGATCAGCGGTTTGGTAAGTTCTTGGCTATGGTTAAGAACCTTGAGGTAACGATTCCATTCACAGATTTAATTACCCAAGTACCTGTTTATGCCAAATTTCTGAAAGATATGATAACTAAGAAAAGAGAATTTGGTGGGGTAAACGTGTCGCTCTTACTGAAGAGTGTAGTGCTTTTATCCAAAATAAAACCCCACCAAAGTTAAAAGATCCTGGTAGTTTTTCTATACCCTGCCATCTTGGACCTATTTTTATTGATAAGGCTTTGTGTGATATAGGTGCTTCTGTTTCTGTTATGCCATTATCTGTTTTTAAGAAACTGAACATGGGAGCACTTAAATGCACACAAATCACTTTACAGATGGCGGATTGTTCTATAAAATACCCTCTAGGTGTTTTAGAGGACGTTCCTGTTAGGGTAGGGAAATTCTATATTCCTGTTGATTTTGTGGTGTTAGATATGGATGAGGATGCCCAGATTCCTATTATCTTGGGTAGGCCGTTTTTGAGTACTGCTGGTGCTGTCATTGATGTCAAGTATAGGTCTTTAACTCTTAGTGTTGGTGATGATAAAGTGATGTTTAAACTAACCAATGTTGTGAAGGCACCTATGCTTGAACAATCTTGTTGCAGGGATGAGGTTTTGGATGAAGTAGGTGTGGAGAAGGTCCCAACTACACCTAAGGTTGCCTCACAGTCTGGAGGCATTATCAAGAACATTTGGAGAAGAAAGATATTTGATGAGGGTGGCACTCATTGCCAAGCCCCTCCTATTTGAGAGAGGGAGGATTAGGGTCGTGCGGGACCTTTATAAACCAGCGCTGTGCGAGAAGCAACTCGTATTCCTTCCCTTTTTCCTTTTCTTTTCATTTATTTTTTATTTTTTATTTTTATTTTTCTTCTTTTTGTGAGCGAGAGTGAGGGTACTAACATTGTTTTTCCTCTTAGCATAGTCCTTATCACCTTTTGGCATTGAGGACACTGCCAAGTTCAGCTTGGGGGAGGAGTTCTGTTTGTATTCTCTATCTCTTTTACTGCTTTCTAGAATAGATTTACTGCTTTCGAAAAATTCTGAGAAAAATCAAAAAAAATATGGTTCCCATGACTGGTTTAGTTGCCTCCCTGTGCCCCTTGTTGTGCTCTATTTGGAAATGATTTGACTTTGTTTTCTGGATAGTTGGGCATCTGTGATCTTAAGGCTATGATTTGATGTTTGATTGCTATGATTTCGAGCATTTTTGGATTATATTAGACCACTTTGTGCTGCATACCTGAATTGGTTAGACTGTGAGGCCTCTTTGTAGCCTATTGGATCTATATTATTATCCAGTCTATTCTTGTGTGTTAGTTCCTCTTTAGTGGATTGATCTTGACTTTGACTTCGTACTTGTCTGATTTTCGATGACTTGTAGCATTTGCGGTGATAGAGGTGTTCTTTTGTCTTATTCTTGAGCTTCAGAGTGAATTTTTGATATATTTTTATCCTCCTTAGCCCCGCTGAGCCTAATGACTTGTTTCATGTTACTTAAACCCCTATTATGAGCCCATGGCCTTCATTTCATATTATTTCCAAGCCTAGCTTGGGGGAGCTTTTGTATGGGTTGAGTTTGAGATTGGTTTCTTGGTTTGGTTGGTTGTTGAGGAATTAAAAATGTATTTGTTGTGGTTTGAGGGTGAGAAAAAGAAAAGAAAAAGCAAAATTAGAGTTGCGTGAATGAAGTTCAGAAAAATGAAAGAAAAATGAAATAAAATGAAAAAGAATTCGAAGTTCTTTCATTCACGTACGTTCTTAAGGAAATATTTGCTTCATTGCTTGAAAATTGTGTTTATTATGAGTTTTTCATTGATTTATGAGTGTTGGGTTACTTTACGTGGTTTTATGGTTTTGTTGGGAATTGTGTAGGCCATCTGAGGCCTTGTTTGAATGATTCATGCTCCCCCTTTCTCGGTTTTTCCACCACATTACCCAAAAGTATCCTCTACCTCTTACCTGAGCCCCATTACAACCCAATAAAGTCCTTTTGGGCTTGTGTCTGCATTGTTCATTTGATTGATTTCGAGTCAGTTTGTCAAAGTTAAAGAGTATGTCTGCTAATTGAGTCGACTTGACTAGGATGAGCGTCATTGAACCTTCTTAAACACATGAGAGTGTGAGTGGGAAAGATATTTATGGTCGCGTTGGTGAGTGTTCGGGCATATTCTTTGCCTGCCACAAAATAAAAAGGAGTGACACCCTTGTGAGAGCCTTTTCAGGACTTGTATGCTTTGTGGATGCTTGAATTTGATAAATTGCTTGGATGATTGGCGGTTGGATGGATTTGATTAGCCAAACTTGAATTATGCCTGCTTGAACGATTCTTAGTCTTGAAAATGTTTTGAGCTTTGATTTGTTTTTATCTATGGGGTGAGACAATCTATTCCATGTTCATGTTCTGTTTGCTTGAGGACAAGCAAAGGTTTAGCTTGGGGGAGTTTGATATCACTTATTTATATAGAGTTTTCTCCCTTATTTACAAGCTAATTTGTGCGTCATTGGAGCTCTTGGGAGCTATTTTGTGCTAGCTATCGTATATAGTTGTGGTTTTGTGTTTTAGTGTTGAATTGCAGGTTTTAGGGAGTTTTCTCCTTATTCCCGAGCCATTTGGAAGCAACCACGGCTTTACGAGATGTTACGGGGCACGTAGGATGGCTCACGAGCTTTATGGGTAGTTTAGGAGGTCCCAAGACCCCTAAACGTGAAGATTAGAGAACCAAAGAGTCAAAAGGAGGTTTCCGTACTCTGATCGGGCAAAAATGTCCCGATCGGGCGAAGTATTTATGATAGGGTATAGAAGTTCCGGACCCTATCATAAATACTTCGCCCGATCGGGACATTTTTGCCCGATCAGAGTACGGAAATCTCCTTTTTGACTCTTTGCCTCTCAATTCTTCATGTTTATAGGTCTTGGGACCTCCTAAACTACCCATAAAGCTCGTGATCCATCCTACGTGTCTCATAACATCTCGTACAGCCGTGGTTGCTTCCATATAGCTCGCTAATAAGGAGAAAACTCCCTAAAAACCTGTAATTCAACACTAAAACACAAAACCACAACTATATACGATAGTTAGCATAAAATAGCTCCCAAGAGCTCCAATGACGCACAAATTAGCTTGTAAATAAGGGAGAAAAGTCTATATAAATACGTGATATCAAGTGTACAATTTCATTGATTGCTTGTGGTTAATAGTTGTTTGCACAGATCCGTCTTACGACTAGAGGCCTAGGACACGTTAGTAGTTCTGATTACGTTAGTGAACATGCGGCGTATGTTGAACTATGAGCTTTGAGTCTTAACCGTAGCCCAACACATGCTCTAATCCCCCGACTCTTGACTTAGGTTTTGATAGTAGTTGACCCTATTTGATTGGTATAAGCATGGTGGACCGACCTAATACCCTAGGTTTTTAGTCCATAATTAATTCCTCGATTTAATTTGTCTTCTTTAGTTTAATCTTTAGTTCAGTCAATTCTTCCCTGATTTCATCTGTAGTAGCTGATTGATTGAATATTAATTTAGAAACTCTGTCTCCCTGTGGATTCGACCCTGCTTCCATTGACTACCATAGTTAGAGGACTGTAGGTTTATCTTTGATTAGGTGATACGACTAAAACCCTATCGAGTTATCCCAGCATAATCCCAACTATTGGGCAAGTCTACTACAAATACACCTAAGTGACTTGTGACCTGCTAATATGGTAAAAAAAAAATTATTTCTCTTTTTCTTTCTAACTTCTACTTTCACCACCACACCAGACACCACCCACCACCACTGCAAAAACCACATCCATCACCCACCACCACAACAGTCATCCAACGCCAATTAAGCACCATCCATCACCTCCACTGCCACACACCACCACTACGATAACCTCCACTGCCACACACCACTCCACTGCCACACACCACCACTACGATAACCTCCACTGCCACACACCATTACCTCCACTGCCACACACCACCACACACCACTGCCACACACCATCACTTCCACTTTCACACACTGCCATAACGCAACCCATCCATCGCCAGCCACCACCACCACGAACCCAACTACCACCAACTAAACCAACAACCTCGAATCTCAACTAACAAAGTGAAATGTGATCGAAAACGAACCAATAACATATTCTTCCTCAAGAGTTAAACAACATACGAAAAAAGAAACGACGAAAGGCGTACCACGAAAAAAAGAAGTGAGCGTCTGGAGAGTTGATCATTACCACTACTAGAAATTTTACCACAGGTTGATGTAATCAATTCCATTCCTCCATTTCTCACAGCTACGGAGGCATTCACATTCATATTCGGACTCGCATTCGAATCTGAAACAGTAGTACTAGGATCATAAAATGAGCGAGCTTCATCAATAATGGCGTCAATTCCTGCAACTCTCTTTCCTCCTCAATTTCAAATTTATCAAAGTGATTCTTCAAATCTTCGAGTGATTTCAACACTGTTTTGTCCTGCACAGAACTCTCACCATGCACGCAGGTGATGCATGGTGTTTTGTTGGTGCGAGGGGAAGTGGTGGTGTTGTGGTGGTGCAGTGTGTGAGGTGGTGGTGGTGTTGACGTTGAGGTGAGGAGAGTGAATGGGGAGAGAGTGGTTTACGGGTCACTGGGGTTGGGGATGAGTGAGTTAAAAAAATTACAAATAATCAATGAAAGCATGACACATGGCTTTTTTAACCTGAACAGGTTGCTTTCAGGTTACGGTGCATTTGTGGCGGACTTGTCCAATAGTTGGGAGTATACAGGAATAACCCCGTAGTTGGGATTATTCTTGACCGAACGGACTCAATTTTTCCACCATGTTATGGTGTTGTCCAAAAAAAACTGACGAAATATATTTTAGCGTAAAAGTAATTACGTAAATTAATAAAATTTATTACAGAATTTATAATTAATAATTTCAAAAATAATAAATATTACCGT
This sequence comes from Patellifolia procumbens, assembly GCA_947645195.1. Taxonomy (NCBI): domain Eukaryota; kingdom Viridiplantae; phylum Streptophyta; class Magnoliopsida; order Caryophyllales; family Amaranthaceae; genus Patellifolia; species Patellifolia procumbens. The sequence continues at coordinate 1,551,598 of CANSGD010000290.1, forward strand.
TTTCAAAAATCAAAAATATCAAAATTTGAATTTATAAAATTAAAATTAAGGAAAGTAACATACTACTTTATTTACAAATGCATATTAGGAATATTATGTATTTAAGTATATGTTTATTAATTATACATATATATCATATGCTGACATGGACAAATTGGTGGCTTACCTTAATTCTTTACTGTAGCCTTTTTTCAAGATGGCAACCATAAAAACATCCCATACGGTTGCTAATATCAATGAAAATCGACGAGACTGTTAAAACTTCCCATGGAGGTTAACAATCATTCCATGTGTTACTATCCAAGAGGTACACGTGGAGCTGATCCCTTTATTACTAATAAGACTTGGGCTCTGTTCTTTTGGACTGGATTAATTGAAAAACATTTCAGTTCAGTTCAGAACATTCGATTCAATTCAGTGCAGTTCAGTTCAATTTTGTTCAAAAGAACAGAGCCTAAGACTCTTAAAGTTTGAAATATGTGGCTGATCAATATTGGTTGAGAGAGTCAAGAAATTTCTAACTTTTTAAAGAGAGAAAGTCCCCCTTGCTTGTCCGAAATTTTTCTCGCGTCAGCTCGTCAAGTATTTCTTATTCTTTCATTTATTTTTTTTAAAGAAAATGGACTCTTATATCGTCCAATAAATCCGGCTATGGGGAAATGAGTCTTGACCCTAGAATCGATTCAACCTATTTTAGAGTTGGGGCAATTCCGGTCGATCATCCCTACCTCAGTGTTCTTTGGCTTGGCTATGAGAGTCCAACGTCCCAACTATGTTGGCTAATCGGGCTAGTATCAAAGAAATTGTATGTCTCAAACGCCAGCTGCTACTTCTCTAATATGGAGGAATCCAGTAGACGGGGCAATAATGAAAGAGAGGCCACTCATCTTGTAACAACCCGTATTTTTAATTGTTTGATTATGTGCTAAATAAAATTTATACATTAATTTATTCTTAAGTGTGGATAAGCTCAACTTTCGGGGATATAGAAATAAAACTCGAAGAGCAAAGAAAGTGGGTGAAATTTATAACTTGGGAAATATTATTAAAGTGTAAAAAAAAAATACATTTAAAGAGGAAAAGAAATAATAAGGGAAGAATAAGGAAAAGAGTTTAGAAGGAAAAGAAAAAGGAGAAAGGAAAAGGAGAATTAAAATAAGAAAGGAGAAGAGGAATAGAAGTCAGTAAAAAGGAAAAGAAGGGAAGAAAGAAGAGAGAGAAAAGGAAGGAAAAGAAAGAAGGAAGGTTGAAGATCAACTTTTATGGTGTTTTCCGGCAAATAAGTTAGGGAAAAATATTCAGTTAAGTGTAAGTAACAAAACCCCTAAACTAATTTCTGATTTTGGGTTAGTAAGTTTCAAACCCTAACTTTTTCCTTTAATTGTTTATGCATGTTGAGTTTGGGGAAGAAGATGACAATGGAGTCTTGAAAGAGATTGGGTTTGAGTAATGGAGTACTTAAGAAAGTTTGGAAGAATGAATTAGGGCCAAATCAAGGTATTAGAGTTTATCTTTTCATTAAGTTCATTTGAGTATTTGATCCTTTGAGATTAGTGAAATTTGATACTCAAATCAGTGTTGATAAGTGGTTAACTTCTTGTTATAGATGTAACCTAAGTGCATGTGAGATAATTTAACTTTGAAAGTCTTAGCTTTTAATTTCCCGTAAGAATTTGAACCAGTTTTGTAAAAACCTCTTTTTCGACATCTTCTGGTCTTTTTTTAGCAAAAATGCTATTTCACAAAAGTTGTTCGTATCAAAATTTTACTGAAGTTAGGGTCAAAAAACGTCTGATTTGGAGTTGTTATAAAGGAGTTATGGTCATTTTAAGTTTCTGTTGAATTTTACATTTTGTTGGACGATTTCACTTCTTGCTAAAAGTTGGGGTGAATTTCCAAATTGTTGATAGAAATATTTTACAAAGTATTTGAAAGAAATAATTATAAATTATAATATTTTAAGAGATAAATGAAAATTTAGTCTAGTTCTTGATGGTAAATTATTTACCTTATTTCCTAAACTTGGTTTAACTTACTTGACTTAGATTCTACAAAGTTTAAAACAACAACTTTCAAATAAAGTGTATATATATTTCACTTGAGAAGTGTTGATTTGGTCTTCCTTTTACCACATTGAGTATAACATAACATTTTACAATTCTTTACTAATGATATAGTTCCTTATATAAAATCATATATCTCTTCACCAAACTTTAATGATTTTGTTATTCTGTTAACAACTCTTTGAGTAGTAATTGAATTACCTATATTTATGACAAGTACTTTAATACCTTTGTTGTGTAAGTAAATCCTTAGAGCATCTACAATGGTCTAGCTACTTTCTATGTTGCTAGCAATGCCACCTCACAAGTGTTAGCTATATTACCATTTCCTCCATTGGTAAGCTACAATGTATGTAGCTAAATGTTCCTTATCAATATCAATTTTTATTCTTTAAATCATGAGCATTTATTGCTCTTTCCTCTTTGATCTCAATTGAGCTAGTAGCTTGTTTTGGCTATCTAGCTCAAATAAGCTACAATGTCCAATGGTCAGCTACTAGCTCGGAGTATTTTTATATTTGCAAGCTAGTCCTTATGCACAAGCATTGTAGATGCTCTTATAACTTAAACTTTCAACTTCAAAGTTCGTTAGTTTCATAACAACTACTTTTATGAAAATCTTGTTGAAGTTATATTTGTATTGAGAATACGCATACTTCTTAAATAATGAGTTTAATATAAAGAGTTTGAAACGATTATGAAGATATTATTGTAGTATACGAGTTTGCGGTTAAGTACCACAAGTTCAATGGCATTTCACCTCTTACTGTTTATGACCAAAATTGTATTTGAACAAGTTTGTGTATTACGGTTTGGAAAATGGATTTCTAAACTATTTCAAAGTGTTTAGTTCCAAATAAAATGTGCTTCTATGTCCCTTACTTTTTGTAAAATTTAAAAGGAGTTTATATGGTTATAAAATGGGTTATAAGTAGGCTATTTGATTTTCTAGTTAAGAGAGGTCTAGTTGAATTGATGAAAGAAAGAAGAGAGTATATTGAATAGCTTCTTAAAATAAAATTTAGATGAAAACCATTGATTATTTTCATGATTTATGAGAATAATCATGGAGGTTAGTTGAGGATTAGAAGCATTATTCGAAGATCGGTGGTGGGCTTCCTGAAGGATAACATACAATATTGATTAGCGGTTAAGGTAACTTTTATGTTCAGCAAACTTAACTTTTATGCCCGTACTATATTTTTGTATGAATAAAATACGAATTATGTTGCTAAAATACAATTTATTTTTTTATACAATAAAATGTTTAGAACTATGAGAGTTCTAACCAAATATGTTTTGGAATCATAGATAAGACTTATGATTATTGAAGTTTTCTAATAATACAAAGATTAAGGAACCCATTAAGGTAATTGTGATAATTTGTTTATTTGATGGTTCAGTAATGGAAAAAGCTTTTTAATAACAATCGACTTAATCTTATTAATGATAACTTTAGTTCATCTTGTATCTCATAAATCAAGTATTGAAAACCAAGTTTGAAGAAGTTATAATCATTATGTTATTTCCAAATATATAAATGTTTTAAAGAGCCTTATACTACAAGCTTGACGTAAAATTCATAATTTAAACCTAATGCTGATCGAGATTTTAATTAAGAACTCCTTTCTATTCTAATTTGATTACAACTACTTATGAAAGCATGTCTTTAAAAGTTGATATTATGAAAGCAACGCTTTAGCAAATTGTCAAAAGAAATGATTTTCAAAGTTTAAGTAAAGACATTTGAGTTTGTTCAAATCAACGCTTCCACGTTTCTAAATTATCTTTACATAGGAGAATCTCATCATTCTATCCAAAAGTTTGGAATGGAAAACTTCGGTTTCGATGAGATACTTATGAAATATTTTAGAAATAGGATTTTTATTAAATGTTTTTAGAAATGGTATTTCTAGCACGCACATTTGAGTTTACTAGATTTATAAAGATAATAAGAAATAGTTTTATCTTATTGTCTTCGTATAATGATTCATAAAGCAAATTGAATCAATCTTTGAATCTCTTTCGAAGTAAATCGTATCAGTTCCTACTTTGACAAACTATAGAAAAAGAGTTTGAACCAAATGATAGTATTCTGTCAAAGTCTTGAAAATACTTTATTACATCGCACACCTCAATGGGTATTACTTTAGACACGTGATACCTTCCAAATTTATAAACTGCTTACAAAGTGTGAAGTTTTATTATACAATAAAGATTACTATTGAAATATTTACGAAAGTATTTGACTATTGGATTATAAGAAATTAAGTGTTTAATGTCATCAATGATAAGTAAGGCAAAGGGCTAAATGGGATACAATGAAAGATGCAAATGGCATCTCGGTTCATAATGTTGGAATGAATAATAATGTTAATAAATAAATGCATAAGCGGAAAAAGCCGATACCGAATGGTACGGTATTAACAACAACCCTTGCAGGATGGGTTATCTCCTGGCGAACCCTTGCAGGATGGGTGATCTTCTGACGAACCCTTGCAGGATGGGTGATCTCCTGGCGAATGAATAAATATCGGGACATGTCCTAATGAAGGCTTGCAAGCATAATAATGAAATGGTGGGGTGACGACCTCCAAAAGTTAGAGACAGCAGGTTTATCTATGGAGAAAACCCCTCTCTATTCGTGTTCTCTTTCCGAATATTTATAGAATGAATATTGATAATGAGTTCTACAATATATATAGATATGTGTTTTGGCGATAAGTTGTCAATAATATACGAATAACAAATATCATTTATCATGAGAGGGTTTGACAATTGTACTTATAAAAATTTCTCTATTGAAATATTTATACACTTATAATACTAATAATTTTAATAGAAGTAACACGTGGTTGCTTACGAGGCTTTACTACGTACTAGGTAATTATAAAGTTATTCTTGTCTCCAACAGTTCCCAAATACTAATGTTTTTACATTTCGTGATAAATTTTATAAAATAAAATGTTTTGACGGGCTGAAGTAGAGGTTACGAGTTTTCCACTCATTTTGGAATTTTGTTTTTTTTGCATATTCTCTTTATTTTACAGATTTGTGTTGGATGTCCGAAAACAAAGCAAGAGTGACTTCATAGTACTGGAGATTCAAGTTTGTATGATGTTAAGTTGTTTTATATTGGATATTGGGTTGTTAATTGAACATTAATGGTTTGTGAATAAATCATGTTAGTTAAAGTTTCGGTAATTAAGTTGAGCCAATTATGTATCTGGAAAGGCTTATTAGGACCATTGTTTTGTGGGCGATGACCCATAGGTCCATGATCAAGGTTTTTGGTTGAGAATCCGCTGCAAGTTAGAGTTAAATTATATTTGATTCTTCTAATTAATAAGATATTCAGGTTTATGATTGCTAAGCGAGTTAAGCTAGCATCTCGGAAAGGTCGGGCAATTACACATCTAGAACTCAGTACTTCAGGTAATAAATAGGAGATTACTCAATCAAACACTGAAGAGACGTGGGGAAACATCCGCCAAGAAAGGGAGCGTCTAGGTCCCTATCTGACCCCTCTTTATCCTGGGCAACAAAGAGTGGCAGGATAGAGTTAACACTAAGTTTGAGCTTTTCCATTCCTCCATTCCCATGTCGGGGTACGAATTCGTCGTACCTGATAATAAATACACTATTGCTTATATCCCAACGCCATTTTCCAATGTACAAATTGGCACTAGACGCGTGCCTTCGTCTTCCCTTGCACGAGCACATAGAACCAATGCTTCATCTGTAACACCCCGACAATTCTCTCTTTACAAAACATATATTTTTCCAACTAAAATAGAGAATTATCAAGGCATTACCGCCCGTGTGATAATGTATCGGCTTACTCAGAATTTTGCAGCATAAAAACATTAAATAAAACTTTAATAAATACTTAAACCATAATAACTGTCAAAACATTATCCAACTTTCAAACGTATTTTAAAACCAACTTAAAGAACTTAAAACAAATAATCCATAAAGTAACTTAATGAAAGTAATATAGATAAACGAAGCAACGTAAGTGAGAAAACAATCACTCATCAATATCTCCTAATTCCCAAATGGTTATGGATGATGCATCATATCTTCAAACCTGTTAGGAAAATACTTAATTGAAGACTGCTCGCCAAGCAAGGGTCATTGATAAGTGGACTTTAGGTTCACTTATTTGCATGTAGTTTTAGGGCATTTAGATGCACTTTAGGCCATTTAGTTTCCTTTTCTTCCCCTTTTTCATCATTTCTTGTAATCTCATGTTTAGCATTTAGTTTAGTTCATTTGCATATAGTTAGGGTGCATATAGGTTATTGCATTTGCATATGCATACCCCCTCCCCCATCTAATGTTTGCTTAGAGTGTTTTGAAGATATATAAGCAAGAAAGAGGCTCCAAACAAGGGAGCGGGCGCTCCATGGGTCAAGAAGTGAAGACAAGGAAGCAGGAACTTGGAGCGACCCGGGAGCGCGCAGGGAGCGGGCGCTCCATGCCCAGATTTTGGTATTTCGGTTTCGGTTTTGTATCGGTCGATTTCGGTTTTGTATCGGTTTTTTTAGACGGTTTCGGTTTTGTGTTTTATGGTTTTGCCCTTAGTACTTTGGGGTATAAAAACCCATTTTTGTAATAATCTTAGATGGATGTTTTTAATTTCAGAATCATAATTAGCTTAATTAGAGAGAGAACTTTAGAGAGAGAAGTAGTTTTTAGAGAGATAAAGTAGATCTTGAAACCAATTTGAAGCTTTTTGAAGGTATTTCCATGGAGATTTCCCATTGATGTTCTTGTATTTAGAGTATTTCTTCTATCTCTTTCCTTTATTTGCTTTATTACTTGCTTTATTTTGTTTTAGCCTTTGATTAGTGTTGATTAGTTGATGTTTAGCTCATTTATGATGTTTTCCACCATTGTTGATCTTCCATTGATACCTCAAGCTTTTTATTTTGCTTCTTTAATGACTTTAGAGTAATTTCTTAGCTAGGGGAAGGGGATGAACTAGGTTGATCATGAGTTGACCTCAAAAGTCAAGCTAGGGGGTTAGATTTAGGTGAAATAGGGTTGTCTAACCTATTTAATTGCTTGTTTAATTGCTTGATCATCATTTGAACTTTGTTTGGGGATCAAAAGTGAAGGATTGAGAGATGAAGCTTTTGATGGACCTTAGGTTAGTCAATAGGTTGACTTCACCATGAGAATAGGTGTTAGACTTCCTAGGACCTTAATCGAATCGCTAGGAGTTGTGGAAATACTTGATCGATTGATTTTACCATGAGAATAGGTAGAATTGGTTGATTAAGTCCTCCTAATTAGCTCGAGAGAGTAATTAGGAAACATATGAGTGATTTAGTCCCTTAATTGATCCTAATAAATCCCCTTGGCTTGACAAATAGGTCAGCAATTGGTTAACTAGTGATTCCCCTATCCCTAGTGTCTTCTTATTATTGTTAAACCCAAATCATTTAGTTTAATTGTTAGCTAATTAATTCTTATTTTCTTAGTTGATCAATTAATCTCAAAAATGACCAAAAATAGGCTTAGCTCGCTTAATTACTTTCAAACCTTGCTAATCTTTGCTTCCTCGTGGAATCGACCCTTTCTTGCCCGAAACTAGGCTAAGTTAGGTTTATATTTGGCACGTGCAACGACCGTGTCAGTCATCACAGGATCAAGAGGCACAACCATGATCGACACACAGAAAAGCACGTAATCAGCGAAGCTGAGTACATAGATAATAATGCAAAACACAAAACCTAACATGATACTACTAAGCAATGAAACATGATCCATAATAATACTCTAAGACTTCAACTCATAGAAACAAGACTCGTCTTCACAAACATACAACATAACAATTCACTTAGTCAATTTAATAGTCAATGGATCGAGTTGTTCAACTAAACCTTGTCTTCCATTCAGAAGATGAATTACGGGCGCGACTCTGTAATCCCCTGACCTAGGATATCGAGGAACTTTTTAAAATAAAATAGGCCATGGTGATCAATCCGCCCCCAAGAAAAGCCATGGGCTACCACCATGTACTCCAACTCATACTAGTCCAAAACTTCAGACGTGCACAAGTCTAAAACTATTGCAATTCACTTTCCACTTTAAGTATTAATATGTTATTCGATGGTGGACTCTAACAAGACAACCAACACATAACATGAATACAACAAAATTCCACTTTTATCTTAGGATTAAATAGTGTGTTCAAACAATTTCAATTGATCAGAATTAATCCTCAACTTATATGTTGACTTAAATCAACAATTAAAGTGTCCAAAGACAATAAAATACATATGCTAAAAAGCTCTCGGTGTTTGCAAAGTAGTAAAACAATAATAATTAGGAAAAATTGTTATACCCCGCCTTTTTATAAACTTAATAAATTATTTTATTAGCTTAAGTACGTATTAATTTGAATTTTTACAATTTAACTATAATTATTTGTCGTTTTGTTTTAAAATGTTTAAAACAATTTTAAAAGAGTTTGATGTAATTATGTGATTGTTATTATTATTATTATTATTATCATTATTATTATTATTAGTAGTATTATTATTATTATTTCATTTCTTAAATGATTTAAATTCTAAAATTTTGTTGTTTAACTAAACGGGTGATTCATACTATCAAATTTGTCCAACCAATTACCCCAAGCCCAACTTAATACCCATAACCCATAACCCATTTCACCCATCCATTATTTAATTTTAACCCATTTGAGAAATCCATCACTCTCTTTTCTTTTTAAAGATTTTCCTCTTCCTTGCTCCCCAAGGCCATTGAAGGCTTGTTCTTCAAGCTCACTTGAATACTTACTCCCTAAGAATACTTGCTCTCCAAGGTGTGATGAGCAAAGCTTAATCTGATTTTATTTCCCCTCCTTTTTTTGCTATAAATAAAACTCCCATCTCAGCTTTCTTGATGAATTAAAACATCACCTTCCCCATTCTCTTCTCTATTTTCCTCCATTAGAGCTCAACACAAAAGCTAGGTTCTCACCCCCCATGGCTTCAACCACTGCAACCCACCGTCTCGCTGTTAGAAGTAGACAATAAAACAAGGGGAAACCGGATATTCACCACTCCAAGGCATGGAAACTACGCTTTCCTATTAGTTTTATTTTGCCCCTCTAGGATCACCAGGTTTACACGAAACAACTAATGAGATACAATGGAGTAACAATTCACTTCTATGATCTTAGAAGAGAATCCTTAAGAACTTGTGTTTGATGTGTTTATGAAGAACACTTAAGAAAGTTAATCAAAAATTCTTAAGCAAGCAATGTTGGTTGTGTCAAGGATGGAGTTCACCTCCTCATTTTATATCACATATGCAAAGGCCCTCATTAAAAACCTTTAATAGGCTCCTTAATAAGGCCCTTAATTCAGAGAATAAAGCCATCCATTAACAATGTAATAACCATGCATAACCGAGCAAAAACGCTTCAACGGATATAAACGGACAAATCGTGAAATGAAGCGTCACAGAGCAATGCCCAGTCGCGACTCGCGAAACCAAGTCGCGACTCGCGACCCAGCTCGCGGCCCGCGAGATGGCCCTTCTCCCTCTTTTCTTTAGTTTTCCGGAATTATATCCTACAACTCCTTTTAATTCCCCCATATGTGATTTATCCAAACCCATTACCCATACAAATGTTCCAACAATCCTCCTCCCATTTGTAGAGTAATGTTGAACGATTTACCTCATGCAAAACCATAAACTAACATGCTCATGCATCATAGAAATATCTAACGATTGAATTTCCACTAGTATATGTAAACTTAACAACAATTAAGATTGAGATGATAGACTAAGCTTTGAATCATTCAACAGCTACAAATTATTGAAGTTACAAATACACATAAGCACAAAAACTAATGTTCTTTAAAACCTCCGACACCTTAGTAGCCATGGTGTCCATATCCATTCATGAGCATTCCAAGTCAAGCCTAGACTTGTTGAAGCGGCCAAACTCCTAGCTCATATAGGTAAATTTTTCGCACATGCTCCTGCAATTGAGCACTTTATCAAAGATTTATTAAGAACTTTTAAATTCAACCTCCTTTACATTGCGGTACCAAGCACTAACCTTGGGATGTATATCACACACGTGCTTCCAACCTTTAAAGAAAAGTACTATCCTCATTGAATTTGAGATCTAACGTTGTATTAGACATCAAATTGAGTTTTCCTTAGTTAAAGGTTGATCAATAGGCTTAAGACCCATCCCTTTGTTCATTTTGTTCACTAGTTCCCTTGACAATGGTTTTGTAAACGTATCCGCCAAGTTTACACTAGACTGAACAAAATCAATGGTTATACAAGCATTCCTTATCATTTCACGTACATAGCTATGTCTAACCTCAATGTGCCTAGACTTGCCATTGTAAACTTCACTATACGCTTTGGCTATTGTGGATGCACTATCACAATGGATAGCTAGACGAGACATTAGTTTGACCCATAAGTCAACCTCACTCAACACATTCCTTAGCCATTCCGCTTCTTGACAACAAGAAGCTAATGCGATGAATTCCGATGCCATAGTGGAATCGGTAATACATGTTTGCTTCTTAGATGCCCATGAGACGGCACCTCCTCCAAGAAGAAACACCCATCCACTTGTGGAAAAATAATCTTCCTTATTGGATATCCAACTAGCATCCGAGTACCCTTCAATGATTGAAGGTTCTCCCGTATAAGTTAAACCATAATCTTTGGTTTTGTTCAAATACCTTAGTACTCTTCTCAAAGCTTGCCAATGTATCATACTAGGTTTACTAGTATACCGGCTAAGCTTGCCAATAGCAAATGCTATATCCGGCCGAGTGCTAGTCATAACATACATCAAGCTTCCAACCAAGCTTGCATACTCCAATTGAGCAATAGGAGTACCACTACCCGGAACCAAGTGAATACTAGGATCCATTGGAGTAGCAAAATGAGACGAGTTTGACTCATTGTACCTCTTTACCACTTTATCAATGTAATGAGTTTGTGATAAAGAAATAGTTCCTTTACCTCTCATTATTCTAATACCAAGAATAACATCCGCTTGACCCAAATATTTCATTGAGAAGCTACTTGAGAGAAAAGCTTTAGTATTTTCCACTTGTTCCAAATCAGTCCCAAAGATGAGCATATTATCTAAATATAAGCAAATTATAACTCCTTTACCGTTATTATCAAATTTTCTATATACACATTTATCGGACTGATTTATTTTAAATCCATTAGCCAAGACTACATCATCAAATTTTTGATGCCATTGCTTTGGTGCTTGCTTAAGTCCATACAAAGATCTAATCAACTTGCAAACCTTAAACTCTTGACCTTTGACCACAAATCCTTCGGGTTGATTCATGTATACTTCCTCCTCCAATTCACCATTAAGGAATGACGTTTTAACATCCATTTGGTGAACTACAAGACCATGAATCGCCGATAAAGCTATCAATAGTCTAATGGTAGCAATTTTAGCTACCAGAGCATAAGTGTCAAAGTAATCGATACCATATTTTTGCCTAAAACCTTGGACCACTAACCGGGCCTTGTGTTTTAATATGGTTCCATCGATTTTCTGTTTTCTTACGAAAATCCATTTACAACCTAAGGGTTTGCAACCGAGAGGTAAATTAGCTAAAACCGTGAGCTGGCCCTGCTCCCTCTTTTCTCTTGTTTTCCGGAATTTAATTAGCTAAAAGTTTAAGATCTATAAGACCGAAGTGGAACTTCAACTTAGTGAAAAAGTTAAAAGACTTCGAACGGATAGGGGTGGTGAATACTATAATCCTAGTTATTTTAATTCCATTGGAATAATCCATGAAACTACCGCACCATACTCACCTCAAAGTAATGGTGTGGCGGAAAGGAAAAATAGGACTTTAAAAGAAATGGTTAATACCATGCTTTCTAATTCGGGTCTTAGTGACGGTTTTTTGGGGTGATGTTATTTTACCGGCATGCTATATTTTGAATAGAGTTCCTAATAAAAGGAAAAAGACTACCCCATATGAACTTTGGTCAAAGAAAAAGCCTAATCTCAATTACCTTAAGGTATGGGGATGTAGGGCGGTTGTCAAATTGACGGAACCTAAACGTAAAACGTTAGGCGAAAGAGGAATTGATTGCATTTGTATAGGCTATGCGGAAAATAGCAAAGCCTATAGGTTTTATGTCATTGAACATAATGATTTTGTCTCTATTCACACCGTGATAGAGTCAAGAGATGCAATATTTGATGAGACTCGTTTCTCTTCGATTCCTAGACCAAAGGACATGGTACCTAGTACTAGTTCCAAGGTTGTGGGTGACATCAATGATGATCATGAAACCACAACACCGGAAAATAGGAAAAGTAAAAGAATTAGAAAAGAGAAATCTTTTGGACCGGATTTTCAACTTTATTTAGTTGAAGGGTCAAGGGAGTCAATTATGACTCAATTCTCATGTTGTTACAATATGGAGGAGGATCCTAGGACCTTAATGAGGGCCTTTGCATATGTGACTATAAAAGGAGGAGGTGAACTCCATCCTTGACACAACCAACATTGCTTGATTAAGAATTTCTGATTAACTTTCTTAAGTGTTATTCATAAACACATCAAACACAAGTTCTTAAGGATTCTCTTCTAAGATCATAGAAGTGAATTGTTACTCCATTGTATCTCATTAATTGTTTCGTGTAAACCCGGTGATCCTAGAGGGGCCCTTGTTTCATTGGCTTAACTTTCCAAGTCAAGCCTAGACTTGTTGAAGCGGCCAAATTCCTAGCTCATATAGGTAAATCTTTTCGCACATGCTCCTGCAATTGAGCACTTTATCAAAGATTTATTAAGAACTTTTAAATTCAACCTCCTTTATATTGCAGTACCAAGCACTAACCTTGGGATGTATATCACACAAGTGCTTCCAACCTTTAAAGAAAAGTACTATCCTCATTGAATTTGAGATCTAACGTTGTATTAGACATCAAATTGAGTTTTCCTTAGTTAAAGGTTGATCAATAGGCTTAAGACCCATCCCTTTGTTCATTTTGTTCACTAGTTCCCTTGACAATGGTTTTGTAAACGTATCCGCCAAGTTTACACTAGACCGAACAAAATCAATGATTATATAACCATTCCTTATCATTTCACGTACATAGCTATGTCTAACCCCAATGTGGCTAGACTTTCCATTGTAGACTTCACTATACGCTTTGGCTATTGTAGATGCACTATCACAATGGATAGCTAGAGGAGACATTGGTTTGACCCATAAGTCAACCTCACTCAACACATTCCTTAGCCATTCCGCTTCTTGAGAACAAGAACCTAATGCGATGAATTCCGATGCCATAGTGGAATCGGTAATACATGTTTGCTTCTTAGATGCCCATGAGACGACACCTCCTCCAAGAAGAAACACCCATCCACTTGTGAAAGAATAATCTTCCTTATTGGATATCCAACTAGCATCCGAGTATCCTTCAATGATTGAAGGTTCTCCCGTATAAGTTAAACCATAATCTTTGGTTTTGTTCAAATACCTTAGTACTCTTCTCAAAGCTTGCCAATGTATCATACTAGGTTTACTAGTATACCGACTAAGCTTGCCAATAGCAAATGCTATATCTGGCCGAGTGCTAGTTATAGCATACATCAAGCTTCCAACCAAGCTTGCATACTCCAATTGAGCAATAGGAGTACCACTACCCGGAACCAAGTGAATACTAGGATCCATTGGAGTAGCAAAATGAGACGAGTTTGACTCATTGTACCTCTTTACCACTTTCTCAATGTAATGAGCTTGTGATAAAGAAATAGTACCTTTATCTCTCATTATTCTAATACCAAGAATAACATCCGCTTGACCCAAGTCTTTCATTGAGAAGCTACTTGAGAGAAAAGCTTTAGTATTTTCCACTTGTTCCAAATCAGTCTCAAAGATGAGCATATCATCTACATATAAGCAAATTATAACTCCTTTACCGTTATTATCAAATTTGCTATATACACATTTATCGGACTGATTTATTTTAAATCCATTAGCCAAGACTACACCATCAAATTTTTGATTCCATTGCTTTGGTGCTTGCTTAAGTCCATACGAAGATCTAATCAACTTGCAAACCTTAGACTCCTGACCTTTGACCACAAATCCTTCGGGTTGATTCATGTATACTTCCTCCTCCAATTCACCATTAAGGAATGTCGTTTTAACATCCATTTGGTGAATTACAAGACCATGAATCACCGATAAAGTTATCAATAGTCTAATGGTAGCAATTCTTGCTATCGGAGCATAAGTGTCAAAGTAATCGATACCATATTTTTGCCTAAAACGTTGGACCACTAACCGGACCTTGTGTTTTAATATGGTTCCATCGATTTTCCGTTTTCTTACGAAAATCCATTTACAACCTAAGGGTTTGCAACCGGGAGGTAAATTAGCTAAAACCCATGTATTATTCCCCATTATTGAATCCATTTCATCATTCACGGCCTCTTTCCAAAAGGCGGAATCATGATATTTTATAGCCTCATCAAAGGTCCTAGGATCCTCCTCCATATTGTAACAATATGAGAATTGAGTCATAATTGACCCCCTTGACCCTTCAACTAAATAAAGTTGAAAATCCGGTCCAAAAGATTTCTCTTTTCTAATTCTTTTACTTTTCCTAATTTCCGGTGTTGTGGTTTCATGATCATCATTGATGTCACCCACAACCTTGGAACTAGTACTAGGTACCATGTCCTTTGGTCTAGGAATCGAATAGAAACGAATCTCATCAAATATTGCATCTCTTGACTCTATCACGGTGTGAATAGAGACAAAAACATTATGTTCAATGACATAAAACCTATAGGCTTTGCTATTTTCCGCATAGCCTATAAAAATGCAATTAATTCCTCTTTCACCTAACGTTTTACGTTTAGGTTCCGTCAATTTGACAATCGCCCTACATCCCCATACCTTAAGGTAATTGAGATTAGGCTTTTTCTTTGACCAAAGTTCATATGGGGTAGTCTTATTCCTTTTATTAGGAACTCTATTCAAAATATAGCATGCCGTTAAAATAGCATCACCCCAAAAACCGTCACTAAGACCCGAATTAGAAAGCATGGTACTAACCATTTCTTTTAAAGTCCTATTTTTCCTTTCCGCCACACCATTACTTTGAGGTGAGTATGGTGCGGTAGTTTCATGGATTATTCCAATGGAATTAAAATAACTAGGATTATAGTATTACCACCCCTATCCATTCGAAGTCTTTTAACTTTTTCACTAAGTTGAAGTTCCACTTCGGTCTTATAGATCTTAAAATTTGCAAGTGCTTTATCTTTTGAGAATAATAAATAAATGTAACAATACCTTGAAAAATCATCAGTAAAAGTTACAACATATTTTTTATTTCCCAAAGATGGTGAACTATGAAAGTCACACAAGTCACTATGCACCAATTCTAGCAATATCGATTGTCTTGTTACACTAGAAAAAGGATTCTTTGTAATTTTGTTTAACATACATGTCTTGCACTTCTCTAAATTCAAATCAAAGGAAGGTATTAAACCTAACTTAGACATGTCATATAATCTACGATAGTTCACATGACATAACCGATTGTGCCATAGAGAAGAAACATCAAGCATGTAAATAGAACTAGCAATTTTATTATCAATGCTAAACTTAAACATTCCATTACAAAATAACCTTGACCAACATAAATACCACTCTTAGACACTATAAATTTATCGGATTCAAAAACAACCTTAAAACCAAACTTATTCAAAAGTCCTCCCGACACAAGATTTTTCCTAACTTCCGGAACATAAACAACATTCCGGAGAGTTAGAGTCTTTCCCGAGGTTAACAAAAATTCTACTTGGCCAATTCCCTTAGCCTTTACCGTAGAATCATTCCCCATGTACAAAATTGGACCATCATTCAATTCCTTCAAAGACTTGAAATGGTGCCTATTATTGCACACATGTCGAGAAGCTCCCGAATCAATTCACCAAGAATCATCAACCTGCACAACATTAATGTCAGAAATCATTGCAATAAAATTCATTTCTTCAACTATGTTTTCATGTGCAACCATACCTTGGTTTTGACCAACACTAGGTTGATCTTTCTTTGTCGTGTTCTTTTTCTTCCAAGACCGACAATCCCTCTTCAAATGAGGACCATTGCACACACAACAAGTAAGAGTTTTCCTCTTCTTGTTTGCAACATTGGTTTTAGATTGAGCATTGGATTTCTTGGTCCCATTAGACCCACCAACCTCTACCATATTAACGGTAGACTTAGGAGCACTAGAATTTGTGTCCTTAACCCCATGTTGAGCCCGGATCCCTTCTTCAATACGAAGCTGAGTTCCTAATTGCTCCATGGTAAGATCCTCCTTCTTATGTTTCAAAGTATGTATAGTGTCTTTCCAAGAAGATGGTAGTTTATCAATAATGGAAGCAACGACAATTGCTTCATCCATTACCATACCATGTGACCTTATTTGATTTAAAATGTGATGAACTTCGTGAAATTGCTCCATTATAGGCCTTCCATTAGTCATTTTAAACATATTAAAATTACTAACAAGAAACTTCTTACTTGAAGCATCTTCCGAGATGTACTTGGCCTCTAGAGAATCCCAAAGCTCCTTTGCACTCTCCACATTTTGGTAAAGATCAAACAAGGCATCCGAAAGTGCATTGAGAATATGACCACGACAAATGTAGTCATCATTCTCCCACTTTGTACGCCTCCTCGTAGTCTCCAAGGGTTCCTCAACCCCTTCTTCCGGATAAGCCGGAATTGGTGTAGTAAGCACATACACCACATTGAGAGTCATTAAGAGGAAATGAATCTTCTTTTGCCAACGACGAAAACCCACAGCCTCAAACTTATCCAATTTTTGGAAGTTCAAAGTGAGGTCCTTGAGTGATGAAGCCATATCCGTAAGAGAATAAAACTAATAGATTGTTAGAAGTAGACATTAAGAACAAGAGGAAACGAATATTCACCACTCCAAGGCACGAAAACTACGCTTTCCTATTAGTTTTATTTCGCCCCTCTAGTATCACCGGGTTTACACGAAATAACTAATGAGATACAATGGAGTAAACAATTCACTTCCATGATCTTAGAAGTGAATCCTTAAGAACTTGTGTTTGATTTGTTTATGAAGAACACTTAAGAAAGTTAATCAGAAATTCTAAAGCAAGCAATGTTGGTTGTGTTAAGGATGGAGATTACCTCCTCCTTTTATAGTCACACATGCAAGGGCCCTCATTAAGGACCTTTAATAGGCTCCTTAATAAGGCCCTTAAATCAGAGAATAAATCAGCCATTTAACCATGCAATAAACCATGAAAAACTGACCAAAACGCTTCAACAGACATAAACGGATACATCGCAAACTGAAGCGTCACGGGGCAGTACCCAGTCGCGACTCGCGACCATGGGTCGCGGCCCGCGAGCTGGCTGCCCCCTTTATTCTCTTTGTTTTCCGGAATTAAAACCTTCAACTCCATTTAATTCCCCCATATGTGATTGGTGCAGGAATGGTATCCCTGATGGTTTTCGTCTTTTTGCATATTGAATTTTTGATATTTTCCCAGAATTTCAGGCTAATATTTTGCATTTTTCTGTTTGTAATTTTAGACAATCCTGGCTCATTATTGTTTAACTTTATCAATTATCTGTTCCATAATTCATTTTCTTGCAGATTCACTTGATAATGGTAAGCTTTCTCCTCCTTTTTTTGTAGTTTTTGGCATTTGTATTTTGAAACTTTCTCTCTGCAAATCTCTAGATTGTGAGGCATTTGTCTTGTCATTTTTGTTTCTGGTGAATATGTGACCCATGCTTTTTTAATCATTCAAGCAAACTGTGGATGGCAACAAGAAGATGCTTACTCGCCGATGTTATCACTGAAAACGGTTTGTTCCATCACTTAGTTTTCTTTCTTTGATTTGTGAATTTTCGTTCTCTCTTTGCTATACTTTATTCCAACTGCGATAATGTGCTTGTTTTTTAAGTCTGTTAATTTATTTTGAACTTCATCTGAAATTGAAGAAACGGATTTCAATACATTTGAAATGAGAAGTTAGCAAGTTATCTATACCATTGTGTGTATTCAAATTTTGTTTGTTTGTGGAGTATAAACCAAATCAGGATCAATGATTTGTTGCTACATGAATTACTTAAATAGTTGTTTGTGTCTTATTTATTTGTGTCATTACATAGCTACCTGAATTACTATATAGTAGGTAATGTATGTTTGTTTGTGCCCTTAGATAGCTGGATGATTTCAAGAAGAACAAAATCATATGTGCCTTCCTCTTCTTTTTAATTTTTGATTAAAGTGGAAAAAAAAGCTGTCAATCTGTCTCTTATTTAGCAGCAGGTTAAACATGCACAAATCTACCGAAGAAATGTCCACTACTAAAATATTCATTATTTTTTATTGCTTTTAATTTTTAATTTTTAATTTTGGGGTCAAGTCCACTATATTCATGATGATTTTGGTGTTAGCTGCTTGTAAATTTCCAATTGTAGCTCAACCTCAAGTAAGAACGAAAACAAAGAGGAAAAAAAGGAAGGAGAATAAGACGAGAGAGATCAGAGGAGGGAAAAGGCTAAATGGGGAGGGAAATAATTAACAATCTTTGTTAACCAAGGTTAGGGAGTTCTAGTCTAAAAATACCCACTTAACAGTTAAACTAACATACCTATGTTGCTAATAATAAGGTTATGAAAGGTACAATAATTTAGGCATATTTTGTCTATAGCGATTCCATTGTTTCTCTCCAGTCCACATTGGAACCGTTGACTAAATGGTGGATCTTTGGATCCAAATTCTAAACAACAAATTGAAGGAGAAGATGGTACAGTGTTGTTGCAACTCTAAAGAAAACACATAAACCCTCATATCTCAAGTAAGTTTTAATTTTTAAATTTTCAAATTTTTGCATACTTAATTTGTTTGTTTGTTGTGTTGATACATGAAATATAAAAAATTAGGTGATAGGATACTAATATTTGTTGATACAAAGTACCTTGTAATTTTGAAATTGATTATTTGAGGTAAAATACCCTTTTTGTTGATTTAATATACTTGTAGTTTAGAAATATCAATTTTTGAGGTGTATTTAGTGATATTAGGTGATTTAAATATAAATAAGAGTTACCCTTTTTATAGAATTTATTACAGAAATTGTATTGAAAAAAAAGTAGTAATGAAATTTACAGATAAAGGGGACGACATTGAGGGGATTAGGGGGAACTATAAGCCTTGTGTTAGAGGAGGGAGTGATAGGAGAAAGAGTTATGAAGAATCAAATGGTTTCTTTAAATGATTCGATATTGAGTACCAAAGGGCTGATTCAATAGCTATGATTTTAGGGAAGGATCTGGATGGAAGGGTTGTGATCAAGAGAGTTGGCATGGGGCTTGTCTCAAGGTGGTAATGTCCTCGAGTGAATTTTCTCTAGGTAAACTTATTGCTTTTAATCTCGTTTTTGGCAAATTTTTATTCTCGTTTCTACTAGGTTTGATATGAAGTTATTTTTGTTAAATAAGAAATTTATGTTTACTATTCTTTCATGCTAATAAGCACCACGAGGTGCTGGAGCTGTAAATAAGAATTAGAAGCTGCTAATGTAACTGTCCTACTATTTGATTCTTTCATGCTTTGACTCACAGATAATAATATATAGGAGTTTGTCTTTTATAAATCAAAAAGGTCCTTGGCACTTCTATTTGGGTTTTTTTCAAGCTCAATATTTATGTATCCCCTCCCTTCCTTATGATATAGATATGTGCCCAGTTTATTAGTTTATAGGGATGAAGGTTTAGATGTTTGGTGCAACTTGCATTGTAACTGCTTATTATGTATTCTTTGTGGCTAGGATATGTGATTTGGAGCTTCTACTTATTTGTTTACGTTATTATGATGCACTTATGCTTATTTGACTCCTTGATTACACCAAAGTCATCTCCGTGCTCTTCCTCTCAAAATTCAACTAATTAGCTGGTCTTAGCCTTTATCCAACCCCTCATACAATACCCCTTTTGTTCTTTCCCTTGAGCATCGTATCTGAATATGGGATCATGGCCAGAGTTTTTTAGGACATAAAGAACGGGAGGGGGATCTTGTATACCTATGTAGAAGAATTACCAAAGGTTTATACCAAATTTATAAACTTCGATCAAATCAGGCTAATTGTAGGCTGTTTGTAGACTGATTGCAATATAGGGTTGCTTTTTTATTTGAGACTAATTGCAAACTAAACTAGTCTATTTTGAATGAGTACATTATCGTATGCAGAAAGCCGATGATCTAGCTCACTCAATCTGTGCACTAACACATAATGGAGATGATATTGTTTCTTGGATCAAAGCCTCAAAGTGAAGACAATAGTTTAAGCAAAGAAGGTACTTCCTCCGTTTCTTTTTAATTGCAACAATTGCCAAAAATGGAAATATCAAATTAATTGCAACAAATGTTTTCTTTCCTGTTTACAAGTCATTTCTTTCTATCTCTCTCTTTATCATATGTTCCACTTTCTCTCTCCATCTCTTTCACACTCACACAAAATTTTTGCCTAGGAGTCCACCCACTTGAGTTTGTTGCAATTAGAAAAAAATGGAGGAAGTATTATATTTCTTGTAATTCGTATACAATATTTGTTTATTACTTTGTCATAGCACTATCACCATTTATAGTATCAAATTCTTGATAAAATTTATGCTTTTGCTTTAGAACATTGCAACTCCACTTCTGTTGTTCAAGGTTCATGGTTGCTATCTTAAATATATTGGTTGTAGAAGTTAACATAGGTTTCATCTTATTGAGGTATAACCATTGCTCACTACCATCATCTTCCTTGTTTTTTGCATATATGATATCCTTTATTTATATTCTCCTTTATCTTATATAAGGTTTTTATCTCAATGTAGAAGTAACTATATTTTTTACGGAGATTGGTTTTGTGGTTGTAATTGTGAATGATTATAGTTAAGAAATTATCTAATTAATTTTGTAGCTAAAGTATATGTTGTGTTTCTCTCTCCAAAATTGTGAAATTTGATTTTCCTCTAATTTGAGTTTGATTCTCATTATTTTGGGGATTTCGAGGATTAAATTGAGAAATAATGTCATGTGTTGCTTCTTGATTAGGAATGTGAATTCCGTCTAACGACTTTATCCAGCACTGGAGAGAGAGTGTGTGAGAACGCGGGAGAGATAGAAACTAAGGGAGACGATGATAAAGAGGGAGAGCGGGAACTAGAGCACAAGAGGGTGCGCGAGAGAGGGAAGAACATAGAGTTTAGTTAGTTTTGGGCCAGCTAAACTTCTATAATATTTTTACTTTGTTAATTTGACTATATATTTCACCAACTCTAACATTACCTGTAGTATTTAACCATTCATGGACAATTAACATGCAGAGAGTCCAAAAGATCCAACAAAAATCAAGCACAAGGCAACAAGGGAAGCACCAAAAGCGCAGTGTTAGTTTAGAAGGTTTTCTAATGGAGAAACGGAAGCATCTATAGTGAAAAACATGAAGACAAATCATCAATCTACAGCCAGGAAGTTAACGCTAAAATTGAAAAGATCCAGTACAGGATCTCACAGCTTCAAACATATTATAAGCTCTTGGTACCCAGGGTTGAAACCAAATATTAGGTCCTGGTTACTCTTGGTACACAAGTCATCTTCCTGGGGTTGTAGAAGGAAGGAAATGCCTTCGATTATGGAAGCAACGTGGGGGAGGGAGCAAGTCATTAATGAAGTTAGTGTTCAAGAAATTAATTGTTGATATATTACTAAACTAAATTGGATCTACAAGGTTGACGGGCTAAAGTCGTATCACCTAGCCAAAGATAAATCCTAAGTCCTTTAACAACGATAGTCAAGGGAATCCACAGAGAGACGGAGTTCTAAGTTAATATTTAGCTAAACAGCTACTTCAGACAAAATCAGATAGGAATAAGCTGAATTACTAATTAAGCACTAGAAAGCAATATAAAATGGATTTTAATCTATAAAATAAAGGTCTAGGGAATTAGTTTGGTCCACCATGATTACACCAATCAAGGGATCAAACAACTATCAGAACTTAGGTCAAGAATTGATAGATTAGAGCAGTGTCAAGCTATGGCTAAGTCTCAACGCCCATAATTCAACATATGCAGCAGGTTCACAAACATAATCAGAATTACTGATGTGTACTAGGCCTCTAAAAGTAAGACAGGTCTGTGCAAACAATTATTAACCTCAAGTAATCAATGAAACTGCACAATAACGTTAATTACTCAATAAGAACAAATCACACCATAATCAATCTCATCAAGCCCTAGAAACTAAAAGCAATTAAAATAATCAAGGTATAAACATGGCTTCCCTCACCAAATCCCTAGAAATTAGACTACTCAGACATAATTAATCAACCATAATAAAATTAATAAGAAACCCTAATTTCAACATCAAGAATCAATTGAATAATTAAACTAAGCAATCAAAGTAATTAAAGAGATTAATAGTATAGAAGAATACCAATTGACGAAAAGCAATAACTTTTATGGAAAGCAATAACTTTTATTGAAATCAAATCCGAGGTTCAATCACCTTTAAACTAATCTAAAGTGTTTAATGTAAATAAAACTCTCTAAAACTAAGCTAAGCACTATTAGAAATAAACGGAATAAAGGTGTCCCCAAAATAATGAGGAAAAAGGTATTTATAACATCCCCAAAAATCTAATTGAAAACGGAAATAAAGAGATTTTCCGCGAAATCGAGTGCGGGACCCGATCGGGCAATGGGCCACCCGATCGGGCCCACACTAAAAATGACCAAATATTTCCTTTGAGATTCCATGTATCATAAGCAGCATTGGTTGCCAAACTGGGCCCACCCGATCACTGACCCGATCGGGCCAACACAAAGCTCCCAGCTCTCCTTGTGTGAGAAGCAACAACAGCTTGGTGGAGGAAAAATGGGCCTGCCCGATCACTGGCCCGATCGGGTCCATGATCGAGTAGCCTGATCAAATGCCAGCACAGCTCCATGCGAAGATCAGCAGCAACAATTAACGCAGCTTTGGAAATGGCTCGGCCCTATCGAGTGGGCCTTGCCCGATCGAGTTGGGCCTAAGATGGTTCAGCTTCATTTCTTCGTTTTTCCACCCGATTGGATCAGGTGATGTCCGCCGATCGGGTGCGAAACTTTACCGCCCGATCGGGCCATTTCTTGCCGATTAGAGTACGGGAAGCTCCGTTTGACTCTTTGGCTCTCAATTCTTCACGTTTAGAGGTCTTGGGACCTCCTAAACTATCCATAAACCTTGTGGCGATTCCTACTGATAAGCACTTTAGTATTATGTGTGTTTTGGTTGAATTCACTTTTTGTGTTGACTTCACCTCCTCCCTATTATTGTTGATCTCCTATCTCTTTCCCTTATTAGTTATCAAAAAAAAGGTAAAAAAAAGAAAAAAAGAGGAAAAAAATGGGAACATCAAACATCCCAACAAAAAGTTGTGGTTTTGTTCTTAGTGCTTAATAAAGAGAGATTAGGAGATACTAGTGGAGGAGGTATTATTGGTTGGTTGAGTTGTTGCAACAAAGGTATATGGTTTCGGGTTAGCATTTGTCTAGATGGTGTTGATTTAGGATGCTTCACTTTCCCCTATTTATTAGCACCAAATTCCCAAATGTATCCACACCCTTACCTTTAGCCTTCATTACAACCTCGATAAAGTCCTCATGATTCTTGAAAAGAACTTATGTCTCACGCGATGGAGAGTGAGAAGATATGCAAGCCTATGGTAGGATTTAGTCAACGGAATTGAGCTTTGAGCGATTATTGCGACCTTATAAACACATGAGAGACCTTGAGCACGACTAACGTGAGAGCTACTATCCATATGACTGAGCCAAGCTTGGGGGAGAACTTGTGGTAATTAAGATTGGTTGTTTTTCCTTGTGCTATAAACTTTGAGGCTTGATAGTGTTTTGCATTCGTTGTTGAAAATGTTTAAAAGGTCTTTTTACTCTATCTTGGCATGCGTATTATTGTAAGGGGTCATTGAAATCTTTCCCTGTGTCTATCGTTTGTTCGCTTGAGGACAAGCAATTGGACTAGCTTGGGGCAATTTGATAAGCACTTTATTGTGCTTATTCATGCTTCATTTTTAGTGTCATTGCATGTAGAATAGAGCATTTTAGTCTTGCATTGCATGGGTTTTGGTATCTTTGGTCCAAATTGTCGAATCACTACTCGTTTAGTTGTTTTGGATGATTTCTAGGCTAACTAACAGGTATTTGGAACGTTTTGGTGTTTGGAGACCTTTGGGTGGAGGTTTAGCCATTCATAAGCATGGGAGCGAACATTTTCAGGAGGACACGGCCGTGTAGGTTCTGACACGGCCGTGTAGTATTTATTCCCTATGATCAGTTTGCAAACTGATTCCTGCTGAAGACTGAAGACCAGGTCTACACGGTCGTGTCGTTTTGGACACGACCGTGTTGTTACTTTTCTACCGTGGCAGTAACTATTGAAGATGCTGAGAAGTTTTGAAAGTCAGGTCTACACGGCCGTGTCGTTTTGGACACGACCGTGTAGTTATTTTTCCACAGAGGCAGTAACTCATGAAGAACGCTGAGGAGTTTTGTAGAACAGGTCTACACGGCCGTGTCGTTTTGGACACGACCGTGTCGACCTGATTTCGGGTTTTGACCCGTTTTTCCGTCTTAGTTTAATGAACCTTATAAATAGTTTAGCGTTTTTGTCGACTTATTATCTCATTTTTTAGAACCTAATTACAGAACTTAAGACTCTAAACTCTCTCAAACTCTTAGTTTTATTCATTATTGCAACTTTGAAGAGCGAATCATTCATTCAATCCAAGTATATTTCTTTTAATCTCTTCTCTTTACTTTAATTATTTTGTTAAACATGTTTAATTTCATTAATCTCTTTTGCTTAGAATCCATGATGAGTGAGTAATTCATTATCTAGGGTTTGGGCGAAAGTATGAATTAAGGGCTTCATGTAAATTGTTAATTCTTTTTAGTGTCATTGTATGTAGAATAGAGCATTTTAGTCTTGCATTGCATTGGTTTTGATATCTTTGGTCCAAATTGTTGTTTCACTACTCGTTTGCATTTTATCTAGGGTTTGGGCGAAAGTATGAATTAAGGGCTTAATGTAGATTGTTAATTCTTTTTATGATTCAATTGGATGTTTATGCATTGAATTTGGTGTTTTGACACCCTAGGATAGATCTTGATCACATTTATGCTAGGGCACTTAGGGTTTCTATTGTTCTTAATCGAATTTTGAGCCCTTTTGTCATTCCCATATTTTGACTTAGTTTCTAGGCCAAAGGATTGGGTAGGAATTAAGGGGGTCCTTTAATTAGGGGATTTCCGATCTCATTGAATCTTTTAATCAATTGACCAAAGACCATTCGAAAGAGGATTTGGTTGATTGATTAATCGATTACTCTTGAGGACCATTCGAGAGAGGACTCAAGTAATTTGGAGGGAGACTTAACCATGTATTTTCATCGTTCTTGAATCTCTATAGTGTTGATTATCGTTGTCTAGCCCAAGTTCATACGAGTAGCCCGAACTCTAGTGTTTTCCTTATTATATTACATCTCTTACTTGATTATTAGTTGTTATACTTTAGTTAGTTGGTAATTGTTAACTATTCAATCTTACACCCCCAAAAACCCTTCACTTAGGTAGTTTTGGATTTAGTAGACCTTAGTCAATCTCCTTGTGGTTCGACCCTTGACTTGCCATTACTACGTTCATAGTAGTTGCTCGTTAGAATTATAAGTATTGTTTGCTAAGCGGTTCTTAGTGCCTTAACGACACACTAAAAAACTCTTATCAAAATGGCTTAACCCTGTATTTTCATCGTTCTTGAATCGCTATAGTGTTGATTATCGTTGTCTAGCCCAAGTTCATACGAGTAGCCCGAACTCTAGTGTTTTCCTTATTATATTACATCTCTTACTTGATTATTAATGGTTATACTTTAGTTAGTTGGTAATTGTTAACTATTCAATCTTACACCCCCAAAAACCCTTCACTTAGGTAGTTTTGAACTTAGTAGACCTTAGTCAATCCCATTTTCCTTGTGGTTCGACCCTTGACTTGCCATTACTACGTTCATAGTAGTTGCTCGTTAGGATTATAAGTATTATTTTCTAAGCGGTTCTTAGTGCCTTTACGACACACTAAAAATCTCTTATCAAAATGGCGCCGTTGCCGGGGAAATTATGCTATTGATTGAAGTTTACTTGAGTTTAGTATTACTTAAGTGATTTTTTCTTTTGTTTTTGACTGTGTTGTTATTTGCTAACCCTCTGCTTAGCTTTGTTATGTTACATGAGAAGGAGAGCTCACGGTTCGCCCATCTTACCTTTAGATCCGAAAATCTATCGCACCTTGCGAAAGCTTCGGGGAGGTTTGGAACGGTTGACCTTGAGTTATGCACCGGCTTCACTAATCTCAAGTTCAATAAGTGAAAGTGAATCAGACCTGGGTGAGGATAATGCACAGCTTTTCAGGGATTTCGGAAATCCAAGGTCCTATGTTTTACAGGGTGGAATTCGACTCCCCACAACCACTTCAAATTTCAGCATTCACCCTCAGTTTATACGGATGGTGAAAGCAGAGCAAATTTGTGGAGGGTCGGATGAGGATCCACTTGATCATCTTGATTAGTTTCTGGAGATTTGTGCTATGATAACGACAAATGATGTCTTTCCAGACTATATCAAGATGCATCTCTTCCGGTCTTCTCTTCCCGGAAAGGCAAAGTCTTGGCTCAAGAGCTTGCCTGCTAACTCCCTCACTACATGGGAGCAAGTTACATTGGCCTTTTACAAGATGTACTTCCCAGAGTCGAAAACCACAGATATTAGGAGGAAGATCTCCTCCTTTGAGCAAGAATGTGATGAGACGCTTGCGGAGGCTTAGGAACGGTTTAGGGAGTTGATTCGTTCGTGCCCTCACCATCAGTTCAATCAAAATCTACTCATGAGATTCTTGTATGATGGTCTTGACCCCATGTCACGTGCTAATCTTGATGCTGAAGCGGGAGGTCAACTTTCTAAGATCCCGCAAGACCAATTAGAGTCCACCATAGAAGAAGTGATCAAGAACTGCTCATGGGGTGGGAGAAGGAGAGGTGCTCAACCTAAGAAGGGTGGCAAGTTTGAGTTGGACCCAATGGAACAGATTCAAGCGAAGATGGATCAACTTGACAATAAGCTCTCTAAGATCACCCTTGCATCATCAAGTCCCTCACAAGTGAATGCTTTCTCTTGTGACATATGTGGTGGTATGAACCATGATACCTCTTATTGTGGAGGATCTCAGTTATAGCATGTGGCGCCATGAATACTAGAGGAGAAGGTTACCAAGGTAACCAAGGGTATATAAGCAATCAACAAGGAGGTTGGAAACAACCTCAACAAGGATACAATCAAGGCTTCAACCAACCTCAACAAGGTTTCACTCAAAGCTACAATCAAGGTGGATCCTCCTCTCAAGGTTCTAATGCTTACTAAGCCCCTCATCAAAGATCCAACTTTCAAAAAGCCCCTCTAAACCCACCATTTCCTAAGCCAAATCCCGAACCTACTCCATCCTCCGACCCTACCTCCCAAATTCTCCAACAACTCCAAACCATCACCCAAACCCTTGCTCTACAAAGCCAAGCTCTTCAAAGTCATGACCAAAGGTTTCAAGAGTTACAAGCTCATAACAAAATGCTTTAAACCCAATTAGCCCAAGTGGCCAAGAAGAACCCCTCTAACCCCACAAATCAACTTCCAAGCCAACCTATTCCCAACTCTAACCTTCATCAAGACAAAGCCATCCATTTGAGGTCGGGAACGAACTATGAGGGCCCTAAGATGCCCAATGAGTGTGAGGAAAGTGAAGTTTAGGAGGTTGAGAATGACGCTCAAGGGGAAGAAATTGAGAGAGAGGTTGATGTTGAAAGAAGAGGAGAGGACAAGGAGACGGAGGAGACTCATGAGCAAGTTGGTGACAGAATTCCATTGGAAACACCTCCTCCACCTAAGACCTATGTGCCACCGGTCCCATATCCTCAAAGTTTAGTGGAGAGGAAGTTGAGCGACAAATTCACTAAGTTCCTCAATGTCATGTAGAGCCGTCAAATTAACATCCCATTCCTTGAGGCCATGTCTCAAATGCCGGCCTATGCCAAGTTCTTGAAGGAGATCCTCTCCAACAAGCGGAAGTTAGAAGATGAACTCATTACATTGACATACCAAGTGAGTGCTCTTGTGCAACGTGCTATGCCCAAGAAGCAAAGAGATCCTAGAAGTTTTACATTGCCTGTGAAGATAGGTGACTTTGAGCCTAAGGGTGCGTTGGCCGATTTGGGGGCAAGTGTGAGTTTGATGCCTCTATTTATAGCCAAGCACCTTCATTTTCCTCTTCTTCCTTCACGGAAGACGATCCAATTGGTGGATCGAACCCTCAGGGTCCCACATGGGGAGTTGGAAGACTTTCCAATCCAAGTTAGGCATGTGTTTGTGCCTTGTGATTTTGTGGTAATGGACATAGAGGAAGATCCTGAAACTCCTCTCATTCTTAGAAGGGAGGCTCTTAAGACATTAGGCGCCGTGATAAACTATAGAAATGACACCATCATTGTTGAGGTCGCCAATGAAAAAGTTGTCTTTGAGTTCTCCAAGACATTGAGGAAGCCTATGATTGAAAGGGTTTGCCGAGTTAGTCATGTGGAGAGTGAGATGGAGGGTTTTGAGAGGGAAATTCACACTAATGATGAGCTCTATGCTTCTATCACTGAGGAGCCGAGTTTTAGATATGGAAGAGGTGAAAGAGTTCTCTATGCTTCTCGACGATGCTACCGTTGAGGAAACACTTGGGTCGGGATTTGAGGTCCTAGCCACTTCCGTTGCTAAGGAGGAGAGTACTAAGCCTCCTCCTAAGGTAGAGTTCAAACCCCTTCCCCCCTCCCTTAAATATGTTTTCCCTGATGATGAATTTGCTTATCCTGTTATTGTCAATTCGGCTCTTGATGACATCTCTGTATCAAAGTTGATTGACATGTTGAGAAAATATAGGGATGTCATTGGGTACTCGATTGATGACCTTAAGGGGATAAGTCCTTCTCTTGCTATGCATCGTATCCATCTCACCGATAGTAACGCCTCCTCTATTGAGCCTCAAAGAAGACTAATCCCAACCTCAAAGAGGTGATGAAAAAGGAGATTATGAAATTGCGTGACACGGGAATCATCTATGCTATTTCCTAGAAAATGGGTGAGCCCGATTCACGTGGTTCCTAAGAAAGGAGGCATGACTATTGTTGAGAATGAGAAAGGGAAACTATTTCTACTAGAATTGTCACTGGGTGGAGAGTTTGCATAGATTACAGAAAATTGAATAAGTCCACCCATAAAGATCATTTCCCCCTCCCTTTTATTTACCAAATGTTGGAAAGGCTTGCCCGTCCTTCACACTTTTGTTTTCTTGATGGTTAATCCGGATTCTTTCAAATTCCTATTCATCCGGATGATCAAGAGAAAACCACCTTTACTTGTCCATATGGGACATTCGCTTATCGAAAGATGGTTTTTGGTTTCTGTAATGCCCCCAACTACTTTTCAAAGGTGTATGACGACGAACTTTTCTGACATGTTGGAGGATTCTATTGAGGTTTTCATGGATGACTTTAGGGTGTGTGGTTCCTCTTTTGACACATGTCTTGCTAATCTTGAACGTGCGTTAAAAAGGTGTCAAGAGACGAACCTAGTATTGAATTGGGAAAAGTGCCATTTCATGGTTGAAGAGGGTATGGTGCTTGGTCATAAAGTGTCTAGTAAGGGAATTGAGGTAGATCCGACAAAGGCTTCTGTAATTGAGAAACTTCCGCCACCAAATTCGGTGACGGGAATTTGTGCTTTCCTTGGACATGTGGGTTTTTAGGATTTTTCTAAAATTGCCAAACCATTGAAGAATCTACTTCAAAAAGCAGTTGAATTTAGGTTTCATGAATCTTTTATTGAGGCCTTTCAAACCTTAAAAAGAGCCCTCACTTCTGCTCCTATCGTGCAAGCTCCTAATTGGAGCTTGCCTTTTGAACTAATGTATGATGCTAGTGACTTTGCAGTGGGATTTGTCCTTGGGCAACGACGAGAAGGAAAGCTCCATGTTATAGCCTATGCAAGTAGGAGTTTGGATGATGCGCAACGGAACTATGCTACTACGGAAAAGGAGATGTTGGCTGTAGTGTTCGCATTTGATAAGTTTTGTTCATACTTGACTTGCAACAAGGCTATTGTCTACACGGACCATTCTGCGGTCCGCTACTTGATGAGCAAAAAAGATGCAAAGCCAAGGCTCATTAGGTGGGTTCTACTTGTCCAGGAATTTGATTTTTAGATGAAGGAGAAGAAGGGGACGGAAAACTTGGTAGCTGGCCATCTCTCTCGCCTCTCCCTTGATGAGAGAGAAGATGATCTCACGGATGCCCCTATCAATGATGATTTGATGGAAGAACACCTCTTTTCTATTATAAACAATGAGGTCCCATAGTTCGCGGACTTTGCGAACTACTTAGCTTGTGGGATTGAACCTCATGGTCTTACTTCTCAGCAAAGGAAGAGGTTCTTCAAGGAAGTGTGTAGATACTATTGGGACGACCCTCTATTGCTAAAGAAGTGTGCCGACTCTGGTTTTAGGAGGTGTGTGTCCAACCATAAGATTCATTCTGTGTTCAATCATTGCCATACTTTGGCATGTGGAGGACATGGTGGAGCGGGAAAAACTGTTGCTAAGGCGCTCCAAAGTGGTTTTTTTGGCCTCACATGCAAAAGGATGCTAAGGGATTTGTTTTGAGTTGTGATAGGTGTCAACGAAGCGGTGGAATCACCAAAAGAAAAGAGATGCCGCAACAAAATATTCTAGAGGTTGAGCCCTTTGATGTGTGGGGAGTTGACTTCATGGGACCTTTTGTTCCATCTATGGGGAATTTGTACATTCTTGTAGCGCTGGACTAGGTGACCAAGTGGGTCGAAGCGATCTCTTCCCCCACTAACGATCACAAGGTTGTCATGAAACTCTTGAAGAAGATCTTTTTCCTAGATTTGGGGTGCCTCGTGTGTTGATAAATGATGGGGGTTCGCACTTTACTAAGAAGCAATTAGAAGCTCTTTTGAAGAAATATGGGGTCAATCATAAGGATGGACTTCCATACCATCCCCAAACTCAAGGCCAAGTTGAGGTCTCGAATCGAGAAGTGAAGAATGTGCTTGAGAGAGTGGTAAACAAGACTAGGAAGGATTGGTCTTTGAGGCTAGATGATACTCTTTGGGCTTTTCGCACCGCTTTCAAAACTCTTATAGGCACCATTCCCTATCCTCTTGTGTATGGGAAGGGTTGTGACTTGCCCGTTGAACTTGAACATCGAGCTTGGTGGGCAATCAAGGAGCTTAATATGGATCTTGCTTTGGCGGGGGAAGCTCGAAAGGAGAAGTTGGTGGAACTAGAGGAGCTACGCTTTGATGCTTATGAGAGTTCGCGCTTGTATAAGGAGCGAAGAAAGAAATGGCACGACCAAAGGATACAACAAAGAGAGTTTCGGGTTGGGGAAAAAGTCTTGTTGTTTAACTCAAGGCTTAAACTTTTTCCTGGAAAGCTTAAATCAAAGTGGTCGGGACCATATGAAGTAGTGAAAACCACCCCCTATGGAGCATATGATATTGTTGGCGATGAGAGTCCCTTTTTGGTTAATGGTCAACGCTTGAAGCTCTACCACGACAATCACAGCATTGGTTTCATGGGTTGTTTGATACTTGGCTCACCCGAGCACCATCATTGAGAGGTGAGTCCTCTTAGTCAAGTTGATGACTTTAAAGAAGCGCTTCTTGGGAGGCAACCCAAGCCTTTTAGCTCATTTTTCATTTCTCTTATTTTCCTTTCTTTTAGGACTGGGTAGTTTGGTTTTATTTTTATTATTTTTTTTAGTTTAGTTTGGTCTCTTTTTCCGTTATTAAAAAAAATAAAGAAGAAAAAAAATAGAAAAGACAAAAAAAGGGGGGAGGCAATACAAAAAAAGAGAGAGTGTAGAACTGCAGGTCTACACGACCGTGTCGATTTCAACACGCCCGTGTAGCTCTGCAGTTCAAAAGTTCTCGCCTGCTGGAATTCTGGGCAGCACGGTCGTGTCAAAATCGACACGATCGTGTACCCCTGCTGCTGCCGTTATTAAACACGGGCAAGAGGGCTTTGTTCCTCTTTTTTTTTATCCCATTTCGAACCCCCTCCCTCTCTCACTAAACCCTTCTCCTCTCTACTCCAATATCCCTCATTACTCACTCATTCACCACCAATCCACCACTAAAATCACTCCTTTCCTCTCAAATCTTCTTCACCTACCTCTATTCACCCCTTTCTCTTCCACAAATCAAATTTTTCCACAAACCCTAACTTCTCCAATCAATTTGGGGAAAGTGTTTGGTGACGAATTTCATTGCAATTGGAAATCTTCACTCCACACCATCATCTACCATCGCCAAAGGTTCATTTGCGGGATTTACTCCCACCATTAGAGCGGTATACACTTTCCTCTCTTGATTTCTTACTTTTTGTTTGAAATTAGGAAATATTCACAGGAAAGGGCTCAACTATTGCCCATTTACTTTCATAAGTCCCAACTTTCGATTATTCCTTATAAGTCCCAACTTGACAATACTTTGTCTTTTATAAGTCCTTGCAGGTGACTTACCTGCTGCAGTAGGTGAATAATGTCACGTGATCTTTTTAATGAAAACACGTGACATTATTTCTCCCTCTCTATTTCATAACCTCTCACTCCCCTCACTCCCTCATTCTGTCTCCCTCATTTCACTCCTTCTGCGTTTTTTAGAGGAAAACCTCCATAGCTGCTGCTGCGATTCATCATGGCCCTACACCAAAATTCTGGGGGTTCTTCTAATTCAAGACATTCAAGAGGAAATGATAGGGTTGTGGTTTGTAAGCACAACATTCCTTGCAAGCTAAGGACTGTGAAGACTGAAGGAGACAAACAAGGCAGGAAGTTTTATGGCTGCGCATTATGGCCTGTAAGTGTATAAAATTAGGGTTTTTTCCTTAAAATTTCAATTTTATTAACATTTCTGGCAATTTCTTTAAAATTTCCCCTAATTTTGGTATGGAAAAAATCGTCCCTAAAAATTAGGGTTTTTTGGTTGATTGGAATAACTGACAATATTATATTGTTGATAGGCTGAAGATTGCAAATTTTTTAGATGGGAATGCAATGAGGTTAATTTCCATAACTGCCATAGATGTGAGGACCTGCAATCAACATTGTTTGAGCAGTACACTGCAATTGCTGAAATGGAGCTCCAGTTTAATTCTGTGGAGGAGAAATTAAACAAATTAAAGCTGAAGAAAGACAAATTGGCTAAAGAAGTTGCTCTAATGCAGAATGAGTTGTGTAGGCGTACTGGAGAAGCTGTTAAGAGTGCTAGTGGTGAAAAAAATGCACTTATTGGGTTGTTTGTTTCATGGGTTTTGTTTGTTGTTGTTCTTGTCTGCATTAAGTAGTTGTTCTTCTTTGTAATGGATGATGATATTTGGAGCCCAAAATAATGGTTGTATGGAGTTTATTTTGTACACCTATTTTGCTGAGTAATGAAGAATGAAATTTCTAGGTTTGATTATTTATTGGTTATATTGCACTTGTTTTGGATATTTAAGGTTTAATGTTGCATTACATTATAAAACACCAGATGAACATTACAACTCATATCACAATTTTTTCAACCAAAAGCAATGAAACTTGAACTGTTATCAATGTTGTTACAGTTTTAAGCATCCAAAAAAAACTTACAACTTGATCAACCAAAATGACAATCCAAAACTCTACAAGATGAACATTAAAAATTCAACTACATGAACAAGAAAAACCTGAAACTGTTAACAAATTCTCAATATTTTTGACCAAAATAAAGTTCATGAATGGGTGGTTGATGCTTGACTACCCAATGGACACCCTGATGTAGTTGTGACACTAGGTTGAGACACCAATCTTGGACCTCCTCTTTGTCTAGGAGCCTGTAAAACAACAATGACAATAATGCTCATAAATAATTCAGCATTCAGCAAGGAATTGAAATACAGATAAACTATAAAAATCAGCATTGAAACAAAGAAAAACTAACATTCAGCATTGTTAATCCATCTTCACTTATCAAAACACCATATCCTTTTGGCATCTGTTACAACAAAATTAAACTCAGCAACATATTAGTAAAAACAAGTAAAAAATCACAGTTGGGACTTATGAAGCACACTAACTTTTCCTCTACCACCTTTCCCACTTCTTCTACCACTGGTTCCACCCCTTGCAGCACCAGATCCACCCCTCCCACCACTGTTTCCACCCCTCCCACCACTGTTTCCACCCCTTGCTGCACCTGATCCACCCCTTGCACCACTGGTTGTACCACTGGTTGCACCCCTAACAGCACCTGATCCACCCCTTCCACCACTGGTTGCACCCCTAACTGCACCAGTCACAGCCCCTCTCTTAATAACCCTTCCATTTCTTCCTGTTCTGCTTGGTTGTGCAGTGGCTGACATAGTGTCCTTTTGTGTTGTTGTTGTTGCAGTATTGGACTTGCATTTCTTTAATGGAGGTTGTACAGTTGCATTGGATACAGTGTCCTTATTAGGACATGTTCTTTTGTTGTGGTTTTTTGATGCACATATGCTGCAGGTCATCTGAACTCCATGTTTTGTCAACCTACCAGGCTTTTTGGGATTTTCTTCAGGGTCTTTTCTTCTTTTTTCCTTGGCCTACCAGGTCCTATCTTTATTGGTGGTGGATTCAGAGGGGAGTTGACATTTGGCCAGTGTCTATCACCCACAATAGGTGGGATTGAACCTCCATATGATTGCAAGTAAGTTGCCCTACTATAGTATGCAAAAACATAATCTTCTGCATTGTTGTGGCAAAAGAAAATGCATGAGACTGCATGGCAACAAGGGATTCCAGTTAAGTCCCACTTTTTACAAGTGCAAGATCTTGCTTGTAGATCAACATTTAAGCTGTCCATGCCTTGGTTAACTTGGAATACTGTATTAGTGGAAGGTATGTGAGTACAGAAGGCAGCCAATTCTTTCTCTTTTTCCAATCTTGCTTGAATTCTAGGGCATAATTGTGCAGAACTTGCCTTCATTTCTCTTCTCTTAATAACCAATCTCTGCATCAAGGTACCCTAATATCTTCTAGCAAGTATATTAAGTGTTTGGTCCTAGCATTTATGATATAGGCATTGAATGTCTCAGATAAGTTGCTAGTTATAACATCCACCTTGGTTGTTTTATCTAGGAATGCCCTACAAAATACATCAGGATTGTGTGCTTTGAATGCAGTCACAGCTTCTGGATTTTCTTCTTCCATTTCTGATAGAGCTTCATTGTAATCTGCTAAAGAATTTGCCTTAGCAGCCTTCCAATATATCAGCTTCATTTCATCTCCCTTGTGTGCCTTATGCCAGTGGGCAAAAATATGCCTGGCACAGTGTCTATGTTCACAGTTGGGAAACACTTGCTTGACAGAACTCAATATGGCCTGTCATATTGATAAATGGAAATACAATGACTAAATTGATTTACTAAGCAAGAATATGAAACTAACAAGCATTGAAAGAGATGGGAAACAATATACCAGATGCTCATCTGAAACAATAGTCAGACCATCTCCTTCACCTAAGTTGAGAGCTTCCTACACTTAGGTTAGGAATCATGTCCAGGAAGAGTTGTTCTCTCCTTCCAGAATAGCCCATGCAACAGGGTACATCTGGTCATTTGCATCCCTGCCTACTGCTGCCATGAGTTGTCCTCCCAAAAAGGTCTTCAGAAAACAGGCATCAATACTCAAGAATTTTCTGCAACCGTCAATCCATCCTTTTCTAATCCCATCAAAGCAAATAAAAAGCCTTTAAAACACTGGTGTATCACTTCCTGTAGTGACTACAGTGATAACTGTGTTAGGGCAACTGTCCTTTATTGCTTGCAAATACCTGCCTAATTTGTTATAGTGCTCTTTCATTGAGCCATGCAATAGCCTGTGAGCCTTGTATTTGACTTTGTAAGCCAATGATCTCTGGATCACCACTCTGTATGACCTCCTAACACCTTCCATTATATCCTTGGCTGGCCAGGTCTTGCTTTGAAAACCTCCAAAAATTGCCTTGCTAGCCATGTTGATTTCATCTGTCTATTGGCCTCTATATTTCTTGTGCAACTGTGCTCACCATCAACTGACTTCACCATAAAAATTTCCCTCCTTGAGTCCCAGCTCCCAAACAACCTAAAAGGACAACCTGTGTTACACTTAACCTCAATTTTCTGCTGCCTATTAGTATTGCTAGTGGAGATGTATAAGTTCCCGCCGCATTGATTTGCAAAGTGTGCAATTGCACTCCTGAAAGCCTCTCTAGTAGGGAACCTCTGTCCTACTTTCCAGACAAATGTTGACCAATTAGTGTAGCTTCCAACCAACATCCCCCTACCCTTCCTCCTTCTACCACTATGCTCCTCATCTCCACTGTTCTCTGATGTGTCAATGTCATCCTCACTATCATAATAATCACTCACACACTCTCCCTCTGGTCTAACAACTTTATTTTCCCTGTTAATGTTCCTTGCACCTCCAAGCCTACCCTCCTTTGCCTCTTTCTGCAACTGTTGTGCAAGTAGCAACAATTTTTTATTGGTTGCTATCACCCTCGTCTTATAACTTAGTAACTCATCATCAGTTGTCTCTGGATAATCATCAAAATAAACACCATTAACCTCAATTAATGGATCTAGAAGCTCCTGTTCTCCCTGTAGTTCTCTCAACTCCTCTGTTTGTATGCCTGGTTCATCAACAACCTTACTTATATCTTCTTCTGAATTCTCAGTTGAAGGCTCATAAACAGGGTCTGTATTATGGGAAGATTCATAATCTGAACCTATCAATTGACTCAGAGTAAGTGGACTCTCTGGCCTACAGTCATACCACTGGTAATAATCAAGTGGGAAGGTATCTTGGTCATCTATGTAAGGCTCATCAGTAGTTTCAGGTTGTGAGGGTTTTGAGGGTCTGTTGATAATGGGTTGTGAGGGTTGTGAGGGTCTGTCAACAGTGAGTTGTGAGGTTTTGGAGTTCTGTGTTGGTTGTGTTTCAACAGTGGGTTGGGAGGGTATGTATAATGTTTCAGGTTGTGAGGGGTTTGTTGTGGAAGGTTGGGAGGGGTCAGTTGTTGTGGAAGGTTGGGAGGGGTGTGCAGTTGATATGCTATTAATGTTAGGCTTATATGGGAGAGGTAGGTTTATAGAAAAAAGAAATTGGCATGCCCTTCCCTCAACCTTTGACTTGACCTAACTGGGGTCAATTTCTTGGGTGGGGTCCTTTTCTTTGAATGGCCAACTTTGGGTGGGGTCCTTTTCATATCAATTGCTTCTTTGGGTTGGGTCTCATCCTTTTTGCCTAAATTAATTACATCTACTGATGGTATGTCATTGAGAATGGGTGGGAGAGCTTTGGGGATTCCATCTAAAACTACAGGCAAATCTACACCATGTAATACATAAAGATCAATACACTTTGCCTTCACCACAATTGCAGCCATTTCAAGCACCTCTGAGTCACTATAAACCTTCTTCAATCCATCAGTTAATGAATTCCCAGGAACCAAGTAATAAACCTTGGCAATTTCCCTATAAGAACCACATTTCTTAACAAGCTCCTCCAAATACCACCAGCACAATTCATCAGGATCCACTACAAATGTCCTACCAGCCCCTCCAATGTACTCTAATCTCCCTCCATTATCCTTAAATACACCCCCATGCCAGAAACGCAGACAAACAGTATCCATTGACTACAATAAACACATAACAACAACAAAAATTCAACCACAATTACAGGAAGCATAACAGGAACCATAACAGGAAGCATTTAAACCAAGAACACCCACAATGCAATTTCAGTTTATTTCAACCACAAAAAGCCCTAAAAGTTCATAGCAATATGTAATACCAAAAAAAACCTAGACTTTAGTTCATCTTTCAACAATAACAGACCAAATAACCAATTACTAAGTCTTTAAATTTTAAATTTTTAACCAATTTGGGAATTCACGTAGCAGAGGAAACTTACTTGATAAACATGAAGAGCCAAACAATACAAATCTTCAGCTTTACTTGTGAAGAAACGATCCAGATGGAAATGGAAGCATTCGACAGTTGGGAATTCGTTAATGGCAGCAAAGAAGAGTTTCAGAGGAGGAAGACAATGGAGGGCGTCGTTTTTTGGGAATGTCGAAAAAACTTCCTTCACTTGGCAAATTAATTTAATCAATAATTGAGAAATAGGGGGGAAACAGTGGGTCCCATCACAGTCCACTCTAATTTACCAACTTAGCAAGTAACAGGTAAAACAAGACTTATAAAAGACAAAGTATAGTCAAGTTGGGACTTATAAGGAATAATCCAAAGTTGGGACTTATGAAAGTAAATGGGCAATAGTTGAGCCCTTTCCTGTGAATTTTTCCTTGAAATTATTGAAGTTAGTTGTAGATTGTGGTTTGTTGATTGTTGATCCTTGATTTGTTTTGGATTAAATGGTGTTGTTTGTTGTTTATTGAGGAACTTCGTGTTGTGGGATTGTTGTGCAATTTGGTGAGTGTAGTTGACCCTAGATTTGGGTGGTTGTTTTTCTTGACTTGTTGTGTTGACTTGTGTGCAATTTGTCGTGCTTGTTTGACCATAGCTTTGTGATTCATTGACATCATGGCCTCTAGTAGTCGTAGAAACCCCGCAAGGCAAACAAGCACATCGAACCTCCTCAACCAATCACCACCACCACCTCCACCACCTATCCATCCTCCACAAATCGACACACTTGGGATCAATTTCACCAATCCCGACCATCTTAGAGCCTTCATGAGACTTAGTAGGAGAACAGTTTGCCCTACCGAATTCTACCATGAGAACGCCGCCGCAGCCCTTTGGGTTCAAGGCGACGTTCAACAACTTTTCAATGGTGTGAGGTGGACCACTTGGCTTAACTTGCATGCCCTCACCTATAAAAGTCTCACCTTAGAATTCCTCTCTACTTTTTCCATTCGTAGAGCGGAAGGGAGCAGGAACCCTAGGACTATGACCTTCAACCTCCTCGGCCAGACCTACACAATGAACATAGGGGCGGTGAATGATGTCGTTGGGTGGCCAAAGGGTGGGGTCATCGGGCCAAAGAGTGCATGGGTGTCGTATTACAATGAATAATTCTTTTGGCAACAATTGACTGCCCGTTCACCCTATATACCTAGTTCGGCCAAGGCCACCCATCTTGTCAGTCTAGGGTTCAGAGTGTCCCATAGGGTGATTAGTAGCACCATATCTTCCAGAGGGGATAGTACGGGAGTGGTTACAGGCGGTGAGCTGTACTTCCTCCATCATATGAATGTGGGAAACACTAGACTTAACCTTGGGGCGTGGCTTATGGAGAACCTAGACGATGTGGCCCGTAAGGGGTCCGGAGAAATTGTAGTGGGGGGAATGATTACTATACTTGCTATTTCTTGTGGTGTTGATTGTGCAGGTTTTCAGACAGTCCCAGGATCCACTCTACTCGACCTCAGTTCTTATCAGACCATGCAGTGGATCACCCCCTTGGGCCCGAATGGCGGGTATGTTTGGAAGGTCAACAACCAGAAGTATGCCATCCTTCCAGACACCTCAAAAAAACCCCATCTATGACCAAGCCAACTGGATTTTCGAACCAGATTTTGAGTGCCAAGGGGCAATGAGGGTGGCGAGGCCGATATGGAAGTGCATGGAGGAGGCGAAGGAGAAGAAGAAGGAGAGAGGGACACGATGCACAGGCCCCCTAAGGGGCTTTTGGTTCTATGGAGCAGCAGTTGGCTGACCTCCAACAGGGCATGGGTGGCTTACGAATGGACGTTCAGTCCCTCATGTCTGATGTTCCTTCCTTACAGGATTTCCAGTCCGCTACTCAGCAGTACTACCAATCCTTGCAGGAGAGTTTCTCCTCGATGACCTCGGAGTTCCGAGGGCTTCGCTCTGATTTTCAGTATTGGGGTAGGCGCAGTGGCTGGTATCCTGGTAGCTCTAGCTCCCACCCACCCCCCCTCTCGACCAGTGAGTCGGGATTCTTTCCCCCCTTGCTTTTGTTATCATTAGACTTTTCACAGTGAGGACACTGTGTGGTTTAGCTTGGGGGAGGATGTATATATTAGTTCCATATAGTTTGCATTAGTTGCATATTGGGGTCATGTTTAGCATTTAGTATCATGTTTAGGGTGCATGTAGATTCCTTTAGCCTCGCATGTGCATATAAATTGCATTTATGTCTGAACTCCGCCCTTGGTACGCATGTGTCTTTTGTTGATGACCTGAAAACTAAAAAAAAAGGAAATACTTTGATAGTCTCTAGTAGGCCAAGGAATTGTTGGGTTGTGGTATGATTGGTCTCCCTCTTGTCCGGCTCGACCGATGTTGGTAGCTATCCCCTTTGTGAGAGTTTGTTTTTAAAGCCTTGTAGACTGACATCTTTTCAATCATATCTTCTTGTTGTGTGATGCTCTTCCTTGACGAATGTTCTCTAGAACTTGCATTGATTCTCCTTGAAATTGCATTAACTGGTTTGATTCTTGAATATGATTGAGGCGTTCGATATATATTTGAACTACATTGCCAAATGTCACCCACATTATCTTATCTCCTTTGTCACCCTCATGAGCCTGAGCCTGCTTTTTTGTTTAACCACATCTTTAGCCTATTACCGATTTCCTAACCTAGGGGATTGTAAAGCTAAATTGGTGAGTAGTATATCTTGTGATTCAGTGCTCTGATAGTGATTTGAGTTGGTTGTATTATGTGTGTTTTGGTTGAATTCACGTTTTGTGTTGACTTCACCTCCTCCCTATTATTGTTGATCTCCTATCTCTTTCCCTTATTAGTTATCAAAAAAAAGGTGAAAAAAAAAGAAAAAAAAAGAGGAAAAAAATGGGAACATCAAACATCCCAACAAAAAGTTGTGGTTTTGTTCTTAGTGCTTAATAAAGAGAGATTAGGAGATACTAGTGGAGGAGGTATTATTGGTTGGTTGAGTTGTTGCAACAAAGGTATATGGTTTCGGGTTAGCATTTGTCTAGATGGTGTTGATTTAGGATGCTTCACTTTCCCCTATTTATTAGCACCAAATTCCCAAATGTATCCACACCCTTACCTTTAGCCTTCATTACAACCTCGATAAAGTCCTCATGATTCTTGAAAAGAACTTATGTCTCACGCGATGGAGAGTGAGAAGATATGCAAGCCTATGGTAGGATTTAGTCAACAGAATTGAGCTTTGAGCGATTATTGCGACCTTATAAACACATGAGAGACCTTGAGCACGACTAACGTGAGAGCTACTATCCATATGACTGAGCCAAGCTTGGGGGAGAACTTGTGGTAATTAAGATTGGTTGTTTTTCCTTGTGCTATAAACTTTGAGGCTTGATAGTGTTTTGCATTCGTTGTTGAAAATGTTTAAAAGGTCTTTTTACTCTATCTTGGCATGCGTATTATTGTAAGGGGTCATTGAAATCTTTCCCTGTGTCTATCGTTTGTTCGCTTGAGGACAAGCAATTGGACTAGCTTGGGGCAATTTGATAAGCACTTTATTGTGCTTATTCATGCTTCATTTTTAGTGTCATTGCATGTAGAATAGAGCATTTTAGTCTTGCATTGCATGGGTTTTGGTATCTTTGGTCCAAATTGTCGAATCACTACTCGTTTAGTTGTTTTGGATGATTTCTAGGCTAACTAACAGGTATTTGGAACGTTTTGGTGTTTGGAGACCTTTGGGTGGAGGTTTAGCCATTCATAAGCATGGGAGCGAACATTTTCAGGAGGACACGGCCGTGTAGGTTCT
Organism: Patellifolia procumbens; assembly: GCA_947645195.1. NCBI lineage: Eukaryota > Viridiplantae > Streptophyta > Magnoliopsida > Caryophyllales > Amaranthaceae > Patellifolia > Patellifolia procumbens. Next base: position 1,593,673 of record CANSGD010000290.1, read on the forward strand.
GACACGGCCGTGTAGTATTTATTCCCTATGATCAGTTTGCAAACTGATTCCTGCTGAAGACTGAAGACCAGGTCTACACGGTCGTGTCGTTTTGGACACGACCGTGTTGTTACTTTTCTACCGTGGCAGTAACTATTGAAGATGCTGAGAAGTTTTGAAAGTCAGGTCTACACGGCCGTGTCGTTTTGGACACGACCGTGTAGTTATTTTTCCACAGAGGCAGTAACTCATGAAGAACGCTGAGGAGTTTTGTAGAACAGGTCTACACGGCCGTGTCGTTTTGGACACGACCGTGTCGACCTGATTTCGGGTTTTGACCCGTTTTTCCGTCTTAGTTTAATGAACCTTATAAATAGTTTAGCGTTTTTGTCGACTTATTATCTCATTTTTTAGAACCTAATTACAGAACTTAAGACTCTAAACTCTCTCAAACTCTTAGTTTTATTCATTATTGCAACTTTGAAGAGCGAATCATTCATTCAATCCAAGTATATTTCTTTTAATCTCTTCTCTTTACTTTAATTATTTTGTTAAACATGTTTAATTTCATTAATCTCTTTTGCTTAGAATCCATGATGAGTGAGTAATTCATTATCTAGGGTTTGGGCGAAAGTATGAATTAAGGGCTTCATGTAAATTGTTAATTCTTTTTAGTGTCATTGTATGTAGAATAGAGCATTTTAGTCTTGCATTGCATTGGTTTTGATATCTTTGGTCCAAATTGTTGTTTCACTACTCGTTTGCATTTTATCTAGGGTTTGGGCGAAAGTATGAATTAAGGGCTTAATGTAGATTGTTAATTCTTTTTATGATTCAATTGGATGTTTATGCATTGAATTTGGTGTTTTGACACCCTAGGATAGATCTTGATCACATTTATGCTAGGGCACTTAGGGTTTCTATTGTTCTTAATCGAATTTTGAGCCCTTTTGTCATTCCCATATTTTGACTTAGTTTCTAGGCCAAAGGATTGGGTAGGAATTAAGGGGGTCCTTTAATTAGGGGATTTCCGATCTCATTGAATCTTTTAATCAATTGACCAAAGACCATTCGAAAGAGGATTTGGTTGATTGATTAATCGATTACTCTTGAGGACCATTCGAGAGAGGACTCAAGTAATTTGGAGGGAGACTTAACCATGTATTTTCATCGTTCTTGAATCTCTATAGTGTTGATTATCGTTGTCTAGCCCAAGTTCATACGAGTAGCCCGAACTCTAGTGTTTTCCTTATTATATTACATCTCTTACTTGATTATTAGTTGTTATACTTTAGTTAGTTGGTAATTGTTAACTATTCAATCTTACACCCCCAAAAACCCTTCACTTAGGTAGTTTTGGATTTAGTAGACCTTAGTCAATCTCCTTGTGGTTCGACCCTTGACTTGCCATTACTACGTTCATAGTAGTTGCTCGTTAGAATTATAAGTATTGTTTGCTAAGCGGTTCTTAGTGCCTTAACGACACACTAAAAACCTCTTATCAAAATGGCTTAACCCTGTATTTTCATCGTTCTTGAATCGCTATAGTGTTGATTATCGTAAAATAGCTCCGAAGAGCTCAAATGACACACAAATTAGCTCATAAATAGGGGAGAAAACTCTATAAAAATACGTGATATCAAACTCCCCCAAGCTAAACCTTTGCTTGTCCTCAAGCAAATAGAACATGAACATGGAATAAATTGCCTCACCCCATAGATAAAAAAACAAACAAAGCTCAAAACGTTTTCAAGACTAAGAATCGTTCAAGCAGGCAAAATTCAAGTTCGGCTAATCAAATCCATCCAACCACCAATCATCCAAGCAATTTATCAAATTCAAGCATCCACAAGGCATACAAATCCTGAAAAGGCTCTTACAAATGTGTCACTCCTCTCAATTTTATGGCAGGAAAAGAATGTGCCTGAACACTCACCAACCCGACCATAAATGCCCTTCCCGCTCACACTCTCATGTGTTTAAGAAGGTTAAATGACGCTCATCCTAGCCAAGTCGACTCAATTAACAGACATACTCTTTAACTTTAAAAAGTGACTCGAAATCAATCCAATAAATAATGCAGAAGCTCTAGAGGACTTTATAGGGTTGTAATGGGGCTTAGGCAAGAGGTAGGGGATATTTTTAGGAAATGTGGTGGAAAAACCAAGAATGGGGGAGCATATTTCACTCGAAACAAGGCCTAAGATGCCCTAAACAACTGCCAACAACACCATATAACCCCGAAATATAACCCAACTCTCAAAAATCAATGAAAACTCACAGCAAACCCAATTTTCAAGCAAAGTAGCATTTTTTTTTCTTTATAAACATACGTGAATGAAGGAACTTTGAATTCTTTTGAACTTATATTTCATTTTTCTTTCATTTTTGAACTTCATTCACGCAACTCTAACTTTGCTTTTTCTTTTCTTTTTCGCACACTCAAACCACATCAAATACACTTTAGTTCTCCAAAAACCACACCAAACCATAAAACCAATCAGAAACTCAACCCATACAAAAGCTCCCCCAAGCTAGGCTTTGTAAATAGTATCAAAATAAAGGCCATGGGCTTATAATAAGGGCTTTAGTGACACGAAACAGGTCATTAGGCTCCGCGGGGCTAAGGAGTATAAAAGTATATCAAAAATTCACTCTGAGGCTCAAGAATCAGACAAAAGAAGGCCTCTATCACAGCAAATTCTACAAGTCATCGAAAATCAGACAAGTACGAAGTCAAATTCAAGATCAATCCACTAACACATAAAAACAGACTGGATAATGATATGAATCCAAAAGGCTTACAATGAGGCCTCACGCGCTAACCAAATCGGGTATGCAGCACAATGAGGTGTAATATAATCAAAACTCCCTCGAAATCATAGCAATCAAACATCAAATCATAGCCTCAAGATCACAAATGTCCAGCTATCCAGAAAACAAAGTCAAATCATTTTTCAATAAGAGCACAACAAGGGGCACGGGGAGGCAACTAAACAAGTCATGGGAACCATATTTTTTTGATTTTTTTCAGTAATTTTCGAAAGCAATAAATCTAATCTAGATAGCAGTAAAGGAGATAGAGGATACAAATAGAAATCCTCCCCCAAGCTGAACTTGGCATTGTCCTCAATGCCAAAAGGTAACAAAGGACGATGCTAAGAGGGAAAATAACGTTAGTACCCTCACTCTCGCTCACTAAAAAAAATAGGAAAAATAAAAATAAAAGGAAAAAGGGGAAAAATAAGTTGCCTCTCGCACAATGCTGGTTTATAAAGGTCCCGCACGACCATAATACCTCAATCTCTCAAATAGGAGGGGCTAAGCAGTGAGAGTCACCCTCATCAAACACCTTCCTTCTCCAAATGTTCTTGATAATACCTCCAGATTGTGAGGCAACCTTAGGTGGAATTTGAACCTTTTCTACACCTACCTCATCCAAAACCTCAGCCCTGCAACAAGATTGTTCAAGCATAGGTGCCTTAACAGCATTGGTTAGTTTAAAAATCACTTTATTATCACCAACACTCAGATTTAAAGACCCAGACTTAACATCAATGACAGCACCAGCAGTACACAAAAACGGTCTACCAAGAATAATAGGAATCTGGGCATCCTCATCCATATCTAACACCACAAAATCAACAGGAATATAGAATTTCCTAACCCTAACAGGAACGTCCTCTAAAACACCTAGGGGGTATTTTATCGAACGACCAACCATCTGTAAAGTAATTTTTGTGCATTTAAGTGCTCCTATATTCAGTTTCTTATAAACAGATAAAGGCATAACAGAAACAGAAGCACCTAAATCACACAAAGCTTTATCAATGAAAATAGGTCCAAGATGGCAGTGAATGGAAAAACTACCATGATCTTTTAAATTTGGTGGGGTTTTATTCTGAATAAAAGCACTTCACTCTTCAGTAAGTGCGACACGTTCTACCCCACCAAAGTCTCTTTTCTTGGTTATCATGTCTTTCAGAAATTTGGCATAAACAGGAACGTGGGTAATTAAATCTGTGAATGGAATCGTTACCTCAAGTTTCTTGACCATAGTCAAGAACTTACCAAACTGCTGATCGACCTTTGATTGTTGCATCCTGTGAGGAAAAGGTAGCCTTGGTGTAAAAGGAGTTTCAGAAACCTTCTCTTTTTTCTTCCCTATCTGTTCAGCTTTCTCAGACAAGTCGACTTCGGACGTCGAACTCTTCCCTTGTCCTTCATCTACCACCTTCTTTTTCTTAATAGTCAGGGCACCTCATCAATGGGAATGGAGGAGCATCATAAGCGGCGCCACTACAAAGAGTGATGGCATTCACGTGCTCCCTATGAATGGGTTGCCCAGGCAATTGTCCCTGCTGTCTCGGAGCATTGTTTTCTGCCAATTGGGAAATCTGAGTTTCAAGAAGTTTAATGTGCTTCTCTTGGGCTCTTTGCGCCTCCTCATTAGCTCTCTATATAGCTAGCAAATGCCGCTCTTGAGCTCTTTGCGCCTCCTCATTAGTCTTTTGCATGCTCAACACCATCTTCATCAATTCAGACATGGAGGGCTCTTGTGGGATTATGTTTTGTGGAGGTGGGGTTTGAATATTTTGTGGGGCTTGAAAATTATTGGGGTGATGGAAGTTTTGTGGTGGGGGGGTCTCTGAAAACCAGGGGGGTTGGTAGTATGGTGGTTTAGAATGATTTTGTGGAGGTGGGGGTTGATAGTTTTGCTGATTTTGATAGGCATGTGGGGGGGAAAGTTTTGTGGTCTTTGTTGAAAGGCGTTTGCCTGCTACATCTGATGTTAACTGAACTGACAGTCATGCCCAAAGTGACCCTGAACACCACATACCTCGCAGTAAGATGACGTAATGGCTGCTACGGCAGACATACCATTAATACTCAAGGGAGGTGTTGTCGAGGAAGAGGATTTCAAGGTGTTAATCTGCTTTCTCAGCTTCGCCATCTGCGAAGTCAGCAATGCTAGGGAGTCTACCTCCAATACCTTCCTTGTGAGGCTTCGGGAAGTGGAATGATCATTGGATGCAAGGTTTGAAAGAAAATCATAGCCCACATCCACTTCCTTATCCAGAATAACTCCCCCAGCAGACGAGTCAACAATACTCTTCGTCTGAGGCTTCAGACCATTTTAGAATGTCTGCGTTAAGAACCATTTGTCCATGTTGTGATGTGGACACTCTCTCTGAAAATCTCTGAACCTAGCCCATACTTCCCAAAGTGTTTCGTTAGGCTCTTGGAAAAATGTGGCTAGTTTATTTCTGATTTCTGTTGTTTTTGTAGGTGGATAATACTCTCTCAGGAATGCAGCAGAAATCTCCAACCATTCAGACACTTGGATGTCATTGAACCACTTCTAAGCTCTGTCTCGGAGTGAAAATTAGAATAACATGACCTTCAATTGCTCAGGTGTGACTCCTTGAGGCTTTACAATTAGGCAGAGTTGTTGAAATTTCTGCAAATGATTGGCCGGATCTTCAGTAGGATGCCCACCAAACTGATTTTGTTGAACCATGCTGATGAGTCCAGGCTTAACCTCAAAATTGTTAGCGACGATGGTGGGCATCGTAGGTCCAGTGGAGAGACCATCTGGGTAGGGCACCCCATATGACTTCAGTGATTTAGACATAACTGAACTCGAGGTGTCTGAACTAGAGGTGTTCAGCTGAACATACTGCTTTTCTCTCTGAATTTCTTTCGAATCTTCCTTATTGTCCTAGTAAGATCGGGATCCACTGGGATGGGGGAACCATTTCTTTGAGACCTGGGCATACAAAGGAAACAAAAAGAAGCACTAAAATGTACCTCAATTGGAACAATGAAGTTCCAATGAGGCACAGAGAAGTAGACCAAATAACCAAAAAAAAACTTAGAAAACTAGCCATCTCACTTGGAAACAAACAACAACAACAACAACTAAGCCTTATTCCCAAAGTGATTTAGGGTCGGCTAACATGAATCGTCAACTGAAACCGTCGCCAAAGGAGATGGCATCGACAAGAGTGATAAAAAGTTTTTTAAAAGGGTTTAAGTTTTAAGAATTTTTTTAAAAAGTTTTTGAAAAACGGCGCCAAAAATTTGTCAGGCTAAAGTCGTATCACCTAGTCAAAGATAAATCCTAAGTCCTCTAACAATGATTGTCAAGGGAAGTAGGGTCAAATCCACAGAGAGACGGAGTTCTAAGTTAATATTAGCTAAACAACTACTTCAGACAAAATCAAATAGGAATAAGCTGAATTACTAATTAAGCACTAGAAAGCAATATAAAATGGATTTTAATCTATGAAATAGAGATCTAGGGAATTAGTTCGGTCCACCATGCTTATACCAATCAAGGGATCAAACAACTATCAGAACCTAGGTCAAGAATCGATAGATTAGAGCAATGTCAAGCTATGGCTAAGTCTCAAGGCCCATAATTCAACATATGCAGCATGTTCACAAACATAATCAGAATTACTGATGTGTACTAAGCCTCTAAAAGTAAGACGGGTCTGTGCAACCAATTATTAACCTCAAGTAATCAATGAAACTGCGCAATAACGTTAATTACTCAATAAGAACAAATCACACCCTAATCAATCTCATCGAGCCCTAGAAACTAAAAGCAATTCAAATAATCAAGGTATAAACATGGTTTCCCTCACAAAATCCCTAGAAATTAGACTACTCAGACATAATTAAATCAACCATAATAAAATTAATAAGAAACCCTAATTTCAACATCAAGAATCAATTGAATAATTAAACAAAGAAATCAAAGTAATTAAAGAGATTAAGAGTAGAGAAGAATACCAATTGACGGAAAGCAGTAACTTATACTGAAATCAAATCTGAGGTTCAGTCACCTTTAAACTAATCTAAAGTGTTTAATCTAAATAAAACTCTCTAAAACTGATCTAAGAACTATTAGAATAAAACAAAATAAAGGTGTCCCCAAAATAATGAGGAAAAAAGTATTTATAATATCCCCAAAAATCTAATTAAAAACGGAAATAAAGATAGATTTATCGCGAAATCGAGTGCGGGACCCGATCGGGCAATGGGCCACCCGATCGGGCCCACAATAAAAATGACCAATTTTTTCCTTTGAGATTCCACACATCATCAGCAGCATTGGGCGCCAAACTGGGCCCACCCGATCACTGACCCGATCGGACAGTGGATCGGGCCAACACAGAGCTCCCAACTCTCCTTGCGTGAGAAGCAGCAACAGCTTGGTGGAGGAAAAATAGGCCTGCCCGATCACTAGCCTGATCAGGTCCATGATCGAGTAGCCTGATCAAATGCCCAGCACAGCTCCATGCGAAGATCAGCAGCAACAATTAACGCAGCTTTGGAAATGGCTCGGCCCGATCAGGTGGGCCTTGCCCGGTCGGGTTGGGCCTAAGATGGTTCAACTTCATTTCTTCGTTTTTCCACCCAATTGGGTTGGGTGATGTCCGCCGATCGGGTGCGAAACTTTACCGCCTGATCAATAATTCTTCGCCCGATCGGGCCATTTCTTGCCCGATTAGAGTACGGGAAGCTCGTTTTGACTCTTTGGCTCTCAATTCTTCACGTTTAGAGGTCTTGGGACCTCCTAAACTATCCGTAAAGCTCGTGGCCATTCCTACGTGCCTCTTAACATCTCGTACAGCTGTGGTTGCTTCCAAATAGCTTGGAAATAAGGAGAAAACTCCCTAAAACCTGCAATTCAACACTTAAACACAAAACCACAACTATATACGATAGTTAGCATAAAATAGCTCTGAAGAGCTCAAATAATGCACAAATTAGCTCATAAATAGGGCAGAAAGCTTTATAAAAATACGTGATATCAAAGGTCAACACTTAAACTATGGATTAACCAATTAGATTTATTAGTTTTACATCGAATAATGTCCTCCTATTCTTTATGTTTTACTACTATCACAGTTGTCCAATTAGGATTGGATAATACTCCTTTTATCCTAAAATATAAGTCCTGTTTTCTTTTACACAGTCTCTAAGGCGCATCTTTGACCTTCTATATCTTCAATTTCGTATTAGTATAAAAAATTAGAGTTGATTTTAAAAAGTACATATTATAGGTATGTTTTCTTGTACTTCCTCCGTTTTAAAATATTTGATATAATTTTGGTTTTACGTATTTTGAAGCAAAAGATTGTAATGGGGTTTAGGAAGATTTTAATTGTGTAGTTAGTGGGTGTGGTCCCCACCACCACTTTATTTTGTTAGTGGGTGTGGTCCTCACCCCCACTTTAATTGTGAATTAAAAGTGTGTTTAAAAATTTAAGTAAGGGTATATATATCATATTAGAAACAAAACTTTACCAAATATAGAAACTTTGTGAAGTGTATCAATTATTTCAAAACATCCCGTTTTAGAAACTGTATCAAATACTTTAGAACGGAGGAATTATATATTAAGAATATTTGGTCAAAGATTTTAAAGTTTGACTCCTAAAAAGGAAATGAGACTTATATTATGGGACAGAGGGAGTACTTACATATATACATCTTTCCTATTTGAGAAGAAATCAATTATACGTAATTGATAGTACGATGGTATCTTTAAATCAAACAAGGATGATAGTAATTGATCATTGATTTCATCAAATTAAGGAGGATAGAAATTACTTAAATTGATGGACGTCTAGTCATCTACCCTAAGAGTATACATTTAATCAATGGGCTAATAAAAGGGAGATAATGTCTCCTTGTATTTAAGAGGAGAAAACCACCTCATTTTGTGTATGTGTGCGTCTCGAAGAGCAAGTGAAGAGTGGGAGAATTTGTTCTTCATTTTTCAACCAATTAATAGAGTAGAAGCGAAGTTGTTTTAAGTATCTAGCAAACTTTAGGCAATTGTCCTAATTGTGGTTGTGTATTTGGTGTAGTGGAATTTCATCTGAGATTCTATAAAGCAAAGACACGCTTCAAGAGTTTAATTCTTCTTTGCAGCTTTTAAAGGTATTTTTGACAATATGATTTATATATACAAATTGCTTAGTTATATTTAGGATTTTTTGTCAGAAACCCCCACTAACTTTCAACTTATTGAAAACAACTCCCAGGATCTTTCTTTTTTAAAAATAACCTCCCTAACCTTTCAAAACTTGTTGGTTGCACCCCCAAAACTTAACTCCGTCAATTTTTTCCGTCTGTTGGCGCCCAGTAACAGCTAAAAAATGGACTAGGTTTACGAATAGTATTTACCTCATTTGGGCACCAATTTCTTGTTTTACAGCCCAAATTTTCTTCCCTTTTTCACCCATGACGTCACCAGATTCCATTCCAAGTACAATTAGTAAAAAAATTAATGAGTTTATGGTGGAGTTACTGAGTTTCAGAGAAGAGAAATATGGAGAAACTCATCAGTTTTACAGAGTTGAAATCGATGGTGGAGAGAGGGAAATGATGGAGGAGAGGGAAATTAGTTGAGATGGAGTTACTGAGGGTTATATCAGTAATTTCATCATGTGTTTTAAGAGGTGCCCAATTGGTGCCCAACTGAAAAAAACCACACCCATCTCTTCCACTATGAAAATCAGAGAATTTGCAAGCACAAAACTTCCTTCCAGGATTATCATTAGTCCAAGACCTCAACACTTTAGCTGCAATCCCACACTTGCATTTGATAGCCATCTGTTACCTATTCCAATAAATTCAGTAGTCAAAGAACAATTAAGCATAATTCAAGGTCAAATCAACACACCCAACTACAATTACATAAGTATAAGTCATGGTTCAACATTAACAAACCCTAATTTCACAATTTCCCCAAATTTAAAGTTCCATTTACTGAATTTCGATATCAAAATTACAAACCCTAATTCTTAAAAAAGAAACTCTTTACGCAAGATATATTTTTACCTGAAATTGTACAGCTTTAATTTCAACAATTTGGGGATTAGGTTTAAATTAGGACTTCGAGTTGATTGGGAATGCAAATTTGATGCTCAATTGGAATTGGATTGAAGAACTTTACGAATGTTACCTTTGTGTTCAATTGGAATAGGAAGGAAGATGTTGAAGATGATATATAAAGCTGTTACTGGGCGCCAACAGACGGAAAAAATTGACGGAGTTAAGTTTTGGGGGTGCAACCAACAAGTTTTGAAAGGTTAGGGAGGTTATTTTTAAAAAAGAAAGATCCTGGGAGTTGTTTTCAATAAGTTGAAAGTTAGAGGGGGTTTCTGACAAAAAATCCTTATATTTACGCATCTGAATCCTTATGTTCCCCATTCTCTTCTCCCTTTACCATTACACATACTTAATTCTAGTAAAGGTTATTTACGTGCAAATCAAATAATGTTCCCTATATTAGTTAACGGTAAATACAAAATAAAAGTATCAGTATATCTTAATAATTACAATACATAGTTGTTTTAAATAAGACTATATTACGAGTAAATTAGATAAGCAAAACTTTGATTTTGAGGCTTCTAGTAGATTGTTTTCAATCATATAGATTTTGCTGTTATACGCTATTAACAAAACAAATCCTAATAAGTGGTCCGCAAGGAATTTTCGTCCCACCATATGTTAAAGAAAAAATTCTAGACAGTTGGATATTTGGTTGGGGAAATCAATATTTCTTTTTGCTTCTATGATTATGTGTTTGGATGGTTTACTCCCACATATGGTGAAGCATAATTAGACACGGTTAGTAAGAAATTACTATATGCACTAAAAATGTGAAAAATAAAGGGGGCGTCACATTTTTATATGAAGGGACCAAGGGAGTATCAACAAACACAATACAATGGTTGTTCAAATCCTGATCCGGATTTTACGATTCTATAATTCTATGATCCAAAATTGCATGATCGATCCGGATCTTTGGTGGGATCTTAAACTTTATAGGATCTTATGATCCTTCTTCGATAATAATTACGAGTCGTAGGATCTTAATACGATCCTACGATCTTATATGTGTGCGATGCTACTTGGCTGAAGAAGTATTATTTCTCTCTCAGATTCTTCGTTGATCAATTATCGCACTGATTGGATTTTAATTTGCCTTTTTTAGTCTGTTTGAGTTTGATATTGGTTCCGATACTGGCTTGGAGAAATTGATTGCTAGAATTTGGATGTTTTCGTTGATCAAGCAGCGCACTGATTTGCTTGAATTTTTTGATTGTTTTTTTAATCTGTTGGTGTTTGATATTGGTTTGGATATCGGTTTCCAAAAACTGATTGGTGGAATAATGTGCTTTTTTGTTTATAGGAGTTGAATATTGAGAAGTTGCAGTTAGTTGAAGCGGAGAAGAAGAAGATCAGGCAGGAATATGAGCGTAAAGAGAAGCAAGTTGAATTTCGTAGAAAAATGTAAATTTTTTGCTGGTATTATGTTGATTGTTTGCTTCTTTGCTGAACATTATGCTTTGCTACTAGAGGACTAGATTTCTACGATTTGATTGATAGCATCGACTATGTTTGACGCTAGGTTTATTGTACAAGTTTAATATAATGGTTACGAGTGCCTAATTTGGTTGTTACTTGTGGAGTTGTGGATGATTTATATTGAAAACTAAGTATAGGAAGATCTAATTGAATCAAAGCTCTGCTTAGGTTTCTCATCTTTGATTTTGCTAATTGTTGCCAGAACCAAGGAAAATTCTCGTGGTAACTTGGCTACTGTAGATCTGAAGTAGGTTACAGTTTTTCTCACAATGTATCTAACATGATCGCTTGCCTAATGTTAAAGGATTTGTGTCTTGATTTTAGCCGATGCACCAATCCACATTTGCGAACTCATTGCCTTTTTAATAGACTTCAAAGTTCAAAATTATAAGGGTAGATTTGTTTTGTGTTGTTTTATCAGAAAGACGCGAGAATCTCTTTCTGCACTAGAATTTTTTATTAAGAGGTTCATTCACGAACATCTAGGACTCTGTGCTTATGATTGTTGGACATTTTTCAGGTGTTTTTGAAACCAAAATCTACATAATTGGATAAGTATGATGACATTTTTGGTTCATTTGTGGTCATTATCAGAGGGTCCTTATTGGCTTCACATTTCACAATTCGAATAAATTATAAATGTCTGCTTTCAAGTGGTCACTTCTGTTATGATTAGTACTTTTTCACTTTTCTAGGATACAATTTAATAGTGACAAAAAATACTTAATTTATCCATAATTCAAATAGTGCATAGGTGTATCTGTTAGTGCAAGTTGGTTCGTTTTTATGTTATTTTGCTATCACCATCTACGATAGTAAATTGCATGACATATGCACTATATTGTAAAAACATAGACACTATGTTGTGATCGTATATAGTATGTTACTAAATGGCTAACTTTTATAGTAAACCTTGATCGTATATATTAAAATAATCATGTGTAGTTTGCATGCGCAGAATTAGATAGTATGGAAATGGAAGTGTTGTACTCTGAGACTCTGTGGAAAATTTTAGACCGATTAAGACTCATTGATTTGTTTTTTTTTGCGGAGAGTACTCTATGCAACCCAATGCATCTCAGATCAAGGTCCTTCTAGCTCAGGCTGATCTAGTTAATTCCATGAAAGTGGAAGCATCCAAAGAACTACTGCGTAGTAGAGCATGTACAATGGTAAGATTAACATCTTATTAGTCTTACCATTTTTCTCATTCTCTCTCCTTTCCTCCTTCTTACACTTCATATCCCACTAACTCTCCACCAACTCATCTTTTTTTCCCCCACAATGGGTGGGTTGGTCTTAGTAGGTATATTTATCTTCATATCTACTAATCTAATTATAATATCTTTATTTTTACCTAGACTAGATTATTTTGAAGAATATGAATAATTATTGACTTATTTTGAAGAATATGAATAATTTTGGTATAGGGAGAAGAAGTGTGAAAAAATATATCAAAATTAGACTCATTTTATAGCTAAAAATATTTTATAGCAATTAGTAACTTTTTCTTATTTAATAATTGACACAATTTAATAATTGTTACCATAAAAAACTATTAAAGAGGAGAATCATTTCAATGAAATGAATGAAAGAAGAAATGGAGAATAACCCATGCTTTTCTTTCCACGTGTCAAGAGCAAAGCAATGGATCAGTGGTCCTCACACCATATTTAAATTTCTTTTTACTTCCTTCCCCTCAAAACGCTGCACTCCATTCATTTATTTTCCTCCATATTTCAGTGTTGCTGCATTTCAACCCAAAAAGCCAACCAGCATTTTTGGTTCTGACTCCACAACGTGACATGCTTTTATTGGCTTGGGCTCTTCATCCTAGGCACTATTGGTCAGGCAGTAGAGACCAACCCCTTCTCCCTTAAAAACTAGACTTTTTTTCATAATGGTAAAACTATTTAAGACTAGTCTTACCATTATTAGACCAATTAAAACCCTCCCATTGTACATGCTCTTAGTGGTTAGCATCATCATTACAAAAATCTTTTGAAAGAGCTTGTTGTTCATGTTAGTGCAATGGGTTACCTTATTTGATGCCAAAAGATGGAGTGAACTTTTCTTTTGCTAGTATATATGGATACTTTCGTGTCTAAATGAATTGGTTTAGCTTGAGCTAGGGCCAAGTTATCTTCACTTGTATGTCCTCGTAGGGTGATTATAGATAACTTTTTACTTCAGTTGGGGTGATAGTTGGCAGTAGCTGTAACAACCTGAATTTTTCAGTTATTTAATTAATATTTATCCTTTAAAGATAGAATTCAAAATGAATTCGAATACCTTTGAAAATCCATAGTCATCCTTAAGAGATAGAACTCAAATAGAATTTGAAAACCTTAAATAAATTCTTAGTCATCCTTAAGATATAGAATTCAAATTGAATTTAAAGACCTTTAAAAATCCATGGTTATCCTTCAGAGGTGAATTCAATTTGAATATGAAGACCTTTAAAAAGTCGATGGTTATCCTTTAGAGGTAGAGTTCAATTAGAATTTGAAGACCTCTAATTGATTTCCCTCATCTCCCGACTCTATAAATAAGGGAACTTCAATAGAATTTCTTGAAAAATCAAACAATCAAGTTCATAGTTCCTAAACTTTCTAAGCTTTCTTCTACCCCTTCGTTTACACCATTTTAAGCCACTAAAAGCTCCAAAGCCACCAATTACGACCCTATCACCGCCTATCAGCCACCCTTGCTACCCTCTTTATGATGGAGAGCTTTAGAATGTGGCACTGATTATGAGGTTCAAGGAAGCTAATGCAACTTTGAGTTCTCTAAGTGAAGAATTAAGCGATTAAGGTAACTTCTATGTCCAGCACTACGTGTGTGCCCATATGTGTTATGTGTAACGACTATGTCCACAGTTATGTGCTTGCCCGCATGTGTTATATGAAAATATGATGCTAAACATGTTAGTCGATGTTATGTTGGATTATTTGAGGTATGAATGTGATATGACATGATCATGGTTTTTTGATATTTATGATCTTATGTATGCTTAGCATCAATATCTGAATGATTGGTGTTGTTCGAAAATATGAGTTACCCGAAAGTTTATAATTAAGATATTATAATGAAAAGTGGAAAGAGAATGGTCTCACTGCTTAGAGTTATGAAATGAACTGGTAAATGTGCAACCTACAAGTGGACGAAATGTTACTGCTCTATGAATGGACCGAGATGGTCGAATATTAATTAAAGTTTTGTAATGTACTGTCCAAAGCCCGTACTTGCCAACAATCTGATCTCATGTGAATGGTCCTTGCTAGGAGACCGTTCAAAGTAAAAATAATAATAATTTTTGACAAGTATTTCCGAACAATTACCAGAATGATGTTATATGCCTGTGTGTGAAAAACTTTTTCGAAATAAAATCGTTTTTACGAGCTGGAGTAGAGTTACGAGTTTTCCACTCATTTTGGATGTTTTCCTTGTTTTGTATTTCTTCTTTTATTTACAGGATTGTATTCGAAGCCAAAATCAAGTTTATAGCTAAATCATGATTTGGATTGTATATTGTGAGATTTAAGCTTGTATATAAAGAGGTTGTTTAGAATTAAATTTATTCTTTTGTTTTGGGGATTGATATTGAATGACCCTTGACACGGTCGTTGCACGTGCCAAATTATAAACCTAACTTAACCAATATAGGGTAAGAAAGGGTCGAATCCACGAGGAAGCAAGGATCAATCAAGGTTTGAAAGTGATTAAGCGAGCTAAGCCTATTTTTAGTGGTTTTTGAGATTAATTGATTAACTAAGAAATTAAGAACGAAATAGCTAACAATTAAAGTAAATGATTGGGTTTAACAATTATAAGAAGACACTAGGGATAGGGGAACTAGTTAACCAATTGCTAACCTATTTGTCAAGTCAAGGGGATTCATTAGGGTCAATTAAGGGACTAAGTCACTCATATGTTTCCTAATTACTCTCTCAAGCTAATTATGAGGACTTAATCAATCAATTTTACCTATTCTCATGGTAAAATCAATCAATCAAGTATTTCCACAACTCATAGCGATTCGATTAAGGTCCTAGGAAGCCAATCACCTATTCTCATGGTGAAGTCAACCTATTGAATAGCCTAAGGTCCATCAAAAGTTTCATCTCTCAATCCTTCACTTTTGATCTCCAAATCAAGTTCAAATGGTGATCAAACAAGCAAATAAATAGGGTAAACAACCTAATTTCACCTAAATCTAACCCCCTAGCTTGACTTTTGAGGTCAACTCATGATCACCTAGGTCATCCCCTTCCCTTAGCTAAAAACTACTCTCTAGCCATGAACAAGGTAAAATAAAAAGCTTCAAACAACTTATAGGATTCAACAATGGTGAAAATCAACATAAATGAGCTAATCATCAACTAATCACTACTAATCAAAGGCTAAAACTATAAAGCAAGTAATAAAGCAAATAAAGAGAAGGAATAGAAGAAATACTTTAAGATAGATGCAAATCAATGGCAAAACTCCATGGAAATACCTTCAAAAGCTTCAATTCACAATTCAAGATCTACTTTATCTCTCTAAACTCTACTTCTCTCTCTAAAATTCTCTCTCTAATTAAGCTAATAATGATTTTGAAATTAAAACATTCCTTTATCATTCTTACAAAAATGGGTTTTTATACCCAAAGTACTAAGGGCAAAACCATAAAACACAAAATCGAAACCGTCTAAAAAAAACCGATACAAAACCAAAACCGAAATACCAAAATCTGGGCGACGGAGCGCCCGCTCCAGGAACGCTCCAGGGC
The DNA here is from genome assembly GCA_947645195.1 of Patellifolia procumbens. Taxonomy (NCBI): domain Eukaryota; kingdom Viridiplantae; phylum Streptophyta; class Magnoliopsida; order Caryophyllales; family Amaranthaceae; genus Patellifolia; species Patellifolia procumbens. The sequence goes on from CANSGD010000290.1 coordinate 1,609,823, forward strand.
CGCTCCAAGCAACTGCCATCTTGTTTTCGTTTCTTCACATATGGAGCGCCCACTCCTCTTCCTATGGAGCGCCCGCTCCTCTTCCTATGGAGCGCCCGCTCCTCTTCCTATGGAGCGCCCGCTCCTCTTCCTATGGAGCGCCCGCTCCTCTTCCTATGGAGCGTCCGCTCCCCTGTTTGGAGCCTCTTCCTTGCTTGTCTATCTTCCAAACACCCCAAGCAAACATTAGATGGGGGAGGGGGTATGCATATGCAAATGAAATGACCTATATGCAAAAGAACTAAACTAAATGCTAAACATGAGATTATAAGAAATGATGAAGAAGGGAAAGAAAAGGAAACTAAATGGCCTAAAATGCATCTAAATGCCCTACAACTAAATGCAAATAAGTGAACTTAAAGTCCACTTATCAACCCTGAAATTGAAGTCTTATATAAAAGATATTATTTTCTGGGCCCATAACACACATGTCATAGATCGTAAATTTAAGGTTGTGTTTCCGCTGTTGATTTTTATCTAAATCACAATTGATTATTATTGGTTAAATGTTAATTGAGGTTTAGGATTGCTAAGCGAGTTAAGCTAGCAGCTTGAGAGGCCGGACTGTTACAGTAGTAGAGAGAACTTCTCATGTTTTCAGCTATAATTATATTTTAAATCTTCATTTGATTATGAAATCATGAGAAATTGGGGTTCATTTCTCCTGTGACAATATTCATATTGCCTGTTAACAGAGTTTACTTAGATTGAAAAAACCTGTTGTGTTATTGCGTTGCCGAAAAGAAGATGTGCATCTAGTGGAGCATGTTATCCATTCAGCTAAAAAAGAATATGCTGAGAAAGCCAGTGTTCATTCTACTAAGATTGTTGTTGACGATGTTCATCTTCTACTAGGTCCTGGTCATCACCAAGTCCATGGTCACTCTTGGTAAGTTACATTTTAAGAAATCAACTATCCCATGGATTAATTGATGTGGCTGTTAAAGGTGTTTATCTTGCAGATGACCCTTAAGAGGCTTGAGGAGCTTTAAAATTGTTGTAGAAGTCATTTTATTGCATTGCCTTTTGCATCAGTGTTGTACAAATGGTGTCATATTATTGTTGTTTGTTTGTTGTTTCTAGCGCTATAAGTGTTGTCCTGGCTTCTCGAGATGGCAAAATTGTGTGTGAGAGCACTCTTGATGCAGGATTGGAGGTAGCGTACAGAGAGAAGCTTCCTTTGGTGATTTATGCTTTGACTCTCATACTTAGTGCTTTGTGTTTATGCTAATAGTCTTGCTTCCTAAACTATCATGAACAATTCTCATAGCTTGAGGAGCGCAACTATGACGGCTGTCCGTTTTTCTCTATTGGCCTGATGCATAATCTCCAGAACTTAATAGTTTTCTAAATCTTTGGAAAGAAAGGTTGTGCATTTGTCATTCTGTGCAGTGGTGGATCCACAGTTCCACACCAATGTTGAAATAAAGGTTGTGTTTATGTTTAGAAATCTTTGTAAGTGCACCAAGTTAAGTCATTTGGTCTACCGGTCCATAATACAATAATTTCAAATGGTCTACCCATCTACTGGTTTGTATATGCATCTGGAACGTGATGGTCACAAACTCACAATTCACGAGGTCAATTCTTGCGGAGCTTATAGTATACACGGTCCCACCTTCACTATCATTGTAAAATATTTTATTTTGAGAGTCCTTTTTCTAAACACCATGCATCAACGTAGAAAATTTCTTGGATCGACCATTGTTTTCATCTATGTTACTTGGACTTCATTCTATCTTAAGTACGTGTGTCAGATCCTCGGAAATCCAATACAAGTATGGACACTTCAATACTTTATTAAGAGCTAAAATCATGGAAATTCTAAAAGTACTTGATGTGTGATGTGTACACTTTAGACGTATACCTGAGTCCGAGCCTGAGTGACCTAGCCCGAGTAATGTTGTCTTCTTGTTAGGCAGGCGTAGGCCTCAGTCGAGTAGGGGGTGTAATTACCTGGTTAATATTCTGAATGCTTGACTACTTTTTACTTAAACATGTTATTTTGAACTGAATTCAATAGTATAATAAATATATTTTTTGAGCTATACAAGCAAGTGTAATGTTATATGCAGCAAGACTGTATATAAGAAGCGAAATACGAAATGTAACAAGAAGCATCCCTTTTTTTTAAGCTAGATTAATATACAATGGGGTGTCTAGAAAATAGATTTTAGGATTTTCCCTTAGAAACAAACTTATAAATGTCAGGTTTTGTCAAAAACAACCTTATCAATTCTTTTTGGCAAGAAACAACATTCTATGAAAAAAAAACTTTGTTAAATGATACCTTAAGTGATTTTACGGCCATTAACTAATAAACTCCGGCTATGACTTGCATGAGTAATGCACATGAGTTACTAAAGAAATCACTTTTTTACTTTTTTTCTCAATTGAATTGACTGATAAACAAATGTCACCCACAAACGAAGAGATTAAGCTGATATTTCGAGGGTTAAGGGGGGTTGACTTGGGGGAATAAGTAAAACAAAAGGGGCCACGCCTTGCACATGTGAGTCAACACCGGAAAATCAATTAAGGTTTCATCTAACAAAGTGTCTGTTATATAAGGTTGTTTCTTGCCAAAAAAATATATAAGGTTATTTTTGACAAAAACAGACAATTATAAGGTTGCTTGTGACAAAAAGTCCTAAATTTAAAGTGCCTTTTTCACAAGTTATTTGGAGTTTAGCTTTTGACTTTTTCCATTTGGTCAAACAGCTAAAAAAATTGTTTAGTATATGTCTTTTGGAGTAGGTGAAAACCCACCTTTACAAGCAAAAGCCAACAGCAAAAGCTGATAAAGCAGATTTTGCCGTTGGCTTTTCCTTTCATTACGTACTAAACAACCAACAGTATTAACTGCTTTTACTAAACAGTTTAACAAACAACTAATAAGAACACAGCTTGTCAAACAAGTCAAAAAAAATCCAGTCCAACTAAACACCATAAAAAACTACCCGCCAACAACCACTAGTCATTTACCAAACATTCCCTAATTATGACAATCCCCTAATCTATATAAAATTAACAAAGTTTAAAAATGCTAAAAATATCATATAAATATGTAACAAGTGCTTACTTCTTTTGTCTTCCTCTCAAGTTACCTTCAAAGTCCTAAATCACAGAGTCTCATATTAGCTCAGTGAGGGTCACTATCCCTTCACTCCCTCGACGAGTCCGTCCATTTCTCTCTATGTTTTCCCCACACCAACTCCTCCTCATTTCCCCCCACCCTCACTTCTTTATTTCTCTCTCCACTCAACAATGGTGGCCACAACCACCCCCTCTCAAATCGACCTAGAAGGTCTAGCAGTAATGGGTCAAAACCTCACGAAAAAGGCTTCCATATCTCCGTCTACAATAGCACTTCTTCCAAAGTCGACGAACCCTAAGCCGCGTCAAATCGGGAGGTGATCTCCCTCTCACCGGCCACTACTGTAATACCCGTATTTCAAGAGTATTTATTAATTGCTAATTATGAATTATTAGCTTAATTATATATCTATAGTCCTCAAGTTTATTTAAAGGAAATCAGATTTGATTATAAATTTTTGGAAAAGTTAATTATATTTATTTAGTTGATAACGTTTTGATGGAATGATTTCAAGAAATATTGAGTTTAATTCTTTTGACGAGTATGAGTTGTTATTGTTTTAGATGAAGTTGTATTGGTATTTAATTTATATTTTAAAAGGTAAATAGATGTACTTAAACATATGTATAAGGAGAGAATTTAAGATAATTAGATCAAATAGATTAGAAGGGGGGAAATGGGATTAGATTAATTAGATGAAGTTGGAAAAAGAAAGGAAAAAAAGGAAAAGAAATGAAAAGTGGAAATAGAGTCCCCAAGCATGAGGAAAACATAAGGAAAGAGAATAAGGAAATACAGGAAGAGAGGAAAAGAAAAAGATCAGAGATAGATTAGAGAGGGAGAAGGAGGAGGCAAAGAAGATTGGTGAAGGAACGATGAGATGGTGCATCGCCGACCAGAACCTTCGGCGACACCAATGGTGAGCAACGGGAAACCAACGAGTAAATACGTGAGGAAGAGAACGGGCAAGGAGCTCGTTTTTGTGGTTCGATTTTTGGGTAAGGGCACGTTTTTAGGAGTGATTTCCGAAGCCTTCTTCATCCCCAATATTCCTTAGTAGTGGCTTTCGGTTTCACTGAGGAGTTGATTAGACGGAGGTAGTTGTTTACGTGATTCGAAAAAAGTAAGATTCTTACTAAAACTATTTATAGTTACGAGAAAAGTTTAAGAGGTATGTATCTCATCTTAGTTAAGATTAGTTTGAATGGGAGGAAGTTCCTCCAAAGATAGAAAGCTTTTCGAAGAAACTTTTATTGTTTACAAAAATTAGTTTTCAAAAAGATTTTCATTTTGTTGAGATTGGTTTGAATGGGAGGATGTTCCTCCAAAGATAGAAAGTTTGGTTTCCGAACACCTGTGTAGAGAGTTATAGAAAAGTTACAAGATTACAAAAACGTTTTTAGATAGGTTTTAGTTTCCAAAGTTATTAGATTGCCTGTGTGGTATATCCAAGAATAGTTTTGTGTTTTCAAAGTTGTGGGGATTACCTCAGTGGTATCTCAAGGAATTGGAACTTAGTCGGGTTTGGCTCGACTATACAAAATAGAATAGTTGTGGGGGTACGTTGATTAGCACCTCAGACTTTGATCTTCTACTGCGGTTTGGCCATATGTAGGGTGTGCACACTAGAGGTCTTTGTCTATAGTTATCCGGAGGGCCTAGCTAGCCCAAAGGCAAGGAAAGTTTGTTCCATTCCCTAGGCTTATGACTCTTTCTTCATGAAAGAAAAAGGAAAGAAAGAATTTGTTTAGAAAAGGAAAAAGGAAAGATTTGAAAAAGGGAAAAGAAAGGATTTGATTTAAAGAAAGAAATAGAAATGATTGTTTTGGAAACAGAAAAGAAAGAATTTGTTTTACAAATAAATACTTAAGGTTTTATAAAGTTTGTTATTTTACTTATATGTTTTGAAAGAAAATGATTTGTAAGATATGATTAATGTATCCTACCTGCATATATATTTGACCTTACATTATAGAATCTTGCTCAGCTAGTTTGGCTGATACTACGTGCCGGTATATGCAGGTACATGAAGGTAGTATTGTTGAAGAAGGTTCTAATGTGTTATTCATACTGTTTGTATAGCGGCGAGGACGATCGACTTTGTAAAAGTACAGTTTACAGTTAAATTGTAATTAAATTAAAAAGCTTTGAGTTTTAAAGTCTAGACTGGTTTTGGTTGCTGGATTTTGAGGAACAGGTTTATGAGTCGGACACGAGTCCTAAATTAAGTTTTAGGCGGTTCGTATTTCAAACGGAACTTTGCCGAACTTTCGATAGAATTTTGATAAACAAATCTAGTTTAAAACGTTCTAGAATCATTCACTTAGTATAGTTTGTTAGAGTTTAGAGGTTTTAATGAATTAAAAAGTTTACAAATTTTTGGTAAGTTTGAGGTTTTTGAAGTCCATACTCATGGTGAGTGTGATGGCAATAGCCCGGATTAGGATTTCCGCTGTGTTTAATTCTAAATTAGGTTGGTTTTAGATCCGGGTTGTTACAACTACACAACTTACGATTTCATCCTCTCAATCCGACACCCTAAATCCATCGACGGTGGTCAAGAATGGTACTAAAACATCGAACGCCGTCTCACCGATCGATGCTCACTCCAATGGTACTAGTGAATGGACTGTTCAACAAGCTGTTGAGTTATTCGTTTCTGCTCCTACTATTGTTGCTTCTTTGGATTGCAGGTAATAAGGGTGAGGGGCGATTGAGATTCTAGAGGAATGGGATAGAGATAGAGTCCATAAGGTAGGAAGATTCCACCCTAATAAACTACAACCATTTAAAAAAAACCCTAACCAAACACCCCTCATGCAAAAAAAATAATTTAATTTAAAGAATTATCTTTAAATTTTATAAACAGACCGCTAGTTCAAAACACATCTAACGTCCTACTCTTACAATCTTTTCACTTAATTACCTAACCTCATTTATGCTTGATTTCATTTCATTACTATGTATCAATTATGGGTGATATAGTTAGAGATCATATCATTACCATGTCTAACTGTCATCCCCACTGTCATCACCATCATCACCATCATCTTCCCCACAAATGCTCGGAACACCAAGAAGCGGTAACCAAGAAAGAATAAGAAGGCATAATTAGATTTTTTTTAACATGATCACAGTCTGTCACGATTTTCATTGCTTACTAGTCTGTGGTTTACTATGTTAAAGTGTTGAAGTTTTCCACTCTAACAATTATTGTGCTCACCGTACTTCTTGGTATATGATAATTTGTTCTTTGATTATTTTGCTATTTTATGAACTTTATTTTTAGATTTTGCAACATACAGAGTAGTTCTTGGGTATCAACAAGCTTTGTAAATTTACATTTTTTTCTTGTTTCGTTTTCTTTTTTTGGTGGGTTTTTGAAATATGTGTTGCTAAAGGAAGCTAAGTGGAAAAGCTAAGTAAGGAAAGAGAGAATGGATGCTTTTAAGAATGCTATGTATTGAATGCTCTCAAGTGTTGGATGTACAAAATGAGCCCCCTCCTATTTATAGGGAAGCTAAGGTAGCTAGAAGGTTTCTAACCTCCTCAATGGAGGGCTATGATTGTGTCATGTGGCACCATCCTAACAATGCTCTAGAATTTTCTATACAACTCTACACAATTCTATACATCACTTGTATTTACATGATGGTACTAGGCTTCTCTAGAATAATCTAACAAATTCTAGGTTCTTCTACAAACCTCCATGAAGTACGTATAAGAGAAGTTGTCAATCTGATTATCCGATTTAAGTGCGGACTGCGTCGACACTCGAAGGAAGAGTCGTGACAATGCGCCCTCTTACCATTGGAGATCTATCACTCCTCATTGTTACCCACATTTTAGGGTAGTAGTTACCCCCGGCCGCATATCCCTTGGGATCATGGTTATTAAAATCACGATTTAAGACTTAAAATCTTACGATCTTATGATCTTAATTAGCAAAAACGATTTAAATGGCAACTAGATTCTTAATCATTTAAAATCTTAATTGGAATCTTAATAAATCACTAGAATCTTAAAATTGTCATTAAAATCTTGCAATTTTAACGATTTCATACGAGTACTAATTTAAATTCTATTATTAGTTTGAACGAGTACTAATTTAAATTTTATCAAAACTTTGAGATTCCGTTAATATAATGGGTCAAGCCTATTGTTATAGTATTGTAACACCCCGAGTTTCCAAAGCTTAATTAATTCTATTATTAGTTTGAACGAGTACTAATTTAAATTTTTACGATTTAATTTTCATTATTTTTGATTTTGTTTTTAAACGTTTAAAAGGATTTTAAAAGAGTCTAATGTTATTATTATTATTTCGATTAATATTTTCTATTGTTAACTAATTGGGTTAATTTCGTTTTGTTAAATCGTCCATCGAAAGCTCGATTTATACTACCTATTCTAACTATGTAGTATTTTAACCCAACCCATCTCCCTCTCTTCCTCTTCCACGTCACTCCCTTTCCTTTTCACCTTCACCACCCATCACCTCCCCTTCCCATTTGACTAAATTTCCTTGCTCCCTACTCCCCAAACACCTTAGCCTCCAAGGATACCAATTGCCCAGTAGAAATCTGTCTACTTGCATTGCTTTGTCCCCCTAAAGCTTCTATAAATAGAAGCTGAACTCAGACATGTAAGAAGGGCAACCGAATAACAGTATCCCCATTCATCAAGATATCCAAACATACTGCACACTCCACTTCATCCGGTCCATCAAATTCCACTCGTTATAGGCTATTCATCACGCCTTCTACAACAGGATCTGTTATTCTTCTCTTTTGTAGAGAATCCCTCCCAGCAGCCTGCATCAGCAACCAGTCAATTACCCTATCAATCAAGTCTTCAGATACGTAGTGCAGTATACCGGCATCCCTGAATCACACTGTGATCTCCCTCTACACTGTCTCTACGTCCAAAGGGAGTTGGAGGCGCGAGTTATATGTGCGAAGAATGTCTTGGAATATAATCCGATGTTGGACATTATGCAATAGAGTTACAAATTCGTCATGATCAAGAAAGATGTTCTTTTTTATCTTCAGGTCTAAGTAGGACAGGGACCTCGTTGAAGGTGACATGTCTAAATTGGACACCCATTTTCATGCATCGTCGAGGACCTATGTAACCACCTGGTCCAGCTCTTCCAAGAGTGCTTGTGTGGGTTGCTCGTTGTACGGGCTTAATGGGGAACAGAGAAAGTATGAGATATGGTCTATTATATCAGATATACAAACCCATGAATCCGACATTGGGCTCACGTCGTCTGACATGAGCGCCTGCCGTGAGACAGTGTATTCGCTTTTGTGTTTCTTTGTTGTCCACTTGGTTCTAGCTACTACATTGTTGTTGTTGTTGTTGTTGTTAGGATTGCTTGCTAAGCAAATTACATTAACTTTAACTTTGTCTTTGATTAGTAATGAGTCCGAGTCACTTGAACTACGGTTCGTGTCGTTGTTGTTCATCGAGATCTCAATGACTGGCGATGTTTTAACTTAGATTTTGTAGCTTCCATTGTTGGGCGTAGGAGTGGGATCAGCCATATCGATATGATAATGGTGGACTGATGCAGTAGTATAGTTGATGAATGATGGTTTGTGAATGACCATATCTATATTTATAGTTTATCAATAGACTATTCCGAGGAATCGAAGGAATTTGAGTAGAGCAAGGTTTCTAGCTTTTCCGAATTTGTGTTGGACAATTATTCTATGATGGCTACCAATCCTACCATGATAGGCATACGCGAGTAATACTTCAGGGACAAGTATATCTATGCAGTTCTTTTATCTTATTTATTTGCTTTTGCACATTGCTCTTCTAGTGTTCCAATTAAAAGAAACATGCCTAAATGAAACAAAAATTTCTTATAAGAAACGGAAGGAGAATTTATTTTCTTTTGTGTTTTTGTCTGAGCTATTTACTCTTTTATCTTATTTTCGTTTTTGTATTGGTAAAATTATAAAAATTGATATTATAAAGTTATTGAATTAGATCTACAAGATTATGTTTTAATTATTTATATGTATATTAATAAGCGTAAGTTCACGATGCTATCCGCCACATGTCATCCCATGTTACACATTGACATGGCGCCACTATACCTTATACATGTTATTTTATGAACTAGTTCTTGGTATATAATGATTTAGTTCTTTGAATATTTTGCTATTTTATGAACTTTATTTTTAGATTTTGCAACATACAGACTAGTTCTTGGGTATCAACAAGCTTTGTAAATTTACATTTTTTTTCTTGAATCTTTTTCTTTTTTTTGGTGGGTTTTAGAAACATGTGTGGCTAAAGGAAAGCTAAGTGGAAAAGCTAAGTAAGGAAAGAGAGAATAGATACTTTTAAGGATGCTATGTATTGAATGCTCTCAAGTGTTGGATTACAAAATGAGCCCCCTTCTATTTATAGGGAAGCTAAGGTAACTAGAAGGTTCCTAACCTCCTCAATGGAGGGCTATGATTGTGTCATGTGGCACCATCCTAACAATGCTCAAGATTTTTCTATACAACTCTACACAATTCTATACATCACTTGTATTTACATGATGGTCCTAGGCTTCTCTAGAATAATCTAACAAATTCTAGGTTCTTCTACAAACCTCCATGAAGTACGTATAAGAGAAGTTGTCCATCTGATTATCCGATTTAAGTGCGGACTGCGTTGACACTCGAAGGACGAGTCGTGACAATGCGCCCTCTTACCATTGGAGATCTATCACTCCTCATTGTTACCCACATTTTGGGGTAGTAGTTACCCCCGGCCGCATAACCCTTGGGATCATGGTTATTAAAATCACGATTTAAGTCTTAAAATCTTACGATCTTATGATCTTAATTAGAAAAAACGATTTAAATGGCAACTAGAATCTTAAAATCGTCATTAAAATCTTTTGCAATTTTAACGATTTTATACGATTTTATCAAAACTTCGAGATTCCATTAAAATAATGGGTCAAGCTATTGTTATAGTATTGTAACAAACCGAGTTTCCAAAGCTTAATTAATTCTATTATTAGCTTAAACGAGTACTAACTTGAATTTTTACGATTTGATTTTAATTATTTTTATTGTGTTTTTAAACGTATAAAAGGATTTTAAAATAGTCTAATGTTATTATTATTATTTCGATTCATATTTTCTATTGTTAACTAATTGGGTTAATTTCGTTTTGTTAAATCGTCCATCGAAAGCCCGATTTATACTACCTATTCTAACTATGTAGTATTCTATCCCAACCCATCTCCCTCTCTTCCTCTTCCACATCACTCCCTTTTCTTTTCACCTTCACCACCCATCACCTTCCCCTTCCCATTTGACTAAATTTCCTTGCTCCCTACTACCCAAACACCTTGGCCTCCAAGGATACCAATTGCCAATTAGAAATCTGTCTACTTGCATAACTTTGTTCCCCAAAGCTTCTATAAATATTTATGAACATCAGACATATCAACTCATCTCCCTCCTCCTCTTTCCTTCGTTGCACCTCTGTCTCCCATTTCTCTTCCCCAGATTTGTTGTTGCCAGCAGCACTGTGGCTCCGCCCACCTCACCGCACCCAGCTACGACCACTTTTCCCCGTCGCCGTAACCTGCTGCTACCACCGAGCCAACACCACTCCCCTTAGTTCTGTTCCTTTGGTTCAATAAAGAACCAATGTTACTGATTACCAAATCACCCAAGTCAACCTTGGACTTGATAACGGTATAAAAACCATTATGCTATTTTTAAATAATTAAAGCCCAATTAGTGTTATAAGTAATTATTTTAGAAAATCAGATTATGAAATTGATATTAATTATTTAGCTAATGACATTTTAAATATATATTGAGTTTTAAGAATAATGAGGTTTTAAATAAAGATTTTCGAAAACGGGTCATTAAGGATGTATCATGATTAGTTAAGTGGCAACTGATCGATTATTTTATTGATTTATATGGAGCGATAAACGGAATGTGGAAATTTGAAAGATCTATGGATGACGTTCTTAGAGTTATGACGGTATTATGGATTAAGCGGTTAAAGTAACCTTTATGTCCAGCATTACTATATATGCCTGTATGAGTATGTTTATGAAAGTATGATTATTTATATGAACATTGATTATGAATTGGAAGGATTAGTTAAGAAGTATTGAGCTGGCAATAACCTTTATTCCGTATGTGAAAATGAGATGTTGCAATGTATAACGTGAATATATGATTCTTCATACTATGAACTATGGAATTTATGTTATTTTGTATCTGAATTATAGTTATAATATTGAATTGTTAAGTATAGTGTGAGTAGTACACGAAAGCATGATAATTATGAAAATGCACGATTCTTAATTACAAAGGTATTATATGTTGTTATGAGTTTATGCAATTTAAATGATTATTACATGTTAAACGATGAATAGAGGTTTATGTATGCTCATGTTATGTAATATTAGAGTAAAATCATGTTTACGTAAGTAAAGGTAATTTATAGTTATGAACGATCCATGATTCATGCCTATGTGAGTAAAGTATAATTGATTATTATTTATGAAGTATGTCTGAAAGTATGAAAGTACGTGCCAAGAATGATTTATACGGTTTATCCGTGTTTATATAAAGCTCGATATAGTTATACGTCAATGTATGTTATGGAATTAAATTAATGTTCTCATGATAAATTACGTTCAAGTAAAGTATGTCGGCTCTAAGTTACGTGACACATGTTTAAAAAAAATTCATGGATATATATGATTAAAGCTTATATAAGACTCATGATTGATGGCGAATTAAGTGAAATATGTTATGATTTATGATTCATTAATCAAATGTTATATGATTATAAATACATGATTAATGTTTCCATGATAGGTTCGTGAACCTATGAAATCTACCTATGTGAATTATTAAAAGTAACCTAAGTCTGAATCCATGTTCAATGTGATGCATGAAGTATTGTTGTGTGATAGCGGTTATTATAAAATGACCAAGCTTCTGTGAAGCAAGTTAATAAAAGATACGAAACATGATAAATGAAAGCGAAAGAGGTTCCTGACGTTTATAGTGAATAAAAATGCAAGTTACGGCCGTACATCCAACAAGGGAGAGTGCTCCTTGAGGGGAACCGCAAAGTGGGAAATGTCCCGCAAGGAGGGAGGCGTCCCGCAAGGCTATATTTGTCGGTAACCAAGTTTAATGATGTGAATTATGGAATCTTAACAGGTGTTGTATGATTTCGTGAATGATGATGATTAAGTACTCGTTTATAATTAAGTATGTTTGTAATCCCCCGTGAATTTTATAAATATATTTAAAGTATATTTATAAGGAAAAATTGCTTCTAATAATGCAACCTTTTGGCCATTCGCAAATAATAATGCAACCTTTCAATTATTCTGGAATAATACAACCTTTATACCCCATTTATTTTAAATAAGTCAGATGACCGGTGACCTGAATAACCCATAATTTTTTAATTTTAATTAATAATTAAATACACTTAAAAAAATCTAAACTAAACTAAACCCAAGTACCAACCCAACTCGGCCACCAACCTACACACCTTCACCCACACCTCCACCCACTACCGCCGACACAACTCCCCCTCCCGTTTCATGGTTTTCCACTGTCCGGGAAAATATCCTCCTTTATTAGAAAGTTCAACAGAGTGAAAAATAATTTGGAGTGAACTTATGCATAAAGAATGGCCCACTTTTGAGAGTCAATCTGTTTCCCTATCAGCTTTCTATTCATTTTTATGGCATTATAGCATTGGAACTGCCTTTAATGGTCCTTGATTACCTTACCTTATTTCATGGTCATGCAAAGGTTCTTCTTCATACTCTTGAATGACATTCTAATTAATTATCACATTCAGAGATTAAAATTTTGAATCCAACTCATCTGTAAACGGACATGAACTTAAGCCCCAGAAATGGACATGCCCCTTATTGATGAAGAAGGTTTCTTTGAGGTGGGCGGAATAATAAAAGGTGCCTTTGCATGATTTCCCCTTTCTTCCTCTTTCAGTTTCTGGGTTTTTATATGGCATCACCTTCATCTTTTCTTTCATCTTCTTCTGGGTTTTTTTAAATGGAGAGAGGAGAAAGCGGATGCCGGCGGTTGGCAGAATTGGAGCTATTGATGGCTGCCAGTGGTCGGTCGGGAATTGGAGGGGGTGGTAGTGGCTGGAGGAGGGTGGGTAGAGGAGAGAGAGGTTAGGGGAGGGGTGGGGTGGGGATTCTGGGGCACAAGTTAGGGGACGGGGTAGTTATATTTTTTTATTTTATCTTTTTTGTTTTAATTTTTTATATAGATTTGTTTATTAGAACCAATTATTAGCCGACACGCGTCCTGTTAAACCTATTCTTCAGGTTATAATTGGTTTTATCCGGTTTTAACCCATTAAAAATAAATGGGGTATAAAGGTTGCATTATTCCAGAATAATCGAAAGGTTGCATTATTATTTGCGAATGGCCAAAAGGTTGCATTATTAGAAGCAATTTTTCCTATTTATAATCATTTTCATATTTATTTCATTTAATTATTTAAATATTGACTATTTTAAAAGTCAAATGGTTGTTTAAACGTTTTAAATAATCATTAATATTTATTGGGTTGGATTTTAAGTATTAAATATTTTATTAAATATTTTAGGTTGTGTTTACTATGGTTTTTATTATTGGGTTGAGGAACCCAAATCTTTAATTAGGGTTGGATGATCAACCCAAAGCCCAAACCTAAGACTAACCTAATTGCCATAGGCTTTAGGCAAACCTATAAATACCCCCCCAAACCCCAAGTTTGCACCCTTTTATTTTCTCTCTTTTTCCTCTCCTCTCACTCGTCCGCCTCTCCCTCTCTCTCCCTCGTTTTTCGTGCCGTCGGCCGGACCACCAAACTCCCTCACCTCACTCGTTCCTCCGGTCACCGCACACCATACTCACTTCCCTCTCTCCCTTCGCCGTGCGTGCAACCGCCACCAGCCGCGCACCACACGCACCCCCTTCGCACAACAGCAGCGCAGCCAACAGCCTCGCGTGCTTAGTTAGTTAAAAACGGGACGGGAATTAAACGGAGTTTAATTCGGCGTGTTTAAAACGGAAAAAATTTGAAATATTCGGTCAAATATTCGACTAAAAAAACGTTGACTTTTATAATTCGGATATATACGTATACGCGTTTAAAACGGTTTGAATTTGAAAAATACGGCCAAAAAAACGACGATGATTTTAGTGCATTATTTACATTTGGCATGTACCATTTTAAATTCTTAACCTAAAATCTTAACCTACTCTCACTTGCCTATACCATCTGATCTTTAATTCTCCACCGTCCACAACAATCCATCATTTTATAACCCTAAAATCTCTCAAATCTCAACCATCCACCCTCTCCCTTTCTATTCAAGCCTCCATAACTCCTCCCTCTCTGTTACAATTTGATCTCCTCTCTGTACCACCTTCAAGCTTCCAACTCCTCCCTCTCCCTTCCTCTCTTCAAGCCTCCAACCTTCCACAACTTCATGAAACCCAGTTCCAACGGTCATCACTTCAGCCTACGAAGGTGGTCGTGCAGCGCGGCCAAGAGCACGCCGCTGACCAAGGTGAAGGTGGTCGTCCAGCGCAGCAGAGAGATTTCTGTCTGTGAGGGTTTCTTGATTTCTCTCTCTGAGGGTTAGATTCTTAGAATGAGTTGGGTTTTGGTTTTTTTAAAACCTAGCGTTTTTTTGCCAAAAAATCGCTAATAAAACGTTTTTTACGTTTAATTCGCCAACCCCGCGTTTTTTTACGTTTAATACGAGCTTGACGTCTTTTTGCGTTTTTTACCCGTTTTTTTCAAAAAAACGGGTTCGGCGTTTTATTCGCGAATAAAACGCGATTAAACTAACTAAGCTCGCGTGTTCCCCACGCACGGACTGCCCAGCCACGCGCCTCCCCGCATGCTTTTTCTCTTCGTGTTTTTCGATTTTCGTGTTTTCTTTGGTTATTTCTTAACCTTTATCCTCTATCTAATGTTTAACTAAAGTTTTAATACTCCATCAGTCCCACAAAGTTCTTCTTATTTCCTAATTTTATACGTCACGTATATTCAAGAAGTGGCAAAAACTTTGTGGGACGGAGGGATATTAAAGTTGTTTTATGAGTTTTAATATGTTTTATAGATAAAGTTGGGAACTTTATTGTTTGAAGTAATTAAAAATCCGATTTTTATTTATTATGGATATAAGTTATAATATCAGATTTATTATTTATTATTTAAAGTGAGTTTCAAGTTTGAAAGTAATAGTTATTGAGGTTTTTAAGGCCTAGACTTATAGTATTATATTATAGGTTGTTAAAGGTTGAAACTTTGATGTTTTTAAAGTATTTTAAAACGAGATTTGAAGCGTTTAAAATAAATTATGTTGTTGTGAATTAATTAGGATATTAATTCATTGTTATGTTATTGTTTTGGTAGGCAGAGAGTTTACTTTAGGCGACTTCTAGAGTTTAAAGTGGCCTCTCACTTTGTCTACACAAGGTACGTGCATGTCCTTATGTGTTATACTAGTTTCATGTCCTAAAGATTAGGATTATTTATAGTCTCATGTATAGGAAACCCATTCATGGTTCATAGGTGGCTATTGAATTGGAATTACGTAGTGTTGAGCATGTTAATTGCTTTTATGTTATTACATGATTGAATGGATGTTTGATTCAAGCTTGTTGTTTGGGAGCTATTTATATTTTGATCCATCGTGTGATGTGGATTAATAATATTTTATTATTGGATTATGGATTTTGGTATTGTTTCCCTTAATGGATAGTTTATTACTTCTCAAAGACCGAGGGACTTTTTGATTAAGTTGGATTATTATTGGTTATTATTATTTTCCTACTTTGCAAACACCGAGCGCTTTGTAGGGTATGTATAAATATTGTCATTGGACATTCGATTGTTGATTTAAGTCAACAAATAAATTTGGAGGATTAATTCTTGGTCAATCGAAATTGTTTGATCACTTATTTAATCCTAAGATAAAAGAGGAAAATTTGTTGTATCCATGTTATATATTGGTTATCTGTTAAGAGTCCAACATCGAATAACTTATTAATACTTATAGTGGAAGTGAATAGCAATAGCTTTAGACTTGTGCACGTCTGAAGTTCTGGACTACTATGAGTTGGAGTACATGGTGGTAGCCCATGGCTTTTCTTGGGTCGGATTGATCACCGTACCTTATTTTATTTTAAAGGTTCCTCGATATCGTTGGTCAAGGGATTACGGAGTTGCGCCCGTAATTCGTCTTCTATTTTGAAGGCTGGTTTTGGTTGGACAACTCGATCCATTTTCTATTCAATTTACTAAATAATTATCATGTTGTATGCCCCCTTAAAGTTAAGTCTTATTTTACGAGTTGAAGTCTTGAGGTATCTTTATTGATCATGTTTGGTTGTTCAATAGTATCATGTTAGGTTTCGTGTTTTATTTTATTTATGTATGTACTCAGCTTTGCTGATTATGTGTTTTTCTGTGTGTCGATCATGGATGTGCCTTTTGATCCTGTAATGACCCTTTATTGGTGAGCAGTTTTCGATTGAGTATTTGCCTACAGGTTTGGAAGTTATGATGCATCATCAGTATTACTCATTTGGGACTTGGGAAGCATTGATGAGAGATCGATTTCTTACTTTTATTTGCTTCTTACGTTTACGTTATTTTTATTAAGTTATTTTATGGATTATTTATTTTAAATGCTTTAAGTTGGTTTTGAATTATCCTTTGAGGTTTGGATAATGATTTGACAATTACTGTGGTTTAAGTATCTAATAAAGTTTTATTTAATATTTTTTCGCTGCAAAACTCTGAGTAAGCCGATACGTTTTCACACGGGCGATAATGCCTTGATAATTCTCTATTTTAGTTGGGAAAATATATGTTTTATAAAGAGAGAATTGTCGGGGTGTTACAATGTTGCTTTGTGAATTATGGCTTGTGATGTGTGTGAATAATAAGAAACGGAAAATACGATAAGTAAAAGTGGAAAGAGGTCTTGGCTGTATTGGTTATGCTATGTTATGAGATTATGGTCGTGAACTTACCTTCGCACTCGCCGTATATCCAACAAGGGAGATTGCTCCTTGAGGGGTACATCAAGTTTTTAAAGTTAATGAGATCTCGGTGCGGGTGGTAGATACAACAAGGGAGAGTGCTTCTTGAGGACTATCGCGAGGTGGGAGACGTCCCGCAAGGGTGGGAAAATGTCCCGCAAGGGTAGCCTCCAACACGGGAGGACTACCGAGGATAGATCCAGCACGGGAGATTTCTCCCTGAGGACTACCTCAAATACTAAGCTAGTTACCAAGTTACAAGAATAAAGATATAAAGCTATCATGTTTCAAGAGTATTAATGGAGACCTGTGTGGTTTCCAGTTGTATGAATGATAAATGGAAACACATGATGTTTCAAGATATTTTGTGAAAGTTCGTGAAAGTATTAAGTCTTAAAGTATATTGATGATTTATGTGAAATTACGAATCTTCTTTCATGTTAATAATCATGTTCATGACTCGTGGTTCTGCTTATAAGATGTATGATGTCATATGCTTACGTGGTTTAACTTTCATGTCATAAGAGTTTATGAATGTTCTCGGAATCATGACAAATGCTCGTTAATGTATCTGTATGTATTGTATGAACATGAGTTTATATAAGAAAGTATGATTTATATGTCATGTACTATGATTTATATGTCAAGTATGATTATCACTTTATTTCAAGGAAGTGTGATTTACGTGATTCAAGTATGATTATATTTTAATTCATAGGAGTATTTGAAATGACATAATGTAATCCATGATGCATAATTCCTGTTCATAAGAGTTTACGAGTATGTTTATTTCATGTGAGAATGATAGAGTGTGAAACGTGATCCATGATTTATGCTGTTATGAGTTTACGAGTATGTTTGCGATTACGCTAATGCTTATGAGGTTAAAGTATGTTATGTGGATTGTTCGGAATACAAGTCTATACGTTTTATAAAAGAGCAATAAAACATGTTATTTAACAAATTAAACATAAAAACTCCTAGCATGGCCACAAACCCAGGTCGTATTTCCAAAATGCATACAAGACGACTCGCAGGTCGTAATACTATTATAATTGGTCATACTAGTTGCACATGCAAAGCAATATAGTTATTCATTACTCACTAGTAAGTGAGTGACCCGGTTGTTAGTTTTATGCATGCTCAGTATCAGGTTCATCAACTCAGATTTGGTAGGCTCTTATGGATTTAATTGTGGAGGTGGAGTTTGGAAATTTTAATTTGTGGGGATTGGAAATTATTAGGGTGATGAAATTTTGTGGTGGAGGTCTCTGAAAACCAGGGGTTTTGGTAGAGTGAAGGTTTAGGATGATTTTGTGGTGGGGGTTGAAAGTTTTATGGATTTTAGTAGTTATGTAGAGGGGGGTAGTTTTGCGATCTTTGTTGAAAGGCGCTCGCCTGCTCCATATGATGTTGACTGAACTGACATTTATGCCTAGAATGACCCGGAACACCACATACCTTGCAGTAAGATGAGGTAATGGGTGTCACGGCATACATAGCATTAATACTCAAGGGAGGGGGTGTCGAGGTAGAGGATATCAATGTGTCAATCTTCTGGCTCAGCTTCGCCATTTGCAAAGTCAGCAATGAAAGAGTGTCTACCTCCAATACTTTCTTTGTGAGGCTGCGGGAAGTGGAATGATCATTGGCTGCAAGGTTTGACAGATTATCATAGCCTACATCCACTTCCTTATCTAGAAAAACTCCTCCTGCAGACGAGTCAACAATACTTTTTGTCAGAGTCTGCTGATAGGTTTAAGTCGTGTCACCTAATCAAAAATAAACCTACGGTCCTCTAACTAAGGTAGTCAGTGGTAGCAGGGTCGAATCCGCAGGGAGACAGAGTTTTTATATTAATATTCAATTAACCAACTACTTCAGATGAAAATATGGAGAATTAACTGAACTAATGAGTAAGCTAAATAATATGAATTAAGTCGAGGAATTAACTATGGAATAAAAGCCTAGGGTATTAGGTCGGTCCACCATGCTTATACCAATCAAATAGGGTCAACTACTATTAAAACCTAAGTCAAGAGTCGGGGGATTAGAGCCTATGTTGAGCTATGGTTAAGACTCAACGCTCATAGTTCAACATACGCCGCATGTTCACTAACGTAATCAGAACTACTGATGTGTCCTAGGCCTCTAGTCGTAAGACGGATCTGTGCAAACAACTATTAACCACAAGCAATCAATGAAATTGGCCACTAACATTAATCACTAATTAAGAACAAACCACACCACAATCACTCTAATCAAGCCCTAGAAATCAATAGGAGTCTAAATAGCAATCATGGTATAAACATGGCTTCCCTATCTAACACCCTAGAAAGAGAACTACTCAGACATGATCGAATTGACAACAACAAAACTAATTGAAAACCCTAAGAATTGCATCATGAACTAATTGAGAAATAAGCAATTGAACTAAAGTAATTGAGATAAAGGAATAAATCAATAAGCAAGACGATTTCCAAATTGACGGAAATCGGAAACTTTAATTGAATTGAAATTGTACTTGAATCCCTTCTACAATCGAAAGCAATGATAAACTAGGCTAAGAGCGCTCTAAGTGTTTAATAATATAAAAGATACAAATAAAAACAACCTAAAAAGTATTTATAGGTCCTAGGAAAACAATAAGATAGAGTGGGGAAAATAACGAAATCTCATCCCCGTGTCATCCACCCGATCGGGCAAAAGGCCGCCCGATCGAGCCTGGGAACAAGTCTCCAGCAGCAACAAAATAGGCTTCACCCGATGGGATCGGGCAGATTCCACCCGATCGGGGCCGCAACCCCAGCACCCGATCGGGCAAGTCCACCCGATGCCATCGGGTGGATGTCTTCTTCAGCTCTCATAAAAACAGCAAGAATGGCTAAGTATTGCTCCGCCCGATGCGACCGGGCAAGGCCGCCCGATCGGGCGGGAAACCTGAACTTCAGCTTCTTCACTCGTACCCGATCGGGCAGTTGTTGCCCGACCCGATCGGGCAAGTCTTCTTCTTTCCTTGCTTTGCTTGGCTTCAGACGCCAAGTCTTTTGCACACTTACTTCTTCATAATGGGGTCCAAATACCATCTTGAGACCTCAAAGATGCCTCATAACTTCCCGCTATAGCGTGGTGCTCAAAACATCAAGTAAATAGGGAGTTTTTCCCTAAACCTGCAAAATGATATAGAACACACAAACCACAACTATATCGAAATAGTTAGCATAAATAGCTCCTAAGAGCATCAATATAGCACAATTTAGCTTGTAAAGAAAGGGAAAAACCATTGTAAAATGTCTGCGTCAAGAACCATTTGTCCATGTTATGATGTTGACACTCTCTCTGCAAGTCTCTGAACCTAGACCACGCTTCCCAAAGTGTTTCATCAGGCTACTGGAAAAACGTGGCTAGCTTATTTCTGATCCTTGCTGTCTTTGTAGGTGGATAATATTCTCTCAGGAACGCAGCAGAAATCTCACTCCATTCAGTTTCTTTCACGTCGTTTAACCACTTCTATGCTCTATCTCTCAATGAAAACTCGAACAACATGACTTTTAACTGGTCTAGAGTGATGCCGGCGTGTTTGACGGTTCGACAAAACTGTTGAAACCGTTGCAAATAATTTACCGGGTCTTCAGTAGGTAGCCCACCAAAATGATTTTCCTGAACCATGCTGATGAGTCCAGGCTTAATTTCAAAGTTTGTTGCAACGATGGTGGGCATAGTGGGTCCAGTGGAAAGACCATCTGGGTTAGGCACCCCATATGACTTCAGTGATTCAGACATGACTGAACTCAAGGTGTCTGATCCAGAGGTGTTCAGCTGAATAGACTACTTTTCTCTCTGATTTTTCTTTCGAATTTGCCTAAGTGTCTTTGTCAAATCGGGATCCTTAGGAATGAGTACCTCTTCTTTGAGACCTAAGCATACAAAAGAAACAAAAAGAAGCAGTAAAACGTACCTCAATTGGAACAATGAAGTTCCAATGGGGCATAGAGAAATAGATCAAATAACCAAATACTTCCTCCGTTTTTTTTACTCGCACCATTTCTATCTTTCACATTATTCACACATGTCCATTTAAATTAATATTGTGACTTATATGTAAGAAAAAATATAGTCATGTGGGATCTTGTTAGATTCGTCTCAATGTATAGATTATTAAAACTCTAATTTGCATAATTTTATATTGTGTATAATTAAAGATATTTAAGATCTAAATTGTACATTGGGTTGCGTAAACTGGTTCAATGGTGCGAGTATTAAAAAACGGAGGAAGTAAAAACTTAGAAAACGTGTCGTCTCCCCGGCAACGGCGCCAAAATTTGAAAGGCTAAAGTCGTATCACCTAGTCAAAGATAAATCCTAATTCCTCTAACAATGATAGTCAAGGGAAGTAGGGTCGAATCCACAGAGAGACGGAGTTCTAAGTTGATATTCAGCTAAACAGCTACTTCAAAAATCAGATAAGAAACAGCTGAACTACTATATAGACTAAGGAAAGCGATATAAAGATCAGATTTAAACTATGGAATAAAGGTATAGGGAATTAGTTAGGCCCACCATGCTTATACCAATCAAGGATCAAAAAACTATCAGAACCTAGGTTAAGAATCGAAATATTAGAGCACGTGTCAAGCTATGGTTAAGTCTCAACGCTCATAGTTCAACATATGCAGCATGTTCACAAACATAATCAGAATTACTAGTGTGTACTAGGTCTCTAAAAGTAGGACGAGTCTGTGCAAACAATTATTAACCTCAAGCAATCAATGAAACTGCAAAATAACATTAATTACTCAATAATAACAAATCATACAATAACCAATCTAATCAAACCCTAGAAACTAATAGCAATTCAAAGTAATCAAGGTATAAACATGGCTTCCCTCCCTAAATCCCTAAAAATTAGACTACTCAGACATAATTAAATCAACAACGAACAATCTAATATGAAACCCTAACAATTCCATCATGAATGAATCAATAATTAAACTAAGCAATCAAAAGATAATCAAAGAGATTAAGAGTAGAGAAAAGTACCAATTGACGGAAAGCAAAATTCTTTATTGAAAATAAATCCGAGGTTCAATCACCCCTTTAACTAATCTAAAATGTTTAATCTAATCAAACTCTCTAAAAACTAAACTAAGAGCAATGGAAATAAACTAGAATAAAAGATGTCTCTAAAATAATGAAGGTTAGCTATCTATAATAGCCCCAAAATCTAATTAAAAACGAATAGAATAAGATAGATTTTCGGGTCCACGAGCGCGCCACCCGATTTGGCAACAGGCCACCAGATAGGGTCCACATAAACATGGACCAACTTGATTCTTGATAAATAAGCAGCCAGCAGCAACTTAGAAGTAGATTTGAGCTCCCCGATTTCATCGGGCCTTCAGCACCCGGTCGGGTCCATAGTAGCATAAGCCCAGCACATTTTGCAGCAGCAGAACGCAACATTGAGGATGGCCCACATCCGATGCCATCGGGTCACACCTGCCCGATCGAGCCAGAAGCAGGCAGCCCAACAACTCTTCTGCCTTTAACGCACAAGCAGCAGCATGATATAAGCAAAATGGGCCTGCTCGATCGGGTGGGCCATGTTGCCCGATCGAGTTGAACCTAAGGCTCCTCCACATATTTTTCTTCTTGTCACCCGATCGGGTCGGCGGGAAACATCTGCCCGATTGGGTCCGAAACTCTACCACCCGATCACATAATCTTCGCCCGATCGGGCCATAGTTCGCCCGATCAGGTTACGGGGTAGCTCCTTTTGAGTCTTTGACTATCAATTCTCCACGTTTAGAGGTCTCGGGACCTCCTAAGCCATCTATAAAGCTCGTAACTTTTTCTACGTGCCTCGTAATAAGTCGCAAAGCCGTGGTTGCTTCCAAATAGCTCGGAATTAAGGAGAAAACTCTATAAAGCCTGCAATTTAACACTAAAACACAAAACCACGACTATATATGATAATTAAAATAAAATAGCTCCGAAGAGCTCAAATGATGCACGAATTAGCTCATAAATGGGGGAGAAAACTCTATATAAATACGTGATATCACTTACTCAGAGTTTTGCAGCGGAAAAACATTAAATAAAACTTATTAAATACTTAAACCATAGTAATTGTCAAACAATTATCCAAACCTCAAAGGATAATTTAAAACCAACTTCAAGTGTTTAAAATAAATAATCTCATAAATCAACTTAATAAAAGTAACGTAAATGTAAGAAGCAATAGAAGTAAGAAAGCGATCTCTCATAAATGCTTCCCAAATCTCAAATGAGTAATACTGACGATGCATCATAGCTTCAAACCTGTAGTCAAATACTCAATTGAAAATTCCTCACCAATAAAGGGTCATCATTGGATCAATAGGCACAGCCATGATCGACACACAGAAAAGCACGTAATCAGCAAAGCTGAGTACATACATACATAAAATAAAACACCAAACCTAACATGATACTATTAAACAACCAAACTTGATCAATAAATATACCTCAAGACTTCAACTCATAAAATAAGACTTGACTCCACAAGACATACAACATGATAATCATCTAATAAATTGAATAGACAATGGATCGATTTGTCCAACCAAAACCAGCCTTCATAATAGAAGACGAATTACGGGCGCGACTCCGTAATCCCTTGACCAACGATATCGAGGAACCTTTAAAAATAAAATAGGGTACGGTGACCAATCCGACCCCAAGAAAGGTCATGGGCTACCACCATGTACTCCAACTCATACTAGTCCAGAACTTCAGACGTGCACAAGTCTGAAGCTATTGCTATTCACTTTCACTTTAAGTATTAATTTTTTATTCGATGTTGGACTCTAAACAGACAACCAACACATAACATGGATACAACAAATATTCCTCTTTTATCTTAGGATTAAAAAATGATCAAACAATTCCAATTGACCACGAATTAATCCTCCAAATTTATTTGTTGACTCAAATCTACAATCGAATGTCCAATCACAATAAATATACATACCCTACAAAGCCCTCGGTCTTTGTAAAGTAGTAAAGTAATAATAAATAATAATAATCCAACTTACTCACAAAGTCCTCGGCCTTTGAAAAGTAATAATATATCCATAACCAATAATAGTCCAACTTACTCACAAAGTCCTCGGCCTTTGAGAAGTAATAAAATATCCATAAAGGGAAACAATACCAAAATCCAATAAACATATTTGTAAACCGTACCCCTCATAAGAATTTATAAATAACTTCATTTCCCAAACATGCTTGAATCTAACATCCATTCAATCATGTAATAAACATAAAGGCAATTAACATGCTCAACAACACGTAATTCCAATTCAATAGCCACGTACGAACCATAAAAGGGTTCCCTATACATGATACTATAAATAATCCTAATGCTTAGGACATGATACTAGTCTAACACATAAGAACATGTACGCACCTTGTGTAGACAAAGTGAATGGCCACATTAAAACTCTAGAAGTCGCCTAAAGTAAATTCTTCACCTACCAAAATAATAACATAACAATGAATTAATATCCTAATTAATTCACAGCAATATAAATTATTTTAAAACGCTTTAAAATTTGTTTTAAAATACTTTACAAACATCAAAGTTTCAACCTTTAACAACCTTTAATATAGTACTATAAGTCTAGGCTTCAAAAACCTCAAAAACCATTACTTTCATACTTGAAACTCACTATAAATAATAAATAATAGATCTAAAATTATAACTTATATTCATAATAAATAAAAATCAGATTTTTAATAATTCAATCAATAAAGTTTCCAACTTTATTTACAAAACATATTAAAACTCCTAAAATCACAATTTTAATATTAAAACTTTAGTTAAACATTAAATAGAGGATAATTGTTAAGAAATAACAAAAGGAAACCACGAAAAACAGGAAAACACGAAGAAAGGAACACACGGTGAGGGTGGCGCGTGTGCGGGCTGACTGCGCACTGCAGCATGCGCGGCTACTGCTGGCGGACAAAAGGGAAAGAGGGAGAAGTTAGGGTGTGTGGCTGTTGTTGCACGCACGCACGAAGGGGAGAAGGAGGAGCAAGTGGTGTGGCCTCACCAGAAGACACGAGAGGAGGTGTGAAGTGGTGGTGCATAGCGGCACACAACACGAGGGAGAGAAAAAGAAAGAGGTGGGCGCCGGTTAAGAGAGAGAAAAGAGAGGAAATAAAAGTGTGCAAACTTGGGGTTTGGGGAGGTAGTTATAGGTTTGCTTAGAAACCTAGGGTGAATAGGTTTAGGCTTTGGGTTTGGGCTTAAGTTGATCATCAAACTTAAGTAAATGGTTTGGGCTCCTCCACCCAACATTAAAAATCATGTTAAACACAACCGAAAACATTTAATAAAATATTCAATACTTAAAATCCAACCTAATAAATATTAATGATTATTTAAAACGTTTAAACAATCATTTGACTTTCAAAATAGTCAACACTTAAATAATTAAATGAAATAAATATGAAAATAATTATAAATATACTTTAAATATATTTATAAAATTCATAAAATTGCTACACTTTCACCACTTGGAATTCCTGAGATCTCAAGGCCACCATTTGAAATTTTCCTCATTTAAAACGTTAAATAATCATTTGACTTTTCAACCATTAAAGAATTTAATTCATTAAATACTAATATGATTTATAAGTATACTTTTAATATATTTATAAATTCATAAAATTACGGGGTCTTACACATGCGCCCACATCTAACTACCAGCCGGAGATCAAGGGAAGGTGTGCCCATGTTAGTTGCGCGGATCAAGGAGGTGGTTGCAACGATCATAAAACGGCTATCTATGCAGCATTATAAATAGGGTTAATCTGTATTTACATATTCATTCGCAATCAATTGTACTCTTAAGCTTACAGAATTAATATGATCGAACTCTAGATACACATTAGTATTGTACTTTACATTGAAAATAGTGGATTGGTGGATTCAAGGCCACCCGCAGTTTTTAGGACCTTATTCCTAAGGGTATTCGCGTCACCAACCTTGGTGTGTCTCTTTCTCTCTTTGTTGTTTTCTTTGTTCGTTTCTGCATTGTCCATCTTGATTAATTGTTCACCACCATTAGCTAATTGTAGGTCTCCACCTAAGCTTTGCCCTGTGCGTAATTTGGCATAAATAGTGGCTAAAAAGGTGTGCAATAAAAATAGAGAAATTAATAAAGGCAAGTAAGAAATAATATTTCTTAAAATGGTTATATTATTGATGTATGCATCATTTTCACTCTTACACAAGCTTTAATGAAAATGGAAAGTAACAACCAAGCTTACTAAGGAAGAAGGAGAGGTGTAACGTCATCCTTCTTGCCCTTAATAAAAGAAATAAAGGATAACCTAGAACATGAAATGTTCAGACTAATTAACTATGTTGTGCTAGACTACGATATTCTAAGTAGAATGTGTCGCGTTGAGTTGTTGTGTGACTTGATGTTGATGAAGTCCTCCTTTTATAGCTGAGTTTGATGGCGGTTATTGATTCAGTCGGCCTCCATGGTATTCCCATGAACTCTTCAATAGTGGTGTAACTTCTTATATCATAGGAGAATAGTTTCTGAAGTGACTTGCGTTCTCCCCCACAACCTTCGAAACTTCTAGACTCTAGACTTTGGGTTTTGGGTTTTTAGAGTCTCCCATTTCTTTTGGGGTTTTCTCTATTTGGACTTTATTAATTACTTATTAGACCTTGAATTTGGTCAATATTGGATCCAGTCTAATTTATTGGACATGAGCTTTGACTTTTACCTTCATTTAGGCCCAAAATCAAACATGGTAGTAACAAAGTTGAATAAGGCTTCATCTACAGTGGCGGATGCACCTTATGAGAAGTGGAGTCAATTGACCCCACTCGAGTAGGTAAAATTGTAAAATTTTCCTTTAAAAAATCGATTTTTGAAAATTGTCGTGAAAATTTGACAATTTGACCCCGATAAAATTTTAAAATTACGATTTGACCCCACTATTCAATTTTCCTCGATCCGACGCTGTTCATCTAATAAGGTAAAATAAGGTCGAAAAAGATCTAATAAAATCAAATAACGTCGAAAAATGTCTAATAAAATCAAACAAGGTCTAAGAAAAAAAATTGAGTTCAAATAAACAAAAATAAGTTTAAAAGAACAAACCTTGAAATAACTTATTCGTATCCAATTTTGGGGGGGGGGCCCACCGAAACAAGCTCCTAAGGTAAACAGAAAAGGCATAATTAACTTTAAAAGAAGTCAACGGCACGTATCTGAGTCTTAAATTTGTTGTTGGTACGTAATGGGGGAGAAATCTCAATCAATTAGACGAAAGTAAATGAATAATGAAAGTTGAGTAGCTGGACAACATGCCATAGTTGAAGCTTGTCTCCTTATATAAGATTCAATGTTTCATAGCAATAGTAATGCAATCACTTCACATTTATTAGTAGAATAATTCCATGTCATGGGGATGAGGAACCTGAATAACTGCCAATATCAAATCAACACCCCAATTAACTGCCAATCATGAGCTTCTAATCACATGCAAATATTCTAGTTACGCACTTGCTTCACCTATGCATTGCATGATAGACTGCTAATTGCTGTCCTTCTATTTCAATCCCCTCTTTTTGTTTATTTAAATTTATCATATACTAAGTATACATATCTATATAAGTATTAAGTACCTTATATCAGTATTACATACGTAAACGATCAAGAAAAGAAAGCAGGAAAAAATGGCAAATTTGATGAAATGCTCTGAAAAAACGAAGTTGCTAATTGGACTACTTGCTCTTCAGTTGTGCTTTGCTGGGTACCATATAGTCTCCAGAGTTGCTCTTAATATTGGAGTCAGTAAAGTCGTGTACCCAGTTTATAGAAACATCATTGCTTTGTGCTTATTAGGTCCCATTGCATTTTTTCTAGAGAGGTAAGATATCACTACTTCTTGCATCTCTTCAATGAAATTACCATTTTTGGCAAGAAAATGGCGATTTCTAGTCGGTTTGACTCGAGTAAAGTGCATTCAAAACTAATTTTTTTCTCCTTTAAAACAACAAAGCGAAAGAGCTCCAAAAGAGTAAATGAGAACAGAAAAATAGCCTTAAATGAGCTTTCCTCTAGATACTCGAGTCATGATGGGGTTTTCTTCTTATAGCTGATTTTTGTATTTTACATTTTACAGGAAAGAAAGACCATCTCTTACTTTCCCTTTGCTGGTTGAATTTTTCTTCCTAGCACTTCTGGGGTACGTCATTGATATATGCTTTTTATTTAAGAAAAGTTTAGAGAAAAGTCGTTTAAGCTGTTAGTAATTAGCTTAATAAAGGTAATTTATTTTTGTAATAGGGTCACTGCAAATCAAGGATTCTACATTCTCGGTTTGTATTATGCATCTCCCACTTTCGCTTCTGCAATGCAAAATTCAGTCCCTGGTATTACGTTTGTCTTGGCCACTACCTTAAGGTAATCAATTACTCCGTCCCTTTATGTTTTCTGACTATCGAACTTTTATTATTTAATGTTATAATATAATCTAAAGTTACGGATAGACTGTTTTTTAGCTCAGAACATCAATATACTAATGGCAATTATCAACAAACATATCTAAGATTTGTGCATAAGCATACATTACATAAAAAAAACAACGGGGATGAAGGCTGAACTTATATGGCCTCCCTTCTCGCCAAGTTTTTATCTCAAAAGGAAACCCTTTTTTAGTGTCCCTAGTTTTGAATAAAAGTAGACATGGTTTTGTTTGATAGGAGTTACATGGAGTAGCAGATCTAAAAAAAAATTAAAAGGAAAAAACAATATCAGTATAGGCAAAGGCAATGAAATTGAGTGACTTTAACAAGTAAAGTAATGTCAATACACTTACTTGGAACAAGTCACGTAATTTCTATTTGCTTACTTGGATACAACTATACAAGTATGGAACTGATCATATGTATATTCCATTTATTATAAAAGTTCCCGGGAAATTCATTAAAGGAATAAGTTTTTAATAACATCAATTTTACAAAAAGATTTTCAAAATTCCAATTTTCTAGTTTAAGGTGAATCAATTAACCACGGTATTAGTCCGTACAAAAAACTGTTGTCCCCTAATGACTTACAGAGTCATGATGCAAAAGGTTGATTATTTTTCTACTTTATGCTTATTTTTGCAGACTAGAACAAGTGAACATATTTAGAAGTGATGGGCTAGCAAAAGTAGTAGGTACCATTGCAAGCATTGGAGGGGCAACCATTATTACTCTATACAAAGGTTTTCCATTGCTGCAACTTAAACAGCAGCCTCAAGGGAATTATTTGATGGTTGAAGATAAAGACATAATATCTCCTAATACGACCCACAACTTCACTTGGGGCTGCGTATTCCTTTTAGGACATTGCTGCTCCTGGGCCGGTTGGATGGTCTACCAGGTCAATCTCTTAAACCAATCACATTGTCTGTTTAGTTAAGCAAGCAAATTTGCTACATGCAGTAACTACTAACTAGTATCCCTTGTACTAATATACTCGGGTTTCGGGATTGTCTAATAGGGTACCTAATGTGTTTCACGATACAAGTTTCCTAAAAGTTTGGCGCCTCAAAAATTCTAAATAATTCAAACAATGAGATATATGATTGTTCTTTATGTTCATCTTGTTTGCAATTTCCAAACAAAAAGGGGAAAGTTGGACTATAGTTAGCACAAACCACGCAAAACATTGATATTTGTTATGGCATTTTGTTTTCAGGCATCAGTTCTAAAGAAGTACCCAGCAAAACTCTCACTTACTTCATACACATGCTTCTTCGGATTACTACAATTCCTAGCTATCGCAGCTTTCACAGAGACTGATTTTGACCACTGGAAAATCGCTTCATTAGAGGAGGTTTTCACCATTTTGTATGCGGTAACTCCTTTTTTTCTATCTTCTTTCAAAAAGTAAATAAATTTCATTAACTATAAAGAATAAATCATATTAAATATGTATGTGTTCAGGGAATCGTGGCATCTGGATTAGTGATTTCCTTACAAACATGGTGCATTCATAAAGGAGGTCCTGTATGTGTTGCTGTATTTCAACCTGTGCAAACTATCTTAGTTGCTATAATGGCAGCTCTCTTTCTTGGTGATCAACTCTACTCCGGAGGGTAAGCCTGTCTATTTTTACTGAGTATAATATGCTTAAGAGTCAATATTTTACACACTAAGGCCATGTTCGGTTCGCCTTAAAATTATAATATTCAGCAATGATAAGTTCAATTCAGTAAAAATAAATTCAGTTCAAAAATAAATTTAGTCCTGTAAAGATAGGTTCAGTTAGTAAAAAATAGTTCGTCAAAAATAAGTTGAGATCTGTAAAAATAGGCTTAGTTCGGTAAAAATAAGTTCAGTTCAATAGAAATCAGTGGTGCAAAGAAGAAAAAACAACATGAATCAATAAAAGTAAGCTCAATTCAGTAAAAATGAGTTTAGTTCAGTAAAAATGGTTTTAGTTCAATAAAAATAAGTTCAATCATGGAAATTAAGGTGGACTGAACATAGCCTAACCCCGTTTCTCAAACATCTTTCTACTTTTGTTTTCATCAATATGTTGCTTTATTGAACACCCATTTTTTACATTATTGATTCTCTATCTTTGAGCAAAAGAGAAGAGTATTATGTGATATGTACAACTTATAATGAAATTTTTGGGTAACAGGATTTTAGGTGCAATAATCATAACAATAGGCCTGTATTTGGTACTATGGGGTAAATCAAAGGAGAACAAAATGGTGAACCAAGATTCAGAAGACCAATTGACTAAGCATCTTCTCGAGAATGGAGAGGAAGCCCAACAACAAGATTCTATAACATCTGACATCCCTTGAATTAAACAGGTCATTACAATAAATATATAACACTTATAATCATAGAGAAAAGGAGAGAGATATTCAGCATCACAGCAAATGCAAATGTAAATGCAGTTTACTTGTCGATATGTTGTGCTGGTGGCCTCTGAGCCTCCAATTTGAGTATTAATTAGGGAGCTCAACCCTTTGTATATTCTTGTATTAGTATATTTATATATACAATTGATATGGTGTTGATTAGTTGAAACAACTCTTCGACGCCAATTATAGATATCAACCAATCAGAACAATCATTTTACTAAATCATTGAATACCCGTTAGGCCATTAGTGCTCAATGAAAGGATTCAACATCAACCTAACAGCGTTGCATAACAACCTTGAACACTGAACCACATGTAAAATTAATGGCTCCAAGCCTCCAAACTTTCTTTTTCTAATAATTATTTTTGCATAAGCTTAAGCGTTAACCTTGGAGAAAGAAAGGTAACGTTCCAATATTAGGGAAACTTAATAAACATCTATATATATATATTAAAAAGCATAAGTACAAATTGTAATCTGTCATTTGTCATCATCCCTCTTTAATGACCTTCTATCCAACCTCTTTTTCATATCATATTTTAAAAAAATGTCAATATGAAGATTCGAATACCTAACCTCATGTATGGAACTAAGAGCTCTTACCACCACTCTATCATACAATAAGTGATACTTCTATAAAAAGTAATGATGATATATAGATGAAAAACAAGAGTTAAGTTGTCTAAATAAGATGACTTATTTTATTTTTTTGATGATATCTTTTACATTAGATTATAGTATTAATAGCTAATCAAGAGCCTCGGACATCGCTGGGGACTAATATTAGTTAGTCCTAATTAGGGGTGAGGGCACAAGGAGCACCGCTCCGCACGTGCTACCCATACTCAAAATATTAAAAAAATTGAAATAAAGATCATAACTCAATGAAGAAAGAGAACCAAACGCTCGGCTCGATACTTGCAAAAATGCAACTTAGTCTTCTCTCAGGCGTTCCATCTGGTGTCTGGCGCACCCGCTCTTAGGGTCCGTCCTTTTCAACTTATTTTCAGTTCTGATAAATTTGGATAAAAGTTCGAATAAGGTCGAATAAAATCTAATAAACTTGAATAAGGTCTAATAATAATTCATCTAATAAAGTCAAATAATGTCAAATAAAATCTAATAAGGTTGAATAAGATCGAATAAAATAAGGTCTATTAAATTTAGACAAGTTGAAAAGAGCTTAGCCTTGGTCTTCGATTCTAAAAAGTGTCAGTCTAGCACTGCTCCAAGGCTCCTACGCCGTGTCGCCAATATTCACGACAGCAAAAAAGAAGTCTTTGAAAGCTTTATTCACTTTCCTTTTTCAACCTCCCATAAAGCTTTACTTATAATTCTTGACGTGGCCTACTATTATTTTATTCTTTTGACTTTTCAAGTATGACCTACTACTCTCTCACATCCAAATAAAATGACTACTCTCTCACATCCAAATAAAATAATACCTCTGAAACTCCTATCACATCTACCTTTTTAATAAAATAAAATTGATACGCAAACAACTTATCATCTAAAACTACATGCATATAAAGCTTTTTGTGACGAAGAGAGTAATTTTTTCTAATTTATCATTGGATTGTAAATTGATTTCACATTTTCATTAAATTGTTTTGTGTGAATTTAAATTCTTGAAGAACAAATTTATATCAGAATTTTTCGTTAGCGTTTAGGTTTTGAAGATAACACAAATCAAACAAAAATCACTAACATTAAACTTTAGATTACTAATGTACGAAGCAAGCTAACTAAATACGACGTTCATGAGTTGTATCAACATGAACATAGGGTGATTTTTGTATAATGACAAATTAGGCCTAACGAAAAATCAGGGGTAGTAAATTTTATATTTTGATTAGGAAGATGAAGTTCCCTTTCAAATGAAGGGAAATTGAGGATCACATGTTGCATAGTGAGAATCGAACTCTTGTCATAATGGTGAAAGGAAGACATCCAACTAATTAGGCCAACCTTGATTCTCATTAGTGTAAAATTAAAAAATTACCACGATTTTTTACTACAATAACCCTACTATATTAAAACATGTGCATTGCATGTGCCCAACAACCGCTAGATACATAAGGGCATGCTTGGGATGGGGGTAATGTATTAAGGGGTAATAAAAGTCAAACATAGCAAAACTAAGGTATTTAGAGGTGATGATAGAGAGATAGAGTGGTGGTGGAGAGGATAATGTGGTGTTGGTATGAAGAAAATGGAAGAAAGAGGGGAACTATTACCCTCATTATGGGGGTAATAGTTACCTAGGGGTGGTGGTGGGTAATTATTACCCCCATAATGAGGGTAATAGTTCCCCTTTTTCTTCCATTTCTCTCCTATTAACACCACATTATCCTTTCCACCACCACTTTATCCTCTCTATCATCACCTCTAAATACATTAGTTTTCCTATGTTTGACTTTTATTACCTCCTTAATACATTACACCCATCCCAAGCATGCCCTAAAAGTAAAAGAGAAAGAGTAGAGAACCCAAGGCTACCAACAAATTTCAAAAAGAAAAGAGCAACACCCATTAAAATGGTGAAGCGAAGATAAATTCGAATTCTGCAAAGTGAGATGAAGTTTTTGGGACTTCTTGGAATTTTATGCCAAAACTACCTTTAGAGAAAATATAGGAGGGTAGAGAAAGTGAGGAGGAGAGAGTGGGATGGTGGAGCAGTGATGCATTTGGGCTCTGTTTGTTTTAACGGAAAACAATTTTCATGGAAAATCACTTTTCAAGGAAAACAATATTCAATGGAAAACATGATTTTGGGGAAAGTTTTCCTTTGTTTGTTTGGTTAGAGGAAAACTTAGGGAGAAAAGGTAGATGGAGTAAAAGAGAAGGGAGGAGAATGGGAGGGGTAGAGAAGTAAGAAGTAAAAGAGGAAAATGTGGAATATATAAAAAAAAAAAAAAATTTTTTTTATAAAATAAAAAATTATAAGAAAATCATTTTCCCCTCCAAACCAAAACAAAAAAGGAAAATGGAAGAAGGAGGAAATCCATTTTCCAAGAAAATGGTTTTCCATCAAAACAAACGGAGCCTTGAGGGAGGAACCAATTTCTGTTTCCACCGGTAGGGGAGGAATTCAAAAAAGGGCGAAGTGGAATGAGGATGACAAGGGAGTGAAGTTAGTGCACGATGTGTCACACAAGGGAGTGTACTATCCAAACAAACTCTTGAAATGGAGTCCGCCATTTGACTCCGTTCCTAGACCCAAAAAAACCTCTAACACAAACATAATTGAAATGTATAAAATAAAATTCAATAATGCTATCTCTCCATCTCTCTCGAAAAGGGTTGTCAACCCTTTAAATCACACAAACATTCTACTCCCTCCGTAACATAATAGTTGCAACAACTTCCTAAAACGGGTGTAACATATTACTTGCAACAATTTTCCATCTTCCTTATTTTGGTAAATTTTATCACATGCAATGATGATGTGTTTTTTGATCTCCACCCACTTTTATACTATTTTTTTGTTGTTTTCTTTCTTTTCCTCCTTTTTTCTCTTTAACCCATGTGATTTCTCTCTCCTACTTTTATTAATCATACTCCCTTTTCCATACTTAATATATTATGCCTAGGAATTCCCCCTAGTTCAATTATTTGTTGCAACTATTATGTTACGGAGGGAGTACAAGTTTTATACAGATGGCAATTCATCACTAAGAAGGCTTTTGCAAAATCCCATGAATATCATCCTACTAAGCTATCATGAATCTTGAGTAAGCAAACATAGTCAGAAAATAGACGTCTCAAGGAAAAAGAGGGGCTGGGGAATATGTTTAAAATAGCATCAATCATAAATTATGGACCTTTGCACCAAAAATAGTAACTCCCATGCGTAAACACTATATTGAGCACATTCCAAGCAAAAAGTATCCCAGTAAGGTGCTGCTACAGCTCTCAAACACACTTCTCCTATGCAGCAAGATTAGCCAAAATAGATACCATATATGTAAATATAAGAATCCAACAGGTGCAACTAAAAACAACAAAGAAGAAAAATAGCAGGTAGACTACAATGGGGAAAATTTTCCAATAGCATTAACAAACAAACAAGCTCCATAACACCACATCACAAGACCAAGTTACTTTGTGAAAGATGAGAAAAGAGTTTACACGACATCATCTCTATCGACACTATGTAATTGTGTGACACACAGTACATGCTGCTATGCTCTTGCCTTACATGGGGCAGATAATTTTTCAGCTCAGCAATCAGTTATGGTCAAGTATAAGGGACAAGGTCTCAAAGACACATTAAAGTTTTCCTTGTGCAATCTAAGGTGATAAGCACAGTTATTCATCACATACCAAACAAAATAACACATCAAAGTACCTCTCGTGCTAAAAAAAAGGGTGAAAATGGTTCCATAGACCATAACTTGTCATGCTAGTGTAATCAATAGATCTTTTTACTAAACGATCTTTTTCTAAAAATGCAGATAGCAAAAGTTTCTCACTCCATAACTCAACTAAACGAACTTTTTACTACAGCTTCTTCACTCGTAAGACATATTCCTCCTATTTTTTAAAGTTGTTCCACTTCGATTTTGCAAGGATATTAAGGATGATTTCAATGGTTGTATACTTAGTAGGTAGCCCATGAGATTCCCTCCAAAAACCAAAAAGTGGAAAAATAATAGATGAGCTGTAGAAAGTACAACCACCCATCTGATTTATCAAAAATAAGAGAAAATATTTTACAATGAAAATGTTGATAATTAAGGGCCAAAAGGCTACCCTGAAAAAAGCAATACAGTTTCCAAACACCTCAAAAAAAAAAGTGAAGCAACTAACAAAAGTCGTAGGGAGTAAGTAAAGCTTGTTCCTATTGTAAAATTATGAAGGCTCTTCAAATGGAGCTTCAAAGAACTGGACAAACGTTCCCTACAGGCCTCATTAAGCTTGAACAACACAAACAACAGATTTCGACAAAAATTCACTCAACAATGCCCCGTTGGGCTGAAATGTAATTAAACTAGAGGAAAATGTCAGCCTAACACACAAGGTGCCAAACTTCTTTAGAATGTAATTCACCTACAACCATCATAATCCAGAATGTCCAAACATCTATTGACAAAATTAGACTAATTTCATCCCTCATTCAGGCCAACTTCATCAAACAATCCCATAATTCATAGTTGGCCCTTTCCAGATTGACTAAAACTGTGTCCCCCTTTTGATGTAAAGCTTTAAAGAAGCATCAAGGACTGGAAAACAACAAATGACTTCAATTGAGATTGCCCTAGATCCTCAATCATATGTTACACATCCCAAAACCTTTTCAATGAAGCCCAAAGCAACGCAACAGTGCAAATGGTTTTGATGAAGCCATAATCAACATACGCTCTATTCCAAAAGTTATTCGACGGTGAAAAACGGAGAGCTAGTAACGGTAATGACTTTTTAGGTAATTTGGTACATAGAATTTCATTTTAATGCCCATTGTAATGGAACATCACCCCAAAACATATGTTTTTCTCTACAAACTTGCGCTACTGTTCAATACCACCTTTAAAGTGGTAATAATAATCAAAGTTTGTGAAGAAAAAAAGGTATGTGGGGAGGGACAAGCATTACCACAAATACTAACATGAGACTTTCTTCACAAGATTGCCTACAAGTTCACTGCCATTACCACCCTCTAAACTGCCTACCAAAAGCATCACAAGTTCATTGGTTTCCAAAAAAGCAGTTGAGCTTTTGGTGTTGAATATACACTATCATTGACGATAATGTTACTATACAACCCGAAATTCAGAAAACATAAACGATATCTTGGAGCCCCATGATCATCTACCGAAATAGAGGCAAAGAAGACAGCATCAATTTGCTAAAACACAAAAGCTCTGTTATTTCTCTCTAAGGAAAGAACCCTAGCTTAGCCACAACACTGAGTGACAATGAAGGGGATCTCTACCCGATGTTTTCCACCCATTTGCCTCCTAGGCTCCGTTTGTTTTAGTGGAAAACAATTTCATGGAAAATCACTTTTTAAGGAAAACAATATTCAAAGGAAAATATGATTTTAGAAAAAGTTTTCCTTTGTTTGTTTGAGTAGAGGAAAACTTAGGGAGCAAAGGTAAATGAAGCAAAAGAGAAGGAAAGATGAGAAGGAGAGAATCAAGAGGAGTAAGGAGTTGAAAGGAAAATGTGGCATACCTTATTTACAAAATGAAATTGGTTTTCCTCTCACTTTCCACCTTTAGGAAAATTGTTTTCCACCCCCTTACCAAAACAAACAAACAGGAAAACGAAAGATGGAGGAAAATAATTTTCCAAGAAAATGGTTTCACCAAAACAAACGGAGCCCTAAAGTCTCCCCCTTTATCTAAGATATCCTGACTGTTCACATAAGAGGGAGGACAAAATGGAAAGGAAAAGAGAAAGGTGGGTAATAGGAGGGGCATGTTGGTCAGATTTTTAGATCTGGTTTAGTTAATTGTTCTCATTCGTAAGCATCACAATCAATATGATTCTCACTTCACTGCCACTACGTATACACATCTATGGAGAGAGTGTATTAAATGACTGCTTATGTTGTCTGGAGACAAAGCGTACTTACCTAAATAACCTGATAATCTCATATATAAATTCAAGCTCATCAACAAAAAACATAGTACAGAAAACTTGAGGCGAAATGTCAACAAAGAACAGCACTCAAAATTTGGCAACTAAAACATAGCTACTCATTTTCGGCAAAACATTGCCAAATTAATATCCTAAAGGAGCAAATAGAAAAATAACAATTGAAGCTCAGCAAAATCATACCAAGTCTACCGCACAGTGACTATGTCATCAATCTTGAGAATCATCCTAACACATTCTGTTGCCAAGGTGATTGCACTTGTACTGACGAGCAATGGCTGAACAACATTCTCCTCCAAAATGTTGGTGATCTGGCCCTTCCTTACATTAATCCCAGCATTAATCTCACCCTGGGCATGCTTGTTTCTCAACTCAGTAACAATTGCAATGGGGTTCAAACCCGCATTTTCAGCCAAAGTATATGGGATAACCTCGAGAGACTCAGCGAAATGCTTAACACAATAACCTTCCATTCCTTGCAGAGACTTGGCCCACGCCCCCAACTGTCTCGAGAGTTCAATCTCTGGAGCTCCACCACCAGCAATCAAAAACCTTTTGCTCACCAAACATCTGACAACACACAAAGCATCATGCAAACTCCTCTCGGCCTCATCTAGAACCAATAAGTTCGATCCTCGAACCAAAACAGTAGTAGTCCTTCCCATATCCTTAATCCCAGTAATCTTAACAATCTTAGAGTCACCAACCGAGACCTCCTCGACCATATCAGCATGTCCCAACTTCTCAGCCCGAAAATGTTCAATATTAGCAATAGGCAAACAGTTCAAGGTTTTAGTAATGAACTCAATATCATCCCTCTCAACATCCTTAATGACCAAAATCTTAGCTTTGGCCAAGTAATGAAGCGACAAATCAGTAACGGCATCCCTCAAAATACTCTTCTGAATCAAAAGCACATTACAACCAGTAGCCTTAATCTTCTTAATCATACCCAAAATGTAATTCCTCTCCTCCTTCAAAATCCGATCCATCTGAGTATAATCGGAAACGACAATACTCTGCTCAATATCAGTCTTAGGAGGAGAAATCTGGAACTGAATAACAGCAATCTTAGCATTCTCCATCCTAGTAGGGCCACCAGCAGAATGAGAAACCTTCTTATCAAAGACCAAACCATTAATCAACTGAGTATCATCGACGGTACCACCGAGTTTCTTAACAATCTTAATATCTCTTAAATCAACCATATCAGGTTTATCAGGATCAACAACAGACAAAACAGAATCAACAGCAAGAGGAGCTAAAAGAGAAGAGTACTGACTAACAACCTTACTATTCAAAGAAGTAGAAGCAGATTTAACCAAGGAGTCTCGATCGGAAAGCTCGAGAGGAACAGCCATAGAAGTAAGAACATGAACAGCATGAGTAGAAGTTTTATGAAGTGCTTCAGAGATAACAGTAGGGTGAATACCATGAGATAGAAGGAGAGAACATTGTTTTAAGAGAGCGCCGGCGAGAACAACAACGGTAGTAGTACCGTCACCAGCAACCGTGTCTTGGGATTTAGAGAGCTGTACGAGGAATTTAGCAGCGGGTTGAAGGACTTCCATTTTGTTGAGGATTGTTGCGCCGTCGTTGGTGATGATTACTTCGCCTGAGGAAGTTTGGATCATCTTGTCCATGCCTTTGGGTCCCAGAGATGTGCGAACTGCATCTGCAACTGATTGTGCTGCTGCGATGTTTTGTTGACGAATATCTTCTGTTCGCTTGTTGTCCACGAAGGTTTCGGTTTTTGTGTTCGAACGAGGTGCTATAACTGCTGGTGTCGCCATTAGAAGGATGGATAGCTTAACCCTAGAAAATGGAAATGGCGATGGGGAAACAGGGAGAGAGAGAGCGAGTGTGAGAGTAAGGGAACCCTAGATATGGAATGACGGAGGAAAAACCAAGAGAGGGAAAGAGGGAAAGGGGGAAAGAGGGAAAGAAAGTGAGTAAGGTTGTCTTCGAGTTCGGGAGTCTTCGACTTCGGGGAGATTCAAGTCTTGAACTCGGTTTTTTTTACTTAATTATTTGAAGTGAATTGAAATGAGTCTAAACGAAATTAATTGGAAAATTTATCTAGAATAATGCAATTTTTTGGCGATTTACAAATAATAATGCAACTTAAAGATTATTCTGAAATAATACAATTTTTATATACTATTTATTTTAAATAGGGTAAAATCCGATTTAACCTAAAAAAATAGGTTAACTGAGACACATGGCGTTTAGTTATTGGTTATCATAAATAATTTTTTAAAATATATATATATAAACAAAAAGATTAAAAAAAAACCCAAAAACCCCCCAACCACCCCACCCCCTCCTCCCTTCGCTCAGCCACGAAACCACCACCGTCGTCACAGCCAGACATCGCCGACGAGCCCAACCCCTCCAAGCACACACTACCTCTGTCCAGCAAACCACCCCCGCATTCCCCCTTTCACACCTCCCCGTTCGCGCAAACCATCACGCCACCGTCCTACATTCCCGACGAAAACCAGCGCAGCACTGGTCGTGGTTGGCGTCAGGAGTGTCGTCGGTGGTCTGGGTGTTGTTGGAGGCGGTTTTGGTCCGCAGGTGGTGGCTTTGTGGTCGTTGACTGCGAAATACAGCCATGAAGAGGGGATGGGTGTTGTTTTGGGCCACACATGGTTGGCTTTGCGGTTACCGGCGAGGGGGGTTGGAAATATGGCGAGGGCAGTTGGATTTCCGGCGAGGGGGTGGGATAAGGCTGGGGGCTAGGTTTAGTTTAGGTTTTTTAAGATATTTTTAAATTTAATTATTTAGAATTTAAAGTTTTAAATAAAAGTTACCTATGGTTCAGGTCACCGGTCATTTGTCCAGTTTAAAAAACAATGGGGTATTAAGGTTGCATTATTCTAGAATAATCTTTAGGTTGCATTATTATCTGCGAATGGGCAAAAGGTTGCATTATTATAGGCAATTTTTTCAATGAATTTTAATCAATTAATTTTAGAAGGATAGAGTATTAATATATGGATTTTTTTCTCTAAATATAATTCTTACTTGAGTGTTCATTATAATAATTTTTATACTATAATTGAAGAGGAGTGTGGACACCAAAAATAAGAAAAGATGAATTAAATTAAGGAAGTTACAATTCCTATCATTAATTAGATAAATTAAGTTTTCTATTGTATGTTTTATTTTCAATGGTACCTATTATTTCAAACTAATTTATTTTGGGTGATAAAGCACCAAGTTCTCCTTTTTATAATTCTTTTATTTTCATTTTCCTACTCCTTTCCCATTCTCGCTCTAAATAACATCTTCCATTGATCTGGTAGAATATTTTGTCTTCTTTAGTGTTTTAATACCATATCATTATTGTTAATCTATTCTCTAAAATTTATTACTCATTTTCTACTATGTATTTTTCTATTATTTCACTATTTAAACTCTTTTGGCATTATAATTACACCCGTCGAAAAAATGACAAAACTAAAACGTAGCTATTATATGTTAAAAACAAGAAGAAAAAAAAGTATATATACACTCACTGGAAAAAAAAAGTATATATACACTCAATGTAGAAATTACAATACAGTTTCTCTAAAATCCTTACATTGTCCTCTTTCGTGCGCATCGTGTACATATGGATTGAAGAGGACATTTTTTCATTAAAATAACTAAGGTAAAAAGATATGACAATTAAAATAGAAATCATTATTATCTCTATTATTTAAGAGATGGAGATGACTTGGTATCCACATGAAATTACAATTTTACCCCCTTTTTTTTGCTAAAATTTTATTCTCTAAGGGAAGAGGGTCAACTAAAAATGATAAAAATTAAAAAATTACAGACTTGCTTGGAAAGATAGAAAAAAATAGAAGATGATAGTTATTTCACTTTTCCGAATTGGAGGTGCAAACAAATTACAAAATTGCGAACTAATTTATAATTTTTGTTTGAGACGGAAAACTTTGATCTTTTATAAATTTGTAGCATGCATTGCGTGTATAAAAGGCTAGTGCTAATTACACTAATGGCAATAGCTTAATACTACTAAATTATCGACTTTCAATATCACAAATTTAATGAATTTGGTTTAGTATATTCAAGTTCACTTCGATGGGCTCTATCTCATATTCCCAATTGATGAGCTCCTATCTTCTTTGATTTCAATGTTTTCTCTCTGTGCGTAGCATATTACACATTGTTATATAACCCAAGTTCAGCAAAACCTAGTATCACTTTTTAATAAGGTACAAGAAATACCTACGTGACCCTTCTCTCAAACGTGATCCTTAGGCTATCCTTAGCTTAAACTGAAACAACATAGTAAGGTTGTGTCACAATAGTGGCGGGACGTGCAGGCGACAACAGTCTTCGATGGTGTCTAGTGGCGTTCGGAGGGACGACACTCTGGCGGCAGCAAGCAGGAGAGAGGGTTGTGCGCGAGAGAGGGGTGCTACATGGGTGGCTTGCGGCGGTGTGCGTGCGGAGAGAGAGGGAGTGCGTGGGGGCTCGGCTGGTTCGTTAGAGCGTTCGAATGCAATGAGAACTCTGGTGGTGGCCGGAGGTGGCGATAGTAACTAAACGGAATGGTGTATGGTGTGGGAAGAAACAGGGCATTAGGGAAGGGGCTAGGTCGAGCGAAAACAGAGGAAGGATGAAGGCAAGGGAAGGGGAACGCGTATGAGATGGAAAGAGGGAGGAGATGGAGTTGTTTGGTAAGGGTTTTTCGACGAGGGTTTCCCCGAGGGATAGACGAGATAGAAGAAGAGATTGAATAAAATTTTATGTGGCGTTTGAGCTAGCAAGCATGGCTATGTATAGCCATGGAACTAGCTTCTAGAAGCTCTACAACACGGAGCTGGTTTAGCTAGGAAACCATGGATGAAGCTTTGAAACCATGAAAGAAATATTGGAGCCATGGAAGAAGGTCGGTGCTTTGTGAGAGCTTGAGAGGGTGAAGGAGGGAGTCAATGGTGAAAGTCAAGGTTTTAGTTTTTCATTTTATTTTCCTTTTTCTTTTGTTTTCTGATTTTCTTTTTGGGTTGGATGGGTAGGCTTAGGTTGGGCTCATAAGTTTATCTATTGGACTCAAGAGATTGCTATTGAACTTTTACCCAACAACATACTAACTTTATTTTTAACTAAATAGTTACCTTGAAATTAACTTAAGAAAATATGCGTAAGCTTTATTTTCGAATAACCTTACTATAATCATAATCAAATGAATAAACTAATTTTGTTAGTGAAAATAAAATATATAAGTACTTAAATAAATTTATAGAATTATATTAACTCAACTTTATTTTAAAAGAATTTATTAAAAAATATATATAAAGAAAATAATTTTGTTACTATTTAATTATATTTATCGTTTAATTAATTTTGCTTAAATTTCTCAGAGATTACGTTCAACTTCAAGTATGGATGTATAAACTTTAACCATCCCTTGACCATACTATTTTCGCCATATAAATTTAATGATGATATATGAATGAAAACCAAGAGTTAAGTTGTAACTTTTGGAATATATGATATGAATGGCTATTTTTAAAGATATTTTTTCACTCTAATGACATGTATTATGTCTAACTAATACTCAATTGTAAAGTACAAAAACC
The DNA here is from genome assembly GCA_947645195.1 of Patellifolia procumbens. Taxonomy (NCBI): domain Eukaryota; kingdom Viridiplantae; phylum Streptophyta; class Magnoliopsida; order Caryophyllales; family Amaranthaceae; genus Patellifolia; species Patellifolia procumbens. The sequence continues at coordinate 1,653,197 of CANSGD010000290.1, forward strand.
CCAAGATATTGTTCGTACCTAATAGTAAATCTTTTACAAAAACTGTGCATTGCTCGTGACTAATCATTAGTTGAGATTATTATAAATGAGAGGATTATAACTGAAAGGAAAAAGCCAACGGATCCCCGAGCGTTGGATAAGGTGGATAAAAAAGAAAATAATAAATTAACATAAATAATAATTACTGTAACTCCCCGCCCAAATCGAACCTTTTTCATTTAATAAAACTCGTTGCGGGAAAATCCACGAGGGTTTGACTCAGATGGCGTGCTACCACCGCACTTAACTCATTGGAATTAAATGCAAGGCTAAAAGATTTAGACATACTAAATTCAAATTAATTAATCCTTACAACCAAAGTAAATTGTTCGTTAATCATTACTAATTACTAAAGTTTTCAGAGTTTCAGCGGAAGCTAACTCATAAGCTATGTGGATGAAAACTCTAAGTGTTCTTTCTTTGTTCCCCCAGTCGATCACCCACCTGTACAAATACATTGAAAATAAACAACAGAGACAAGCTCCCAAAAATCATAAAAACTGAGTAATTCCAACTCCATCCCGTAAAATACTTATGTTGAAAATACTTTGTAAAAATAATATTTTAATAGGGTCGAAAGCATAGAACATATATACAATTAATAATCACATAAGTGCATATATATAATATATAATCACATTGGTAAAAATTAATTTAATATGTCAATATCATCCCATAATTTAAGGAAAGGAAAGAGAACGTCAGTAAGACAGGGACACCCTGTAACAACTTATTACAATAATGCGAGCCAGAGAAACCTTTAACAACTCATTTTAGGCCGGAGAAACTCCTGTAACTACCTACAAATCATATTGGTCATAATAACAGAGTCTCTAGTGTGCGCACCCCTTCTACTTGGATCACAACAAGATAGAAGGAAGACAAGTAACAGAAAAGTCAACATAGTAACCAGAAAACCTGTAGGTGGCCGCTAAACCTCCCGTACAGGGTAACTTGCTCATCATTTCCCTCCGATATTCCACTTTAAGTGATTAATATCTTTTAAGAAAGTCATCACTTAAATCATGTACACATATCCGTCATCTCATTTAACCAAGTGTGAGTATATTCATTTCAATTTACAGATCTCAGTTCATTCACGACTTATCCAGAAAGCCCATTTACCTTCATGTACACAACCATCACTTGGTAAATCTAATATTCCAATATTTTTCCAATTCATTCATTTATCACAATCTATAACCAATTTATTTTCAGTCCATTTACTTGTCACAACGAATAATTATTCCATTTTCCAATTTCATTCCAACAATTTAATAACAATGATAATGATGATAGTAATGATAACGATAATAATAGTAATAATAATAATAATAATAATAATAATAATAATAATAATAATAATAACATTAATCGTAACAACCAACGTTAATAACAATAACAATGTTAATAACGATAATATCATTAATAACTTGAGAACTATTACGATCGTGATAAAACGATAATTTCATCATATTAGTCAATATACGTTCCATTTTATGTCCCATATCAGTTAAGCATCAATAAACATATTCCATTTCGAATGATCACGTTAATTTCATTTAGTCTTAACGGGATTTACGTAGTCCATGTTTTAATTCACATAGTCACATAATTAAATCTTTTTATTTCTTACGGGACCTATGTTTAGATGGACATCGAAAATTACCTCGTGACGCGTGCCCGAAGTCAAACAACGAACCGATCAAGGCTACTGGTAGTCCCCGTCTACGAACTCGGAGTCTACAATGATGTTTAACGAGATCTCCAACTTCAAACTCCAAGTCTCGTCTCCTTTGATCGGCATACGATTTTTGTCGATCCTGAGCTGCTTTCATACGCTCTTGAATCAACTTCACCTTGCTGGAAGTCTCTTCAATCATTTCTGGTCCCAAATTAAATGACTCGTTCACATCGCTCCAACATCTAGAACTCCTACATTTCCGTCCATACAATGCCTCGTAAGGAGCCATTCCAATGCTAGAGTGATAGCTGTTATTATACGAGAATTCGATGTACATTAAATGATCATCCCAAGAACCTCCGAAATCCATTGCACATGCTCTCAACATATCCTCCAAGGTCTGAATTGTTCTCTCGGTTTGACCATCTGTGGCCGGGTGAAAGGCAGTACTGAATTTCAACAATGTACCCACGGCTGTCTGAAGTTGTTTCCAGAACTTCAATAAGAATCTTGAATCCCTATCTGAAACAATGTCCTTCGGAACTCCATGTAGCCTAACCACTTCATTAAAGTACGCATCAGCCAATTGTTTCAACGACCATGTATCCTTCATTGCCACGAATCTTATTTTCTTAGTTAAACGGTCCACTATCACCCATATTGCATTCTTTCCAGATCTTGTATTCGGTAACCCCATGACAAAATCCATAGAGATAGATTCCCATTTTCATCCCGATACTTCCAAGGGTTGCAACTTTCCTCTAGGCTTCATATGTTGTATTTTCACCTTCTGGCATGTCAGACATTTTGCCATGAACTCGGCTACTTCTTGCTTCATCCTAGGCCACCAAAAATGCTTCTTCAAGTCTTTATAAAGCTTATCTCCTCCATGATGTAAGGAATACGGCGAGTTATGAGCCTCCTTTAAAATCCTTGTCTTGAGTTTCTCGTCTTGTGGCACACACAATCTCCTTTTATACTTTGCAACGCCATTGTCATCGATCTCAAATTCTGGTGCTTGACCACTTTCATTCGTTTCTCTGAGCTTACTTAACCACTTATATGTGGCTTGTTTATCCGAATCTCCTCCAATATATCTGGTCCAATAGTAAGGGCATTCAATTGAGATTGTATGTAGCCAGGCTCGACTACTTCCAAACTCAGTCTCTTGATCTCCTTACATAACTCATCGTCTAGAATCAACACATTCAGTGAATGAGCACTCTTCCTACTCAAAGCATTAGCTACCTTATTCGCTTGTCCTTCTTGATACACTATTTGCAAGTCATAATCGTTTATGAGCTCAAGCCAACGTCCTTGTCTCATATTCAACTCCTTTTGCGTATACAGATACTTCAAACTCTTGTGATATGTATAGACCTTATATTGTACTCCATACAAGTAATGTCTCCAGATCTTAAATGCAAACACGATCGCTCCTAAATCCAAGTCATGAGTAGGGTGATTTTGCTCATGCGGTTTGAGTTGTCTTGACGCATAGGCCACTACTTTACCATGCTGCATCAAGACACACCCAAAACCTTTCTTTGAGGCATCACTGTAAACTTCAAATCCTTATACTCTAGAGGGCAACGTTAATACTGGGGCTGTTGTAAGTCTCTTCTTCAGCTCTTGAAATGCTTCCTCACACTTGTCATCCCAATGAAATTTTGTTGTTTTCTTCATCAGGTTGATGAGAGGTTGGGCGTTTCTCGAAAAATCTTTCACAAGTCTTCTGTAATATCCAGCTAAACCCAAGAAACTCATTACTTCAGTGACATTCTTAGGTTGAGGCCACTCAATTACTGCTTGAATCTTGGACGGATCCACAGAAATGCCTTCCTTAGGTATCACATGTCCCAAAAATGAGACTTTCTCCAACTAAAATTCACACTTCGAGAACTTTGCGTACAATTGTTTTCTAGAAGAATCTCCAAAACTTTCCTCAAATGAGCCTCATGCTCTTCTCTATCCTTCGAGTACACCAATATATCGTCAATACACACTATCACGAACTTGTCCAGGTATGGCTGGAAAGTCCTGTTTATGAGGTCCATCAAAGCTGCTGGCGCATTAGCGAGTCCAAAAGGCATAACTTTGAACTCATAATGGCCATATCTCGTACGAAAGTCTGTCTTTAGGATGTCTTCTTCATCAATTCGTAGTTGGTGATAACCTGATCGTAAATCGATCTTGGAAAACACTATTGCACCTTGAAGCTGATCGAATAAATCCTCAATTCTCGGGAGCGGATATTTATTCTTCACTATGGCATTGTTCAACTCCCTATAATCGATACACAACCTTAAAGACCAGTCTTTCTTCTTGATAAACAACACGGGGGCTCCCTAAGGTGAGACACTAGGTCGAATGTATCCTCTATCCAATAACTCTTCTATTTGCACTTTCAACTCTTGCATTTCTGCAGGTGCCATTCGATATGGAGCCTTGGAGATAGGTCCGGTTCCAGGGACTAAATCAATCTTAAAGCTCACTTCTCTCTCTGGTGGCATTCCCGAAAGCTTTTCGGGAAATACATCTGGAAACTCCTTTACTACAGGAATTTGAGTCAACTCTTCGTTCTCCATACTTACGTCCCTTACTTGACATAAGTAGACTGGTAGCCTTTTCTAAGATAGGTTTGAAGGTTCAGGGTTGAGATTATTTTGACATCGGGTTTAGAGATTATACCCTTATAGGATATCTTATTCCCTTTCGGTCCCCTAAGAGATATTTTCTGGTTAGGACACTCGATTTTGGCTTTCAAGTCAAAGAGGATAAGGTCGGCTGGTAGTTAAGTACCATCTATGACTACAGGGATGTCTTGAAAGAGAGATTTGCAAGGAAATCACCATTAGGCATGGTTAAATTGGATTGACAAGATTGGATAGACTTTAGGGAATGTTTATTAACAAAAGCACTAGAAATAAAAGAATGAGACGCTCCTGAATCAAAGAGTGGTGTGGGTTTACGAGAAAAGTACTCGTCACAACATTAGCATCGGTTTCAGCCTCAGTCTGGCTCATGACATTGATCCTTCCACTGTTGGAGTAGCTTTCATTTCCGTTCTTGCCATGATTTCCATTTCCACCTCCAAAAGGGCGGTTGTTGTTCTGGTTTCCAGTTCCATTCTATGCAGCATTTCCTCCTTGATTGTAATTTTCCTGGACCACTAGGGCGGTTGTTGTTGAAGTTTGGAATTCAGTTTCCACCTCTAATGTTGCCATTGTCGCCGTTTTGAGGTGGGTAGTTGTTCGTTAGCTTCTTAGGACACTGGAATGAATTGTGACCTAATTCACCTCATTCAAAGCACTTGATTCTTTCACCCCGACAAATGAAGCTTGGGTGGTTCTTACCACACCTTTTGCAGACATAACTTGTTTGGTACTTATTTCCTTGCTGGGTCTGTTTTCCAGAATTCTGATTGTTGCGGTTGTTGTAGCGTCCTCCATTATTGTTGTTCCCACCAGTTTTGTTGTTGGGCCTTTTGTCATACCCTTGAGTGTTGTTGTTACCGGTAGGTTCCTTCCTTTTGTGTCGGCCTAACACCTCTCTCTCACGCTATAAGATTCTCTCCAGATTAGAGGCTTTAGCATACGCCTCGGCAAAATTAGTAGAGGTGCTACCTCTCGTTCGAGTCTGAATGTCAAACTTAAGTCCGTCTTCAAACTTCTGGGCCTTAGTTCCTTCATCTGGCACTATAGTCAGGCAGAATCGGGCATACTCGTTGAATTTCTTAGCGTACTCTTGCACACTCATGTTATAACTCTGGTTAAACCTACTAAACTCATTGTACTTTTGTCTACGGCTGTGCTCGGGGAAGAATCGAGCCCTAGTCGCTATCTTAAAAGCTTCCCGCTTAAAGTTCTCTTGATCTCTAACAGCTGGTCCTACGCTTTCCCACCAAGTATCGGCATCCTCATGGAGATAAAAGGTGTCATGGTCCACTTTCTGGGCCTCGGGCGTACCCGAGACCGTGAAAATCTTTTCGAAGTCTCTTAGCCAATTCTCTAAGGTTAATGGATCTTCCTTTCCTAAAAAGATTGGTGGTTTCAAAGCGGAAATCTCTTTCGCCATCGCAGCTTGCGGATCATCTCCATGTTGGTGGTTGTTGAGCTGGTTTTGAAGGATTAAGTCGAAGTTTTGAGCTAGTTGCTCGAGGGTCCTAAGTCGTGCTGCAATTTGTTCAGGAGTTTCAGCCATTTGGTTTTCTTGTCGCCTTGCCCTAGATCGTGTATAAACGTATTACATAAGCTACCTGCGTTATTCACTTTGGTGTTTCCACCATTCACATTGATTCTTATAAAGGCTAATTCACATTAAATCATGGTTCATACAATTCATTCATTACTCATACGTCATACTCAATTCACATGTCAAAAGTTCATCATTCATTACCAAAAGAGTATCATACTCATTTCATTCATAACATAATAGTAGTTTCGACTTGGATACAAATAACAATAGTACATAGATAGTCAAACTAATACTAACGTTAATAAGTCTACTTAGTTCCCTAATGGTTAAGGCTATATAGGGTTAAGGTTTCATTCCTCGTACTCAGATGGGTCTTCTTCCTCATCATCGACTCCATTTCCATCTCCATCCCTATTGACGTTTACAACAGGCGGGACAGGGTTAATTTCTACCTCTTCATTTCCACTATGGTTGGGCTCATCGTCATCAGTGGGGAATTGCTCGTCAAGCTACTTGGCTCTGGCGTCTATCATTCTTTTCTCCAGGTAACTCAAGGTGAGGTACCATTTCCCGTTCAATGTATGTCGCTCGTAGTTCAGTCTTCCATTTCTCAAGACATCAGAGTATTCACTCTTGATTCCGGCGTATGGGCCATCGCTGGAAAGAGTGTGGATCAAGACATCGGCTTGTTTAGGTGGCGTAAGATAGTCCGAATATCCACGACTTTCGTTAAGATGGTAACACTTCATTGTTGAGCGTAGCCTGTAGATGTATGCGGAAACCGACTCTCCGGCTCTCATTCTCAAAAGGTAGGGTCCTTGGTGTGGGGTCCTAATGCTCTTCCTTGCTGTCAAACGTATTCTGGCCATCTACTGATAGGTTTTAGTCGTGTCACCTAATCAAAAATAAACCTACGGTCCTCTAACTAAGGTAGTCAGTGGTAGCAGGGTCGAATCCGCAGGGAGACAGAGTTTCTATATTAATATTCAATTAACCAACTACTTCAAATGAAAATATAGAGAATTAACTGAACTAATGAGTAAGCTAAATAATTTGAATTAAGTCGAGGATTTAACTATGGAATAAAAGCCTAGGGTATTAGGTCGGTCCACCATGCTTATACCAATAAAAAAGGGTCAACTACTATTAAAACCTAAGCCAAGAGTCGGGGGATTAGAGCCTATGTTTAGCTATGGTTAAGACTCAACGCTCATAGTTCAACATACGCCGCATGTTCACTAACGTAATCAGAACTACTGATGTGTCCTAGGCCTCTAGTCGTAAGACGGATCTGTGCAAACAACTATTAACCACAAGCAATCAATGAAATTGGCCACTAAAATTAATCACTAATTAAGAACAAACCACACCACAATCACTCTAATCAAGCCCTAGAAATCAATAGGAGTCTAAATAGCAATCATGGTATAAACATGGCTTCCCTATCTAACACCCTAGAAAGAGAACTACTCAGACATGATCGAATTGACAACAACAAAACTAATTGAAAACCCTAAGAATTGCATCATGAACTAATTAAGAAATAAGCAATTGAACTAAAGTAATTGAGATAAAGGAATAAAGCAATAAGCAAGACGATTACCAAATTGACGGAAAGCGGAAACTTTAATTGAATTGAAATTGTACTTGAATCTCTTCTACAATCGAAAGCAATGATAAACTAGGCTAAGAGCTCTCTAAGTGTTTAACAATATGAAAGATACAAATAAAAATAACCTAAAAGTATTTATAAGTCCTAAGAAAACAATAAGATAGAGTGGGGAAAATAACGAAAATCGCATCCCCGTGTCATCCACCCGATCGGGCAAAAGGCCGCCCGATCGGGCCTGGGAACAAGTCTTCAGCAGCAACAAAATAGGCTTCACCCGATTGGATCGGGCAGATTCCACCCGATCGGGGCCGCAACCCCAGCACTCGATCGGGCAAGTCCACCCGATGCCATCGGGTGGATGTCTTCTTCAGCTCTCAGAAAAACAGCAAGAATGGCTAAGTATTGCTCCGCCCGATCACATTGGGCAAGGCCGCCCGATCGGGCGGGAAACCTTAACTTCAGATTCTTCACTCGTACCCGATCGGGCAGTTGTTGCCCGACCCGATCGGGCGAGTCTTCTTCTTGCCTTGCTTTGCTTGGCTTCAGACGCCAAGTCTTTGCACACTTACTTCTTCATAATGGGGTCCAAATACCATCTTGAGACCTCAAAGATGCCTCATAACTTCCCGCTATAGCGTGGTGCTCAAAACATCAAGTAAATAGGGAGTTTTTCCCTAAAACCTGCAAAATGATATAGAACACACAAACCACAACTATATCGAAATAGTTAGCATAAATAGCTCCTAAGAGCATCAATATAGCACAATTTAGCTTGTAAAGAAAGGGAAAAACTCTATAAGATATCGATATATCATCTACCAAAACATAATAAACAATTAATAAACAATTAATAAGTACTCCTAACGAGTACTTTCATACATATACACACAACCCATTCGTACTCATACTCAACCATTAATTCACAATTTAATCCTATTTCATTTTTTCTAAATATTTTTATTATTTAAACTTCCCTAAACCATTTTTATTTTTAACCCTATTTGTATCATTTATCCTAAAATAATATTTTAATCTTGCCCTAATTAATCATAACTCCGCTCTGATACCATTTTGTAACACCCTGCCCAAATCGAACCCTTTTTCATTTAATAAAACTCGTTGGGGGAAAATACACGAGGATTCGACTCAGATGGTGTGCTACCGCGCACTTAACTCATTGGAATTAAATGCAAGGCTAAAAGATTAAGACATACTAAATTCAAATTAATTAATCCTTACAACCAAAGTAAATTGTTCGTTAATCATTACTAATTACTAAAGTGTTCAGAGTTTCAGCGGAAGCTAACTCATAAGCTTAGTGGATGACAACTCTAAGTGTTCTCTCTTTGTTCCCCCAGTCGATCACCCACCTGCACAAATACATTGAAAAGAAACAAGAGAGACAAGCTCCCAAAAATCAGAAAAACAGAGTAATTCTAACTCCATCCCGTAAAATACTTAAGTTGAAAAATACTTTGTATAAACTGAGTAATTGTTTATATAGCTAAATTGTTTGGGCTATGGATATTTTGTGTGGATTGGGCTTATATTTTACTCATGTGAATGTAGAAATATGAAATTTTTTTAAAGCTAGTTGAATTTTATTAATAATAATTAATAATTAAATTATCTAAATAGAATGAAAATAAATAATTAAATTATTTAAATAGAATACATTTTAATTAAATTATTTAAATAGAATACATTTTAATTAAATCATTTTTATAAAACTTGTTTATCGAATAATTCGAAACTAAATGAAAATATTTTTAATAAATATATTTATTAAATAAATCGAATTACCACTAAATAAATTTAACTAGAAATAATATCAAAACTTAATAAATAATAAAATAAGCTTTGAAAATTCGGGGTATTACAATTGCACCCAATGATCCGTAACTTTGGCATGTATTCCAAAATTTATAACCAATTTTAAAAATAAATTTAAGGAAAATTTGCAAGAAAACACCTTTGTTTTTTTTTTTTTTGAGAAAACACCTTATATTTTTTTTTTTGAGAAAACACCTTATATAACACTTTTTTTTATTAAAATAGCCACCTTGATGTTGATATCCGACCGACAAGTCAACTTTCCGGCATTGATCCATCCATTATATCTCCTTGGGATATCAATGGGGCGGGGCGGGTACGGAGGATGGTCCCTCCACACCCATCCCCGCATAAAAAGTCATCCCCATCTCCACCCCATCACCCATATCGAGGGAAAATGTTGTCCCCATCCCCGCCCCAACGAGTATAAGCTACAATTTATCCCCGCCCCATCCCCCGAGTGAATCCCTGCACCCGCCCAATCTCCGCGTCATGCAGACTAGCAGTATCACTGTCCCAAACTAGCCATTTTAACTTTTGATTTTGGCCTTTGGGCCTTTCGGGTTTTGGAGAATAAAGTATAAAATAAAAAGCTAACATCATTATAAAATAAAAACACACAATACCCATGGCGGGCCTAAGGCGGGGCCGGGCGTGTGGATGGGGCGAGTATGAACTAACATCCACACCCGCTCCATCACCCATGGCGGGGATTATTTTTATTCTATTTTACTCTACCATATTTAAAGCTTATTCCTTCTCACATTTAAAGTTCATTCCTCGCCCCGTCACCCGCGAAACCTTCCCCTATCCCCACCAAAGTGGAGCGGGTCTCCACAAAACCTACCCCACTGACATCCCTACTGCCTACGCTTAAACTACACACACAATTTAAAAAAACAGATGCTTTGTCTATTCTTATGTTCAACCTCTATGTTGCGTTAAAATAAATCCTAACACTGCCAAAAGCTTCTTGCTTGCCAATTTACTACCAATTTACCAAATCTCCAATACTACTAGAAAACAATGTAGGATGATGCATCCTCTGAAGAGTCCATTCACAATCCAACAACTTCAGGAGATGATTGGGTTTCAAATGAAAACCCACATAAATCTCCAATACTACCAATTTGGTTTCATGGATGTTGTTCCCTTTCATCAGAGGACCTCTATGATGATTCTAATTATGATGGTTAAGCGATAGAAAGACTTGTAGAAGTCAAACATTGCAGCTTGGATCCCATTATTGCTAGGAGCGAAAGCAATCGTTGTTGTTGCCAAAGTACCGTGTTTCAAGACAAAAAATAGATAGGTCAATGTCGGAAATCGACTTGTTGGCCGAATTTCGAGATCAAGGTGGCTATTTTAATAAAAAGTGTTACATAAGGTGTTGTCTCGCAAAAAAAATTATACAAAGTATTTTCTTACAAAATTTAAATAAATAAGGTATTTTCTCACAAATTTTTCTAAATTAAATGTTAACTAACGACCTGAAAATGTTCGTTAGCAAGAATGAAAGATTCTAACAGGGCGTTTGGTATGTGAGAATGAGAGTTTGGGGCTTAGAGGGTGGGAGTGGGATTGTGAATTGGTAGGTGGGATAAGGATTAAATGGTCTCTATACCTTGTGTTGGTATGAATTGGGGATAAGATGGGATAAAATGATAATTTTACGTAGATACCCTTACTAACACTCTACCCCTTTCCTTTCATTAAGGGTAAAAGAGTCATTTTCTTAGCTATCTACCCAAACAAACATGAGAATACTACCAATATGGATATAAATTCTCAATCCCACCCCTTAATCCCCTTAATCAAACCAACTAGTCTTATAAGAGACTGCCTACTTTTAAAATAAAATTAGGCAACGACTCAATGGTCAATAATAACAAGAGAAAATCAACAAATCGTCCTCTGAAAATAAGGATCAATTTAATTCATTTCGTGACCTATTTAGTTCATTTAATACTCAATGTTAAATTTATCTAGTGACTAGTTGAATCCATTTAGTGACTAATTTAATTCATCCACTAAGTCATAAGTTTTTTTAGGAATTGCTAGTTATATTTGGGGACTAAAATTAAAATAAGGAAAGGAGAAGAGAATGAACAAGTAGAGTGTGCTAAATGTCAGGAAAGTGTAGAATGAACTTTAAATGTGAGAAGGAATGAACTTTAAATATGGTAGAGTAAAATAGAATATGTTTCTGTCCAAAAGTGTCGTACCTCTTTACGGCGGAGATGAGCGGTCCGAGTCCGAGCTCCGGCCAAGAACCTGCACATGAACCCCAAACCCCCAGGGGTGTCCCGAGGATGGGCTCTCCGACGCTCAAGTCAGTACTTATTTTAGATGGAGAAAGTGTGGATGTAGGGAGAGAGAGTGGATTCTGAGATCCTTTTACCTTAGCCCTATGAGGGGCTTATATAGACAAGTGAGCGTGGGCCTTGTGTCGTTTGGGCCTTGGGCCGTATATTCGGGAGAGCGTATTTATCCCATACAATTTGCCCCCTAGTTCGAGTGATAATCGTTGATTGAACTTGAACTATATTGGGCTTATTCACTTGGTTCCTCATGATACTGGACATGTATGTCTTCATGATGACCTTTGTGCGTGATCGAGTCTCTGTTGTGAGATATAGCCTCTTCAGTCAGAGAGCTTGCTTCAATGAGCTAAGGTGTATCATCCTCTAAGTGAGGATCTTCTCATGTAATAAGGGACGAAGCTTCCTTTGCTTAGGAGTCTGCTCTGATAATCTGCCGTGTAGCATCCTCTAGTGAAGGTCTGCTCACGTAATCTGTGATGTTGCTTCACCAATCTGAGAGTCTGTTCTGATGAGCAAGAATGTAGCATTGCCTATAGCCTCTGCTAGTTTTGTATTTTATGCGTTCTTTTGAGTAGTTTTTGAAAGAAAATATGCTATTTCTTTGCTACTTTCTTCCTCCTACCATACGTATCCTTGCCCCCCAATCTGTCTGCTTTGCTTGCAGCAGAGGAGGCAGACTGAGATTGGAATGCTATAGACAAGTCCGCAATAACGATGATACGTGGACATGTAATGATAATGAGCATGATCCTTCGTCTGAAGCGAGGATCTGCTATAACAATAAATAGCATGATCCTCTGTCTGAAGCGAGGATCTGCTAAGGAGCATGATCCTCTGTCTTAAGCGAGGATCTGCTAATGATAAGGAGCATGATCCTCTGTCTGAAGCGAGGATCTGCAGTAATAATAATCACAGAGCCCTCTGTCTGAGATGGGGTCTGCAGTAATAATAAGGAGCAGGATCCTCTGTCTGAAGCGAGGATCTGCAATAATAAGGAGCATGATCCTCTGTCTGAAGCGAGGATCTGCTAATGACAGTAATGGCAGAGCCCTCTTTCTGAGACGGGGTCTGCGATAATAGTAAGGAGCATGATCCTCTGTCTGAAGCGAGGATCTGCTATAACAATAAGTAGCATGATCCTCTTTCTGAAGGGAGGATCTACTAATGATAGTAATGGCAGAACCCTCTGTCTGAGACGGGGTCTGCGATAATAGTAAGGAGCATGATCCTCTGCCTGAAGTGAGGATCTGCTATAACAATAAGGAGCATGATCCTCTGTCTGAAGCGAGGATCTGCTAATGATAAGGAGCATGATCCTCTTTCTGAAGCGAGGATCTGCTAATGACAGTAATGGCAGAGCCCTCTGTCTGAGACGGGGTCTGCGATAATAGTAAGGAGCATGATCCTCTGTCTGAAGCGAGGATCTGCCATAACAATAAGGAGCATGATCCTCTGTCTGAAGCGAGGATCTGCTAATGATAAGGAGCATGATCCTCTGTCTGAAGCGAGGATCTGCTAATGACAGTAATGGTAGAGCCCTCTTTCTGAGACGGGGTCTGCGATAATAGTAAGGAGCATGATCCTCTGTCTGAACCGAGGATCTGCTATAACAATAAGTAGCGTGATCCTCTGTCTGAAGCGAGGATCTACTAATGATAGTAATGGCAAAACCCTCTGTCTGAGACGGGGTCTGCGATAATAGTGAGGAGTATGATCCTCTGTCTGAAGCGAGGATCTGCAATAATAATAATCGCAGAGCCCTCTGTCTGAGATGGGGTCTGCAGTAATAATAAGGAGCCGGATCGTCTGTCTGAAGCGAGGATCTGCAATAATAAGGAGCATGATCCTCTGTCTGAAGCGAGGATTTGCTAATGATAAGGAGCATGATCCTCTGTCTGAAGCGAGGATCTGCTAATGACAGTAATGGCAGAGCCCTCTGTCTGAGACGGGGTCTGCGATAATAGTAAGGAGCATGATCCTCTGTCTGAACTGAGGATCTGCTATAACAATAAGTAGCGTGATCCTCTGTCTGAAGCGAGGATCTACTAATGATAGTAATGGCAGAACCCTCTGTCTGAGACGGGGTCTGCGATAATAGTAAGGAGCATGATCCTCTGTCTGAAGCGAGGATCTGCAATAATAATAATCGCAGAGCCCTCTGTTTGAGATGGGGTCTGCAGTAATAATAAGGAGCAGGATCCTCTGTCTGAAGCAAGGATCTGCAATAATAAGGAGCATGATCCTCTGTCTGAAGCGAGGATTTGCTAATGATAGTAATGGCAGAACCCTCTATCTGAGACGGGGTTTGCTATAATAATAAGAACATGATCTTCTGTCTGAAGCGAGGATCTGCTGATGATAGTAATGGCAGATCAGTAATAGTGGTAGGCAATATCAGTGGGATCTGCGTATGAATAAATGTAACCTTGGGGCCCTTTAATCGTCGGACTGACCTGCTGACTCTAGGGCTACAGCGAGGTCAGCCGAGCGAATTATTTTGACATCCAAGTCACGTCAGTGCAAGGCTCATAAGGTCAGCCCTCTTCGGGTATGATCACCCGTGCCTGCAGCATGCGCCCTTTTTTCGGGGGGCACTTGGTCCTTATTTTGGACTCCACTATCCCCATTAACCTAGGTGTCTGTGACTTATCCTCGCTGCTTTCTGGACCTTTGGTCCTGCAAAACTTGGGGATAGAGGTCTATGACATCGCTAAGTCGAGCCGACAACCGATTCACTCCACTGGCCTCGGGGGCTCTGAGTGTTTTATCTTACGGTCGACCCCCTTTTTGTGCAGACAGTCTCTGTGCTTTGAGGACCTTTTCGGTCTCTGCTTTGGCTCAAACCCTGTTCTGCTCTGCCAGCCTGGGGGGTTCTCCCCCTCCTAGTCTGCAAGTGGCTAATATTTTTGGTGCTATAATAGAGAACATGATCCTCTCTGTGAAGCGAGGATCTGCTATAATAGTGAGCATGATCCTCTATCTGAGGTGAGGATCTGCTGAAATAATAATGGGCAGGATCCTCCATCTGAGGTGAGGATCTGCTAATGATGATGGCAGTGCTCTCTGAGAGAGCTCTGCAATAATAAAAGGAGCAGAATCCTCTGTCTAAAGCGAGGATCTGCTAATGATAGTAATGGCAGAGCCCTCTGTCTGAGATGGGATCTGCAATAATAACAAGGGGCAGGATCCTCTGTCTGAAGTGAGGATCTGCTATAATAATAATGAGCGGGATCCTATATCTGAAGCGAGGATCCGCTGTAATGATAATGAGCACGATCCTCTGTCTCAAGCGAGGATCTGCTGTAAAAATGACGGCAGAGCCCTCTGAGATGGTGCTCTGCGATAATAATGAGGAGCGGGATCCTCTATCCATGGTGAGGATCTGCTAATAATGACGGTAAAGAACTTAGCTCTTCGCTTAAGTCCTTCTCTCTGCTTCTTCAGCAGAGTTCGATTCGTAACTATACTTAGCTCTTCGCTTAAGTATTTCCAGCGGCTTAGTAGCTCGCTGGAGTCTTCAATAAAAATAAGAGGCAGGATCCTCTGTCTGAAGTGAGAATCTGCAATAATGATAATGACAGAGCCCTCTGTCTGAGATGGGGTCTGCAATAATAATAACAAAATACCTCTCTAGCATGTTTAAGCCTGCTAGAGTCTTCGATAAGATGTGTCTGCAATAATAATAACAGAATATATCTTTTCCGCGGCTTAATAGCCTGCTGAAGCCTTCAATAACATGTGCAGACTCAAGAAAAATAAGTGCTTTTATAATCAAGCGCTATAATGAATATTACATTTTGAATCAAAATTTCGCATCAAGTTGGGCCACATATACTCATTTGCCCCCCACTCTTAAGTTGGATTGGAGGTCAATGTCAATTTAAGAGTAGTATATTCCCAACTAGTCATATAGAAAGGTCGAAAGACGCCATTTGATCATGTTATAAAATTAAATACAGTGAGTGTTGGTTCATATGTTTGAAGCTTGTAATATGAACTAAGCATAACATCCATCATGAAACTCCATCTAATTTTGCGTCAAAAATAAGCAAAATTGATTTCAATGATAGTGGAGGTGGGATACTTAGCTCGCTGTTATTTAGCCAAGTCTGGTGAAGTTCGATATAGAATACCAGCTTGGTCTGATGCAGGTTGGGGGGGCTCTGCCAATTTGGTGCTGGTCTGCAGATTATCACGTACAGAATTGTTTGAGCCTGTTCTCCATAAACCATGGTGTTATGTTCTGCTGGTCTGCTTCAACCTTTGTGGTCTGCTATAGAGTATGGTCGTTGTAAACTCTGCAGACCATGGTTGTTGTTTGCTAAATTAGATTTAAATCAGGTCTGGCAGTTGGGTGTTGTAGACTGTTCTTGGTGTGGCCGATATTGATTCTGCATACTGGAATTGCAGAGTGTTGCGAGCAGATGAGGTTGTAGGGCAGTCTGATATTGTAGACTGATTGAGTGGGCTCTACCCATAGATTGTTGTGGTCTGCTATGTTGCAGATTCTATTCTATTTTGTCAGTTCTTTGAGTCTGCCCTGCCCCTTAATTGTGGTCTGCTCACATTTGGGTTCTGCAAAGCGGGTCTGAAATGGGCTTTGAGTGCATGCCGGCCGGCTCCCTACGTCTGCTTTGTTGTGCCATTCAATCTGATAGCAATTTCTCTTTGCTGTGCCAAATGGTCTGATAGTTGCATTGCTCAGTTGTAGGCTCTGCCATGAATCGCAGACGAATATTGCAGACTAGATGAGTGAGCTCTGGTGAAATCTACTCTGCTACAGAATGTGAGTCTGCTCTTCTTCTTTGTTATGCCCGCGGTTGGTGTCTGCTCATAGCTGGGTTCTGCAAAGCGGGTGTGAAATAGGCTATACGTTGTCTGCTTTGAGTGCAGACTGGTCTGCTCTATTCACCGAGATTTGCTTTGCAATAATCTATCTTGTAGGCAGTTTCACTGGGGAATTTTCTCGAGCATCTAGTGTGCAACAACTTATGTTTCAGAGTATGTGGGCATAATTTGTACATTTATTTCTCAATTTTCAGAGTACGCATATTAATACTCACGTAACTCGTCAATTCAGCTGTACATAGATACATAGAGTTAAATATGACTGTGAATAATTGGGTAAGGCTACTTAGCTTTTGTATAATGGTCTTCTTCTTCCCGTAATTTTGGTATCTGTCTCGTGGTGTTAGTGAATACATTTGAATGTTATAAGCTGCTTCCAGAGTTGCATCTATGATGGCATTAACATCGCTCATCATCAATTCATAGCACTAATAAGTATGACCTTCCCATCAGTCGCTCTTGGCGCTAGCATTAACATTCACCCATTAACAACTCAACAACTCAGCAGCTATAATAGTGATAACAAGCATCTGCCATCATAAGATGTGCTTTTCCACTTTTATTTCCCCTCTTGTTGGTAAATGACGTGATGCCCTTTTGATGGGGAGAGTTGCATCATGGAAATTGTTGTATTGTATATGTTGTTGTTGCATCATGGTAAATGACGTGATGCCTTCCTTGTATGCATATCTGCTTCCAGAAAATTTGTGGTTTGTAGATCTTGTAGATTTTGGTCTGAATTGGAGTATTTCAGACCATAGAATAGCTATTTGAGCAATGTAGCCATGGAAATGGTGGTTTCCCATGAGCGCTTTTCTCTTCCCCTCCTTCTAGCGCCAAATTGTTTCTGTCCAAAAGTGTCGTACCTCTTTCCGGCGGAGATGAGCGGTCCGAGTCCGAGCTCCGGCCAAGAACCTGCACATGAACCCCGAACCCCCGGGGTGTCCCGAGGACGGGCTCTCCGACGCTCAAGTCAGTACTTATTTTAGATGGAGAAAGTGTGGATGTAGGGAGAGAGAGTGGATTCTGAGATCCTTGTACCTTAGCCCTATGAGGGGCTTATATAGACAAGTGAGCGTGGGCCTTGTGTCGTTTGGGCCTTGGGCCATATATTCGGGAGAGGGTATTTATCCTATACAGAATGAAATTGTTAATAAATAGAGTGTGCTAAATGTTAAGATTCTAAACGGCCTCTTTTAATAATTTCTTTAATTAAAGAGCTGAAATGTTTGGGGGCTTGGAATTGTGCGTTGATGTTGGAACAACAGCCTTGAATTGAATCCCAATTCCCAGCCTCAATAAACAGAGCACAAAGCTAAAGGGTAGAGCACGCCTCTTTGATAAATCTCCTCTGTTCCATTCATTCTTGGCCACCCCATCGTCGCACGGGCGCCAATCCGAACACCAAGAACAATAACATCTTCATAAGTATTATTGTTCAGCAACAGTGACAGTGACAGTGACAGTGACAGTGACAGTGACAATGCCCTGCTCTTCTCCCTTCTTCAATGGCTATCTCCGCACAACTTCACACCTCGCCATGTCCCTTAAACCCACTACTAGGAACTTTCCCAACTTTTATTCTTGCTCTTGCCCTCGTAAACCTTTTCATTTTGCCAAACAGAACTCCTTCAAAACCCTAGTTTTTAGGCCTCTTTTATGTCGACCTATCACTTGTAGAGTGGCCAATGTGGGAGCCTCTAGAAGATCTTTTGAGCTGCTTCATAAAAGTAACGGTGATTTACCTAACTGGTTCCAGCAGAACAAGGAGTTTGGTAGGTTTGCTTGTGATGATTACTCTGAGGATGACTCCGATCCTGATACTAATTCCCCTCACCAATTTGTGAGTTCTTTTTTCTAGTTTCGAATGCTGGCCTTCCATTTCTATTGTTTAGCTTGTGTTTTTTTTATTATACCTTATACCTTATACCTTATATGTAATTAGATAACTCAAGGGCTTTATTACGTGAAAACATATCATGATTTTGCTGATTGATATGAATTGGTACTAGGTAGCCTTATTGTACCTCGTCGAATTTGGCAAAACTTATTTGACACTGTTGGAACTTGTTTAAATGTATTACAACTTTCTAAACTTATCTAAAGTAAGGTTTTTATTAGGTGTTTGGTTCAAGCCATGTAATGGAAAT
The DNA here is from genome assembly GCA_947645195.1 of Patellifolia procumbens. Taxonomy (NCBI): domain Eukaryota; kingdom Viridiplantae; phylum Streptophyta; class Magnoliopsida; order Caryophyllales; family Amaranthaceae; genus Patellifolia; species Patellifolia procumbens. Next base: position 1,671,884 of record CANSGD010000290.1, read on the forward strand.
GAAATGGTAAGTTTGTTAACCATTACCAACAAGTGAGGGATTTTGTTACTTGACGGGGAGGGGAAGGTAACAAATTGGAGGAGTCCATTACCACCAAGTGATCGTAATGGATTGATGATGGATCAAACCAAACAACAAGAAAGAGAATTCGTAATTGATTCCGTTTCTCAGAGTCCAAAAATAGTGAACCATACGACCCCTTAGTGTAACTAATGTGTACTTAATATTTTCCGAAAGAAGCATGTAGTCTATTTGTGACACTAAGGGAACTATTACTTTTAATTATTATGTTAGGGTGACTAAATAGTATTTAAGGTCGTAACTTTTTGATGCAACCCTGATAAATCCGTTGTGAAATGGTCTCTCATCTAGGACTTTGCTCTAAGGTTATAAGGGTAAAGGGAAGGAAAGTCCTTATATTTCTTCATGGTCTTTGGCAAGACAAAGACTCTCTTACAATGAGTTTGGAGGAACTTAAAGCAATAATCTTTTGTTTGATTTTGTTGGATGACGTTTCTTGCTTATATTTGAAGAAAGGTCTCTATAATCTTTTCGAAGGGTGACAAATGAAATTAAACTTTTATAATAGACAATAAATGAAAAGCAGAATATTTGGGGGAAAAAGCTAAAAAGGAATTTACTTGGGAGCTACCTTTCAATGCTAGTGGATATTAAATAGCTAATGCTAAGTGCAAGAAAATGATTGTTCATTGAGAGGTGGATGGAATGTTGTTTTCTGAAACGGTTTATAGTTCGTCGATCCAGACCGAGGGTTAATGTTGTGTGAGAAACTTTAATTAGAGTAGCAAGTAGAAGCACTCAGGAGATGCAAGATAAGCTTTTGCTTTTGTTAATGTTGCCTGTTTTCTTATGTTAGGTGTTGGCTGCATTTAGCTAGCTGTTTGAGCTAGGTTACTCTGTAGTCACTCCATTCATAAAATGAAATCTTTTAATACTTTCAAAAAAAGAATTTGTTATGCTAAGTAGCGGTAAGAGATTTCATAATATCTTTATGACGTGGTTGGTAAAAGTCGAGGAAGAAAACTGCGGGTAACATTGCGTGCGCGATAAGGCGGAAATGATTTGTAACAGATGAATGAAATTTACCGCATTTATTGCGGTGTTAAATTTTCTTTTAAATTCACATCAATGGATTTTTAACCTCAAAATTGTAATTCTGAAGTTTAGAAGTACTTTCAACATAATTTGACCAAACATATCGCCTAACTATAAACCGTGAATTGATAATTACTTAATGCCCCATCCAGCCATTCTATTATAACGATAAATTAACACTTACGCATATGCATTACTCAACTTACTCTACTTGTAAGCCAATGGGATGTTTTCTTTTCCCCTTCTTTGATGTGTGCATATTGTTTGTCTTTTGCAATGCATGATATGATTCTTTTTTGGCCAATTTAAATTGACCTGACGTAATGGGAAAAATAACGTCCGAAGGTGGCGAGTCACCATTACGTAACAGACAATGGGAAAAATAACGTTCAAAGGTGGCAGGTCACGGTGACGTAACGGACAACGTGACAAAAGGGTGTGATTTTTACCGTTGAACGGCTAGTTCAAAAACCGTCACATAGCGGTTGTTACGAGTTCTAATTCCATGGTAAGAATACACTTAGGAAGCATTGAATCATGAACCATATGTCACTTAAGTTGGAGGAACTTGAGCTGTTATGAAAGTCGTCAAAAGGCGAATCTGACAAAATAATTGTTTGTAAGTTGCTGTTGCATATTAGGAAGAGGTATGCGTTCGTGTGTGTGTGTGTGTGTGTGTATGTTGACGTAAGTGAGAGACAAATGCCACTGTGGTAGTAGTATCACTGGATAAGACCTGCAAGAGTGCCGCCGTGAGATAACCAGAAGAAAGAGATGCAGGTTATGGTCTTATGGGTTTGTTATTTTATCTCTCTCTGGTGTTATTACAGAATGAAACATATTTCTCCCGTATAGATTGCTCTTAATATATAAAGAGAAGACCAACCCAGACATAATTTGGTAAATTAGATGTGTAAAAGTCCCTATAATACACAGGTTGTTCGATGAAAAAGGGACTCACATGAATTAAATTTATCTAGTTGAGGGCAATCCAGGCAAAATATTCGATAATTTCAATTGACATGAGGTGTATAAATTCTTCTTTGTTTTGACTAGTTTCGAAGGAATACATCTTTGTAGATAAATTTGAAGAGGATTGAAAATGATAAACTGGTGTCATTGATGTTTTCCAAAAGGTCCTTCTTACAATCTCATGTTTCGTAAATACGTAATATCTATTATTTTTGTAATATCAAGAATCTCTGATAATTTTGCAGCATTCTTCAACACTTGACAATATTGAGGAATGGAAATGGAAATTCACAATGCTTTTTCGAAACAAAGATGAACAAGAAGTGGTGTCAAGAGAGAGAAAGGACAGGCGTGATTTTGAGCAACTTTCTGCATTGGCAACGAGAATGGGTTTGCATAGGTATAATGAATTGTTATGATTATACTCTGGCTGCATGTTATATTCACAAGTGTATCAAATTTCAGATGCATCACTGTATCTTGACCACATAGTATAGGGTTTTGAGATTACCCATGACTGTGCCTATAGGCTGCAAAAGCCAGATTACCATGACTGTGCCTATAGGCTGCAAATATGTTGTTCTGCAATCTTCATGGTTATACGGACAGCATCTGAGATTTATTATCCCCAGTTTTCCAAATATGTTTATTTGACTTTTTATCAATGACAACATCTTGATCTTGCAGTCGTCAATTTTCCAAAGTGGTTGTATTTAGTAAAGTTCCCTTACCAAATTATCGACATGATCTGGATGATAAGCGGCCACAACGGGAGGTAATGCAGCAATATTGTTTATTTATAGTTTCTCACTATGTAGCTGTATATGTATAGTATAAATATAAAGAACGAACATCATCTGACAGTTTGATGCTACCTCAGGTTTCACTTCCATTTGATCTGCAAAAGGATATAGATATTCTTCTCAAGAGGCACCTTTCTCAAAAACCCGTGAATGGTGGGACTACTCCAAGTTATTCTTCAAGTAACAATTCCTGTCTAAATAAACAGGAAGTATTGTACAATCAGCCTGATCCCACAACAGAGATGATTGCTTCCAAGGAGAGGCTCCTTCGGCGGAAAAGTTTGCAAATCCGTGATAGGCAGCAAGAGTGGCAGGTTTTATTTCATTCTTTGACAAACTTTTGGTAGTATCTCTGCTTGCCGTGCTTGTCTTTTTTAACAACTGTAACTTGTTACAGCTGTCAATCTTGGGGAGAATTCATTTATACTATATTTGCTATTGCGGTGGCAAGTTAATGAATCATGGAGTTGGGGGAAGTGGAAAAGAGTGGGTGGAGAGGTGAGAGCGGTGAGACAAATAAAAAGAGGTTGGATCAAGTGTTGGCACTTGCAGCATTAGTTTTCTTCTTCATTACTGTTGCCAACATGTGATTCTATTGAATTTGATCCAAATGGTGAGATCCCTATCCTTATCTCACTTTGCAAAATTCTATCAAATACGGGAATCATAGTTTGGATGGGAAGATGAAAGCCTGACTAGGATTGTTCAAAAGAGAAAAGAGGTCATTAATGGCATTTCACACATTATTTTTTGCAATTCTTTGAGGATGTAGCACAAAACTTGCTAACCAATTTCAGTGTTATCTCTCTTTTCTTTTGGTTACCTCAAACTCCAGAAAGGAAAGAAAGACCCGTAAGCTCACAGCCATGGTTTTCCAATGACTGAGACTAATACCAAAAACTCCATCCTTAGGGATTTGCAATGTAAAAGGTAATAAACAGGAGTGTGGCCAGGTACCGAATTCTGGGTTATACGGATTCGTGAGTTTGCGTGATAATGCAATGTAGTTTACTAGTGTTGAATATGTAAACAATTGAAATTGAAAGTGTAAAGCTAATATCTGTGCGGGTGCTCACGTGCTTGGTTTTCACTCCTCTTTTCTTTATTTTCTATCTTTCTAAATTGACGATTTGAATAGATTTTGGGTCTAGGTTTGAAAACTATATGTTTATATAGATTTGAATATGTAAACAATTGAAATTGAAAGTGTAAAGCTAATATCTGTGCGGGTGCTCACGTGCTTGGTTTAAACTCCTCTTTTCTTTATTTTTTATCTTTCTAAATTGACGATTTGAATAGATTTTGGGTCTAGGTTTGAAAGCAATATGTTTATATAGATTTGTTTTGGATGTGAAGTTGGTAAGTCACCAAGAAACTAGGCTTTAGTTCTTTATCAAATGATATTTAGAAAGGAGTTGTTCAATCAGTTAAGATAATGAACGATTTTGAAGTTATTTTTTTTTCCTTATTTTTTTATGGATTTAGAAAAGAATAAAAATAGTATATTATCACCTTGGGCAATAGCATATTGCTCACTTTCCTTTTTAGAACGTTTCTTTTTAATTGTTACACTTTCAATTTTACTATCTTTGGTAAACTTTCACATCTCTATATTCCTTTTTCCCCCATACTTTCGGGCCAAATTGTCCTTTTGTTTTTATATTAAACACCTAACTACCCCATACTTTTTCCTTTTATAATATTGTCTCGCATACTTTATCTGTTCCCCATACAACTTTATCTGTTCCCCATACAACTTTATCTGTTCCCCAAACATTTTTTTCATTTATTCCCAAACAATCATTGCATAGATTTCACAAATTTTCTTGGTTATCCCCCAAAGTGAACTGTAACAATTAAAAACAAACGAAGGGAGTATTTATAATCAACCATCGAATTCCTTATAGAGTTACATAGTGGCCCACCGTAGGTAAACTTGAATTATCTTTCATTCACCTATCTCTTAGGTAGCTTATAAATAATGGAGTATGCTATTGCTATAATTTCTTCGTTTATGTAGTTGCAATTAAGTTATATGGCACACCAACTAAAGAGGACGAGTAAGAGAGAGAGAGAAAAAGGGTTAAAGCTTAACTAACACCCCCATTCCCGTAGTTAAACACCCATCCACTACCTGTCCCCCTCCACGATTCACATCAACACCTTTGCAGATCCCCTTCCCTTCTCCATAGCAAACCACTTATCCACCACTAGTATCCTGTCCCTTCCCCCTCCTTCTCATAACCAGGTCACAATCACCATCACCACTGACCTTCTTCTCGAGTTAGGAAAATCAAATTCCAAGAAACCTTTCAAGGGAGGGAGATCTAGAGACCCCAAGCAAAAAGGGATATAGGCTTTACCTCTATGGATATCGAGAGAAGCCCTTGCGGAATAAGGAAGACAAATCACAAATCAGGCACGATCATCATTCCCATCTTCCTCCCTTCAAATCCCTCATTCCCGATATTGTTTGCCGCACAAACATCAATGGCTACATACTTAGAGAGAGGATTCTAGATTTGGACACGAATAGTGCCGAAGAGGGGTTTGCGTTTCTATAGCTGGCAAGGTGGCGACGTTGTGGTTCACAAGAGGGGGGTTTGGGGTGGAGTGTGATTGGTGGAGGTGGTTAAGGTTTAGGGGGCAATCCAGGTGGGAAAAGGTGGTCGATGGTTTTTTCTCTTTATGTCTCCTTAACTGTATTGGTCCTTAGAACCTATAAAAAGAGATGGTTTTAGAGCGAAAGTACTCTTGTGCACTTATGCCGCTTGGGGCTTTGAACCCAAATACGTTACCCACAATGGAAGTAAACATGAGATTATTCATGGAATACAAATTGAATGCTGAGATTAAGCAATAAATACAATGTTTACATATGGATCCCCGCGTCCTTCCATGCCTTCTAGGCTTAGGAACTTCCGTCGACAAAAGGATCGCCCTAAGATGATCATCTCATGGCTATTATGCAGCTTTGCCCCTTTATGTTATCGAAGAATTTATGTTTCCTTGATCATTGTGGTTGAGTCGGTCATGGTGGAGTAGTCGGTAGGTGGAGTAGTCGGTAGGTGGAGTTGGCATTGACAATGCTTAGAGGATTGGGAAGGCTAGGTGGTGGTTGTCTTGGTGGGAGGGTTAAAGGAGGCAGTATTGTGGCTGGAAGTGTTTGGTAAAATGGAGTGATCGTAGGTGGTTGGTTACTTCTAGGGGTGGGGGTGGGGGGGTGGGGGGAGCGGTCTAATCCTCTATTTATTTGGGAATTGTTGATTAAATTTGTGAGTTGAATGATTAAATAAGGGCAAAAAGTAATTTTAACCTTTGAAACTGTAACTAAAATGAAATTTCCTTAAAAGGAGTACATGTAGGAATTAAAGCGAAGCAGAGGAAATATATCTTAGTAATGTGGAAGAGAGCTATGTGAAAGATTTGAGCTCAATGTGAGAGGAACATGAGCTAAAATCACATGGGTTCTTGTGATGAACCAATATTAGTAGAACAAGGGTAATTTAGATACTTTAAAAAAATTTACATATTAGGATCTTTTAGAAGGTATTAGGGTTGTTTTCTAGGTTTTCTCTATAAATAGATCTAAGTAGGTAGAGAGTAATTATTTTGGTGAATGAAGATGAAAATTAGGTTTAGTGTATTGTAATTTTAGGGGGACTTTTAAGCTACTAAAAAAGATTTCTTGTACTATTCCATTGCAATATAACAATAGAAAGTAGACCTGTCAAACAGGTCGGTCGGGTCGGGTCAATGTCAGATAACATCGGGTTCGGGTCACTTTCGGTACGGGTCGAACAATGCTTGTTCAAGACCCAGAGCCTCCGGGTTCCGGTCGACCCAACGGGTTAGGCCATTTTATAACGCGCTTTTTTTACCTGATTGGAATGTGATATATTTAATCATACATCAATTAATCATGAAAAAACCGACTTTCTAAATAGTAAAAGATAAAACTTGCAAATTAAATAAAGATAGTCATTCACAAATCACAACCAAATAAAACTACGAACATGTTGAAATGATAAAATCCAAAGGAAAACGTGCTTAACTTAACAAAGTAAGAGCCTTAATAAAGTTCAAACTAATGATCGAGTACGACATAGTCCAACAACACAACATAAAAGAAGAAAGTTCTCAAAAGTCCACTAGTCAAAATATCAATTCTCTCATTACTCCATGCCATCTTCAATATATTCATCTTCATCCACGACAAGAGGTGCTTTATTACGATCTCGATGAATAGGTACCTCAATTCCATCACTCAGAGCATTGTCACCTACATTGACATTTTAAAAAGCAAACAAAAGTTAGATAAAAAGTATTTAAATATTAATGAATAAGAACGTATATGATTAAATACATCAACTTCATAAAAAACACTTAAGGAGACTTGCCTTTTTCAACATCATATCCATATAGCCAACTCCGAGTAGTGACTAAAGTTTCAGCACTTTCAGGCAATAGAGAAGCTCTCCACTTTGTTAAAATCCTCCCTGCCAAGCTAAATGTTGACTCAGATGCAACGGTAGTAATAGGGATACTCAATAAATCCTTTGCCATTTTTGCCACTTGAGGAAACCTTGTTTCATTGCTTTTCCACCAATCAAGAACATCCAAATTGACCAAAGGATCCAATTTATGCTCACCCAAATAGTCATCCAATTGTGTTCTAACGTGAAAGGTAGAATTCTCAAAACTTGAAAATGCCTACAAATAAGTAAAGTTAGTAGAATAGTAGAAAAAAAAATAAAGAATGAATACTACTAGGATGAAAGTTAGAAACTTACAAAAAGGTGGTCATTTTCACTTGTAGGTAGAGTGCTCTCATCACAAGGCACATCATCAATTCTTGAATACTCCTCAAACAACTTGTTGAGATGTCCCTTGACTTTGAGAGTCTTATATTCAGCACTTGCGGCATCCAATTGCAAAAAACAAAACCTTACATATTGAAGTTTCAAGCGAGGATCCAAAACAGCAGCTAAAGAAAGGATTGTGCTATAAGATTCCCAATACTTATCAAATTTGGCTTTCATACCCTTTGCCATATTACTCAATGTATCATCCTCATGGCTACAATAACTCAATATGAGCGATTCAATCTTCCAAACATGTGTCAAGTACAAATTTGCCGTTGGATAGTTTCTCCCAGAAAATTGTTTTGTAATTTCATCAAAAGGTCTTAGAAGTGCACAAATTTTTTCAAGTTTGGACCACTCATCTTCAGTTGGAGGTGGAGGGGCACTTGCATTATCTAATCTTACCATCCTTGAAAATACATTACGATAGATAAAAGCTCTTTCAAGCATCATAAAAGAAGAATTCCATCTTGTAGGACAATCCAACCAAAGACCCTTAGAACAATCAATACCAACACCATGAGCACATTCTTCAAATTTCAAAGTTCTTGCCTCTGAACTAGTCCAATATTTAACCACATCCCTAACTTTAATCATAGCCTTACCAACAAATTTCAATCCATCTTGAACAATTAAGTTCAATACATGAGCACCACATCGAATGTGAAAATAATTACCATCAGCAGGCAATCTACCAAACACAGAAAGACTATCTAGTAACAAGTCTTGCATATTATCGTTACACCTAGCATTGTCTAATGTGATAGAAAAAACTTTCCTGTGAATTCCCCATTTTTTAAGAAGGTCAAAAACCTTCTCATGTAAAACATTGGCATTATGAGGAGGAGGTACATGACAAAAACCAATGATCTTATTTTGGAGCTTCCATTTCTCATCTATGTAGTGGGCAGTCAAGGAAAGATAACCTTGACCAACAAGAGAAGTCCACATATCACTTGTCAAACAAATTCTCCCGGAAACCTCACTTAATGCCCTCTTAAGCTTCAATCTCTCTCTCTCGTGAATTTTAACGGTCCAGTTCCTAGCCGTATTACGACATATTGGCTTACAATTTTCATTCAAGTACACATGGATATCCCTATTCCCTTCATGTTCAGCAAAAGTGTAACTATACCCATGGCTAATAATAGCCAAAGCAACCTTTTGTTTATACACAGTGTTATTATACTTTCTAGGCATCTTTGCCTCTTTCTCCAAAAACAGCTGACGCACATTAAAGCTTTCACGAGCATGACAAGTTTCAGTATGACGTTTAAAATTAGTTGTACCATTGTTAGAGTCGGCGTATAGTGGCCCTTGATTGCAATACTTGCAATATGCTCTTGGCCTTTTGTCAGCATACTCGTCACCATCAAAGCAATTATAATGACCCCAAACTTTGTCGCTTGAGGTTTTAGCCTTTTGTCCACTGTCCACACCACCAACATTAAGATTTGGCTCATTCAAACCCCCTACAAAATGAGAAGAGTTATATGAGGTACTTGAGTAAGCAGGAAGATGTAAAGATTACAGGGCCAGTATATAAAAAATATAGTACCAAAATTAGTATCTAATTGCTCTCTCTTTTTTCGATGGAAAGAGGTTGAGTTTTAACTTTTAACCACTCATAACTGCAATATAAGCTGCTTACTTCGATCATGGCAAGTGCATACAAAACATTATTGTCTCAACTAAGAACTAAGTAATAAGACTAATAACTAATAACTCATACTGTCATAGTCATATTTTAACATTCAACAATGATGAAATTGAAGCAATTAAGGAGTTGCAGCCGTGGACATATAAAATGCAAAACAGAGTATTAACTAGTAATACAGTGGCAAGTGCATTAAAAAATCAAATTTTTTGTGTGATGGCAATGTTTTCACATCAATGGCTAATTTCATTTCAATAGTAAAAATTGGGTTGTCATTTGCTAATTAAAAGTGCCAAGAAATTTACCTTCTTGAGCAGTGGATGAAGAGGATGAAAAAACTGGTGGAACAACTGGAGAACCGCTGCTAGCCGGAGACCCATTTTTTGGAAAAGGAGGACGTGATTTCCATGAACCTCGTCGTCCCATGATTGCCGCAAGCTTTGGATTGATTTAGGGAGGAAGAAGGTGTGAGAGTGAGACTGAGAATGGTATGAAGTGGCAGCCGTCAGCGGATAATAAAATAGGGAGTAGGGACAAGGGTATTTGTTTAGGGTTTTTTATTTAGTGATTTGGGCCAAATGTAAAAAAACCCAAAACATGTTTAACATGTGTTTAACCCGACGGGTCAGACCGAACCCGACCCGGTTTTGACCCGGGAAAACGGGTTGTCCGGGTTCGGTTGCTAACGGGTTCCGGGTCGCATTTCTTTGTTCAAAACCCAATATGTTCGGGTCGGTTTTTGGGTCGGGTTTCGGGTCGGGTCGAATTTTGCCAGGTCGAATAGAAACCAATCTTTCCCTAACCCCTGTCATTCAAAGACTGTATTTTTACATCTTTCTTTAAATCAATCTACAAAATCAGGCAATAATAACTTGGTATCAGGGCAGACGGTCCGTGGTGGCCAGAAACTGTTGTTGATTTTCCTTTTCATTTTTTTTAAAATGAGAAAAAAAGCGATGGCGTCGCAGTGATGCAGAAATGGATTAAAGAAGAATTTGCATTCATCTCGCATATGAGAGATTTGGGAATCTCAGATTCCAGGAGGAGCGGAGAATTTGACAAAAGTTTCACCTTCCTGAGTTTAATGTAAAGAACTGGGACGAGTGCATTTTACAGTTGGAATATTTCTTTCATTTTTTCCAGTTTTAGGAGGAGAAGTGGAAGGCTGGGATGGTTAAATGGGAAGAACCAAAGGAGCAAGTGGTGCTAATTTTCCTACATTTCCAGCTACCTCTCGGCTTTTCTACATCTGGTGCAACAAAACAAGACGGTGGTGAAGCAAAACAGCTTCATTGGGCCCTATTCTACATTATGGAAAGCACTAGAAGTAAACGAAGGAGATTGCACCAGAAGTATCATCTTCGGATTTTATGACGGAGGTGGTTTTGTTGAGCTAGACGAAGTTAGAGGTGGTAGATGTGGGTGAGGATTGAGTGGGTTAGTGGGCGATTTAGTCTTGACTGAGAAAGAAGGATATAGGGTTGTCTTGGAGAGGAATCCAGACATCAGTTTCAAGGAGATCCCTTTCGATTGTTGTCAAGCCGAGGATTTCGTGCCAATAATACTACCCACCTTGAGGACAAGGTGGGACCTTAGGGGGCCGGTAGTTTGATGAATCAATACTAGTAGAAAAAGGGTTTAGGTACTTCAAAATAATTTACATATTCGGAGCTTTTAGAAGGTATTAGGATTGTTTTGTAGGTTTTCTCTATAAATAGACCTAAGTAGGGAGAGAGTAATTGTGTTGAAGAACGAAGATGAAAATTAGGTTTTAGTGTATTGTAATTTTAGTAGATATTTAAGCTACTCAAAAAGCTTTCTGTACTATTCCATTGCATCACAGATTGCATGTTTACATCTTCCTTTAAATCAGTCCACAAATCAGTCCATAACAGTTTTTTTCAACTTCAACTGTGTATGAAAGGCTCCTCGACGCAGATTAACGCCTTCAATGGATCTTGAGTTGAGTTTAATTGGAATAATTGCTAGGTGGCTGAATTGGTTAACAGAATCAGATTGTTGCCTTTTAGGTTCATAGTGCTAATTGCTTGTTCAAAAGAAAGCTAATGATTGGTTTTTGATGAAGCGGTTTTGAGAAAGCCACTCTTTCATATAATGGTGTAGGTTGGATTAGCCGAGTGATTAATACTTGATAGTTGAGCTGAGTTAAGTAAGTCACCAAAAATCCTAAGGAGTATTGTACATCCATCAAATAGCATTGTTCTATCTATTGCATGAGGTGTCTTTTGATACAGTTGATATTGCTTGTGTTTCTAGTTTTTGTTTTGTTTTGTTTTGTTTTATTGTAGTGTGTCTTGGATAAAGGAGCACCTGAATGTTGAGGCGGACTAGAATCTTCTTGAGCAATTGATGGTTCATAGTCTCTTCGTGGGCATGACTCAGTAGTCTAAGTTGGCTTAGCTGTGAGTTGTTGTCATGATTGGATCCTAACCTCATTAGCCACCAATGCAGCATTGTAACAAATGCGTGTTTCTCCTAGGAAACTGTATCACAAAGCACTGCACATAGCTCATAACCAATGCATTAGACAGAACTAGTGAAGAAACTGTGAAAACAAAAGCGCCTCACCTTCTTATACTAATCCTTTCTAGGAACCAAGGTGAAAAAAGTCGAATTCACACTCTTATCCACAATTTTGTAAAACATTAATTGAACACCATAAAAAGGTCCTTATTTTGTTTATGGTTTTGTTTTGTATCAATAGTTGGCCACAAGGGTGTAGTTGCATATGTCCAACTGTCCAACCCCTTTTATAAATTGCTCTTAGTGACAGTCTCTATAGAGGCATTGGGCTATTGGATTAATGTTGATGTGTTAAGATGCATTAGAGCGTAAGTGCGTAACTTTGACCGACATATTGAGGGGCTCTCCTCGAATGCACTCCAAATGTAGTTTGGTCATTGTCTACGGTCATCTTTTTGACTTGTATCCTACAGCTTTACATTGAAGTTCGATTGAAGACTAGGCATGAGGTTTACCTCTACAATTCACCTTAGAGGAGCTCGACAGTAATCTGCTTACTCAGTGAAGGTTTACTTTTTAAGTTGCCATTCATACCGTTGGTGATCCAGCGTTGGACGGTTTATGGATTCTTTCATGAAAAGCTGCCTATGAACTTTCTTATTTACAATATACACTTCGAAGATTTATGACTGGGAAGTGTAGCTAAGGGAATAATCAAGCTGCTGGAAGTGAACTGAAGGAGCTGGTGCTCTAGGCTTGTAGCTGCAACTCTCTTCTAATTGGTTTTTAGTTTGGCCATTTTATTATTTATTGTTGATGTGAAGTTTTCCCTTGTGTTGGAATTCTTGTATATAACTCTTGCTTTGTTGGTCACAATTCACAATATCATCTAGTCCACCATAAGCCTCAAACCATCTCTTTATCCCTCCACCTCTTTGAAAAGTCTTAGACATTGAGTTGTTATGTATTTGGGATTGGACTTTTACTTCTTGTCTAATGGATTTGATTGAGTAATGATGATAACATTTTCTATTTAGGATTCCCCAGAGGGTCAGAAGATGCTAGAATTTCGAAGAAGTCTACCTGCATATAAAGAAAGGGAAGCTTTGTTGAAGGCCGTCTCAGAAAATCAGGTTATAAATCATCTTTTATTGATAAGCTTCAATAGGTGTTTCTCTCTTTGGTTCCTTGATCTTAAGTTCAAGTCAGTGACAGGTGAATAATGACAATTGTGCATTGTTATCATTTGAAATGCATGTTTTAAAACTTTGTAGCTACATACTCCCTCCGTTTCTCAATAATCGTTACACTTTCCTTTTTAATATGTTTCACAAAAATTGTTACACTTTACTTTTACCATTTTGGGATATATGGCCCCACCAATTTTTTATTCTTTATACTCTCCTAAAGTTAATTTTTTATTCTTTATTCTCTCCTAAAGTTACTTTTTCCTATCATTGTCATGCTTTTATACCCACTTTATTGGTTCTTGTATTTTTGCAAGTGTAACGATTTTTAGGAAACGGAGGGAGTATAATGCCCCAAATGTCCCCAATGAGGCTCATAAGTGAAGCGGTGTAGGGGGCTACAGATATGCAAGCGTACCTGTACAATTGCAAGGAGGCTCGTTCTGCCGTACCTATGCGATTGCAAAGGGGTTCTTTCTGTAGGATGCTGGATCCATAAGGCAATTGATTGACCTGCTACCTCACGTCAAAGAGCAAGTGATCCCCCTATTTGTTATTAGATAAAAAGGAGTCCAGCGTAGTCCAATGTTGAAACTTGTAAAATGGCACTGTTAAATTGGATGAGGGGCCTTAATTGTGTTGTGCAAATCACTTGTTTTGTTTTTGCCACTCATGTTACCAACATCTTTTAACAACTATGGCATTAAATGCTTACAAAATTAACGAAATAAAATAAGAATTCATGCTTAGATGGGAGGACAATACCTTATAATTTTGAAGGTGGGGGAATGTAGCTCACGGTTCTCATTAATCTCTAGCCAAAGAAATTGTTCATGTATCATTTGCACCTTCTTATTTTATTGATACTTGCATGTTAATTTCTGGATAGGCAAGCATTGAATCTGTTTACAGATCAGTCACTCCCTTTTTGTTGGATGTGGGGGCGTTTGGTAATTGGTAAAGGAAGGAGAATTTTTTTTGTAAAGATAAAGAAATTAGCAGGAATCCTGTCTGGCACCATTGGTCATTCACATCTGCTATTGTTAAGGCATATGGGTTTCCATTGCTGCTTCCCATGTGCATCACACTTCTAATGTGATCCGAAATTGTCTCTGAAGATGAACCTGTCTTTGCATTAAATCTGCAGGTGGTAGTTGTATCTGGTGAAACTGGCTGTGGTAAGACAACTCAACTCCCCCAATACATTTTAGAGTCTGAAATTGAAGCTGCTCGTGGAGCTAGTTGTAGCATTATCTGTACACAGCCGAGAAGAATATCAGCTATGTCTGTTTCAGAGCGGGTTGCTGTAGAGCGAGGGGAACCACTTGGAGAATCAGTGAGAGTTTACCTTTTATTCTAAGATGGTCTATTCACATGGTGCTCTGACCTTGATATTAAAAGAAACCAATGCGAATGTAGCCAGAAATTTAGCATGTTATCATATTCTTATTTGATGACAGGTTGGGTACAAAATAAGATTGGAGGGGATGAAAGGGAGGGATACACGCCTCCTTTTCTGCACAACTGGTGTACTGTTGAGGAGGCTTCTTGTGGACAGAGATTTGAGGGGGGTGAGTCATGTCGTCGTTGATGAAATTCATGAACGTGGCATGAATGAAGGTAATATTAGCGCTTTTCCCTATCCTGCTTGTCGGTAGATGGACAGAGAAAGTCTTACTGGGCGCTGAATATGTGCCAGATTTTCTCCTGATTGTCTTGAAAGACGTCCTGTGTCGTCGACCAGATTTGAGGTTGATTTTGATGAGCGCAACCCTGAACGCTGAGCTTTTTTCCTCTTTCTTTGGTGGAGCTCCTATGCTGCATATTCCTGTAAGTTTACGGCATTGAAGAAGCTATATTCATTTTAATTTGTGACATATACTAGGATTTTTGTAGCATAATTGTTACTTAATATCTATAAAATATCTGTTTTAGTTTACTGATACATTTTGGGTTTCTCCTTTTTTTCCCCACAAGTAGCTTTCATTAAACTATTGTTTTATAGTTTGTTTTCCGTTAGCTACCTGCCGATTACCTTGATGTCTTGATCATGGTTCGAAAATACGGGAACGGTTTCAGATACGTGAACGGTTCGGGTTTCGGGGTAAATACGGTTGTCGCAGACCGCAATACGGTTGCCGCGGCGAGAATGAAGTTTTATAATTTTTAGGTGTTTGTAATACTTTACCCCACTATTATGAATAAAAGATATATATTAATAATATAATAACTAGAAATGTAAATAATCTCATAAAAATGTAAACTCATAAATAATAGGAACATTTAATTGTTACATAATCGTTAGTTAAATAATAATAGGAGTACTTCTTCTCAGCATCTCTTTATATCTCACAAAAAATAAAACATACTGTGCAAATAAACGATAGTTAAATACTGAAGTACTCCCTCCGTTTCTTTTTGTTTGTCCTACATTCCGTTTTTGTCCGTTTCTTTTTGTTTGTCCTACTTTTTCATCTTTCCTTATATGGCAAAATTATATCACCTATCTACCCCTACTTTATCACTTTTTGGTCCCACATGTACCTTAAAAGTTTCTCTCACCTACTTTAATCATCACATTTATTATAAAATAAGTGGACTCCTTACTTGTTGTCCCCACCCACATGCATATGACATCATCTTTCTTGACATTTGGAGCTACAGTAAATAGGACAAACAAAAAGAAACGGAGGGAGTATTATTTTATAAAATAAAATAATCCCAAATATTAAAATAATCCCCACTTACCTAGTTGTGCAAATAAAAGTTACTGCCTACGGGCTACACCCTACCCGAGCTGCCCCCTCTCCCCTCTCTCTTCTTTTAGCTACCCAAATAAGAGTTATTGCCAACCCCAACTGTCCCCCACTCCCTCTCTCTTGTTTTAAAAAAATCCTTACCTCTCTCTTCTTTAATACTTCACGTGTGGAAGCTGTCTACCACTCCCAATATCACACACAAGTATTCTCTTCAACCTCGAGGCTTCAAAACTACTTTCTGGCAAGAGAATCGGCCATGGACAGTCGAAATTCGGTTGAATATCTCAGTTATGCCGACTTGTACCGGTCCGATTTAAGCGAATCCAGTACGTACCGGCCGCACCGCCAGGGTGCAAAAAAACGGCCGAGATGGAACGGATCGGCCGTTCTGTAACGTTTTTCAACTTTGCCGAACCGTTTTTGTCCGGTTCGGTACGCTGGATTCTAAAACTCCGTTTTTTTGGCCGTATCGGCCGTATTCAGCCATGACAACACGGTTCGGCCGTTTTTTTGGCTGTATCGGCGTGACAAAGCGGAGAAGAAGAGAGTAGATTCGAGATTTAGAGTAAAAAAAATAAACTTTCTTTAGACTTTTACATACCTTAACAGTAATCTATCAAAATCGAGCAAAAACCCCTTGTTAATTGCATCACTTTAGATCAAATTGAAGCCAGATTAAAAGCCCTAATTTGCGAAAACCCTAATTCGTAACTATGTAGGAGTTGGCAACCGCCACACTCGCCGGAGGTGACAGAAGATGACGACAAGTGGCTTCTGTTGATAATCGGGCTTGTATCTTGTCTTCATCTCTGCAATTTTTCATCTACCTTTTGGCTTCCTTCGATCTTCATCGTCTTTGGAATTGCAGGAAACAAGTTACGTAATCTCTTTTTCTCACTTTTCTCTCTCTTTCTCACCTTTTCTCTCTCTTGTTAACACTGTGACCCACTAGGCCACTAGTGCAGACCCACTGCCCCACTAGTTTTCTTTTTTTAAAAGACCAGAATTACCGTTTAACCAATATACCTTTTATGTTTTATTTTACTCAAGCTATCCTCTTCACTTGTTAAAGGCTTTTTATTAACTCCTTTAATGGAAATTTAATTTCTTAAAAGCAGTTTTTTATCAAAAATAAACAACATAACCTAATTTGTTCCACGACAACCGTATCCCGTTCCGCGACCAACGTATCCGTTCCGTTACCCCGAAATACGAACCGTTCCCGTATCCGAAACCGTTCCCGTATTTTTGAACCATGCGCACCGCTCCAAAATGCGTTGGTTTTGAACAACCTGGTACACATCGGACGAATTCGGTTCGCTGATCTGAAAATCCGTGACGTCTCGGCCGGTACGTGACGTCTCGGCTGTATTTTTAATCGTGGTCTTGATGTAATTGAATGGTGTGAGCCAGCTATTATATTAACCATACCAACTATTATATTGATTAGGATTAGAGAATACTCCCTCCGTTTCTTTGTGTTTGTCCTACTTTCCGTTTTTGTCTTTCTTTTTGTTTGTCCAACTTTTCATCTTTCCCTATATGGGAAAATTATATTATCCATCTACCTCTACTTTATCATTTTTTGGTATGATATGTATCTTACAATTTTATCTCACCTACTTTAATCACCTTATTTATTACTCCCTCCGTAACATATTACTTGCAACGATTTGACATAAAGTGTGAGTAGAAAATGTCTAATCGGTATAAGTAATCCCTACAGAGGGAGTATAAACTATAAAGTAAGTGGATTCCTTAATTGTTGTCCCTACCCACATGCCTATGACATCAGCTTCCTTGGCATTTGGAGCTATAGTAAATGGGACAACAAAAAGAAAGAAACGTAGGGAGTATGTAGCATGCCCATTCTTCCATAATGCTTTAGTTAGGCTATATTTTTAGTGTGCAAATCTGTTTCACATTTGGCTAGCTTTTGGATTAGATTGTGCACTTCATGGTAGTTCACATCATACGTCTGCGTTGAAAATAGTAGATTATTGTACCGTTTCTTTTCTCCTCGAAGAATTAGAAGATTATGGGAAATGAATTACTCCCGTTTCTTTTTGTTTGTCCTATTCTGTTTCTGTTGGTTTCTTTTTGTTTGTCCTACTTTTTCATCTTTCTCTATATGGGTAAATTATATTATCCATCTACCTTTGCTTTATCACTTTTTGGTCCCATATATACCTTACAATTTTCTCTCACCTACTTTAATCATCACAATTACTATAAAATGAGTGGACTCCTTAATTGTTGTCCCCACCTTCTTTCCGATGCACATTAATGTGAGGGTGATTGTATAAGACTTCTCAAGAGGGATGGCTCTTCATTTTTCTTGTCCTTTTCGAGACTAAGATTATAAACTTTTGAAGGGATGTAAAACTAAAATTTATAGTGCAATAATAAAATCAATAATTAATGCACTGTTGAATGTACATTATGTTCTCCAGCGCTTACTAAAGATATATTATTACGAATTATGTTCTCAAAAACCGTACCGTAAAAAAACTCCTCTAAACCCTGTGCGATCCAAATATAGCATTCTCGCACCCGTTCCCCGTTCCAAAGCGTTTCACGAATTAGGTGACTGTGCCCAATGTCATACAACCCATGAAGAGGAGCGACAGGAGTGGAATTTTACTACATTAAGGCCCCACTACAAAGCACAAACCACATATTCATTCGATAAGTAGAAGGACCTCGGATATTGCGTATTGACTTGACGCATCGCGTGACACGCGTCAGGTGTCCAGATTGAAATAGGAGAAGGGAGCTAGAGGATCAAAAAGTTTAACTTTTACAACCATCCATCTCCAAGATGAAGATGAAGAATCCGCTGTCAGAATCTTAGAGGCACCACCCGACCAGAAGCTAACTTCTATGGGATGATACCAATGGAAAACCAATTATGTTTTCATGATCCGGCTCCAAGGTTTCTGTGCTGGTACCGACCACGCGTAAGGAATATATTACGCCATCACAAGCTGCTGGGCTGCCACGGCTACCACCAGGAGACATGTTGCTACAACTGACACAATTTCACATGTGCTTGCCTAGTTGCCTCTGGCACATTAGAGATGGTATTGCTTTGGATGTGAGAGAATGTTGGAATTGATTTATTTGTTGACTGAGGTGTTGTTAGTTATTGGAGAGCACTGAATATTATAGCTATCGAGAGAAATAAGTGTTATCGGATGTGATGTGAGAGTACTTGTTTATCCTTTTTTGTTTTTTGTTTTTTCACTTTCAAAGTGTAATAGTTCCTTTTTAAGTGTTTTTTTTTTCCCTAGACTACTACTATACTCACCTGCCATATGGAGTAAATGTAATTGTTTTGGGACTGTCATAAACTACCTTAATACATACATACAACCTTTGTAGGAGTTTATTTTTTATATTTGAGAAACAATGAATATGCTTTACCAAATCCTAACAAATAAAACTTGCATCTTCCTTGTCATATGGCAAACAAAATTTTGGGAGAATCTTTTCTGACCCTTTAAATGATTGCCGTATCTGGAAAAAAGTTGGTCAAGACACTCTATGAACCGTATCAGCCAATATTCTGGAATGGAGAGATGGATCCTCCGAACCCTACTTGGTTATTACATCCAAATTCGGGAGTGAGTAATGCAGCACAAACCCATGTGCATAGATCACAGAAGTCAAACACAATATCAGCATCAAGGAAAGGTACTTGGTAAATGAAGTGATGGCTCAGTCTTATCTGGTAGTTGAAGAAAGTACCCTGAAACTATATGCATAAGATCATTGAAATGCAAGATGAATTTAGAAGGGATTAATATGTAAGCACTCCTCAATGACTGAATCCATATACCACTTCTCCTGACTAATGAAAAATTGTAACACCAGTATTAGTTACTTCCTCCGTTTTTTTTAGTTGACACGTTTTGACTTTTGACACTATTTACATCTTTTGTGATTTATACATAAGAGAAAATATAGTCATGTGGGGTCTTGTTAGATTCGTCTCATTATATATTTTCAAAATATCATATTTTTATAATTTTTACTCAGCAATTTTCCAAGATAAAAGTGATTGAAATCACGCGTTGGCAAACGTGATAAAAGAAACAGGTCAACTAATAAAAAACGGAGGAAGTATATGATTTTTGATTGAGGAAGCATGTCTTTGAGCTGTGTTAAATTATTGGCACAGTATTTAAGCCAATGTAAAGATGAAAGGGTGGAGGAAATTTAGCCATATGATTTTTCGTGCTAAATGATTTTCAGGGTTTCACATATCCTGTACGGGCTCACTTTCTGGAGAATATCTTGGAAACAACTGGATATAGGCTGACCCCCTACAATCAGATCGATGATTATGGTCAAGAAAAGATATGGAAAATGCAGAAACAAACTGTTAGGAAGAGAAAGACACAAATTGCTTCAGCTGTGGAGGTATGAAAGGTTGTTCTGCCCTTGTATACTTGATATTATTTTACAATTCTCTTTTCTTCTAAAGTTGTATTTATCCTGGTGCAGGAGGCACTAGAAGATGCTGATTTCAATGGGTTTAGTCACCGGACTCGAGATTCATTGTCATGCTGGAACCCTGATTCAATTGGTTTTAATCTCATTGAGAATGTGCTAAGCCATATATGTAAAAATGAAAGACCTGGTGCAATTTTAGTTTTCATGACTGGTTGGGAGGATATTAATTCTTTGAAGGACCAGCTGCAAGCTCATCCCGTACTGGGAGATCCGAGCAGAGTTTTGCTACTTGCTTGCCATGGTTCCATGGCTAGTTCTGAACAGGTAATTTGTAAAGTTTCTCTCTCTCTCCCATCTTATAAACTCCCAATTCGTGGGAAAACATGTATTTTTGTTTTTGATAAATTGTATGTCCCTCTGCACAAGTTAGATACAGATGTATAAGGTGGCATAGAAGTACATATTTTGGGAAATTAGGGGGAATTTTTTTAGGGTTTTTACATTGGGGAGATTTTGGGATGTCATTTTTGTCAAATGTAGAAAGTCAGATTAGAGAGGTGAGAGAGTGAGAGGAGAGAGAGTAATATGAATATAAAAACATATTAAAAAACTTTTTAAAAGCCTATGGTGGTCCATATTAAGGCCCCTTTTCCTAACCTATTTAAGCCCATTTTCAGCCACTCTCTTTGTTTCGCACACAACCCGTTTTAGCCCGTCCCTCTTTGAGCCCGCCTACTAAATGGGCCGGATCAGGCCTGAAAATGGGCCCCGCCCCCATTGCACAGGCCTACTCAAAATGCCACTTTGACATTGATAGAATTTGTCATGTTGATTAAATGAGCTAGGCACATCATTTTCATGTCGGTAATTCTACCATGCAAGTAAATGGATAAGCTGACGGACCCATCTGTTAATGTGCCGCTAAATTTGGGCTTGTTTGGGGGTTGGGTTGATTTTCCAAACTGTACTTAAACCCACATGTATATGAAATAGTTAGCTTTAGTAAGAACATAAAGAGATTAAAATTTCATGGCTTCATAATTTCTCTTGGTATTTGCAGCTGGGTGCCTGAACCAGCCTAATGAACACCTATTTTCCGAGTCATATTCCGTGTCTACACTTGGATCATATCATGTCAGTACACAATTTAGTGGGTGAACTGATATAAGCATCATAGATCAAAATGCTTGCAGATCTATATTGTTATTGAGATGCTGGAGGATAAATAAATATGGGTAGAACTTAGAAGAGATAAAATGAAAAATAAGTAAATTATAGAATTCATAATATTGACAAGGCAATTCTATATTTTTTTGACTTACCGATAGTAACCTTTGTAATTTAGATTGCCTTCTCTAAGCACTCACCAATTGGACTTTTGGCTTTGGCCTTTGCATATACATTGCGGTTACACTGACGAGTCATTCAATTTATTTGCTTGCAGAGGCTGATATTTGATAGACCTCCAGAAGGAGTGAGGAAGATAGTACTTGCTACAAATATGGCAGAGACTAGCATCACCATTAATGACGTTGTTTTTGTTGTTGATTGTGGTAAAGCAAAAGAGACATCATATGATGCATTGAATAACACTCCCTGCCTGCTACCTTCATGGGTCTCAAAAGCTGCTGCTCGGCAGGTAAAAGAATACTTCATTTTATAATTTATACCATATAGAGGGGATGCACATTTTTTTTAAGAAACCAGTGTGATGAGGATAGAGATAAATTAGGAGACCCATGTAATGACGAGAGAGATAGCAAAAACCTTTAAACAAAAATAGAATTGTTGCTTTTAACTTTGCAACTTCCCATAAAGGAAAGTGCTGATTTCTACTTTGTTGCTGTCAATTCGTTGTTTAGTTAGCTAAGCATTGTATTATTACTGTTGTTGACTTGCTGATGTGTATATGAAACTCAATGTCGATAATATTGCTTTGTTTGATGAGGAAACCATTTTGAAGCACCTTGTGCCGGGGTTAGATTTTTTTCTTCGGCTGGAGTTGCTGCATAATTCGCACAGAGCAATTGGTGGTTGTTATAATTGTCTTCTGACGGATAGAGTGACTCATGGGGGGCACATAAGGGGGCGCGTGGGACCATGGGAGCCCTGCCGCTCCCAGTCCTTTTTTTTAAATTTAAACTAATATAGAAAATACAGATTTTATAAAAGAATAGGTAAAATTTATTATTGGTCCCCCTGAATTTTTTGGTGTTTTCAAAAACTTATTTTGTTGAAAACCTTTTGTTGAAAACCTCTTTTAATACTTTTTGGTGTAAACCTTTTTTTCAAAAACTTATTTAAAAATTCTTAAAACTTAAACCCTTTTAAAAACTTTTTATCACTCTTGTCGATGCCTCTCTTTTGGCAACGGTTTCAGTTGACGATTCATGTTAGCCGACCCCAAATCACTTTGGGAATAAGGCTTAGTTGTTGTTGTTGTTGGTCCCCCCTGAAATTTCAAAATTCTTTTTTTGGTCACCCCTAAAAGTAATTTCTGGTTTTACCCTTGGAATTGAGAAAAATGCAGACTTTATAACAAATTGGGTAAATTTTTTACTTGGTCCCCCGAAAATTGTTTTCTAGTTATACCCTCTGAATTACTTGAGGACATTTCAGTATTGATGCTAGTCTTGGTTGCTAGTTTGATGTTTGAACATGCACTAGTTTTTGAAGTCTATTGAGGTCCAATATTTTTTTTGATAAGAATATGTTGGTTAGTGGTTCATGTTATGGGTGTTCATTTCGGATGATCTCGGATCAGGAGAAGTGTGATCCGAATCCGAAAATTTCGGATACCCGGATTATCCAATCCGTTTTTTTGGAAAAAGCTTAAAATCAATTTTATTTAATGAAAAAATAACGGATATTTCGGATCACATTGGGTTTTCGGATATCTGAAAAATATCCAAAATTGTAAGATTTTTCGGGTATTCGAAAAGGGCAAAACGGTGATCTGAATCTGATCCGATTTGTCTTAAACACTATATTTCAGATCGGATCGACCTGATAGTGGATTGGATTAATCGGATATTTATGAACACCCCTAATTCATGTATAGAGGGTAAAGCTTTTGAGTGGTGGCAAGAAAAAGATGGAGCAATTCTAACCTTTGACATTCGCGAGGAACATGTTTGTTTATGTATAACTTAAGTGGTTCTTTTTTAGGGATGTTTTTGTCCTGGAAAAGAAACTATATACTACCTCAGTTTCATAATAAATGCAATATAATCCTTTTTGGGATGTTCCACAATAATTACGACATTTCGTATGGACCAGACCTTTTATAGGAAAAGACGTTTATGCCCTCCCAACCCCATGTGCGCTACTTTACCTTTTGTTGTATTCTTAATCACAAAGGCAAATGCATATTCTCTCTCCTTCACCTTGGTTGTTGTGGCATTCGCAAACTTGCAAGTTTATGAAACGGAGGTAGTATAAAGGAAACGAGAAATTTGAATCACGAGATGAAATACAAATTTCTCAGTCTTTCTTAGGTGGTAAGGGTAGGAGGAGGAGATGAGATTCACGATGCAGTTAAAAGTAGAAATACGAAGGTATTGTTGTTTGAAATGATGATGTCGTACCCCCATAGATATTGCAATCTTAACGAAATTATTTTTGAGGAATTTGAAGGTATCTATCAAATGCTGTACTTAGCTCCCTGATTTATTGCGAAATTGGATACTTTGTTGTCTCCGAAAACCTCCGAATTGTAGGGAGTGTATGTGAGACAACTAGACAAGAGGTCGAGCCTTTAGATTTCAGGAACCTAATTACACCAATCTAAACTGATGTTTATATTGTTTCCATGTTCTTATGTGTAGGCAGTGTTCAGTTCAACTCATAATAACTTCAAAAGAAAAAGTTAACGTATGTGCTTATAAGTTCACATATATTCAGCAGATTAGAACATAGCCTATGGAATATAATCATTTTAAGGAATTGTTATGAATGTATTAATTTACATTAAATCACATTCTTAAAAAGGCACGTTAAGTAACGGAATTCTGCCAGTTTTTAAGTAGTTCTTTACCTTGCCAATATTATAATACGTAAATGGAAACAAAAGCTTACCGATTTTGTGGCCTGAAGCTTGCTTTTACCCATCTTGAGCTGACTCATGACCCTAATAAACTACAAATGTGCTTCAACAACTTGACCTTACTCGACCTAGATACTTGCACAACCCAAAATAAATAAGAAAATGCAGTGACCATAGTCAACCTAACTCTATCCTAAACCAACCCGATTCCTCGTTTGCCATTTTTACTTAAGTTCTATGGCATGGTTCATTAACCAATCTCCATTTTTTGTTTGAATGTTGGTTCTGCATTTTTGTCAAAGCCTTTTAAGTTTTGAACAGTTTCATACTATGTTACTCGGACTCGTGTACCCATGTCCGACACGGGTACGTGTTCAAGTGTCAGACACGGCTATTTTGTGAAAAATTTCAATGATTTTGGCCCAAAATTAAGTGTCCTAGTGTCGTACCGATGTCCGAGTGCCGAGGATCCGACACGGGTACTTGAAGTAAAACGAAGAGTCCCAGCAACATAGGTTTCATAGATCCCTGGTAAAAAGTTTTGAGCAGAACACTATTTTACTCGTTGGTTCTTGTTGTCTCTTAATTATGTGGTGACAACAGTTTTCAATTTTGTAAGACTCATTAATATTCTTACAGGTGGATAAAATTTATTGATAATGTGGAATCTTTATTGTGTTCTTTATGTTAATGCTTATTTTCTTCACTAATTGTAGCGAAGAGGTAGAGCTGGCCGTGTTCAACCAGGGGAGTGCTACCATCTTTACCCAAAATGTGTCTACGATACTTTCAGTGATTATCAGTTGCCAGAGCTTTTGAGGACGCCGTTACAGTCCCTCTGTCTTCAGATAAAAAGTTTACACCTTGGTGGTATTTCCCAGTTTCTTTCGAAGGCTTTGCAACCACCAGAACCATTATCGGTATGTAATGCTTTGTTTCTCTGTTACTGTTCGCCATGTGTGTTATGGAGCTTATTTCTGAGAAGTGCAAACATTTGTTTAGGCATGCGAATGCTACTTTATCTATTACTGTATTTGTAGTATTGATTAGGTATTTGTGGTGTTAATGGCTGTGATAGAAGTTGAGTTGACTGTTTATTGTTGTTTGTCTTTTTGTTGTAGGTTCAAAATGCTATTGATTTTTTGAAGACAATCGGAGCTCTGGATGAAAATGAAAACCTCACTGTTCTTGGTAAGGAGCTGATGAACAGTCTCTGCTGCTTACTATTAGTGGTTGTTTGGTTTACCTGGGAAGTCAAAAATTCCCATGAAATTTCAATTCACATGCAATATGTTTGGTTGACAATGGGGGAATGAAATTCCCATGGGAATTTCTATGTAGCTAGGGGACATTGGTAATTAAATTCCTCCATTTTGTGGGAAATCAAATTCCCAGGAATTTCTACTTTCTCCATTTTGTTAATTTGTTGTCAACCAAAAAACTCACCTATTTTGCAATTCCTAGGAATTTCAATTTCCCATTATTTCTCATGTCAACCAAACAACCACTTAGTTCCTCTTGTTCTTCGTCCTAAGAACTTATTCTGCTTTGTGGTTCAATATTCTCTTTCATAAAATTGTATCACAATTTGCTACCATGCAGGTCAGAACTTGTCTGTGCTTCCTGTGGAGCCCAAACTAGGAAAGATGCTAATTTTGGGGGCTATTTTCAAATGCCTAGACCCAATAATGACTGTTGTTGCTGGTTTAAGTGTTAGGGACCCGTTCCTAATGCCATATGACAAGAAGGATGTAAGTTGCTATCAGTAATATTATAGGAACTTTGTTTGTTGTTTGCCTGTCTGTCTTTCAAAATTCTAGTAATCATAAATGCTTTACGTGAGCCCTAGTGAAGATGCCAATATAGGGGGGTTTAGGTACAAATGGCTAAACGCATTGATTATTGTTGTTGCTAGTTTATGTGTTAGAGACCTGTTCCTGATGCCATATACCAAGTACTCAAGAAGGATGTAAGCTCTTACCATTAAAATTTGGGGAACTGTTTTTGTGCGTGCCTGTTTATCTCATGATTCTCGCATCGAAAAATGTACATGTATTAACTAGTGATGAAATGAACGTGATTTCTCCTATGGTATTCGGTTTAGTGGCATCTTAGAGATAAGTCAGAGAGCATCTTAATGTTGCCATCAACATTAACGTCACATGTAAACAATTGTTCACACTCAGGGTTAGGGTAATGTACCAAAGAAATTTGATCTTGGTTAGTAAATGAGACATTGTGACCCTCTACATCCCTTTTTTAAACCTCTAGATGTTTGAAGTATGTAATGTTATTATTTTAACTTGTGAAATGTGAACTGGTGAGAAGAAAACCATTGTAGTGTATTGGTATTCTTCGGATGTGAGGAGGGAAACCTTTCTCACTACGAGAAATGAAACTTGCATCATGTTTGTGGAAGCTGGTGTACTTTCCAACCAATTTTCGTGCAATGTCCGATCGATAAGGAGCATCTTGGATCAGAAGTCATTAAATTCTTTGAAGCTTGTGAGATTCTAATAGAATAGTTTGCTAGAATCCAAGTAATTCTAGATGTTAAGAACAACAAAGAAAAGAAATAGAAGAGAAACAAAAGGATATCATTTGATTTATCGTAAGACGATCATGGATCCATTACAATTTGCCTATGTTCGAGAGGTTGTATAGCTCTCAAGGTGCTCAACCTTCCTGATGAAACTGTTATATGCTTTTCTGATTTCCTCCTATCTATTACATCTCACCTTTTCTTCCTTCTCCACTTCATGCTAACTGACTGATTTGTAAGTACCCCAAAATCCTCGTGCTTACATAATCTAGAACGAACTTTCAAGTACCTTTCCATTCTTTTCCTTGCCCTTACGAGTTAAGACTGGATTAAGCAAAAATGAGAGTTTGAGCGATGCGGTCGAGAACTCAGGAAGGTGATTTAAGTGAACTAACACTTTCCCTCCACTAGTGATGGCAGCTCCACTTCTGAGACCAAACCTGAATTAGCTGTGCTCGGCTATAGTTGAAGAGGCAAACACTCTCCTTATTATACCCTGTTGAATTAATACTAGAATTAGCTGTTTAGTTCATATTCTGTTTAGTGAATTATTTAATTGTCGAAGGCATCAAATACAATTCTTATACAACGACCAAAAACTTGCGGCATCACTAACTCTCTTCTTCCTCATTTTTATATCTCTTGAAGTTTTTGTCTATATCAATTGGTATCATACCAAGAGATTTCATTGCTCATAGAAAGTACATGTACTCCAACAAAAAGGAGAGTTCTAGCGTGAGAAATGATGGAAGTTACGGAACTAAAGCCCATCATATAGGAATTGTGGTGTCATTAGATGGATTCGTCCGTTCCGAATCGCGATTTGTTTGCGCACCGAATCGGTGGGGCGTTAGATCGACACAATTGTCGTTCCAAATGGTGGGTAGAGATTTCAAGATTTAGGGTCGAGAACAAAAGAAGAAAAATGGCTGCCATCGGAGAGTGACAGTGCTCGTGAACATGGAAGTGATGGAACACAAAGCTAAGAGTAAAATGGCTGCCAATGCCATGAATATGTAGCGCCCTATACCAAAGAGAAGAAAAGTAGATGATGACGGCTGAATGGCTTGTGGCTTGTTAGGCTTTTCGTTTTCATAAAATGGGTCACGTGCTTCTTTTTCTTATTCTTTTTTTTTTTTTGAAAAAAATAACCATTCACCTGCTCCTTTTTCTTTTCTTCTTCAATTATCTAACGGCTGTCACACATTTCCGGTTTCTATTGTTTGACAGCTGTCTTCCATAATCCATACCACTCTTTAACTTTTATTTTCTCGTTATTTTTTAACAACTGTCTTTCATTTGGCTTGACTTTTTTTAAAATTCTTATCCCTTTTTCAAAGTCATAGCATCTAAGAATAAACGTATTATGTTCTGTTCCTAAAATCCGTTCCGAAAATAAAACCATCGTGATCCAAATTCTTTCGACTAGCGAATCGCGTTCCTGTTCTCGTTCCGCGATCCAAGGCGATCCGCGAATTAGGTGACCTTGATAGCGAATGATTTAATTGTTTAATTGCATCACGAATACAATCAACTACTATTTTCCACATTCTCTTCTTTTTCCTCATTTCTATATATCTTGAAATTCTTACAGATTGTTCCATGGTAAAGTGTTTAATTCCCACAAGATGGGCATAGTGTATATTTGTCCACACTTACATAGCCATCCGAAAGTCCGTGCAGTTGATGTATGAAGTTGTCTTGATAGTTTAACCTTACTTTTGAAAAACGCACCAAGGGATGCATAAGGAAAATAGAGGAACCCAAAAACATACACTTTCAAATTTATAAGCACTACTTATGATAAACATTCAAAGGTGAGACCTCAATAAAAGTTAAAGTCTAGCTTAAATTTCTAAAGTTAATGTTTTACCGGATGTAATATTCTAATTAGATCAAATCCCAATTCCATGGAATTTCTATGAATCAAAAGCCCTAATTTGGTCAAAACCCAAGTAGTTGGCTTGGGACACTTCATGATAATAATTGACATTGCCGCCATGTGTAAGCGATCATTGACAAGTAGTTATAGGCCATCATTGGACATTGCACCGCCTTGATCGTTGCTAGTCACGCTTTTTATGCTAGTCGATTTCTTCTCTTCATTCTTGGTCTTGCTCCATAATTTTACTCTTTTGAACGTCAAGTTTCTTATGACCTTTTCCCTTTTTTATTTATGTTATTCTTATGTTTATTCTTTTTCAAATTAAGATGTGTGCAAACTTCTTGTGGTGTGAAGCCCCTTTTGAGTTTCAATAATACTTCCTTCGTTCTATTATTTGCAACGCTTACTATTTAACGGTCAAAATTTATAAACTTTGACCACGGAGTGTCACCGTTATAGAAGAAATTTATAGTTATGTAGGATTGTTCTATTCATTTCAATTTGTATTTTAAAAAAATCAATTTCTTGTATTTTTTGCTTTTACATAATTATAGATATTAAAGATTAAAGTAATGCATTGAAGACCGCAAAATTGCAAGTGTTGCATAAATTATGGAGTAGAATTTTACCAATTCTTTGTGATTGTTGATCACAAACTTATATCACAAGCGAAATAGAAAAGGACAAAAGAGAGTAAAGGAGTTCTTTGGTGCCTTCAGTTGGCACATGAAAGCTCTCTTATTGTACCCTACGGGATGAAACAAAAGGCAAAATTTAAGGCTTAAGCCCATTGACTTTGACCTCGAAGAGAACATTTGAAAAACGAGGTTTATTGTGAATGTCAAACGTGAACCTCATCAACTTACCCATTCTTATGCACCTTTTTTGTGCTCTTCCCATGTTCAAAGCGCCTCCTAACCAAATGATGGTGTCATTACGTTATTTTTTTTTTGTATATTGACACTTTAACGTCCTTAGGGCCTAGAGTATGATTGGCAAGTGCAATGGGATGACTTTCTTGGAGGTTAGGGAATCATGAGGGTCGTTTTAAGCCAAAGTTTAAGACATGGCAAGAATGTGACTTGAAAACATAGATTGGTAGAGCTTGTGTAAAGTCTTAGCTTTCGCTTTGTTGTTTTTGTGTACCTAGCCATAAACTTCCTATTTTATCAAATTTCCTACCAATCCTACATGCTTGGATTTTTTTCAAGCTACCAACATTGAGATGCTAGCTCATGTGGCCTAGATACGCTACCTTTTGTGTTCAAACTTGCATTGTCGTCGTGTTTGCATAAAGTTGGGTGGCTGGCTAAGCCGCTAAGATATTCATAACTAAGGACATACTCATGCCTATCTTTGCTATATGCCAAGATATCGTCAAAAAATCTGTTTCTTTTTTCATTAAACTTTGGAAGGTTGAGAAGGTAGGCCGGATCTTAATCTGGTGACACTGCACTTCCAAATGGAGCTTGAAAATCATTGAGGATTAGTGAGGATAGTGTAACTCGTGCTATAGTGTAACTCGTCAATAATGCATCCTTGATACAACCAAGGAAGGGAATCGTGGATACATGTTTGTGCTAATGGTAGTGAGGACACATAAGCAGCTTGTAATGGGGAATGAACACATCTTTGTTGACGAACTTTCTGAAAAACAATTCACATGAGTAGATTTTAAACTTCGAAAATTTGCAATTTTTAAGTTTAATAAGTACTCTTAATTAGGGATGTCAGTGGGCCGGGTTTTGTGGAGACCCGCCCCGCACCCGCCCCAGTTAGGTGGGGATGGGGAAAGGTTTCGCGGGGGATGGGGCGGGGATGGGGATGAAAATCATCCCCACCATGGGTGATGGGGCGGGGGTGGATGTTAGTCCATACCCGCCCCATCCCCGCCCGCCCCGCCCCATCCCCACCCGCGCTGCCCCATCCCCGCCCGCCCCGTCTGAGCCCCGCTATAATTATTCCCCAAAGACCTTAATTCCTAAATGTTATTAGTTGTTTACTGCTTTTATTTGATATTTTTATTTTCCAAAGGCTAAAATCCAAAATTACTTTTAAACTTTTGTTTTCCCTTTCCCTTAATCCTAATAGATTGAGGCGGGGATGGGGCGGGTGCGGGGATTTGCGGGGGATGGGGCGGGGATGGGGCGGGGATGGATTTTGGAAAATCGTCATGGGTGATGGGGCGGGGATGGGGATGAGTTTTTTAGGCGGGGATGGGGATAAGAATGCCAACATCCGCCCCGCCCCATTGACATCCCTACTCTTAATACTTAATTTGCCAAAGCTATCATAAATGAGTTAATGTATATGGTGAATAAATAAATATAACATGATCTTTCCTAATTAACATTGCTAATATAAGTAAATACTAACTTGTGCACATTACCTAGGTTAAAACACCACGTCATGTACTTCTCCCTTCTTCGGTGTAGAACTCCTTTTATTGGGGACGTAAGGCAATGTGTCTTCCTTACCATTGCCGCTTTTAGTTATCTTCTTTTCAAAATCAGTACAAGGTGTACCCCCCCCCCCAATTTTCTCAAACCTTTGAGTTTTTCATATTGTTGGCTTCTAACGATTTGTTCATATTTATGTCTTTTCGAAGAAATTTCATCTCTTATTATTTTCCAAAATTCCGTGCTCAGCTTAACTTCTAAAATTTCTCCCTATTAGAATTTCAAGTTCTTAGTTGAGGGTTTGTTCGAAATTTCTAACTCAAGTGAGTAAACTCACCGAGAAACAGTTGGAGGTCCCATTTTTTTTGTTTTCTTTTTGGTTGCCCAACCTGGTAACGATTGCTCGGTTAAATTAGTCCAAGGTGTATGTATGTCTCGTAAGCTTAGTTCTAAAAGCTGCATCAAGGTGCAGCAAAGGGTCCTAGGAGAGGCACAAGGCGAAGGCACACACACGGGGCGCACATTAAGTGTTTTTTTTATTCCAACTTTTGCCCTTTTTCTAGTAATAAATTTGCCAATTAAAGAACACCATAATAAATAATCGATCAACTTAAAAAAACAACAAATAAAATATAAAAACCTTGAAAACATGACCTTTGACTCTCTAACTCTAATACAATGAGAAAGATGAAGAAAAAAAAGGGTTGGTGGTGTTAGCTTGAAAAAGAGAGAAGACATTTGAAGAAGGGATAGAAGGAGTTAAGCTCGAGAAAGATAAGCAGATAAGTCACTTAATACCGAAGCTTGTTGCCGAAACTAACCGGCGGTGGCTCACGACATTCTATTAGATAGCCAACGAGAAGGCGACCTTCAAATGCTATATATTCATACCTTGAGGTTTCTTCGGGTATGAAATTGATGAAATTGTATGCACTTAAGTTGGGGTTCTAGCAAGGAAGATAATTAACTGCATTCGCTGTAAAGGTCGCGAGGAAACGGCTTGCAACGGTCTAATAAAGCGGTCGACGCAACGTGAAGTTTTTCGAAATATTCACACTATTAGATTTTTCACTTTAACTTTGCATTTTGAAGTTTTATAAGTATTCTCTGTCATGTCTTACCGAACTACACGACCTCAATCCGAATCCCTTTCAGTAACTTAATGTGAATAAATCTATCAAATGCTTGGGTTACACATATGGTGAAAAAGATTACTTGAAACATGAGCATCATATCCTATTATAATTTGATACTAACTCATATATATTATCCAACTTGAAAGCCTACTACAAGTTTTTTTTCCTTTTGATGGAGTTTGCCGATTGCTTTTGTGCTACTATGTGTATTTTCCCCTTCTCTTTTTTGACTAATTCGGTGAGTTACCGTTACGTAACGGATAACACGCGGGTGAATTTTATTGCGGTGTTACGTAACGACGTTTTGCATAACGCTAAGTTTAAAGTCCGTTGCATACATAACGCTTGAGTTTTATCTCCATGGGTTTCTAGTCGCGGATGACTAATAAAGCCTCAGTAAGCTTTAATTCCAAGAATTTTTGAAATTTTCTAACTCAATTACTCAATTCTACACATTCTCTCACCAAAAGCGCTCAAGAAGGTCTCACGTAGGCGCCCCTCACGAAAGCTGCCAAGATACGCCGACCAAATCGCCTAATTGTGCTTTGTAGAAGCATTTTGGTTGTTGCCTTACCCCTATGGGCACACTTTTTCAATCTAAGGTAATAGAAGTAAACTCATCGAGGAGGGTTCCACATTAACCCTAAAGATGTGACTAATGAAATTAATCTTCAATCGTGAAACAAGCTCAAGAATATTGACATCAACCTCAAACATTTAAAGTATTTAGGTAGATGTCACATGATAACTAGTACTACATTTGCGGAGTTACTCATTGGGCTTTTGTGTCGAGAAGAGTGAAATGGTGGGAGTGGTTGAAAAGATGTAGACTCTCGTCTTGTTTATGAATATTTTTGGAAATCTTGTTGGCAAAGATGTTTTTTGTAGCCCTAATGGGTCAATAAGCAATAATAAGTAGAAGGCAATCGTAATAAATAAAAAAAGATGGTGATGAATTTTGATGTCATTTTGGTAATGTCCATGGTAATGAGATTTATATCCACAATTGAGTTATTTCTCATAAAGTTTCCGTTACGACTCAATACCACCTTTAAAAGTGGTAATCGATAGTAATGAAATTTTATGAGGAAGAAGAGATGTTTGGGTTGAAAAACAATTATCATGATTTATAATTTTTACCAAATGGCGGATGTCAGCAGTCACTTTAGAAAGCTGAACAGATGAGAAGGTTTTTAGTAGAACCCAAATAGGATGGCTCTTATCTTGAATGATGTTGGTCAATTGGTCATATTTATGATTCATGATTGTCTTGCATAAATTGGTCTTGTGGTAAGGGATATTTCTCCTCCTACTGTTTCCCTTCTTTTAGAGAGATGTGCAGGGGGCTGCCATTAATGTCCTACTCACTACCATTAATGGGATGGTAAATCAAGAGAAGCGACACATACTGATTTGGGATTCAATCAGTCTAGATGTAGAGTGTGTGCCTCAGGAAAATTGAGAAAATGTTTTGCACTTGGGCCAGGTTGTTGGTTAAGGCTATTGTTTGAGCAAAAGATAGCATTAACAATTATTGTTATTGTAATTTATTGATTTTTACTGGGTCATCGTACCTTGAACATTGTTTTCAGCAGCAGAATAGGAGGGGCAATGTGCTATAAATGTGCAATATAGCTGCTTTTGCGAGCATAGCTTCTTGTTTCACCTTGCAGAAGATTGTAAATCTTGATTAGTACCTTTTTTTTATACAGCTTGCAGAGTCAGCAAAGGCTCAGTTCTCCTCTCGTGAGTTCAGTGACCATCTTGCCCTTGTTCGAGCTTATGAAGGATGGAAAGATGCAGAAAGACAACAATCTGGTTATGAATACTGTTGGACAAACTTTTTGTCTGCCCAGACTCTGAAAGCTATTGATTCATTGCGAAAGCAGTTCTTCTCGTTACTTAAGGATGCAGGTCTTGTTGAGTCCGATAAAGAAAGCTGTAATAAATGGAGCCATGATAAGGATCTTGTTCGAGCAGTCATCTGTGCGGGTTTATTCCCTGGCGTTTGTTCGGTTGTGGTAAGTCCCTTGTTTGAGCTAGTAGCATGTACTTCCTCCGTTTCTAAATAAGTCACACATTTGCATAGTGTTTACTATTCACAGTTTAGAATTTAATTAGCTTTGGTGATTCATATTTTAGGAAAAACATAGTCATGATCTTGTTAGATTCGTTTCGATGTGAATTTTTTTAATATCTACTTTTTATAATTTTTGCTTATTGATAATTGTAGATATTAATAGTTAAAATAACACATTGGCAAACGTGAAAACAAGAAGTGTCCCTTATTTAGAAACAGAGGAAGTATAATACAACTCTTCTCCTGAGAATTTCATTTTTTGCTGCCTTCTTCTTTGAATTGTGAAAGTCTCTGCTCAATTTTATGGGCATTACTAAAAGTTATTTGTTTTCTTGTCAAGAGAGTAAGCTTCTTAATACAGCTAGAATAGCATTAGTTGGAAATTCGAACGGTTTTATCTTTTGGAATTCTTTGCTTTACTTTCAAAGGCAGTTAAACTTGTATTGTCATTGTCATACAGAACAAAGAGAAGTCAATAATGTTGAAAACAATGGAAGATGGGCAGGTTCTTCTGTATTCAGTAAGACTCTTCCACCAGTTCAGATTCTGGAGTACTGAAGTTGGATGCAAGTTTTCTTAAAAATGAATTGTTTTTCCTTCCACAGAATTCAGTGAATGCACAAGAACCTAAAATACCATATCCATGGCTTGTTTTTAATGAAAAGATGAAGGTCAATGCAGTCTTCCTGAGGGATTCAACGGCAGTGTCTGATTCTGTTTTGTTACTGTTTGGTGGAAATATTACAAGGGGTGGACTGGTAACATTTTTTTTTTGTTTTTTGCTTGGTTCTGCGAGTGCAGCGCTTTGTTGTTTCTTATATATGCTTCTTACTTTTGCTCAGGATGGACACCTGAAAATGCTGGGCGGATACTTGGAGTTTTTTATGAAACCTGCCTTAGCAGACATCTACTTATCCTTGAAAAGAGAATTTGATCAGCTAATTCATTGCAAGGTGAGCAATGCGAGGGTTATTCATTTGCTCTGCTGTCTGTAAAGAGCATGGAAAATATTAGTTACTCTCTTCCATCACATCATTTTTCTTCAATTTCCTTATGGTGCCTTGTGCCTCTAAATTTACTCATTTTATCTTCTATCTCTTTCTGAATTGATGTTTTCACACAAACATGCTCTCTTTGTGAGTCATAGTTTTGCTATTTATTTTGGAATTTAAAAGGGGGAGAGCAGGTTCTTGGAAGCCAGGAAAATCCATATCTTTCTACTAATGCCTAATGTTATGTCATCCAGCTCGCGGAGCCTAAGTTGGATATGCACAGTTATGCGGACCTGCTAACTGCAGTAAGAATGCTGATATCGGAAGACCAGTGTGAGGGTAGATTCGTCTTTGGTCGTCAATTGCCAATTCCATCGAAGAAGGCAGTTAAAGCAACAGGTGCGCAGGGTGAGAAAGTCAATGGTGATGATAATTCTAAGAGTCAATTACAAACTTTGCTTGCTAGGGCAGGGCATGAAGCTCCTGCGTACAAGTCTAGACAACTGAAAAACAACCAATTTCGTTCTACTGTAAATTTCAATGGCTTGGAGTTTGTCGGGCGACCTTGTAGCAATAAAAAGCAGGCGGAAAAGGACGCTGCTGCAGAAGCTTTACAATGGTTGATGGGTGAGACACCTTCATTTCGGGGTGATATAAACCATTTATCAATGTTTATGAAGAAAAACAAGAAGAAGCATGGCAAAGGAACATAGATTTGGAATTGTGTAATTTCCCTAATACTTCTTCCGGAAGGAGAAGAGAGTTGCATCTTCCCTGCACCATAAGGTAATGGAGAAAGGTATATGGAGCTCCGTTATGAACAGCTGACATGGTTTTTGGGAGCCAAGTTTTACTGTTACTGACTGGTACGGCCTTCTCACCCTAGTTTTTCTTCTCGGTTACTGATGTAAGCCAAAGCAACTATGATGATCGGGTCCATGATGAGGCTGAAAATTACTGGACATTTCAGCTGATGTATGGGACGTGATGGTGGGTGTATGTTTTGGCTGAATGTACAGTAAATGCAAGTTGAAGGGCTCAGGTTGGTGATGATTTTTTTTGTTGGTAAATATTAAATGACCAACATACCACATTGACTTCTTTCTACAGGAACATAGGGCGTTGATAAAATGTGAACTCATTTAACTAGATGTGCATTTAGTTCTCGGTTCGGCAGCCAATGTAACGAATGGGTTTATTTAGGGGAAGATGCCAGGGCATTGGATAAGGGTTGCTCTTGTTTGTGATGTTGGATGCTTTCCAAGACAGATATTTCTACATCTATCCATTAGGTAGGTAACAACTAGAAGTAATTAAAAACTAGTAATCATGTTGGATTGATGTTCATTTGTCTTTCAATTTTCTCTTCTTCCAATTACTGTAAATCTTTGGTTGGAGATGCTAACCTTGGTGGTTAACGTGAAGCTTGCAAGTCTGTAATTTTATAATTGTAGTGCTAAGAGGTTGGTAGTGTTCGAGCTCCTTATAATACATCAATTGTAATTAATGTTAAAAGATTAAATTATGTATTAATATAAGTTATTCAACTTTCTTATATTAAACGACAATTATACATTGTAGTGTTATTTTTTTTCTTTTTATTGCTAATGATTGTCAAGTTTAGCCGACTTATCTTTATTATATATCAATATTATATAAGGGGAGAGTGGGTGGACACAAAAAGTGCTAATGCTTTACTAATTTGACAATTGATCGTTTTACGAATTATATTTTAAACTGTTTTTGTATATATCAATTCCTAAAAAAAATGCTTTACTAAGGGAAGAGTGGGTGGACACATAAAAACTTTTTAACGAAAGTTTATTAAGACATATGAAGTGCTTGCTCGCTCTATTCATGGTATGTCACAATTTCCGTGCCAACTATTTAAGAAGTGTGAATGATTTAGTGCCAATAAACAAAAATTTTGGTTTAAAGTGTAACAAAGAAAAAAAAAGGCAAATTTATTGTTTAAAGAGGGAGAAAATTAAATTTTTCTGCAAAACATACCTCTAACCAACAATCTCAGATGCACTAATTTTTAACTTGAGGTATAAGCTAAGGGTTTGGTAACAAAGTGCTAAGAGCACTCACACTCATGATCTATTTGGTCTTGAAAAATGCTTAATGACAAGAAAAAAATACATGTATCACACTCATGTATTTTTTTATGTCATCCAATGGCCAATTGGTCATGAAAGATCAATTAAATCGTCCAATGATATAAATCATGAAGTTGGTCATCCATGTGGGGCCCATTTTTTCATAGCAAAGACAAATAAGAGCTTGACACACATCAGTCTTTCTCCTTTTTTTATTTATTTGTAATCAATTTTCTAGAAAATTAAAAAATTAAAAAATGAAAACAAAAAATGCCGATGATCGTATTAATTTATGATCTATAAAATGACATATATTTTCATGTATTTTAACACACTTTTAAAATTTTAATTTCTCTATTTAAATCTATAAAAATGTGTATTTGGGTGTATTTATGCAAAAAATATTATTTTTCATCATATAAGTTGAGGTAATTTTTAATTTACTTTTATATAATTTATTTCTAATAGTTTATTAGACTTATTGATGATAAGAGAGAGAAAGTTTGGTAAAGTATATTAGGAAGTTAGAGAGAGAGGGATGTACAACTTTTTCATAAGTAGGAAGCATTTTTAGCGTTTCTTTTTGGTGTTTGCACCCGGTCACCCTTCGGGCTACATCCGGATCGAGACCAAGTTCGGGGTGGTTAGGTTCCATTCCTCTCCCAATGGTGTTGCGGGGATTCGAACACGGGTCCGTCCTACCAAAGCCAGTCCCCATCACCACTGGGCCAACACTTACTTGGTAGGATTTATGACATTTTTAATAAAACATGACATAATGAGAGAGAAATTGATAGAGAGAGAGATGACACGTATATTTGTATCATCAATGATAATGGTCTAAAGGTTTTCAAAGGAAGCCAAGGTTTTTTAATAAAGGGTAATTTGGGAATAACCAAAATTACCATGAAAAGTTGACTTTCTTTAACATATTTTCTTTTTTATATAACTACAAGTATATAGCATACATCTTTATTCTATAAGTGAAGAGGTGGGGGACACCAAAAATCATTATTACTTTTTTTAAATTCATATTCTAGTGGAACAACTCTCTCTCTCCATAACTAATTGTTTTCAATTTTTTAAATTTTGAAAAAAGAAATGCAAAACACCATAAACAAATTTACTGTTATAGAATTTTACATGATTCCGCACGCATCGCATCGCATGCATACATGACTAGTATTTGACAGAGAAATAGACGAGTTCACGTGAGATGGTTTTTTCTTGCAAAAATAAGAAGAGATGTACTCTAATGAACAGCTGATATTACTCTAACAAATTAAAATTTGTTTTTTTTGTATAACTTTAAGTAAAAAGTGCTATAAGTCTAAGTAGGGAAAGGATCATGTGAAAAATGTTTTCACGAAGAAAACCAAGAAAAGGGGTACATGTATTATATAGAGTCGGAACTCAGTATCCACTAAAAACCACAAATTTGACGAAAATTGTGAAAACTTGAAAAAAGGGTACGCATACGATTTACAGGGATAAATATTACGATTAAAGGGCTACATGTATTTCAACGTTAAAGTTGTCAGTATTTACGAAAATTTCATTAATGAAATACGTGTACCCATTTATGTCTCTAATGTACCCCTTTTACCTTATTTTCACCAGATTTTCTTCCTATATATATATCTCCTATATGTAAGACGTCATGAAAATGCGAGAGAAACTAGAGAGAAGGGCGAGAAAACACAAAAGGAAAAACATAACTCATTGCTCTTTAGCCGCCTTCCAACATATCTCCCCAAGCTTCATCATCATCCCGGATCTTCAATTATGCATTTAATCAAAGCCCTAACCTACAAATTTGCCTACTCAGCTAAATTACTAGCCAGTTTAAAAACGAGATCCCCCCCCAATTGAAAAAACCTGCTCCTAATTTCCTTGCCACCGCATCTTCCTCAACCATTTTTACCTGCTCCAATTCAAGTAAAGATGGCGTGCAAATCAAAACTTTAAGAAGTCTGCTCTCCTAAACGCTCTTAACCGCCAATAAGAGCCAATCCCAGGGTAATTTTCTTTTTGAAGCCTAATTATGCATCTGATTTATGCTTTAATCAGGCCGATTAACATTAAAAGAACTGCTACCCTAATTTGTCTGATATTAACTGGAGTGTTTTCCTTTCTTTATTTTCACTTTTAGTTTTTTCTTGTTTGACATGTTAATTCACTTAACTGAGTGGCCTTTGATTTTCTTTTTTGGCTTCCCTTTATTTTTCTGTGGTTTTTGCTTGTTTTGTTGCGCCTATAAAAGGTGCTTGCCACCACAAACACTGTTCACGGCCATCTTTACTCACCACCTCTCGCATACCAACTCCTACTCTTCCTTCCTCTGCTATTTTATATCCTCCACTTCTGCTTCATGTCTGATAATCCTGATAAAATGAAATATACCTTCGCTATTAAATCCTCTAACAATCATGCTTCCCTATCTCCTCCCTGTGAGAGGCCAAGTCTCACTCTCAATGAATCTATGGATCTCATTCCAAATATCCAGCTGCTAACTCCCTCCTAACCCGACGGTTTCAAGTAACACTACTGCTAATACAAACCCACCCATCCCAATTGGGTGTGCAAGTACTAACATCTCACAATCCGAGGCTGTCCCTATAGTGGTTATTGAAACCCCCGAACTGGATGAAACAGAGCAATAACATATATTGACACTTTTCTCATTTGGTAAGATAGGGGGCCTATCATTCACACTCCTATTATCATCAATAGTCTAAAAAGGGATTGTGGTTTCATTTCATGAGGAAGTTACTCTAAAGTGGTTTGTTTATCATCAGACTTTAGATAGAACTAATAGACAAGAGGCTTGGTTTGTAAAAGGGCTTAACTATTTTTTATTATTCCTAGGAGGAAAGATTCAACCCTTTCCTTCAAGGAATCACCCATGTTGACTAGTGGGTCAAAATCTCTTTCCTCGGCAATGAGTATTGGTTATGGCCCCTCCTTTCTGCCTTAACTAGTAAAATTGGTAATTTAGCTAAACTAGACAGATTTATCCTTAATAATGATGAAAAGCCCAATTTGCTCGAGTTTGTCTTAATATGAACATCACTAAACATGACCCAAGATCTATTACGATGATTGCTAATGACTATGAGAGCACTGAATTTTTTCTCTCTTATGAAGGGGTGCATGAGATTTACCCTCTTTGTGGTCACCTTAGTCACATCTTGGCTGCTTGTCCAAGGAATCCAACTTCTTGTTTGGAGCTGGTGGTGGCTAAGTTGGAACCTAGTTCCATTAGCACCACATCAAACAGCAACCCTTCATCTTTCTCTGAGAATGGGGCGGGGGGTTTGTATTATGTCCCAAAGGCGCACAAAGCCTAAATTTAACTTCAAAAACAGATATCATCACAACAATAGAAGATTCACACAACACCTTCAACATCACTAAGAATGCCGTCTCTCCCACCCACCCTCAATCTGCCCACAGCTCCCCCCTTCTTCAAGCAATGATCCCTTGGTAGGCTAAAGTCGTATCACCTAATCAAAGATAATTCCTAAAGTCCTCTAACAACAATAGTCAAGGGAAGTAGGGTCGAATCCACAGGGAGACAGAGTTTCTATGTTAATATTCAATCAAATAACTACTTCAGTTGAAATCAGATAGGAAAGACTTAACTACTAATTAAATTAAGAGAATGAGAATTAAATTGTGATTTATCTATGGAATTAAAAGTCTAGGGCGATAGTTCGGTCCACCATGCGTATACCATTCAAGAGGTTCAAACAACTAATATCACTTAGGTTTATTGTCGAACTATTAGAGCAGGTGTTAAGCTTATTGTCAGGTCTCAACGCTCATGATTCAACATGTGCAGTATGGTCACAGACATAATCAAAATCACTAATGTGTTCTAAGCCTCTAAAAGTAAGACTGATATGTACGAACGATTATTAGCTAGACATAACTCATGAAATTGGCCACTAATATAAATTATGGATTCACGAACAAATCACATTACAATCAATCTAATCAAAACCTAGAAACTATAGCAATTCAATTTGCAATCATGGCATAAACATGGTTTTCCTCCCTAAAACCCTAGAAAAGAAAACTACTCACTCATGGCTAGACAAAACCAATTCAAAGTAAAGATTCATAATTGACAATGAAAGCAATAATCAATCACAAACAATCTAAGTATGAATAAATAAGAACGAAACGAAAATAAAGAGATTACCGAAATTGAGTATGAAATATGAACTATATTGAAAACCAGAACAATGATCCAAAATTCAACAATGGAGAAAAAACTAGAGTTCTAATACTAGGGCTTAATGAAATAACAATGAAAAAATAAGAGTTCCCTCAAAATAAACTAAGTATTGTATTCATACTAAGTCTCAAAAGAATAGAAAAAGGATTAAAAGCGGGCGATAAATCGCGCGTCATTAACCAAAAAGAGTAACCACCCGAAGGCGTCGGGCAAAACACGCGTCTTCAATACAGGATCTGGCAGCATGTAGCAAACCGCCCGATGGGACCGGGCGAGTCTTACGTCTTTTCATATTCCAGCCAACAAACATAGTAGGGCAACTGGGCATAGTAGAAATTCCGCCCGATGACTTCGGGCATGGTCGCCCGATCGGGCGAGTTGACGATCATCTTGAGCAATGAATCCGCCCGATCGGGCGAATCAGCCCGATGGTAACGGGCGAGCTGCAATTTCTCTTTTTTTAACTCTTTGAGCCAAAACTTCGAACCAAGGACGCCTCTAAGCATATGGAGTGTGGCCTTAGAGCTCCGCAACTCAGAAATATGCCTCTTAACTCCGCCTATCATACGTTGTTGCTCAAAATAGCAGAGTATGGGGAGAAAACTCCCTAAAAACCTGTAATTCAACATAGAACACACAAAGCACAACTAGATTGAGGAGTAAGAATAAAATAGCTCCTAAGAGCATAGTTTGACGCACATTTTAGTTCAAAAGTAGGGGGAAAACTATACAAAATAACATGATATCAAATTCCCCCAAGCTAAACCTTTGCTTGTCCTCAAGCAAATAAATCATGACCAATGGAATAAATTGCCTCAACCCAAGAGAATAAAACATTCAAAGCTCAAAACATTTTCAAGACTAAGAATCGCTCAAGCAGGCAAAATTCAAAATCAGCTGTTCAGATCCATCCAACAACCAATCATCCAAGCAAAACATCAAATGCAACATCTACATGGCATACATGTCCTGAAAAGGTGCTCACCAAGGTGTTTCCTCTAAATTTTGTGGCAGGCTTAGAATATGCCAGAACACTCACCAATCCGACCATAAATATCCCTTCCGACTCACACTCTCATGTGTTTAAGAAGGTTAAATGTCGCTCATCCTAATTAAGTCATTATCAATCATATTTTTTGTGTTTTTTCAACATTTTTTCTTAAAGAAGTAAAACTAGTCTAGGAAAGCAGTAAAACTATATTAGAAAACAATAAAAGAGAGAGAGAGTACATACAGAGATGCTAATCCTCCCCGAAGCTGAACTCGGCAATGTCCTCATTGCAGCGAGGGAAAGGACTATGACAAGGGCATCAATCGCCCATGTGAGTGTCGGTGGTACCACCGAAAGAACCGCTACCTGAATCACCACCAGAATAACCACCTGGAAAACTTCTAGGAAAACCACTACCACAAGCACCAAAGTCCCTAAAGAGATAGAGGCTCGAGGTCTATCGCCAACATCACGATCGCCATCTCCGTCACCTACATCCTCATATCTACCATCCTCCTCATCAGACAGCACACTATAGTTAGGGTTCCACGTGTACCATGATGGGTGCTCTACACTCTCAGCAATGTGATGACGCCCACAGTAGTTGTCATACACAGGGTACAGAGCCAAATGTGTATCGCGTTCCAGACGGTTAAACCGTGGAACCATATCAGCAATAGTATCAACACACTGGCCAAGCCGTGCAATGGCCGAGGTGTTGGTTGTCATCCCCTGATGCAGCTCCTGTAAGGTAGCAGTGTTGGCTGTCATGCCAACCTGCAAGCTCTGCAACATCCCCATCATACCTGCATAGTCAAAATCATTGGGCGGGGGAGGAGGGTGTGAGGAAGTAGAGGCGCTAAAGTCATCAAAAGTGTGTTGCCTCCGCATATAGGTGTTCTGTGGAATCTCAATGTGGGGATGCGGGATGTCTTCCCCTGCTATGGGGAGGTGATAGTGCTGAAGGCCAGGGCGAATACGTGCTCTAGGGTCAGGGAACTCTATAGACTCGAGGGTCTCATTGATGAGGACACAATAATTGTCGTTGGCTTTTCTTTTGAGGAGGTGGATGTGCTCAAGGTATGTGGCGTTCAATAGCTCAAGGGTCGAGTCAGGACCGTATTGGGTTTCATAAAACCCAGGGATCCACCTAGCAAAAAAGGTGACTAACCCCCCGTTAACAATACGGCGGGAAGCTTAGGTGCCGTCATCACGATGGGTGGTAGGGCTGTTGGAGACATGCTCCAACTGTATGGAAACCTAATGAGGAATGTTGTACTCATATTGTAAATCTGTGCCCTTAAACATATACATCCCCAATAAGGTGAAGTCATCTTTTCTAATCATTTGCCCCTCCACCTTAGCAAATAAGGTCCATGCCATATATCAAACCCAAATGGCAAATATAATATGGTGAACCAACTTGGTCGGACAGTGTTGAAATGTGAATGGCCCCTCGTCCCTAGTAAAACCGTAATAAATCAGACGAGGTTGCCAATCGACAGGTCGTCGAATTGGCCCCATGTTGGACAATCTAAGGACTCGGGCAAATTCAGGCAGTGTATATTCGTGGTCCCGATTGCAAAGTCAAAATCTAATGTTGGTGACAGGGCCAGACCAAGGTTTGACTACCTGTAAACTTGTATAGAACTCGTAAACAAGCAAAGGGTAGGTTCGAACCCGAATAGTAAACAAAGATTCCATGCCAATAACACGCATTAATTCCTTAAAATCATCATATAAGCCAAGACTGGTAAGTAAAGGGAGATCAAGGAAACGAGTGAAAACTACCTCACGCTCCCGAAGGAGACGAAATTTAGCCTTTTGCTCCTCATCTCGAAAGATGACTTGAGGAAGCCGATCATCTGGTGCAATTGGTAATGGTGGTGGTGGTGGTGGTGGTGAAGGAGATCGTTGCCGTCTCCTAGATCTGGAACCATGACCACGTAAAAGACTTCTTGAACTTGCAATTGAGCCCAAAAGAAACCTTAACTCACAAAAATGGAGGAAAAATGGAGAATTTGTGATGGAGATAAAAAAGGATGAAAATTGGTGGTGAAGGATGGAGAAAAGTAGTAGAGGAGATGGACGA
This sequence comes from Patellifolia procumbens, assembly GCA_947645195.1. Classification (NCBI taxonomy): domain Eukaryota; kingdom Viridiplantae; phylum Streptophyta; class Magnoliopsida; order Caryophyllales; family Amaranthaceae; genus Patellifolia; species Patellifolia procumbens. The sequence goes on from CANSGD010000290.1 coordinate 1,716,692, forward strand.
AAAAGCTTGGTGGAAGCTTTAATGGAGTTTGTGAGTGGAGGAATGTAGTTTTAATGGAGTTTGAAGGTGAAGGAAGGTAGGTTTAATGGAGTTTGAAGATGGAGGAAGATGAGGGTTTAGTGGAGAGAGAGAGGTTTTTGTGAGTGAGGGATGAGTGAATGAGAGGGTGTGAGTAAAAGAAACAAAAGGGAGTATGTGTTTTAGTCCGTTAAAACTGCATACGGCCCGATCGGGCGACATGGCCCGATGTGATCGGGCGATAATAAAGCTACCAATTTTCTGAAACGGCCTGATCGGGCTAACTTCCACCCGATTAGGCGGATTTTTATGCTCAAAGCTCGTTAGTTGCGGGCCCCATCATGCTAAGTTGCCCGGTGCCACCGGGCGGAATTTCGTTCTTTGAAGTGCAGTCGCCCGATCGGGCGAAGTAAGCCTGATGCCATCGGGCGTTCCTTGCTTTGATGATTTGTTAACATTAAAAAAAGACGTAATAGCAGCCCGATCGGGCGGCAGCACCCGATGACGTCGGGCGAATTGCTTTTCAGCCTGTTTTTCACTTTTTTCACTCAAGGACAGCTACCCAATGGCCAAGTTATTGCACAAACTGCATTGATAACTGCTATTATTACCCTCTCACTCTCTCACTAAGCTACAAAAACTATCAAAAATAATCTAAGGAAAAGTTACGGGTTGCCTCCCGTAAAGTGCTGGCTTATAAAGGTCCCGCACGACCATATTATGTGCTCAGTCAAACATCATCTGATGAAGGAGATCCGAAACGAATTTCCTCCACACAACCAATGAATGCACCCTAATGGTTCAGCTTCAGACGCTGCCCATTAACCTTGATTTTTTCACCTTTTTGACTAACGACCTCTATAGCTCCATGTGACTTCACTTCAGTCACCTGAAAAGGTCCATACCATCTAGACTTCAACTTACCAGGAAATATTCTCAACCATGAATTGTACAGGAGCACTTTATCACCAATCTGAAACTCTCGTTTCTGGATCATTTTGTAACACCCCAAAAATTAAACTAATAATTTGATTAGAAAAACATCATTTGACTTTAAAAACCGTTCATTTAAACCTTTAGGATGTTACTGCCGCATAACACGCAAGACTAAAAATGAACAGGAAGAATTAAACATCTCATTATTAAAGAAACTCAAAGCTACCAAAGCTAAGTCATAATACTAAAGTTACCATGACTGAAATAAAGAGTAATAGTCAAAATAACACTAATGTAGTCGGAAACTAGGTGACCCTAAGCTATATTGCTCTCAAATGCCCAACGTAATCCCCTCGTCAACAACCTACAAAAATATTGGGAAAACAAAATAGAAACAAACAAACTAAAATTAGTAAAAACTAAGTAATTCCAACTCCATCCCGTAAAATAATAATAGTTTTGTTTTGAAAATAAATTTAATAATCAGAGTAGTGCCGTTATACGTAAAACATAATTTATAGATAAATAATTCACAAAAATTCAATATAATACACATAACTCATTATTAATTAAGAAAGGGAAATGGAACGCCAGTAGGCCGGGACTAATCCCAGTAACCACCTACTTGTCTTTGGGTCGTCACCCAAAAGTCATATAACATGGCCAAAATATTTCACAGAATGTCCCTAGTGTGCACACCCCTCACTAATAGCCTAATGATCTAACGCAAAAGCGCGACAAAAGGTTCACTATTAGGAGGAAGACAAAACAACATTTTAATAGTATAAAGAAATCAAAAACCTGAATTACCAGCCCAATGATCAAACGTCATTAGGTTCACTACTAAACAGGGCAACCTGTCCATCACCTATGGAGGATCCAATTCCATAGGCTACATTCCCTTCTTAACATTCCACTTTAAGTGATTAATGGATTCTAACAAGGTTACAAATTACATAGCACGTAACAACTAATTCCATATTCATTAAATTAGTCATTACTATAACCTCGTGGAATTTATTACGTCCATAATCGAATCACAAACACCAATTACTTAATAATTGATTGCGTCAAGAGGTCAAATATCAATTCAAGTTATTGCTTGTACCCACTTATTATCATAACAGCGGCGACAATAGTATTGAATAACAAAACAATAAATATGTTAAATGGTAATCATCATATGTATATACGTGGAAAAATATTAATAGTTTAATAACATTAACGATATAATATGAACATCAAATTTTAATTTATAATAGTACATATATAAAAGTCGTACACCAAAAAAAAATCACACTTATGAACACGTAGCACATAATATTCCTATCGGGAATACTATAGTAGATGGACATTGCGAATTACATTGATTATCGCACTCTCAAAAATTATTGGTTCTCTGTATAGTCCCCTATGAAGCCTTCGTCTAAAATAAAATAAAATAAAATAACTCTAGTCAGTTAAATTGCGTAATCCCTTAACTCGCAACTTAAAAACACTACTTAAGTCAGATTAGTTAGAAATGAATAAAAAGTAAAAGTAAAAATCGTAACTTTAAATTTTAAAATAATAATAGAAGGTTTATGGTGAGAATAAAAATAAGAGTAGATAAAACAAAAGTGACGAACAAAATAAAAAGTTGTTCAACAATGAAGTAAAAATGTAACAAAAGGGAAAACATGTAGCAAGTTTTACATAAAATAAAACTAATAAATAAAGAAAATTAAAAGAAAAAGAAAAAAAACAGAAAAAGGACAAAACAAAAAGGGGAAAATAAAAAAACGTGAGGTAACCAAAAAAATGGAACAAAGAAACAAATTAGTAAGACAAAATGAAAAGAAAGACAACAAGTCAGTAAAATAGCAGCACGAAACAGAGAAAAGAAGAAGGAAAGAGAAAGAAAGGAAGAGAAGGGAAGAAGAAGAAAGAAGAAGGAAAGAGAAAGAGAGGAAGATAAGGGAAGAAGAAGAAAGAAGAAGGAAGAAGAAGAAGGAAAAAAAAAGTGACGCCGGCATGACTTCCGATCGGTCTTCAAAATCTTTTCTCTTTTTTTTTTCTTTTCTTCTTCTACTAAGTTTCGAAATCGGAAAAATTAAAAGGTAAGTATTTTAGTTTTTTTCTCACCTCTTCAAAGGTGAAATAGAGTAAGGAAGAAGAAGTGAAAATATGAAGAATGAGAAATGAAAACTGATTTTCGAAGGGTTTGAGAGGGGGTTTATACAGAAAATTTTTAGGGTTTGTAATTCTATCTTATTTTAAAATTTAAATTCAAAATCTAAAATTTTAAAACTGATTTAATCTAGATAATCTGATTATATATATATATATATATATATATATAAATTTTGATCCGAAATAAGATAAAGGTTGTGAAAATTTATGTGAAAATTAGTTTTCAGATTTTATCTTCCTTTTTGTTAAGATAATTCCGAAAATAAAAATGGAATTTCAGATTTATTTTCTTTTTGTAAAATAATTTCGAAAATAAAATGGGTATAATATAAGACTTGTAAATAAAATATACTAGAAAAGTAGTAGAAATTTGGGGTATTATATCTACCCTCCCATAAGACAAAGTTCGTCCTCGAACTTTAAACTTAGCTCTTGATGGTTTCTTTCGAGTCTGGTAAGAGAGTCTATCTTTTTTTTATGGGCGAATTCCTTAAGAACATACGTTGGGGTTCGAAAATTACTATGCGTTAAGGTTCGAAAATAACTCGTTACTATTACTTCACACCCCCTAAAAGTTAGTTTCGTCCTCAAAACTTACTATACCTGCTCAAACAATTCTGGGAATCTCCTTTTCATATCATCTTCAGCTTCCCAAGTTGCTTCCTCGGAGTTTTGGTTCGACCATAGCACCTTTACCAAGCTAACCGCCTTGTTCCGGGTACTTCTCCTTTTGGTATCAAGGATCCTAATAGGACGTTCCTCAAAAGATAAGGTCTTATCTAGTTCAATAGTTTCAGGTTGGATGACATGAGTTGGGTCATGGACGTACTTACGAAGTTGAGACACATGAAAGACATTATGGACATTGGCTAACTCAATGGGTAAGGCTAATCTATAGGCCACTTCACTAATCGGTTCCAAAACTTCATACGGTCCTATGTAACGAGGACTCACTTTACGTTTTCTGCCGACTCTCATTACTCCCTTGGTCGCTGAAACTTTCAGTAAAGCTTTCTCCCCAACTTCGAACTCCACTTCTCTTCTACTCCGTTCTGCATATGTCTTTTGTCGATCCTGAGCTGCTTTCATGCGTTCTTGAATCAGTCTAACTTGATTTGTTGTTTCTTCAATCATCTCCGGCTCTACTGTCATTGAGTCACTTATATCACTCCAACATAAGGGACTTCTACACTTCCGACCATATAGTGCCTCATAAAGCGTCATCCTTATGCTCGCATGATAACTGTTGTTATACGAAAATTCTATGGTTGGCAAGTGTTCATCCCAAGACCCCCCAAAGTCCATCACACAGCCCTTAACATGTCCTCGACAGTTTAGATTGTTCGTTCTGTCTGCCCATCTGTCGCAGGATGAAATGTCGTGTTCAACTTCAGTAGAGTACCGAATGCCTGTTGCATTTTTCCCCAGAAATTAGACAAGAACCTCGAATCCCTGTCTGAAACAATATCCTTTAGTACACCATGTAACCTCACAACTTCTCGCACATATGCATTTGCCAATTGTTGTAGACTCCACGTATCCTTCATGGCTATGAATCTTGCTGTCATTGTGAGACGATCCACTATAACCCATATAGCATTCTTCCCCGACCTTGTGAGTGGTAATCCCATCACGAAATCCATGGAAATAGACTCCCACTTCCAACTAGGGCTGTTCATTTCGGATATCCGAAAATTTTGGATCAAGGAATTGATGATCCGAATCCAATCCGAAAAGTTTCGGATATCCGAAAAGTTTCGGATATCCGAAATTTCAGATCGGATAACCGGATAATCCGATCCAGAAGAATAAATTTCAGATTTTTTTTTTTTTTGCAAATGCCAAAAATTAATACTTGAAGTTTTAGTACACAATTTTCATGCTAAGTTCATAAACATTTTTTTAATTACTTGTTTGATAGTTTTTTTGAGTTAATTAATTAAATCATAATTGTCTATCTTAAATTCTTAATTAACTCATACAATGTATCATCTTAAAAAAAATAAGGAAACAACTTAACAAGTGAAATCACATCCAACATAGTCCTAAAAAAAATTAAACATCCCAAAGTTCATAGTTCAAAGTCCTAAATAAAATAAACATCCCAAAGTTCATACTTCAAAGTCCTAAATAAAATAAACATCCCAAAGTTCATACTTCAAAGTCCAACATAGTCCTAAATAAATTAAACATCCCAAAGTTCATAATTCAAAACAAACCATTACAACCAAAGTTTTCAAATTAACATCTAATAAAGTTCCACCATAATCCAAAATAACATTGTTTTGATCTCATACTTCAAGCCTCACGAGTCACGCCTCATGCACAAGTGTCCAAGGACTCATCAATATCAATGGTTGGTTGGGCGATTGTCAAGTCTTTCATACCTACAAAATCAGCACAACAAATAAAGATAAAGTAACATTAGATAACAAAAAATAGATGTAATCATAATTAAAAATAATTAATTTAGATAAACTAACCATCTTCCATTTTCTCCAATTCAAGCAAATTTTCCTCTATCACAAGAGGCTCATGAGAATTCCGCAACCAATCTTGAGCACAAATAAGAGCCTCCACCATTCTTGGGGTCAAAGAAGTCCGAAATGAATCAAGAACACGTCCTCCGATGCTAAAAGCGGACTCCGAAGCAACGGTAGAAACCGTTATAGCAAGTACATCTCGAGCTAAGAGTTGAAGGATTGGAAATGTCTTGACCCTATCTTTCCATCATTGTAGAACGTCAAATTTGGGATTCTCTTTCTCACGGTCTTCACTCAAATATTTTTCCAATTCATTCTTCCCCTCATTAGTTTCCTCCCCACCTCTTTCCTTATTAAATCTAGAGGCCAACATTTCTTCAAAATCAATGACTCTCCTCTTTTCTACAACCTCATCATTATTCAAATTAGAAGTAGTAGATGAAGAAGAACTTGAAGCTTTCTCTTTCTCTTTTGGTGGAGGTATGGAAGAGGCATAAGAATCAAACAACTCACGCAAAGTAACTCTTATCTTAGCACTTAAGACTCTACTTTCTTCGGCCCCATAAGAAGTTTCAACAATCCAATCCACATAATACAATTTCCTTCTTGGATCAAGCACTAATGCAACAAACATTAACATATTGAGATTATTGATATTCCCCCAACACTTGTCATGCTTCAACTTCAAAAGACATGCCATATTTCGTATGCCTTCATCTGCACTCTGACGATAAGAATCAAGCAAGATACCAACACCAAATGCATCATGTACATATGCATTCGCCGTAACATAGCGAGACCCGGACAACCTCAAAGTAGCATCATACAACATTTGCAAATAAGGCAAAAGCACATCAATTTTGCTCTCCAATCATGTCCTTCCTGCTTACCACCAAATTTTCTTAGCTCCCTAACACATGCATTATCACGAGAGTGTAAGTTGGTTAATGCTTTCTTGAATTTCAATGCAAATTCAAGCATAAAATAAGTGGAATTCCATCTAGTAACAACATCCAAACACACAAGACTCTTAGTTTCCAAATGCTCTTCATGTGCACAAGTTTTAAATTTTTGGAGCCTAGCGGGAGAAGATCGAACATATCTCACACTACCACGAATTTTTACTATGGAACTATCAAGATCTTCCAACCCGTCTCTCACCACCAAATTCAATATGTGAGCAACACATCTCATATGCAAATACTCCCCATTTAACAAACTAGTTTAATGGTGATTCATTCTTCTTTTCAAATATTGAATAGCTAAATCATTTGAACTAGCATTATCCACAGTCAAAGTCAAAATTCTCTTGATCCCCCATTCATTCAAGCATTTTTCAACCGCCCTTCCAATGAGTTCCCCACTATGGCCGGCAATTGGACAAAAATTAATTATCCTTTTATGCAGCTTCCAATTTTCATCGATAAAGTGAGCGGTAAGACATATATAACTCAAATTTTGCCCAGAAGTCCATGTATCAGTTGTTAAACAAACTCTAGAAGACAAGGCTTTAAAAAAGTCCATTAACTTCTTTCTTTCTTCAATGAACAACTTATAACAATCTCTTGTTATAGTAGGACGTGAAGGCACAACAAAAAGAGGATTAAGAGACTTGCAAAAATCACGAAAACCCTCATGCTCCACAAACATGAAAGGCACTCATCAATAATGACTATCCTAGCAAGTGTTTTTCTAGAAAAGTCTTGATCAAAATCCCACAACTTTGGAACATTCACAGTTTCAGTAGAACCATCTTCATTAGTTATCGTTTTGGGTTCAAAATCTATCAATTTTTGCTTTCTATCAAGATTTGGAGGATACTTTTTACATCTTAGAACATGATTTTTCAAAGGAGTAGTTCCATTTGCCCCTTTACAACCAATCATAATATCACAATAACAACACTTAGCCATATCGGGATCATGAGTATCCTCATAATGAGCCCACCATTTTGATTTTTTTCTTTCTTTGACGAGGTTGAGAAGACATACCACTTTTGTTAGGATGTAAAGGAGGCTTACTTTGTTTGCTTGAAGACATCGAAAAAGCATCTTTCTTCCTCTTAGTCGGTGGACTTTTTTCTTCATCATCGGATATAATATTTTCAATGTTGGCATCATACTCTATGTCATCATTGCTTCCTGTAAAATTACTACAAAAAGATAATGAAACAAAAAGTGTTACTTTGAGTTTATGTTCATCTATATAACCAATTAGGAATCAAATTTTATCAATCAATAAAGTTTAACTATATTTATGTTACTTTCAAGCAACAAGCAAGTACTATAAATTTTTTCTTCCGTCTCTCACCACCAAATTCATTAAAACATGACTCATATTAGCATTCTTAATCTGCCCTTACTTGCATAAATCATTCATTAAACCATTCATTCATAATAAAGTGTTACTTTGAAGCAACAAGCAAGTATCCTAGCACAAAGCGAAAATAAAAACGCCGACGAAGATGCATATCACAAGTATCACAGCACAAAGCAAGTATCAAAATTTTAACAACTGATAATCTATTAATCAATAAGACAATAATCAATAAAACAAAGAAAGAATTTACCTCATCTTAACGCCGACGAAGATGTAGCCGAACGACAGCACAACAGCGAACGGCAGCACAGAGGCGCAACACAGCAGCGTTGAGAACGACAGCACAGGGGCGTAGCACACAACGACAGCAACGTTAAGAACGGCAACACAGAAGACAGAACGGCAGCAACGTTCAGATTAAACGCCGGCGATAATTTGAAGTGGATGAGAGTTGAGAGTTGAGAGTTGAGAACGGCGCTTGAGAGGTAGAAACGTTTGAAATGAAATGAAGTAATGAACAGCCGCCTGCCCCTGACTATTGTTTGCCCTAATAAATTTTTTTAAAATCGGATAATTCGGATATCCGAAACGTTTCTTTTTGTGATCCGTATCCGATCCGATTTTTTTCGGATACCCGATCGGAAAAATCCGAAATGCAAAAAATCGGATCGGATCGATCGGATCCCTTTAAACAGCCCTACTTCCAACTAGGGACCTCTAAAGACTGCAATTTCCCTCCAGGTATCATGTGTTGAATCTTCACCTTTTGACACGTCAAACACTTTGCAACGAACACAACAACTTCTCGCTTCTTGTTTTTCAACCAAAAGTGTTGCTTAAGGTCCTTATAAAGTTTATCTCCACCCGGATCTACAGAATACGGGGTATTATGAGCTTCTTCCATGATCTTTCTCTTTCACTCCTCGTTCTTAGGAATACACCATCTCCCACTATATTTCACAACACCATCCTCATTAATCTCAAACTCAGTGGCTGCTCCATCTTCTTTCATCTTTTTCACCTTCATTAACCACTCATCATTGGCTTGCTTCTCTCGAATCTCATCGAACAAGATGGGTTGTACTGAAATCGCATTCAATTGAGCTTCCAATTGCCCGTGTTCCATAACTTCTAAATTCATTCTCCTAAACTCCTCACACAACTCCTTTGTCAACACCATCATATTCATCGTGTGGCTAGTCTTTCTACTCAACGCATCAGCAACTTTATTCGCCTAACCTTCGTGGTACGATATCTCCAAGTCATAATCCTTGATAAGCTCAATCCATCTTCTCTGCCTCATGTTCAACTCCTTTTGAGTATGTACTTGACACTCTTATGATCTGTAAAAATCTTACACGTCACTCCATACAGATAATGTCTCCAAATTTTGAGTGCGAATACCACAGCAGCTAGCTCTAAATCATGAGTAGGGTAATTCTTCTCATGTGGCTTGAGTTGTCTCGAAGCATACGCTACAACCTTTCCATGTTGCATCAATACACACCCTAAACCATTCTTAGAAGCGTCCCTATACACCTCGAAACCTTCGTATCCAAATGGTAATGTCAAAACTGGTGCTGACGTGAGTCTATCCTTTAACTCCTGGAAGGCCTTCTCACACTTCTCATCCCACTTCGTCGTTTATCAGGTTTGTCAAGGGCTAGGCTACCTTCGGAAAATCACGCACAAACCTTCTGTAGTAGCCTGCAAGTCCTAAGAAACTCCTTACTTCCGTCACACTACTAGGTCGTTGCCACTCTATCACTGCTTTCACCTTTGCTGGGTCAACTGCCACTCCATCCTTTGATATAACATGACCTAGAATTGCGACCTTCTCAAGCCAAAATTCACATAGAGAACATGGTGTATAATTTCTTTTCACGAAGTATCTCTAGGACCTTTCTCAAATGCCCCTCATGTTCTTCCTTGTCCCTTGAGTAAACCAAAATGTCATCTATAAATACCACGACGAATGTATCCAAGTACGGCTGGAATGTCCTATTCATGTGATCCATGAATGCTGTAGGCGCATTAGTGAGTCCAAATGGCTTAACTGTGAACTCATAATGGTCGTACCTCGTACGAAATGCCGTTGATAAGTGGACTTTAGGTTCACTTATTTGCATGTAGTTTTAGGACATTTAGATGCATTTTAGGCCATTTAGTTTCCTTTTCTTTCCCTTTTTCATCATTTCTTATAATGTCATGTTTAGCATCTAGTTTAGTTCATTTGCATATATTTAGGGTGCATATAGATTATTGCATTTGCATATTCATACCCCCCTCCCCCATCTGATGTTTGCTTTGAGTGTTTTGAAGATATACAAGCAAGAAAGAGGCTCCAAACAGGGGAGCGGGCGCTCCATAGGAGAGGGAGCGGGCGCTCTATGGGTCAAGAAATGAAGACAAAGAGGCAGGAACTTGGAGCGATCCGGGAGCGTGTGAGGAGCGGGCGCTCCAGGGCCCAGGCTCCAGTTTAGGTTGATATCACGTATTTATATAGAGTTTTCCCCCTTATTTACAAGCTAATTTGTGCGTCATTGGAGCTCTTGGGAGCTATTTTGTGCTAACTATCGTATGTAGTTGTGGTTTCGTGTTTTAGTATTGAATTGCAGGTTTTATGGAGTTTTCTCCTTATTCCCGAGCCTTTTGGAAGCAACCACGGCTTTACAAAATGTTACAAGGCACGTAGCATGGCTCGCGAGCTTTATGGATAGTTTAGGAGGTCCCAAGACCCCTAAACATGAAGATTAGAGAGCCAAGGAGTCAAAGGAGGTTTTCGTGCACTGATCGGGCAGAAATGGCCCGATCGGGCGAAATATTTATGATCGGGTATGAAAGTTGCGGACCCGATCGGGCAAGCATTGCCCGAAGTGATCGGGCGAACATCATGTACCCAGACCCGATCGGGTGTTCATCGCCCGACCCGATCGGGTGGGCTGCTCGTAGGTCTTGTTAGAGAGCTGCTGAAGAGACGCTTTCACTAGGCCATTTTGTTGCCTGGCCCGATCGGGTGGCTGACCAAGGCCCGATCGGGTGGGCGTCAAGTCCATCTAATGCTGCTGCGCTGCTGCTACATCACAGCCGAAGACGAGAAAATGCGAAGTTGTATTTGACCCGATCGGGTACTGTGCTTGATAGGATTTAGTCGTGTCACCTATTCAAAGATAATTCCTACAATCCTCTAACAATGGTAGTAAAGGGAAGTAGGGTCGAATCCACAGAGAGACGGAGTTCTAAGTTAATATTCAGCTAAAAAGCTACTTCAGACAAAAATCAGATAGAAAGCTGAACTAATAATTAACTACTAGAAAGCAATATAAAGATCGGAATTTAACTATGAATTAAAGGTCTAGGGAATTAGTTCGGTCCACCATGCTTATACCAATCAAAGGATCAAACAACTATGAGAACCTAGGTCGAGAATCGATAGATTAGAACACGTGTCAAGCTATGGTTAAGTCTCAACGTCCATAATTCAACATATGCAGCATGTTCACAAACATAATCAGAATTACTGGTGTGTACTAGGCCTCTAAAAGTAAGACGGATCTGTGCAAACGATTATTAACCTCAAGTAATCAAAGAAACTGCGCAATAACGTTAATTACTCAATAAGAACAAATCACACCATAACCTATCTCATCAAACCCTAGAAACTAATAGCAATTCAAATAATCATCTAAGTCCCTAGAAATTGAACTACTCACTCATAATTGAGTCAACGATAAACAATCTAATATGAAACCCTAATAATTGCATCATGAATAATTGAATAAATAAACTAAGCAAATGAGAATAATAAAAGAGATTAGGGCAAAGAAGAATACCAATTGACAGAAAGCAGGAACTTTTATTGAAATCGAATAGGTTCAATCACCTTTAATCTAATCTAAAGTGTTTAAACTAAATAAAGCTAAACTAAGAACTATGGAAAAACTAGAATAAAAAGATGTCTCTAAAAATATGAGGAATAGCTATATATAATAGCCCCAAAATCTAATTAAAAAATGAATAGAAAAAGATAGAATTTCGGGAAAAAGAGCTGTCCGTGCTCCAGGCCCGATCGGGTCAATTCCCGCCCGATCGGGTGGCTAAATTGCAATTCTGCATCAACTTGCGAAGGCCGTATCTCTCAAAATAGACGTCCGATTAGGGCCTGTGACCTATCATTGGAAAGCTCTTGAAGTCTAGAATCCAACCCAATTTGAATTTCTTGATTATCAATTTTTTTATAAAAAGTTATAATGAAAATAGTGAAGCTGTGTCAGTTTTGGCACTTCTTTCACTAATTATTTGCTTCATTCCAACTCAAAATTGTCCCAAACGGATGCATTGTGATCCTTGTGCAAGCTACCTTCATCTTCAATGATTAATAGGCTACATCCTTGGTACTCATGATCACTTTGTATCAAAATATCCTGAAAATCATCGAAACACACAAACGGAGAGTAGTAGAGCACAACTTATGTAATTCATGTCATTATGCACCTAAATGCTCAAAAAGGAGTTCTAAATGCAATCTAAATGCATCTAAAAACTATATATAAATGTGATACATCAGTGCTCGGGCCCGATCGGGTCTGGCGCTTAATGACGCGGATTTCGAGTTTTGTTTCCGATTTCTAATTAGACTTGAGGGGTATTATAAATACCTTTTTCCTCATTTTTTAGATTCATCTTTTATTCAACTTTCATGAGGTTTTAGACTAGTTTTATTCTACATTGCTCTTAGTTTAATTCAAACACTTTAGATTAATTTAGAGGTGATCAAACCTATTTCGATTTCAATAAAAGTTCCTGTTTTCCGTCAATTGGTACTCTTCTCTACTCTTTATCTCTTTAATTACTTTGATTGCTTAGTTTAATTATTTAATTGTTCATGATGCAATTCTTAGGGTTTCATATTAGTTTTGTTGTTGCCGATTCGATTATGAGTGAGTAGTTCTCTTTCTAGGGTATTAGATAGGAAAGCCATGTTTATACCATGATTGTGATTTAGATTTCTATCAATTTCTAGGGCTTGATTAGGGTGATTGTGATGTGGTTTGTTCTTATTGAGTAATTAATGTCAGTGTACAATTTCATTGATTGCTTGTGGTTAATAGTTGTTTGCACAGATCCGTCTTACGACTAGAGGCCTAGGACACATCAGTAGTTCTGATTACGTTAGTGAACATGCGGCGTATGTTGAACTATGAGCGTTGAGTCTTAACCATAGCTCAACATAGGCTCTAATCCCCCGACTCTTGACTTAGGTTTTAATAGTAGTGGACCGACCTAATACCCTAGACTTTTATTCCATAGTTTAATCCTCGTTTTATTCAGTCTTCCGTAGTCTATTCCTTAGTTTAATTAATTTCTTCCCTGATTTCATCTGGAGTAGCTGAATTGGTTGAATATTGATTTAGAAACTCTGTCTCCCTGTGGATTCGACCCTGCTTCCACTGACCACCTAGTTAGAGGTCCGTAGGTTTATTTTTGATTAGGTGACACGACTAAAACCTATCAAACTTTGGCGCCGTTGCCGGGGAGACGGCTAGTTCTCTAAGTTTTTATTTAATTATTTGGTCTACTTCTCTGTACCTCATTGGAACTTCATTGTTTCAATCGAGGTACGTTTTACTGCTTCTTTTTGTTTCTTTTGTATGCCCAGGTCCCAAAGAAACGGTTCCCCAATTCCAGCGGACCCCGATCTTACTAGGACAATCAGGCAGATCCGAAAGATAAAGCAGAAAGAAAAGCAGTCTGTTCAGCTGAACACCTCTGGAACAGACACCTTGAATTCAGTTATGTCAAAATCACTGAAGTCATATGGGGTGCCCAACCCGGATGGTCTCTCCACTGGACCTACTATGCCCACCATTGCCGCAGCAAATTTCGAAATCAAGCCTGGACTCATCAGCATGGTCCAGCAAAATCAGTTTGGTGGGCATCCTACTGAAGATCCGGCAAATCATCTGCAACGGTTTCAACAACTTTGTCGAACCGTTAAACATGCCGGTGTCACTCCAGATCAACTCAAAGTCATGTTGTTCGAGTTTTCACTGAGAGATAGAGCCCAAAAATGGTTGAACGATGTGAAAGAAACCGAGTGGAGTGAGATTTCTGCTGCATTTCTGAGAGAGTATTACCCACCTACTAAAACAGCAGAAATCAGAAATAAACTAGCCACGTTTTTCCAAGAGCCTGATGAAACATTAAGGGAAGCGTGGGCTAGGTTTAGAGATTTACAGAGAGAGTGTCCACACCATAATATGGACAAATGGTTCTTGACGCAGACATTCTACAATGGTCTGCAGCCTCAGACGAAGTGTATTGTTGATTCGTCTGCAGGAGGAGTGTTTTTAGACAAGGCAGTTGATGAGGGTTATGAATTCATATCAAATCTTGCAGCCAATGACCATTCATCATCTAGGAGTTTGACTAAGAAGGTATATCAAAAACTAGGTAGATCATGAGTTGACCTCAAAAGTCAAGCTAGGGGGTAGATTTAGGTGAAGTTGGGTTGACTAACCTATTTTATTGCTTGTTTAATTGTTTGATCATCAATTGAACTAGATTAGGGGATCAAAAGTGAAGGATTGAGAGATGAAGCTTTTGATGGACCTTAGGTTAGTCAATAGGTTGACTTCACCATGAGAATAGGTGTTAGGCTACCTAGGACCTTAATCGAATCGCTACGAGTTGTGGAAATACTTGAGCAATTGAATCTAATGAATCCCCATGGCTTGACGAATAGGTTAGCAATTGGTTAACTAGCGATTCCCCTATCCCTAGTGTCTTCTTATATTTGTTAAACCCAAATCATTTAGTTTAATTCCAAATCATTTAGTTTAATTGTTAGCTAATTAGTTCTTATTTTCTTAGTTAATCAATTAATCTTAAAAATCACTCAAAATAGGCTTAGCTTGCTTAATCGCTTTCAACCCTTGCTAATCCTTGCTTCCTTGTGGAATCGACCCTTTCTTACCCTATATTGGCTAAGATAGGTTTATATTTGGCACGTGCAACGACCGTGTCAGCCGTCTTTGGAATATCTTCCTCCGCAATTCTTAGCTGATGATAACCAGACCTCAAATCGATCTTAGAAAATATCCCAGCACCCTTAAGCTGGTCGAACAAGTCCTCGATTCTTGGCAATAGGTACTTGTTCTTTATTGTCACATTATTCAACTCTCTGTAATCGATGCACAACCTCAACGTGCCGTCCTTTTTCCGAAAAAACAACACTAGTGCTCCCTAAGGTGATACACTCGGCCTAATGTACCCTTTTTCCAACAATTCTTCCAACTGAGCCTTCAACTCTTGCATTTCCGCGGGTGTCATTCTGTATGGTGCCTTAGAAATAGCTCCAGTTCCAGGCACTAGGTCAATTTTAAAATCCATGTCCCTAATCGGTGGCATCCTAGGAATATCTTCTGGAAAAACATCCTTAAACTCTCTCACAACCGGTATTTGAGACATCTCAACATCCTCTGCGCTTACATCTTCACATGGCACAGATAGATGGGGTAGCCTTTCCTAATGTAGGTTTGGAATGACATGGATGAGACAATACTGACTCCAGGTTTGGACACTATACCTTGGTAGGATATCCTGTTTCCCTTTGGTCCCCTAAGAGACACCTTTTGGGTATGACACTCTATCCTAGCCCTGTATTTAGCAAGTCAGTCCATCCCCAAGATAACATCAAAGTCCGATAGGTCAAATTGAATAAGATTAGCAGGCAACTCGGATCCTAGTATGGTAATAGGTACGTCTAGGTACAAGGAACTACAAGGAATCACTTATGGTTATGTAAGTTTGACACGACGCTGAAGGTTTCATACCTAACTTTTTTGCAAAGGAACTAGCTATGATTCTGGTAGTTGTTGTTTCCTCCACTAACTTGGTCGCTGCTGGGATTGTTCTGTTGAGCGTTATTGCCTCCTTGAGCGTTCGCAATCTGACCATGAGGATTGTTGCCATTGTAGGGGCGGTTGTTGTAACCTTGGTTCTGATTTGACCCATAACCATTCTTGTTCCCACTATTCTCGTTCTGTCCTGATCGGTTGGTGTTTTGGCCCTTGGGGCATTGGTTTGCCTTATGCCCTTGTTCCCCACATGAGTAACAAGTGATGGGGGTTCCTTGACAGTTACGGCCTGGGTTATTATTGTTGCACTTCCTACAGTTGAAATTCTGGTTGCGGGGTCCTTGATGGTTCGGTTTTCCCTGGTCTTGGTAGTTACTGCGCCCACCATTTTTTTTTATTTCCCCCATACCTAAGCCTTTTATCATGGCCTTGGTCATTGGTATTACTACCCTGGTCTTTTCTCTTATTTCTCCCCTTGATCTCCTCCTCATTCAAGATCCTCTCAAGGTTAGAAGCCTTAGCATAGGCCTCTTCGAATGTGATAGATGTCGCTCCCCCAAGTCTGGTTTGGATTTTAAAGGACAAACCATCCTCAAACTTTTGGGCCTTAGCTCTCTCATCAGGCACAACGGTAGGGCAAAACCTAGTGTAACACCCCGTAATTTCACTAGAAATTTCACGCATTAATTTATATGTTGACATTGTTATTTATAACTCTAAATATAAATTCGTTTATAAAATTATATTCTATTAAATAAATGGTCATATTTGAAGCCGGAAAACATTTCGGTAGATAATATGTCGTGCGTATTAATTTTGTAATATAGTTAGTTATTTATACTATAAATTTTAGTGTTGTGTGATTTAATTTTCAAGCGTTAATTATATATGTTCGACGATGATTATATCTACTCTTATATTTTTAAACTTATAGTGTCTTTTACATTTCATTATATATTTATATATATATCTATATATATATTTCAAATCGTGAATAATATATTTACTCGTTTATTTATTTTGGTTGTTGTACTTATGTCGGTATTGTTTAAATGAACAATGTGACTCTTGTATGAGTATAGTATATAAAATGTGTATGATTAGTAAGTGCATATTTATATTACGTTATTATTCATAATTTTTAATTATAAAATATTACCATATGTTTCATTTATGAGCGTTTATAATTCTTTGATTGTATTACGTACTAGCAAGTTGCGCACACACCATGCTTAACACATGGGGGTCCGAATATTATGGGCATTAGGGGAATAATGTAAAGTCTTGGCCAGCTTTGTACTCCTTTGAAACGTTTATGATAATCAAAAGTCATACCCCTTCATTCACCCTCATAAACCACCATCATCATGGCCATTATGTGCCAATTTAAATCCATCATTAATCACCCTTATTACTTCCCCTTATGCTGAGTTTAAAACTCAGAAAATCAACCCCCTCCCCATCCCATTCACACGCCATTCACCAAGGAAAAGAAAGAGAGAAAGTCTCCACGTTTTCCCCTTGCACACCCTCACCAAAATGAACATCTCTGGAGATCTAACCATTGGATCGTCTTCAAATTTGGAAAGAATGTTCTTAACATCTATACCTTAACTTTGACCGGAGGAATTTTTAATCCAAGCATTATATCACCGGAAATCGTGGTCGGAACACCACTGACTGTATTAGAGGACCCTAAAATTGTTTAAAAGGGGAATACTTTGTTCAATGGAGGAGAAGTCTTCAAGGGAGAAGAAGGTTTTGATGATCCGCACGTTTTCTAGGCTATTATATTATGTTTTGTGGCACTTCTCTCAAAGATCGAGGTAACTAGCGTTTTTCTATCACGTTAGGAAATGAGAAGTAACCTTAGGTTGTTAGAATTATCGTTAGAGAATTTAGTATCATGTTAGGATGAACTTAGAAGATTGTATTTGTACTACTCTTGTTAAAATCATGTTAGGCTAAGTTTTTACTTGAATTCATGTATCTAATGTTCCCTTATTCTGCCGTTGCTATTGTGTTGTTGAAATGACTTGATTGTAAATTAATGGAAACTTTGAATTTTGATTTATGTGAATGATTTGGGAATTTGAGAAACTTTTGATTTTTGATGCTAAGCAATTCATTTTGTATGGTGATTGGTTGGTTTTGACTTGTGATGATTTTGTATGATGTTCAATGCCTTGAGGTTTTGTCAAAAAAACCCGCGAAGCTGTGTGGTCGCGGCCCGTGACCCATTTCGCTGTCCGCGAACAGATTGACCAGCCTGTTTTCAAATGGTCATATCTCACTCGTTTGTTATCGGAATTGAGCTTGTGACCAGTCGTTGGAAAGCTAACGAGCTAAATTTTAATGTCCCATCAGAATTTTCTAAAAATAT
This sequence comes from Patellifolia procumbens, assembly GCA_947645195.1. Lineage (NCBI taxonomy): Eukaryota > Viridiplantae > Streptophyta > Magnoliopsida > Caryophyllales > Amaranthaceae > Patellifolia > Patellifolia procumbens. The sequence continues at coordinate 1,734,862 of CANSGD010000290.1, forward strand.
TATCTGTGCTGAGTGTTAGGTCTGTTTAAAGTTGTTGTTGTGGGCATTCTGTGCATAGTTAGCTTACCGCATGATTCCGTGTATCGTAAATGACTTTGGTAGTATTGTGGAGTATCCTAGGGCATGTTTGGAAGTATAATTTTTAGTACTTGATACCATTTATTAATTCTTATGCCAAGTTTGAGTTGTCGACATCGTAATGTTTGGGGGAGAATAACACTGCCCTTAGCATCACTTCGTCAAGAGTTATGTACGAAGAGTATTGTGACTTGATCATAATTTATTTCGTACCCAAACTCAGATAACGTTTTGATGTTATGTATGTCTTTTGTTTTATTTGTAGTATACTTTGATTAGTTACCGTATCAATTTGGGATTTGTGAACTTCGATGATTTTGAGGATTTGATGATTTTAATGATTTTAATAATTTTAATGATTTGACGGTTTTAATGATTTTTGATAACTTTGATGATTTTAATGACTTTGATGGATCTAATCGTTTTGACGCATTTGATGATTTGATGAATTTGACGAATTTGATGAATTTGATGATTTGAAGTATATTATTTTGTCTTTGAATTTAAAGTTTGGTTTTTAATTGAGTTGAGTAGCCTAAGGGACGGTGTCCCGAAGGTAACGAACATGCACTCCGAGGGGTCAGGGGACATCACGTTGGGTGTTACCCTGCATTGGAGATATCTATGACTTGTTGTCGTCCGAGAAGTCGGGAGATACTGCGTGTATTGTCCCGCATCGGGAGTTTGGCCATTCTTAGACACAGATGGTAGGGAACGTAACCCATAGGCCGTTCTGGAGGATGCGACCTGACATTTCTTGAGGAGGTGGGCTGCGGGTCACTAGCGTTCGCTCTCTCTATGTTAAATTGTTTATTTTCAAATTGTTGGTGTTTTTTTTGTGATCCCTTTGATGTTGGTCTTTCGAAATTATTTATTTTAAACATCTAAAGCATCCTTCTTAGTACTTTATGTTAAAGTTTGACGTTTGTTGCAATGTGTATTTTGCCTTCTTTTGTTGCTATTTGTGTTGTCTTGTCTTTGACGTTTGTTCTAACTTCATTTAAGTTTACTATTTGTTTCCTAAATTAGGCAGGGAGAACTGCTAGTTACTCCCCACTGATTGTGGAATTTTTGTTAATATATATATTGCAGATGACGATGCTGTTTAGAGTTGTTACAATATGGATCGGGGTTGTGCGTTTACCCGTGTAAGCAAGAAGGTTGTGCTAGTCATAGTGGACGAGCATTATGAGTCTGAGATTAGGACTAGTTTTGTAGTTGGTCTCAAGTAGTTTACCTTTGTTAATTTGAATGTTAGTTTTAGAGTTGATCTTTTGGATTTTGGTTTCATGTTTCGAATTTGGTTAACTTTCGAGATTATGGATAGTTATGGTTATGGCTTGTTTAGTTAGAGATGAGGGTATGGGACCTCATTCCTCTTTATATATATATGATTTGGAGTTTCGATTACTATTATGGGACTATTTGTTTATTTTAGTTTTAATTTTACCCCATAGAGTGACATTCTCGTCTCGGTGGTATTTCCGCTACCACTGATTTAATCGTTGTTATATTTATTTAAGTTAAAGCTTAGTTGGTAAAAGACGGGATGTTACAAGTTCGTTGAACCTCCTTGCGTATTCTTGCACTGACATGCCACCCCCTTGGTTAAGTCTAGTGAACTCATTGTATTTCTGCCTGCTAATATGTTCAGGGAAGAATCGGTTCTTGAAAGAGGACTTAAAGGCATCCCAATTAAAATTGTCTTCGGCTCTAATGGTAGGACCTTGGTTATCCCACCAACTGTCAGCATCCTCTCTTAAGTAAAAAGTTGCATGGTCTACCTTTTGAACTTCGGGTGTCCCAGTCGAAATAAATAACTTGTCAAAGTCCCTCTACCAATTTTCCACTAGTAAGGGGTCCTCCTTGCCTATAAAGATCGGGGGGTTCAGAGAGGCTAGTTTCTTAGCCATTGCGGCTTGAGGATCTTCTATCCTGTGGTTCAGCTGATTTTGTAGGACTAACCCTAAGTTTTGGGATAGCTTTTCGAGAGATGTCAGTCGAGCAGAGACTTGTTCGGGTGTATCATCCATTTGTTCAGTTTGCCTAGAGCGTGACCTAGTATATGGTCACATACAAATCCTGCACAATAACGTTGGTGTTACCACCACCACATACTTGCACATTTCACGTACTTGTACACTAATTTGTGGCCAAATTTATAACTTCATATTCAATAACCACATAGTATCATATATAAGCACAACAATAGAATTTATCAACGAAAACTCATTTATTAATTCCAGAATGTGCCAAAACGCAACAAAATATCAAACAACTAAATATTTAGAACAAGCAATTCTCAAACAATTCAAAGACTCCTAAAATGCAACGTTTTGGTCCAAATGACCTTATTCGAGAGAAAAAAAATACTTCCTAAACCTATGACATTATGCCTCCTCCTCAGGGTCTTCCTCGGGTTCTTCCTCAGGGTATTCTGGGTTCTCATCATTATGGATGGATGGGAGATAGCTCCCAATGCCCTCTCCCTCAGAACTATGAGATGATGAACCCTCACTCTCACTGGCAGTATAATAGGCACACTGCCAATGTTTTATGGCGTCGATCATAACACTCTTTAGGTAATCCAGGGTGAGAAACCACGCCCCTTTGTATCTGTACCTACTAAAGTTGGGTTTATGGTTGATAAATATGTTATCATATTTTCTTTTACATCTCCAAATGGGCCCGTCTCGGGGAGTGTGGAGATAAGAACATGGGCTTGACACTCGGGGGTATGGAAGTCATTGGCTACTAGAAGATCATTGAGGCGGTAACTCTCAATGCCTATCTTGATTCGGTGGACATAATCAGAAACATGTTCATTTTTCATCATGCGGATTTTGTATGGCGATCGACTTACGAAACAGTTATTCTAGCGTCCCTTTTTCTCACGACCTGACGTTCTCCAACCATCTAAAAGAAAAAAAAATTTAAAAAAAATTAATAAGTACTTAAAATAAGTACTTCCACACACAAATAAGAAACAAAAATAACCCGTTCGATCCCACTCTCATAATTTATTTTTAAAGTTATCCATTTATTAAGTTTACCCTATGTTCAATTTCTTAGACCTATAATTTCAATTTTATTAACTTATTAATCTTTCCCTAGTTAATGATAAGCTAAGCTCTGAATCCAATTTGTAACACCCCAAAAATTTAAACTAATAATTTGATTAGAAAATACATCATTTGACTTTAAATACCGTTCATTTAAACCTTTAGGGTGTTACCGCCGCATAAACATGCAAGGCTAAAAATGAACTGGAAGAATTAAACATCTCATTATTAAAGAAACTCAAAGCTACCAAAGCCAAGTCATAATACTAAAGTTATCAAGACTGAAATAAAGAGTAATAGTCAAAATAACACTAATGTAGTTGGAAATTAGGTGACCCTAAGCTATATTGCTCTCAAATGCCCAACGTAATTCCCTCGTCAACAACATTGCAAAAATATTGGGAAAACAAAATAGAAACAAACTAACTAAAATTAGTAAAAACTAAGTAATTCCAACTCCATCCCATAAAATAATAATAGTTTTGTTTTAAAATAAATTTAATAATCAGAGTAGTGCAGCTATACGTAAAACATAATTTATAGATAAATAATTCACAAAAATTCAATATAATACACATAACTCTTTATTAATTAAGAAAGGGAAATGGAACGCCAGTAGCTGGGACTAATCCCAGTAACCACCTACTTGTCTTTGGGTCGTCACCCAAAAGTCATATAACATGGCCAAAATATTTCACATAAAGTCCCTAGTGTGCACACCCCTCACTAACAGCCTAATGATCTAACGCAAAAGCGCGCCAAAAGGTTCACTTTTAGGATAAAGACAAAACAGCATTTTAATAGTATAAAGAAATCAAAAACCTGAATTACCAGCCCAATTATCAAACGTCATTAGGTTCACTACTAAACATGGCAACTTGTCCATCACCTATGGAGGATCCAATTCCATAGGCTACATTCCCTTCTTAACATTCCACTTTAAGTGATTAATGGATTTTAACAAGGTTACAAATTACATAGCACGTAACAACTAATTCCATATTCATTAAAATTAGTCATTACTATAACCTCGTGGAATTCATTACGTCCATAATCAAATCACAAACAACAATTACTTAATAATTGATTACGTCAAGAGGTCAAATATCAATTCAAGTTATTGCTTATTACCCACTTATTATCATAACAGCGGCGACTATAGTATTGAATAACAAAACAATAAATATGTTAAATGTTAAAAATCACATGTATATAAGTGGAAAAATATTAATAGTTTAATAACATTAACGACATAATATGAACATCAAATTTTAATTTATAATAGTACATATATAAAAGTCGTACACAAAAAAAAATTATTCCTATCGGGAATACTATAGTAGATGGACATTGCGAATTACCTTAATAATTGCACTCTAAAAAATTACTGGTTCTCTGTATAGTCCCCTACGAAGCCTTCGTCTAAAATAAAATAAAATAACTCTAGGCAGTTAAATTGTATAACCCCTTTAACTCGCAACTTAAAAACACAACTTAAGTCAGATTAGTTAGAAATGAATAAAAAGTAAACGTAAAAATTGTAACTTTAAATTTTAAAATAATAATAGAAGATTTAAGGTGAGAATAAAAATAAGAGTAGATAAAACAAAAGTAACGAACAAAATAAAAAGTTGTTCAACAATGAAGTAAAAATGTAACAAAAGGGAAAACATGTAGCAAGTTTTACATAAAATAAAACTAATAAATAAAGAAAATTAAAAGAAAAAAAAAAAAAAAAAAGGAAAAAGACAAAACAAAAAGGGGAAAAGAAAAAAACGTGAGGTAACAAAAAAAGGAACAAAGAAACAAATGAATAAGACAAAATGAAAAGAAAGGCAACAAGTCAGTTCAATAGCAGCACGAAACAGAGAAAAGAAGAAGGAAAGAGAAAGAAAGGAAGAGAAGGGAAGAAGAAGAAAGAAGGAAGAAGAAGAAGGGAAAAAAAGGTGACGTCGGCGCGAATTCGACCGGTCTTCAAAATCTTTTCTCTTTTCTTCTTCTACTAAGTTTCGAAATCTGAAAAATTAAAAGGTAAATATTTGAGTTTTTTCTCACCTCTTCAATGGTGAAAGTAAGGACGAAGAAGAGAAAATATGAAGAATGAGAGATGAAAACTGATTTTCGAAGGGTTTGAGAGGGGGTTTATATAGAAAAATTTTAGGGTTTGTAACTCTATCTTGTTTTGAAATTTAATTCAAAATCTAAAATTTTAAAACGGATTCAAGCTAGATAATCTGATTTTTTTAATATATATAAATTTTAATCCGAAAATAAGATAAAGGTTGTGAAGATTTATCTGAAAATTAGTTTTCTAATTTTATCTTCCTTATTGTTAAAATAATTCCGGAAATAAAAATGGAATTTCAGATTTATTTTCTTTTTGTAAAATAATTTCGAAAATAAAATGGGTATAATATAAGACTTGTAAATAAAATATACTAGAAAAGTAGTAGAAATTTGGGGTATTACACTTTTTGTCATGTAACTTCTACGTTTACTCTTTGTAGAGCCTATGATTCTCGTAAGCTTCTAAAACAAAGCTCATCCAACTCATTCAGTTGAAGAAGTCACGCATCACCTGCAGCTGCCAAATCAAGGTTAATCTCTTTGACCGCACACACAGATATATACTTCATTTTAACTGGCAAATGGCAAATTTTGCCATATACCAATCGATAAGGGGTGGTGCCCAATGGAGTCTTAAAAGCAGTGCGGAGCGCCAAAGAGTATCATCAAGCTTTAAACACCAATCCTTCCTAGCTTTTGTTACAACTTTCTCTAAAATCCTTTTTATTTGCCTATTAGAAACCGCTACCTGACCACTAGTCTGGGGATGATAAGCTATACCAAATTTGTGTGTGACCTCATGTTTTTTAAGAAGGACTTTGAAGGTGCTCTTGTGAAAATGAGAACCTCCAACGCTAATAACAACTCTAGGGACACCAAAACGGGGGAATATGATCTTTGTAAACAATGTCATCACAACCTTTGAATCATTGGTTGGTGATGTAATAGCTTCCACCCATTTTGTTACATAGTCGACAACCACTAAAATGTACTTATTCCCACACGAAGTAGGAAAAGGACCCATAAAATCAATTCCCCAGACATCAAAAGGTTCAACTTCTAGAATTCCACTCTGTGGCATTTCTTGCCTCTTAGATATGTTACCCGACCTTTGACAAGCATCACAAGACAAACAAAAGGCACGGGCATCCCTAAAAATTATAGGCCAATAAAAACCATTATGTAAAACTCTATGATCAGTAGCTTGGGAACCTAGATGACCACTAGAGGGCATACTATGACAATGTTTCAAAACCCCCTCCATCTCCTAATGAGGAATACAACGACAGTACATTCCGTTAGAGCATTGCTTATAGAGAAGGGGATCCTCCCAAAAGTACCTTTTAGCATCATCATAAAACTTTTTTCTTTGCTGATAGGTACGATTGGGAGGATGAGAACCACCAACACAGTAATTGGCAAAATCAGAGAGTCATCAATAGGAGAATCGAAATCAGACTCAAACCTCAACCTAGAGAGGTGGTCAGCAACTACATTCTCTGCACCTTTCTTATCTCTAATCTTCAAATCAAACTCCTGCAACAACAATATCCATCGAATCAATCTGGGTTTGGCCTCCTTCTTGGCCAACAAATACTTCAATGCTGCATGGTCAGTATGTACAATCACCTTCAAACCTATCAGATAGGTTCAAAACTTGTCCAAAGCATAAAATATGGCCAACAACTCCTTCTCTGTCATGGCATAATTAACCTGGGCATAGTATATAGCATGGAGCACTTTATCTTTCCTCTGACCAAGCACTGCCCCAACAGTGTAATCACTAGCATCACACTTTATCTTCAAAAGCAAATCCCAACCGGGTGGCTGTATAATAGGGGCAGTGATCAATGCCGTCTTAATCCTGTCAAAAGACTTCAGACAAGCATCAGTGAATACAAATGTGGCATCCTTAAGCAATAATTGAGTAAGGGGTTTCGCAATTTTTTGAAAAATCTTTTATAAACCTGCGATAAAACCCCGCATGACCAAGGAAACTTCTCACTCCTTTGACATTCATTGGAGGGAGAAGTTTCTCAATCACTTCAATTTTAGCTCTATCAACCTGAATGCCACGCTCAGAAATCAGATGACCCAACACAACACCTTCATTGACCATAAAATGACATTTTTCCCAATTTAAAACAAGGTTCACTTAGCACATCTTTCCAATACCTTGGATAAATTATGCAGGCAAACATCAAAATCAGACCCATAAACACTAAAATCATCCATAAAAACTTCCATGATATTTTCAATGAAATTAGAGAATATGACCATCATACAGCGCTGAAAGGTAGCAGGAGCATTACACAATCCAAATGGCATTCTACGATATGCAAAAGTACCATAAGGACATGTAAAAGTAGTCTTTTTCTAATCATCTGGGTGGATAGGAATTTGGAAAAAGCCAGAATATCCATCCATATAACAGAAAAATCGATGCTTAGCTAACCTTTCCAACATCTGATCAATAAAGGGAAGGGGAAATGGTCCTTCAGGGTGGCATTATTAAGTCTACGATAATCAATGCACATTCGCCACCTTGTGACTGTCCGGGTAGGGATTAAATCACCCATATCATTTTTCACAATAGTTGTCCCTCCCTTCTTAGGAACTACTTGCACAAGACTAACCCACTTAGAATCATCAATAGGATAAATAATGCTTGCATCTAGCAATTTCATGATCTCTTTTTTCACTACCTCTTACATGTTAGGATTTAAACGCCTTTGAGGTTGAATGCAAGGGCGGTGATTTTCCTCAAGATCTATACGATGCATACAAAAGTAAGGACTAATGCCCTTGAGATCGTCAATACTATACCCTATAGCCTTCTTGTGCATACAAAGCATTGTAAGCAATTGTTTCAATTGGCAATCTGTGAGTTTAGTACTAACGATCACAGGACATTGTTCCTTATCATCCAGAAAAGCATATTTCAAGTGGGAAGGGAGTGGTTTAAGTTCTACCTTTGTTACCTGAGGTGAAGAGGTAGAATAAACATTTTCCATTACCGCAAACTCTTGTCCCTTTTCAGCAGTAGGGTCTTCCAAATTAGCAATATAGGGTTCGACTTCAGTATCGTCGCCTGATGGATCTCCCATAGTAAGTGCTATCTCTAAAGGGTCAGCACCAGATATCTGCGGGAATGCAGATAAAACAGCTTTGTCTACAACATCAATCCTGTAACAAGATTCCTCAAGCATAGGAGACTTCACAGCATTGGTCAGTTTAATTGTCACAGTATCATCACCAACACTCAAAGTCAAAGACCCAGACTTGACATCAATCATAGCACCAGCTGAACACAAAAATGGTATGCCCAATATGATAGGAATTTGGGCATCCTCCTCCATATCCAACACAACAAAATCCACAGGGATGTAAAACTTTTCCACCCTAACAGGGACGTCTTCTAAAACACCTAGATGGTATTTTATAGAACGATCAGTCATCTGCAAAGTAATTTGAGTGCACTTAAGTGCCCCCACGTTCAATTTTTTACAAACAGAAAATGGCATGACAAACAAAGATGCACCTAAATCACATAATGCTTTATCTATAAATAATGCACCTACATGACATAGGATGAAAAAGCTACCAGGATCTTTCAATTTAGGTGGAGATTTATTTTGCAAAACAGCACTACACTCTTCAGGCACTTGTGAAATTAGTTCAGTGAAAAGGACCGTTACCTCAAGGTTCTTGACCATAGCCAAGAATTTACCAAGTTGTTGATCTACTTTGGACTTTTGCATCCTATGAGGGAAAGGACACCTTGGTGTAAACAGTGTTTCAAAAACCTTTTCCTTCTTCTTCCCTGTCTATTCAGCTTCCTCGGATAATTCGACATCTGACGTGGAACTCTTCTCCAAATCCTTCTTTACTAGAACCTTCTCCTTGCTAGGAGCAACATCATCATCAATGGTCATAGGAGGAGAAGCATAAGCAGTGCCACTACGGAGAGTAACGACATTTGCTTGCTCCCTCTGTATAGGCTGCCAAGGCAATTGTCCCTACTGCCTCTAAGCAATCTGAGTCTCGAGAAGTTTGATGTGCTTCTCTTGAGCTCTTTGTGCCTCCTCATTGGCTTTCTACATAGCCAGCTGATAGGATTTAGTCATATCACCTAATCAAAGATAAACCTACAGTCCTCTAACTATAGTAGTCAATGGAAGCAGGGTCGAATCCACAGGGAAACAGAGTTTCTAAATTAATATTCAATCAATCAGCTACTCCAGATGAAATCAGGGAAGAATTAATTGAACTAAAGGTTAAACTAAAGAAGACGGATTAAATCGAGGAATTAACTATGGACTAAAAACCTAGGGTATTAGGTCGGTCCACCATACTTATACCAATCAAATAAGGTCAACTACTATCAAAACCTAAGTCAAGAGTCGGGGGATTAGAGCATGTGTTGAGCTATGGTTAAGACTCAACGCTCATAGTTCAACATACGCCGCATGTTCACTAACGTAATCAGAACTACTGACGTGTCCTAGGCCTCTAGTCGTAAGACGGATTTGTGCAAACCACTATTAACCACAAGCAATCAATGAAATTGTACACTGACATTAATTACTCAATAAGAACAAACCACATCACAATCACCCTAATCAAGCCCTAGAAATTGATAGAAATCTAAATCACAATCATGGTATAAACATGGCTTTCCTATCTAACATCCTAGAAAGAGAACTACTCACTCATAATCGAATTAACAACAACAAAACTGATATGAAACCCCAACAATTGCATCATGAATGATTAAATAATTAGGCTAAGAAATTAAGAATAATAAAAGAGATTAGGGTAAAGAGGAATATCAATTGACATAAAGCAGGAACTTTTATTGAAATCAAATAGGTTCAATAACCTTTTCGAATTAATCTAAGAGTTTTACTAAGAAAACAAATTAAAATCCTAAAACTAATTGAATGCTAATAATCCAATAAATCCACTAGTGTTAACTAATAACTCCCCAATCATTTTGATGCCTGGCGCAAATAAACCCCCTCTACTATTTATACCCCCTAGGTCCCTGCTGCCCACTGACAAAAAGGAGAACAAGGACATCACGTCATGCAAGCATGTGGGCCCCGCTTCCACTAAATTGACGCAGAGAGATTAGAACAAACTGGGCCTCTAGCACGTGCCCGATCGGGTGGCATAGTGCCTCATGACATCGGGCTGATCAAAAAACTAAAGTCCCAGCTTGCTTCCTTCTTTTATACGCAGCAACAGCAATTGAACATAGGACTCCACCAGATCGGGTCGGGCGAACAGTGCCCGATCGGGTCTGGGCACATGGCTGCTCACCCGATCGGGTCGGGCAAGCCTTGCGCGATCGGGTCCGCAACTTCTCTACCCGATCACAATATCTTCGCCCGATCGAGCCATTTTTGCCCGATCAGAGTACGAAAAACTCCTTTTTGACTCTTTGGCTCTCAATCCTTCACGTTTAGAGGTTTTGGGACCTTCTAAACTTCCCATAAAGCTCGTGAACCAACTTACGTGCCTCGTAACATCTCGTAAAGCCGTGGTTGCTTCCAAATAGCTCGGGAATAAGGAGAAAACTCCCTAAAACCTGCAATTCAACACTAAAACACAAAACCATAACTATATACGATAGTTAGCATAAAATAGCTCCCAAGAGCTCCAATGACGCACAAATTAGCTTGTAAATAAGGGAAAAAACTCTATATAAATACGTGATATCAAACTCCCCCAAGCTAAACCTTTGCTTGTCCGCAAGTAAACAGAACATGAACATGGAATAGATTGCCTCACCCCATAGATAAAAACAAATCAAAGCTCAAAACATTTTCAAGACTAAGAATCGTTCAAGCAGGCAAAATTCAAGTTTGGCTAACCAAATCCATCCAACTACCAATCATCCAAGCAATTTAAAAAATTCAAGCATCCACAAGGCTTACAAGTCCTGAAAAGGGTCTCACAAGGGTGTCACTCCTCTCTATTTTGTGGCAGGCAAAGAATATGCCCGAACACTCACCAACCCGACCAAAAGTACCCTTCCCACTCACACTCTCATGTGTTTAAGAAGGTTCAATGACGCTCATCCTAGTCAAGTCGACTCAATTAGCAGAAATACTCTTTAACTTTGACAAACTGACTCGAAATCAATCAAATAAACACTGCAGACATGAGCTCAAGAGGACTTTATAGGGTTGTAATGGGGCTTAGGTAACAGGTAGGGGATACTTTTGGGTAATGTGGTGGAAAAACCAAGAAAGGGGGAGCATGAATCATTCAAACAAGGCCTAAGATGGCCTACACAACTCCCATTAACACCATAAAACCACGTAAAGTAACCCAACTCTAATAAATCAATGACAAACTCATAACAAACCCAATTTTTAAGCAATGAAGCGAATACTCCTTTAAGAACGTACGTGAATGAAAGAACTTCGAATTCTTAATCATTTTATTTCATTTTTCTGAACTTCATTCACGCAACTCTAAAATTTCTTTTTCTTTTCCTTTATCTCACTCTCAAACCGTACCAAATACACTTTTAACTCCTCAACAACCAAACTAGACCAAGATACAAATCTCAAACTCAACCCATACAAAAGCTCCCCCAAGTTAGGCTTGGAATAGAATCAAATGAAGGCATTGGGCTCATAATAGGGGTTTAAGTAACATGAAACAAGTCATTAGGCTCAGCGGGGCTAAGGAGGATAAAAATATATCAAAAATTCACTCTGAAGCTCAAGAATAAGACAAAAGAACGCCTCTATCACAGCATATGCTACAAGCCACCGAAAGTCAGACAAGTACGAAGTCAAAGTCAAGATCAATCCACTAAAGAGGAACTAACACACAAGAATAGACTGGATAATAATATGAATCTAATAGGCTACAAAGAGTCCTCACAGTCTAACCAATTCACGCATGCAGCACAATGTAGTGTAATATAATCCAAAAATGCTTGAAATCATAGCAATCAAACATCAAATCATAGCCTCAAGATCACAAATGCCCAGCTATCCAGAAAACAAAGTCAAATCATTTTCAAATAGAGCACAACAAGGGGCACAGGGAGGCAACTAAACCAGTCATGGGAACCATATTTTAGATTTTTTCAGAATTTTTCGAAAGCAGTAAATCTATCCTAGAAAGCAGTAAAAGAGATAGAGGATACAAACAGAACTCCTCCCCCAAGCTGAACTTGCAGTGTCCTCAATGCCAAAAGGTGATAAGGACTATGCTAAGAGAAAAAACAATGTTAGTGCCCTCACTCTCGCTCACAAAAAGAAAAAAAAATAAACAGAAAAGGAAAAAGGGAAAGAAAAATACGAGTTGCCTCTCGCACAGCGCTGGTTTATAAAGGTCCCGCACGACCATAATTCCCCCTCTCTCAAATGGGAGGGGCTTGGCAATGAGTGTCACCCTCATCAAACATCTTTCTCCTCCAAATGTTCTTGATAATGCCTCCAGACGGTGAGGCAACCTTAGGTGGAATTGGAACCTTCTCCACACCTACTTCATCCAAAACCTCATCCCTGCAACCAGATTGTTCAAGCATAGGTGCCTTAACAGCATTGGTTAGTTTAAACATCACTTTATCATCACCAACACTAAGAGTTAAAGACCCAGACTTGACATCAATTACAGCTCCAGCAGTACAGAAAAATGGCCTACCCAAGATAATAGGAATCTGGGCATCCTCATCCATATCTAACACCACAAAATCAACAGGGATATAGAATTTCCCAACCCTAACAGGAACGTCCTCTAAAACACATAGGGGGTATTTTATAGAACGATCCACCATCTATAAAGTGATTTGTGTGCATTTAAGTGCTCCCATATTCAGTTTTTCAAAAACAGATAATGGCATAACAGAAACAGTATCACCTAAATCACATAAAGCCTGTCAATAAAAATAGGTCCAAGATGGCAGGGTATAGAAAAACTACCAGGATCTTTTAACTTTGGTGGGGCTTTATTTTGGATAAAAGCACTAGACTCTTCAGTAAGAGTGACACGTTCTACTCTACCAAAGTCTCTTTTCTTAGTGATCATGTCTTTCAGAAATTTGGCATAAACAGGCACTTGGGTAATTAAATCTGCGAATGGAATCGTTACCTCAAGGTTCTTGACCATAGCCAAGAACTTACCAAACTGCTGATCGACCTTTGATTGTTGCATCCTGTGGGGAAAAGGAAGCCTTGGTGTAAAAGGCGTTTCAGAAACTTTCTCCTTTTTCTTCCCTGTCTGTTCAGCTTCTGCAGACAAATCGACTTCAGACGTCGAATTCTTCCTTTTTCCTTCCTCTACCACCCTCTTCTTCCCTGCAGTTGGGGTAACCTCATCCATGGGCACTGGAGGGGCATCATTTTCAATGCCACTACGAAGAGTGATGGCATTCACATGTTCTCTCTGAACGGGTTTCTCTGGCAATTGTCCCTGCTGCCTCTGTGCATTAGTTTCTACCAACTGAGCAACTTGAGCCTCGAGAAGTTTGATATGCTTCTCTTGGTTCCTCCGTGCTTCCTCATTTGCCTTTTGCATAGACAATATCAGTTTCATTAGTTCAGAATTGCTAGGCTCTTGTGGGTTATTGTTTTGTGGAGGTGGGGTGGGAAAATTTTGTGGAGTTTGGAAATTATTGTGGTTGTGGAAGTTTTGTGATGGGGGTCTTTGAAAGTTTTGTGGGGTTTGGTAGTAAGAGGGTTTGGGATGGTTTTGTGGAGGTTGAGGTTGATAGTTTTGTGGGTTTTTGTAGTTATGTGGAGGGGGGAAGGTTTGTGGCCTTTGTTGAAAGGTGTTTGCCTGCTCCATCTGAAGTTGACTGAACTGACAGTCATGCCCAAAGTGACCCTGAACACCACATACCTCGCAGTAAGATGAGGTAATGGGTGCTATGGCAGACATAGCATTAATGCTCAAAGGAGGTGCTGCTGAGGAAGAGGAGTTGAAGGTGTTAATCTGTTGACTCAGTTTCGCCATCTGCGAAGTCAATAATGCAATGGCATCTACCTCCAGTACCTTCCTGGTGAGGCTTCGGGAAGTGGAATGATCATTGGCTGCGAGGTTTGATAGAAACTCGTAGCCTACATCCACTTCCTTATCCAGAAAAACTCCTCCTGCAGACGAATCAACAATACTCTTCGGCTGAGGCTGCAGACCATTGTAAAATGTCTGCGTCAAGAACCATTTGTCCATGTTGTGGTGTGGACACTCTCTCTGTAAATCCCTAAACCTAACCCACGCTTCCCGTAATGTTTCATCAGGCTCTTGGGAAAACGTGGCTAGCTTGTTTCTGATTTCTGCTGTTTTTGTAGGTGGATAATACTCCCTCAGAAACGCAGCAGACTTCTCACTCCATTCAGTTTCCTTCACATCGTTCAACCACTTCTGGGCTCTATCTCTCAATGAAAACTAGAACAACGTGACTTTGAGCTGATCTGGAGTGACCCCGGCATGTTTAACGGTTCGATAAAGCTGTTGAAACCGTTGCAAATGATTTGCCGGGTCTTCAGTAGGATGCCCACCAAACTGATTTTGCTGGACCATGCTCATGAGTCCAGGCTTAATTTTGAAATTTACCGCGGCAATGGTGGGCATAATAGGTCCAGTGGAGAGACCATCTGGGTTGGGCACCCCATATGACTTCAGTGACTTTAACATGACTGAACTCAAGGTGTCTGTTCCGGAGGTGTTCAGCTGAACAGGCTGATTTTCTTTCTGATTTTTCTTTCGGATCCGCCTGATTGTCCTAGTAAGATCGGGATCCGCTGGAATGGGGGAACCATTAATTTGAGACCTAGGCATACAAAAGAAATAAAAAGAAGCAGTAAAACGTACCTCAATTGGAACAATGAAGTTCTAATGAGGCACAGAGAAGTAGACCAAATAATCAAATAAAAACTTAGAAAACTAGCCGTCTCCCCGGCAACGGCGCCAAAATTTGATAGGATTTAGTCGTATCACCTAATCAAAGATAAACCTACAGTCCTCTAACTATAGTAGTCAATGGAAGCAGGGTCGAATCCACAGGGAGACAGAGTTTCTAAATTAATATTCAATCAATCAGCTACTCCAGATGAAATCAGGGAAGAATTAATTGAACTAAAGGTTAAACTAAAGAAGACGGATTAAATCGAGGAATTAACTATGGACTAAAAACCTAGGGTATTAGGTCGGTCCACCATACTTATACCAATCAAATAGGGTCAACTACTATCAAAACCTAAGTCAAGAGTCGGGGGATTAGAGCATGTGTTGAGCTATGGTTAAGACTCAACGCTCATAGTTCAACATACGCCGCATGTTCACTAACGTAATCAGAACTACTGACGTGTCCTAGGCCTCTAGTCGTAAGACGGATCTGTGCAAACAACTATTAACCACAAGCAATCAATGAAATTGTACACTGACATTAATTACTCAATAAGAACAAACCACATCACAATCACCCTAATCAAGCCCTAGAAATTAATAGAAATCTAAAATCACAATCATGGTATAAACATGGCTTTCCTATCTAACATCCTAGAAAGAGAACTACTCACTCATAATCGAATTAACAACAACAAAACTGATATAAAACCCTAACAATTGCATCATGAATGATTAAATAATTAGGCTAAGCAATTAAGAATAATAAAAGAGATTAGGGTAAAGAGGAATACCAATTGACATAAAGCAGGAACTTTTATTGAAATCAAATAGGTTCAATCACCTTTTCGAATTAATCTAAGAGTTTTACTAAGAAAACAAATTAAAATCCTAAAACTAATTGAATGCTAATAATCCAATAAAATCCACTAGTGTTAACTAATAACTCCCCACTCATTTTGATGCTTGGCGCAAATAAACCCCCTCTACTATTTATACCCCCTAGGTCCCTGCTGCCCACTGACAAAAAGGAGAACAAGGACATCACGTCATGCAAGCATGTGGGCCCCGCTTCCACTAAATTGACGCAGAGAGATTAGAACAAACTGGGCCGCTAGCACGTGTCCGATCGGGTGGCATAGTGCCTCATGACATCGGGCTGATCCAAAAACTAAAGGCCCAGCTTGCTTCCTTCTTTTATACGCAGCAGCAGCAATTGAACATAGGACTCCACCCGATTGGGTCGGGCGATCAGTGCCTGATCGGGTCTGGGCACATGGCTCCTTTTTGACTCTTTGGCTCTCAATCCTTCACGTTTAGAGGTTTTGGGACCTTCTAAACTACCCATAAAGCTCGTGAACCATCCTACGTGCCTCGTAACATCTCGTAAAGTCGTGGTTGCTTCCAAATAGCTCGAGAATAAGGAGAAAACTTCCTAAAACCTGCAATTCAACACTAAAACACAAAACCACAACTATATACGATAGTTAGCATAAAATAGCTCCCAAGAGCTCCAATGACGCACAAATTAGCTTGTAAATAAGGGAGAAAACTCTATATAAATACGTGATATCACCAGCATATGTTTCTTTCTATCTCTTTGTGCCTCTTCATTAGTCTTTTGCATAGACAACATCAGTTTCATCAGTTCAGATGTGCTAGGCTCTTGTGGGGCTACATTTTGTGGTGCTGGCTAGATTTTTGGAAACCAGGGGAATTGTGAGAATTCCCTTGGTTTTGGTAGTAGTTGGGTTTAGGGTGATTTTTTGGAGGCTGATAGGAATTTTGTGGTTGTTGGTAGTTGTTTTATGGAGGGTGAGGGTTTTGCACATTGTTGCTGCGATGTTAGAGAGGTGGGTTGTCTCTCCAACCAGGATTGTATGTGTTGGAGTAGGGGTTATTTGGCTGTCTTTGCTGAAAAGCATTCGCCTGCTCCATCTGATTCTGAGCGAACTGACAGTCATGGCAAATTGACCCTGAATACCACACACCTCGCAGTAAGATGAGGTGATGGGTGCAACTGATGACATGAAATTTATACTCATAGGCGGAGGTGTCGAACTAGAAGGCTTCATTGTTTGTAATTGCCGATTCAGCTATGCCATCTAAGAAGTAAGTAATGAAATAGCGCCAACATCAATTACCTTCTTAGTTAGACTCCTAGATGATGAATGATCATTTGCTGCGAGATTGGCTAGGAAGTCATAGCCTTCATCAACCGCCTTGTCTAAAAAGACTCCTCCCGCAGATGAATCAACAGTACTCTTCGTCTGGGGCTACAGACCATTGTAAAAAGTCTGCGTCAGAAACCATTTGTCCATATTATGATGTGGACACTCCCTCTAGAGGTCTCTGAATCTAGTCCACGCTTCCCTCAATGTCTCATCTGGCTCTTGGGAAAACGTGGCCAACTTGTTTCTGATATCTGCTGTCTTTGTGGGAGGGTAATACTCTTGAAGGAACGCAACAGAATTCCCCGACCATTCTGTCTCAACGATGTCACTGAACCACCTCTGAGCTTTGTCTCTAAGTGAAAACTCGAACAACATGAATTTTAGCTGCTCAGGTGTGACTCCTTGACGTTTAACAGTTCTGCGGAGTTGTTGGAATCTCTGCAGATGATTGGCCGGATCTTCAGAAGGATGCCCACCAAATTGATCTTGCTGCAACATATTGATTAGTGCAGGCTTGATCTCGAAATTATTTGCAGCAATGGTGGGCATTTGTGGACCAGTGGGTATGCCTTCAGGATTAGGCACCCCATAAGACTTCAGCGACTTCGCCATTGGTGATGAAGAAATCTCTGAATCAGGTTTCTCTTGTCCGAACTCTCTTCTAAGGTCCTGAAGTATTGCTTCCGTATCGGGATCTCTGGGGAATATATGAGTTTTCATTTGGTACCTGGACATAAAAGAGAAACAACAAGATAATCGTGAGAACGGCCTCAATTGGAATGGGAGGTTCCAATGAGGCAAAAAGAAATACGCTAAATAATCGAATAAAAACTGGAAAACTAGCCGTCTCCCCGGCAACGGCGCCAAACTTTGATAGGCTAATTAAAGTCT
Source organism: Patellifolia procumbens (assembly GCA_947645195.1). NCBI lineage: Eukaryota > Viridiplantae > Streptophyta > Magnoliopsida > Caryophyllales > Amaranthaceae > Patellifolia > Patellifolia procumbens. Next base: position 1,753,007 of record CANSGD010000290.1, read on the forward strand.
TATCAGCTAATCAAAGATAATTCCTAAAGTACTCTAACAACAATAGTCAAGGGAAGTAGGGTCAAATCCACAGGGAGACAGAGTTTCTATGTTAATATTCAATCAAATAACTACTTCAGATGAAATCAGATAGGAAAGACTGATCTACTAATTAGATTAAGAGAATGAGAATTAAACTGAGATTTAACTATGGAATTAAAAGTCTAGGGCGATAGTTCGGTCCACCATGTTTATACTATTCAAGAGGTTCAAACAACTAATATCACCTAGGTTTAGAATCGAACGATTAGAGCATGTGTTAAGCCTATGGTCAGGTCTCAATGCTCATGATTCAACATATGCAGTATGGTCACAGACATAATCAGAATCACTAATGTGTTCTAAGCCTCTAAAACTAAGACTGATTTGTACGAACGATTATTAGCTAGACATAACTCATGAAATTGGCCACTAACATAAATTATGGATTCACGAACAAATTACATTACAATCGCTCTAATCAAAACCTAGAAACTATAGCAGTTCAATTTGCAATCATGGCATAAACATGGTTTTCCTCCCTAAAACCCTAGATTAGGAAACTACTCACTCATGGCTACGAAAGACAAAACCAATTCAAAGTAAAGATTCCTAATTGACAATGAAAGCAATAATCAATCACAAACAATCTAAGTATGAATAAATAAGAACGAAACAAAAATAAAGAGATTACCGAAATTGAGTATGAAATATGAACTATAATGAAAACCAGAGCAATGATCCAAACTTCAACAATGGAGAAAAAACTAGAGTTCTAATAATAGGGCTTAATGAAATAACAATGAAAAATAAGATGTCCTTCAAAATAAACTAAGTATTGTATTTATACTAAGTCTCAAAAGAATAGAAAAAGGATTAAAAACGGGCGACAAACCGCGCGTCATTTAACCAAAAAGAGTAACCGCCTAATCGGGCAAAACCGCGTTATGGCATCGGGCAAAACACGTGTCTTCAAGACAGGATCTGGTAGCATGTAGCAAACCGCCCGATGGCATCGGGCGGGTCTTACGTCTTTTCATATTCCAGCCAGCAAACATAGCTGGGCAACTGGGCATAGTAGAAATTTCGCCCGATGACTTCGGGCATGGTCGCCCGATCAGGCGTTTTGACGATCTTCCGGAGCAATGAATCAGCCCGATCGGGCGAATCAGCCTCTTGGTAACGGGCGAGCTGCAATTTCTCTTCTTTGGCTCTTTGAGCCAAAACTTCGAACCAAGGACGCCTCTAAGCCTATGGAGTGCGTCCTTAGAGCTCCGCAACTCATAAATATGCCTCGTAACTCCGCCTATCATACGTTGTTGCTCAAAATAGCAGAGAATGGGGAGAAAACTCCCTAAAAACCTGTAATTCAACATAGAACATGCAAAGCACAACTACATAGAGGAGTTAGCATAAAATAGCTCGTAAGAGCATAGTTTGACGCACATTTTAGTTGAAAAGTAGGGGGGAAAACTATACAGAATAACATGATATCATCCCTCCAACTCCAAAGGAAAAAAAAATTATGTCTTCACAATGCTTTTGAATCACTAGCTGAATTTTAGATCACTAGCACTGATCAAGTCCAGCTCCCTCTCCCAACCCCAACTCACATCGATAAGGAGATTGATGCGGCTTTCCTTGCTACTATTGGTGTCATGCCCCATAACCCTCACCTTGATCTGGACGCCGACATGGAAGATATGCTCAACGATCAAGGCAGCCCCTCCAGCTCTAGAGCCACCAAAGACAGCCTCAACATGCGCAAGAGAGAAGACTCCCCCACCTCTTGTGCCCCTGTTCCATGTTTAGTTCAAGTGTGTAGGTTAATCTCTGTTGTGGGAAAGTAATGATCCCCTTTTCTCTGTGCTTTTTTCTTTTCTTCCGGCAGCATTTTAGTTTAGTTTTTTCTTCCCTAGTGTATTGTTATGTCCTAAAAATTTACATAGCTATATATGCAGGTTAAATGATTGTTGCAGCTAGGATTCGCCAGTTTAGGTTCTCCAGCTATGGAAAGCCAGCTTAGATCTCTCAGCTAAGGAATCCCAGCTTCAATGACACGTCATGGATTAGTTATGGGCTTATGGCCAAAGCCTAAGATCACGGGAGACCAATTCCAAACTGCAGTAAAGATAAACGTATGAGGACTCATTCAAAGCCATTAGCAACGGACGTGGGAGAGAATATAGGGAGCAGTTACAAGCCGTTGAGGAAGCTATTTCAAACGGATACTTATCTTAGTATATATAGCATAATAATAATGTAATTTAGATATACAAGCTCTACGTACTCAGCACTTACATTCTAAAAGCAAGCATTGTTCTTAGCATACGATTTGCATTAATACATAAGACACTAGGGCTGTAACTGTGATTATAGTGGATTGGTGGAGTCAAAGCCACCCGCGGTTTTTCCCTTATTCCTGGGGTTTTCCGTGTCACCATCTCTAGTGTCCTTCTCTCTTTCTTTGCTTTCTTTGTTCTTCATAGTTGCATTCATCCACATCTAGTTAAAAGGCTCTTCATTTTGAAAATAATCTAGTGATTCACCCCTATTAATGCTAGAGCCCACAAACGGAATTTTGGTTGCCTTATGTTAGTTGTTATGAAAACCAATAAAAAAAATAGAACTAGTTGTTATTTAAATTAAACTCGTAAAACCTTGGTATTTAATTTAAAATGACCTAAAACCTTGGTATTTTTTGACAATTTTCCTAAACACTATTCATAAAATTCACTTTAGTTATCGTTTGTGATTTATATGTAAGTAAAATATAGTCATGTGAATTTTTGTTGGATTTGTCTTCATATATATTTAATTAATATCTACTTTTTATAATTTTTACGCACACAGCGAGAGATATTAAAGCTTAAAATTTTATATTGGCATGCGTGAATACAAGAAGTTTAACCATTTATGTGAAAATGGATGGAGTATAAAGCTAAATATGTTACAATATGCAATGAGATGAATCTAATGACACTTTATATAAGAATTTTAGTTCTCATGGATTAATTTTGTAATATAATCAAAATGAGGTACGTGAATAGTGTGATCAAAGGTTCTAATCATCAAAGAACCAAGGAAGCATCTAAAATTTCAACCTCAACCGTAGATATGCCACTCCTGAGAAACTTTACAAACTAAACGATGCATTTCGATTTTCGACAACCATTGCATATTAAGAAACAAAGGGAGCCAAAATAAGATGGTCATAGAAATGAGTAGTTACTTCAGCTTAGCATTGGGACCAATTCCCTCCAATATTTTGTGTTCATCTAGCCCAACCTGAATTTTGTGCAATCGTATTTTGAACTTTGGGCATGAATTTCAAGCCTAAACTTTCCCTTTGCTTGACTGAATATGCGTTGCTTGATTTTAGCAAAGTTGAGCATAAATTACGAGTTCAACCCCTTTGCCCACAAGGCCACAACAGTCCAGTCTTTTGTAGACAAAACCAATGCTTGACCCATGAGGCCATGAATTGATCACCTCTAGATTGAACTTTTTAAATTCCGCATATGCCTATAGTATGAAGAGATACTCCAGTTCAACTTCCAATGATCTTAATTCTTAAATTTATGCTTGTTACAGGTTGATGAACTTGGCGGGAATAAATTGTCCTTTCACATGCATTTTTATAAAAGTTCATGTATGACCAACGGCCATGAATTTCCATTATCCCAGAACTTATATTGATACAAATTTACAATTTGCTCAAGTGCACGAGTGATGCTCACAAAATCACAAAAATCTGAGCTGCCAGAAGTCTCATGTTATTTTTTTTATCAAAAGAAAAATTGAACAGTGACAACATATTAATGGTACTTGTATGAAAGGTGTGCCTCCAAAATGCACATTTTAAACAGACACAGGCAACTTGAGCTGGACAACTGCATTCTTGATCTGCTTCATGGCATCCTGAAGGATAGAAAGAGATTCTGCATAGGAAATGCGGATGCAGTTGTCATCTCCAAAAGCATCTCCTGGAACTAATGCCACCTGAGAAAGCCGATGTTAACTTTTAAGATCCGTTGTCCTGAATTTTTCCCGAAAAACATTTTCTAATACATTCACTTGAGTAAACGAGTGCCCTCTCATTATCACAATAGCACTCTAAAGCAAAGAACAGTGAAGCATACCTGAGCTTTTTCAAGCAAATAGCGACAGAGGGATTCCGACCCATTTATCACACCGAATCCTTCAGCTTCTGAACCATAATAAGAGCTGAAATCAAGGAAGAGATAGAAAGCTCCCTGCAAAACGTCAAAGGTACGGGTCAATATGATTGGCTCTTAATGCAGCAAGAGACAGAGAAAAAACTTGGGTTAGAAAAGAAGGCAAGGACGAAGGAGTACTATAGTACCTGTGCATCTGATATTTTGACGCCTTCTAAATCACTGAAACTTTTCATCAAGAAATCACGTCTCTCTCTAAATGCTTTGACCATTGTTGCTACTGCCTCTCCACCAGCCTTACCCATACCAAGAGCAGCAACTCCTGCCTTTTGGGATATGCTGCTGGCCCCTGAAGTGGACTAGAACAGCATAACAAACTAATCAAATGAAGCGCAGAGTCTGAAACAACATCAATGTTTCAATTTTCTAATTTCCAATCATTCACTTTCTGAAGATCAGATTAACTTAAACTTTCATGTGGTTATCACATTTTTTTTCTGTTACCTCCATATTACCCTCTAGTAAAATAGAAAAGTCAAAAATAAAGATGAAAAGAAGTAATCATAATCATTTAAGAATTTGGTCACATGGAACATCACATGTGAGACTCCCACATTGATGTAATTGGAGAGATATGTTTACCTAATAAGGCTAAGGGGCTATTCACCTTATTGCCATATGGTTTTAAGGTAGAACCTTTTTTGTTCTTCTCAAGTAGACTCTCTCTTCTCTTTATAGGTGCGGCCCAGGCCCATACTTAACATGGCATCAACCCCAATTGGGTCTTATAATATACACTGGGCCAATTCAAAACGGGACCTCACATGTGAAGGGGAGTGGTAAGGATTTGGCCACACGGAACATCACATATGAGAGTACCACATTGATGTAATTAGGGAGAGACGTTCACCTAATAAGGCTAAGGGGCTACTTCCTTATTGCCATATAGTTTTAAGGTGGAACCTCCTTTGGTCTTGTGAAGTGAACTCTCTCCTCCTTATGTATGCAGCCTAGGCCCATGCTTAACATTATCACTCAGTTATTGGCCAAATGATTCTCGATAACTTATTATTCCCTAAGATTTGACATTCACATGATGATGTGCTGCGTATTGACTTTAAGTTTATAGTTTGAACTTTCCAATACTTGCTTTAGCATATTCATATATAGTGGATCACTCAAGCAAAGGAACATGAACATTTGGAATTGCACACACAATTATAGAGGCGGTTTCAAGCTCAATAGTTATACCTGGCTCTGGATCTTGCCGCATGCAGCAACAAAATGTTTAGGACCAGCAAGATATCCAAGTCTCCAACCAGTCATAGCAAAAGCCTGCGGTAGTCAAACCAAATCAAAAAGTGATAGTAAAAATCAAGCATTATACCTATATAATTAAATCTCGAGTAAATTAAAGGGTGCCTATCATCCAAAACATAGAAGCAAGAAAGCCTCAAAGAGAAAGATCTATATGACCAGACTCAGTAGTAGACATCTTGACATTACCTTGGAAAAGCCGTTGACAGTCAAAGTCCTTTCCCACATTCCCGGTAGTGAAGCAAAACTAGTATGCTTTGCTGGTGCATAGATGATATGCTCATATATTTCATCAGACAAGACCTGAAAGAGAAGTTCGTAATTAATAAATTAAGTACCAAGATTGCATGTGTGTGGGAGAGAGCAGTCTGCCAGTCTGCTACTACCAGAAGTCGTGGGTGTCGTGCCACTATTGTAGCAATCTCTTCGAGGAGTTCTTTGGGGTAAACAGAACCTGTAGGATTGGACGGTGAGCATAGAATCAACAGCCTTGACTTCTCATTGAGTTTTGACTCCAGATGCTCTGGGTCTAATAAAAAGTTTTGAGATATATGAGTTGGAACGATCACAGGAATAGCATCAGCCAGCCTTGCCATTTCAGGATAACTCACCCAATAAGGTGCTGGAATTACGACCTGTATTTGAATCACAAGCTAAATAATTGAGACCTAGTAATCCACAATGGCAGCCATATATAGCACATGAAACATTAATTGTATTCTTGCACAACAGTCAATATTTGGCATGTATATGCTAAAAGTAAACAGAATATTATCAACCGACTCCATTGCAAATGATTCCCAATTACATATTTGCACATACTCCTAGGTCATGCTAAGACAGTCATCGGGTTAAGAGATGACAGTCAAGTGATGCAACATAGAATACAAAGTACTACCCAAAGATAGAGAAAAACAAGAATGCTGCTGCCACAGTTTAGTTTAGCCATGAACCAATTACCGAACGTTAAAGGTGAGAACACCTGAATTAAGCAATTGCTCGTACGATGTAATAACCCAATGACTATATTATACATTAGAGCATGTGTCATTAACACAAATATGTAATCTAAGCACTGCTACAAGTGCTCAATTCATAGAAGAAATAAGTAATTAACCAGCAGACTAATGCTTAAATGCTTCTTATTAGATGTTCGGCCTGCTAGCTGCTAACAGAATAACTAGCAGCCATCAAAAGACATTCAAGTAATAATGTAATACACAAAACATACAAAAACACCTCCTAGGGTTTCAAAGATATTTATAATCAGTGCACAATTCTGAAAAGTTCTTTAAGAATATCTCCTTCGGACGCAAATATAAGAATGGAGAAGACGACTCCCTAGTTTACTGATCGTATAATAAAAGCTCCACAAAAACAAGCAAACAATAGTGACCCAAGTTACCACTAGTAATTAGATTGACACGGAAAATAAAAGCCAGTAAGGATTTATTGAAGAAAATACCAACTCAAGGGAAAGTGCAATTGTTCTGTAATTATAACTTTGAGGAACCATATTCGAACATACAACAACAACAATAATAACAACTAAGCCTTATTCCCAAAGTGATTTGGGGTCGGCTAACATGAATCGTCAACTGAAACCGTTACTAGAAGAGATGGCATCGACAAGAATGATAAAAAGTTTTTATAAATGTTTAAGTTTTAAGAATTTTTAAAGAAGATTTTTGAAAGCAAGGTTTACACCAAAAAGTTTTAAAAAAGGTTTTCAATAAAAGGTTTTAATACCAACACAATTGAGAAAAACAAATAAATTACCTTCATCCAAGTCATCTTAGGTCTTCCCCTACCCCTTACAATTTGATTACTTCTTCACTCTTCAATTCTTCTCACCGGTGCATCACCTGATCTCCTTTTCACATGACCAAACCATCTTAACCGATTCTCCCTCATCTTTTCTTCAATGGATGCAACTCCAACTTTTACCCGAATCACTTCATTTCTTAATTGGTCCTTCCTTGTGTGGCCACACATCTACTGCAACATATGCATCTCCGCCACGTTCATAAGATGAACGTGACATTGTTTCACCGCCCAAAATTCAGTGCCATATAACAAAGTAGGCCTAATTGTCGTACGGTAGAACTTTCCCTTCGATCTTTGGGGAATGCCGGAATCACAAAGGAACTCCGTGACGCTTTTCCACTTTAATCAACCCGCGTTAATTCTATGAGCAACGTCTCCATCCAGTTCTCCATCCTTTTGGAGAATGGATCCTAGGTATCGAAAGACGTTCGATCATTAAACAACTTTGCTATCCAAAGTGACCGTCCCTGCCTCGCTGCTTGTAACCCCACTAAACTTGCACTCCATATACTCCGTCTTATTTCTACTCAATCTAAAACTACGGGCTTCTAATGTATTCCTCCACAATTCCAACTTACTCTCAACACCTTCCTTTGTCTCATCAATCAACACAATATCATCCGCAAACATCACACACCACGGTAGATCATCTTGAATTGACATCGTTAGTTCGTCCATGACTAGAGCAAAGAGAAAGGGACTAAGTGCAGAACCTTGATGCACTCCGATCGTAATAGGGAACTCTTCTTTCCTCCCCACCGTAGTCCGCACACTCGTAGTTGCCTCTTCATACATATCCTTGATGATATCAATATATTTTTGTGCAACACCTTTCCTTACCAACGCCCACCAAAGTATTTCTCTTGGTACTCTATCATATGCCTTCTCCAAATCAATGAAAACCATATGTAGATCCTTCTTCCTATCACGGTAATGTTCCATTGTTTGTCTAATGAGGTGGATGGCCTCTACAGTCGATCTTCCAGGCATAAATCCAAATTGGTTCTCCGATATCTTCACATGTTTCCTAAGTCTTTGCGCAATCACTCGTTCCCAAAGTTTCATCGTATGACTCATTAGTTTGATTCCTCGGTAGTTGGTACAATCTTGTACATCGCCTTTGTTCTTATACAAAGGAATCAAAGTACTCTTCCTCCACTCTAATGGCATTTTGTTATGTCTCCAAATCATGTTGAAGAATGTTGCAGCCATTCGATTTAACATACTAAACAGGATGTGCCCGATGTCTTGTGCTTTATCACCGTTGAACAAGGTATCAAAGTACGACCTCCATCTATCCTTTATCTCCTCATCCTCCACAAGCACTCTTTGGTCCACACCCTTGACGCATTTTACCTTTTTTATGTCTCTTGTCTTCCTGTCCCTCATACGCGCAATTCTATAAATGTCTTTTTCCCCTTCTTTCGTATCCAATCTTGCATAAAGCTCTTTGTTTACCTTTGCTTTAGCTTCCCGTACTGCTTTCTTGGCTTCTTTTCTAGCCTCTTTGTACTTCTCATAGTTCACATCGCTTCTATCTTTTCCCAAAAGTTTATAACTTTCTCGTTTGTTTTTTATCGCTTGTCTCACCTCCTCGTTCCACCAAGATGTGTCCTTATTTGATCGCACAGTTCCTTTAGATTCTCCAATGACCTCTTTTGCCACTTCCTTTATACTAAGTTCTATCTCAACCATATTCGAACATATATTTCCTTTTTCATATTGTTTTCCGTTCAGTCCTCGGCTCCGCTCCATTCACTTCAATTCTGCTTAGTTTATTTTAAGTTAAGTTGTTTTCAACAGACCCTTAGTAATTACCCCTAAGCTAAAAACTTTCCTATGGCAAACTCTACCCAGGTTCGGGTCCATAAGCAGTGACAATTGCCCTATGAAGACTCGCTTTCGCTACTCTATATTCAATCAGATTTCACTAGCCGTAGTGATCTTTCACTAAAGCTTCTACCAATAGTGAATAGATGCATTCAAGAATTGAACAACTTTGGACTATGAAAGACCTTCTAACATCAGCCCCCTTCAACTGGATAATCGAGAAGGTTTCCTACAACGCTCCAAATCCATAAATCATAAAGCATAATTTTAATGGTTCTTATAACAATCCCTCGGCCTAAGATAGAGTAGTTCTTAGCAATAAAAAAGAATTAGTGCCAGCAGCTCGTACTAATGATCTATGCAAATGTATCATACCCATGACCCTCAGGGATGGCTTCCTCCTGGCTATTGGAAGGGGTTTTTCGAACACACCTTTATTGAAGGGTTTATCTAACTAGTGTTTAATGTTTCGTGGGAAAAATTCTAATGTGAATTCCAAGTGCTAAGGATGATGTTTGAGCTCTTCTTCAAGCTCGTTTTGATTGTAGCCCATGGTTCGAAAAAACGGCCGTATCGATTCGGTTCGGCCGAGTTGTAACGGATTTCAACTCTGGCGAACCGAATTTTACCGGTTCAGAACGCTGTTTCCAAAAGCACCGTATTTTCTCCCGAATCGCCCGATTCAACCGATACAAAACGGTATCGGCCGTTTTTTTGCCCGACCCAACCGTGACAAAGGAGAGAAGAAGAGAGTAGATTCGAGTTTAAAGGTCAAAAAATAATCTTTAAGCAGATTTTTACATACCTTGACATTAATCTACAAATTTCGAGCAATATCCCCTTATTAAGTGCATTTCTTTTAATAAAGTTGAAGCCGGAGGAAACCCTAATTTGTGATAGCGTAGCAGTTGGCCACCGCCAAACCCTAATTTCTTTGGTTTTTCATATCTGGAAAAAAGGACTGTACTTCATCTTTTTTCTTTTCCTTCTTTTTGACCTTTTCTCTCTCTTACATTTATTGCATAACATGTGCTCTGCAGTCTCCAGCACACCCACTGCCCCACTAGGCCACTAGTAGTTTTCTTTTTAAAAAAAACAAAATACTAATTTACTTACTTTTTAAACCAAAATTTGACTTATCTTTTGTTTTCTATTTGTACGTGTAGCAGACATTTTATACTAAGCTATTTCTTTTAGTCCTTTGCCTCGGTTGGTAAAGGCTCTTCATTTAATCCCTTAATGAAAATTTAATTCCTTAAAAATATTTTTTTTACTAAAAAGAAATTACATAACCTAATTTGTTCCCGGGCAATTGTATCACGTTCCGCGACGAACGTATCTGTTCCGTTACACCGAAACCCGAACCGTTACCGTTTCCGAAACCGTTACCGTATTTTCGAACCATGTTGTAGCCTTTCATACCTACATAAAAACTAATGCAGCTACTAGCTATATAGCTTCAATAGGTAATATTACATTGGCTCGTCAAAATATTGATTAATGAGTAGTAAATTTTTTAATTTTGTTTCTTTGGACAGGTAGTCCTTTCTCTCAAAAACTCATCCTCCGTGCAACCTTCCAAATTTGTTGTTAACCATCTCACTTCGGTCACATATAAATTACCCTCTAAACTAATGTATAAATAATGTAAGAAAATATAATTCATGAATTGAACCTATATATTATAGAATTCCTCACTTTGAAGGGAATTAGTAGAGAATGATCGTAAGTATCCAATCTTCAGCATAGCATACTGGAGATGTTGTTATTCAGTACTACTATGATTTAACCAAAAAGCTTTGCGTCGAACTTCAACCCCTTTGAGATGTCCACGGGGCAACAACCTCCGAATTTTCAACCGTTTGACTGGAATTGACGAACAATCAATAACGACATTAGTGTTTATTGGTGTGAAATAGAAATCTGAGTGGTTTTAGGCGTAGCATTAGAACTGCTACGTGGGCTTTTGTTTACCGAGGGTTCGAATCCCTCTCTATCCTACAAAATTAACTAGTAGTTATAAGGCATACACCATATAATATCTATTATAATTAACATGTGCCACATCCAAAGTGGATGAGTTGGATGAGTTTCAGTTGCTTGATATAGCATTTACAAAATGGGATAATTTTGTGCCATGTGAATAAGGAGACAAAGTGGGTGCTAAGGGTCTAAGACGAGAGTTTGAGGAGATGGTGGGCGATGAGTTAGTTTACCTCACAAAGGGATTACAACTTTAAAATGTTGGAAATTTGTTTACTCCTATACTTAAAGTTCTATTTTGGATTAAGTTACCCGATTACTTCAAAGTGAACTCAAGAAAAGAGATTAGAATAGTGAACTATCTCACCTCATCTCCTGGAGAACAAACAGCAAGCACTGCTTGAAGAATAGACTGCTTGGCTCCATTGCTTACTAAAATCTGGTCCGGAGAATAAGAAATTCCATTTTCCTCTGCCACAAGAAAGCTAGGTCTTAAGACATAATTATTAATGATGAAGGGGCAACAGTAACAATAATCTTACACGTAAAAAAAAAAGAAGAAAAACCTTTTAGTTTGTGGCAAATAGCAGTGCGAAGTTCCATGCTACCAGCATTTGGTGTATATCTTGTGTAACCTTCCCGAATTGCATTAATGCCAGCCTGTGAGAGTAAAAAGCACAATGAAAGAAAATAAGGTAAAGAAAATTACCCTAACAGAATCCTAATAAGCAATAACTAACAGCAACGTACTATCATACAAATATTAACAAGAGTATCAACCTCAGCTATCACCGATGGAGTATCAAAGTCAGGCTCTCCAGCTGCCAACCTAATTAATGGAACACCAGCTTGTACAAGTGCAGTTGCCTGGTCTGTTATTGCAACAGTTTTGGAAGGCTTAACAGAGTTAACCCTTGGACTCAACGAAATATCAAGTTCAATAGGATCGAAAGTGCTTTGAGATCTCACAACTTTTAGTCCGGGGAAGGCCTCTTCTCTAATGTTTGATGATCTGGAAGTACAATGAATGGACAAGATACTAAGTTCCTTTAAACCCAAATAAAATAAGGTAAAGTTCAACATTTTACCTCTAAACTAATCATCTCATAAACACGTCTCATTAAAGGAAACACGTTTCTTACCCTTTGACAATGACAATAGATAATGGAGACAATGAGAATGCTGCAAAGTAGTACGTCCTTGGTTTTCTTTTAATTGCAACATAGTGGGGATACACGGTAATCTAGGAGACCCATGTGATATGAATGATATAGAAAGAGATGGAAAAGGAATGATTAGGAAACAAAAGAGCGAACTATGTGCCAAGAAAAGGTATGTTGCAATTATTTCCAAACATCCAAAATAGGAAAGTATTGCACCTAAATAGATGGAAGAAAATTAAACTTTGGAGGGGAACCAAGGTCTCGGATGATATACGATATCAATAAGCATATCATTTGTACAATTATATGTTGATGTGGCACCAATAACAACCTCAATATTGGCTTTAATATGCCAATAAAGGGTTGCAACTATTCCAAACATCCAAAATAGGAAAGTATTGTAGCTAAAGAAATGAAAGAAGTATTAAACTTTGAAAAGAATCCACGAGCCACTGATCTTTAATTGTGTGGAGGTACAAAAGGATATAGGCTAAGAAATATAATATCGATATCAATAGGCATATATATATATATATATAGGAATAGGATCAAGTGAAAACTGTTTTCACCGTGAAAACCAAGTAAATGCGATATATGTTAACATAAAGGGGGTACGCGTGCATTCATTAATGACATTTTTGTAAATACTAATAACTTTGATGTTAACAGCACAACTTTGATGTTAACAGCACAACTTTGATGTTAGAAGCACGTGTACCCTTAAACCGTAATATGTACCCTTCTACATCTTATATATACCCTCTTTTTTCCAATCTCAACGGTTAGTTTTCAGTTTTCAGCAAAGCATATGTTTTTTGCAGAACCCGACTCTGTATATACATATAAACGTGTGAGCACGCATTATAACCCACCACGTAGGGTCGTTCATGGGACGGTTACCGTCCCATTACGATGCCTCGGTTACGGTAACCAGAAGTATCGCTTCATCATTTTCATGAATCCTAACCGTATCGTTTAAATCAGTTACCGCCTAACATATTTCGGTACCGTAAATCGGTCAACCATAATCGTTACTTAAAGATATTAAGTATTTTACGGCGATAAAAATAGGGACTGAGTAGTAGCATACTAGGCACTAACAATAGCAAGTTCTTACATTACAGATAGCAAATAAGTTAAGTAATGAATATAGGATTGATCGAACATCAACAATCCAACATCATTACATTAGTAATGGAACATACAAATGGCGTGCGTAATGAAACACGCAAATAACATCTTACAATTGAAAAACTTACTTAGGAGAATAGACAAATTAAAAGAAGATTTGACCTTGGAAACAGAAGGGAAGTTGAGAACTCTAATTTTTTGTGTGAAAGAGGGAATAAAAATTAGTTGTTTTTGTTATCGGTATTTTTGGTTAACCGTTTCGGCAAAATCAATAAACGTAGCACAACCATTTAAAAGCTAAACTAACCGGTTCGGTAACCGAATTGTTATGGTCAAATTTTACCACTACGGTTACGTAACATTTAGTCCATTTTTCAATTTTTGAGAGTATGCGGGTTTAAGTTTTTCCTGAACAGTCGTACCGCCACGTGTCACTCCATGGCACACGCTGACATCCCGAAGAACATGGAAATTCTCTTTCTAAAGTTTCAAAAAATGCATGTAAGAGGGTTTGAACTCGTTACCAATTGTTTCGAATTTCACATCTCGACCACGAAGCTACATCTCTTTTAGTTGTCATATTTCAATTACTAAAACCTTTTACTTTAATCAAATATTGAAAAAAAAAAAGTGAATAAATCGTCTTATTTACATTATTTTATTTTATTACTCTTCTAAGTTGTTTAAGTTGTTATAGTGCTATGCTCTTAGAAGTTCATTTTCATAAAAATAAAAAGTTTATCAAATAAATATAGAAAATTATCTTAACCCAATGAAACATACAACATCATGATCCGAGCATACAAACTAGTTACTTATACAATAATAGGTTGATGTGGCACCAATACAAGATCCGAAAACTCACGAGATCACTTTAGAGACTTCTTGATATGCAAGTTACAATTTTTATGCAAGAAACACTCAAAATTAAGGAAAAGTTTGTGGAAACTAAAATGATTGAACTATTAATTCACTCGAGAACAAGAAGGTGTAAACTAGGGGAGATTCACACATGTGCTTATTTTTCAAAAATCCATCTTAAGAAAACTTGCTCACCGGTTTTCAATAATTGAAGATTGATTGTTATTAGTGATGATTAAGTTATTTAATGTACACAAGCAAGAGCAAAAAGGGAACACAAAACTCCTAAATCTACCCTAAATCACAAGCCAAAAATGGAATTATATCTTTCCTAAAATCAAATGGAAAATCTGATTACTAGGAAGAATAAGAATCTTCCTACTCCAAGCATCCTTATCTCTAGGAAAGTACAAACCAATTTCTTAATTACATAAAAGCACTAAAAATAACAAGTACTTATTATATAGAAAGCGAAACTAAGAGGATAATTTTGTAATTACATGCCTAACATTTACAAATATTCTAACTAAATTAATTAACACAAATATATTTATTCTAAGGTTCTTATAACAAGAAAAACTATCCCAAGTAGGATACTAAGAATGTGTAAGCCAAAATACTAAAATATATACGACTAAGATAGAGTACAGATATATTTAATTTACATCAGAACCTCAAATATGCATCCATTTTGAGATAAGATAGGATTTTGCATGGAAAATGATATTCAACAAAAATACTCCCTCCCCACCATGTTGGTTTGCAGACTTCCCTTTTTCATCCTTCAATGTTCAATTTACACACTTCTAGATTTGATAAGGACCCACGATATTTCATACATCTCTTCCGTGCTATTAAAAAGTTGAGGTCCGACAATCTATCTTATCACATCCACCTTTTTCTTAAAATAGCATATAATAATCAAACACCAACTTCTCCATAACCTTCATAACATAACTTAGTAAACTACTATGGGCAACAATCACATTACGGGACATTTGGATAGGGAGTTTTAAGAAAGGGAAAGGGAATGAATACTCTTGTTTCCCTTATACGATGCTTGTTTGATGTTTTTTTGCTTTCCCCTTCCCTAAATTTCAGTTTCACCCCTATATCCCTCTAAGTTGATTCCCCCCACCCCCCTAAGGTTTTCCATTCCCCCATTTCCCTCTACGCCACACCCAACATTGACCCACCTTGACCACCACATCACCCCACCACACCCACCTGCGTATCCACCCCTACCACCCATCCCCGACACTATACCCACATTGTATCCGCCGCCACTGCCCATACCCATTCTGAGCACCACCACCACCTCCGTGTCAACCCTTACACGCATCCCACCACACCCACCCTTAAACCACCACAACTCTAAGGACCAGGGAAGAAAAAAGCGGCCATTATGTAACGGAACGGTCGATTTGTAACGGATCTGTGAGAGGCCGTTCCGTTAAAACCCGTTCCGTAACGCCGATTTATAAATCACATCAAAATCGCCGTTATGGCCGTTACGTAACGGGTATCGCCCGATATTTCCCGTTACAGAACGTCAGGCGAGGAGAGGCGTGCGCCTCTTGCCGCCTTGTGAGAGGCGCAAGGCGCGCCGCCTTGACCGCCTTCTGTGGAGAATCGCGCGATAGGGAGGGAGGAAGTAAATCTAACATCAAAATGTCAAAAAAAAGCAAAACAAAAACAAAATCATACTTACCTTGGCTTAATTACACTAATTCGAGCAAAAGCCCCATCTTAATTGCATGAATTATCGAGAAGATAAACCCTAATTTTAAATCTCTAAGTTGGAGTAAAAACCCTAATACATAAAATCGGAAGTATAGGCCGGCCACGACCTTGCCGGAGGCGACAGAAGATGCCAGACTCAACCTTGCCGGCGACGACAGAGAAAGCCGGCCACCATACTCCGGTAGACGTTGGGGTAAAAGTGTTTCTCACTCTGACTTCATTTTTATGTTTGCCTTTTCTCTCTCTTCGATAACATGTTTCAGTTTTATGTTTCAATCATGCTCCTCTAACCCTTCAGGTCTCTGCCTTCATCTCTTTTTTTTCATTTACTTTTTCTTTTTTCATTTCTCTTATCAATGAATTTTTATATGAGGTGGCCCTAATCTCTCTACTTGTTTGACCGTGACAAGAGCCTAAGACAAACATATTAGTATACATTTAAAAAAAAAAAAAATTGAACAGCCTATAACTTTAATTATGTTTACCATACCTACATCAAAGTGCGTATTATTGAAAAAGAATGTAGTAGTATTTAAACAAATATAAAAAAATTGCAACTAATATATCTTTATTGGTTAGAGCATTTAATAAGTTTAATACTTGTTATTCTAATGATCATGCTTGTATTTATGATGTTCCAAACTTGTTCTTAGTTTTAGTTTTAGTTCAATTAGATTTAATTTAATCAATAATCTCAATTTTTTAGTCATCAAATATATCAAATTATTCAAATATAGTGTAATTATAATAATTTTACCTTAATATGCTATAAATACACTCTCTAAACTATTAAAATGCAAAAACAAACTTGAAATCTAGCTTATGTGAATTTTTCTGAAAAATTCACGTCGCGACAGCCGCGACCCGTTATTTTACACCCGTTACGACCCGTTCCCGCGACAACGCGACCGTTTCCGCGATTTTCTCCCCTGCTAAGGACCATGAGTCCACCACCACCTAAACCCACGAGTCCCCTTTTCCAACCACCACAACCACCTAGTAACCACCACAACTTTAACCACGTCACATCTTCCTTCTAGTTAATGCGGTGAAGAACTCGTCAAGAAAGTCATCGGCGGCATAGAGAGAGTATCGAATCTCCAAGCTCCATAGTAATAATACGGCATCAAGTACAGGGTTTTGAAAGTCGAGAAGCCTGGCTTGGACTGACTCAATGTATTCTTTCAGTTTTGTACCAGTAAAAGCTTACCAGCTGAATTCTCTTCCAGCAGCAGGAAATATGCTTCTAGCTTCTGTAGTACTGGCAGAAAAGAATGAGAAAAATTCCGGCCAGTGAGTTTAGTGACTGAAAGAATAGCGGCCAGAGATTAGTGATCGGAAAGAATGTTGCTGGCAGTGGTGGTTGGAGTGCCAGGAGTGGAAGTCCGTAAAGTGATGGGAGGGGAGGAGAGAGATGAGTAAAAAAAATTTATTACCCTTTCCTTGTAAACAAACCAAACATGAAGGGGAATAGGGGGGGTTTGGGTTTCCTTTCCTTACCTAACCCTTCCTTGATTCCTTTCCCTTCCCCTCTTCCAACCAAACGCTCCCTTACTTATTCATCAAAATAACATATGATAACCAAACACCAACTTATTGTTGTGTAACCCAAAGTTCTTAATCTATCTTTGTGAAACTCCAAGTCTTGCTTCAAAAGATCAGAAGTCCCACATTGGAATGACTCTTTTCCTTCTTAATTATGTGTAACGAAGTCCCACATTAGATATTCTATGATTCTTTTCCTTCTTTATATATGTGTCCACTAGTATTTGTTTAGTGTTTATAGGGTATACTCTAGTAACCATCACACATGCGTACGGGGAGGTTCATGGGCATGGGGTGTGGGCGCGACGCATGAGCGAGTGTAGGTGTGTTTCTTTTGCAGAAAGATTTTTGTAACCATTGCAAATTGTTGCATCCTTTAGTGTATCCATTGGGCGCAATTTATGGCCATGATTTTATTCTCCCGCTTTCTGGCCTTAGAATATGCCAACTCCCAAACGGCAGATTTTGGATCCTATTTAAAGCTCCGTTTGTTTTCATGGAAAACCATTTTCTAATCATCTTTCCAATCCTTTGTTTGTTTTGGTAAGGGGTGGAAAATAATATTCTTAAAGGTGAAAAATGCTCTTATAAGAGGAAAACCAATTTCATTTTGTAAAAAAAGTATATCACATTTTCTTCTTCAATCATTCTTTCTCTTTATTCTCTCCCCCCATTTTTCCTTCTCTTTTACTTCATTAACCTTTTCTCCCTAAGTTTTTCTCTAATCAAACAAAGAAAGGAAAACTTTTTCTAAAATCATGTTTTCCATTGAATATTATTCTCCTTAAAAAGTGATTTTCCATGAAAACAAACGGAGCCTAAATGGTTGTTCTTCTTGCTTCTCAGGAGAAAAGATGCAAACAATAAACAATTTTTCTCTCTCTTTTTGGGTTATATTCAAAGTCTCAATATTCAAACTCGTTCTTAGTCTATTTCTTTGTACAACAGCATTGAAATAGAGGTTGTGTATCCCTGGGAGTTGTTTTATGCGTTCATAGCGGGGAAAATACAGCTTGAGGGCAGTGATCTTCACGCCAGAACCTCACACTGTGGAGCAAGTTGAAGAAGGTGAAGGTTAACCTTAAGCAGCTTCATGTTCAACATTTTGTTGACACAACTCCGCAAGACTACAAAGGATCTTGAGAGAATTGAAGGGGGTATTATTAGCTCAGGATATTACAAAATGTTGAATTGCAGCAACAAGAGGCTCAGGCTATTCAAGTCTTGAACTACTAGTTGGTTGTCAGCTCAGGAAAGTTTCTATAAGCAAAAAAAAAAGTTAAGGTCTTCTAATCTTTCCAATTGCTACCAATTTACGTTCTAATACTTATCTCCAAAAAGCATATGTCATGAAATTGGTAGACTATTGTAAAAAGCATCAACTTATGCGTATACACAAGGCAAGAGCAGGCAGCACAATTATAAGTGGAAGTGAATCAATAAAACCAAAGTCTTGAATGTAAAAAAATGTAATAATACCCAAAAGAAAGAAACAAAGGAAAAACATACTTGAAAAAGATGCCGGGAGGATGAGGAGAGAGGGAGATGGGTCGGAAGGTATCAAAAGCAGCGGCATTTCCAACCAGGAACTGCCGGTGAGAAAGAGTTGGGGAGCAGCCTCGGAGTTGCATATTACCACTTGGCGTGACGGAGATGCTAATGCTTTTGGTATTGGAGCTATTGTTAGGTGGGAGTGGGACTGTGGAATGGGATGATGGGGAAGTTGGATTTGCAATTGCAACAACGCATCCTTTTTTTCTTAAACACTAATCTATAAGAGAGAGGAAATGGAAAGGTTGGGCGGGGGTTGGTGAAGATTTGAACAAATCAACGGGTTTTATTCAAACAACATGTCCAAATCAATGAATCTTAACTAGGGATTGGAATATTTAGTGAGACATTGAACTTATCTGAATTAATTTGATATGAGGTTAATGTATAAATTGCCATTCTTACATGTTTTATCTAATTTTTTTGGTTATATTTTATGATCATCAGGTTCACCGCATATGGTAGATGGATGGAATATGGGTGATAATCTTACCGGGTGACGGATCGACGGGTGGGAGTTGGTTTGAACGGGTGCATGTGATGGTCCACCCGACCAAATCCCACTTATTGCCATCCCTAATCTCAACCCCTCCATTTTTGACAAGCGGTAGGATGAAGTATAAAGGTCTATTTTCCCTAGTTTATTTTTTATTTGGATTTTATTTCATTTAGTTTAGTTCAATTCAGTTTAGTTTATCTTTAATTAGTTTAGTTAAGTTCTGCTCCATTCGGTTCAATTCAGTTCGTTTCAGCTCCATTCAGCTAA
This sequence comes from Patellifolia procumbens, assembly GCA_947645195.1. Classification (NCBI taxonomy): domain Eukaryota; kingdom Viridiplantae; phylum Streptophyta; class Magnoliopsida; order Caryophyllales; family Amaranthaceae; genus Patellifolia; species Patellifolia procumbens. Next base: position 1,772,920 of record CANSGD010000290.1, read on the forward strand.
CTAGAGCTCAAATTAGGTCAGTTATGTTTATTATTTAATCATTATTGTTTACTTAATTTGTTTTACTAATTAATGTAATTATTATTATTACTATCATTATTATTATTATTTATTCTTATTATTACTATTATATTTATATGTCAAACAAACTCAAAACATTACAAAAAATTAATAAGAAATCGAGATACTATATGGGCCTTCACTTCTTTAGCAATAGCAAAAATGATCCAAGTAAAGATGTGAGCAGCAACGCATGCCCCAATATCTAGAGACTAGAGGTGTTAAATGACACGAACTGACACGAAATTAGCGGGTTTAGGTCAAAACTTTCCACACACTTAAGTAAATAGATTGATTCGACACAATTATTAAACGGGTTGGGTTAGGGTCAAACTCTTTAACACGAAAATGACATGGCAACATGTTTATCTACATGAATTGCAGTATTTTAAAGTTTTTCCCTTATGGTGTGTTTGCGAACATGGATTTCATTTTCAAATGTTGAATTGGTCCAAATAAAGTGTTTGGGAAGGTATGAAATTTGAAATTGGAATTGGCTCAATTCCAAACAAATTCCAGGCCTTTTATTTATAGCCCAAAATGAAGAACATGAAAATTCCAATCCAAGTGTTGTCATTTGGAATTCCAATCCCTCAAGTTTTATTTTTCTTTCTCCTGTCTGTTGAATTCTTCCGCAACGAGTAGACTTTGACCTTGGATGTCGCTACACACTAGCAATAAGAACGATTTTTACCCTCTAGTTCCTCGATTGTCAGCAACGAAGACCAACGGATTGTAACAACACGCTTTATTAACTATCGTTAACTCAAGACAAGAATAGAAAGTTAGAAAGATAATAAAGAGGATTAAGAGAAGAGAAAGAGATAAGGAAGTAGAGATTATTATTAATGTTAAGAATGAATCTCAATTACAGCTTACATTGGCTATTTAAGCTGAAATACTTAGCTTAACAGTATTTCCCGCCAAAACTAGTAAACTCCAATCAAATGAATAATTGTATTCTGTTACACTCCTTCCCCTTGTAAAAGAATTTTATTACAACAAAACTTGAATCTACTACCCAAACACCAAAAAAATGTAGGGTAAGTAGTGTTCAAACTGTTGTGCTCATTCCCAAGTAGCTTCAGAAATATGACAACCTTCCCAATGGATTAAGTATTGAACATGACTTGCATTTTGATACTTCACCACCCTCTTTTCTAAGATAGTTGTCGGTTGTAGGGTTGTTGAAGTAGAAGTACCATGCAGCTAAGAAGGAATATGTAATCCCCCGCAATTCTATGAATTCTATAAATATATTTAAAGTATATTTATAAATGATTTTAGTATTTAATTAATTAAATTATTTAACGGTTGACTATTTTGAAAGTCAAACGATTATATAACGTTTTCAAATGTTTTATTGGGTTTGTACTTTGAAAATTATTATATGAGTACTTGGGTTTTGGGTTAAGGTTTAATGAATATTAAATTGTGGGTTGATTGAGGAGCCCAAGCCCTTTTCAAGTTGATGATCAACCTAATAGCCCAATTAAAACCTTAAGCCTACTAGTACGAGGTTTAGGCAAACCTATAAATACCCCATGAAACCCCCAAAATCCTCACCCTTGCACTCTTATTCTTCTCTCTCACACCCGCATCTCCTCTCTCTCTCGGTTTGTGCGCCAGCCACCCACACCTCCTATCTCCTTTCGGTTTTTCGGCGGCAACCACCACCGCCCCCACTCGTCTCTCCCTTCGCTTTGTGCTGCCACTTCATTAGCCCCTCACTCACACTCTCTCTCTTGATAGCTCGCGTGAGCCGCCAGTCACACCACAGCTTTCGCGTGCAGCCCACGTGCCGTCCCTATCACGCGTCTTTTTCTCTCTTTCTTCCGGTGTTTCACCTTTGTTCCGGTTATTTTCATCTATTTTTCCTCTATATTATTTATTAATTAGTTTTATTAAAAGATTTTGATTTTGATGTTTAATAAATAAAGTTAATAACTTTATTATTTTAGTTAATTAATTTCTAATTATTATAATTATTAATTTAAGGTTGTAATTATTATTAACTTTATAGATTTCTGTTTTATAATTATTAATTAGCTTTATAAATTAAGGTTGTCCCCTCAACCTTGTTCTTGTCTTTTGTGTTGCATTTTTGTGAGTTTGTTCCATTTTATTTACATAAGTTATTTAAATTGGTATTTGGCCTACCACAATACTTTGAAGCATATTATCATAAGTTTGAAGTTCTAAATTTGACGTTTATAATTTATACTCCCACCATCCCATATTAATCGCTAAAATAGCTTGTGCACATAGTTTTAGGAATTTAATTGAGTATGGTGTAGGTTATATTAATTTATTGTAAAAGTTGATGTGATAGAAAATGATGTGGTACTTTTGGGAAGTTAATAGAGTAAGAGAGTAATATTTTAATATTTTCACATAAATTAATGAATGAGTGGGGTATATTAGTTGGGTGATGTATAATACTCCCTCCATATAAAAAAAAACGCAACGTTTGGGAGTGTCACAAACTCCTAGACAAAATTTCATAATGTGAATTTAGGGATAAAATTAAACTTTTAAGGAGAGAGAAAGTGAGATTAGTGATCTTCCCACCACCTTCAATACCAACCACTACACCAACTTGACCACCACGCCAACCACCACCTTCAACTCCGACCGCCACCACCCACCAACTTCAACACACCAACCTCCAACAACCACCAACTTCAACACACCAACCACCAACGCAACCCAGAAATTCGCACCACCGCAACCCAGAAATTCGCACCACCTAACCCAAAAATTCGCACAACCCAACCCAGAAATTCGCACCACCCAACCCAGAACTTCGCACCACCACAACCCAGAAATTCGCACAACCCAACCCAGAAATTAGATTGGATGGTGTTGGGTGGTGGTGTTGGGTGGTGGTGTTGGGTGGTGGTGTTGGTTGGGGGTGTTGGGTGGTGGTGTTGGGTGAATTTAGGGTTAATTTGGAGTAATTGGGTTAGGAGTTTAAGAGATCATTAAGTTTAATTAATTTGTAGTTAAATTATAATGATAATTTGGGATCTTTTAATTATGATTAAGTAATGGTCTTTTTGTAATTAAAGCAAAAAAAATTACCTAAAATGGAAAGTTTTCGATTGTTGCATTTATTTTGTTACACTCTAAAATGGCAAAAGTTGCGTTTTTTTTATACGGAGGGAGTAAAATATTGGTAAGTCCAAGCCTAAAATAGAAGTGTTGCAATTAATATGGGACAGCCATATATGAAAAGTGTTGCAACTAATATAGGACAGAGGGAGTATTAGTTTTCATTACCTATATACTTGAAGTTGTTGGTTAGCATGAGGTTGGCTATTCTGTATTTTGAGTTGTCGTCCTCCTAGTGATCGAGGGAGAATAATACTCCCTTTAGCACCACTCTGCCAATAGTTATGTATGGGGAGTATTGTGACTTTGGTTATAATTAACTCTATACTCAAGCTCAGATAGGACATGTAAAGGTCACGCTAGAAGCTTTCCCTCTCCGACCTAGACTTCTTTGAAAAGGAAGGGGTGGACTCTTTAGACGAGGCCATAATATCCTGTGTTGTTGCCTCTACTTGGAGACCTTACCCCATCTGAAAAAGTGTAACTCTCAGCTCTCTTAGTAGGGAAGACAACTGATAACGGGTGTGATGGGCTCATAGATTGTCCACCAACTCAAAGAGTCCTACTCCTCCCCACGTTTGAGAGATAAGACTCATTAGACGAACGAGACGCCTCAAGGACATCTGTGGGTATTTGACCCACCAGCCTTGAAATGACTCCACTAAACACTGAGCCTTAGGGCCCAACGGCTGAGTCAGCAGGCTCAACCATCTTAGGGGAGCCTACTTGCATCATAGACATCCCCGGCTCATCAACATGCTCGTCCATAGTGTGAGGACAAGAGTCGTCTGCTTGCATATGATAACCGGGAGAGTGACCGGAGCCCAGGATGTCTCAACTTTGGACGTCTTTTATTTACGGGCAATAAGCTCTTTGGATCCTTGGCTGACAGCTTATTGGTGGATTTCTCTGCCACCACCGGCCTTTTCTCTACTAGCCGCTGGTGTAGGACCAATGCCCTTCGACATAGGAGCATTCGCCTACAATTGGAAAAAGAAAAAAAGATTTGTTGTCCATGGTTACAAAATAAACAACAAATTAGATGACCAGGGCTCGCTCGAAAAAGCTGGCTGGAATTTACCTTTGTCAAACCTACTCGTCCAAAATGAAAGAATTCTTCTGATAACCATGGCAAGGTCGGCCAGAATTTCAGTCACCTTGCCTTAACAAAACCAGGTCGTACAAAATGCAACTTAGACAACAATGTCTTGCTAAGAAAGGACGTCCAGAATTTTAGCCGTCTTACCTTAGCAAAATCAGGTCGTCGAGAACGTAACTTAAACGACCATGACTTGCTAAGAAAGGCCGACAAGAATTCCATCCGCCTTGCCTTAGCAAGATTAGGTCGTCCAAAATATAACTTAGACGACCATGGCTTGCTAAGCAAGGTAGTTGATAAGTGGACTTTAAGTTCACTTATTTGCATGTAGTTTTAGGGCATTTAGATGCATTTTAGGTCATTTAATTTCCTTTTCCTTCCCTTTTTCCTCATTTCTTATTATCTAGTGTTTAGCATCTAGATTAGCTCATTTGCATTTAGTTAGGATGTATATAGGTTCTTGCATATGCATATGCATACCCCCCTCCCCATCTAATATTTGCCTTGAGAGTTTTGAAGGTTATCAAGCAAAGGAGAGGCATATAACAGGGGAACGGGCGCTCCTAAGGATAGGGAACGGGCGCTCCAGGGGTCAAGAAATGAAGACAGAGGATCAATGAGTTGGAGCGACCCAGGAGCGATGTAGGAGCGGGCGCTCCATGTTGTGAGGAGCGGGCGCTCCGTTGCCCAGGCTCCGTAGTTTTATTTCGTGTTTTACGATTTTGCCCTTATTTCTACGAGGTATAAATCTAATTTTGTAATAATCTTAAGATATCTTTTTAATTCCAGAATCATTATTAGCTTAAATAGAGAGAGAACTTTAGAGAGAGAGAGAATTTTAGAGAGATAAAGTAGATCTTGAAATCATATTTGAAGCTTTTGAAGGTATTTCTATGGAGTTTTCCATTTATTGTTCATCTATTTAGAGTATTTGTTCTATCTCTTGCTTTATTTTGCCTTATTACTTGCTTATCTTGTTTTAGCCTTTGATTAGTGTTGGTTAGTTGATGTTTAGCTCATTATAATGTTTTCCACCATTGTTGATCTTCATTTGATACCTCAAGCTTTTTATTTTGCTTCTTTAATGGCTTTAGAGTAACTTCTTAGCTAGGGGAAGGAGATGAACTAGGTTGATCAAGAGTTGACCTCAAAAGTCAAGCTAGGGGTTAGATTTAGGAGAAATTGGGTTGACTAACCTATTTAATTGCTTGTTTAATTGTTTGATCATCAATTGAATTAGATTAGGGGATCAAAAGTGAAGGATTGAGAGATGAAGCTTTTGATGGACCTTAGGTTAGTCAATAGGTTGACTTCACCATGAGAATAGGTGTTAGGCTTCCTAGAACCTTAATCGAATCGCTACGAGTTTTGGAAATACTTGATCAATTGATTTTACCATGAGAATAGGTAAAATTGGTTGATTAAGTCCTCCTAATTAGCTCGAGAGAGTAATTAGGAAACATATGAGCGACCTTAGTCCCTTAGTTAAACCTAATGAATCCCCTTGGCTTGACGAATAGGTTAGCAATTGGTTAATTAGTGATTCCCCTATCCCTAGTGTTTTCCTATTATTATTAAACCCAAATCATGTAGTATAATTGTTAGCTAATTAGTTCTTGTTTTCTTAGTTGATCAATTAATCTCGAAAATCACCAAAAAATAGGCTTAGCTCGCTTAATTACTTTCAAACCTTGCTAATCCTTGCTTCCTTGTGGAATCGACCCTTTCTTACCCAAACTGATTTTGCTGGACCATGCTGATGAGTCCAGGCTTAATTTCGAAATTTGCCGCGGCAATGGTGGGCATAGTAGGTCCAGTGGAGAGACCATCTGGGTTGGGCACCCCATATGACTTCAGTGATTTTGACATGACTAAACTCAAGGTGTCTGTTCCAGAGGTGTTCAGCTGAACAGACTGCTTTTCTTTCTGATTTTTCTTTCGAATCCGCCTGATTGTCCTAGTAAGATCGGGGTCCGCTGGAATGGGGGAACCGTTTCTTTGAGACCTGGGCATACAAAAGAAACAAAAAGAAGCAGTAAAACGTACCTCAATTGGAACAATGAAGTTCCAATGAGGTACAGAGAAGTAGACCAAATAATCAAATAAAGATTCAGAAAACTAGCCGTCTCCCCGGCAACGGCGCCAAAATTTGATAGGATTTAGTCGTGTCACCTAATCAAAAATAAACCTACAATCCTCTAACTATGGTAGTCAATGGAAGCTGGGTCGAATCCACAGGGAGACAGAGTTTCTAAATTAATATTCAATCAATTCAGCTACTTCAGAAGAAATCAGGGAAGAATTAACTGAACTAATAATTAAGCTAAAGAAAACAAATCAAATCGAGGATTTAACTATGGACTAAAAACCTAGGGTATTAGGTCGGTCCACCATGCTTATACCAATCAAATAGGGTCAACTACTATCAAAACCTAAGTCAAGAGTCGGGGGATTAGAGCATGTGTTGAGCTATGGTTAAGACTCAACGCTCATAGTTCAACATACGCTGCATGTTCACTAACGTAATCAGAACTACTGACGTGTCCTAGGCCTCTAGTCGTAAGACGGATCTGTGCAAATAACTATTAACCACAAGCAATCAATGAAATTGTACACTGACATTAATTACTCAATAAGAACAAACCGCATCACAATCACCCTAATCAAGCCCTAGAAATTGATAGAAATCTAAATCACAATCATGGTATAAACATGGCTTTCCTATCTAACACCCTAGAAAGAGAACTACTCACTCATAATCGAATTAACAACAACAAAACTAATATGAAACCCTAACAATTGCATCATGAATAATTAAATAACTAAGCTAAGCAATTAAGAATAATAAAAGAGATTAGGGCAAAGAAGAATACCAATTGACAGAAAGCAGGAACTTTTATTGAAATCGAATAGGTTCAATCACCTTTAATCTAATCTGAGTGTTTAAAATAAACTAAGAACAATGAGGAATAAACTAGAGTCTAAGATAACAAAAGATGTCCCTAAAAAAATGAGGAAAAGGGTATTTATAATACCCCTCAAGTCAGCTAAAACGAAATAAAAAAGACAAAATCCGCGAAATAACGCATGGGACCCGATCGGGCCAAAAGCCACCCGATCGGGCCCATAGTAAAATATTTTCTCAACTCTCCTTTTGGCAGCCCAGCAGCAATAACGCATGAATAGAGAGATTTGGGCTTCACCCGATCGCAGGCCCGATCGGGTGGCAGATCGGGTGAGAGGAGGGCAGGCCCAGCTGGATTCCTCATGTAGCGCACAAACATTAGCAATGAAATGAAGTTAAGGCCTGCAGCAATGAAATGAAGTTAAGGCCTGCCCAATCGGGTGGGCTTGGCCCGATCGGGTGGCGAGCTTCCAAGCCCAGCTTGGACTCTTCATGCAGCGCACAAACAGCAACAATGAAATGAAGTTAAGGCCGGCCCGATCGGGTGGCGAGCTTCCAAGCCCAGCTTGGACTCTTCATACGCTCAGCAACATCAAACGACATTTGGGCCAGCCACCCGATCGGGTCGGGTAGCGGGTGCCCGATCGGGTCTGGGCACTTGTCTTCTCGCCCGAACTGGGGCAAGGCTTGCCCGATCGGGTCCGCAACTTCTATACCCGATCAATATATTTCCGCCCGATCGGTCCATTTCTTCCCGATCAGAGTACGGAAACCTCCTTTTTGACTCTTTGGCTCTCAATTCTTCACGTTTAGAGGTCTTGGGACCTCCTAAACTACCCATAAAGCTCGTGAGCCATCCTACGTGCGTCGTAACATCTCGTAAAGCCGTGGTTGCTTCCAAATGGCTCGGGAATAAGGAGAAAACTCCCTAAAACTTGCAATTCAACACTAAAACATAAAACCACAACTATATACGATAGTTAGCATAAAATAGCTCCTAAGAGCTCCAATGACACACAAATTAGCTTGTAAATAAGAGAGAAAACTCTATATAAATACGTGATATCAGTCTCATACCGAGTGCTAGGTACCGTGCCTCAGAAGCATGACTATCGAGTGAGAGGTAGACCGCGTGAGGAGGTAGTCTAGGGCCCTTGCATTCAAAAAAAAATTGAAGTTAACTAGTGAATAAATATGCTAGCTTGGGGGATCTTGTGAGCTTGTGGGGGCATGATTGGTACTAGGTTGAGCGAGTTTTTCCATTTTGTAGGGAAATGTTTCACTTAGGATCAATGAGGGGTTGTGTGATAGTTGAGGGACCTCTAGGACGATCATTTTCTTTGCGCACTAGCTTAGACCACTCCTTTGACCCCTAATTTGTGGATAAGGAAAGACGGCTATGAGCTTTGAAAGTTGGTCGAGTTCTCCCATTGCCTTGACACCTCTATTAGGACGAGGACCTTGATTTCGTGATGCCTTTCTTAATTTTTATTGCATAGGTTTCCTTGAGATTGTTAGTTGCTTGAGGACAAGAAATTGGCAAGCTTGGGGGAATTTGATAAGTGGACTTTAGGTTCACTTATTTGCATGTAGTTTTAAGGCATTTAGATGCATTTTAGGTCATTTAATTTCCTTTTCCTTCCCTTTTTCCTCATTTCTTATTATCTCGTGTTTAGCATCTAGATTAGCTCATTTGCATTTAGTTAGGATGTATATAGGTTCTTGCATATGCATATGCATACCCCCCTCCCCATCTAATATTTGCCTTGAGAGTTTTGAAGGTTATCAAGCAAAGGAGAGGCATATAACAGGGGAGCGGGCGCTCCAGGGGTCAAGAAATGAAGACAGAGGATCAGTGAGTTGGAGCGACCCAGGAGCGATGTAGGAGCGGGCGCTCCATGTTGTGAGGAGCGGGCGCTCCGTTGCCCAGGCTCCGTAGTTTTATTTCGTGTTTTACGATTTTGCCCTTATTTCTACGGGGTATAAATCTAATTTTGTAATAATCTTAAGATATCTTTTAAATTCCAGAATCATTATTAGCTTAATTAGAGAGAGAACTTTAGAGAGAGAAAGAATTTTAGAGAGATAAAGTAGATCTTGAAATCATATTTGAAGCTTTTGAAGGTATTTTTATGGAGTTTTCCATTTATTGTTCATCTATTTAGAGTATTTGTTCTATCTCTTGCTTTATTTTGCCTTATTACTTGCTTATCTTGTTTTAGCCTTTGATTAGTGTTGGTTAGTTGATGTTTAGCTCATTATATTTCCACCATTGTTGATCTTCATTTGATACCTCAAGCTTTTTATTTTGCTTCTTTAATGGCTTTAGAGTAACTTCTTAGCTATGGGAAGGGGATGAACTAGGTTGATCAAGAGTTGACCTCAAAAGTAAGCTAGGGGTTAGATTTAGGATAAATTGGGTTGACTAACCTATTTAATTGCTTGTTTAATTGTTTGATCATCAATTGAATTAGATTAGGGGATCAAAAGTGAAGGATTGAGAGATGAAGCTTTTGATGGACCTTAGGTTAGTCAATAGGTTGACTTCACCATGAGAATAGGTGTTAGGCTTCCTAGGACCTTAATCGAATCGCTACGAGTTGTGGAAATACTTAATCAATTGATTTTACCATGAGAATAGGTAAAATTGGTTGATTAAGTCCTCCTAATTAGCTCGATAGAGTAATTAGGAAACATATGAGCGACCTTAGTCCCTTAGTTAAACCTAATGAATCCCCTTGGCTTGACGAATAGGTTAGCAATTGGTTAATTAGTGATTCCCCTATCGCTAGTGTTTTCCTATTATTATTAAACCCAAATCATTTAGTATAATTGTTAGCTAATTAGTTCTTGTTTTCTTAGTTGATCAATTAATCTCGAAAATCACCAAAAAATAGGCTTAGCTCGCTTAATTACTTTCAAACCTTGCTAATCCTTGCTTCCTTGTGGAATCGACCCTTTCTTACCCAAAACTAGGCTAAGTTAGGTATATTAATTTGGCACGTGCAACGACCGTGTCAGTAGTAGCCGCTTTGCCTTAGCAAGACCAGGTCATCTAGATCGCAACTAAGACGACCATGGCTTGCTAAGCAAGGCTAGCCAGAACTCCAACTGCCTTGAATTAGCAAGACCATGTCGTCTAGTACACAAATTAGAAGACCATGGCTTGCTAAGCAAGGTCTGCTAGAATGTCAGCCGCCTTGCCTTAGCAAGTCTAGTTCATCTAGAATGCAACTTAGCCGACCATGGATTGGTAAGCAAGGCCAAACAGAATGACAGTTGCCTTGCCTTAGCAAGACTAAGTCATACTGTATGCAACTTAGACGGCTCTTACTTGCTAAGCAAGGCAAGCCGAAGAGCCAGGTGCCGTGGCGTTGCTAGAGTAGGTCGTCTGGGGTGAGACTTGGACTGTAAGAACATGCTTAACCAACCCGACCAGAAACTTGGCCGCCTTGCCTCAACAAGACAGGTTTTCCATAAGGTACAAAATGGATTCATATATTCCATATGGAAAGAGAAATAACTTACTAGGGTCTCAACTTTCTTTTCTACACCCGACATTCTATACTCGAGCATAAGGATCTTGTCGTAGCTGTTCATATTGATCTTTCCCTTCTTTCGGTTGGAAAGATTAGCAACGACAGCCTTTGTAACCAAAAAGGTCGTGTTAGCATAAGAAATTTATAGACAATGTAAGAAACTTACACATAATGTTTACCTATTTCCCTACCCTGTCGTATCCCAATAGCAACAAGGAATTAAATTGCCATCCTAGAAATAAATTTTAAGGGGAAGGCAATAGGCTAGCCTGTTAAAAAGGCTCTTGGCCGCCAACTGTGTACTCTCTAATTTGGAAGTATTTAATGATTTTGTCATCATTTTCATCATCTAAATCCAGCAAAGAGGAACTTCGTCCATAATTCATCATCGCCTGGCTGCATATCTTAGTTACTGGGAGGTCTCATCACTAGGGGGGCACAAATAAATGAACTCGGCCTTCCAATCAAGCATGTTGCATGGCTTGTCCCAAGATGTCAAATAGCCGACTCTATTGCAAATTATCTACCAGGTATCGTCCACCGTATGAGGTAATTTGGTTTGATAATGGAGGAGGATGAAGGCAACAAGAGAAGGCCTCATTCCACCAAAGTGGCAGGCGGCAATGAATGATAAGACGTTTATCTAAGAGTTGGGAACCAACTGATCATGGCTCAAGTTGTAATGTTGAAGCACTTGTTCGTTGAACTCGTGCAAGGGGAAACAAAGGCCCTCGTTAAGTGCCAATGTGTAGGTGGAAAAATGGCATTGTGGGGCATTAGCAATGGTGCCTTTCTCGCTGGGTATGACGAATTCAAACCCCAACATGGGAATACTCGAATAAAATAGGTCCATATTGTTATCAACACTATCCAACCACTTTTTGCTGACAAGGATAAATCGAGGATAAGAAAGGAGTCATAGACGCTCTCTCTTCTGGGATGACCTTACAGACTTATTAGACTTCCTAGACGCATCAGACTTATCAGACTCCCTAGACGTGTCTGTCGCGTTAGGCTGGGGAATCTCCTCTAACTAGCTTCTGGTTGGGTTACCTCCCTCTCTTTATCTATCCGTCTAGTAGGCTCTTCCATGTCTGAGCTGGACGTTGGAAGAAGTAGTGGATGTCTTAGATGAGCTGTTTGTTTGACACGCGATAGATTACCATGCACAAGTAAATACTGGTACGTCAGACGTTCATAGCCGAGCCAAATAAAATTGAGGCAAGGATGTCCGGCTGGAATAGACCCTATTCTAGAACTAGCTGACGGGAAAAACTATCGTTTCTAGGGTAAAGACTCACTTTCCCGCAATCGAAGTTATTTGACGATTTGAAAGAATTCATTTTAATAAAAAATATTGAAATGAAAGAATAAGAAAGAGTACCCGACGAGTAGACTTGTAACACTTTCTGACGAACACAAAGGTTTGTTGACCCTTTCTATCTCTAAAAATTCAGTAAACTCTTGTCTTTCTCGCACTAAAATAAATGCATGCTCTAGAAAATGAATGAATGAGAGGGGATGGAGGGGTATATATAGGGGGGTAAAAGTTCCCTGCAGAAAGTGAAAAGATGTTCCACGTGTCACCTCTTTATATCAAACCTTTTTATCACTGATCAAGTTCTCGGGTAAAATTGTGACTGAATTGTCTGCTAAATTGGCTGAACAATACTTGTACAAGGTAATTTATGAGTATTAAGGGGCAGATAAATCCCCTTTTAGGAGAAAATATTGTAAGATAAAATCAACATATTAATAAAGGACATGTAGCATGTCCACAACTTGACACGTGTCACTCATTTAAGACAGACACGTGTTCCTCTCCTAAAACTAATGCATGTCGCTAGTACTGGTTGACAAGTGTCGGCACCAAACTAGCACCAAGTGTCATTCATTCTTGGAAAACAAGGCGCAAAGTTGTTAACTCATTTCAAGCCCAAGAATCTAGGAAGATTGGTACTTGGTAGCACCTGATTTGTCTAACAATAAGTCATGCCACAAGTCGACAAGACATACGCTATCGAATCAGAAGATCGTATTTCAGGGCAAAATCAAGAAGTTGAATGACCCCTTACTAGTATAAATACTCTTATGTCACATCAGAAAAAGTAGATACACTTTCCTAGAGATAGTAACTGCAAGTTTAGAACTTCTATCTCTATTTTCTCTCTGTAGATATTGATTTAAGCTTCGAAGGGGGAATTAACCTTATTCTAAAGTTTACCCTTAGTCCATTTGGCATTATTTCGTTTGATTTTGAACTTAGTTTATTTGGTATTACTTTTAGACACTTTTAGATATTAATATAACTATCATGTGAAATTTAATAAGTTCCAAATCGAATATATATGAATTTCGAACATGAAATTATTATGACGAAGAGATCAATGGGTCACCCCGAACTCGACACATTTAATCGACGGGTCGGGTTAGGGTCAAGGATCTTGACACGCTTAAACGGGTTGGGTTAGGATTAGGAGAACACAACCCGCTAACTTATGAAACCGACACGAATATGACACGACTCGACTCGACTCGTTTAGCACCTCTACCCATACCTCCCAGGTTGGTTTCCTTCGTGTAGGTTCGGAGCAGGGTTCATGTCATAACCTACAAAAGTTTCCCAGAAATTACTCTAATACCCTTGAGAAATCTGAGAGCCATTTTCGAAGAAGACAACATAAACCCTACTCTAAATTTTTATCATAACTATACTCAAGAAACTTAAAATCTGTCATTAGAAACGGGTTAGTATAAACTGTGCATCAACATGAATACAACAATCAAGAAAATCGCATCTAAATTTTTGAAAATGAAAGAGTGATTGCTCAATAATCAAGAGAGGGAACTAAGTGATTGCTCAAGAGAGACCCTTAATCAAAAGAGACCCTTAATCAAAAGAGTAATTTCTCACATGACAACCCGATCAGATCACGCGAATCCCCCTCAAGTACGTGAGCAAAATCAAGAGAGTGAACAAAGCAATAGTCGTCCGTCTACTTCAAGAGTAACCCAACCATATCTATGAAAACTCGACCGGGTCAGTATTCGACACACGGAAACTGGACCAGGGTCAGGGCCAAAAATAGCTTAACAGGTTCCTCTTTGCATCCCAATCTTACAGATATATCCAACAGTGGTGTGGCAACTTCCGTGTGTATGATCTACCAAATGTATTCCTCTTCCCCGTCTGCCCAACTGATACTTTAGTCAAAACATTCACGCCCGGACCTGCACAGAAAAGAAAAGTAGGAGTCTCTGATCATTTTCAGTGTTTTAGCACCAGATCTACGTGACCCATCTTGTGTTTTTCTTTTCTTTAATTTATTTTTAATTCATTTCACCTTTAGTTAGAACACAAGATTATAGTGTATGCTCAACTTGGTTTGGTTTGGTTTGGTTTCTTTTCACAAGTTTTGCTGATTAATTAATTAGGGGTTTGGGTAAAACTAAGTGATTATTTGTATTTTTGTTCTATGGGAGCTTGCTGGAGCAATCGTATCAAAGCTGAGAGTCCCCTTCACACCGGTATTTTGATCTTCTGCTCTTTCTTTTCTTTTCTTTTATTTGAATTTTGTTTGTTGGTGGTAAATACTATTTTTTGGGTAGTGTTCGTTTTCATGTAATTTATCATTTATTTTGCATGATCTTTTTCCAAATTATTCCGCTGAATATTATGTTTTAATACTTCAAGGTGAGTTTTTTTTTATTTTTTATATATATTTATTGTGCTGTTCATCATTCGATGCCCTATGTTCTATTGATCATTTGCCATTCTAATTTTAGTTTTCCAAAGTAATAATCAATATTATTACATGTGATCTTCTACAATAGAGTACAATGGTATTATCTTCATAACGATTTTTAGGTTTTAGTTGTACAGAACATGAACTTTGTTAAAAGTTTTTGTCACACTTGTGCCACCTCCTTTTTTAACGGTTTTAGATGACGATTCATGTTAGCAGACCCCAAATCATCTTGGGAATAAGGCTTAGTTGTTGTTGTTGTTGTTGTTGTTGTTGTTGTACTTGTACAGAATATGAACACTCTGTGAAGCTATAAGTAAAGGGCCGATAGCTGTATGATCAATGCTTTGTACAGTTTTACATTAACATGAATTGCCAATATTTATTTTTCTAATCTGACTACTATGGCACTGATCCAGGGCTTAGTTCTAGAATTGGAAGCAAGGATGGAAATGATTGGAGTAGCTCAAATAGGAAACTCTCATCCCCCTCAATACCCCAGACTCCTCGTAGCGAGGGCGAAATTTTGCAGTCTTCCAATTTGAAAAACTTCAGCTTTAATGAACTGAAGGCCGCAACTCGAAACTTCCGTCCTGATAGTGTGTTGGGAGAAGGTGGTTTTGGTGCCGTGTTCAAAGGATGGATTGATGAGAATTCACTTACTCCCACCAGACCTGGAACTGGGATGGTCATCGCTGTTAAGAGGCTCAATCAAGAAGGGCCTCAGGGCCATAAAGAGTGGTTGGTTAGTATCATGCTTCTCCTCTTGTCTGGCTGTTGATTGGAATTTGTTATGCGAATCATTGAAATAAGTGAATGTTCTCCTTTATCATGATTGTTGTTGAAGCTCACGACTTTTGGTGCTTTCTTTCACCTATGCAAATCTAATTGCGTGCTTTTCATGAGGAAATGGAAGAATTTGTAGGTTCTCGAGTTATAATATATGCAAACTAGTCTCATATGCGATGCGTGCAAAACGTTTAAAAACTTAATTAGTAAAGCTATTAATTATCTAATTAGTGAAGCGGTTAAACTATTCTTTTTAGTTTTTATTTTTGGTGTCTACCCCCCTTCCCTAATATGATGGAGATCTAATTGCGTGCTTTCATGAGTTCTTGGAGTATGTGAAAGGAGTGAGCTTCTTGATTTTCTACTCTAATATTCTGGTTGACAGACGGAAATTAACTATCTGGGGCAATTACGTCATCCAAACCTTGTGAGATTGATCGGTTATTGCTTAGAAGAGGAGCATCGCCTACTGGTGTATGAATTCATGCCCCGTGGGAGCATGGAGAACCATCTTTTTAGAAGTGAGTTTCATCCTCCTATGTGTTGCTCTCATTAAGTACTAATCTGCTGCAAACGGTAACTGACTAAATGTTCTTATATAATATATGAGATAGGGTCTGCACATTTCCAGCCTCTTTCTTGGAGCCTAAGGATGAAGATAGCTAGTGGTGCTGCAAAGGGGCTTGCTTTTCTTCACAGTGATGAAGCGAGAGTTATTTATCGAGACCTTAAAACTTCGAATATTTTACTTGACTTGGTAAGCGAAATCTTGTGTTAATGCCATTCCATTAATGGAAGGTTAATTCTAGTTCTGTGAATGCTCATTTGGTTTTGTTATTTAAAATTGCAGCATTACAATGCAAAGCTATCTGATTTTGGGTTAGCCAGGGATGGACCTTCTGGTGATAAAAGCTATGTTTCTACGAGGGTCATGGGAACTTATGGATATGCTGCACCAGAATATGTCGCGACAGGTATCTTTCCATGCTCTGGTTCTGTCTTGAGATTCTCACATTAGAAGGTTACCCTTCTTGTCCAGCATTAAATGCTCTCACCATGTATTTTCTTAGTGCAATTATCATTTCCTTTTGATCTTATCTCTTAAAACGTGTATCTGTGTTTTTGATTTGGCACTAAGGTTTCCATCATGATGACTGGTAAGTTGAGAGCCTACTCCTGTCTCCTGAGAACTGTTAATGTCAATTAAAGTAACTTGTACATCATATCTCAATGTTAGTGTTAGTGTAAGAAGTGCTTATGCAGTGACAGGTCCACATTTTAAGTCAAACTTTGGTGCTATTCAGCTTTGAGTTATATGTCTGTGGAACTCTCAACTGCCCTTAGTATAGTTATGGAGTAGTTCTTGATCCATTTCCGCACATACTATTTACTTTATTCTTGTTGTTCAGGAAATATAATAATCCTCGAGTTTGAAAAATAGTCGATACCTATGCGATTGCTCTATCTTGTTCTTTTGGCTTTGCTTGGCCAGTATTTCAAATTATGTGTGATAGATGTTATTAGAAATTTGCTCTATCTTGTTCTAACATGTTGCATTTTGTCTTCATATAGGTCATTTGACTCCCAAGAGTGACATCTATAGTTTTGGGGTTGTCCTCCTGGAATTGTTGTCTGGCAAACGTGTGATAGACAGGAATCGACCTAATGGTGAGCAGAAGCTGGTGGAATGGGCAAAACCTTACCTTACCAACAAACGTAAAATCTTCCATGTCGTGGATCCGCGGATTGAAGGGCAGTACTCTCTGGATCATGCAGTAAAGGTTGCAAACCTTGCTTTAAAATGTCTCTCCATTGATCCGAAGCTGAGACCTGATGTGAATGAGGTAGTTAAAGAACTAGAGAAGCTTCAGGTTTCACAGGAGACCGTAAGAAATACAAGAAGAGAGAGTCACCTGCCGGACCAACTGATCCGTCGAGCTACCGGAGTTCAGTCCTGCAGGCATAGTCTGCAGAAAGCTTCAGGGAGTACCAGCGCTTATCTGCGGCCAAGTACGCTTGCTGGTAAATCGTAGAGATTATGTATAAATGATGCATATATATGTACACGGATATAATTTGATTTTGAACCGAAAGTTGGTGCAGCAAGTCATAGGATAAAGGACACACTGCCATGTATTCTGCATGTATTATAAGTTGTCGAGAATAGAGCTTTGTACAGGTTTTGTATGTTGTAAGATTTTCATACTTGGTCTTCCGTGTATTATCGGACTCTTGTTGTGTATTCCTCTTCATGCGGCAGTAACCCATAACATAAGTGTAAGTAACCCATAAGTATTAGACCCAGTTGGTAATAAGTCGGGTTAATATGGGATCGGGCTCTGTAATGGGTCGGTTTTAAACAGGATTGAGCTCTTAACAGATACGCCCTATTGGTTTTCTCTTAGGTTAAAACGGTTTTTGGTTGCAACATTTCAGATACTTAACAGGTTGAGTTGTTCTCGGGTTAGACATGGATCGGGTTTGATTCTATATTATTGGATCAAATGGGTTATGGTTAGTATCGACTATAAGGTCGCGTTGTTCTCAATCTTGTGTTGACACAACTTACGGGTCCTTACTTTGAACATTTTAGATCCGCCACTGATTAGATAGCCGATGTCTATTTGACATGTGGCAAGTTGGATTGCTAAGTGAATATTTCCTAATTTTCTTGCATCTTTCTAGGTCTTTTCTCAATCATTAGTAGGCTAATCATACAGTGAAACGTTTCAGTCCAATGTATGGACATGTGTCACACCGTGATGGGTGCACATGTTAGTCAAGAGGGCCTGTCATGTGGCCGTTGTTGATAGGTTGAGATTATCTTACAACATTTGAGCCTAAAATAAGACGTATTTGTTTCTTAACACTGATAAATTACCTTTCACAATTATTGATCAGCCAAATAATTCAATGTTTTTATAGTAAGTCTGATTAGTAATAAAGGAGTTGGATCCATGTGTCCCTGTAAGAAGGTGACATGTGGAACTTTTTTAACCTCCATAGGCTGGATTTTTTACACCCTATAAATACTTCTCCCCCCCCCCCCCGCTCATTTGGCAAATTGAGGATTCTAGCGACAGAGAGACTTTTGACTTAGAGAGAAAAAGTTCCTTTTGCTCGTCCAAAATTTTCTCGAGTTTGCTCGTCAATTATTTCTTCTTATTCTTTTATTTCATTTTATTCTTTAATTAAATGAGCTCTTTTCAATCGCCCAACAAATTTGGCTATGGGGAACTGAGTCTTGACCCTAGAATTGATTTTTTTCTTCGGCTTATCTAGAGTTGGGTACGTTAATTACGGCTGATCATCCAAGCCTCAGCTTTATCTGGCTACGTTATGAGAGTCCGACATCCCGGTATTTAAATATGTAGGGTAATTTGGCTTTGTAACGCCTCGAAAATTAGGGGTCCTTAATTATCCTCAATTAACCATAAATAGAACATAATTGAACATAATTAATCACACTTTTTTCGTAAATGGCAGCGGAAACATCCTCAAACTTGTGGGTTATGGCCCAACAATAAAAAAATTTTAAAATACAACTCGATAACTGCATTTCCTTCATAGTGAATTTACCTTTTGATAATCATCATAATGTCACTCTTAAAACATAAGGTAACACCAAACTCCTCAGTTCAATCATTAAGCAATTTGTTCATATAACAACATTATTGATCACAATCAGAACTCTCCTTAATACTTGGCAAGATTAAAAAGGAAAGGGTGTTACAAGCCTCCTCGGGTTCTCAAGATTACTAAGCAAGGAACGAGGTAACTTATACTGCTAACACCGCAACCCCTTTATAACTATGTTACATGTCGGTTTACATACAATGTTTATACAAATGTGCTTTCATATGGATTGTGGGATATGAATTGTTTGACGAAAATGATTTGTTAATGATATGTTTGCGTGATGATTTTTACTTGGATTGTGGGACAAAGTCAAATGTTTTCCTAACGTGTTTATGATTAAGTTTGTTGATACAAAAGAATTTTTATTAGTGACTATGAGTGTGTTCATAGCTTACAATGTTTAAGATGAGTTTTCTGAGCTTCTATAAAGCATGGCTACATATATGAAATGAAAATTATCGTTAATGAAAGTGAAAATATACCCAACAAAGGAGAGTGCTCCTTGAGGGATACGAAAATTACAATATACCAACAAAGGAGAGTGCTCCTTGAGGGACACGAAATGAATACCCAACAAGGGAGAATGCTCCTCGAGGGATACTAAGTTTATGAATGTGTACGTCCAATAAGGAAAAGTGCTCCTTGAGGAGTACAACGACGTTATGAATGAGTAGTACATCCAACAAGGGAGAGTGCTACTTGAGGGATACCACAATGTTAAGAATATTGCGAGAAATGGATCCAACAAGGGAGAGTGCTCCTTGTGGACTATAAAAGTTTATACTTATTAGCTACCAAGTTAAAAAGATAAATGGAGACTATGAAATTTCAAGTTATCACATTGGGTGTTTGGTTACTAGCTTAACAGTTAGCTTTTGGCTTGTGGCTGGTAAAATTGGTCAAACAGCAAAAAAAAACTTGTTTGATTATTGGCTAAGCTAGCTTTTAAGCCAAAAACTACAAGCTACTTAGAGTAGCTTGTCATCATTGACTGGTAGCTGCTCAAGGACAAAATTACATTATTGCCCCTTTATAAATCTTTATTATCAAAATAAATGGTGTAAAATATAAATGTCCAAAATGGTCATTTTGCACCCTATCAGCTAACAACGAATAGCTGAATTTGCCAAACATGTTTTTTATTTAAAAAGCCAATAAAAACAGCCAACAGCCAGTCAAACCAGCCAAGTCTAACAACCAACTAGTAGCTACAAGCCAATTGCCAAACAGGGCCATTATGATATTTTAAGCTACAAATGTAAATGTTGTTTGACCTTATGACTACTAAATGGACTTATGAAAGGTTTTATGATGTTTTACTACTCTCCTCTCCCTGATCGCAAATAAAGTGAATTAAAATGAATTTACGATGTTAGAGTAGTATGTTATTGGGCCTCGTTTCATGGCGTTTTGCTAATCTGCTCTAGATATTATTGGAAATGTTACAAGACACTAGGTTAAGGAGAGTTCGTGATCAATGATGTTGTTAACCTTATGTTTTAAGGGTGACATCATGATGATTAATGAAAAGTAAATTTCATTATTAGGTAAATGCAGTTATCGAGTTGTGTTTTAAGAGAATTTTATTGTGGGGCCATAACCCACAAGATTGAGGATGTTTCCGCTGTCGTTTATGAATAGAGTATGGTTAATTATGTTCTATTTATGGTTAATTGAAGATAATTAAGGACCCCTAATGTTCATGGCGTAACAGGCTCGTATCAAACACCTGCACGTCTCAGACGTTAGTTGCTACTTCCCTCATGTAGTTCCGATATGGAGGAATCCACTAGACGGGCCAATAATGGGAGAGCGAGGAAACTCCGCTAGAAGTAATACTTCTGGTAATAAGGAGGAGGTTACCCAGCCAAACGTCGAAGAGACGGGTGAGTAAACGTCCGTCTGAGAGAGGGAGCATCTGGGCCCCTTCTCTGACACTCGCTTGTCCTAACCAATAGGAAATTGCTAGGTAGAGTGAACAATAACTTAGAGCTTTTCTATTCTACTATTCTTATGCCGCGGTACGAATTTGTTGTACCCAACAATTGATACTATCGCTTCTGCCTCATGCTGCTTATTTTCTGTATATAAGTTGGCCTAGGACGCAGGCCTTTATTTTCCTTTGCACGAGTTCATTGAACTAGGGCTTCATCATTATGGTATTGGCCAAATCCAACTGGTTCCTAATGCCTGGATGAACGTACTTTCGTTCATCGTCGCCTGCCATTTTGGTGGCATGAGGCTCTCCATAGTCCCCTTTTACCCATCTACACTACTTAACCAAGGCTCCTCATATTGTGAACAACACGTAGTATAGTATATGCAATAGAGTCTGCGACTAAACTGCTTTGGACAAGTCGTCCGAGATGCACGGCTGGAAGGCCGACTTCATTTTTTGTAGAGGCTCCTAATGAGGAAGTCGCCCGTAGGATGAGCTTAGGTACTATAGTCGTGCGTTTATGAATTATGGATGGGGTGTCTCCCTGCTGGACCTCTAGGACGATAATGATGAGGACCACATCAATCATTTTAAGTTAAAGGAGCAAGTTCTAGAAGGATGCGAACCTTTCACTACGCCCTCCTATTGGCTGCCCCTTAAGAATTAGTTTTGGGATGACAATCATCAGCTTTCTTTACCTGCATATAAATGGGGTCCACAATCAGTGGAGAGTAACTAGTAGTCCTCGCAGGGTAAGTAAGATTTAATAAGCTAATTACAATAATCAACATCAATTATAATATCGATTGATCAATCACATAATGACATAAACATCAACCATAACATGATAATTCAACATAAACTCCTTCAAAATACCATTACACTCAAATTAATCATTGATATCAAAATAGACTCATTTTCTAAATCCAAATACCTTTCCAAAGTAATGAATCAATACTTCACACAACATCATAAACATTACAATATCATAATCATCACATCAACAACGTTGAGGGGAGAACTGAACGTAAGCGGATGGGTGTACACCCAACTCATCATATATACAATCACCCACTTCCCACCATGGTTAAAGTATTAGGATACGCACACCCAGCTCAGCATGCGATCACACCTATGTCTAAGTTCAACAAAAACTTCCAATGCTAGTTTCAACGCACCTAGCTCAGTGCACCGTGCCCAGCTCAGTACAACTTAACTCTAGACAACGGCTAAAAACCCTGGTGGACTTACGTACCCAACTCAGTGCGCAAGTTAATCCCTAGTGCCCAACTCAGCATCAGAGTGACAATTCATAGTTCATACCAAGGACCCCATGTCAACCCATATGATTTCTATTTCTCAACAAAACAACCATTGTACCCAACTCAGTACAAGGTTTGACTCAATCAAATATCATTTCAGCGACTCTATGTACCCAGCTCAGTACAAGAGCAAAAATCATATCAACAACTCCATGTACCCATCTCAGTACAAGAGCATAATAATCTCAACAACTCTATATACCCAGCTCAGTACAAGAGCATAATAATCTCGGCAACTCTATGTACCTAGCTCAGTACAAGAGCAAAATCATATTAGCATTACTTTGTACCCAACACAACGCAAAGTAAAAATTATCCCAAAACGATACTTTGTATCCAACATAATACAATGTAAAAATTATCTCAAAACAACACTTTGTACCCAACACAGTGCAAAGTAAAAATCATTTCAAAGCAACACTTTGTACCCAGCACAGTACAATAAAAATCCTTAATTTCAACAATAAGATAAAACCGGATAAATAGTAATAGTAAACATGAAATTCCAATTAAAATATAATTAAAATCTGAAATACACAAACCTTGATTTATTGGCATAAGTGGAACGAATCCAACTTACTATCAACTCAATAACATTTGGTTTGAAGATATATAATTTGAATATTTTATTAAATCCAAAATATACAAATCTTGTATTATTGGCATGAGTGGAACTAATCCAACTTAATGTCAGCTTAACAACATTTGGTTTGAAAATATCTGATTTGAATATTATATTAAATCCAAAATATAAAAATCTTGTATTATTGGCATGAGTGAAACTAATCCAACTTAATGTCAACTAAACAACAATTGGTTTAAAAATATATAATTAAATTAAATCCAAAATACACAAACCTAGCTTGTATCATTGGCATAAGTGGATTGCCAACTTAATGTCAGCTCAACTATTTCTTTGAAAATATATAGTTTGTAAATTAATATAAAAGTTCTAATAAATCAAGCGAATTTATTTATAAATTATCAATTTATATAATTTAATTTAATCAAAATTGAAAACAATAATTTTTCCTGAAATTCCTATAATAAAATCACTTTATATTATTAATTTAACATTAAATAACCTTTAAAAATAATTTAAAAAGTTAATGTAATTTTCTGAAAAATACTAAGGGTTTTCGGCAATTAGATTTTTCTTAAACAATAATTTAGAATTTAAACCATTAAATTATAAAATAATTTTATAGGTCAATTTAGGCGCGAAATGCAGAGGTTTTAGCTAAATGTTATAAATTTTGTTTTGGTTTAAAAGGATAAAATAAAATTTATAGTTTTTCGAATAAAATAATTTACTAACCGATAAATAGTTCAACATATTTACACAACAAGTCAAGTAAATAATCAAGCTCATAAAGTAATTAACTTAAATAATAAATATCAGTATTTTAACTAATTTTCTTGCATATAGAAAATATTTCATAGTATTTAATTTACAACACTGAAATAGTTTTCGGTAATAACTACACAATTAATAAACTAATTACCATAATTCAAATAAAATTACACCAACCAACTTTCAACATGTAAGAGCACGTATAAACTCCAAAAATATCATATACTCTACATGCATACATATATAATCGATAAATATAATTTATACCCTCAAATATACATATATGTAATCCGAAATTCACAATTACTAATTAATTCACCATAAATCCGAAAATTCATATATAATTCTCATAAATTAACATAATTCATACCAAATAATAATATAACTATTTCTACTATAATAGATATAATCTACTCTACTACTTCACCTCCTAAAAATATCCCAACCAAAATTTGAAATTAGAATTTGGAGTACAGATAATTAGAAAATTGATAAAAACAGCATTGTAAATTCAATAATAATTTTGCAAAGCTCAAAAATTCTTGAAAATTTAAGGAGAGTAAGAAAATCAATAGGAGATGAGAGGGGAAGCTCACGGCAGCCGTAATGGTAGAAGGAGGTTGAAGAATGAAATATTTTTGGCCAAAACTTAATTAAATAAAGGAATTTGATCATAGGGTCAAATGGGCTACAAGTAGGGTCCCATTTAGGATTAGTGATGTTCTCCCTGGTTAGAGTTTAGTTCCAATTTGGGTGATGCATTAAAGGTCCCATTTAGGATTAATGATGTTCTCCCTATTTTACACGGTCAAATTTCATGGCCTGTACTTAATAATCTTCATAGTGCAGTTGATTTGCTTCCTTCTTTTGTGAGTTCAGTGACCCCCAAAATAATGCTGCAAAAGTTAAAGAAACCTGCGTTGGAGATCGGCTCGTCTGTGATGTCTTCTTCTGATGTGCTTTTTCTTAATGGACATATCTGTTCAACGAAGCTCTGTGCTCATCTTCAACTTCCTCAAAAGCTTCCTTCTATGACGTAACTTGAATCTCAGAGAAAACGAAGATGCAGATTGGGACTTGGGCTTTGGGCTCACATGACTGTAATGGATTGAAGAGAATAGCAGTGGTGGGAAGAAGGCTGGCTGAGGAAGATGCCATTGCTCCTATTGGACTGGTCTTACATTAAACTTAATGTAAGATCGTCTTTTATAAGACTTGCCGTAAGTTTTTAGTTTTAAAAAATGTCAATCTTTTAGCGCTATATTTCATTTGTTCAAAATCCTTATATACTACTCCTTCCGTTTGTTTTTAATTGTTACAATTTCTTTTTTTGAACGTTTCATTTTTAATGGTGACACTTACACTCTTTCTATATATGGTAAATAACTATCACATTTTTACACTCCACTTTCCCATACAAATGGGTCCCACTAGTCCATTTAATATCACTTAAAACACCCAAGCACCCCACTCCACCAGTGGCCCAGGAATTTAACGATGGGGGACAATTTATATAATTCAACACAAATCTATTTATTAACAAAAATTCGGGTACACATTTTAAAAAAATCGAGTACATACTCAATTCAAAAGGTCATTTAATATTACAATTTGAGTACATACTACTAAAATATCCTTCGAGTCTTCACAACGGATTACTTTGATTTGGGGGATGATCCATTATGTTCATTCTTAATTTGGGGTGTTTTTAGTAGATATGAGAAACGGTGTTAAGAAGGCAAAGAAACTAGTTTATCTATAGAATCTGTTTCTTTGATCAGTCAAAGAGACCTGATTTCACATATAACCGGTCTCTTTGATTTTTTTCTTCTATGTTTTTTTTTTAAAGTGGGGGGGACAGTGGTCCCCCTTGTTCATACATAGGTCCGCCACTGCACTCCACTCTTTACTTTTTTGCCTTTTCAACTCTTTCTCTTACTTTATGTATTCCCAAAGCAATAATTGCCTTGATTTTATATATTTTTATGGTTCTCCCTAAAGTAACCTATAATAGTTAAATTCAAAAGAAGAGAGTACTATTTTACACGCATCTCTATTATATAAGTGAAGAGGTGGGGGTGGACGCCAAAACAAAAAAAAGGAAAAAAAAATAAAATAAATCAATGAGTTTATTAAGTAATTAAGTTTAATTTCCAAATTTAGCCATCAGATTTTTAATAAAAGATGTTCAAAACTTCTAACTAAAATATCTAAAAATCTACAAAGTAAAAACAAGTAAAAACATATCAACGATTATATTTTTTTGAGATCTATAGATAGACACCCACTTTGCTCTATTTTTGTATACTTTTGAATTTTTTTATTTTGAAATACATGAGTAATTGATTGTTCATGAGTGAAGGCACATTTGATCAAATTGATCATGATAAAGTATTTTAGTGTGAGTGAGAAACATGATAAAGTATTTTAGTGTGAGTGAGAAACATGATAAAGTATTTTCAAGTACTTTTGAATTTTTCTCATTTGGACAATGAGCAAAAAATACCTTACTGGGTACTGTATAACAAAAATTGTAGTTGATGGTGGGGAGTAAGGGATGTTTTCAAAGAAATATAAGCCAAATTTGAAAACAAAATGTGTTGTGTACCTTCACATTTTATCATGTTACAGTAGCCAAAACACACATCGTATGCAAATAAAATTAGGATTTTTTGTTCAAAACCACCTAAAATTTTCATCTTTTTAGAAACTCCCACCTTAATGATTTTTTCTTTTAAATTCCCACCTATCATTCCCAATTTTAGTAGAAACTCCCACCACTTAATGATTTTTGTTAAATTTTGTTAACAAAATCGTTAAGTGGGTCCCACATATGCATTTTATTATTAGTTTACGCTGAAATTGAAGTCAATTTCATCAATTTAAGGGCAAATCCTCAACAAATTTAGAGCAAATTTAGAACAAATTACAACTATTTGGAAAGAATTGCAACTATTTCAAGTTCTATTTTGTTAACAAAATGTATATGTGGGACCCACTTAACGATTTTGTTAATGATATTTGACAAAAACCTTTAAGTGGTGGGAATTTTTAATAAAATTGTAAATGATAAATGAATTTATTTAAAAAAATCATTAAAGTGAGAGTTTCTAAAAATATGAAAAAGTTCACATGGTAAAATGCGACTATCAATAAAATTATTTATTGTTTCGTAATAAAATTAGTGTCGCATGATTAGAAATCTAGTAAGATAGATATAAGGTGAATTATAGTTAACCAAACTAGTTACCAATATTGCATTTCTTTGTCAAAATCCCTCTACAAACAAATACCCCCAAAATTGTTTCATCACTCTTTGGCTTTTCAGAGTTCAATTTCGCAGGTCTTCCCTCGGATCATCGGATCGTGAACATCTCTCTCATTCTTCCTAATCTCTCACTCTTTATCTCTCTCTCTCCTCATTCAGTCACTCACTCTTCTAGATTCCCTAGGGTTTTGTTCTTGTTCTTCAACTAGGGTCAATACCTTTTTAATTTAGTTGGAAATTGGGTTTGGGGGCATCCAACAATAACAATAACAATAACAATAACAATGGATTGGGGGAGCGTAACAGCAGAAGATCTAATGGACGCTTTGAGAGAAGTGGACTGGTCGTCTCCACCCAGACCCTTTTCTGAATTCTTTTCCAGATTCACTCTTCCTCGCTCTTATCCCAAATGGAACAGTCGCCTCAAATGCAATCTTTACTAGTAAGTTTTTCTTTCTCCTTCAATTTTCAGATACAATTTGTTTCAAGTGATTCTGTATTATTAGGAGAATGATTTTGCTGTTATTCTTTATTTTCCATGATTATGAGCCTATGAGGGCGGATCGTCTATCTCATATGGTGTCTCATTTGGTGTCCTATTTGCTATTATTTTATCCCTTAACTTAAATAAATTATTTTTTTGTTTTTTTCTA
Source organism: Patellifolia procumbens (assembly GCA_947645195.1). Taxonomy (NCBI): domain Eukaryota; kingdom Viridiplantae; phylum Streptophyta; class Magnoliopsida; order Caryophyllales; family Amaranthaceae; genus Patellifolia; species Patellifolia procumbens. Next base: position 1,800,347 of record CANSGD010000290.1, read on the forward strand.
CAATCTCCCAAGTAGTAAATTTTTCCAAAAACAAAAATTTTAAAAATTAACTTCACATAGGCTCCGTTTGTTTTAACAGAAAACATATTTCATGGAAAATCTCTTTTCAAGGAAAACAATTATCAAAGGAAAACATAATTTTAGAAAAAAAATTCTTTTGTGTGTTTGATTGGAGGAAAACGTAGGGAGAAAAGGAAAATGAAGTAATTTAGATGGAAAGATGGAATGAGAGAATAAAGAGAAGGAAAGAGCTTGAGGAGGAAAATGTGGCATACCTTCATTACACAATGAAATTTGGTTTTCTTCTTCTAAGAGCATTTTCCACCTATAAGAAAAAGTGTTTTCCACTCCTTACCAAAACAAACAAAGGAAATGCAAAGATGGAGGAAAACCTTTTTCCAAGAAAATCATTTTCCACCAAAACAAACGGAGCATTTATTAAAATTAAGAGACAAAAGGAAATAAATCATTTTCATCATTTATTTTAGTAATTGAAGTTAATTTTTGATTTTTTTTTTAGGAGGATTTACTACTAGGTAGCGCATAGAATAACAACAAAAAATTATTTTATTTTAAGTTACAGGGCAAAAAAAATAGTAAATGAGACACCATGTGGGATAGATAATCTGGACTCCCTATGAGGGCTTTTTGAAGTGGAACCTTAGTTTAAAAAAGCGCGCCCAGGCGCGAGGCGAGGTGAGGCGCATGGCTCATCGCCTTTTGAAACCGAGGCGAGGCGTTTTTGTTAAGGCGCAGCTAGGCGCGCGCCTTTGGCCGCCTTGGTGGAGGCGCAAGGCGGTGCGCCTTTGCCGCTTGTTGTAGAAATAAGAGAGAGAAATAATAGATCTGAGTTTAGAACTAGAAAGAATCAAAATTCCTTAAAAGTAATTCTTACCCACAACTTTTCGATCAAATTCGAGCAAGATTCTTCATTTAGTTGAGTTCAATTGCTGCGATTTGAACGCTAAATAAAAAACCCCCAAATTGGTATAAACCCTAATTTTGGAATGAAGTGAAATTGAAGAACAATGAGCACTTAATCTTAGACAGAAACTTCCGATTGGAGGAAATCATTGATTTTCGCCGGTCATCTGTGGTCGCCGGAGGCTGCATGCCGTTTTCTTCGAGAATAGTAGACTACCCGTGGTTCTTTGCTGTTTCACTGTTGCTTCACTTCTTCTTTACAGCTGTATTTGTTCTTTTTAAAAGGCTGTAGCAGATTTATAGATAATGGGGTGTCTTTTTTCTTATTAAATGGCTACAGTAGTTGTGACTCAGCACCAATTTACTGTTTCTCATGTTTGACCAGCACATACCAGTACCATACTTGTTTTATATGCTTTTTTCTATGGTTATGGCTATTTTTAATTACTTTTATTCACTTCTTATCTCTACTGCATACTTGAAATTCATTTTTATACTTAAATTTGGCTTTATTTAGCAAGTTAATTTTCTATACCACAAAAATCGGAAAAAATAAAATAAATAATAAATAACAAATAAAAGTGCGCCTCGACTACGAGAGGCGCGCGCCTTCGCCTTGCGCCTAGGGTCCAGGGACCCTTTGCGCCTCGGTGCGCCTTGCGCCTTTTAAAACTAAGAGTGGAACAAATTCATGTTTTTAATTCAGTTTCAATCCATTGGTTTATGAAACCTTTTTTTATTGGCCAGCGGCGTATTGGTGTTGAATCAATAAACTTAAAATTGGTCATATTTGTATTCATCATGTTTATTTCTTGTACCCGTCATGTTTAATTTAAACTTCACAACCGAAAACTATCGGTCCTTTAGGGTTTGGTCATTTTTTTAGACAAGCGGACGTTTAAGGAGTGAGTGTTTGGTTCATGGGATTAGAAAAAGGCTTTATCGTGTAAAGTCTCTAACATGTATTTAAAATCATGTAACTACATCACTTGTAGACTCTTGTATTACCATATAAGTGGCTGTGATTCCGTATTAACAATTGAGTTCACATAAGAGATATAATTACACTCATATCTTAGTGATTGTTTGTTTGACATGAGAAATAGAAATTCTTAGGAATTGAAAGAAGGGTGAGTTGTTTGGTTGCCAACAAAATGATAGAATGGAAGAGTTTACTTAGGGCAGCCCGCCTAAGTAAATAGAAATAGGAATCTTCCCCCCATTGTCAACCATCTTAAACCTAATCCCTGTTTTTATTTAGGGAACAACGTTAGCCGTAACGCGGAAGGTGCCGTCGAACTCTGGACCACATTCCGGTCAATGAGGAAACGCGACCGAGATCGTCGGCGGTCACGTTCCAGTTTGTTGATGGTCGTTCATTGATGGAGGAGCCTTTGTTGTTAGTTCGTTAGGGTTTCAAAAATCGTAGATGAGGTACGTTGCTTGCCATCCACCGTGCTTGCATGTTGAGATAGGGGGAGAGAGGAGGACAAAGAGAAGCATGCATGCATTTTGAGGGAAAAGCAAAAATGTTGGTAGAGAGAGGGTGAGGGAGGAGGAAGGACTATTTCACGTGATTTATTGATTTTTTAATGTAACCTTTTCTGTTTGAAAAAAGATCCTTTCTACTATCACACCATTCTATGAGCCTAAGGTGAGCTTTAGCCCACTAACTACGCCTAATTAATGTAGGTTTTCAAATATACAGATATAACTCTTCAATACCAAAAACATGTATCAAATGATAAAAAATTAATGAAATACCTGTCGTACCCTTCGTCCCCGGAACTTTAAAGTAACGTAACGTTTTGTGTTTCCATTTTCGTTCCCTCGTTTCGAACCGAATTCCGTTCCGGGTAACATTGTTAAGGAACTTACTTTCTATGAATTGAGATTTCATGAGCGGCTCCACATAAACCAAGTAGTCACTATAAATGTGAACTTTTTGTTTCTACATTAAAAAAACAAGATGAAGTTTTTGAAAGACATTTGTATAACTATAAACCAAAATAGTTTTCCCAAAGCTCTTCAATTACAATGATTAACAACATCTTTTTGAATTCAATTTGTACAATCGATCATGGTTCCCAAACATGACATAACATGTACCAAATGTTGCTTTCACAACCGTTCAATTCTTTGGTTGGGCTAGTTTTGCACTAGAACAAGGTGCGAGGAGGAATCAAACCCGAACTTAAATCCATAAAACTTCTTTCCTATCTTAAGATTTTGAATGCTTTCTCCATGGTAGAAATCTGAAACGCCATACTCCGTTTCATAATCCAATATATAGAGAGGAGTTGTGAAGCATTTACGTGTCATACTTACTCTCACATCTCCATATAGCCAGTTCCGTATTCTAATGGACGTGGTGTCTATACCAAGGTTTTGATCCTTGCATTTAGTTGTGGGTCCTTCCATTTTGATTTGTTGTTTCAAGATTTCGGGATTGGTATTATTTCTTCTGTAGTAAACTGATTTGATAAACAGCTTGTAATTGCAACTTGCAAGAGTCGAGTACTCTTCATTACAAGAGGATAATTATAAAATTTTCATGACGTCTTTCTCTATAACTACTCATGCCGTACCTGCTCTCGATGATCTAAGTCACCATTTACCTTTACTGGCACCGAAAGTGAAGCGCAGATGGTGCAGAGATGATGCGGGTGGGTGGAGCACGTTACATCCCCTCCAAACTCTCACCGTGAAGGTCAAAGGCTGGGTGTTGTTCTTGCACATCTCAAATAGTTTTCACCTTTAAAGATCTAGTACCTTGTAAGTCATGGGAGACAAATCGTTAAATACAGTGGGCTCCGTGGAACCGGCCTCTCATAAGGACGATGAACAAGCAGAATCCATCGATAAGATGAAGTGTAAGATGACGAAAAAATGTCCAACTTGAAATTCCTGCTGGTCACCTTGGCTTGCTTGCTAGGTTACTATCTTTGGTTTTGAAATTCTCGACGAAGCGAGGTGTGCAAAGAGCTTAGGCGCAAGAGGAAGGCACATGCATCTCGTACCGACGAGGTCCTTTACTCTTTATTTAATTTACCTAATTTTCCCTTTTTTGTACACAGTTATAAAACAACTAAACTTTAACATAAACCATCTAAGGTGTAGTCTTTGGGACAATTGAAACAAGAAAAGTAAGAGAATACCTTAAAATAAGAAAACGAAGATAATGGGAAAGTAAAGTGAGGGAAATAAGAGGAGATAAACACAAGGAATAAGGAAACGAAGGAGGTTAAGTTGAAAACCAATGGTATAAAAGTAATAAAAATCGAGAATATTCTATAGAAGAAGGGTAAAAAAAGATTTAATGGGCGAATCAAATGCTGAGAAAAACAAAGGGAAATTTTTTGAAAAATATCAATACAGAGAATAGAAATTGCTATGGGTTTGTTCGATCATTTATTCATTTGGAATGGAATGTATTGGATTTTATCTCTCTAAGTGTTTGTTTGTGATACCTTTGCATCACTCACGAAGCAAACTCCACCTTAACACCGTATAATTACATTCCTATCTTAAGCCAAGATTTCGGATCCCTTCGTCTATTTCATTGTACGTGATGGACAACTAACTACCCCACTTGAATATGTGGAGGGGAGGTGTGAGGTAGACACGTGCCACACTTATACAATGTGGCCACACATCTCCATATAGTCGATCCTTATTCTAATTGGGTGTGGTGTGTACAACAAATTTTGCGTTTGTGATTTATTCTTATGGTAAGTAGATTTTCTTTTGTAGTGAATTGATTCGATGTAGTTAAATTCACTTCCATGGATGATTACGATTTCGTTATGACTCAAGGGCGTTAGATGATTGGCGGTAGGTATCTTACCATTCATAAATCGTTTCCGAACTTCGTTTTCGATGAGGCTCCAGTCAAATCATTAACACGTCATGTGGGTATACCTAATCATTTTGTTGAATATTTCGATCTTCAATTCCTTTACAAAATTAGGGAAGAGATTGAGTTAGTGGGTTGTATTGATAAAAGCACAAAATCAACGGATCAAGGCTGCAGAATATTTTGTAAATTAGTTTCAAATGTAAATAGAGCAATAAGGAAAAGAAAATTTTAAAATAGATATAACAAACAAAGAAGCTAAGGAGAAACAAGAAATGCTTGATTGAAAATTTTGCAAACTACTCGTAATCACCAACTGCTGAAAGGGGAAATAGCTAGATTCCAACACGCGACATTAGGTTGTTTAAAAGCTAGCAATGAATCTGAAATTTCACAGATGCTTTATGCTTCCAATTAAATTTTAAATGGTGTGCTAGTGCTCCTTTGTCAAGGTAGGTCTGCCGTTGTGTGCAGCAGCGGTGCTTGATTCCTTCCCTTGCTGCTTTTTAGATGTTTCCAATGTCCTTTCTCCCTTTCTCTTTATAGTTGTAAAAAATATCATGTGACATTGGACCTTCAGAAACTGCTGCTTGAATTTCTTCTTCCCCAAATTTTATGTCCATTCCTTTCTCTAGCAGTCTAGCTGCCAACCTGTGGAAAATATCTTCCCAACAATAATTGATTCCACAGTTTTCATGCGAGACTCTAAGAGACATATCTTCGTTGGTTAAAGACTTCGTCATATAAACACTCTCCCTTTTGCACCACATAGTAGCCATGATCCCCTCTTGTCGGTGATGATATTGTTGTCATTAGGGAGGCACAACATTTATAGTAGTTTCAGGACCCATTTCTTCCTTCATTAGCGACACCCACATCCTTTGCTGTTTTAGTAGGTGTCATAAAGTTGTTCCTCCCCGTAAACTCGTTGATCTTCATGTTCAAGACTAGATATCTTTCTTACCAGATTACAAATTCTAATTAACCCGAGCGGCTCCAATTTGTTATAATGAATGCAAAAGAAATAAATCAAATTATCAAGAACACACAATCTAATGGAGTCTACTATCAAAGAGATAGCTACGTCCATGAGGTACACAATAGGACTTTCATTGATCTTAAGAAAGCTGAATGCAATACTCCCCGCTAGATTAGAAAGAAGAGAGTTATGTGCTACTTTCTGTGCTGGGTTATGGTGACTCCAAGGGAGAGACTAAATGATTAAAGACATACACATATTCTTACAGCAATGTAATGATGCCTTTTGGTATCTTTCTGATAGATATTTGCATTACTTGCCATAGAAAACCCAAGCATAAAGATAGTTTTGCACCTTATTATTATCTTTAATCTTCCAATGTTTTAAAGTACAAATACTTCGGCTGTTTGATATTTGCTGATATTGTATTATGTTCATATTTGGTGTGTGACAGCTATCGGACCAACTACTTTATCCTGATTATCTTCATTCTTGGTGAGTATTTTTTTTACCTAATTAAAAATCATTTAGTTGAAGTCTTCATGCCTTGCTCTGCTTCCAGTTCTTTTTAATGCTTTTGACCTTTTGTTTTTTGTAGGCCTAGGCTTTCTTAGGAGGCCACTTGCAATTGTTGCTGCTTTCTTAACAGGTCTTACCATTGCTTTTCTGAATGACAGGTTTGCTCATCAAGGACTTTAGCCTTGTAGTTTACATTATTATTTGCTATAATCCCATCTGTCCTAAAAGCTGTTACTGGTTTGAAAATTGCAAAATTGCAAATTGTAAGAAATTTTCCTCCTTTTATATAATCACTTCCACTTTTTTTAATTTTCATTACTAAACTTCGACAGGAATTTTTCTGAAAATATGTTGATAATATAGAAGAGAGATTGACTCTCTAATCTTGAGATTCTATGACAACTTAGTCTAGGTAAAGAGATAAGCTCATCTAAGAGATTAGCGCTCAAAACCAATGTTGTCCTTATCGGCATCTTACTTTGGATCGTGTGTGACGTGCATGATGTACAAATTTGAAAAATTAAGTCAATTAAGCTCATCTAATTGTAGTTTTGTTATAGTTAAAATAAAATGAAGCTAAAAGCTTGATATTTATTTATCAAAGAGATTCGATAATTCATGACTAAAAATTAAAATCCCACGACAACATTTGTCTCGGAACAACATTAAAAAAGAAACAAAGGTTTACAATAATACTCAACTAGTGAAATTAAAACTCTTAGATCAAAGTTTTGACAAATTAGAATAAAAATAACAATAATCCATCATAGCCAAAGTTGGCATCATCCACATCATCACGTCCCATATTTGTGTCCATGAGTAATGTATTCTTCATCATCACCAATAATATCATCACCAAATATCATTTCTAAATTATCATCTTCGTAAACCATCCATGTTGGACCAACGTCTATATCACTCAAGGAGGTAAAAATTGCAAACTTACATTATAAGTACTAGGAAAAGGAAAAAAAGGAAAAAATAACAATGTTATATTGGTCCTGGCCCGTTTCATTCTCATTTTGTGCTGCATGTGAGGCACATGAAACTCATCCAAGTCACATAACGAGGAAGCATAGGTTCTTCTCTCTCTATTATCCATTCATCATCATTCATCATGAGATGGCACCTCATCCAAAACAATATTCTCCTTATTGTTTGCGCTTCAACCTGACGTTGTACATTACAAAACCAAGCCTTCATCTTTTGCTAATGGAGACGATTTCGTTTTAAAGTATGTACCTATTGCAATAACAACAATAGATGGATTAGTTGACGCACATGTCATATAGTGAACTCAACAATATGAAAAGTAAATAATTTACCATTTGAAAAGCATTCCAATTTTCATAGAAAATTTCTTTAGTTAGGGCATTCATCCCATAGGAATGCCACCAATCAGCTTCAAACATACATATAAAAGGTCCGGGTTCTCCATCTTTTGGTTTTTATTTCATATACTTCATTAATCACTGTAAATTATTAAACAAATATAATTTTATATGTATGTTTGAAGCTGATTGGTGGCATTCCTATGGGATGAATGCCCCAAACTAAAGAAGTTTTCTATTTGTTTTCTCTTTTTTCTATGGTCATCACCGGAAGTCTACCCAAAAAGCCCAATTGAATTGTTGACGGCAATCATTTGAAGTCATCCATTTGCAGATTGGGTGAATGACCATAGCAAAGAAGTGTAGAAGTTTGTACAATATTGAAATTGGGCCGTAGCATGTACTTGATCTGCCGAATGTCACACAAGTTTGTAGCTACATTGAAGGATAGAACACACGTACAACCCTATATTAGCATTATAATAAACTAAAATTGAAACTAGAAGTCAAGAATGTGACAAACTTACTCTTTTTTATCGTTGTTGAAATTTGCTTTAATTTGATCTTTTGTTTGCGACATTGCTTCGAATCCACATACGAAGAACTCTAAAATGGAAGAACTTTAACAATGGGCAAAGGTGCTTTTATACATAGTGGTAACACCTTTCCAAAACCCACGGGTATCTAAAAAATCGTATTAACCTTCTTTCTTTCAACCAATTTCGCGCTGTTTTTCCACTTGTGCAAACAATGTCAATAAAAGGCCCATTTGCTCATTTAGAGACCTCAACGTCAAGTTTGAAGTTGCAAATTAGGGGACAACACGCCTTAGAAGCTCTAGTCTAGAGTATATGAAAGTTGTTATCTTTCTTGTCTTCATAATTGTCTCACCATGAACTTTAATTTTCTTATCCACATCCTTGAACATCAAATCAAAATCAATGCTGTGGGCTGCAAATGGTGTCCAAAATAATCGGCTCCTTTTCTCCATCAGTCTTTATCTATAGCAACTTTGTAGTTTTCTTATTGGTGACAATTTGAACTACATTTTTTTCACCAACCTTCTCTATAATTGCACCGAACATCTCAAAGACCTTATCATTGGTCTTGGAGATGTCCAATGTATGTCAATGTTAGACAAGAAAGAAAAACAGTGCCCTTAGGACTATTCATTAGGAAATTGCAAGTGGAACGCCTTGCCTATCACTCCAGCATCCAATCATGTGACATTATAGTTTTTTTTTTTCCGATTCTTCCTTATACTCCTCAAGCATCTCCATCACATTACTCACTTCCTTATTCAGAAACTTCACTCTATTTTCAATAGTAACTTGTTGGTTTAATCCTATACCATACTTTGTAATTTTTGCAACCATAATTTTTAAATCTGAATCATTCTTCGCATCAAAATGCATGACCTATTGTAAAAGGAACAAACAATCAATTTGTTGGCACACTTACTGTATTTCTTCCATTTAGAGTGATCTCACTGGTCTGCATAAACGTCCTTTTAGTTACAAAGGAATCCATACTTCCGTTCCCCTTTTGACTAGAAGCATATGGTCGGGAAACCTCATATGCAGCTTCTTCCTCACCAATGTCATTAAACTTCCTCCTCTTTTTGGCTGACTGACTCCTCTTCACGATCCCTCAATAAGGTTTCGAATTGTTGCTTAACATAAGATGCTGTTTTAGCCTAAAAATGCCACCAGCATGGACAACCCCACAATATTTGAACTTCACTTTCCTAGCTTCACTACCTCTGTTCCATGATCCCAACCATTTTTTCTGTCCTACTTCCAGAAGCATTTTTTTTTCCTTCAAGAATCCGACATTTTCTGTTGATGTTTGGTCATAAAAAAATTATTAGTTTTATCATCATTTCACCAGTCACTCAACAACCACGCAAGTAAAATCAGCAGTATAACCCCAAGCCACCAATGTTATCAACTTTATCAAGCGTTGCCGGTCATGCAATAGATATGGGCAAGATAATTCATAATTTTCAATCAGCAAAGGCAGCAATAAGACCAACAAAAAAAGGAATTAACACAGAGATAGCAAAAATTGAACCAGCAACAAGCCAACGACAAGAAATGGAGAAGAAGTTGACGAACTAGCAATAGAACTGAAAAAAAAGGTTGATGAGTTAGGAAGAAATGGAGAAGAAGTTGCGACTAGAAGCTTTCAACAAGAAGTAAATTGAACCAAATAGTTAGGGTTCCGCAAAACCAATTCGTCAAGATACTACCTTTACCAAGCCAAGAATAGCAAGATTGTGGAAGAAATTTGCAGTTTAGTATCTTCAACAACTTTACAGGTAGGCAGCTTTGAGTTCAACATCCATAGCTATTCGCGAGCAAAGAGAAGAAAAAAGAGGAGCGTGGGAAAATGAGGGATACTGTGCGGGACTTTGTTTAATTGTATTGTGGTTTGGACTTTGGGGCAAAGAAATTGGGTGGGCCTAATTATTTGGGGGCTTTGGGCTGAAATTCTGTGATGTAATAGGAAAAAGCTTTTGATTATAAAAGAACTCCCAATCAGATTATAAATATTTGATTTTTATTAAAGCAACTAGACTCGCAAGGAAAATAAACTCTTAACACGAATAGAATTCTAGTATGAATAGAATTCTAATTCACTTAAACTCTTAACTCAAGTAGACTTCTAAGTTCTAATTCACCCTACTTTAAACAGACTTCTACATGAAAAGAACTCTTACTAAACATCAACTACCAAGAAATTGCATTCCCACTGGACAACAATACCTGGTATAATTAGAGAACCTGTGAAACAATATTAACTAAGACGTCTAACAAAACTTCAACGCTAAATTTCGTCCAATCTTTTTCCTTGCTGCTGCTTCAATTCAGACCAAGGAATGGATGCATGTCAGGTGGCAAAACAACTATTATAGTTTTAATTGTAAAATTATCCAAATTTAAAAAATTATATAGTGTTTAATCAAATCAATAAATTTGAGTAGTCTATTTGCTCCTACATCACTGGTGGATAATAACATAAGGTGTTTTCATAGTATTTTGTTAGTTTGATTTTAAGAAATGCATATCTAGAAGATTATACCGCTCGAATTGGCCTGGTGAGTTTTTTGTCTTACACTTTGAAATGAAGAAAGTTGTATTTATCTATGCTATTAGACTCTAGTACTTGTGTCAGACATGAGGAATGTGTCCAAGTGTATGATCTAGCTCTTTTAGTAAAATTATCAAACGCTTTTGGACGAAAATGAAGTGTCATATCCATGTTGAAGAGTCAAGGAATCAACGCTGTTATATGAGGCTAAGCGAAGTAATATAGGTATATATAACTTGTATAAATCTTTTTTATACATATCTTTCTGGGAATTTTATAACCTTTTTGGACTGCAATCTTAGATAACTATACACTATCTTACGCCATTGGAACTTAGAGGCATGCAAGCTAACAAAGCTCTATCCCCAATGTTTTTTCTTTTTGGTGGAAATTGTTTCCCCTCAAAGCTGACTTCTCGCTCTCTCTTCGTTGATAGTCAGTTTAAGGGAGCCAAATGATGTTGTCATTTGTTTTAGTTTGAGTGACGCCGTTTTTTCTCCCCATATAATGCTTCCAATGCTTGTTTGCAGCTTTGCAGACGCTTTTAATTTGTCTCCCCGTATAAGGCTTCCTACACTTGTTTTGCAGCTTTGCAGATACTTCTGATTTTTCTCCCCGTATAAGGCTTCCTATGCTTGTTTTTGCAGCTTTGCAGGTACATTCAGTGAGAAGGTAACAAGAACTGTGAGACAGTTTTCTCCGCACATGGCTGCGAAAATGAGGCCTCCGCTTACGTAAGTTACTTAACCTTGCATCTGTTTTAGCGAGCATATAGCAATCTTTGAGTAAATGTATTAGCTTTCTAACCTTTGCAATATATGGGCTAACAAAGAAAGAATAAAAGCTATTTGTTTCACATTAATGCTCCCCCAAAACTTTCACGTAATTCATCTTTTCTAGTTAACTGATGGGCAAATTGGAAATTGTATTATATTTTTGTTGTGAAGTCTTGTGAAGTCTTAGCAATTTATCATAATGTTGTTTCAATATTATGGTATGGCCGAGGCAAAATGGCCAACCAAGTCGGTATTGGTTAAGTTCATTCCTAGGTAGGTCATTTTTGGTTTCTGGTTAATGTCAGTCGGGATAGCCTACACTATTATAGTATAAAAGTGAAATCACACAAATCATACTCCTTAGATGATATAATCATCAAATTAGATAAGTTTAAGTAAATGAAGTTACCATGAAAGGGGTACGCTTGTTTTAACATCAAGGTTGTCAGTATTCAAAAATGCCATTAATGAAATGCGCATACCCCTTTATGCCTCCTATATACCTCTTTTTGTTATATATATATATATATATATATATATATATATATATATATATATATATGTGTCTGGATTTGCTAAAAACCTATGCTTTGCTGAATTCGGTTTTGGCGTGAAAAAAGGGGTATATATAAGTGTTACAAGGGTACATATTACGATTAAAGGGTATGCGTGCTTCTAACATCAAAGTTGTGCTACTAAGATCAAAGTTGTCAGTATTTACAAAAATGCCATTAATGAATGCATGCGTACGCCTTTATGCTCCTATGTACCCCTTTACTCGGTTTTCATGGTGAAAACAATTTTCACTTGATCCTATTCCTATATATATATATATATATATATATATATATATATATATATATATATATATAGTAAGGATCCACTAAAACCATATATTTGGTGGAAGCTGTGAAAACTTGAAAAAGGGGTACATATGAGGTTTATATAGGTACGTATTACGTTTAAAGGGGCACGTGTGTTCTAAAATCAAAATTTTCACTGTGAAGGGTTTCTACATGATTGTTAGTTTTCTCTAATCTTCTCTTACTCAAAGTTTCCTAAGGGTTTGAAATTAGTTTGAAGGCTTCACTCACCTATAATTGGATTTAGAGTGGTTTCTTTGATGTTTTGTTAGCTTGACTTGCGAAACAACTCACCTAAGCTTAAACTAAACTTCACTCGTTTAAGCCTGTTCGTTATCGTTTTTTGTTTTCAGTTTTTCAATTTTTTTAAACCAAAAACCAAAACATGAAAACTAGATAAAACAATTTCCAGTTTTTTGTTGTAAGTAAACAATAATTACTATTTGTATGACAAACTTTAAGCTATTTTACAACGTATATCATATATTCCAAAAATATTCCAAAAATTTTAAAACAGGAAACTGGTAGTGATACCCAGCGGGCCCTTAAATCATGGTTCTTGTTTTTAGATTTACTCTTGAAAATATTGGAAAATTTGTCCAAAGATCAATCACGACAAAATGCCTAATTTGACTTCTTCAAATCTAAAATTTTTTGGTTAAATTTGTAGCTATAAATAGCTTTCAAACATGCCTAAGATGGTCAATAACGTGTAAAACAGCCTATGTTGCTCAAACTTGGCTACAAGTATCCGACATGGGTATGTGTCCGAGTGTCGGACTCGGCTATTTTCTCGAAAAAAATGATATTTTTCAACTAAAATGAAGCGTCCGGTGTACGTACCCATGTCCGAGTGTCCAAGTTCCGAGAAAAAATGAAGAGTCCAAGCAACGTAGATAAACAACTACAAAGTAGGAAGGAAATTTTCTAAAACAATGTAAACATGATAAGAATCTAGCAACGTTCCTGAACTAATTTAAGGACAAGTAAGGTCTGAAAATCATCCATGAATAAGCCCTAACCCCCTCCATCCATATAATCGTTGCAATGATTAGGAAACTTCGTAACAACAATCTTAAATAAGGAAATAAGATATCAACTGAATTTAGGAAATTCATGGGTTCACACAAAATCTAAAACGCGTGACTAATTTTATTGACTAAATTGATAAATTAAGTACATGGTTAATCATCTGCTTGATGCCCAAGAAAAGTCACACCTAGCAGCTTGTCTTTGATGTAACCATGAAGAAAGAAGCATGAGAACGCATCAACACTTGTATCTCTCAAAAACCATTTGAATGTACCAGGCCTGTCATTCGTGGACGTCCTTCAGCCAAGAGAGCAATATACATTTGTGGACAGCCTCGTTGGGTGTTTGTGCTGATATTCTCTACTGGTAGGTCCATAATTTAAAACCTGTCTTGTGGCGTTTTAGTCACCATTAACATGCTACTCATGTTTTTCTTTCATCTTCTTTAGCAAGCTTCCTCCTGTGGTATGCTTCTTGTGGTCTCCTCACTGTTCTATGGGCGTTTGCAATTGGACTTCTCGGTAATTGATGCTCTCCTTTTAGTCTTTTACATGTTTTATTTACCTTCTCCCACCTTTTTCTCTTTGAATATTATTTTAATCCACCCTCGTCAATCAGCGACTGTGCTCCATGCAAGCTTCCGGACTCCCAACTTGAAAGCACGCTTAAATACCTTCCGCGAGGAATTTCGTGCAGTTTGGCGAAACTATAGTGAACTGTAGTGTTACGAGCTGTACATAATGTAAGTCTACTCTTTGATGGACTCTTCTTTTTTTAATTTGTTTTTTCCTTCCTGGAAGTACTGTCAATACATACTATTTTGCTCACATATGTTTGTGCTTGGTCAATCGATCTCTAAATAGGGCTGTTTTCAGGGTAATGGCTGAGTTTTAGGCAGTCTACAAACTTTTATGTGAAATCTCTTCATCCTATCTGTTTCACAGTGTCAATTCTAGTGAGATGGTGCATTAATTCTTGGGATACCATTGATACTTAGGACCCTTCATTTGAAACATACCAGAACAGAGGAAGATCTCTCTGAATCAGTGGAGCTTTTGTTGCCCTTCCTTAATGTAGGCTGACTATGGAACCATATTATAGGAATGAATTTTGGCTAGCAACTGTAATGATCTTATTCACGTTTGTAACTGAATGGTTATTGCTAGGAATAAACTCCAGTTCCTTCAGTAGTTGAGAACAAAATAATTTTTCATTCCCTTTGACAATTGTTAAACTGATTGTCTAATGTGTTAGATGCACGATCCCCAGAACTTGGCAGTCATAGCCCATTACCGATTGTAAGATATACAAGTCTACCTTTCCCCCCTTGTCTTTTGGCTTGCTATATTGTCAAGAACCTCATTGATGGAACCATACCTTAATTCTGAGGATATAGGCAAGCGGATTGTGGTGATGTCCTTAGGTTCTTTCTCTCTGGCACTGATCATTATCCTTGTTTAGAATGAGCTGTGTTCAACCCTGTTTTGTCAAGGGTTTTCTTGTTGCCTGGAAAAGGATAAAAATGGCTGGTTTGCTGTAGAATGAGAAAATTCCGTCAAAAGAACAGATTTGAAAGGTTATAGACTATAGATTTCCTCTGTGAAGGTTTCAAGCTCCATGTTTTGAGGCTTTTGCATAGACTATAGGTTGAGTCAAGCTCTAGCTTATTATTGTTGCTTTTGGGATTTGTGGATGAATTGCTTCAGCATTGCTGGAGGGCATGAGTGATACATATTATTGAAGCAAATGAGAGCAAAAGATTAAGCGAAGAACAATTTGGAATTAACAAGAACAAACCAAAATTGAATGAACAACCATCAACTTCCACTAACCCTATGTACCACCAAGCAAGGTATTATTAATGCAATACGCAACTAATCATCAACCTACTTAACCTTAACAATCAAAGATAGCATAAGATGGCAAGAACAAAGATTTCCTAATCTAGGAACCAAACGTGGTCCTAAAACACAGAGTTTAGCTCCTGGTTCTTTCAAGAGAATTAAAACCCAAAAATCTTATGTTCAGATCTGATTTGTAAGCTCCTTAACATACGCCTTATATACCTACGCTTAGGTAAGGCTTACATCATCATTAACTAATTAAAGAAAGCTCTAAACGAGGAAAAATTTACCCCCATGGCTGATTCGTGAAAACTGTAGCTGCACTCCAGAAAATCAGCTCCAAAATGGTATTGGTTGTCTTCTTTAATGCTTGGACGGTTGGACCAATGGGAATATATAGTACACTTTTAAGTTTGATCTAACCCGTGCTCTAATCATCATTTGCTGCATAAAAAGTGGCTCCCCATAAACTTCTACAAACCGGCAGCAAAATGACACCTAAGCTGCAGCAATGCATCTAAGGAGGACAACTCCTTATTGGCTTAATCCATGATTATTACAAGCACCTTTGTCATTCCTTAGGTAAGCAAGTATCATTAGGCACTCGTAAATCAGAATTAAGTGTTTCAAACATCAAACAAATCTTGCACACTTGAGGAACGAAACCGAACACTTAACAAATAATTAAGTTAACCAATTTTGCTTACGGTCCTATTTAGATTTATTTATCATACTTGAGGAATCATTAGTATAACTAACCATGCTTAAGACTTGATTACGGAGGATTAGCCTAATTAACATCCTTTAATTAACAATTTGGAATGATAAGGTCTGATAAGCTTAGCATTTCAAATTTTCAATAATTAAGCTTCCGTTCCCTTCTCTTTGACTAAGAAGACTTGTTGCAACTGTAGATGCTTACGCATCAATAAGATTTTTTGTCTTTATCATCCGTTTGTACATGTTATTACCCCCTTGGTGTCTTCTAATTTTATACCTTTATCTACAAATTATGTCTGACTATTTGATTTGTTTATGAATCATCTACCTTGATGTATATCATGTGTCCTAGCTTCAGGAGCACATAGTTTCCTTATCAGCAAATTTTGTCCTTTACAAGTGTGTCATTAAGGATTTTTGGTTCCAAAGGGGAGAGCAGAAGCTTCACTTCTCGTTCTGGCGATAAAATAGTGGGAAATGGAGCATTCCTCTTTTTGTGCGTTGATGCTTGTACACTTGCCTTTTTCTTATGCATTATCAAGTGTGTATGGCATCATTGCAATTAACAACCCTTTTTTCTGTCTTACCTCTCCTTGTTTCATCCCAGTCGTCTGTGTGCATGTCTTTATCTAAGTACAACAACAACAGCAAAGCCTTATTTCCAAATTGATTTGGGGTCGGCTAACATGAATCGTCATCTGAAACCGTTATCAAAGGAGATGGCATCAACAAGTGTGATGTAAAAAGTTTTTAAATAAGTTTCTAAAAAGGTTTACACCAAAATAGTTTCAAAAGAGGTTTTCAACAAAAGTTTTAACACGAAAATAAACACAATTGAGAAAAACAAAAACATGAGTTAATCACACTCCTTCCTCCACATGGATACCGCCCCTCCACTCACTTCTATCCAACGCTTTACTCTCCTCGATCATGAGTAACCCCATATCACTTTCAATTACCTTCATCCAAGTCATCTTAGGTCTTCCCCTGCCCTTACGATTTGATTACAATTGATTACTCCACTCTTCAATTCTTCTCACCGCCGCATCACTTGGTCTCCTTTTCACATGACCAAACCATCGTAAGCGATTTTCGCTCATCCTTTCTTCAATAGATGCAACTCCAAATTTTTTCCGAATCACTTCATTTCTTAATCGGTCCTTCCTTGTGTTGCTACACATCCACCGCAACATGCGCATCTCCGCCATATTCGTCTTATGAACGTGGCATCGTTTCATCGCCCAAAATTCGGTGCCATATAAAAAAGGCCTAATTGCCGTGGCAGTAGAACTTTCCCTTCAATCTTTGGGGAATGGAGGAATCACAAAGGAATCCGGTGGCGCTTTTCCATTTTAATTAGCTCGCGTTAATTAATTATATGAGCAGTCTCCATCGAGTTCTCCATCCCTTTGAAGAATAGATCAAGGTAACGGAAGACGTTCGACCCTTGAACCACTTTGCTATCCAAAGTGACCGCCCATGCCTTGCTGCTTGTAACCCCACTGAACTTGCACTTCAAATACTCCGTCTTGCTCAATCTAAAACCATGGGCTTCCAATGTATGTCTCAAAAATTCAATAACACCTTCCTTTGTCTCTTCAATCAACACAATATCATCCGCAAACATCGTACACCACGGCATATCATCTTGAATTGATCTCGTTAGTTCGTCTATGATGAGAACTAAGAGAAAAGGACTAAGTGCAAAACCTTGATGCACTCCGATCGTAATAGGGAACTCTTTTGTCCTCTCGACCATAGTCCGCACAATCGTAGTGGCTCCATCATACCTGTCCTTGATGATATCTATATATTTTTTTGAAACACCTTTCTTTGCCAACGCCCACCAAAGTATTTCTCTTGTTACTCTATCATATGCCTTCTTTAAATCAATGAAAACCATATGTAGATATTTCTTCCTATCACGGTAATGTTTCATTGTCTGTCTTATGAGGTGAATAGCTTCTATAGTCTATCTTCTTGGCATAAATCCAAATTGGTTTTCTGATTTCTTCACATGTTTCCTAACTCTTTGCTAAATCACCTATTCCCAGAGTTTTATCGTATGACTCATTAGTTTGATTCCTCGGTAGTTGGTACAATCTTGTACATCGCCTTTGTTCTTGTACAAAAGAACCAAAGTACGCTTCCTCTACTCTTCATCCACTTTGGCATTTTGTTGTGTCTCCAAATTATGTTGAAGAATGTTGTCAGCTATTCGATTCCTCTCCCCCTAAACACCTTTGATAGCTAAGCCGCCTGGCCCCGTAGCTTTGTTCAATCCCATCTTTTTTAATGCTGCTACGACTTCTCCCTTTCGAATCCTCCTCATAAACTCTCGATTTAACATACTTGGCGGGATGGATGTCTTGTGCCTGAGCACCGTTGAACAATGTATCAAAGTACGACCTTCATCTATCCTTTATCTCCTCATCCTCCACAGAATTCTTTGGTCGACACCCTTGACGCATTTTACCTTTCTTATGTCTCGTCTTCCTGTCCCTCATACGCGCAATTCTTTACATGTCTTTTTCCCCTTCTTTCGTATCCAATCTTGCATAAAGCTCTTAGTTTACCTTTGCTTTAGCTTCCCGTACTGCCTTATTGGCTTCTCTTATAGCCTCTTTCACGTTGGGTCTTCGCTTTCTTAAAGACTCCCTACCCCGAAAATCAAGCACACCTAGTCTATGTTGGGTGGCTGCGGCGTTGCGCTCTCATTCGGTATCACCTTGCAGTTTGTATAACTCTTTATGTTGGATGGCTATGGTCTCACCCGGTATCACCTTGCAGTTTGTATAACTCTTTTGCCAAGCACTACTAAAAAGAGGTCAATTTGACTTGCGTTACTTCCAGTCCTATATGTTACAAGGTGAGATTCTCTTTTCTCAAAACCAAATGTTCATAATACTAAGTCCATATGCTAGTGCGAAATCCAAGATACCACTTTCAGCTTCCTCCATGAATGCTCTCAAAGCCAACTTGACTAGTGCCCACATGTCCGTTAAGATCCCCTCCAGTCATCAATTTTGCACTAATAGACACTCATTGCACAACCTCCTCTAAATCCTCCCAAAATTATTGTTTAATAGATGCCTCCAATTCTACTTGCAGGGCATATGCGCTTATAATCCCTAATACTAGCCTGATACTTATAATGAGGTCACTCTTCAAAACTTCCACCACATCATCAATATATTCCTTATTGATAATGATGCCTACTCCGTGCCAACTCTTATCCTTTCCGGAGTACCAAAGCTTATAGCCCCATAGAGCTAGTTCTCTTGCTTTTCTACCAACCCACTTAGTATTTTGAAGGTACATTATGTGAATCTTTCGCCTCCTCATAACCTCCACCACCTCTGCACATCTTCCCGCCAAAGAGCCCATGTTCCATGTTCTAAAACGCATCCTACTACCCCCATTACTACCACTACTTTGGACTAGCTTCTTTACCCGCACACGTCCTTGAGGCGAGAACCCTTGCATATTTGACACCACCCTCAGGCTCCGGGATGGTGCGCCGCTTTTGGGCGATGACCTAGCCACCCTTGCATACTTATCACTACACCCGGGTCGATGAAGTCGATGAAGTGCAGCGCGTCGCTGAGTAGGGGATGCCCCCACATTTTTCCTTTGTCGATTCATTTCATGATATGGAATTATGTTTTACGCTAGCCGCCCCAAACCTACAACAACTCTCCTCCTACATTCACAAGCGGAGTTGCATGTCTTTATCTAAGTACTTAAACATTTTTCCCTTTACAATAAGCTGTCACGTTAAAGGTTGGAAATACTCTCCTCTTTTCTGTTTTTTGTTTCTTTTCATTTCATAGGCCCCTTTCTTTTCTACTTTAGAGACTGTAGCAGTTAAAGGTTTTGTAAGCATTACTCTTTTTATCTTTTACAAAAAATTGAAAACCAAAAAAGAAAAAACCAAAAAGAAAAATAGTTAATTAAAAAGTAAAAGTCGTCCCACTTGCCTTATCGCCTTGGACCTAGGCTCCATTGTGCCTATTCGAATTAATCCTATGAATGATAAGTAAAGATGGGAGAGAGGGTTAAGTAAAGAAAGGCTTGAGATAGAGACAACCTTTTTTTAATTGAAAGAAAATGGGATGACAACATGACATTGAAACAAAATGTTAATTGAACTTTCGGTCCTTATCATCCTGATAAAGCTAGTTTTATATCTTTATACTCGGATTATAGTGGCAAAGGTTATATTACAAGAAATTAGAATGCGGTATCCCTGAATCTCTGTTCTAATTTATTCTATTCCAATTTTACATTGTCTCGTTGTCCTGAACTCGGAGCCACGACAACTAGTTAGACACTGAGATATGTGCACTTAGCATTTATCGAGGATTTCAAAGCTCACCTTTTTTATCCATTCACAAGCTTCATGCTCCTTCTGCCTCATGGCTCTGGCTTTATATAGTATTTTCCTTGTTCCGTTAGGTTTGTATTGGCTGTGCAATGTGCTTAGAGGGAATGGGGGTGAGGCGGACAATTTAAATTGAGTTTGCGAAATTAGGATGAGGACTCTGGTTGGTTTCTTGTAGTCCAAGATATGAACTTCAAGAATGTATACGCGCCAGATCCAAAGTATTACGTCTTGATAGATTTTCGGCCAAAATAGAACTAACATGCGAATTGAAAGTAACACTTCAAACAAAACACGGAGTAAGGTTAGAATTGAATCTTGATTCTCCCCAAACACTAACTCCATGTTAAACCAATCCTAAAACTCAGAACGAAGTATTAGCATTTAGTATTAATTTGGGCATTGGATCACAAAGAAATCCTAACGAAATTGACTTGGAAATTCAGAATTTTAGTCATCAATCAAGTGTAGGAACCAATGAGTTAAACACGCTATCTATTACAAGAGAGCTCCCCTAATCCTCCTCAAGTACATCTGTGAAAGCGGAATTAAGCAAAGATTATCTTTCCTTAATCTTTCCAAATCACACGAAAAATAAAGGAAACTATGCCTAAATCCTCCTCTAAATCACATGGCAATAAGGGACCAAATAAACCCTTTTCCCAAGTCACCTTGCTGCCCAAGAGAGCCTCAATTTAGGAAAGTACAAGATACTTTTTTAAATACAATACTCACATGCTCAAGCTCTAGGGAACCCGAACTTAGGACTAATTTACTTTACAAGATTACTAGATTAAATAATAACTAATAACTACTTAGATTCCACGAGTAATCCCTAAGGCAAAACCGTGCAACCCAAACTTTAGTTAAAGCAATGAAAAATAATCATGGAATTCTAATCCTCATCAGATCCCCATCAAATTCCATTCTATGGGCTTGGTTGCCAACTTTTTAAATATGGGAACAGGTTGTTTTTGAAATGCAACTCTTATAAATTTTAATGGATTCTCAAGTTGTTCTAATTTTGTTTTCTTGACATATTAAGTAGATCTTAGAGATGTTTAATAAATTGGGGGACTTAAGATGCATTTGGTGTCAAATTTATCTGCAAATTGATGAGTCTTGAGGACTTTGGTGCTTCTAATTTATCTAAATAGTCGAAGATATAGTGAAAGTATAAGATGTTACTTATTCTTCTCAGGTTGGCTGGGTGAATAGAATGGCATCAAAATCACCAGTCCTCTATTTTAGATGATTGGTGCTGAGGTTAATTACTTTTAGCTCTTGAGCGTGGTAATTTATCACTTATGCATGTGGACAGAAGTCACAGAATTTTGCAACAAATTACTGTGCTCAGTTACTACTAAAGCATGCGGTTTACGCTTTTGTTCATGAATTTTGTGGCACAGAAATGTGACTGCTTTAGATTTTGGATGATCAAAATGTGCCCTTGTTTTTACTCACTTATTGAGGCATAAATTCTATTATCTGAATTGAAAGACTATATCTATACCTTTAGATGTTGCATGAAGTGTTTGGATGTTTGGCTAACACCTTTTCCGCTCTCCTGTATAAGGGTCAGAGAATTGATGGTGAGGCTGGCCGTAGTCTAAAATTAAACTTTGGCGTCCAGCCGCGGCTGCAAAAGAATGTTGTCTTGGTTTGCTGTGAACAGAAGGTAGTAATAGTAACTTAAAAGGATTGGGCAGACCGGCAGATTACTTGAGTTGTGCGATTGTAAATTGTCTTATCCATCCTTTTTTTTTTTCATCGCAAGGAAAATTGTATAAACACGCACAGTCCAGGGATTTATGCTTTATAAAAATGTGTGAAGTTTCCGTAGCATTCTTGAGCCTCTGCCCAAATTCTCGTCAGCTTAACAAACCATTGGTGGCATTCTTTTTATAGAGAATGTGTTGACGGGCTATGAACTTGTTACTCGACTCAATTCCACTCTAATGCCCTCCCCTAGATGGAAGAAAAAGAAAAGGGAAACGATTTTTTTCTTCCCAGTATAGTTCACCCTTCTAATGTCTATTATTAGCAATAACCTATCTACCAAAGTTCCAAAAGGTAGATCCTACACTCGAGAGTACGATCCGCATGGTACTCTCGAATGTACATTAGATGTATTTAAATGTACATCAGTTTAAATTCAAAAAGCAACTGCCCAAATCAATATTTTAGATGTTCATTTATTTGACGTTATTGTTCATTCACAAAGTTAATATGTTTATTTACGGATATCAAATGTACATTAAAAAACTAACTTAGTTTTTTTCAAAATTACTTGTACTCACCATTTTCATTAAAAAATTTTCAAATTCAAATTTTTGTCAAAAAGGCGGGAATGTACATTGTAAGCATTTAAATGTACATCAGTTCAAATTCAAAAATCACTTCAAATGCAAAAAATGATTTTTGAACTGATGTACATTTAAATGCTTCCAATGTACATTCCCGCCTTTTTCACAAAAATTTGAATTTGAAATTTTGATTTTTGAGCGGGAATGTACATTGGAAGCATTTAAATGTACATCAGTTTAAATTCAAAAATCACTTCAAATTTCAAAAGTGATTTTTGAACTGATGTACATTTAAATGTTTCAATGTACATTCCCGCCTTTTGGCAAAATTTGAATTTTGAATAAAAATGGTGAGTACAAGTAATTTTGAGAAAAATTAAGTTAGTTTTGTAGTGTACATTTGATATCTGTAAATGAACATATTAAGGTTGTAAATGAACAATAATGTCAAATAAATGAACATCTTAAATATTGGTGAAAGCAATTGCTTTTTGAATTTGAACAGATGTACACTAAAATACTTCTAATGTACATTCGAGAGTACGATGCGCATCGTACTCTCGAGTGTAGGATCTAATTTGCGCCAAAGTTCATGGCATTATCAATTTCTTTCTCTCTCCTAAAATGTCGCTTTTTAACCTTTTCTTGTTGTCAACGACTTATTTTTAAGTTCATCATCTTCTCTTCCCTATCTCACCTTACTTTCTTTCTCTTACATAATTAATTTTTTTCATATTAAAATATGTTCGTGAACAAGTATATATTAGCGATAATAGAACTTAATCATGGTTAAGAGTTGATTAGACGTAATTAAAATGTTTCAAGTGTAATTTACTTAATTTAAGATACTAATTGAATAAAAAATTTAATTGATATATTAGCCTTTTGATACTACCTAAATAAACAATTAAAATTTTCATGAACAATACATTTGTTGTACTATTGATACTTGCTATTTGCTATTTAATTTTGGTTAAGAACAAAATTAATCAATATTAATGATTAACTTAAGAACATTTTGAATTTTAGATAACATACTCTTTCATATTTTGCAACCTTTATTGCAATTATCCGTTCAAATTTGTTACATAATTTTGTTTGGACGATCACAAATAAATGACAGATATAATATTTGAGATATAAATGTTATATTAGTTATGGACCCTCCTAAACTTTTGCCAAATGTATTCTATCAGATCCTGTTTTAGGGTGAGATGTGTTTGACGGTTTTCAATATCATCCTTATTTGCCAAGTATTTGTTTATGCCAACAAAATCTGAGTAATACTTGAACGACTCATTATCATTTGCGCTCGGGCGTGATCTATCTTGTGGCTGATGTGCCATGAAATCCCTAGTGTTGAGATAGTGTTTGTACCTATTCTTTCATCTTCCACTATCATGTTATGCATAATGATGCTAAAAGTGATTATATTAGCGAGTTGCTCTTCATCGCATGCAAGGAAAGGCATCCAATTATTGCAAATCGAGCTTGCAACACTTTGAATGCTCGCTTGGCATCCTATTTTGCCACTTCTTGGTGTTGTGCAATAAACTAGCTTTTGCTGTTTGTGATTGCGTAATTGACTGAAACAGAGTTGCCCATTTGGGGAAAAGGCCATATGTAAGATAATAACCCATCTCATATTGTGTCCTGTTAACCTTGAAATTAACAGTGGTGGTTCGCCTTCGAGCAAATCTATTAACAGAGGTGATCGATATAGAACAATAATAGAGTTCTACGAACCCGACATCTCGAAAAAAACGTTCCATATCCATAATTCACAATCAGCAACAACTTCGAGAACTAGTGTGGCTGTCCCATCTTGACCTTGATGTTGGCCTTTCCATGCTCCTGAGCAACTCTTCCACTCCTAATGCATGCAATCGACACTACCAACCATTCCAAGGAATCTAAATTGCTCCCAATGGCTAAAATCTGGCCAAATAGGTGACGGTTTCATCAAGTATTGCGCGATTGATTACCCCTTTTGTGAAATGAATAAGTTTGAGTCTCGCACTTGATTTGCTAATTTGAACATAGTCATCTACTTGGTCAGTCGCTGCTAGACCTGGCAAAGCTGATCCGACGCGAACGACCCGACCCAAAACTGATCCGAAATCGATGACCCAAAATCAACCCGAGACCCGAAATGACCCGACCCGACCCAAAATATGCTGACCCGAGATTGACCCGACCCGAAAATTGACCCGATCCGAGATTGACCCGACCCAAAAATTAACCCGACCCGATACTGACCCGAATAATATTTATCCATAATTTTCAAATTTTAAGTAAATCCTCGACATAATTTCAAGTTAAACCAATATAAGGGGGGCGTTTGGATAGGGGGTTTCAAGAAAGGGAAAGGGAAAGGAAAGCCCCAATTTCCTTTGTTGTTGTTTGTTTCACTATTTTTCTGATTCCCTTTACCCTCTTTTCTTTTTTAGTAACCCCCAAAGTCCTCTAAGTTGATTCCCCCCCCCCTCCACTTACAAATGGGGGTAAGAGAAACCCCATTCACCACCACCATCACCCTTGAACCCTAGCCCCACCTTGACAACTTTTGACCACTACCGACCACCCCCGCCACCAAAGAACACCGCATCATCGCCG
The DNA here is from genome assembly GCA_947645195.1 of Patellifolia procumbens. NCBI lineage: Eukaryota > Viridiplantae > Streptophyta > Magnoliopsida > Caryophyllales > Amaranthaceae > Patellifolia > Patellifolia procumbens. The sequence goes on from CANSGD010000290.1 coordinate 1,825,590, forward strand.
GAAACCTTCAAACAATCCTAAACCCAGAACCGAAAACCACCGGAAACCGCCAAACAACCCCCACCCAGAACCAAAAACTGCCGAAAAAACCGCTATCAACCTTCAAACAACCCCCACCCAGAACCAAAAACCGCCGATAACCTTCAAAAAACCCCACCTAGAACCAAAAACCGCCAGCATCCTTCAAAAAACTCTCACCTAGGACCAAAAAACCGCCGAAAACCTTTAAACAAACCCACCCAGAACTGAAAACCTTTAAAAAAACCACCCAGATTCGAAAACCGTCGGCAACCTTCTAAACCCGCCCAAAAAACCAGATCTGAGGGGCGGTGACGGTGGGGGAAGGTGCGCCGCAAAGGGGATGGAGAGATGGAGGGAAGGGGGGACGGCGGCGAGTAAGGTGGCGCCAGAAAAGAGGTTAGAGAGATGGAGGTTATGGTGGTGGTATGGTGAGAGGAGGAAGAAGGGGAAAAAAAACTTCCCAAAGAACCTTTTACAAGTAAGGGTTTGGGTTTCCTTTCCCTTCCTTCCCCTTTCTTGATTCCATTCCCTTTCCTCTCTGCGAACCAAACGCCCCCTAAAGGTGGTGCTCTGATACCAATTCTCACCTTAAGCCTAATATGGTGAATTCCTCGATCAACGATCAAGAACTTTGTATCATTGTTGGGGACCAGGGGCAACGACCCGAAATTTGACCTTACCCGAAAGTGAAAGCGACATACCCGAAACTCGACCCGACCCGAAACTGACGTACCCGAAACCCAACCCGACCCGAAATGAAATACCCGAAGTAGACCCGACCCGAAAGTGACCCGAAGTCAAGTTGACCCGACCCAAATTGACCCGACCCAGACCCGACCCGAACGACCCGATTGCCACCTATAGTCGCTGCCCTATAAGCTAGAATACGTAGATGCAGTGCACTTCTATAATGGGCTTAAACCCGTGCGACCAGCAGTGCCAATGTTTTGATGGAAACAAGGATTGTTGCTCACAACAACATCTATTATTCTCAAGAAAACATGTGTTCGCATTTGAAACCGACGTCGAAATTTTTGCAACTTCTAAAATTTGTTCTCGGACTTCTCAAGGGTAATGGGGTGATTTAAAGACTTTTGTAGATAATGATCCGATCCATCAGTGGCGGATCCAGGATTTAGAAGGTGGGGGTACGGTTAAAAAATAAATCAATTATCCGGTAACTTTTTTAAAAATAAATAGTTAAATATTGCAAAAACCAATGTAAATATAAAAGTAAAAGTTTACAATGCAAATAGTTCGAAAGAGTGTCATTACAATTACATCATCTCAAGTGAAATTTGACAATTTTATCATACGAGTTTTCATATTTTGAAAACGACTCATTCCTCCATCATCATCACTAACTTGTAAGAAAAGGTCTCTTAAAGATGGAGAAGATGACATAGAGGATTTTTGTGACTTCCCTCCACCTCCCTTCCAAAAGAACTCCAAACTTTAATTTTTCATCTTCCAATCCTACAATTATATAACGATTAACCAATTATATATGTGAAAGAGAGAAGTGAGGTGAGGTCTGAGCCTTTAAGGTGAGTGGCGTGAAACTGAAAGAGAGAGAACGTGCAAGTCCTTATTGAGTCAGATTTGTTCTGCTACAAAAGATGGGTTTTTAAGGTCTTTTTGGCCCATATTCACCTTAAAAAAAGCTATCTATACACATACTATGGGTTGGGCCTTCTGTTTTTTGCTTGTTTCTCATTTTTCGGAGTCGGGGTACGCCTGTATCCCAATGTACCATTTGATCCGCCCCTGCGATCCGTGCTCTGAACCGACACAAAGGAAATGAACCTAGGAGGTTTTGAGTTGATTCCCCCTCCGAAGCTTAAGTCAATATCTTATAGATAGAAAATATAGAGAGAGAAGCTATGATATGACAATAGCTATTTCTAGGGAATTGTGCTAACCTCGTCTGATGTGACATAATGGTATACTTTCCCCGTTTCTAAATAAGTGACATACTTTCCTAATATGGAAATGTCGCAATAAGTGATACCAAGCTCAAAATAGGACATTTTAAATGATAAACTTACATGATTACTCTTACTCAAGCAATATATATCTAATTGTTTATTTAGTTAAAGTACCCTTTCTCTTTTTAATTGTGGACCCCAACTTTCTCTCTCTAACCTTCTTGGTTTTCCCCCACTTTCTCTATGTTCCACTTATTTAGAAACGGAGGAAGAATATACCAAGCTAAGGGTCCATGGGCCTTCCATTTTGCCTTAAAATAAAGTCTTTTGGTTGGATAGCCAATGATTGTTTGACACGTGGCATAGCATAATTGTTAAGAGAACAAACCCTGATTATGGGCTTACATCATCTAAGGCCCCCTGTCCAAATCCGTTTTTTGAACCCTGTCCAAATCCGTTTTTTGAAGCTAGGACCTGGATCCTACCCGGATTTGACGGGTCCTAATTTTGAGGACCTAGATACGTGTAAAAACGGATACGTATCCTCGGATCCGGGTCGAGTACATTACCCAATGCCATCCCTAGGTGACATGCATTTCAGTCAAGGGGCCTGCCACATTACCTTCAATAAGAGGCTGATTTTTATTTACAACATTTGTTCCTAAAAGGGGATAAGTATTGATCAATCAGATATTTTTACAGTAAGTTTGATTAGTAACAAAAGGGTTTGATCCATGTGTTCAATGGTAGAGTTAGTAATTTTTGGATGAGGGCGCTAAAAGGGAAAAATGTTTGTATGTATATTTGTACCCGATTTTCATGAGTTGCTTACTCTTCTTGTAATTAAAAACCATCTAATGCAAGTCTATTTTGTAATATTATACTACATTAAATTCTATATATACATTATAAAAATTTGATTGTGTGGGGACGGCAGCCTCCTTAGCCCCCCTTTCCATCCGTTACTACACGTGTCCCTGTAAGGAGGTGACATGTGGAATATACCTCCTTTTCTACACTCATTTGAACGTTTGACAAAAGATAGCACCTTTTCTTTCTATTAGTAGGTCTTATTGCTTAAAATTTTCTTTGAGTCCGCTTGTAAGGTAATTTTCTTATTCTTTCATTTCATTTTATCTTTTAATAAAATGGACTCTTCACAATCGTCAAAGAAGCTCAGCTGTGGGGAAATGAGTCTTGACCCTAGAACCAATTTTATTTTTCGGTTTATTCTAGAGTTGGGTCAATTCCGGCAGATCATCCATGCCTCGACTTTATTTGGCTTGACTATGAGGGTCCGACATACTATTATATACCTATGCAGGGTAATCTGGCTTGTGTCAAACAAAGTGCACGCCTTAAGTAGGGATGACAACAGGTGGGATTTGCGTCGTGTGGACCATCACCCGCATCCATCACCCCTTTAAACCAATTTTCACCTATCCAACCGTCATCTGATTTTTATCTGTAATTTGCTATATCTCTTGGATTTGGGGCATCTTATCTTTACTCTCTTGTTTTAATTTACACAAATTTGTCATGGCTTTGATAGCTTTTTCATGATAAATTGACCAAACTTCTATTAATATATCAGTTGCGTCGATAACTATTTTCAGTTCCTTAGGAATTTTCGCATGAACATTTTGTGGAAGTTTTTAGGGAGAAATTTTTATAGTTTTTGTGTTTAGAAGAAAAATAAAGGATTCTTGATATGAGATGACGGTAAAACTAGCCCTTTCATAACGGTAATTGGTTTTTAGTTCATTGAATATTGGTGAAAATTTTAATGCACTGGAATTTTTGTCAACTGAAATTCATTTAATAACTTGGAAGAATTTAATGCGTTCGAATTTATTGAATAATTTGTGGATTGTCTCTATTTAACTGTATATCAATTCTGACATGAACTTTATAAAGTAATTATATTTGATAGGAGTGCCGCGACCATCGCCGTTCCTTCCTCCTTCCTTTCCGCTGACACCACCGCCCAGTCACATCCTCTCCTTCTACCACTCAGCCACCTTGTCAACCCAGGCTACCGATTATCAAGCTTCGGCCACCACAACAGTTGTTTCACTACGCACCACTCTCAAGTTTCGCTCAAATGGAAGAAGAGGCTAGTTTGTTTCAAGGGTGTTTTTTCCTCCATTACTGTGAAGGATTATAGTAGTAGTACTAATAATGGTGGTGAAGAAATTGTGGGTATTAAGAATGTGGTTTTGGAGAGAGAGAGAAAGGATTTGTGGGCTGGTGCTGTTGCGTGTTATGGAGAAAGAGAAAGGAGAAAGAGTTGTGTGTCTCAGCTGAGAGAAGAAGAAGGAATTTGTTGTGGAGAGAGAAAGAGATGGAGGAAGGTGAAAGGTGAGTTAAGATAAAAACGTGTAAATGAAACAATAACAAAACCAACTGAAAGAATAAAATACGTAAATGAAACGATAAGATAACTAATTGAACTTAAAATACATCCAATTGAAAATTTAAAAAAGATCAACTGAACTTAAAAGGGGTCCAACTAAATGAACAGAAGGGCCAACTGAAAGAAAAAAAAGGATCAACTGAACTTAAAAGGGGTCCAACTGAATGAACAGAAGGTCCAATTGAAAGAAAAAAAGGATCAACTGAACTTAAAATGCATCTAACTGAATGAACAAAATGTCCAACTGAACTTAAAAGACATCTAACTGAATTTAAAATGCATCTAAGTGAATGAACAAAATGTCCAACTGAACTTAAAAGACATCTAACTGAACATAAAACATATCCAACTGAACTTATCCATTGAACAGCTAAAATCAAAATACATCCAACTGAAAAAAAATTGAAACCAACTAAAGTCCGTCTGACCATAACTTATGGTCAGACGCGTCTGACACCACACCTTCTCTATTTGATAATATGATGTATTAATTGAGTATTGTTGATATGATGACTAATTTATAAGATGTTAATTGTGTTGATATGATTATACCTATAATCTGATATAGTGTAATTAGAAACTAATAGATATAGTTATAAATTGATAGATTATTTTTATAAATTATTTATTTGTATTCGCTAATGGACTTTATGTGTAAACTGTTATGCAATACTAATAAACTGGTGCTTTTAATTTATAAACTGATAGATTACATTTATAAACTGACTAATAATACTACTGATTTTTTGATCTTATAAACTAATTGATTATATTTATAAGGAAAAATTGATAAGAATAATCCGACCTTTGGCCGGTCTTCCATCAGTGGTACCACCTTCAATTAATCCAGGTATAATCCGACCTTTGACACCCATATTCTCTCAATGGTATGGAATGATGGCAACCTGTTTGACTAGCCAAAATGACCGTTGACTTTTTCAAAAAATAAAAAAAAATTGAAAATGAAACCCCCCCTCCCCCAGCCAACCCCCCATCCCCCTCCCTCCCCTCCTCCCCACCACTGCCACCCCCTCCCTCCCCTACCCCCACCACTGCCGCCCCCCTCCCTCCCCTACCCCCACCACTGCCGCCCCCCTCTCTCCCCTCCCCCACCACTGTCGCCCCCCTCCCTCCCCTCCCCCACCACTGCCGCCCCCTTCTCTCCCCTCCCCCACCACTGCCGCCCCCCTCTCTCCCTCCCCCACCACTGTCGCCCCCTCCCTCCCCTCCCCCACCACTGCCGCCCCCTTCTCTCCCCTCCCCCACCACTGTCGCCCCCCTCCCTCCCCTCCCCCACCACTGCCGCCCCCTTATCTCCCCTCCCCCACCACTATCGCCCCCCTCCCTACCCTCCCCAACCACTGTCGCCCCCCTCCCTCCCCTCCCCTCCCCCACCATTGCCGCCCCCTTATCTCCCCTCCCCCACCACTATCGCCCCCCTCCCTACCCTCCCCAACCACTGTCGCCCCCTCCCTCCCCTTCCCCACCACTGCCGCCCCCTTATCTCCCCTCCCCCACCACTGCCGCCCCCTTATCTCCCCTCCCCCACCTCTGCATTCCCTTTCGCGGTGACTCCGGCGTTCCGATAGTGGTAAGTGGTGAGTGAGTGAGTGATTGAGTGTGAGTGAGTGAGTGAAAGTGCGTGACAGTGAGAGTGCGGTCGCCGGACATGCAGCGAATCCGATGGGGGAGGGGGAGGGTGGCAGCAGAAGGGGGGGGGTGGAGTGGCACGCGCAGAGGAAGGGGGAGGGGAGGGGGGGGGGGGTTGGCTGGGGGGAGGGAAGGGATTTTCATTAAGTTTTTTTTTAATAACTTTGATTTAGAATTTTAATTAAAAATTTAAGTTTTAAATATACTTAATTAGCTATTAATCACGTAATTAGGAGGATTACCCATGAATGTAGGTCACCATGACTTACCAACAGGTGAGGGACCAATGAGAGAATATGGGCGTCAAATGTCGGATTATACCTGGATTAATTGAAGGTGGTACCACTGATGGAAGACCGGCCAAAGGTCGGATTATTCCTATCAATTTTTCCTATTTATAAAGTGGATGATCTATGTTATAAACTGATACATTATTTTTATAAAGTGGTTTACTTGTATTAACTAATGACTTTTATGTGTAAATTATAATGTTATATTTATAAACTAGTGGTTTTAATTTATAAACTGTTAGATTATACTTATTGAATTATTGATTATATTGATGGACTGATGTTTTTTTAATTTTATAAATTGACCGATTTTACTTATAAATTAATAGATTTGGCTTATAACCTTATATATTGATGTTATAAACTGATAGATTATTCTGCTGTCTTTACAGGGACGTTTCTAAATTGTTAGTTCACTATACTACTCATAGTTTGGTTGACTTTTTGTATAACTATATTACTGGGAAACAGAAAGCTAATGTGTATCCATCGATTTTGGAGGTATGCTGCAAGCAAAAGCTCATGAGATCAATAAAGCTTGGTATGAGATTTTGTTAGGAACTATAATACTACTGGATAGATTTTGAATTTGCTTTTTTGGGAAGCGGGTTTCTATTGTAGCTAAGGATTTTTCTAATATTTTTGGCATCTCACATAATCCTTTCTAGGGTAGTTAAGTGTATGTATAAGCAAAGGAAGACCAGATCCAAAAAAACCCAGCATGTTGGTACTTATTTCGTAGAAAGTATCGGAATTCGTTGTCATAAAAGGTGCACGGTAGTGTCCGTTTTTCGAACAAACGTCGCCTTCACCGTATAAACCTACTGCACACAAAACGAAGCAAATCCCTAACCCTAACTAACCTTTTATTTAATAGAATGTTACGATAGAGAATAAGTTGAAATCACAGGGGACCATTAAAAAATGAGAAGGTATTGGGTCAGACGCGTCCGACCATAACATTTGTTCGGACGACTTTCAGTTGGTTTCATTTTTGTTTCAGTTGGTTTCAATTTTTGTTCAGTTGGTTTCAATTTTTGTTCAGTTAGTTTCAATTTTTTTTCAGTTGATCTTTTTTTTTCAGTTGGATGTCTTTTAAGTTCAGTTACTTATCTTATTGTTCCATTTACGTGTTTTAGTCTAAATGAAAACAAGTTAGAAGCAAATGAAAAAAAGGGGAGTAAATGAAAGCAAGTTAGAAGCAAATGAAAAGAAAAGGGGAGTAAATGAAAGTAAGTTACAAGCAAATGAAAAAAAGGGGAGTAAATGAAAGCAAGTTAGAATCAAATGAAAAAAAAGGGGAGTAAATGAAAGTAAGTTAGAAGCAAATGAAAAAAAAGGGGAGTAAATGAAAGTAAGTTAGAAGCAAATGAAAAAAAAGGGGAGTAAATGAAAACAAGTTAGAAACAAATGAAAAAAAAGGAAGTAACTACATACCTTCATCCTTTTAACTGAAGGTATGTAGTAATTTCAGTTACTTATATTTTTCTTTCAGTTGGTTTTATTTTTCTTTCATTTAACAACTAACTAAAATTAAAAAAATAAAAAACACTAACCTCTGCTTTCTTCTCACTTTCTCCTTCTTCTTCATCAATGGCATCAATGGTAGAAGTTGAACTATCAGCAGCTGTAATGAGAAAAGCTATAATATCTGGGAGATAAGGCGTGAGGTTAGATGAGCTTGCTCCCTCATCTTCAAAGCCCTATTGCGCCAGAGGAAGAAGATGAGCGGCGCGGCGGCGGCGGCGGCGACGACGGCGGAGGAAGAAGATGAAGAAGCAGGGGCGCTGTTCTCGCGGCTTCGTCCGACAAAACGTATTGGATCAGACCGTCTGACCCAATAATTTCACTTAAAAATTATATAAAGTGTACCGGCAAGAATAGCCAAAACTATGAGTGTACCATTGAGAACTATCCTTATTAAAGTAATTTAATAATTAAATCTTTGTTAATGATATTTTTGAAGAGTTCTATTGATGTTCTTATTCACCTTTTGATCCATTTAGAAAAACCATTTTAAAGCCCATCAGCTTAAGTGCCATGTCCATAGCCAAATAATTTTTAGTCAAAAATAAAGGGAATATTGAAAAATAAGGAATTGGAAAATCATAAGCATAATTTTCGTCTTCTTCCCCCAAATCAAATTCTTGCCTTAAATTTGGGCTCAATTTTAACTTCACCCATACTCATCAATTTTGTTCCATTAATCCCTCGCCCTCCAATCCTTCTTCAACTCTGATCCTCCATTCTTCAATTTTGACCATCTATTCTTTAATTTTAACTCCACATTCATTCTCCCCCCTCTTCATTGATTTCTTGAAATATTTGATAATTAGAAAAGGTTAAAAGCCAACTCATGAGCCTAAATCCATCACACTTTCCTCTTCTTCTCTTCCCTTCTTCCCATGTATGACTTCCCGTTTTCTTGAACCTCGTCGGTAACCTTCCTCAAACTACCACGACTTGATTTTTGGGCACGCTTCACGAGGGAATCTCAAATGTTTATTAGGATAAAATAATGATTACACTACTGTTTAATTGGAATATGACTATGGACGATAAGCTAATAAGGCAAATGAAATCAAATAATAATTAACATCAAGCACTATAATTATGATCCTCATGTTTTAATGTTATTAACATGATTATTAACTTTATCGTTATTTTTACTAACATTATTATCAACTTTGTTATTATTATTAACTTTATTGATGTTAGTAAAACGGACAAAAATCATACAATATCTACCAAAATTAACCGAGATATAATTTGGGCACCCACTACTCTACCTATAGCAAACTCTATCTTAGTGAAAATATGGGCAGGTAGGGGTGAGCACAATCGGGTACCCAATCATATTTCTCGGAACCGGTACCAGAACCGGTTGGACAGGGTACCCAGAAACTGGAATCGAAATCGGTTGGACCGGTTCCTTAATTTTTGGAATTGGAACCGGAACCAATCGGGACCGGTTCCTTGACCGGGCACCTAGTCCTCCAAAGTGATTGTTATTTGGTCTATTTGGCCGGTTCCAATACCGGGTACCCGCTACCCAGTTGCATTCAAAAGGTATATTTTTCTTATTTAGCTAAATATAAGCATCATACATAACATAATTTGATAGTTCCATTGTCAAGTTAGTCTTAAAAACCTTTAAGTCTTAACCATACATTACATATGTATTCATCTAAAAAAAATTCAGTCTTGGAACCGGTTGAACCGGGTACCCAGTGGGTACTGGGTCTATATTTTCACTACCCGGAATTGGACCCACTTCCAACCGGTTCCTAATATTTAAGACCCAGACCCTGTTTCAGTTTCGTAACCGCCGGTTCCAACCGGTTCTGGATCTGGAACCGGGTACCCAACGTTTCTGCTCACCCCTATGGGCAGCAGCACGTGCCCCTATGTCCTGAGTCTTCGAGAAGTTCTGAAACCGCTTCAGCAACGCAACAACCACCTTATCCAATTCCCCAAGAGAAGAAAAGGAAAAGGGAAGGAAGCCATACCCAATTGCTCGACAACGAGCTTCATACTTGACCCGCTTCCAATGAGTCGCATCAGCAACAACACGTCCAGGAACAAAGTCAGACAACCCAGACTGAGTCAAGGGAGAAGAGCCTGTCAAGTCGACACACACATCACGACTACGATCCCAAGAATAACGAAGCACATCTGTCGACCTCATGGCCCCGTTGTCCCCCCAGACAACCCAATGTCAACCTCCTTTCTTGTTGAAATCCCAGACCGATAGCAAATATTAATAGGGGTATCTCGAACGACATTATCCCGATGTTTAATACCCACCCTACCAGCATATTATTATTATTATTACAACAACAACTACTACTACCGCTATTAGTATTTTGATTATTATTATTTATTATTATTTTTTTAATTATTATTATTATTATTATTATTATTATCATTATTATTATTAATATATATAAATGGGAAAGTGGAAATTATAACCATTTATAAGAACTTGTAACAAATTGGATAATTAAGGATTATAAAATGTGACCAAGTGATGGTTGTATTTCTATATAAATACGGGCTAGCAAATCATCCATGTATAAATTGAGGTTTTGATGATGGATTAAATACATTCACACTTAAATTATTATACAACATGTTATATATGTGCGTATAGATATTAAATGACGACTTCAATGAAAGTTATGAATCTCTTAAAGTGAAACATCTGAGGGAAATAATGAACAGGTTTCACTAATGATTATGTTGATTTACTTTAAGATAGAAGGGATGTGCACACTAGGGACATTCTGTAAAAGGATATTTGTCATGATTTGTGTTATGTGGTTACAGGGACGAGTTCCGGCTTATAAGCAATTTGTTATCTGTTATTATAGTAGGTGGCTAGAGGGGCAACTCTCGGCTTAGACGATAAATTATTGAAGTAAGTGGTTACAAGGACTAGTCCGGCTCATTGACATTCTCTTTCCTCTTCTTAAGTAATTGGATAACATTGAAATGCTAAATTTGTGGTAATTATGTGCTTCTTAATTTCATATTTACCAATATGTTATGTTTCTGTATCATGTTAACAAAGTATTTGCAACTTAAGTATTTTATGGGACAAAGTTGGAATTACTCCGTCATTATGATTTTTTTTGGAGCTTCACCCTCTTGTTTCTTTCCGACGTCTTTTGTCCAGGTGGATGATCGACGAGGAACAACAAAAGTTCAATTTAGAGTTGTCATCCCCTAGATAATAACTTTAGCATATGCTAGAACTCTAAATAACTTTACCATTAGTGCTTTAGTAAACAAAATTCTTAAGTTGTAAAGATTGATAATTTGGATCTAAATATGTGTTAGTTTATAGCCTTGCATCTATTTTCCTTAGAAACAGGTGCGTCGGTAGCACGCCCACTGAATCGAACCCACATGGATTGCTCCTTATCATGTTTTTATGAAATACAAGAGGGACTAGGTTGGCGAGGGTGGTACATGAATATTATAACTACTAGGGTATAAATCATAGTTGTTAGAGTATAAATCCTAACTAATTACTTCATATCATAATTAATGACTAGAATTTAACATAGATGCGCTTTGAAGATATTGTTCGACGAGAGTGTTCGAAAAAGGGGTAAAATAAAGAACCAACTACTAATGACGTGGACGATATAAAGAAAAATAATTTAGAAAATGGGTAAAATGGAAAATATTTTTGGTAGTAGCTTTAGGAAATTTATTTCGAAAAAACAATGATTAGTAGGAAGCACATTGACTTTTCATATGTCTTACTTTGACCATGATGTTTAGCTAGCATAGAAAATCACATGTTAGTAAAAAAGATGTTTTTAGATTTGTCTCAATGTATAATTTTGGATTTACCAATTTTTCATAATATTTACTAGTTGATAGTTAGATATATTAATGGTCAATGTTGTGTATTGGCAAGTATGTCGTTCAATCTGTTACAACTAATATAGGACGGAGGGAGTAGTAAACATAAAAAAAAATAGAGCAATTTTTTAAAGGCGAGATGATACTACTTTTAAGTCAACATAACAATGTAAGTTACAACATATAAAAATGTTTTTATATTAAAAAATTGGTACAATCAATATCCCACTTTGGTAACCATTTTTTTAGTTCAAACTTAGATATTTACATTTTTGTTACAGTTTATATTATTTTTGTGTCGCCTAAGAGAAATTTCTCCAAGATCCACCACTGTGTATGCAGGTTCAAGAACATGGAACGGGAATGAAGTAGTAAAGTGGACCATGCGGGACTCAGGGGGGGGGGGAAGTAGGACTTTCCAAAAAGAAATGTAAGGAAGAGATTATAAAGGAGCGATGCTAATAACGCTAAATGAAGCTCTGTCACAAGCTATTGTTACAGGTTGTTATCACATGAGGATTCAGACAAGAAATAATTAGATTCGGCAAATTCTACTAGACGATAAGTTGGGGATCACGAAGTATAGAAAATCCTTTGGAAGTTAGTAGACGCCAATTGTGGCGCTTTCTTCCAAGGTTAAGACAAAAAGTTATCCGGTTACTTTAAATAACTTTCACACTTTTTCAATTTCCAATGTAGCTACCAACATTAGCATCAAACATTAGTCTGTTTGTACGACTTTGGGCTATTCATTTCAGCTTAATTTCAGTTCAGTTCAGTTCAGCTCTAATCAGTTCAGTTCAGTTCAGTTCAGTCCAGCTCCAATCAGTTCAGTTCAGTTCAGTTCAGCTCAGCTCCAATCAGTTCAGTTCAATTTTTTTGCTAATTTATTTTTTAATACACATTTTTTAATAACAATAACAACAACAACAACAACAACAACAACAACAACAACAACAACAACAACAACAACAACATAATAATAATAATAATAATAATAATAATAATAATAATAATAATAATAATAATAATAATAATAATATTCATTGTTGAAATGGTTATATTTTTAATACATCTCTATTATATAAGTGAAGAGGTGGGGATGGACACCAAAAAGAAGAAAAGCAAAATAATTAAAATAAATCAATGAGTTTATTAAGTAATTAAGTTTTATTTTCAAATTTAGCCATCAGATTTTTAATGGTGGAGTTTTTAATATGTGGGACCCACTCAACGTTTTTTGTTAATGAAATTTGACAAAAATCGTTAAGTAGTGGGAGTTTTTAATAAAATTATAAATGGTAGGTGGAATCTATAAAAAATCATTAAGGTGAGAGTTTCTAAAAACATGAAAAGTTTAAGTGGTAAGATGCGACTATCCATAAAATTATCTACTGTAGATTATAAAATTTCATAGTAAAATTATCCATAAAATTATCCATAAAGTTATCACGTGCATAAAAATCTAGTGTTTTTATAGTTCAACTATAATGCAAAATAATAGTACTACAAAACATGTACAAGTACTAGTTTTCAGAATCAAAAAAGAAAAAAGAAGAATAGAGAATCGAATTAATCTACTTCAAAACTATTGCATATCGATAGAACCCCTTGCGAAAAGCTGTATAAAGAACCAGCGATGTGAAAGAGGCGGGGGTGTACTAGCATATATCTCTTATAACGATCTAATTTGTCAAAATGGAATTTAATTTGATCTATTTTGATATGTATTTCATTGTAATGATTTATATTGTAGATGTCGCTTGACTTCCAATTAATAAATTAACCTTTCACCTTGTTCAAAAAAATGTTTATAATTCTTGGATTTTTTTTATTAAAATTAAATTGATTTTTTGTAATATAATTTATATTAACCTTTCCCAAAATTGAAGGTACGACATTATAACTATTTGAGAGGTTTTAAATTTAATCTTTTTAAAATTAAATTTATCTTTGTTATCCTAAAAAATGGATTCTAAGTCAATTTGGATTTTTCTAATCCTAAAAGACAATTCTGTTTGATAGATTTTAAATTAATCTTTTTTAAAATTTATTATTGCTAATCGTAAAAGATATTTGGTACGAAGTACTATTGAATCTTTCTAATGTTAAAATTTTCTATTAAATTGATAAAGCCTTAAACCATCATAAGGATTAGTAACATAAAAAGATAAGATTATATACTTTGTTATGAATATTTATTGTCTAGCACATCAACTAGATTCAAGTTGACATCGAAATACAAACGGACCTCATATAAAACCAATCATCCATTTTCCCTAATAGTGAAATTGTGGACGTTTGCCTAGCCAAGTCATCATTCTTTGAACCAAATTTATAACCCGGGCTCCCCACCATTTAAAATTCCGTTCAGATTGTTCCAATCTATTGTGCTTTCCCATATTGACCTTACATGGAATACGGAGATCCTCCTCAGATGCAAATTGGAATTACATAAAATTAAGTATCTAAGTACCTTAATTAGGAATGGAAACAATTATTCACGAATTGCAACAACTATTCAACTTTTTAATAAAAATCTGATAATTACAAAATGATACAATAAGTAAATTACTATAATTAACCATTGTAATTACTATGGGAGAATCTTCCACAACGCCAACAGGGACATGTCCCCTAATAAAAACATGACAAAAAAATAGTTCAAGTTTCGATCTTTGGTGTCTTGTCGAAATTTAGTCGTTTTGGCTAAAACAAATTGAGCACCCTTAAATCATTTTGAATTTTCATGTTTATATTATACTACCGTCAATTCGATTTATGCCTTATCAAATTAAATCTTAATCAGGTCATATTGAGTAATGTAGAAATCTTTTTCAAATCGAATTTATGTTGATTAAATTTGTGTTTGATTTCGGGTAAGAATCGGTTTAAGTTAATTTCTTTCAAGTTATGTGGATATAGGGTCAATTTTGGATCGAGTTAGTTTTTTAATCGGATTAGATTAATTTTATCACGTATACATTTTTTATGTAAATTATATATTTTAAAAAGTTCGGCCCTACACAAAAAATAAGATCCGCCATTGGCCCCACGTCATTCTCGCAATTTATTTACAAAAGGGTATGACAAATCCTTCAATGGTTGAAGAAGTCAAGAAACTTAGGGAAATCAAAGATGGGTGCGCTGAGGATCTTGCCAATAGTTTGAAATTCTTTGATAATTTCTCTAACTTTGGTGTGAGTAGCTTTGAGGAATATAATTTAGTCCTGATGTATGCAAAGAAAAATCAAGAAAACAAGAATTTTGTTCATTGGAAATTCCTCTCTAGGATAAGAAGCTCATTGAGAGTCTCCCAATCAACAGAGACAACATTGATACCATATTTCTTGGAAGGAAAAGAGCTGCAAATGCAACTCATGTTCTTTAGCAGAATTCAACTTTTTAGAAGCCAAAATGCTGAAGAAAGAAATGCAATTAAAGAAGAATAGAAAAGAGATATGGAGACAAAAAGAAGTGGAAAATTGAAAAGGAGAGGAAGATAAAAGATTCAATATGATAAAGGAGTTTATTACGAGGATGAAAGTTGCTGAGTTTCAATTTGATAAGTACATAAAACAAACTTATGTGACAATTGTCTTTAGATTTTTAGATTCATAAAACAAAAGTTTCGATTTTTAATTGTTTTTACTTTCACTAGTGATGATACAAAGTATTTAGATTTCGATGTTGAGTTTCAATCTCATGTATACATTTTGTGGATAATTGTGTTTAGATATTAATTTTTGATTCATAAAACTTTTATGTTCTTTTCAGTTGTCTTACTTTCACTTGGTAGCTTTTGATTACAGTTTGCACCAATTTGTCTTTTTTTTCTTGTTTTATTTCGTGTATTCGTGTAAGAGGTTTGACCCAAAATGTTCATGGAACCGCCTCATATTTTCTTCAATTTCCATGTCAGTCCTGTTTCATTTTTTTTTCACTGTGATGTGAGACCTTGGGTCCACAATTTTTAGATTACTTATGTTAATGTATTAGTCCTTACTTTAAATATATAATTTTTTTGAATAACTTGATTAATGTTTTGCTCATGTAAAAATGTTTTGATGTTAAACTTTATTGGCATGAAAATACAATTGGATGTGCTTGTGCTTTCATGACATAACATTTTGAGGTGGGGGTGCGGGTGGGGGCGGGTGCTCAAGACAGAGTGTACTTTGAGTACTAGATTGGCGTTGCCCATGAAGTGTGTTTTAAATGAGAATTTGGCAGTATATCTTAGAAACAGATAGGACAATACACTAGATATACAACTTCGTTTTTGGTATATTACATTTTGGGTCTTGTATGATTGGATTTGATATTTAACATAAAACTATCATGAAGCTGATATTGCCATTTTGGAGGCAACAACTTGTGTTTGGTTAATAAATTTACCCAAAGCTACACAATACCAAAAGTGAATTGTTTTGTAACCAATTGACAAAATTAAAAAGCAATAGTGGGTACCCACACAAGTACATAACAAATAATCAATATAAACACAGTTGTTCCTAATATTTTATGGTACCTAATAAAAATAAAGGCCCGTTATTCAAGTTTTATGTTACATTTTAATATACATTCCTCTACAATTTTATACAAAACATAATTGGATTAACATTACTAATTATAAAAGCTCCCTATCTCATTTATTTCTCAGCTTGTCTTGCAAGAGACCGTCTAATTATATTAGAACAACTCACCTACGTTCAAACAAAAGACTATAAAAAAGTAGTAACTTTAATGTTGATAAGTAACTATTAAATGTCAATTAGTGACCATTATTTGCCAATAATGACCATTATATGCCACATATAATAAGTGACTATTAAAGCATAAGTTTGTCTACTATGTTAGTAAATTACTATTATTTTTCATTTAGATACTAGTTAAATCTATTTGGTACCTAATTCTACCCATATAATACTTTACTTTTGTCTCTCATTGACATATGTAAAAAAGGGGCTACTTTAATCTATTAAGTCACTAATTTAATCTATTTAGAGCGTACTTAAATTCACATCAGATAAAATTCAATTTAATAGTAAAAACATATTGCTGAACAACTAATAAATTATAAGTAGTTCCTAATTTAATCCATCTCAACACCACTTTAATTAATTTTTAGAGTACTTTAACTTAATAAAGTTAGTAATAAACAAAAATATCTATGTATAAAAGCATTTCCTTCTTCCCCTTCACATTCTCTGTTCCGCAACAACAACAACCACCACTAATGTCGCCGACCACTCATCCTTCATGCACAACCCGACATTCGGTGGTTTCCGGCATTGATCCCCTTCTTCCCCTTCACGTTTTCTGTTTTCTGCACTATGACTGTCGTGTTTCATGCTCTGCTACGACTGTCGATTACTCGCCGGTTAGGCAAGGTGGTGGTCGACGGTATAGCGCATGGCTGCTAGGCTCGTGACTGTGCCCTCTCACTGTCATCTCCGGCACGTGCTAGTCTTCCGGTTCAGTAGACCCTACTGGAAAACTCATCTAAACGGGGATGAACTTCCTGTTCTTCTCTCCTCCCGGCTGTGGTATGCCTCCAACATCCTCCTCCCTGACGGCCACGTCATCATCGTTGGT
The DNA here is from genome assembly GCA_947645195.1 of Patellifolia procumbens. Taxonomy (NCBI): domain Eukaryota; kingdom Viridiplantae; phylum Streptophyta; class Magnoliopsida; order Caryophyllales; family Amaranthaceae; genus Patellifolia; species Patellifolia procumbens. Next base: position 1,842,869 of record CANSGD010000290.1, read on the forward strand.
GGTAGAGCTGAATCGAAGTTGGAGCACATGAAGGAAGAAAGAGGCAATGGGGAAAGGGGGTTTTGGATGATTGGGCTTTGTTGTCTATTAGGCTCGGGCTGCCTAATTCTAATGATATAATTAGGTGGTCTTTCTAAAAAATTGTATTTCCATGCCAGATTCACGTTTATTTATGTTCACTTCGTCCAAAATACTTTTCATTTATAACATATAGCTTGTGGATATAGGTTAATATTTAAATATAAATTGTTCTTTTATTAAAAAAAGGTAGATGTGATAAGCCTTAATAATGCATTTTTAAACATATATAATTTGATCTGATTAGGTAAGGTTATTTTTATTTTAAACAAGAATGCGTAGGACCCCAATCTTCTTTAACATTGAAAAAGAATATTTGTTCAGGAGTCATTTTTAGAAAGAAAATATAAAGATTATGAGACAAATGAAGAAGAAAAGTATAGAGAGTATCATTGAACTAAAGATATTTTAAGTATTATAAATGAGAGGGAGTTTTAAAAGTTAATCAAAATGTATAATAATTTGTGTATAAATAGAAGAATTTTTTTTTGAAATGGTGAAACAAAAGAGATAAAAGAGAAGTTGCCAAATTGCTTAAAAAAGAAAACAAAGTAAACATTATAAATTTATAATAACTAGTACAAAGCTACACAATATATTGGGAAGATTGTCGAGCCTCATGCACATAGCATAGTATTCAAAAACAAGAAAGATGTAAGAAGGCCTCATGCACGCTATTCAAAATATAAGAAGGTTGCAAAGAAGAAGGATCGATCTCTTGACACAACGCTGTAAGTAGGAATACTAAACCACCCAGTTATGAGATTTTGGAGGCGTAGGGGAAAAACAATGTTAAGGGCCCCATAAATTTTATTATATGTAATGTTTTATTTGTAAGCCGAGTAATATGTTTCACATAATTCCATGTAATATTTTTAATGTAAGCCAATATATAAAAAAATACAAATAGGTTGACAAATATCATTGTAAAAAAATGTAATTTGCAGTACAGATACTAAAATCATAGATTATTTTTGCATGCATTAAGCAAAAAATTCTACTTCCTTCGTATCAAATTAGATGCTACACTTTTTTTTGCGGATAGAGAGGGAAAGCCATGTGATAGAGAGAAGGAAAAGACAAATAAAAAGTATAGCATCTAATAAGAAATTTTCTTATTTGAAAAGTGTAGCAACTAAAAAAACGGAGGAAGTATATAAATTTGGAAAAGGAAAATAATTTCTTTATTTAAGAGAAGAAAAACTTTTGGACCCAATATTTCAAAACCTAAAGAGGAAGCTTGCGGAAAGATTAAGCAAATGCTAAAAAGAGATTGAAGTGATACATTCGATCCCGCAACCTCTGCTTTTTGTAACTTACACTTACAAATGCAAACACAGTACCAACCGAGCTAGTGAGAGAACATCGATTGATGTCAACATTTTGATTTATAAACTAAGAAATAAAGCGCCAATGCTGGTGGGTCGTCGGCCTAGAGTGGCTGCCCTGGTTGCTCTGGCCCAAACTGGTTATTACTCAATGATTTTGCGCGTTAGTTTATATAGATTCCAAACACAGTTGACAATTTTGGGGCCCCTTTCGGTCTTTGGCCCTAGGGCACCGCACTCGCGGCCTACCCTCAGGACATGGCCTGAATAATATATAAAAGAAGATGATTTTGAGAGCATTGAGTGGGACATAGAATTAATGACTTTCTCGACCAATAAAATACAAGATAAAGGCCAATTTATCTTTATTTTTAAATCTAAGAAAAATTAAATTGTGTAGCATTGTTAGGAGTCTGACGTAAAAGGTAACAAGAATATTGTTTAGTATCTCTACATAATTCAAAATATTGTAATTTTTATACAGTTGAAGAGCGCTCGTCATATTCTTTATAATAAGATCCATATATAATAAATTTATATAATCTAGAAAATTCTAAATTTGTTGATGAATAAGAACATATTCGCCGCCTACAATTTTCATGTCACAGGTTTTAAAAGTAATTTTTCAATAAATTGACATCTATAGAGATAAAATATATAGGTAATATACATATGAATATTTGGATAAGAAGAACTTAGGGTTTGATTTTACATCAACAACTTAGGAATATTAAGTAATATAAATCGATCGTTACTCATTTTATATAATTTAAAATTGGATAAATTGTCAGGAATAAGTCAACCTTTGCGTTGACCGCTTGTAACAAGTCAACTTAAAGATATTCCAATAACAAGTAAACCTTGTAGCCACTTTTGCTTTTAACAAGTTTTTTTACAGGTTACCTGTTACTAACTTATTAGTTTAGTCACTTGTCCATGTCGCTTGTTTTAATTGATTTAAAATAATTATTTATTTTAATTTTATTTCTTTATCTTCTCTCCCCTTTTTGTTTTCCTTTCCCTCTACTTCGTTCTATGCCCAACCACCACAAACACCGTCCAACACCAATGATTCTTATATTACACAATTGAACTTAGATTTGTGAAATTTTGTTAATATGCTGAAGGAATTGTGGAACCTGATATGATTTTTGGCCATCAATGATTGTTTTAGCACTTGATATATATACTAAAGGATGACAAATTGTATTATGCTTCCCTTGAATCTCCAACTACTGTATTATTTTGTTGATTGCTTGCCTCCTTGTGTTGTGTATGTTATTAATTCTCTGTATTTGTTTAGTTTTATTCTGTTTGTGCTTGGGTAAATTATCTCCCACTCAGAGAATATGGAAATGGGGAGCTTGGTTGTTGTTTGTGTTTTTCGGTTGATTTGGATCAGAAAGATGGGTTTCTAAAGGTGGTAAATTCTTTTTCTTTTTCACTTTCCTTCTCCCCCCTCTAAAACCCTAATCACTGAATCATCATCATCTTCCAAACAAACCCTATGGCACATCAATGGCGCCTATTCACAACCATAACCAAACTTTCTTCAAAACCCATTTTCTCTCTCCTCCAAAAATCCCCATTTTCAACTTCTTTCTTAATCACAAAAACCCCCCAAAAATTCAAAACCTGAATCAAAAAACCCAGCCCAAGAACCACCTCAATCCAACACCCATCTTCTCAAACCCGAATCCGTTTTTCTGTTACTAGTCCTAAAATGGTGTGGGAGTTTTGAGTAGTGAGTTAGTGGGAAGTGTTTTGGGAGACAAATTGGGAAGAGGAGAAAAAGGTGAGGTTTAGAGAAGGAGAGAAAAAGATTAAAGAAACCGGCGTGGGTGGAAGGTTAGAAGGTGACAGGGGTGGGGGTGAGGGACTGATTTTGGGATGGGTGGTTTTGTTTTATTTTTTATTTTTTGATATTTAAAATTTAAAACATTTAATAATAGAGTGATATGTGTCACTTTAACCCGTTCAAAAGGTTAATAAAGGGTGATAGCCGGTTTTAACCTGTTAAAAGCGGAGGGTATACAAGGTTGACTTGTTAATAGAATAAATTAAGGTAGAATTGTTAGAAGCAGTCAACGCAAATGTTGACTTATTCTTGACAATTTTTCCTTTAAAATATTATAATTTTATATATCTTTGGAGAGTGCTGGAAGTATAGGAACATAAATGGTAGTAAAAATAGGATTATAAGAATATCAATTGCAGTAGGAGTAGGAGTGCCATAGTATAACAATAACATTTTCGTACAATATTTTTTTAGCTCTCGTAATGCACATATCTATAAATACTTTTATGGTTTTTGGTAGATAAGATGAATGACACATTACATAAGATAAAACTATTATGAATTTTAAGATAATATTCTGATATATAATTAATATATAAGTATAATATTAACGTAAAAATAAAATATAAGATGTAACTCGTGCATTGGACGGGTTAAAAAAAGCAATTTCTTAGAAACCTACGCATGAAGTGCCGCCACTAACCACATCAAATCATCAATCACCTTTTTTTTTTATTTCTACTGACATCATCTATTCATTTATCTTAAAAGAATCCCAATTTTTATTATTCAATTACTTCTTTTTCTTGGAGTTAAGAGCAAAGTTGAGTACTAAACTTTCACAAAAGTTGCAATTTAGGTACCCAAGTTGCAAAAGTTGCAGTTTGGGTACCCAAAGTTAACATCTGTTAAATCATAAGAATATTCCATTAAGTTTATAATATTTTCCAAAGCACGCCACCCCCAAGTCTCCAATTCAGTACAAGGAGATAGCTTTCTCTCTCCTCAACCAACCGCAACCGCAAGCCACCATCAGACCACCACAAACACCCTTCACGACCTTGTCAAAAGCCACCAAAAAACCACTTTCAACAATTAAGCACCCTTCAAGACCAACCACCACAAAGACCCTTCACAACCTTGTCAAAACTCAAAACCCACCATAACCAACCCACCAACTAAAACCATCACAGAAGGAGTTTTACCAAATTCAAAAGGGGTTGCAGAAGGAGTTCATGAGTACGAACAACTTCAAGCCAATCAGGCCTATCTCAAAGCTTCAGAATATCGGGGAAGAAGTCGCGATCGATGATTCTTACGATTCCGACGACATAGCTGTCTTCGTCGAGTACTAGTGCCAAATTTTTTGGGGATTTTTGTTGAATTGGATGATGATAATGATCCGCAGTTAATTGATGGGTGGTTAGTTGTAATTGGTTTTTGGTGGTTTTAGTTGGTGGGCTTGGTTATGGTGGCTTTTGGCAAGGTTGTGAAGGGTGGTCGTTGTAGTTGGTTGTGAAGGGTGGTTGTTGTAGTTGGTTATGAAGAGTGGTTGTTTAGTTGGGGTTATGGGTTATTATGGTAGATTTTGGCAAGGTGGCTGAGTTTGTATAAGTTGAATTTGGGCGGTGGATGGTGTTTGCGTATGTAATTAGAGGTGGTAAAAGGTGGTGGTTTAAGTGGTAGATTATATAAATGCTTTTACTTTACAAAGTTTAGTACTTTAAACAAATGAGTTAACAGAAGTTGCATTTGAGTACCCAAACTGCAACTTTTGTAACTAGGGTACTTAAACTGCAACTTTTGTAAAAGTTGAGTACCCAACTTTACACTTAACTCCTTTTTCTTGTTACCTTTTTCTTGATAGATCTACAATCTACGATCAGTTTATTGGGTAACTTTTTACCTTAACTTTTTTTTATTGTAAATAATGTTAGTTTACAATTTCATTTTTTGGCGTCCATTAATAGTTAGATTAAACTAAATTTATGTTTGTCATAGTTTCAAGGATGAAGAAAATGTCCGAACTGTATTTTCTCTTGAGATAAAGAATCTCAGATAACGCTTCGGGCTGTTTCCCTCCATGGATATTTCGATAAATGACCTTAGTCAGTAAAAACGTCTTTTGTGAAAAACAGTTTAATAGAGTGATTTTTCAACTCCAATCCATTATGGATGATCAAGCATCCAGTTCTTTTGTATGACTTCTCAATAGTTTCATTTACATAATACATAAAGTTGTGCAAACTAGGCATAAGGACAAGGATAACAGAAGCCTAGCAATAGGTATATCATACACACGCTAGTGCCATGCTCTTCGTGCGCTCAAGTGAAACGCAAGGCCCAACAAACAAAACGCAGCCCCAACAAGACAGAAAGAGCACGAAATGAACCTTTATTTCATTTGTAAAGAACCTTTAGTTCATTTGTAATGAACCTTTAGTTCATTTGTAAAGAACCTTCAGTTCATTTGCAATGAACCTTCATTTGTAATGAACACGGAAAAGCGCCCATTTTTTCTGCTTCCATTCCTAATGAACCTTCAGTTCATTCCTAATGAACACGGAAAAAGCTCCACTCTCTCTCCTCTGTCAGTTTTATTTTGAAAATTACCAAACCCTTTTACCTTCCCCATAACCCTGAGTCAATTTTATTTCTCTCCTCACTCAAAATTCATTTTCTCTCTCCTCCTTCCATTCTCTCTCTTTAAAAGTTCCTCCTTCATCCCATTTTCTCCTTGCCTTCAAACACCATTTTATTCCTCACCTTCAAAGGCCATTTTCTCCTCCTCCAATTCACCATTTTTTCGGCATTTCACCTTACAAAAACACCATTTTGTTGCATTTTTGCTTCAATTTCTTTTAAACATTTTTTGTTAAATTAAGTGTTGATTTATGTTTATTTTCTTGGAAAATAGAAAAGGAAGGGATGAAGAAGATTCGCCACTGGTAAAGATGATGAAAAAGTCAAGACACATGCAATTGAAAGAGATGAAGGCTCCAAGTAAGTTTTTTAATAAAAAATATTGTTTATTTGTTCATTTATAAACATTTTTAAGATGAACCATATTTTTTGGATGAACCGAGTTCATTTTTAGGTTGAACCTTTTCAATTTTATTTTGGATGAACTTTTTAGTTTCTTACGATGAATCTATCATTGTTTTACGATAAAACTTTGTCAGTTTTAGGATGAACCTATATTAGTTTTTTCAAAATAAACTTTTATTTTTAGGTAATTGTGTATACATTATTCATTGCTTTTGTATATATTGTTCATTGTTCATTATGTTAATTATTGGTTCATTGTTCATTGTGTTAATTTTTGGTTCATTGTCCATTGTGTTAATGTTTGTGTCATTGTCAATTTTTAGTTTTTGGTTTATTGTTCATTGTGTTAATTTTTGGTAATTTATGTTAATTTTTTGGTTCACATTTTTTTGGTAATTTTTGTTTACTTTCTTGGAAAATAGAATTTTTTTGTTAATTTTCTTTCGGATGAACCTCTTTTATTTTTTTATTTTTTAAAAATTGTCGCTTTTTTGGTATTTGTTTTTTGTAATTTTTTTTTTTTGAAGAATAAAGATTAGTTTTATTGGATTCTTTTTGAATTTTTGCACCTTTGATAGTATGTTTTAGTAATTTTTTGGTATTTTTTTAGAATAGATGAATCTTCTTTTATTTTTAAGGATGAACCTTATTTTTTTTAGGATGAACCTCTTTCAGTTTGTTTGCTTATAAAAAAAATCTACTAAAATTGCTTTTTCGACTAACCTTATTTTTTTTGGATGAACCTCTTTTTTTTTTTTGCTTTTCTTAAAAATCACTTTTTTTTTTTTTTTTGGTATTTTTGTTGGTAAATTTGGTATTTTTTAGAAGAAATGAAGGTCATTTTTTGGGGCCTTTTTTGGAATTTTGAACCTTTGACATTTTTGTTTTGGTAATTTTTTGGAATCTTTGTTTAAAAAATGATGAACCTTCTTTTCTTTTAAGGATGAACCTTAATTTTTTTAGGATGAACCTCTTTCAGTTTGTTGTCTTTTTAAAATTGACGAACCTCTGTTTGTTTTTTAGGTAATTTCATGTAACTTTTGGTGAATTTTTGGTTAATTTTTTTGTTTTAAAATCAATAAACCTATGTCAGTTTTAGGATGAATCTTTTAAATTTTTTGGATTAACCTTTTAGTTTTTTGGGATGAACCTGTATCTGTTTTAGGATGAACCTTTTTAGTTCTTGGATGAACCTATATTGGTTTTTTTGGTAATTCATTAATTTTTTTGGGATTAACCTATGACAGTTTTTTCGATGAACCTTCTAATTGGTCTGTTCTTAATTAACCTCTGTCATTGTTTTTATTTATTTTTTCTAATTTTTTTCATGTTAAACTAAGTATTTTTATGTAATTCATTAATTTATGTTTATTTTGTTGAAAAATAGGAAACAAAATGATGAAGAAGAAGCTCCATTGGTGATGATGAAGAAGTCGAAGAGAAAAAAAGTGATGAAGAAGAAGCGTCATTCTAAAAAAATAGGATACTAAGTGCTTTTATGTAATTCATTAATTTATGGTAATTCATTAATTCATTAATTTTTTTATTATTTTATATGTCATATTTTGTGTAATTATTATTTTTTGATTAAATTTTTTTTTAATGTAATTCTCTATTTCTTCTTTTAAAAACATGATCATGGAACTATTGTTCATTGTTTTATTACTATATGTTCATTTTATATCCTAACTTGTTCATTTACCTAAAATAAGATGTTAATTAAATTTGCCTAAAACAGAGAGAATTTTTTTGGGACAGATGATTTCAAAATGTAATTAACCATACGTTCATTTATTGTTATACCACAATTCATTTTGGGCCAACCAATTGTTCATTCAAAAGTTACCACATATCCCTTGTTTATATTGTACAATGAACAGTTGATATAAACAAAGGAACAACTTGAAAAACATTAGTATTATGTTTTTAAAAAATATGTCTATGTTAATTCTAACAATGAACAATGAAACAAACATTAACACAATGGACAATGAACCAAAAATTAACACAATGAACAATGAACCAATAATTAACATAATGAACAATGAACAATATATACAAAAGCAATGAATAATATATACACAATTACCTAAAAATAAAAGTTTATTTTCAAAAAACTAATATAGGTTCATCCTAAAACTGACAAAGTTTTATCGTAAAACAATGATAGATTCATCGTAAGAAACTAAAAAGTTCATCCAAATTAAAATTTAAAAGGTTCAACCTAAAAATGAACTCGGTTCATTCATCCAAAAAATAAGGTTCATCCTAAAAATATTTACAAATAATAAAAAAAACAATAATTTTTATTAAAAAACTTACTTGGAGCCTTCATCTCTTTCAATTGCATGTGTCTTGATTTCTTCATCATCTTTATCAATAGCTGATCTTCTCCATCTCTTCCTTTCCTATTTTCCAAGAAAATAAACATAAATCAACACTTAATTTAACAAAAAATAATTTAAAAAAATTGAAGCAAAAATGCAACCAAAATGGCATTTTTGTGAGATGAAATGCCGAAAAAATGGTAAATTGGAGGAGGAGAAAATGGCGTTTGAGGTGAGGAATAAAATGGTGTTTGAAGGTGAGGAGAAAATGGGATGAAGGTGAGGAACTTTTAGAGAGAGAGAGGGAATGAAAGGAGGAGAGAGAAAATGAATTCTGAGTGAGGAGAGAAATAAAACTGACTGAGGGTTATGGGGAAGGTAAAAGGGTTTGGTAATTTTCAAAAAATAAAACTGACAGAGGAGAGAGAGTGGATCTTTTTCCGTGTTCATTAGGAATGAACTAAAGGTTCATTAGTAATGGAAGCAGAAAAAATGGACGCTTTTCCTTGTTCACTACAAATGAAATGAAGGTTCATTACAAATGAAGGTTCAATGCAAATGAACTGAAGGTTTATTACAAATGAACTAAAGGTTCATTCCGTGCTCTGTCTGTTTTATTGGGGCTACGTTTTGTTTGTTAGGCCTTGCGTTTCACTTGAGCGCACGAAGAGCATGGTACTAGCGTGTGTATGATATACCTATTGATATACCAATACTTGGGTGATTTATACATATTAAATATAGTTGAGCTACTAAAAAAAGCAGATTCCAACTTTGGGAAATCCAAATACCAACACTAAGAGCTGGTGGTTGAAGTTATGCACTCCACGCAGCAACTTCCAAATACAAGTGAAATGTGTCCCAACCAAGATTCGTAGGGTTGAGCATGGGTTGGGTTGGTGCGGTTTGGGACATAATCCAAACCAACCCATATAAAAACGGTTTGAGGTTTTTCCGGACCAACCCAAATCGCACTTTGGGTCAAACCAACCCAAACCGCGCCACATAAAACGGTTTGGTGCGGTGCGGTTCGCGGTTTCCCTCTATTTTTATCTCAAAACATATTTTCTAATTTAAAATATAAATAAGCTACAAAAATCTAGATTATACAAAAAAATTACGAAGTTGCTAAAAAATATTAGACTATTTTTGGTGCGGAATTGTTATTACGTTGAATACATATCTGATACTTGTCGTAATTAAATAAACTAACACTTAATCATGTATTTAGCGGTTTATGGTGCGGTTTGGGTTAAAAAAATACTTAACCAACCCCAAACCACAAACCGTGGTTTAGTCAAAAGCACAACCCAACCCTTTTTTTAAGCCCATATACCAAACCAAACCGCACCAAAACGGTTTGGGTTGCGGTTTGGTGAGGTTCGGTCCAAGTTTTGCTCGGCCATAGATTTGTGATGCTTGACAGGAGTGAGTTTGTAACAACCCGTCCGAACGAAGAGCAAAAGAGACAATAATAAAATAAATAAAGCACTAGTGGTAGCGGAAATACCACTAAGACGGAGATGCTACTCTAAGGAGTAGAATTAAACTATAAAAAAATAAGCATAAAACCTCCAAATAAAATCGTTAACTTCCAAAGATCATATATAAAAGGAAATGAGGTCCCATACCCTCATTCCAACCAAAGTTCCAAAATACTTTAAAAGATAATCCAAAGAACTTGAAGCAAATAATCCAAAATCCCAAAGACAACTAGAAATCCGAGGTCCAAAACATAGGATAAAACATTAACGGAAAACTTCTTAAGTCCTACTAAGAAGCTAGTCCTAATTCCCGACACATAGTGCTCACCTACTATGACAAGCACCACCTTCTTGCTCACAAGGCCAAAACCCACTTTCCCGGTCCAAACCGTAATAACCCTAAACAACATCGTCATCTGCAAAATAACAACAACTTCCACAATTAGTGGGGAGTAACTAGCAGTTCTCCCAGTACAAACAGGAATAAATAATAAACTTAAGAAATTAGAAACACCCAAAGACATACATCACAAGTAACGTAACCAAACATGTAAAACATGCTAATACAAAACATTAACACTAAAACATGCGTAAAGAGACAACTAAGTACTCAAACCAAATCATCACACACACAATCAAATTCACACCAATTCAAAGACAACAGACCATACCGCCTGTAAGTAGACTCATTGGACCATACCGCCCAAGGCCTACTATGCATATTCGAGGACCATACCGCCCTGCCGAATAGCAATGCACATTCGAGGACCATACCGCCCTGCCGAATGGCATACTCAACGAACCATACCGCTCGTGAGTGAACCAATGGACCATACCGCCCATGGTTAAGTAACCAAATCCTAGGACCATACCGCCCTCAGGATACAAACAAATTCCTAGGACCATACCGCCCTCAGGAAAACAAACAAAGCAACGTATACTCGTCAAGGCATATAAAGGTACTCAAATACTCAACATATGTATACACGCCAAGGTATACAAATCAACCCATATAACTAACATACGTATACATGTCAAGGTATACATGCATAACTAAATCCATATAGCAACATAACAAACATGTTGGGGCGTACAACACAAAAACGTTATATGAGTTTGGGTACGAAGTCAATTATGACCGAATCACAATATTCCCCGTACATAACTCTTGGCGAAGAGATGCTAAGGACATTATTATCCTCCCCTAAGCATTTCGACGTCGACAACTCAAATATAGGCCCACAACAACAACAAACCGTCAACTAGCAAAACTACCCAACTAACTAGGGTATGTTCCTTAAAGAAAATAACACCAACATAACTTAACATGCTCAATATACTCACATAAGGCCAATACCATACTAAAGAACATGCTGTAAACCAAAAAGGGAAACAACACAAAAGCGTACACAAGCACGGCAGCAGCAGATCGCGACCAGCGACGACGGTCGCGAGGGGCGACCTGGCTGTCGCGAGTCGCGAGCAGTCACTGCTCGTGGCTTGCGGCAGCTCTCGTCGGCTCTTGCCTCGTCCCCTTTGGTGCAAATCTTGACTCCAAACCACAACTAAACACGCAAGGCACATCCTAGCATGATACTATACATCAATAACATCCCAAACTCAACTCCAAAGGTTAAATCAAACCACAACAATCAACATAACCACCAAAATTCAACAACTCAACGACATCAAAACTCAAACCAACCACGGAAACACAACAACATGCTCCATACGTAGAAAATACCATAAAAACAACATCCTAAACATGATACTACGCTAAACTACAAGCTTACAATCACCTAAGTTCCACCTAGCATGATTCTAAGTTCCTCTAACGCGATTCTAACAACCTATGTTCAAAAATCTATTCCTATCGAACTAGAAAAACGCTAGTTACCTTGATCTTCGCGTGGGAAATAGTGGAACACTTCAACCGTAGTCTAAACACCTTGAGCAAAGTCACCACCTTCGTCTCCTACGACCACACGGCAAAGAAACTTCAACAAAGCTTGAAAACGGCGCGAAAATAGCTTGAAATCACTATGAAAAACCGATTTTGTGTGGGAAAAATGGTGAAGGAAGACAAAGAACTCTTTCTCTTTTCTTTTGGAGTGGGGCGTGTGAAATGAGAGATGCAAAGGGGGGGTTCAAATGCTGATTTATTGGACAGCAAAAGAGGAGTGTGAAAAGGGTGATTAAGTGATGGTTTAATGGTGGTTTTTATGGCCATCAATAGGAAGCTTAATGAGGGTGAGTGAAGGGGCTAGCTCATAAACTCAATTAACGTTACAAAGGGAATACTATGGCTGTCCAAAGACTCTTCGTAAGCCAAGTAACTCAGATTTTCGGACTCCTAAGCTCAAAAGCAAAAATGTGAGCAAACACTAGTACAATGCACGTATTCTAAATGAAGTACAACGCTTAAAATAAATATTATAAATAAATATTTTTATAAATAAAAATTATAATTACCAACGTAGTATATATACATATTTACCAAGCTATCACATTATACGATTCGCACATAAACGAGCGCTACATTGCCCGTTAAAGAAATTGACGCAAAATACAAGCATTGTTCGAATACTTCACAATGCCACACTAAAAATCACAAATAATATATAAATATTTTCAAAATAAAATGTAGACATATAATATAAGTTTTTTAACGGAAAATATATATACAAAACATTTTACCGTCTAACATAGTAATAATAAACGCGCGAAATTTTCACGAAAATTCGCGAAATTTACCCCCACACTTTCAGTTGATCTATATCCATCTTGGGATAATTACATGAGTTAAAGGTTTAGCAATCGAAAACGCCAACACCAGCAACAGCAAGAACAAGGGTGATGGTAATGATGATCACAACCATCACAACACGAACTAGGTGAACAAGGACAATCAAGGTTGTAGTAAAAGCAGCTCTCATAATGTTCCCAAGATCAGCAAGGGCTTCAAAGATGGCAACGACAGCAAAAGTTACCCCAGGAAAAACCACTACACCAACAGGTTCACTATAACTACAACTAAAGTAACAACCATGATAACCCCAATAGTAACCCCGACCACAACAAGAACAACAATTACTTACAAAATTACAAGTTACAAGTATAGTTGCAATAGGAACAACCAAAATAACAAGAAGAAAAAGCATAATAATAACAGAACCACTATAATTAGGACTAAGACAATAACCATAATAATCTCAGTAGCAAGCCCAGCCAACACAAGAAACACAACTGCTTTCAGAGATCAAGCCAAAATCCCGAAAAGAAAAGCAAAAGAGAGGTATAACAATGGGTATAAAATCAAGGCAGTACCAATAAGCACAAAGAAGACAGCAGCAAGAACCTCCATAGCAACTACCACAATAATGGGTAGAAAAGAAACTATAATAGACCCAACAGCCGCAATCAAAGTAAAAGCAACCAGAGCTATACCTAAAGAAGCAACTAGAGTAAAACCAATAGCAACCACGGGAACCAGAATAGCGCCAATAACAACCACCAACAAGATATAGACACTGTAAAAGCCATAATAAGGACAAAAACCAATTGTATCGTAGTAAGAAGGATAGTAATTCTAAACTCACAACAAATGCAGCAAGGATTTTGAATCCAACTGGAACTAGGTAGTAAAGCAACAAACCTGAAAGAATTATATTCCTTGAATAGTAATTAGATACAAACTAAGTATATATACTAGTGGTTACAAGCTAGGATTGCTAGGATTACAAGCCTAGAATTAAGGAAACAAACTAGGAAACAATTATCCTCAGAATAACAACTATCTAATGCAATCAAATATTAATATATTTAATTTACATTATCTAACACACCCCCGCAGTCGAAACAGAAGAAGGATGAACGCTAAGACTGTCCCTAAAGTCTTCAAAAAGTATCAATGGAAGTCCCTTTGTGAATATATCGACAATCTTGTGTCTACAGGGAACATGTAATACACGAACTTCACCTCGTGCTACCTTTTCGCGAACAAAATGAATATCCATCTCAATGTGTTTGGTACGCTGATGTTGTACCGGATTGCACGCCAAATATATAGCACTCACATTATCACAATAGACGAGTGTGGCTTTCTGAATAGGACAATGAAGCTCAACAAGTAGGTTTCGTAGCCAACAAGAATCTAAACTACATTAGCCACCCCCCTATACTCTGACTCGGCGCTCGAACGAGAGTAGCCTGCCTCTTAGAGGACCAAGACAGTAAATTATCACCCAAGAAAACACAATAACCAGAAGTGGAACGTCTGGTATCTGAACAACCTGCCCAATCAACATCAGTATACGAGAGAAGAGTAGAAATGGAGGATGGATAGAGATGAAGACCATGGTCTAAAGTCCCTTTAACATATCGAACAATACGTTTTAGAGCCTGCATATGTTCCTCCATAGGCTGGTGCATGAATAAGCAAACCTGTTGTACGACATATGAAATATTTGGTCGAGTGAAAGTCAAATATTGTAGAGCACCTACAAGACTCCGATACAGAGAAGGATCAGAACATGAGACCTCAGAATGAGCACTGAGTTTCGGTTTTGTGTCACCCGGAGTAGGAGAGGACTTGCATGCCGACATTCCAGCACGCTCAATAATTTCCTCAGCGTACTTGCGCTGGGATAAGAAAAGACCACCTGCATGACGGGCAACAGCAATACCCAAAAAATAATGTAAAGGACCAGGTCCTTCATAGCAAACTCAGAGCTCAGGAGAGACATAATAGATTGTCGTAGGACAGTAAAAGAAGCAGTCAAGATGATATCATCAACATATACGAGGAGGTACGCTGTGTCAGTACCTCGTCGATAAATGAAAAGTGAGTTACCTGACTTGCTATTAGTAAAACCAATCCGAGAAACATAGTCTGCGAACCTGCGATACTACGCCCGTGGGGCCTGTTTTAGCCCGTACAATTTTTTCAAGAGACATACATGATTCGGAAACTGAGGATCTCTGTAGCCCACAGGCTGATGCATATACACTGTCTCATTGAGCTCTCCATACAAGAAAGCATTCTTCACATCCAATTGATGGAGATCCCACCCTTTGGACAAAGCTAGACTCAAAACGATACGTATGGTAGCCGGCTTGACCACAGGGCTAAAAGTCTCACCACAATAGATTCCCACCTGCTGAGTTTTTCCATCACCTACAAGACGAGCCTTATACCTCTCAAAAGAACCGTCAACATTAACTTTGTGAGCAAAAATCCACATAGATCTAATAATATTAGTATATGACGGACGGGGCACCAACTCCCACGTCTTATTTTTAATAAGAGCATTAAATTCATCATCCATAGCCATTTTCCAATTTGGGTCACAGAGAGCAGACACGGGGTTCTTAAGAATAGGAGAACGCCCAAAACTACGGAATTAAGAGAAACAATTTTCTTATTTTTAAAAATTCCATGTTGACTACGTGTCACGGAAGGTGAGCCAGAAGGGGGAGGAGGACGCGCCCATGGGCGAGTGGAAGGACGCGTCGTGCCTGGAGGAAGAAGTTGATGTGGTGCATGAAGAGAGGGAGTGGGTTGTTGTGCTACTTGAGAGGATGTGGGCTCAAAGTAGGGAGGGGAAACTGGACCAACATCCACACGCTGCCCAGATCCACTATGTAACAGAGGTGGACTAGCGTGTGGTGTGTGACGCAGGGCTGGTCCAATAGCAGGCGCACGGGTTGGGCCGCGGCTGGAATAGACAAGCAGAGGGCGAGTGGGAGCAAAAGGCCCAGACGGAGAGGGAGATGTGGACTGGGCAATGGGAACGGGTTGCTCAGTTTGTGAATTTGGAAGAGATGGCAAGTCCAAAGGGGAAGTGGGATTAAGAAAATCATAGGAATGGGCATGAGGCATGTGTAGCGATGAAAAGGGAAATTTTAATTCATCAAAAATGACATGCCGACATATAATGATTTTTCTAGAGGAAAGATCATAACATTTGTAGCCCCTATGGTTGGACGGATATCCCAAAAATACACAAGGAGTGGAGCGAGGTTGGAGTTTGTGAATAGTGGTCGATGGATGAATAGGAAAGCACAAACACCCAAAAACCCGTAGATGAGAATAGGAAGGTTCTTTGTGGAAAAGAGTTTGAAGAGGTGAGTGATAGGAGAGAGTCTTAGTGGGAAGAACATTAAGAAGATAAGTAGCCATGTGTAGTGCATGATGCCAAAATGTGGAGGGAAGGGAAGCATGAACAAGTAGAGTACGGACCATGTTATTTATAGTACATATTTTTCGCTCGGCTTTACCATTTTGAGAAGATGAATAAGGACATGAAAGGCGAAAAGACAGACCATGTTCTTTACAAAAATCCCAAAATGGTTGATTATCAAAATCCCTACCATAATCACATTGAATATTTTTAATGTCCCGTTCAGATTGAGTACGAACATGAGCACGAAATTGTAGTAAAGTGGCGTATATTTGTGATTTTTCCGAGAGAGGAAACGTCCACAAATAATTGGAAAAATCATCCAAAACAACCAAATAATAACGGTGTCCCACAGAACTCAAAACAGGAGATGTCCAAATATCACAATGTATAATATCAAAAGGCATCAATGTAGTAGAATTAGAAGCAGCAAAAGGCAACTTTATGTGTTTCCCAAGAGGACAAGAGTAACAACAAGTAGAATCACTAAGTTTATTACATTGAATAAGATTATCTCGCCTAAGACTATCTAGAATAGAAGCACCAGGATGACCAAAACGATCATGCCACAGAGAAGGTACAAGGGCAGCAAAAGTAGAAGCAGAATGGGCTTGATTGTGGATGTCAGAAGTGATTCGATATAGGGCCCCTCGACTCTCACATCTCATGACTAGTCTCCCCGTCTGAAAATCCTTCACAGAAAACCCAAAAGGATGAAATTCGACAATCACAGAATTATCAGTAGTGAATTTGCGAACAGAAACCAGATTTTTAATAAGTTTAGGAGCATGAAGAACGTTTTTAAGAGCCAATGGGGGATTAGGGGAGGGCAAGTGTGAGTCACCATAACCACAAATAGGAATAGAATGGCCATTTCCAACAATTATACCATCAATTTTGCTCAAATTAAAATAAGACGAGAGATTACCTTGAGAGGAGGTCATATGAAAAGTAGCACCCGTGTCCATATACCAATTAGGATCCGGCGGAGTGAGCCCAAGAGTATGAATTGCCGCTTCAATATCTGTAGGAGAGGGTTGCTCGGCTTCTGCGTATGCCAGAGGACGAGCTCCAAGAACACCCGGAGTGGGCTGCTGTTGGCGTGGCATATATGTAGGCCTAGCCCATCCCGAGGTAGGATACGGGCAGGGGGGTAAATCCCACTGACCATATGGCCAGCCCCCCCACCCCCCACGCAGGCTGCTGACTCGCGTACATCCATGGCGGCTGCTGGACAGGCTGCTGCCCGGACTGCTGCTGTCCGACAGTTTTGCCACTGCCCCCACCGACAGAATTTCTGCCCTGCGACCCCCACCATTATTACCACCGCCCTTTCCACCAGAATTGCGCCCCTTATTGTTAGAGCGAGAATTATTATTTTTCCCACCCTTAGAGTGACGGTGGTGTGGGGAATTATCAGACGCTGAGCCATCCGTGTGAGAAGCCATAAGTGCCGAAGAGGATAATCCGGCCACTTTCTTAGCCAAACCCGCTTCGTCTAATACGAGCATAGATCGTGCTTTATTTATAGAAAGGAGGAAGAGGATCACTTTGGCGCAAAAGAGTGCCAACACTATTGTATGCTTCAGAGAGACCCGCAACCATTTGCAACACGAATCTGTTGTTGGTGACAGGGGCACCAACGTTTTTCAGTTGATCGGCCAACATCTTAAAACGTTGACAATACGACGAAGCGTTTGGAAAATCCTCCATAGTCGTATTGGAGAATTCTTGTTCTAAAGTGACGGCACGAGATGTTTTATTGTCTTGAAAAATATCTCGTAACCTTTCCCACGCCTCTTGAGCCGTTGAACCAGGTTCAAGAAGAGTGTTTTGCAGATCTTCAGAGATAGTAGCATAGATCCACTTTTAAACCGTAGCGTCGACGATCATCCATTCCTCCTTTTCATCATCTGTAGATGGAGGTTTGGTTTTTGACGAGGGAATGATGTGATTTAACACACGATTAGAACGTGCATGGATTTGGAACAACTCCGCCCACGTAGAGTATTGAACGTTCTCCATGTCAAAAACAATAGGAAGATTGTGTTTAATATTAGTAGCATTGAGAGAAGAAAGAGAAGGGGAAGGAGAAGAAGAAGATGATGAGTTGCCGGAGGACATGGTGGCCGGCGGCAGTGAGTGGGCTGCTGCGCAGACGACGACTGGTGCGTGGCTAAGGTTAGCGGAAGAGTGTTTTTCAGAGGAAAATTAACCCTATATCTGATACCATGAAAGAATTATATTCCTTGAATATTAATTAGAAACAAACTAAGTATATATACTAGTGGTTACAAGCTAGGATTGCTAGGATTACAAGCCTAGAATTAAGGAAACAAATTAGGAAACAATTATCCTCAGAATAACAACTATCTAATGCAATCAAATATTAACATATTTAATTTACATTATCTAACAAAACCTACCACAATAAACACCTGATTTGAAGGTTTTGCAATCAACAATACCAAAAACACACCTGCAAATACAACTGAGATGATACAATTAATGACCATCATAAACACAACATTCATGACAAGAATGAGATGAACAAGGACTGCCAGGGAGTAGCAATAGCATCCCTCGTTATGTTCCCAAAGTCAATGCGCATTTCAAAAATCTCATCAACAAGAAACAGAAAGATAACAACAAGAAAAATGACAATAAAAACTGAACCACCGTGATTATAAGTAAAATAACAATCACAATAACACCAACAACAATCACAAGGACATCACATGCTGTCATAAGAGCAATTCGAACAGCGCAACCTAACGATACAACAAGCACAGGTGTAAAATGAGTGTAAGAAGAGCATCTTTCACTAAGCAAAAGAATTAATTTGGATAAAGGTATACTTACTTGGGTCTTCTCTCTTATCTCATGGAGTCAAACACTCCAAAATATACATGCTTATCATTCTTTCTCTTTAGAGGCTTTATTCATACATACTAGGAGCTGACTTAGGCATTGAAGTGACGTTCCTCGATCGGATCAAACCCCGAGGCTAGTGTTTGCTTTGCTGATTGCCTCCGCAAAGGAGCTTGGACGGCCACGTTTTCCACCATATTCCCACCACCGCACTAAGTCTTTGTTCCATACAAAAACACGATGTATAATGGTACTAAAATTATTATTATATTAGTATAGGGTTTATTATCTTTTGTAAACCTAGAGTATATATTTTCATGTATTCTAACATATTTTTTGGCATATTTGAAATAAGTAGTCAAGGATTCAAGACCTCTTATTAACATTTTGTCAATTCATTTCAAAAAATAACTTAAAAGCTGAATAGGCACCATGTCAACACATAGATCAAATGATGCGTGGCCAAATACTATTGTTACTCTCGTTTTAATAATATTACTCGATTAACTCCTGATTGAACCACACCTCATCTACCAGAACCTATGTCTAAACTTTCACATTCCATATAACAATCA
Organism: Patellifolia procumbens; assembly: GCA_947645195.1. Taxonomy (NCBI): domain Eukaryota; kingdom Viridiplantae; phylum Streptophyta; class Magnoliopsida; order Caryophyllales; family Amaranthaceae; genus Patellifolia; species Patellifolia procumbens. The sequence continues at coordinate 1,862,560 of CANSGD010000290.1, forward strand.
TATAGAATAAAAATGGCCCACAAGATAAACTTGACAAAAAAGCTTTCACCGCAAATGGTTTGACAATTTAGAAGCACTAAAATAAAAATCAAACAGCAACCTCCCACCAAACCATATATATTATTGCACTCAAACCATATATAATATGATAACCTAGAGTATAATTGAAAGAACTCCAAGGCAAGATGGGTATTATGCCTTTAGTTTAAATGGAGCTTTCACCAAGTTTATATGGATTTGCGTTGAAGTCTACTCTCTTAAGTCTTATCTCTATTTGGTGTCTTAACGTGCAGAGGTAGATTATTGACCCAATACGCCACCTCACTAACCCCTGATTTCTCAGCATTATATATAGCCTACAGAACCCCCCAGTTTCTGACCCATTAAATTTAAAATGGAGGGTTTGATCCCTTATGTTTACAAAGTCATAATGCAAAACAAAGGTGGTTCACAAGGTGTAACTGAGTCATGGCTTCATGGATCGTCGTCGTCGACGCCTTCAGCCTGCTACATAAGGCTATCAAGCGGTGATTCGGATCGATTTCAAGTCGGTTCTGATATAAACATGGTATCATCACCAAGAGCATCAGGCACTCAAGTTATGGTATCAACTGATACAAGATCTTCAAGTCAGTGTTTGACTTCTCGTCATGAGATTAATCTTCATGATTCTCAAGTCATCTTAATGCATTGATAAATACGATAATAGTAGGAAGGGTGATGACAAAGGTCATGAACTCTTGGCAATTTATAGGGGTATGGAAAAGGCAAATGCAGCCATACCCTGTAAACTAGTGTATGTGGGTCGTTTGGGTGTAATATATGGGTACTTTTGGCCACAAGGGGCTGCTGTAACATATATGTTTTTCATTTGTTTTATTTTATCTAATTTATATTGTCCCTATTCACAAAGTGTAAATGGTCTGTATGTGATGGCATGACAATCTGCAATTAAATGATGTTAATGAAGTGTATATTTTTAACTCGTTCGAATCTATTTTCTGACAGAATATTTTATATTAATGCTTTATCACCTTGTACGTGTATCCAGAAATTGGAAGATTTGTAGTTTTAGTTTTTTTTTTTAAAAAAAAGATACAAGAAAAAGTTTAGGAGACCCTTTTATTAAGAGTGTACTCTAAACTATGTAAAAGAAAATACATATACAACTGCGGATCGTCAAAGCCAATATTCAAGCGAGATCTTGTTGTAAGATGATGTCCTCACTTACATAGCTAGTCGGCAACCCGATTAGCTTTTCGGAAGATATAGGTAACAGAGGTAGTCTGAAATTGTGAAAGAAGATCCCGAATATCATCGATGAGGGTCAAGATGCACCATGGGGTGCCAAACATGCCTTTAAGAATGTTGATGATGAGCAGGTTGTCTCCTTCAATCATGAGCTCTGAGATTCCCATCTGCAAGACTTATAGGAGTCCATTACGTAGAGCTTCTATTTTAACAATGAGTAGCGAGGCTTGTCCAAAATTTGTAGGCCATGGCTTTGATAATATGACCATTCGTATCCCGTAATACTATGTTGGCTGCTGCCGAAGAAGTTGTAGATGACCCTTGATGACGTGTGGTAGTGGGGGTTTCCATCCGACGTGTATGGCGTGAGGTTGTTTGTAAGATTTTGGGGGTGTAGGTGGTTGTTTGAGTGTCAGTGGCATTACGCCATTGCCATTATGAGTATGTGTGCTTTGCTCTGTAAAAATCGTAATAGGTTGAAATTTTCATTTTGAAATATTATGTTATTTGTCTGTTTTTCCCGAAGCTCCATAGAAGGATAAAAATTTGCTTGAATGGTTCTTGGCCTTGCATGTAGGTCTTGAATAGCGGTTGAAATTTTGTTCGAGGTTATTGTAGTTCCAAGAAACTGGGATACCTCATGGTTTGTCCTGAAGTTTTGCGCTACAGGGCAAGACAGAAAGAAGTGATGAATATTTTCGGGATAATGATGACAGAGAGGGCAATCTGTAGGCACTGGAATGTTCTTAATTGTTAGGTTATCTCTGGTAGGTAGAACATTTTGTAACATTTGCCAGATGAAGAATTTAATTTTAGGTTGGATGTCAAGTCTCCAAATCCATGCGAAAGGCCATCTCGGATTGTTAAAGGAATCAAAATCATGCGCAAGCCAGGTGGCGAATTTAAATTGACCAGAAAATGTCAGGCCCCAACATGAGGTATATTCCTGTGGCTTGCAAGGGAAGGGAATACTACAACGACAGAGAAGATATGGGGAGGCACTAGTGAAGCTAGTATGTCCATGCTATGATGAATTACCTCCCTAACTTTCAGATTGACGTTGGTAACATCTGTAGCACGTAAAATAAGATATTCAAGTAGGCTCTTGCTAATACACCAATTTTCTAGCCAAAAGTTAAATTTGGTTCCCGAGCCAATTTTCCATCGAATACCAAGACATATTAGGTCTCGGATATGCATAATTGCTTTCCAGGCAGGTGAATTTGAGGGTTTTGGGAAACATTCAAAGAATATATTTTTGTGAATATTTTTGTTGGAGAATAGAGGCCCAATGGTCGTGTGGGTTAGAGAGAATTTTACATCTTAGTTTAGCCAGCATTCCTTGGTTCATATGTTTAGTTTCAGAGTCCTTACCCTCCCATCATTTTTTGGTGACAAATTGTGTCCTAGGAAATGAGGGATTGCATTAGACATTGAGGAGCTTTTCCAGAAAAAAAATTCGGTTAATAGTGTCCAATTTGTGTGAGATGGAGTTCAGAATTTTGTTAGTTGCCATTTTGTAGACAAGAATGAATTTTAAGTTGCTTTGAATTAAGGCAGCTCGACCGGCCTTCGAGAGGAAATATGTAGTCCAATAGTCAAATATTTGTCGGTGCGGGTAATTAAGGAACTAAGATCGTGGTCTGAGCATTCATAGGTAGAAATATTGATACCCAAGTACCGCCCTAGAGAGTGGCGGGGTCTCATGTTGAAGTGTCTTGCTATGAGTTATTTTCTATGATTTGGGGTTGCTTTTGTGAAAGTGATCGTCGAGTTATGGTAATTAATTAACTGACAGGATATTTTATAAAATCTATCTAATAGCCCTTTTAGTTTGTGACTGGCCGAGGAGGTGGCTTTGCAGAATAGGAGGCAATCATCAGCAAAAAAAGGCCTGGAATTTTTTAAGTCATGGGGAAATTTTTATTCCAATGCCAGACTTCTTCTCTTGAGAAGCAAAGGATAACTGACTTGCAAGTACTTCCATACAAATTATAAAAAGGTATGGTGAAGGCGGGTCACCTTGCCTGAGGCCTCACGTTGGCGTACGAAATTGAGAGATGAAATTATTGACAGTAGTAAAGTAGGATATTGTGGTAACGCAAAATCGTATCTAAATTATCCAAGTAAGATGAAATCCTAGTGGTGCAAGGGATTTAAAAAGCAAATCCCATTCTATCTAATCAAAGGCTTTTTTCATGTCTAGTTTTAGTGCAAACCAACAAGTTTTTAGTTTTTGATTTGTGGAAGGTGCTGAGTACTTCTTGGGCAATAAGGACATTATCATGAATTTCTCGATTTTGGACAAAAGAACTTTGGAATTGATTGATAGTTTTACTGAGGATTAGGCGCAGTCGATTGACTAGAATTTTGGCAATAATTTTGTAAAGCATAGAGCATAAGCTTATTGGGCAAAATTGAAATGGTCTTTCAGGACTAGCAATTTTAGGAATCATGCAGAGAAGGGTGTGATTTATGCTTTTAAGAAAATAGTGTAGGAAGATATTTTCTTGTACTTAGACAAAGGTGTTTCTTAACACATGGCCAATAGGCTTAGAAAATTTTTAACCAAACCCATTTGACCCAGGACTTTTTGAAGGGTCGATATCTAAGAGTGCGTTATAAATTTCCTGATCAGAAACCTTGGAGATGAGGCTGTTATTATCGGCCTCTGAAATGGATTTGGCTATGCACGGAATGATGGGTCCCGATGATGAGCGAAATTAGACCTGAGCCGGGTGCAAAATTCATGTGTGAAGTTGGCAGTAGTTCAGATTGTTCATCAACCCATTGGTCCATACCGTTACGTATTCGGAAAATGGTTTGTTTCTTTTGTTGATTTGTAATCTTAGCATGGATTTTTTTTGATCGCCTTTAGTAAGCCAATTTTTACTGGCAAGTTTTCCGCAATATTTCTGGTTGAAGGATAATAGTGATTCTCTTTGCCTTTGGAGGCGTTGTAAATGTTGTTGGATATGTGGATTTGAGGGATGTAGGAGAAGTCGTGTTTAATATTTTGAATTTTTATATTATTAATCTATAACTTTTTTTGGGTATGGTCGTAGTATTACTTATGCCAGCTTTTGAGGTCTATTTTGATATGGCGTAGCTTTTGACAAATTGAATAATAGCGGGACCCTGGTATAAAAGTATTCCAGTGATGTTTGATAATGGAGTTGGCTTGAGGGTTGTTTACCCATGTATTCTGAAATCTAAATCGGTTTGATCCACGAGGAGAACATAGGTTAGTTTGCAAAATAATAAGAGCATGGTCGGACCAAGTGGAGGCATCGTTTGAGACACTGGAGTCAGGGAATAGGTTTATCCATGCAGTTGAAGTCACCGCTCTGTCCAATCTTTCAGAAATCGTATGTCCATGTGTTTGCTTTTCCCACGTGTATTGATAGCCATGAAGGTTGATATGTCGCGCTTGGGCACTATTCAGGAAGTGTCGTACTCTATGGAATATGGAAGGGTTTGGTGGATTCCCACCCTTTTTATCATCGAGGAAGAGAAGTTCATTAAAATCTCCTAGTAGGAGCCATGGTTCGGTAAGCAAGTTGTAATGACTGGTGAGATCATTCCAGAAAGCAGTTTTGTCGTGTTATTGTGTCGAGGAATAGATCTCGGTAACCCAAAGTGAATGTTGCGTTGTCTTAAAGAAGACATGGAGGTGGGTTAATCATGGCGTAAGCGTGGTTTCTATAATGTCACAATTGCCATTATTCAATAGAATCCACATTAGGGGTGTGCAAGAAAATCCGATCCAAAATATCCGATCCGGAAAACAGACTATCCGAACCTTGGTTCGGATACCCGATCCGTTTTTTAAAATTCGGATATCCTGTTTCACAACCGGATACTCGGATCGGATACGGATAGCGAATTTGAGAATTCGGATAATCCAAATATCCAAAATTTTTTTGGGGCCTACGATTTGATGTTCTGGTCACTGTGGTCAGCCCTTTCCCAAATCTAAACCTAACCAAATCCCATCCACTCATACCACGAACACTACCGTTGATTAACAACCATCCATTCACACCTACTCCGGCGGCCATATCAGATCGAGGGCTGATGTAGCGGCGACAGAGTAAAAAAAGATGATGATTTTAGATTTATTGGTACCTAAGCCAAAAGTTATAGTGTGCCAAGCATGGTGAGCTAAAATGGTGAAATGTGAAGGGATGGAAGTAATGGTGGAGGAGAGAGATTAAGGAGGAGAGATAGTTGTGAGGAATGTGAACAACAGAGTGTGAAGGATTTTAGGAATTAGGATGAATTTTCCGCCGGATTAGGCCTTTTACGGTTGTTTGGTTTGAAGGTTATGTTTGCTGGTGGAGCTAAGTGGAATAGGAAATGATGAGAAAGCTACTGAGGTGAGAAAGTGGTGACAAGAGGAAGTGGAAATGGTGAGAAAGCTACTGAGGTGAGAAAGTAGAGCTAAGAGAAAGAGGAAATGGTGAGAAAGCTACTGCACACTTCAATTCAAGGCCTTATAAGTTGTCACTCGGATATCCGGATTATTCGGATCGGCATCTGATAGAAAATTTCATTATCCGAAAATTTGGATAACCGGATCGGATCGGATCCGACATCCGATTTTGCACACCCCGAATCCACATGCCTCCACAATGGCCTTTTGGTGAAATTATCTCAATCTTATCAAATTGAGGGCGCTCTTTAGGCGATTATTGTTTACTTGATCGGTCATTGTTTTTTGGAAAATTTGTGAAGAACCCCCTGTAAGTTTCCAGTTTTTGTGAAAAAACCCCTGTAAGTTTTTTTGCAAAAATAACACCCAACAAGTTAGCACAGTTAGTGGTTGCACCCCCTAAACCCTAACTCTGTTAAAAATACTCCATTTTTTGGGGCCCACCTATACATTTCCCTCCTAAACTACCACAAAATTACATTAACACCATTACTTTTAAATCTCCAACTGATTTTCATCTCTCCCCATTTCTTCCAATTTCAGCTTCTTCGTCCAATCTCCTTTACCTCTCTTCTTATTAATTATTCATGTTCATCAATTCTTATGCTCATATCATTGTTTCTGTAACATATCCTCAATCTATTTCATAAGAATCAAGCCAGAGCAGCTTGCCAGAGAAGATTTCGTGCATACATTGATCTTAAAGACTTCGTGCACACAATCTACAACTAGAAGACAATGGTTGTGCACCGTCACTTCCACGCGTGTGAGCCGCTGGATGACGGAAAGTGATTGCCAGAGGCTCGTCCAACCTGCACAACCATGTTAGCTGCCGGAGTGGCCGGAAAGACGAGCCGAGATGCCTAAAATTTTTCGAACAGTTGTCAGAAATTCTGGGTTTATTTCGATCAAATTCGAACAATTTAGGGGTAAATTCCAGTATAAAAATGAATTCTAAATGTTAAATTTCATTAAATCAAAATTTTTTCACAATTTTAAATGTTAAATCTCCATTTCACATCCAAACAAAACAATTTGGGGGAAAACTTAGGGTTTATGAAGAAAAACTTCGAATCTAAACAAAATCTCCAATTAAATATAACAAAAAGCAATATGAGTACGAAGAATCAAGATTTAAAAACCAATTTTTAATTATATGAAAAAATCACTTCAAATTTAAAACTCAAAAACCCCTACTTGGGCAAAAAAACGTGAAGAACAATACTCCTCCCCCCCCCCAAAAAAAAACAGATTTTGCTATTTCATTTGAAATAAATTTTGGGCTAATAAGATCGAAATTATATAATTCAATCAATTAAATTTTGGAGGAATTAATTAGGGAGGAGAGAGATTTAAGGTGGGAATTGGAAAGAAGGAGGAGAGATGAAAATCAGTGAGGCTTTGAAAGGAAGGGTATTAATGTCATTTCGTAGTGGTTTAGGAGGGAAATGTTCTGGTGGGTCCCACATAACGGAGGATTTTAACGGCGTTAGGGTTTAGGGGGTGCATCCATTAACTTTTACAAGTTTCTGGGTGTTATTTGTGTAAAAAAAGTTGTTGGGGGGTTTTTCACAAAAACTGCAAAGTTGTAGGGGATTTTTCACAAATTTTCCTTGTTTTTTGGGGGGAAAGGTAATACGAATAATATTAACATCCAACAAAATATTACAACCAAAACATTACAGCCACTGGGGAAGCATAGAAGTGTAAAAACCAACAGACGAGGACGCAAGGCATCATGTTTCTCCACTCCTTGCCACCTTCTAGGAAGGGTTTAAGGGGGGAAAACTCAATCATCTACAGAATCCCATTAAGGCACCATAGTCAAAAACTAACTAAGCAAGTTTGACAGCCATTGTTTACAACTTCAACTAACTTTCATAGGCATTACATTTGTGACCCTCCACATACATTGCTTCGTAAGAAGATCAACAACCTTAATATGATGAGTGATAGCCATCTTCCAAATTGCATTGTTCCTTTGCATCCATATATTATAGAGCAAAGCCACATAACATGATTTTTAAATCTACCATTTACTGGTTTGCTGGTCCAACTGTTAAATCCATCTATAGTCCTAATGTCCTCATGAATATTCAGTTTCTGATGGAGACCTTGAAGGCACATCTGGGGATATTGGCAGGCAAAGTACAGGTGATCAATAGTCTCTACGATTGCTGACATAGAGGACACAAATCATAAGAAGTGATGCCAAATTTCCTCAGTCTATCCTTAGTTTTAAGCCTTCTCTACATGATCATCCAACCTACGAAGCTGCATTTAGGAATGTTGTAACAGTCCGGCTCTTCCGAGCTACTAGCTGAACTCGCTTAGCAATCATAAACCTAAACATCTTCTTAATACGAAAAAAATTAAATATAAATTAACTCCAACTCGAAGCGGATTTTTGTCCCAAAACCTCGATCATGGACCTGTGGGTCATTACCCACAAAACAATGGTCCCAAAGGAGCCTTTTCTAATACATAATTGGCTCAACTGATTCTCGCATATTATAACGAAAATAATTTATCCACAAACCATTAATGTTCAATAATACAACCTAATTTCTAAAACAATAGAACATAACATCATACAAACTTGAATCTCCAGTATAATTCGAACTATGAAGTCCCTCTTGCTTTGAATCCGGACATCCAACACAAATCTGTAAAATAAGAGAGAATATACAAAACAAATGAAATTCCAAAATGAGTTGAAAACTTGTAACCTTTGCTTCAACCCGTCAAAACATTTTGTTTTATAAGATTGATCACGAAGTGTACAAAAATTAGTATTTGGGAACTGCCGGAGACAACAATAACTTCATAATTAGTTAGTACATAGCAAAGCCTCGTAAGCAACCACGTGTTATTTCTATTACTTCCTCCGTTTTTTTTAAAATGTGACACTTTCTATTTTAGGAAGTTTTAAATTAAATGTGACACTTTCTTTTTTGGTCAATAAGCTCTCTCTATCTCTCTCCTCTCACATGGGTCCCCTTATTTTTTTTCTCTCTATCTCTTTCCTTCCCAAAAATTTCCTAGGAGTCCGTGAATCTAAAAGTGTCACATTTAAATAAAAACGGAGGAAGTAATATTATTACTATTATAAGTGTAGAAATATATCAACATAGGAATTTGTATAAAAACCATTGTCAAACCCTCTCATGATAAATGATATTTGTTATTCGTATACTATTGACAACTTATCGCCAAAACACATTCTACCTTCGTTTTTTTTATTGACTACACTTTCTTTTCTAAGAAGTTTAAAATTAATGGCTACACTTCTCCTTTTTTCCCTTATTAATAACTTTTTTCTCTCTATCTCTCTCCTACCACTTTTTCTTACACACTTTTACTCACTTAACAAAGTATTGGCTAGGAGTCCGTGAAATGAGAAGTGTAGCCAATAAAAAAATGGAGGAAGTATATATAATGTAAAACTTGTTATCTATATTTAGTGTAAAAATAGGGTTTCCTCTAGAGGAAAACCGACTGTCTCTAGACTTTTGGAGGCAGTCTCCTCACCATTTCATTTATTATGCTTGCAAGCCTTCATTGGGACATGTCTCGTTATTATTCATTTGCCAGGAGATCACTCATCCTGCAAGGATTCGTCAGGCGATCACCCATCCTGCAAGGGTTCGCTAGGAGTTCACCCATCCTGCAAGGGTTGTTGTTCCTACCGCACCATTCAGTATCGTCTCTTTCCGCTTATGCATTTATTTATTAACATTATTATTCATTCCATTATTAGCTTATGAATTGAGATGTCATTTGCATCATTCATTATATCTCATTTATCCCTTAGGCTTACTTATCATTGATAACATTAGACACTAAATTTCTTATAATCTAATAGTTGAATATTTTCATAGTCATTTCAATGTTTATTTTATAGCAAAACTTCACACTTTGAAAGTAGTTTATCAATTTAGAAGATATATCAGATTTCTAAAGTAATACCCATTGAGGCATGCGAGTATGTAATAAAGTATTTTCAAGACTCTGACATAACCCCATCGTTTTGTTCAAACTCTTTTTCTATAATTTTTCAACTTAGGGATTGATACAATTTACTTCGAAAGAAACTTAAAGATTGATTCAATTTACTTTATGAATCTTTATACGAAAATAATAAGATAAAACCATTCCTTATTAGCTTTGGAATTCTAGTAAACTCAAATCTACTGGAAATACTATTTCTAAAATATTTCTAAGAGCACTATTTCTAAAATATTTCATAAGTATTTAATCAAAACCAAAGTAAACTATTCTAAACGTTTGGAGAGAATGATGAAATCCTACTATGTATAGATTATAAAGAAACGTGAAAATGTTCATTTGAATAAACTCAATGTCTTTACTTACACTTTGAAAGTCGTTTCTTTTGACAATTCGCTAAATAATTTCTTTCATAAATAATAGCAAAAGATTTTTTAATTAAACTCTCGATCAACAATAGGTTCTAAAATATCAATTATACATCAATCTTGTAGCATAAAACTTTTTAACACATTATGTATTTGAAAAATAACCTAATGATTATAACTTTCTCAAACTTTGGCTTTCAATACGTCATTTATGTGATACAAGATGAACTAAAATACCATTGACAAGATAAAATAGATTATTATCAAAAAACAATAAAGGTTTTCCAGTACTGAAGGTTCTTTAATCATTGTATTCTTAGACATTTTCAATAGTCACACGTCTTGTCGAACTATTCAAAACATATTTGGTAAGAACTCTCTCATAGTTCTAAACATTTTATTGTATAAACAAATAATCATACCTTAACAACATAATTTGTATTTATTCATACAAAATATAGTACGGACATAAAAGTTAAGTTTACTGAACATAAAAGTTACCTTAACCGCTAACCAATTTACTTTATGTTACCACCTTCAAGAAGTCCATCATTTTCGATCTCCGAATAGTGCTTCTAATCCTCAACCCACCTCCATAATTCACCTCGTAAATGATGAAAGCAATTAATAATTTCCAATTAACTGTCATTTTAAGAAGCTATTATGTTTTCCCTCTTCTTTCATTCACCAATTCAACTAAACCTCTCTCAACTAGAAATACACTAGCCTAATTTGTGTCTCGTTCCATAACCATAACATCCTTTGGTTTTACAATAATAGTAAGGGAAATAGAATTCCATTTAATTTGGAACTAAGTACTTTGAAATTAATTTAGAAACTCGTTTTTCAAACTGTAATATACATAAGTGTTTAAATACAACTTTGGTCGTAAAGAGTAAGGGGCGAAATGCCATTGGACTTGTGGTACCTAACCGCAGACTAGCAAACTAAAATAATATCTTCATAATCGTTTCAAACTCTTTATATTAGACTCATTATTTAAGAAGTGTTCATATTCTCAATACAAATATAACTTCAACAAGATTTTCATAAAAGAAGTTCTTATAAAACTAACGAACTTTGAAGTTGAAAGATGGTTATAAAGATTTACTTACACAACAAAGATATTAAGGTACTTGGCATAAATATAGGTCATTCAATTACTACTCAAAAAGATGTTAAAAGAATAAAAATCATTCAAGTTTGGAGATATATGATTTTATATTAAAAACTATGGCATTAGAAAAGAATTGCAAAATAGCTTATTGCATTCATTGTGTTATAAAATTAATAAAATTAATACTCCTTACAAGAAATATATATATACACTTTATCTTAATATTATTTTCCAACACTTTGTAAAAACTAAGTCAAGTAAGTTAAACAAATCAAAGTTTAGAAAATAAACTAAATGATTTATTCGATCAAGAACCAGATAGTATTTCACTAAATTTTCATTCATACCTTCTAATATAATATAATTTATAATCACTTAATTCAAACACTTCACAAAATTCATTATTTCAATATCCCTTAAGTACTCCATTGAACTTATCAACCTCTTTCAATTCTCCATTTTCATCTTCTTCCTCAAACTTAACACGCATGAAAAGTTAAAGGAGAAAGTTAGGGTTTGAGATTTTCTAACCCAAAAGCAGAAATTAGTTTAGGGGTTTTATTACTTACACTTAACTAAAGGTTTTTCAAATAACTCATCTGCCAGACATCTCGCCGGTTGCTACCTCTGCGGCTTAGCCCACCATCGTCGACGGTCAAATCTCGCTCTTCCTTCCCTCTCCTTTCTCTCTCTTTCCTTCTTTTCCTTTTCCTGCGTTTGGAGGTCTTCCTTTTGATTCGTCTTCAACTCTTTTTCTCTTTTTCTTTTATTTTCTAATCTCATTTTCCTTTTTCTTCTATTATTCCTCCTTTTCCACCCTTTCTATTATATTTCTTTTTATACTTCAATAATATTTCCTAAGATAATTATAATAACCCGATTTATTTGATCTTCGGTTATTTCTACATCCCAAAATTTGATCTCATCCACACTTAATAATAAATTAATCCATATAATTTATTTAGGACATAATTAAACACCATTAAACACCCTTAAATATATGGTTGTTACCATAGTTGTTAGAATCCCGATTCGAATCGTCGAATCGTACGATTCTACGATTCAATAGTCATCCAATTCTATCTACGATTCAACTTTAGTCATCTGATTCTATCTACGATTTTAAACAACTCTAATAATTACTTACTACTTACGTGGCCTTTAGTATTATTAATCAAATTAAATCATGACAATAAAGGTATTAATCAATATATATTGTTATTTATTGCCTACTTATAGTGTAAACATCTATTTTCTATAATTTATTTCTTTACAAACTTTGATATGATCATGTTAGTTGACTTTAATATCTTGACTCTACGTATTTGTAGAATTGTACGATTCTACGATCTGATCTTACGATTCGATCCTAAGAGCTCCTTCCGATTCAAAGTAAAATCTCGATTCTAATAACATTACAAATGTTTAATCTATTACAAACCCAACTTGCCCAAGGCACAACTTGTGAACTCCATCTCAGCCAATTGTAACCAGAAGATGTAGAATTTCCCTTGTTGCTAAACATCCATCTAATCATGCATGGTGATAACCAGCTCTGGAATTAACTTTGCAAAGATTCTTCCAATACCCACTAGCAGTTGTAGTAGGGGAGTAACTCTTCCAATCCTTATTTTATAGGTAAACATGATTCACCCATTTGATCCACATATTGTTAGCCTTACTTGCAATGCTCCAGATATATTTACTTGCCATCCGCAATAAATTCTTTGTTTTTTTTTAGTTTTAGTATAATTGGGCAAGAAGTCTTATTCTAGAGACACTTTTTATACAACTATTATTTCAATATTGTTTATAGTTTTCTTATAATTAAACACATAGTTTTAGTTCCAATATTTAGACTTTCAGTTTCAGTCGCTTTTTAAAGTTCTATTTTTTATTCGTTATTTTCTCTATTTATTGTTCATATTGCTTTCTTCGTTCTTGATTAGTCTGGTATTGATAATTAGTTATTGTTGATTCAAATTATGGATTTATATATTAGATTTGTTATTGAAATCATCGTTATGCATGACTATATTCCTTGTTATATTTTAGGGACGAAAGCCATGTTTATGCCATTATTAAGTTTTGGCTTCTTTTTGTATTTTGGTTTATGATTACAGAAGTTATAGTGTGCTTCGTTCTTAATGTGCGATTTATGTTATTGTGCAACTTCATAAATTGCATATGACTAATAATTGTCTGTATTGACTTATCTTAGGCTTAGAACACACTAGAAATTCTGATTATGTGAGTGATCGGCCTGCATATGTCTCTCTATGAGCGTTAATATCTAACCATAGGATTGACACTTGCTCGAGTTGCTCAACTCGAGACCTAAGTGTTGTTAGTTATTTGAATCTCTCTTTATTAGTATAATCATGTCGGATCGAACTATTGCCTAGGCTTTTAATCAATTAATTGAGATATTATTTATCTAATTTGCTTTCATTAGTTTAATCTAAATTTAGGGAATTTCTCCCTGATTTTATCTGAAGTAGTTATGTAGTTGAACATAAAATACAACACCCTTCTCCCTGTGACCTAATAAGCACTTTATTGTGCTTAATTGTAGGTCATTTTTAGTGTCCTTGCATGTAGTTTAGAGCATTTAAGCCTAGCATTGCATGGTTTTATCACCTTTGAGTTATATTGTCACTTCATTATCTGTTTAGTTGTTTTTGGTTGATTTCCAGGCTAACTAGCTGGTTTTTGAAGTCATATGATCATTAGAAGACTAGTTGTGGATTATTGAACTTCAAATAGACATAACGTTTGATCTATAAATCGGATTAAGGTTATTCTAGTGGGAGGTGTTAGCTCGTTTCGATAGCTTTCCAACGACTGGTCATGAGCCCAATTCCAATAAGAGACGAGAGAGATATGATCGTTTGAAATTGAGCTGTCCGCTGACCAGTAGGTCACCACGGTCGTGGGGACCTGTAGCAAGAAAGACAGATTATTGAAGATTTGTAACTGATCCTATGAAAGTCAGAGGCCACATTCGTGGCAAAATCACCACGGCCGTGGTGATCTGACTTCGTCGAGTCAGTCCATTTGGAGATTAGTTGCTGCCTAGACAATTTTAAGGCGCCACGACCGTTGTGATTTTACCACGACCGTGGAGACCTGACTTCGGGTCTTGACCCGTTTTTCCGTCTTAGTTTAATGAACCTTATATTTAGTTTTTAGGGTTTTTGTCGATTATCATCTCATACTCTACACTCTAATTGCTTAGTAAACTCTCTCTAAACTCATAGTTTTCTCAATTGTCCAACTTTGAAGATCGAATCCTTAATTCAATTCAAGTAATTTTCTTTCAATCTCTTCTCTTTATTTCTATTACTTTGTTAATCATGTTTAATTTATTTAATCTCTATTGCTTAGAATCCATGATTAATGAGTAGTTCATTATCTAGGGTTTGGGCGAAAGTATGAATTAAGGGCTTAATGAAGATTGTTAATGCTTTTTATGATTCAATTGATTGTCTATGCATTGAATGTGGTGTTTTGACACCCTAGGATAGATCTTGATCACGTTTATGCTAGGGCACTTAGGGTTTCTATTGTTCTTAATCGAACTCTAATCCCTTTTGTCATTCCCATGTTTCGACTTGATTTCTAGACCAAGGGATTGGGTAGGAATTAAGGGGATCCTTTAATTAGGGGTTTTCCGATCTCATTGAATTTATTAATCAATTGACGAAAGACCATTCGAAAGAGGATTTGGTTGGTTGATTAATCGATTACTCTTGAGGACCATTTGAGAGAGGACTCAAGTAAATTAGAGGGAAACTTAACCTTGTATTGTCATCGTTGTGAATCACCATAGTGTTGGTTATCGTTGTCTAGCCCAAGTTCATACGAGTAGCCCGAACTCTAGTGTTTTCCTTATTATATTAGTTCTCTTATTTGATTATTAGTTGGTATTCGTTAGCTAGTTGATTAGTTGGTACCTTATTCAATCTCGAACCCCTTCACTTAGGTAGTTTTGGACTTAGTAGACTATAGTCAATCCTAATTTCCTTGTGGTTCGACCCTTGACTTGTCATTACTACGTTATTAATAGTTGCTCGTTAGGTTTATAAGTTTTGTTTGCTAAGCGGTTCTTAGTGCCTTAACGACACACTAAAAACCTCTTATCATGACCTATACTTGCAAAATCTTTGCTAATGACAGACACTATGTACTTGTGGTACTATTTAAAACCCATCAATGAGCTAGCTTCCTCCTCCACCATATCAGTCGCCAAATAAACTACACCATCTGTAAGAAATGAGTCTAAATAACTACGTCTTTTTGGAGAAAAAGCAACTAAAACTTCACATGGATTGGGAATAATCCCCTTGGCCACCTCCTCGAAACTCTCCGAAGCACTTATCAAAGAAACAACCTTGAGAATCGTCGAGTGGTAAAAACAGTTAATAATAGTTGATGCACACAACACTCCCTCACCAAACACCCTGTTGGAATCACATGGGGAAAGGGATGAGGATGTACTCGATTCGGACCGGATGCCCATTATTCAAACTACAGATGACTCATAGTTGGCCGAAGGCCTTATTCAAAAGACAAAGAAAAAAGACGAAAAACAAAAGCATACTTGGGAATGAAGATCTTTAAAAGTGATCGCAAACACCTTGTAGACTTAGAGAGAGTAGGGAGGGAAAGTATATATAGAGATAAATAGAAAAGGATTTTGTTATAAGTTTTAAAATGACTAACGAAAACCAAAACCAAGTTTATATAGCCTATCTCCCCAACATTGTTCTCCTTTCAAAAAGTCGCGTCCATGGAAACGCTTGAAGGGCTTGAAAAAGCAAATACTTAGCCAAAAAAAGGACCTAAATAAGATCATTGGGCCATGCTACAATGAAACCTGTATGAATAATGATTGCACATTTCCCAAATGAGTATACATCTCAAATTATTGGGAACTTTAAAGTCAAGGCCTAGACAAAATAGACTGAAAGGTGCTAAAAGCACACCTCATTATTAGTACTTGATAAAATCCATGCAACAATGTATAAATAGGTGGTGAACCTTACATGGGACTTATTATCCCTCTTATTCACTGAACACCCTACTACTCATCAACATTACTTAGACAAATATTGCCTAAGTATAAAACGCTTTTAACAACGTATAAGTGGGTGGTCGACCTTCCATGGATCTTATTAGTCCTTAGATTGACCGACCACCCTACTACTCATCAACATTATTTAGACAAATATTGGCTAAGTATAAAAACCCTTTCAGCACGGTATATGTAGGTGGTCGCCCTTACATAGGACTCGTTAGCCCTTGGATTGACCGACCACCTTACTATTCCTCATTCCTACTGACAGGCCATCGTCGAGTCTACCAAAAATAAAAACCTAAATAGGTAGAAAGGGTCGATCCCACAAGGACTAAGGAGAGCACCAAAAAGTAATGACTTATGATAAGTTAGGTCGAGTCTCTTTTTTTTTTGTAGTAAGATTTATGGATGAATATAAGAAAAAGAAACGATATTAAAAGGGTCTTGGGAAAGGGTATCCAGCAAATGATTCATTCATAAATCAAGCAATCAAAATGAGAGATCGACATTAGGGATCAATTGAGGGGAATAGTTCATCCAACGGTATTCTAACCACTCTTTCGAGCTAGTTAGATTGGCTTAATCTCCTACCAAAGACCTATTTTCATGGCTAAGGCATTCAACCAAGCATATTCATAAACATGATGAAAAAAAACAAGAAAACAAAACCCCTAAGCTAGGTAGTCCCTATTTTCATGGTCCTTCAAGCCTAATGATTAATTTAGGCAACCCCTTAATTTCATCTTTCGATCCTTCACTAAGGGTGCACAAATTATGCTTTTATGATGGACACTCATTCAAACATACATAAATATCCCAAATCAATTAACCAAAATTAACCCAAGTCAAAACCCAATGTTCAATTAAAAGGTTTATGAACTAAAATCATGAGATTAAACACTAATCTATAATAAACAAGTAGAGAAAGTGAAATTAGTATGAAACTAAGTAAAGAAAGCAATAAAAATATGAGAGCGAGTAAGAAATTCTCATTCATATTGCAAGGCATCTCCAAATCTTCAAGTTTCCTTCTTAGATTCTTCAAAATCCAAACTTTTCAACAAGTTTTACTCACTTCTCTCTCTAAAAAATGAGAGTTTTTCTCTCTAAAAACCCTAAGTAAAGCTTGAACTCACTAATGGAGGCTAACCCTCTAAACGTCCCCCTCAAAAGTTTTGAGGTTCGTCCCTTTTAAGGGGCTACAAAAATCATTCATCAAACGGGCCTAAAAACCGCAAAACATGAACTCCCAGCGGACTCGGAGCGCCCACTCCAACCAAAAGCGGAGCGCCCGCTCCCACTGGCCAAACAGCCCATCTTCGAACGATCATATCTCTCTCGTCTTTTATTGGAATTGGGCTTATGACTAGTCACTGGAAAGCTCTCGAGGCAAGCTTTCATCTCCAATTGGAATCACCTGAAAATGTTGAGTGAGTTGGGAGATATGTTCAGTTGAAGTTGACCCTTGTGCATAAACACCTCCTAATTGTGTTGTTTTGCTTTGATTAAGTCTTTTATACTCGATGTGTGGGATGCCAACCTTCAAGGTCGATCCTAAAATATCAAATACACAAGGAATCAATATAGACCCTATAAAGATAATCAAAATAGATAATATTTACAAATGAGTTATAATTTACTCAATTATCTTAAAATAAGCAAAATAAGCTAGAAAATAAAAAAAGAGGAGGATAAAAGATTCTAAACAAGGGGGAAATAAGGGGTTTAGATTGGTATAAATATCACTCATCACCTACTTAAACAAATATTGGCTAAGTGTAAAGCTCTTTCAAACAAGGTATAAGTAGGTGGTCAGCCTTATATGGGGATTAATTATTGCCACTTGCATTGACCAACCACCCTAGTACTCAACAACATCACTTAAAATATTAACTAAGTGTAGAAACCCTTTCAACAAGATATAAGTAGGTGATCATCCTTACATAGGATTCATTATTAGCCATTGGATTCAACGACCACCCTACTACTCATGATTCCTACTTACACAAATATTGGCTAAGTATAAAACCTTTTCAATAAGGTATAAGTAGGTTGTTGGCCTTACAGCGAGCTCATTAGCCTTTGGACTGGCCACCACCCTAGTACTCATCAACATTACTTAGATAAATAATGTCTCAGTGTAAAAACCCTTCCAATATAATATAAGTAGGTGACCTGCCTCTCACATAATTTGATTCTCATCCTAGGGTTTCGTACTGTAAAAGCTACGATCGTCATATTAGCAAAGGGTAATGAATTTTAACCTAATTCACATAATTCTCTCACATTAGCATTACATTAGTTTTCAATATTGCAACTTCGCTCGATTGACTTAAGCATCAGATAGAATTCTCCCAGAAAACCCACTGGGTAATTATTTCTCTGTTTTGCAATTACCATCAGTATCGCACGTGACTTGAGACAGACAACAAGAGATCTTCCCAAATCATCATTTATTCTCTTAAGTTTCTTAGCAATAATAATTTACAGTACATATAAGTCACAAATTAAATTGTAAGAGACATCTGTTAATAATGGCTCTTTGAGAAATGGTGCGAGTTAGAAAAATAGGGAAGTATATATTTTAGATTTTTTTAATTTTTTTTAAATATTTTAATCTAATCCCCAATGTTTTTATTTCAATAATAAGATTGTATCGGAGAATTTTTAAGTATTTTTAATTTAAGCGCTTAATTTCACTTTTTGGTCAAGTGTTGGGGCGTTGAATATTGTAATTGAAAGTGAAGAAGCGTAAACTCATATTTGACCAACCTTAAAGTGTCATTTTACCACTTTCGTAGGTTGAAATCAGTATACATTTAACATGAAGTCTAGTGTGTGGCTTACGGCACGATTAACGAAACGTGTTGCGCACGCAATGACTATATATTTTAGTGGGATTACCAACTATTTGAGGGGGGTTATCAAATGTTTTGGGGGTTATTGACTATTTTGTAGGTTATTAACTAGTTAGAGTATTACTAACTGTTTTATAGGGATTACTAATAGTTTGGGGATTACCAACTGTTTTAGGGGTTACCAACTATTTGGGAGGGCAATTAATGATTTTTTGAACGGGAGTTACCGACTATTTTGGAAAGATTTGAAGAGTTAAAAAATAATATATGAGTTAGTAAATAACCCCTCCATAACATTAATTAATTGTGTGACGAGCAGCATATAATAAATAATTGGAAAAATTGCCTAGAATAATGCAACCTAAAGATTATTCTGGAATAATGCAACCTTTATACCCCATTTATTTTAAACAGGACAAATGACCGGTAACTTGAACCATAGGTAATTTTTATTAAAAACTTTAAATTTAAAACAATAAAATTTTAAAAAAATAAAATAAACTAAACTAAACCCCAGCCCCCAGCTCCACCCCTGCCAATACCCCCAGCCCCCCCCCTCGCCGGCAACTACCCACAACCACCCCATGCCAGCCCCCACCCTCGCCGGCAACCCTCCCTAGCTTGCCGGAAACTACTCAGAACCACCACATCGACGAAATTTTCCCTTTCTTTCGTCTCTAGTGTCGCCGGAAAACACGTGGGGTTAGGGGAGGGAAGGGGAGGCGCGCGAAATCTGAAAGGTAAGAAGGAAGGGGTGAGATTTTCGGGGGTGGGAGAAGGGTTGGGTGAGGTTGCGATAGTTAGGGGGCTTCGAAGGGGTTGGGTTGCGGTGGCTGGGATGGTTCGAAGAGGGTGGGCTGGGGTGGGCTAGGGGGTTCGAAGGGGGTTGGGGTGAGGTCAGAGGTGGCGGCTGGGCATTTCGAATGGAGTGCGGTGGTGGTAGGAGGTGGATGAGCATTTTCAGAGGGAGTGGGAAGGTGGTCGGAGGTGGCTGGGCATGGTGGGGGAGGGGTGGCTGTCTTGTGCGTGATGGTGGGTTAGGGGAGGGGGGAAGTTTTTTTTTTGTTTTATCTTTATTTTTTTGTTTTTTTAAAATTAGTTTATTAGGACCAATGACAAGCCGACACGTGTCCCCCTCAACCTATTATTCAGGTTATATTCGGTTTTACTCCATTTAAAATAAATGGGGTATAAAGGTTGCATTATTCCAAAATAATCTTTAGGTTGCATTATTATTTGCGAATGGGCAAAATATTGCATTATTATTTGCGATTTTTCCTAAATAATTTGTGTACATTTTAATGTTAGATATTTCACTATAATCTAAACGTTATCCGTTCATCATCCCTTCGTACCACATACCCTGCGTTGAAGGGTCACAGATTCCGTGAAAACACAAAAGTACTGTAGCCAACTCCTTATTTGACACATTTTGTTAAAACACATAAAATTCTTCATTTTAGCAAGAGAATGGTTGCAGCAAAGATGATCCACCCCTCATTCAATACCGCTAATAATCTCCTGCGTCCCAACCTTCATACAAATACAAGGACCATACCCAAGTTGTGCTCTCTCCCTCTATGCAGATCCACTTCCAAAGACTCGAAATCTCATCCCGAAGGAGACCCTAAAAAACAAGAATTATTAGCCAAAATAGCAATGATACAAGCTCAAAAGTTCCGACTTACTAACTACTTGGATGAGCGATCTGCTTATCTCACTCAATTTGCTGAGGAAGCCAATGCTGAAATCGACGCTATCGGTGAAAACGCGTTAAAAGATCTCGATGAAGCCAGTGCACGGGTCTGCTCATCAACTTTAATCTTCCCTATGTTTCACTAAATATTACTCTCTTTCATATTAGTTGCAACAGTTTAACTTTTACGCTATTGATATAACACCAAATATTAGTAAATAGATATTCTTAGATGTTTTCTCGATATATAATATCAACATTGATAGTTAGATATATATATATTAATGGTCAAAGTCATGTATTGTCAAGTGTGTCGGTCAAACTGTTCCAACAAATATACCATCTTTTAACTTAAATTTTACAATAAGCAGATTATGGAGAATATAGAAATGAAGATGCAAGACTTTGAAGAATCATCACAGATAAGCAAGGAAGAGATAGCGCAGAGGGAAAAAGAGTTGGAAGAATTTGAAGGTGAAATGGAAAAGGGTCAAAATGAAGGACTGTTCTTTCAGAGTATGAAGCAAAAAAAACCAGTTGAAATAGCCAAGGCTAAGGAAGAAGCCAACAAGGTTATTAATGTTACTAAAAATAGTGCAGCTTCAAAGGCCAGGAGATATATATACCTTGCATTGATTGGACTCATGGCTATTGGTATTGCTGATTCATATATTGCTTCCTCACCGGATTGGCGAAAAATAGCTGTCCTTGCAGCAATTCTTGTAGGATTGCTCACCCAATTCATCTACGAACAGAATTTGTTGAAAGAAAATGAGAAGCATGCAAAAAAGGAGAAAGATGATGATAGAACAACGTAAGGCGACCAAAGAATATGACATGATTATAGCAAGTTGTTACTAGTGAATGTGGCAGGATATTGTAGATACAAGAATTGGTAGTCTCTTACATGCTTTTGCATTCTGATACCACCAAATATATATTCAAATGAAGCACAGCCTCCAGGCTTCCAATGGTTTTGAATGTACAATATTCATTGTGAACTATACATATATACTCGATGTATGAAAGAATTAATGTTTTTTTATTGGATTTGTCAATATAACCGATTATATAGGTATATTAACATTATACTGACACAAGCAGTCACGCACAATAGATGTTCGGAGTCTCTCCATTAGTAAGATACAAGGTGCCAAGATTGCACGCTCCATTATCAGAATGCGCCCGTCCTATTCGTGAACAGTTCAGGCTCGACTCGGTCAAAGCTCGGCTCGAATTCGGGCTCGGAAGTTTAACGAGCCGACTAGGGCCGTCTTAAAGAAAACGGGGGCCATGTGCGAAATTGAAAATTAGCTTATCTATTTTTCCCCTTTAAAATAACCAAATCTATCAAATTATAGGGTCGAATAATTATGCAGGAAAAATTGTCAGAAAAAATCAAGGTTTTAGCACTTTTTCAAAATAAATACCAAGGAGTTGCGAAATGTGAAATAAATACCAACAAGTTATGTTTTTCTTAGAAATTCATACCAAATAACAAATATCCGTCTATTTTTCCGTCACTTTATCACCCAAATTTAATCCACCTTAGATTTTCTGTTGTTCATAGATGAAGTTGAATGGATTTCTATTAGTTGGTATGGATTTCTAAGACGGAAAAATAGACGGATAT
The DNA here is from genome assembly GCA_947645195.1 of Patellifolia procumbens. NCBI lineage: Eukaryota > Viridiplantae > Streptophyta > Magnoliopsida > Caryophyllales > Amaranthaceae > Patellifolia > Patellifolia procumbens. The sequence continues at coordinate 1,885,006 of CANSGD010000290.1, forward strand.
TTGTTATTTGGTATGGATTTCTAAGAAAAACATAACTTGTTGGTATTTATTCTACATTTTGCGACTCTTTGGTATTTATTTTGAAAAAGTGCTAAACCTTTGGTATTTTCTGACAATTTTTCCTATGCATTGTTATAGACTAAAATGGTACTATATGTGAAAGTTTTCACACATGAATTTATATAAGAGCGTCTTTGTTGAATTTGATGAAATGATATACAGTATATAAGAACTTAAAGTTGAAAAGAAAAGAAAAAAGTAAAAGTAAAAGAGATGCTCAAAATCTCTCAAAACAAAATTATACTCCCTCTGTTCCCTATTGTTCTTCCTACTTTGACTTTTTTCCTCTCTCAAAGAGATTCCAAATAGGAAGAATAAAAGAGAACGGAGGGAGTACTAAATTACTAGTACATAATTTTTAGTTGAATATTAATACTTTGCAACAAATCCTTATATATAAAAAAAGCGAAATTGAATGACAATAAGTACTGTCATACTACCCAAAAATAAAAAATAAATAAATAAAACAAAGATGAGGAAGACAGAGGCTTACTACCCAAGAATAACAAAATTAAATAAGGAAAAATTGTTTTAATAAGTCAACCTTTATGTCATCTTCTAAAATTAAGTTCATTTTTGGATTATTCTGGAATAAGTTAACTTTGTATGGGAATTAACTTTCATTAAGTTCAAGTGATCGGTTAGTTTAACATCAGATAATAAGTTTTCCCTCTTTTCTTTACCGTCATCAACCCTTTACACCTATAATCACAAATATCACCACCACTCGATCCCAAACACCACCGAACACCTCATCTAACTCATTGAAGGTTAATACCTATACAAGTTTAACTTATTCCAGAATAATCCAAAGGTGATTTTAGAAGATGGCATAAAGGTTGACTTATCAAAATCAATTTTTCCATTAAATAAATAAAACGAAGATAAGGAAAGCAGAGGCTTGAGCAAAACTAAAAATGCATACTACTTTTTATCAACTGTCATGAGCAAGAGTAGAACCCAACCTCTTCAATAAAAGCATCAGTGCAACACAACAACCGCTGAACCAACGGACATTTATCAGAGAAGCGTGCAATATTTTGGTTATATAGAAAATATCAAACTGGGTCCCATTTACCTGCATAGGGCTTTAACCGGGTGTGGAGCCGACCTGAGCTAAGCTAGGCTCGCTCGACTCGAAAAACTCGTGAGTGGCTCAACTTTTCTCATATCTTATAATATATTTACAAATTTTACTGGTTTTCTTTTTGTATATATAATTTTATTTTTGTTATATCATATTTACCACATTAATCGAGTCATTTTGCATAAAATATAAAGAATTTACATCTAGGATAGGAACCCCATATGGGAACGGAGTAAATGAACAAGTATGTTTGCTGAATACAAATTTTATAAATTTCAAGTGTGGCTTTTATCTCTACTTATTCTTGCTGCTAGAGTCCCAGGCCACATTGAAGTGGAGGAAGATATCATTTAAGCTCTTGTATCTAAATGCAAAGGCTGCCAGCAATTCTTGATATGTCATTGCCAGCGGCCCGTAATATGTATTCAAGGCTATTATTATTTGGGCTTTGGGCTACTTTTAATAATGTCTATAAGTTGCTTCTAGAGAAGAGTCAACATACTTTTAATAATAGTGATTTATTTTTAATCATTGTTGTAGAAATATTAAAAGCATGCATTAGACTAATGTCTATAAGTTACTGATTCCAGAAACTTTCTTTCTTTAGTTATGTTTTGCAATTATTGCGATTGATTCCAGAAACATGGTCATTATTGGTAAATAGATATATGTAAGTTTTAAAGAAATCGAGACGAACTTAAGCCTCCAAACGAGTTAAACCGAGGTCACGAGTCAAGCTCGAGCCTCAAATAAATTCACGAGCTCGTGTCGAGCTCCGATCTTCCAAGCTCGATGAGCGCATGAGCCTAGCCGAGCCCCCTCAAATCTTATCAAAGGGGAATGGTGTGTCCTATGCCTCTAAAAGTAAGTCTACGATCGGGTCATACCCAATTTCTCATAAATAATGTATGAAATTGTACACTAACATAAATCATGGATTCAAGAACAAATCACACTACAATTGCGCTAATCGATCACAACCTAGAACTAATAGAAATTCAAATAACAATCATGGTATCAACGTGGCTTTCCTCCCTAAAACCCTAAAAAAATGACTAATCACTCATTATTGAAAGAACAACAATGTATCGAAAGCTCAGGGGAAGCATGCAGTGTTGCAGGCGGAAAAATTGAAAGGCCCAGCTTCTGATTCTCAGGCAAAGGCAACGAAATCTATGGACGAAGTTTTAGGGGTGTATGCGTTGGATGTTGATAACATTACAGCGCACGAGGAGGTCTTATCACCTCGAACTTCGCTAGCGGTGCTACAGCAACAGTCTGAGTTGCGATCGAACTTCTTTGAATGGATGGAGGTGATGCAACAGTCGGAAGGAAGGAGACAACCGGAGCAAACTGGTAGAAATGTAAGTATTGATCCTGTTCCAATCTTTTTTTCCCCTGCTACTACTGTGAACGATAATATTCCTCCTGTTAAAATTGATTTGTGTGAGATTCAACCTGAAATTGATTATTGGGAGTCTTCTATTTACTGTTATGTGGTTGGTATTAATCCCCTGATGGTTATGGAAGGTTTTATTAGGAGGGTGTGGAGAAATTAGGGTGTTGACAAGGTGGTTATGGTGAAAAAAGGGGTATTTATGGTTAGATTTAGGTCTATGGAGAAGAGGGATCACATTTTGAAGGGTAATCACCTTTTCTTTGACAATAAACTAGTAATAGTGAAGCCATGGCAGCCTGATATGGATATGATCAAAGAGGATGTCAGAACCCTTCCTACTTGGGTTCATTTGCACTTGGATTTTAAATATTGGGGTGAAGGATGTCTTAATAAAATTGTTGGACAGATTGGGAAAGTGGTGAAGTATGATCAGGCTACGCTTAAAAGGGAAAAATTACAGTATGCTCGAGTTTTGTTAGCAGTTCAAATGGACCAAAAATTCCCGGAAAAGATCTTTTTAATTAATGAGAGAGACTTACTCACTAAGGTATTGGTAGAGTATGAATGGAAACCAATCATTTGCAAGTCTTGTAATGGCATGGGGCATAATACGAATGAATGTAGAAAATTTGTAATACGACAGAAATGGAGACAAAAGGAAAAAATTGCTGTTGTGGAGCAAAAAGATGATGGTTTTGGGAAGGAAATGAAAAAGGAATTTCAAAAGGTGAGGAACTCTGCTAGAAGATTGATTGCCTCTCATGCACCAATTGGTACACATAATGATTTTGATCCTTTGAATGTTCCTGTTAATGAGGTGGTTGTTGGACAAATTCAGTGCACGAATGTGATTGTTTCTGACTCGGGTTGCGGCCAACCCCCTGATGGTAATGGATAGAATAATTTGTGGGAATGTTAGGGGGATTAATAGCCACCAGAAACAGTTAGATGCTAAGAAGTTTCTTAACATGAAGGCTGTGGGGGTGGTAAGTCTCCTTGAGACAAATGTTAAGGCTCATAATTTGGGAGTCCTTTCCAAAGGTTGTTTGCTGGGTGGTGTTTCACTTTAAATCTGATGGCTCATAAAGGTGGGAGGATTATTCTTGCTTGGAATCCAAATAGTTTTCATGTGAATATCTTACAGATTACTAGTCAGTTAATTCACTATGTTATTGCTGATAGGTGTGGAGGTAATTATCCATTTTGGTGTTCCTTTATTTATGCTTTTAATACTGCTTCTAAAAGGAAAGTCTTATGGGAGGATTTGGTACAACTGCATGAGACTATTTCTGGCCCTTGGATAACGCTGGGTGATTTTAATTGTGTAATGAAGCCTGATGAGAGAATTGGTGCTTCTGTTAGATCTCATAAGATAGTTGATATTCTAAATTGTATGATGAATTGTGGGATGTCTGATCTGGCTAGTAATGTTTGTTTGTTTACTTGGAATAAAAAGAAATAAGATGAGAATAGGGTTTTTTAGCAAATTAGACAGAGTTATGGTGAATGATGCTTGATGTGAAGCTTTTCCTAGTGCTGCTACTCATTTTATGCCAGAGGGTAGCTTTGATCATTGCCCAATGATTGAATGTGTACCCTCAAACTCAAACTAGGAGACAACCTTTTAAGTACTTCACCATGTGGAGCTCTGTTGAGAAGTTCCAGGAGACTCTTAGATCATGTTGGGATACTAGAGTTGTGGGTTCTCCTATGTTTAATGTTGTGAGCAAATTGAAGTTAGTGAAAAAAGCTTTGAAGAAGTTAAATGCTGAAGGCTTTAATGATATGCATGCTGATGAGATTCTTGCTTTGCATAACTTATCTAGATGCCAAGCTGAGCTTCAGAATGATGTTACAAACCCAGAAAACAGGAAGCTGAACATAATGCAGTTATGGAGTACAGAAGAGTTCATAAGATCTACTTGTCTTTTTTGAGTCAAAACTTATCCAAATGCCAAGCTGAGTGATATCACGTATTTATATAGAGTTTTCTCCCTTATTTACAAGCTAATTTGTGCGTCATTGGAGCTCTTGGGAGCTATTTTGTGCTAACTATCGTATGTAGTTGTGGTTTCGTGTTTTAGTATTGAATTGCAGGTTTTATGGAGTTTTCTCCTTATTCCCGAGCCATTTGGAAGCAACCACGGCTTTACGAGATGTTATGAGGCACGTAGGATGGCTCACGAGCTTTATGGATAGTTTAGGAGGTCCCAAGACCCCTAAAAGTGAAGATTAGAGAGCAAAGGAGTCAAAAGGGGTTTTCCGTGCACTGATCGGGCAGAAATGGCCCGATCGGGCGAAGTATTTATGATCGGGTATAGAAGTTGCGGACCCGATCGGGCGAGTCACGCCCGATCGCATCGGGCGAGCATCAGTGCACCAGACCCGATCGGGCATAGTGTGCCCGACCCGATCGGGCCAGGTGCTGCTAGGTCTTATATTGTTGCTGCTTGCGAGGCGCTTGTGCTGGGCTGTAATGCTCCCAGGCCCGATCGGGTGGCTGCCCAAGGCCCGATCGGGCGGACCTTAATTTTCGTCTGCATAGCGCGCTGCTGCTGCGTGGACCACGAGAAGCAAAAGGGGAGCTTTTGGTATTTGACCCGATCGGGTACTGTGCTCGGGCCCGATCGGGTCTGGGGTCATGTGTCGCGCTTTTTCACTTTTTGTTCCCGTTTTTAGTGAACTTGAGGGGTATTATAAATACCTTTTTCCTCATTATCTTTGATTGATCTTTTTATTCATCTTTCATTAGGTTTTAGACTAGTTTTATTCTACATTGCTCTTAGTTTAATTCAAACACTTTAGATTAATGTAGAGGTGATCAAACCTATTTCGATTTCAATAAAAGTTCCTGCTTTCCGTTAATTGGTACTCTTCTCTACTCTTTATCTCTTTAATTACTTTGATTGCTTAGTTTAATTATTCAATTGTTCATGATGCAATTCTTAGGGTTTCATATTAGTCTTATTGTTGTCAATTCAATTATGAGTGAGTAGTTCTCTTTCTAGGGTGTTAGATAGGAAAGCCATGTTTATACCATGATTGTGATTTAGATTTCTATCAATTTCTAGGGCTTGATTAGGGTGATTGTGATGTGGTTTGTTCTTATTGAGTAATTAATGTCAGTGTACAATTTCATTGATTGCTTGTGGTTAATAGTTGTTTGCACAGATCCGTCTTACGACTAGAGGCCTAGGACACATCAGTAGTTCTGATTACGTTAGTGAACATACGGCGTATGTTGAACTATGAGCGTTGAGTCTTAACCATAGCTCAACAGAGGCTCTAATCCCCCGACTCTTGACTTAGGTTTTGATAGTAGTTGACCCTATTTGATTGGTATAAGCATGGTGGACCGACCTAATACCCTAGACTTTTATTCCATAGTTTAATCCTCGATTTATTCAGTCTTCCGTAGTCTATTCCTTAGTTTAATTATTTCCTTCCTGATTTCATCTGGAGTAGCTGAATTGGTTGATTATTGACTTAGAAACTCTGTCTCCCTGTGGATTCGACCCTGCTTCCACTGACTACCTAGTTAGAGGTCCGTAGGTTTATTTTTGATTAGGTGACACGACTAAAACCTATCAAATTTTGGCGCCGTTGCCGGGGAGACGGCAAGTTCTCTAAGTTTTTATTAAATTATTTGGTCTACTTCTCTGTACCTCATTGGAACTTCGTTGTTTCAATCGGGGTACCCTTTACTGCTGCTTTTTGTTTCTTTTGTATGCCCAGGTCCCAAAGAAACGGTTCCCCAATTCCAGCGGACCCCGATCTTACTAGGACAATCAGGCGGATCCGAAAGATAAAGCAGAAAGAAAAGCAGTCTGTTCAGCTGAACACCTCTGGAACAGACACCTTGAATTCAGTTATGTCAAAATCACTGAAGTCATATGGGGTGCCCAACCCGGATGGTCTTTCTACTGGACCACCAATGCCCACCATCGCCGCTAACAACTTTGAGATTAAACCTGGACTCATCAGCATGGTCCAGCAAAATCAGTTTGGTGGGCATCCTACTGAAGATCCGGCAAATCATCTGCAACGGTTTCAACAACTTTGTCGAACCGTTAAACATGCCGGCGTCACTCCAGATCAACTCAAAGTCATGTTGTTCGAGTTTTCACTGAGAGATAGAGCCCAAAAATGGTTGAACGATGTGAAAGAAACTGAGTGGAGTGAGATTTCTGCTGCATTTCTGAGAGAGTATTACCCACCCACTAAAACAGCAGAAATCAGAAATAAACTGGCCACATTTTCCCAAGAGCCTGATGAAACATTAAGGGAAGCGTGGGCTAGGTTTAGAGATTTACAGAGAGAGTGTCCACACCATAATATGGACAAATGGTTCTTGACGCAGACATTCTACAATGGTCTGCAACCTCAGACGAAGTGTATTGTTGATTCGTCTGCAGGAGGAGTGTTTTTAGACAAGGCAGTTGATGAGGGTTATGAATTTATATCAAATCTTGCAGCCAATGACCATTCATCATCTAGGAGTTTGACTAAGAAGGTACTTGAAGTTGACGCTATTTCATTGCTTACATCTCAGATGGCGCAACTAACTCAGCAGCTAATGAAGTCTTCTAGTCCGACACCTCCACCCATGAGCATCAATGCTATGTCTGCAGTAGCACCCATTACCTCATCTTACTGCGAGGTATGTGGTGTTCAGGGTCACTTTGGGCATGACTGTCAGTTCAGTCAATTTCAGATGGAGCAGGCCAATGCCTTCCAACAAAGACCACAAACCTTCCCCCTTCACATAACTACCAAAACCCACAAAACCATCAACCTCCACCTCCACAAAACTACCCTAAACCTTCATACCATCAAACCCCACAAAATTTCCAAAGACCACCACCACAAAACTCCCATCATCCCAATAACTTCCAAACTCCACAAAATTTCCACACCCCACCTCCACAAAACAACCCACAAGAGCCTAGCAATTCTGAACTGATGAAACTGATATTATCTATGCAAAAGGCAAATGAGGAAACAAGGAGGGCCCAAGAGAAGCACATCCAACTTCTCGAGGCTCAAGTTGCTCAGTTGGCAGAATCTAATGCACAGAGGCAGCAGGGACAATTGCCAGGGCAACCAGTTCAGAGAGAACATGTGAATGCCATCACTCTTCGTAGTGGCATTGCATATGATGCCCCTCCAGTGCCCATTGATGAGGTTACCCCGACTGCAGGGAAGAAGAGGGTGGTAGAGGAAGGAAAAAGAAAGAATTCGACGTCTGAAGTCGATTTGTCTGCAGAAGCTGAACAGACAGGGAAGAAAAAGGAGAAGGTTTCTGAAACGCCTTTTACACCAAGGCTACCTTTTCCTCACAGGATGCAACAGTCCAAGGTCGATCAGCAGTTTGGTAAGTTCTTGTCTATGGTCAAGAACCTTGAGGTAACGATTCCATTCACAGACTTAATTACCCAAGTGCCTGTTTATGCCAAATTTCTGAAAGACATGATTACTAAGAAAAGAGACTTTGGTGGGGTAGAACGTGTCGCTCTTACTGAAGAGTGTAGTGCTTTTATTCAAAATAAAACCCCACCAAAGTTAAAAGATCCTGGTAGTTTTTCTATACCCTGCCATCTTGGACCTATTTTTATTGATAAGGCTTTGTGTGATTTAGGTGCTTCTGTTTCTGTTATGCCATTGTCTGTTTATAAGAAACTGAACATGGGAGCCCTTAAATGCACACAAATCACTTTACAGATGGCGGATCGTTCTATAAAATACCCTCTAGGTGTTTTAGAGGATGTTCCTGTTAGGGTAGGGAAATTCTATATTCCTGTTGATTTTGTAGTGTTAGATATGGATGAGGATGCCCAGATTCCTATTATCTTGGGTAGGCCGTTTTTGTGTACTGCTGGTGCTGTCATTGATGTCAAGTCTGGGTCGTTAACTCTGAGTGTTGGTGATGATAAAGTGATTTTTAAACTAACCAATGCTGTTAAGGCTCCTATGCTTGAACAATCTTTTTGCAGGGATAAGGTTTTAGATGAAGTAGGGGTGGAGAAGGTTCAAATTCCACCTAAGGTTGCCTCACCGTCTGGAGGCATTGTCAAGAACATTTGGAGGAGAAAGATGTTTGATGAGGGTGGCACTCACTGCCATGCCCCTCCTATTTGAGAGAGGGAGGATTATGGTCGTGCGGGACCTTTATAAACCAGCGCTGTGCGAGAGGCAACTCGTATTTTCTTTTCTTTCCCTTTTTCTTTTCTTTTTATTTTTCTTCCTTTTGTGAGCGAGAGTGAGGGTACTAACATTGTTTTTCCTCTTAGCATAGTCCTTATCACCTTTTGGCATTGAGGACACTGCCAAGTTTAGCTTGGGGGAGGAGTTCTGTTTGTATGCCCTATCTCTTTTACTGCTTTCTAGAATAGTTTTACTGCTTTCGGAAAATACTGAAAAAATAAAAAAAAATATGGTTCCCATGACTGGTTTAGTTGCCTCCCTGTGCCCCTTGTTGTGCTCTATTTGAAACTGATTTGACTTTGTTTTCTGGATAGCTGGGCATTTGTGATCTTGAGGCTATGATTTGATGTTTGATTGCTATGATTTCGAGCATTTCTGGATTATATTAGACCACTTTGTGCTGCGTACCTGAATTGGTTAGACTGTGAGGCCTCTTTGTAGCCTATTGGATTCATATTATTATCCAGTCTATTCTTGTGTGTTAGTTCCTCTTTAGTGGATTGATCTTGACTTTGACTTCGTACTTGTCTGATTTTAGATGACTTGTAGCATGTGCTGTGATAGAGGCGTTCTTTTGTCTTATTCTTGAGCTTCAGATGAGTTTTTGATATACTTTTATCCTCCTTAGCCCCGCTGAGCCTAATGACTTGTTTCGTATTACTTAAACCCCTATTATGAGCCAAAAGCCTTCACTTGATATTATTCCAAGCCTAGCTTGGGGGAGCTTTTGTATGGGTTGAGTTTGAGATTGGTTTGTTGGTTTAGTTTGGTTTTTGAGGAATTTAAAAGTGTATTTGCTGTGGTTTGAGAGTGAGAAAGAGAAAAGAAAGAAAGCAAGTTTAGAGTTGCGTGAATGAAGTTCAGAAAAATGAAAGAAAAATGAAATGAAAATTCAAAAGAATTCTAGTTCTTTCATTCACGTACGTTCATAAAAGAATATTCGCTCCATTGCTAGAAAATTGGGTTTGTTATGAGCTTCTCATTGATTTATGAGAGTTGGGTTACTTTACATGGTTTTATGGTGATTGTTGGGAGTTGTGTAGGCCATCTTAGGCCTTGTTCGAATGATTTATGCTCCCCCTTCTTGGTTTTTCCACCACATTACCCAAAAGTATCCCCTACCTCTTACCTAAGCCCCATTACAACCCTATAAAGTCCTCTTGAGCTTGTGTCTGCAGTGTTCATTTGATTGATTTCGAGTCAGTTTGTCAAAGTTAAAGAGTATTTCTGCTAATTGAGTCGACTTGGCTAGGATGAGCGTCATTGAACCTTCTTAAACACATGAGAGTGTGAGTGGGAAGGGTACTTATGGTCGGGGTGGTGAGTGTTCGGGCATATTCTTTGCCTGCCACAAAATAGAGAGGAGTGACACCCTTGTGAGAGCCTTTTCAGGACTTGTATGCCTTGTGGATGCTTGAGTTTGATAAATTGCTTGAATGATTGGTGGTTGGATGGATTTGATTAGCCATACTTGAATTTTGCCTGCTTGAACGATTCTTAGTCTTGAAAATGTTTTAAGCTTTGATTGTTTTTATCTATGGGGTGAGGCAATTTATTCCATGTTCATGTGCTGTTTGCTTGAGGACAAGCAAAGGTTTAGCTTGGGGGAGTTTGATATCACGTATTTATATAGAGTTTTCTCCCTTATTTACAAGCTAATTTGTGCGTCATTGGAGCTCTTGGGAGCTATTTTGTGCTAACTATCGTATGTAGTTGTGGTTTCGTGTTTTAGTATTGAATTGCAGGTTTTATGGAGTTTTCTCCTTATTCCCGAGCCATTTGGAAGCAACCACGGCTTTACGAGATGTTATGAGGCACGTAGGATGGCTCACGAGCTTTATGGATAGTTTAGGAGGTCCCAAGACCCCTAAAAGTGAAGATTAGAGAGCAAAGGAGTCAAAAGGGGTTTTCCGTGCACTGATCGGGCAGAAATGGCCCGATCGGGCGAAGTATTTATGATCGGGTATAGAAGTTGCGGACCCGATCGGGCGAGTCACGCCCGATCGCATCGGGCGAGCATCAGTGCACCAGACCCGATCGGGCATAGTGTGCCCGACCCGATCGGGCCAGGTGCTGCTAGGTCTTATATTGTTGCTGCTTGCGAGGCGCTTGTGCTGGGCTGTAATGCTCCCAGGCCCGATCGGGTGGCTGCCCAAGGCCCGATCGGGCGGACCTTAATTTTCGTCTGCATAGCGCGCTGCTGCTGCGTGGACCACGAGAAGCAAAAGGGGAGCTTTTGGTATTTGACCCGATCGGGTACTGTGCTCGGGCCCGATCGGGTCTGGGGTCATGTGTCGCGCTTTTTCACTTTTTGTTCCCGTTTTTAGTGAACTTGAGGGGTATTATAAATACCTTTTTCCTCATTATCTTTGATTGATCTTTTTATTCATCTTTCATTAGGTTTTAGACTAGTTTTATTCTACATTGCTCTTAGTTTAATTCAAACACTTTAGATTAATGTAGAGGTGATCAAACCTATTTCGATTTCAATAAAAGTTCCTGCTTTCCGTTAATTGGTACTCTTCTCTACTCTTTATCTCTTTAATTACTTTGATTGCTTAGTTTAATTATTCAATTGTTCATGATGCAATTCTTAGGGTTTCATATTAGTCTTATTGTTGTCAATTCAATTATGAGTGAGTAGTTCTCTTTCTAGGGTGTTAGATAGGAAAGCCATGTTTATACCATGATTGTGATTTAGATTTCTATCAATTTCTAGGGCTTGATTAGGGTGATTGTGATGTGGTTTGTTCTTATTGAGTAATTAATGTCAGTGTACAATTTCATTGATTGCTTGTGGTTAATAGTTGTTTGCACAGATCCGTCTTACGACTAGAGGCCTAGGACACATCAGTAGTTCTGATTACGTTAGTGAACATACGGCGTATGTTGAACTATGAGCGTTGAGTCTTAACCATAGCTCAACAGAGGCTCTAATCCCCCGACTCTTGACTTAGGTTTTGATAGTAGTTGACCCTATTTGATTGGTATAAGCATGGTGGACCGACCTAATACCCTAGACTTTTATTCCATAGTTTAATCCTCGATTTATTCAGTCTTCCGTAGTCTATTCCTTAGTTTAATTATTTCCTTCCTGATTTCATCTGGAGTAGCTGAATTGGTTGATTAATGACTTAGAAACTCTGTCTCCCTGTGGATTCGACCCTGCTTCCACTGACTACCTAGTTAGAGGTCCGTAGGTTTATTTTTGATTAGGTGACACGACTAAAACCTATCACTGAGCTTCAGAATGATGTTACAAACCCAGAAAACAGGAAGCTGAACATAATGCAGATATGGAGTACAGAAGAGTTCATAAGCTCTACTTGTCTTTTTTGAGTCAAAACTTATCCAAATGCCAAGCTGAGCTTCAGAATGATGTTACAAACCCAGAAAACAGGAAGCTGAACATAATGCAGATATGGAGTACAGAAGAGTTCATAAGCTCTACTTGTCTTTTTTGAGTCAAAACTCAGAAGGCTAAGCTGAATTGGTGTAAGGAGGGTTATGTGAATTCCCACCTTTTTCATCAATCCATCAAGGCAAAAACACTGTGTATGCTATCAATGATAGTGCTGGTAGGTGGAAGGATGATCCCAAGCAAGTTTCAGATGCTTTTTTAAGGTATCATGATGAGTTGCTTGGTACTGCTATGACAAATAGAGTGCCTGTTAAAAAGGTGGTGATTGAGAGAGGGCCTACACTTATAGGGGAGCAGATTCAGATGCTTAGTAGGCCTTTTGATGCTGAGGAGGTGAAGAGGGCAATTTGGTCTATTCTTGGAGAGAAAGATCTTGGTCCAGATGGGTTTGGTGGGTAATTCTATAAAGATGCATGGGCGGCTATTGTTAGTCAGGAGATCACTGCTATTGTGCTTGATTGCCTTCACTCAAGTAACCTTCTAAAGGAGGTAAATACTATTATCTTGAACATAGTTCCTAAAGTAGCATGTCCTAGTAGTGTTATGGAATTTCGACCTATTGTTTGTTGTAATGTTCTTTATAAGTTTATTACAGAAGTGTTGTGTAATAAATTAAAATTGGTGTTGCCTAGTTTGATTGCTGAAAACCAAGGGGCCTTTGTCCATGAGAGGTTTATTGTACATAACATTATGGTGTTTAAGGACCTTGTGAAACACTATGGTAGGCAGAGATCTAGACCTAGTGTTCTAATGAAGCTTGACATGAAAAAGGCTTATGATACTATAGACTGGGATTTTCTACAGGAAATGTTGGAGCATTTGAAATTTCCTAGCCACTTTATTTAGCTAATCATGGTGTGTGTGAGAACTCCTAAAATTCTTTATTATGCTTAATGGTCTCTACATGGTTTCTTTGAGTCAAAGAGGGGCCTTAGACAGGGGGATCCCATCTCCCCCGTTCTGTTTATGGTTTGCATGGAATATATGTCTAGGTTAATGAGACTACTTCAAGAATTTCCTCTGTTCTCATTCCATCCTAGATGTAAAAATATCAAGCTTAATCACTTGGTGTTTGCTGATGATGTGATACTTTGTTGCAAAGGTGAATTCCTTCAACTTATCTGATGCTACAAGCTTTCCAGTTATTCTCTAACTCCTCTGGTTTAAAGATAAATGAAACGAAATTTGAGTCTTACTCAGTGGCTATGGATCAGTATGATATTAGGAGGATAAGAGATGTATCTGGTTTCAGACATAGCAGATTTCCTTTTAAGTATCTAGGGGTGCCCATATCTGCAAAAACGATTTTTGTGTCTGAGTGTCATGCTCTGGTGGATAAAATGTTCTCCAGGATTAAAGTTTGGCAGTCAAGGAATCTATCATACACTGGTAGGCTTCAGCTTGTCAACTCTGTTTTGTTGTTCATACATATTTATTGGGCTCAAATTTATGTTCTCCCTAGGACTGTCCTTCAGGAAATTGAACAAACCTGTAGAGCATATATATGGCATGGCTCTTATTTCAGTTTGAAAGTTGGGAATGTTGCTTGGGAAAGAGTATGTTATGAGAAAAAGGCTGGTGGTCTTGGGGTTCGAAACATTCAAGTTTGGAATAACGCATCCATGATGAAATATGTGTGGGCTATAACAGCTAAACAGGATTCTTTGTGGATTTAATGGGTGAATGGGGTCTATGTCAAAGAAGCTAACTGGTGGGATTATGTTCCACAATCTGGTTGTAGTTGGTATTGGAAACAAATTTGCAGATCGAAGGAGGAGGCTAAGCTTATCTACAGTGAGACTGATCTTAAAAATTTGCCTCAATTCTCTATCCAGAAATGCTAGAACTTGTTCATAGGTGAAGTTGACAGAATCCACTGGGATAGATATGTATGGAATAGGCTTTCTGTTCCAAAACATACATTTATCTCCTGGCTTATTAGTGTTAGAAAAGCTTAGAAATGCTGATAGATTATTGTGTATTGGTGTACGTAGTGATGATAAATGTGTTCTGTGCTCAGGGAAAGAATCGCATAAGCACCTCTTTTTTGAATGTGTTTACTCTCAACAATGTTTGAGAATGTTGCAGACTTGGATGGGGATTAACCAGTCTCAGAATTAGTTCCACAGAATGTTGCATTTTCTATCCAAAAGCAGAAGATATCAGTTCTAGAGAAGAGTGATAGCTACTGCTTCTTGTGCTCTAGCATACTCAATTTGGTGGGCTATAAATGAGGTGATTTGGAACATGACCTTATGGAGACCCGAAGCTTTAATGAAGAAATTGCATAATACTGTGTTGTTCAAAGTTGGTCTGGTATTGCCTAGAAAAGTGTTTGTAAAAGATAAAACTTGGTTTGAGAAGTTAAAGTTGGATCCTGTATAGTTTTGGTTTGTTTGCTTGCCTTGTGAGTGAGGAGTCCAACCTAGTTGGTTTGCTCACCCTTGGTTGAGCATTAGGTTGTAATGTTTGTGTGGTGCTTATATATTTTCTCTCTTACTTAGCAAAAAAAAACAACAACAACAATGTATCTCATATAAAAATTAACGCTTTGCATCATGAACGAATAAATAACAATACTTAGCAATCAAAGGTAAAAGGGGAAATAAGAACGAAAAACAATGCCAATTGAAGAAAATTAATAAACTTCATTGAAGCAAATTCAAGGTTTAATCGCCTTCAGAAGCAAAACTAAGAAGTTTCTCTCTAAAAGTACTCTTTGAAAAAGAATAAAAGCTGCAAATAACATGTCTGACAAAACAAAGGAAGTTTCCTATTTATAATAACCTAATAAAACTATTAAAAATAATCGAAAATTAAGCAAAAACTCGCCCTTCGAGTCGCCCGCCCGATCATATCGGGATGAGCCAAAACTGAAGTCTCTTTTTTCCATGCCAGAACATCAACAACAAATTGGTGCCCCGCCCGATACAGTTGGCGAACCCTTCCGATCACGAATGAGATTGAAATCACTTAAGCATTAATATCCGCTCAATCGGTCCTAGCCCACCCAATCGGGGCGCCAGCATGCTAAAACTCGTCATTCACGCCCGATCGGGCTGGACGACCCGATGCCTTCAGGCAAGTGCTTGTTCCAACGTTGCTTGGCTTTCCGAGCTTAATTCTCCAGTCTAAAGGCCTTAGAGCCCTCCCACTTCACCATAAATTCCTCGTAAACGACTCTCATAGTTGTGGTTGTCTCAAGATAATCTAGAATAGGGATAAAACTCCCTAAAACCTGTAATTCAGCATAAAACAACCAAACCACAACTATATAGAGAAGTTAGCACAAAATAGCTCCTAAAAGCACCAAGCACGCACGATTTAGCTTGTAAACAAAGGGGGAAACTCTATATTAGATCATAATATCAATATCTTTATTGTTTTTTATGAACATAGGCATAGTATAGATTAAATTAAATTATAAATTCGATTACAATCCAAAGTAAAAATCGTTCCAAGAATAACTAGGGGGTGGGGATAGATCCTCATTACAATCATGGGCGAATCTTCATTCCTACAATATGTGCTTGATAGTCACATTACTCTTGGATTGAAGGTCCATGCAAACACGTATCATGCTACTATAAAAGGAAGGAAACAAATTATCACATGCTAAAATCTCAATGGCATTTTTGCAATTTGTAAATAGCACGACATTTTGATAGTTTCTGGTAATCACTTGCTCTAAACCATGCCTGACTGCAATTAATTCTGCTTGTAGCTTATCAATGGCATATGTTTTATAGTCATAACCCATTGCCCATGAACCCCTGTAGTCCCTTATAACTTCCTCCATACCTACCAACTCCCAACGAGAGGTAAACGAAGCATGCACTTGAATTGAAGTCTGATATAATGCAGTATAGACAGGGGTTAGAGTCTAATTGAGAATCACAACAGATTTGTTATAGTTGGCTGAATGGAATTAGGTCACGTGTATTTTTTTCTTGGCAGATGATAGAGGACGTTCTAATGGCTGTAGATTGGGTATCGAAGATAACATTAATCCTAGCTTTCCACAAGTTGAAGCAAAGGTAGGAAAATAGTGACCCTGAAGGAACCCTGTAAACACTAACCTCTAAGGAAAGATTAGACTTAAGCCAAAGTTTGAAGTCTGAGTTTTGGTTAGCCAAGACATGTCCACAACTGCTCCACACAAGTGCGGACATAGTGCACTATCTAACGATGTGTTCAGCGTTTTCAAGGACGGAAGAACAAGAAATGTATTTGGCATTTGGAATAATATTCCTATTGTAAAGCAAAGCTATATGTGAGAGTCCATCTAGCCAAGATAGCTAAAGAAAGAACTAAGGTTTCGGATGACAACTCACACGCCAAAGCCACATATATTCCCCTCCTTCGTTCTCTTTATTAAACTGACTGGAATAAGAAATTGACACGGAGAAACAATTGTGGGAGATGAAGGGAGGGAAAGAGAGGTCTTGGTAATCACTAACCAAAGGTAGGTGGAGAAGTGCTCAAGATACGGTTAAGTAAGTGTTTAGGAAGAAAATAGTGGAGTTCTTTAAGATTTCACTCACTAGTAGACACACAATCACTCACTATTTTCCTGTCTTCATTGAGCTATAGAGGACCAAAAACATTCTCCCTCACCATTCCTATATGGAGCCAATTGTCGTGGCAAAAGCTCTCACTCTTCCCATTTCCTAGTGACCAAAGGTTGTCTTTTTGGAGTAGCTCCGAACCCTTCCCTATGTTCTTCCAAACATGTGAGCCAATGCAAAAGGAGGTTACTTTATGATGTCTCACATAGTTGGAAATTATGCAAGTTTAAGCTAAGTTTTTAAAACCTTGTCAACAAGTTTCGCCATAAACACTTTATTCATGAAAAATTGGTTTCTAATACCGAGACCCTCTTCTCTCTTAGGAATATAAGTGTGCTCTTTGGAGACAAGGTGTAGTTTCCCAACTCCTCCCTCATCACCCCCAAAGGAAGTCATTGTCCTCTCATTTCTCTCTCATTTCGGTGACATATATGAAATGACATAAACACTATATCGGACCTTATAACAAGCATATAGTTTTGCATTGTTTTATTGGAAAAGCATCTCAATCATTGTTACTATTTTATCACTTCTCATGTTGGCAAACAAAACAAGGGTTTAGAGGGAGGAAGAGACACAAGACATATAAGAGCCATGTATGCTACTTGGATTTGGGACATAAGTGTCTTACAAAATCGTTCATGTGGGATGCATTAAGAACATTCTACAATACTTAATCTTAATGATAATGAATTGGGTCTTGCTAATGAACACCCTTGTTGTTGCGTGCTCGATGTTTCTCAAGGGTAAAAGGGTACCTTATGAGATTTTTGTAGGTAACAATCCAATCAGCGCTCCAATCCAGCACGAAGGAAACTAACCCATGAGGGTTTGGATTGATTCCCCCTCTGATGCTTAAGTCACTTTTTTAGAGGGATAAAGTATAGAGAGAAAAGGTCTGCTATGACAATAGCAATTTATAGAAAATGTGATTTACCTTTTATGTGTGACATAGGTGTATTTATACCAATCTAGGGGCTCTTGGGCCTCATATTTTTTCCTCAAAATAGGGTCTTTTAATTGGCTAGCCAATATTTATTTGACAAGTGGAATGGTTTAATTTATTAAGTGAATATTCTCTAATTTAGGCTTGCATCACCCAAAGCCCTTCTTCATTCATTAGTAGGTTAATCGGAAGCTAACATGTCTCCCTTAAAAGGGTGACACACGTTAGGCCATGTTTTTTTGGTTTACAATAAACTAGAAGTAATTTCAGTTCAATTTAGTTAATTTTAGTTTAGTGCAGCTCCTGTTGAGTTAGAGCTTGCAGGTAGATGCAATTCAGTTCAGTTCTATACAGGCCAAATGAACAAGGCCTTAGTCTAGGGTGTAGACATGTGTCACAGTCTAATAGATGACACGTGTCGATGAGGGAGCTTGCCACGTGACCTTTGATAAGAGTCTGATTTTTACATACAACAATATCCCTTTAAAGGGGGGTTATCTGTTCCTTGATATTGACATATTACCTTTCACAAGTATTGATCATCCAAATAGTTCATCATGTTTACATAACAAAGGTGACACATGGAATGCCCTTTCACCTTCATGGGGGATTTCGACCCCCTCTCATTTACTCATTTGGCAAATTGTTCTAAAGAAAGAGATATAAGGATTTCCTAGTCGACCTTGCCCAACAAGCCATACCCGCCCACGATAAATTTCTAACGAATTGGTCTTGCAAAGGCAAGACGTCTAGATTTTTTGGACGTCCTTTCTTAGGGCTCCATATTCGTCTAACTTATATTTCCCGACGAACTGGTATTGTAAACGTAAGACGACTGAATTTCCTAGACGTCCTTGCTTAGAAAGCCATGTTGGTCCAACTTATGTTTCTGAATGAATTGGTCTTGCGAAAGCAATATATCTAGATTTTTGTAGACGGGCTTGCTTAGCAAGCCATATGTTCTTGGAAGAAGTGGTCTTACGAAGCCAATATGTCTAGACTTTTTGGACGTCCTTTCTTAGTAAGCCATATTCGTCCAACTTATGTTCTTGGACGCTTTGGTCTTACGAAGGCAAGACGTGAGGATTTTCTGACGTCATATCTTAACAAGCCATATTCATCCAACTTATGTTCTTGGAGGAAATGGTCTTGCGAAGGCAAGACGTCTAGATTTTGTGGACGTCCTTGACATATGTTCATGGACGAATTGGTTCCCGCTAAGGCAAGACATCTGGATTTTCTAGACGTCCTTGCCTAACAAACCACATTCGTCTAACTTATGTTCTTAGAAGAACTGGTCTTGCGAATGCAAGGCGTCTGGATGTCCTTGCTCCATGTTCGTCCAATGGATATTCTTGGACAAACTGGTCTTGTGAAGGCAAGACATTTGGAATTTCCTAGACATCCTTACTTAGAAAGCCATACGTTCTTCGACAAACTGGTCTTGGGAAGGGAATACATCTGGTTTGTCTAGACGTTCTTGCTCCATATTCGTCCAACCTATGTTCTTGGACGAACTGGTCTTGCAAAGGCAATATATCTATATTTTCTGGACGTCTGGCTTAACTAGTCATATTTGTCCAATTTATGTTCTTGGGCAAATTGGTCTTGTGAAGGCAAGACATATGGATAATCTAGACGTCTTTGCTCCATCGTCCAACTTATGTTCTCGGATAAACTGGTCTTGCGAAGGCAAGACATTTGAATTTTCTAGACGTCCTTGCTCCATGTTCGTCCAACTTATGTTCTTGGACGAACTGGTCTTGCGAATGCAAGACATATGGATGTTCATGAGGTCCTTACTTAACAAGTTATATTCTTCCAACTTATTTTCTTAGATGAACTGGTATTGTGAAGGCACGACATTTGGATTTTCTTGACGTCCTTGCTTCATGTTCGTCCAACTTATGTTCTTGGATGAACTTGCCTTGTGAAGGCCAGACGCCCGGGTTTTTCTAAGTGACCTCCTTAATGAAGTATAGTGTGTCGCTTGTGCCATTTATGCATCTTTGTAACTTTGGACGACTTCCTTGATGAAGCCATGTCCGTCAAATGCTTATTTACGCATTTTTCAAACTTTGGATGGCTTCCTTGATGAAGTTATGTTCATCTATTATGAAATCTTTTTTGGATAATGCCTTTTGGACGCCTTCCCTCTTAAAGAGCAGTCTGTCACCTTTCCATTTAAGATGAATTAGTGGAGCTTTGTTTGTTTAAGACAAAGAGCCTTACTAGGTTGCGTCAACATTTGACCATATCTGACCCATTGGTGACCATCTACTTAGGTCTTAGTATATCTAAATGATTTCATTTCTTAAGCCTTCGATCGTCTTAAGTCATTAGTCATATTAGATCTAGTAGACAGCGACCAATATTTGGCCCAAAATGAAATGTACTTATTGGAACCTAAAGACTTCATAATGAGAGAAGTAGAATTTGTATTATGTAAATATTTCTTAGTTGTGAGCCAGGTTATATTTATACAATTCTAATCCTTACTGTTCCTTGACACTTTGTCTATGGAAATAAAATACAAACGCCTAGATGTAGTATTTTCTGAGGTTATTATTCGAGCTCCACGCCCGTAGAATAGGACAACCTTCCATGTCTTGAAGTCGGTAAGTTCCATCTCATACTTCTTCGACGACCAGATATGGTCCTTCCCAATTGGGGTTAGTTTTCCATGCTTTTTGGCCCTTTCGAAGACCTCCACTTTACTTAGCACCAATTCTCCCACTTGAATAAGACTTCTAATAACCCTTTTTTGAATTCTCTATCCATACAAAGCTTATACAAGTGCATTCTGAGCAGTATATGACCCTTGACTTCTTGTGATTGATCTAAGGCTGTCCTCATGGATGCCCAATTCGAATCTCCGTGATAGAGCATGACTCTTAAAGCTAGCTCTTCTGATTCTATGGGCAATATAGCTTCAATTATGTAGACGAGCATGAATGGGGTTTCTACTGTTGAGTCTTTTGTTGTCGTCCTTATACACCATATAACTAGTTGCAACTCTTTTACCCAAAGTCTTTTGGCATTCTCTATCTTCTTTTTTATGTCGACAGAGAGAATCTTTTTGAAAGACTATACTTGGTTGTTTGCTTGTAAATGGGCCACAATCGCGAAGTGTCCTTTGATAGATCTGTCAGTCAATCAATCTTTCAGCATAGGCGACTCAAAGTGAGGGCCATTGTTAAATACTATGGACTAGGGAATGCCAAACCGAGTGATTACATTCTTCCAAATGAAGCTTTTTACATCTTTGGTAGTAACTCCTCAGTCGACCTCCGCCTCCACAATTTTGTGAAGTAATACACAATGACTATTACAAACTTCTTTTGGCTAGCAATTAGGGGAAAAAATCCAAGAATATCAATGCCCCACTTCACTTCACAAACTTCAATGGGAAAAGGATAGGAGTAAGCAAGTTTGATGATCTTTGATGGATATTTGCGCGTTTTTTGCGACTACGTACTTTAAAACATAATACATGACATCTTGATTTTAAGTTTGGCAAAAAAATAGCCATGTTCTTGATGCTTTCTCATAAATCAGCTATATGGTATGTTCTTGCCAACTCTTGACGATCATATCAACAATGTATACTTCCATATTCCTCCCCAGCTGTTTCTAGAACATAGCGTTCACCAACCTTTGGAAGGTGGCTAGTGAATTTCCGAAGCCGAAGGGCATCTTGAGCCAACCATATAGTCCATTTTCGATGATGAAGGATGTTTTGTCTCGATTCTCTTCTTACATAGGAATCTGATGGAACTCGGAGTATGCGTCCATAAAACTTAACATTGCATGCCCTGTTGTTGAAATCCGGCTCTGGAATCTACCAACCTATCCAACTTCGGCGAATGGAAGTTATCCTTTGGACAGGCCTTGTTGAGGTTTATATAATCTACATAGATCCTCTATGTCCCATTGGGATTTTGAACTATTACAACATTAGCGACCCAATCAGAGTACATTGTTTCTTTAATGAACTTGGCGTCTAACAGCTTTTAGACTTCAAAATCCACAACCTTATTGCGAGCTTCGCCTAAATGTCTCTTCGTTTGGCGAATGGGCTTGCACTTTGGATCTATATTTAGCTTATGGGAGACCACTGACGAGACGCGTTCGTTGACAAAACCGCCATAGTAATGGAAATCTTTCAATAGAACAAAGGCAAAGTGCTTCTTTGATTAGCCCAATCTGCCATAGGTCTCTCTCCTTTTCTAGGCCTTTCTTTGATGGCTTGGGAAAAGAACTTCACCACTCATGGTCTTCATACTTAGGCCCCGGTTCCGAGGGTTAGAGTATTCCCTATTACGAGCCTACTCAGTTCAGAACTAAACTAGTTTATTGTCATTTGTCTATCGACCGGCTTTAAGCAACCTTCGCATTTTCTGCTGAGATCCTAAGTCTCTAAGTGGGCCCTCTTGGCCACTCACGACCTCGGCTTTCAGAGAATTTCGCTCCTGTGTAGTAAGGCTTGTAGCTTGGCAGTCTACCGACGTCCCCCCTTGGGAGGTAGGAGGAATTGAGATTTAATTCCTTGAATAGTAAGCTCAGTGGTTTTCAACGGTGACTTAAGATATTTCAAAAAATACCTCGTAAACCAGTTTGGGATGAAAGGAAAGGAATTTGACTCCGACTACGATTCTTGTCCACACTGTGGGAGCACCTCAGTATACGATTGTCTGCAATAACTGGGAGTTCTATTACACCTAAGGCCAACTAAAACTCACCAAACCAAAGTTCATGTCGTGTAGTGATTGTGGAGTAGAAGCAAGAGGTACGCATGTAGAAAAACAGATAGAAGAAGAACGTGAATTCGGAGCCCCTTTATTTAAGGTAATCAAGGGGGTTGCTTTTCAAACTATTCGAATAGATAAAGTATGCTCGCGTGGCAGGGAGTTGTGACTGGTATCTCTTTAACAATGAAGGTAAATACATCATGGTACTCTCTTAGGAGGCTAGTAAGATGCTCCTTTAGTCCCTTGCCTAGAGATGATCCTACTTGAACTAATCGTTCTGGATTAACTTCATCAAGTTGTATCTTGTCAGGAACTTCAACTGGTTTTAGACGTTTTGTAGTCGGGCTCATAGTGACCATAACTTCTTCGACGAGCTTGGATCCTCTTTGATTGTAACAACTTTCTCTTCTTTTAATTTGGGGCTTCAGAGGCGTTCCTCAACGGGGTAACAGGCAGCTGAGACGTTCCAGCCTGCTTCCTAGAGGAAAAGCTGCAGCAGGAATTTATCGTGCTTCCATAACAAAGGTCTTAGTGTTGTCAAATAGAACTCCATAACACTTCTACCATCAACTTCGAACTTCATAAGCATAAGATGAGTAGCAACCACGACTTAAACACGATTGAGAGTTGGACGACCAAGGATTGTATTGTAAGAAGTCAAATCCCTAACAACTAGGAACTTGATGAAAATCGTCCTTGATCTCTCCTTTTCACCAATCCTGACGGGGAGGGTGACTGTACCCATTGGGTGAATAAGCCCACCTCCAAATTCAATGATGGGATGTAAGACGGGCGTCAACTAATGTTCACAAAATTTCAGAAGGGATAAGCAATCGGCCATATGATGTCAGTCGAGCTTGTTAGAAGTCAGATGAACAAGAGGCTGGATAATCACCATTCCAAGGCACGGAAACTACACTTTCCTATTAGTTTAACTTCGCCCTTCTAGGTTCACAGGGTTTCAAGAAATAACTAATCAGATGCAATGCAATAAACAATCCTCTAATTTGATCTAAGAGGAGAATCATGAAGAACTTTGTGTGTTTGTGTTTATGAAGAAAACTCAAGATAAATTAAAAGAGTTTTCTTAAGCAAGCAAGTAAGAGCATGGAGAAAAATCTGAGTATCTTCACCCTTCAATTCATATGTGCAAAGGGATCTAGATAACGCTTCAATATTCAATATTCAGAGAATTTACACATCAAAATTGTGCACAAAAGCACCCATAACCACAGTCAAGGAAACAACGGATATAAACCGTCAATAAGCAAAACGACGCATAGAAGCAGAAGGTGCGTCGCAACCTACGACGGAGGTTGCGACTCACGACTGGGATTTTGCTTCTCTACCTCTGAAAACCGAACATTAGACCCCCTCCTCTTCTAATATTACCCCACATATAAATTAACTAAACCCATTACCCTATAGATGTTCCAACAATCCTCCTCCCGTTTGTAGGGTAATGTTGAAAGGTTTTCAACTTTGCAATTAATCATAAACAAAACATGCTCACGCTTCATGAAAGTATCTAACAATTGAATTTCCACTAGTAAAAGTAAACTCAACAACAATTTCGATTGAAATGATAGACTAAGCTTTAAATCATACAATCACTATTATTGAAGATACAAATACACACAACCAGAAACAAAGTTCTTTAGCCTCTAACACCTTAGAAGCCTTAGTGTCCATATCCATTCATGAGAGTTCCAAGACAATCCTAGACTTGGTGAAGCTGGCAAACCCTGGCTCATATAGGTAAACTGTTTGCACATGCTCCTGTAATTGAGCACTTATTAAAGACTGATGTTATAACACAAGTGCTTCCAACCTTGAAAAGTACAATGCTCATTGAATTTAAGATCTAACATTGTGTATTAAACGTCAAATTGAGTTTTCTTAAGCGAAAGGTTGATCAATAGGCTTAAGACCTATCCTTTTGTTCATATTGTTTGGCAACAATTTTGTAAACATATCCACCAAGTTCAAACTACACCGGACAAAATCAATGGTTATACAACCATTCCTTATAATCTCACGAACATATAGCTATGTCTAACCCCAATGTGCCTGACTTTCTATTATCGACTTCAATATATGCTTTGGCTATTGTGGATGCACTATCACAATGGATAGTAAGAGGAGACATAGGATTGACCCATAAGTCAGCCTCACCCAACACATTCCTTAGCCCTTTCGCTTCTTGACAACAAGAGGCTAATGCTATGAATTACGATGCCATAGTTGAGTCGGTAATACATGTTTGCTTCTTAGATGCCTATGAGACATCACATCCTCCAATAAGAAACATCCAACCACTTCTGGAAGAATAATCTTCCTTATTGGAAATCCAACTAGAATCCGAGTATCCCTCTATACAAGAAGTTAAGGATCTCCCGTATAAGTCAAACCAAAATCCTTCGTTTTGTTCAAATACCTAAGCACTCTTCTCAAATATTACTAGTGCAACATATTAGGGTTACTAGTATACCTACTAACCTTGCCACTAGCAAATGCTATATTCACCCGCGTGCTAGTTATAGCATATGTCAAGCTTCCAATCAAGCTTGCATACTCCAATTGATATAGGAGTACCAATACTTGGAACCAAATGAACACTAGGATCCATCAGAGTAGAAATATGAGTCGACTTTGACTCATTAAACTTCTTGACCGCTTCCTCAATATAATAAGATTATGACGAAGAAATAGTCCCTCTACCTCTCATTATTCTAATACCAAGAATAACATACGCTTCACCTAAATCTTTCATGGAGAAGCTACTTGAGAGAAAATTATTAGTCTTTTTTCACTTGTTCCATATCAGTCCCAAAGATATGTATATCATCAACATACAAGCAAACTATAAAGGTTTTGTAAGTTACTTAGATCTTGTATGGACTTAAGCAAGCACTAAAGCAATGGCATCGATCAAAAATTTGATGAAGTAGTGTTGGCTAATGGATTCAAAATAAATTAGTCCGATAAGTGTGTATATAGCAAATTTGATAATAAGTCCTCCAATTCACCATTAAGGAAAGCCATTTTAACATCCATTTGGTGAATTACAAGACCATGAATCACGATAAAGCTATCAATAATCTAAGGAGCATAAGTGTCAAAGTAATCGATACGATATTTTTGCCTAAAACCTTGGAACACTAACGGGTCACGACGCACATTCTGCTTCCGCACGTCTTTTTGTGTATTGACCGTTTATATCTGTTGTTGCCTTGTTGACTGTGGTTATGGGCGATTTTGTGCACAATTTTGCTGTGTAACTTATCTTTGAGCATTAAAGGGTTATTAAGATCCCTTTGCACATATGAATTAAAGGGTGAAGTACTCTCTTCTTTTCTTGGACTACCTCTTCTACCTTCTTTTGTTGAGGGTGCTTGGCCTCTTCACAAACTTCAGTCGCATGTATGAAAACCTCTTCCTCTGCAATGCTTCGGCTAAGGTATTTACTTTTTTTTTACGAGGTCAAAGTTGAAACTTCTCAGCCTCAATCCTTGATGAAGGCGTCAAAACCAACACCAGTGTTCATGCCTTGGATCTGAAGCACCTCAAGGTTACATCTCTTTACAAAACTTCGTAGAGATTACTTGGGTGCGTGGATTGATTTTCCCAGGTGAATGCTCGTCTTTTGCTCTTGACGATTTGCCACAAAGTATGAGAAAATTTGCCTTACCTCTTCCGATGTGATATAGGGGTATTTATACCAATCTAGGGGCTTTTGGGCCTCCTACTTTTGCCTTAAAATAGGGTCTTTGATTAGCTAGCCAATTTCTATTTGACACGTGGCATGGTTGATTTTATTAAGTGAATATTCTTTGATTTGGGATTTCATCACCCAAGGCCCTCTTCAATCATTAGTAGGCTAATGGAAAGTTGGCATGTGTCCTCCCGTAAAAGGGTGACACGTGTTAGTCCAGGGTAGAGACACGTTTCATAATCCGATAGATGACACGTGTCGATGAGGGAGCTTGCTACATGACCTTTGGTAAGAGGCTGCTTTATACTTACAACAGTGGAGCATTCGTTAACATTCAATATACTCTCTAAAATGGTATCAACTTTGGAATGCCTACTGTTTCGGACGAATTGTAGCTATTGGAGCAATTTGTGGGATTAAAAAAAAATATTATTATCATTCTTTAATATTTCCAAAAGCTATAAAGTATTATCAAATGCAACATAGATGTTTTGCTTAAATATTTGCGGCACCATGAATGATGAAACGCAAGTAAGAGAGGCATATGCCAAAACATAGTTGAATGATACTCTTAAAATTGGAGAATATCCAATGGGTAAGGTTCCTTTGGATTCCTGCAGGTTGAACCCAAAACCCCCCCTTTCCTTCGCACAATCTTTATCAAAATCAAAAATAAAGAACGCCCACACAGCAAGTTACACAAGATCTACAATACATAGAAGTATTTAACTACTGTAAACACACAGGATGACAACTTCTCTCTCTATAACACCACCTTCTTCTCTCTCTTCCTGTTCCTCTAATTATCCCACCTGCTCCTCTACTTATACTTATTCTTCTTCTTCTTCCCTTTACCCAAAACTCAATTCTTTAAACTCGAAGCTCTCAAAGTTTAGATCTTTGGCATCAAAATCGAAAAGGGTTGTTGTGATTCAGAATTTTGGAGGAGCTAAAGCAAGCAATATGGCCATTAATGATCTCACTGATAGAGATGAGGAAGAAATACCCATTTTAGATGAGACTGAGACCTCTACTCCTCGTCGGATTGCTCTCTTTGTTGAGCCTTCTCCTTTTGCGTTAGTTTCTTCAAGTCAACGTCTTCTTCTTCTTCTTCACTAACATTCTCCATTTTTTATTTGTGACTTTATCATTTGATTTGATTTCAATGTATATCTATGTATGTATGTATATCTGAATCTCATTTGGGTTTTCACTTTTGCTCTCATCTGCTCTAATTTTGTGCCTGTGTCTGTGTTATGCCAATTTCTTTGTCCATTATTTACCATTTTAAGGGGTTGTTTGGTTCAAGTCATGAAATAGAAAGGAAATGGTAACCATTATCATTAAGTAATGGCTTTTGTTACTTGAGGGGGAGGGGAAGGGGAAGGGGAAGGGGAAGGGGAAGGGGAAGGGGAAGGGGAAGGGGAGGGGAAGGTAACAAATTGGGGGAATCCATTACCACCAAGTAATGGTAATGGATTAAGGAGGAGGTAATTGATTCCGTTTCTTGGAGTTCAAAAATAGCGAACCAAATGACCCCTAAGTATCGCATCCTTTGAAATTAAAAGGTTTTTGGTGTATTGCAGCTCACCAATTTGTTTGATTGATAAATGATTTTTGCCTTGAGAGCAGCTTTTGATGTCGTCCTACTGTGATTATGAAGTAAAATTGTTAGATTTTCTGCATTTACTGTCCCAACCTAGAGCTCTTGCCTTAGGAGCCACATGAAATTTATTAGTATGCCTAGAAATTATGAATGACATGAGACCTGGGGTTACAAAACGAAAGTTGGGGAAATGCACCTAAAAATGTTTTGGTGTATAGTGAGCGAGAAAACGCAATGATGTAGATGGGAGTTGCTTTGAGGTCTTGGGGATTACCCCAAAAGACTTTTACAACTCAGCTACCTAGCATCCGCAAATGCAAGCAAAACAACTAAGTCTCCTGGTATCTATTTTTTACAAATATCAACTTATTGTTATGATGCATATAGACTTTCAAAAGGTTCATGTACTTTTTTTGTTTTATTTTTCATTTTTTACAACTGCATGAGCTATTTGTGAGCCAGTGTTGAGTGCTTTAAGTTTCCTTTTTTTTTCCACGAACTCTAAAGTTATTAAGGTTAGCTACCGTCTTTCATGACCAGCTCTGTGGTAAGTTAGGACTTAGGAGATTTTAGTTAGTATTTGGGTAAGTTGCGGTGAGGTTCAAACATCCAATTGTTGATGTGGAATATTAGTCATGTCAAGAACTGTTAGTAGGATTTGAATTTGCGTCTTGGATGGCACTTCATGTTGTATTGCGCAGATTTGATTTTGAGCTTTGAGTTACATGGAGCACTATTTCACTTTTCATTGAGCACATTGCGACTATGTTTGATTCATTAATAAGTGATATACTAGTTGAATTCTCTCCTTGGTCGACCCAAGAAGTTAATATTCTGATCATGTTTCCTCCATCTTCTTGTTTGTGCAGTTATGTGTCTGGATACAAAAATAGGTTTCAGAATTTTATCAAATACCTTCGCGAAATGGGTGATGAGGTATGATTTTAGTACTTTTTAAGAAGTTTGTGGATAACTACCACATAAATACACTTGTTGCGGCAAAGCACCTTATCATATACTCTTTCTGTAAAATAAAATAAAAATTCTTTCGCCAGTACTAAGGGGTGTAGTCATCGTTGTTCGGCCTTTGGTTGACAAAATAATTATCGAATGAAAATCAAAGTAGATCAGATTATTGGTTAGTTGTAGTGCTCGGTGCTCCACAAAAATAATTTCTCCTTTTCGATTTACCTCTTGAACTTAGTAAGCAAAAGAACTTTCAATTAGAATGGAAAAATATTACAAGGGTAGGTCTAAATTCCCGATAAACTCAAGAATAAAAGAAAAAAAAAGTATTTTTCAATTGCATTATAGCAATAAGAGCCACATTAGGGATAATCTTGAGCTTGAGTATCAAAAGAAGCTAGTATTAACAATTGACCCTGTGAGCATAGCAAAAAGGTCACCTGATTCTAAAGATCTTATCATTCCTCTCCAGCAAAGAACTCGTATACTTGTAAAAGAAGTTATTAGCAGTAATATTTGTGCTCTAATTTTTCATTTGAAAATGAACCCAAACAAAAAGTGAAGAAGGAAATATAGCTACTTTCATCCTCAACGAAACTCTCACCGCCTCGATAAATAGTAGCTACTTCACAATGCAAAAATAGGTGAATTTTTCTCTCTCCCTCAACCACATATCCGCTTGTCGTTTTAGAGAAGTGGTATTAGACACGCAAATTGGAGGATGGGGCATGAGCCGAATCAAAGATAAATAGGCCTTTTCATACATCTATCTATGTGATACCTTTAAATGCCATGCCTTAGTGATTATGACTTTAAGGAAGATTGTGGTAAAGGATCTGACTATGGTTGCGCAAGGGAAGAAAACCTACCAAGGCAATCTGTCATCTCAATAATACTATCTTCGGGATATAATTATTTAACTCGAAAGTAACCCAAATAGTTGTTGAAGACTCTAAATCTTTTCAACTCCTTGAAGATCCTTTGGCAGAACCGCAGAAGAGAACAAGAATATGATTAAACTGCATGCAAATGATACATTACCAGTTTACCATCTCCATTAAAATTATCATCATCTAAATCAACATCCTCCTCAAGATGTGAACCAGAAAGTAGTAAGCAGACTGCCTTATCTCAAACCCTTTATAAACGAAACCGTTGTTAACTATCAACTAGGATTGACAAGCCTAGGATGCTCATCGGTACTTTTGATATATACGAGGTAAGAAGACAATTTTTACTTAATATTTTCCACTAAGATGATTTCACCTTCCTATTGCTGATTTTAAAAGTGTCGCTAAGCCTTGTTGTTTTGGACTTAATAAGTGTAAATTAACTTGTTAAGTCCAATTCAGCTCAGTTGGCTTCAGGTGAGTTCATTTCAGTTCAGTTCCATTCAGTACAAAGACATGCTTATCGTTCAACAATTTGACCCTCTTTTTAGCAATGAGGTCAATATCCTCTCATTTACAATTTCCTCTCATTTACAATCTTCCTATCCCTAAATAGTTGCACTACCCTCAATAGTTGCACTATGGTTAGGATGGTAGCTAGAGTCATACTCTGGAGAATTCGACTCCATATGTCAGCCATTATATTATAAATATTGACAAGAGTCATGGACATAATTGGGCTATTCTTTTTAAAAACTAGGATAACAAAAGTAGAATTTGTGCTTTTACACGTAATTTCGTTTTCAAAAGATTCCTAAAATACACACACACGGATACACATTGTCATTTACCATAGATGGGTGAGAGTCACACACACATGCACTCGCGCACGCTCACACACATGATCAATTACCAGAGATAGGTGAGAGGGTGCAAGTGGGTGCAAGTTGATACTTTTATGTGTTGTAAGGAGGGGTATAGTGTACAAAACCATTAGCACAAATCGGTAAGATTGCAAGTGAGAATGTGTAAACCTATTTAGAGGAACAACTAAAACGAAAAGCATAACCAACTCAGTCACGAGACTAGTTTTCTTTACTTTACATTAACTTTGCTATATACAGATTTTGTTATGCTGGTTAAAAATTGTTGTGATATTCTATTGTTAATTCAAGTAGGAAATTGTACATCTGTTGCAAAACCATTTTGTTGGGTACACAATATTAGTCATTTTTCTTTTCAGGTGATGGTTGTGACAACACATGAAGGAGTTCCAGAGGAGTTTTATGGAGCAAAATTAGTTGGATCTCGAAGGTTGGTGCACTTGCTTTCAGCTTGAAATTGATAAGTTTTCTTCCATGAATTGTTGCTTGCTCAATTAGTTAAATTATCTGTAAATATGGTAACCCTTTTTTTCTTTTGATCCCCGATATTTTGTCATGCTTACTTTGCTGTTGGTACGAGTACTTGCTTATTTTTCTTAGTAATCTAAAGGTTAGGAGCTTAGTCTAATCTTTGAACTGTCGCTTGGTAAAACCAACATCAGTTTATATATTTGCAAGATTCTATAGGCTGTGGTCTGGGAACTTAGCATTTACTCTATGTGAAGTCTTGGTTTCCTTATGCAATTACAATGCAGGAGCATGGATTTAGACGGAAGCTTGTACTTTGCTCCTTGTTTCATCTTCTTGGGACACGAGTTTGGGCATATTTTCGTTTTGTAAAGGCTGGAGGTTCTTACGTAGTCTTTGTGTGTGTTTTTTTACTTTTGAGAAGTTATACCTGCTGTGCTTGAAATTGGTAATTGGGTTGGGACTGCGTTAAACTTCACTTGGGCGTTAAAATAAGCAACTCCACGTGCAAGATTGTCCACGCAAAGAAAACTCATAAAGCAAACCTTGCATGGGGTGCTAATAATCGAAACACGTGCTTTCAGTTGTCACATCCTTGGATTGTGTAGATAGTCCTCTAGCACGTTGAACTTTTGGAATCGTATATTGCCAATAAAGTTATCTTGTTTTCGCAGATTTGAAGATGAAATCAGAAATATGCTATTTATTATTTATTAGAAGTTTCATTCGTATATTGTTATGCCGCCAATTTATAAGTTTTTTTCATTTTCATTCCAGCTATGTTTGAGTTGATAAAAATCTGACAATTTGTCTTGTGGCAAAGGCAATCCGGTTGTGAGCCAACCTCACATCACCTTAGTGATTTCGTAAGAAACTCTCTAATTATCTTAGTGATATTAGAGGCTTCTTTTTCACATGATTTATATGCCAATCAAGTTTTTCATGTTGCTCAAGAAGGTAAGGAATATGGAACTCCGTGCTTTTCCACACTATGCCACACAAGAAACCATAATATCCTAAAGAAATTGTTCAGTCGAGGATTGGGCACCAGTACTTTAAGGAAAATGAAGATTTTGAGTAACATAATCCTTAGCTATGTATGGGATGTTAGCATTTTCTCAATACTTTGTTTAAATGACACTTTTATTGCATGCTTCTGAATAGAGCTGTTACAATAGTGTAGTGTAAGTTGATTACAATAAAACTAGTGAAGGTCTATGCCTTTATAGTTTTACATGAGAGGTGTGATGTGGACTTGTCTTTTTGTTGACGTATCGTGCTTGATGTTTTTATGTCATATGATTGATCTTAAAAGCTCTCAACTAAGACCTTGTACATTTAAAATGCTTGTGTGTATCTGCAGCTTTCCCTGCCCATGGTATCAGAAAGTGCCTCTCTCCCTGGCCCTTAGTCCCAGAATAATCTCAGAGGTTGCAGCATTTAAGCCTGATATCATACATGCATCATCTCCTGGAGTCATGGTATTTTGGGATAATAATGACAAAGCTTTATGACTTTGTGATTCTAGATAATCTCTTGACATGATTAGTTGCAGAACTTGTCTATTAAGTTGGTTTTCATAATTTTAGGTATTTGGTGCGCTCGCCATTGCAAAAATGCTCTGCGTTCCAATCGTGATGTCATATCATACACATGTCCCTGTGTAAGTTACTGTTTTTCTTATTCTTTCGACGTCTGTGTGCCTGAAGTAGATGGAGTTCTTAACATCATTCAGAACTAATTGTTTGATTCTGGTCCACAGATATATTCCGAGGTACACTTTCAGTTGGCTAGTGAAACCAATGTGGCTCGTCATAAGTAAGTGTTCATTTAATTTTCTGAAATATTTCACTGTGTATTCTAAAATTTTCTGTGCTAATATATTACTCGTGTGTTTTTTGGCTTCACCAGAGTTTCTCCACCAAGCAGCTGACCTCACTCTGGTACCGTCAGCGGCCATTGGAAAGGATCTCTTGGCAGCAAAAGTAACAGCAGGTATAGAAAAAAGATGCGCACTCGTAATTATGAAAATTGTACTTTTAGCAGTTTGTACTCACGTAATATTACTTTGTTGTTGTCCCCAACTCCTCACCAATACCCTATATGTCATGTGGATTAATTTGTTTTCATCTTGTCTCTTTCCTTATTTCTTCCATCTTTTTCATTCTCTGTAACGCAACAGAAAATAGGATTCGTCTCTGGAATAAAGGAGTAGATTCTGAAAGCTTCCACCCTCGCTTTCGTTCGTCTGAGATGAGATGGAGGCTCAGGTAAAATGAAGATACTTCCGTCGTCTTTATAATGTTCTAAAATACAGACCAGTAAAGCAGGTTTTCTCTCCTAAATTCAGCAAAGTTCTCCTGACTTGACAAAGTCCTTAGGTTCAATATTGTGATTAGGTCCATTCTTAGTAAATGACAGCATTGAAATTAAAGCTTTTAGTTAGTATTTATCTCTATGTTAAGCTTATCAATAATGATGTTGTGGAATTGATCAATTGTCATTTTAAAAATGACTGCAATCGAAATTTAAATTTATTAGTTGAGTCTAATTGTTTTGCTTATGTATCAATTACATAAATTGAGTATGGCTAGGTAATTAACTAGTAAGTTACTAATGCAAGGAAGTTTTATTCTAACGTTTCTTTTTGAAACACTTGTTACTGTTTCAGTAATGGAAATCCTGACAGACCACTCATTGTGCACGTTGGTCGCTTAGGTGTGGAGAAGAGTTTGGATTTTCTTAAAAGGTAATTCTCATTACTGCAAATTCCTTAGATAAACATAGAAAACTGCAGGATTAGTTAAATGTGCAGTGATATATCAGAATTCCTTGAAAACAACATGTATTCTCTATCCTCATTGTTACCCCCCTATGTAATTATTCTAGCTTTTCATTCTACAGCTTCTATGCTCAGAGGGTTAGCTAATTGAATCTTAAAAGTGTAATTTGTAAATCTGCTCTTTCTCTTTCTTTACTCTGTTAGAAGTGTTATACTCACACTCTGTGCACAGAACTGGCCACATATGTTTATTTTGGTTCTTCTACATCTTTATACTGGCTTATGCCATGCCAATATCTTAAACAGCATGTTGGCTGAGTAATAAGCATGAAGAATTGAAGCCAGTATAAAGACGCAGTTTTTGAAGTAATGTTTTAAAAGTGATGCTAATATTTAGGACTTCAGATCCAACTCGTTTACTCTTAAAACATGGCTATTATACGAGACAATCCCAAAGAAGGAATCAACAAATATTCGATGCCAAACAGAGTAATGCTGTTTTTTCATTTCCAATTAATATGTTGCAATACCCTTGGCTTATCTTGTGTATTCTTGGTACCACCTTAGTCTCGATCTTCTATAGTTATACTCTAGACTAGACTTGTTTTTCAGTAATTGTGTAAGACACTCTGAACGTTCTTAAAAGTTCCAGAACAAAACTTTTGAGATCCTTACTTTAAGCTGTAGGGAAATTGTCTCTCTTTTTTTGCCCCTTCTTGTGGCCATGGGAGAATAACCTATTTTACTAGGTATGAGGTTGACCGAGTGACTTCTCCTCTTAATTTGGCTTATCTGAACTCATACTAGTTGTAAATTAAACTTGGGTACCCCTTGAATGAACTTCTGTAATTTTTTTCTCCTGAAAGTTTTCTTTTAAAGGTTGAGGGAATAGAGCCTTAGTGCTCTAAAATTTGTCATTCCGAGATGACAATTATCAAAATCGTGCTCCGGAGTGATCGGCCTAATAATTTTCTCTCTCTTTATTTTACCATATATCCCTTGTTCTTTTGTTGCTGCACCTTAGAATCTGACTTGTATAATTTTAACAGGGTTATGGATGAACTACCAGAGGCAAGGATTGCTTTTATTGGTGATGGTCCTTATAGGTCAGGCTTGTCTTGATGATCTTTGTGCCTTTGTTGTAACTAGATTGTGCCTTTGTTGTAACTAGAATTTGCTATGCAATAGTTGAAGATACTTGCTGTTGCTTCATTTAGGTTAGGAAGATCTGCACAATGTAGATCCTACTTTCCTGTTTTTCCCTTTTCCAAGCCATGCAATTGTTGTCAAACATTATTCTATGACTCGATGCTTGGGGATGATGTCATGAACTTTGCTGGTTAATTATTGAAATCTAAGCATCATTAGGGTGAAGGAATTCTATTATCGTTTGGACTAAAATGCCACTGGGTGGTGGGTCTGTGTTTAAAGTTAACTAATATGCTTAATAGAGAGAATGTCAATTCTGATAATATAGCCAATCTCTGGTTTGCGCTGATAATTGAAACAAACTTTCAGGGAGGATTTGGAGAAACTATTTGATGGTATGCCAGCTGTATTCACAGGGATGTTGCAGGGTGAAGAGCTCTCTCAGGCATATGCCAGTGGCGATGTTTTTGTGATGCCTTCAGAGTCCGAGACTCTCGGCCTTGTCGTGTTAGAGGCCATGTCATCTGGGATCCCTGTTGTGGCTGCTCGTGCTGGGGGAATTCCTGACATAATACCTGATGACCAAGAGGGAAAAACAGGTTTTCTTTACAGTCCCGGGGATCTTGGTGACTGCCTCAGCAAATTGAGGCCTTTATTGCATGACTGTGAATTGCGGGAGACCATTGGAAATGCTGCTCGTCAAGAGATGGAGAAGTATGATTGGAGGGCTGCCACTAGAGTAATTCGCAATGAGCAATACAATGCGGCAATATGGTTCTGGCGGAAGAAGAGGGTCCAGCTGTTGAGACCTGTACAGTGGCTGGTTAATTTGTTAGTCAAATCACCCGAAGTAAGCTACAGATGACGCAGATGATTGCCTTTGGATGTTGTGGGTTCTGATCTGGATTATTATTGTTTATAAGCTTGTTTGAGGGTCTTGAAATCAAGACCTTACATTGGAATTTCTTATTCGTGGTTGGATAGCCTATTTGTTGTATATTATGAACCATATAGGATTGTTTCTCTCGCTATGTTGTCTCTGAAATCAGTAATGAATTGATTTGGATGCCATCTTAGGTTTAGTTAGTAATTAGCTGAGCAATTAATATATTAATGGAGTACAACACCGATATACTGTTAAAAAGTTAAGCATTACTGGATTAGGCTCATAACTGAGTTCAGTGGTACAAATTATTCATGCCATGCTCAAACATTCAAAAGGTGCTACGCAACAAGTCCGGATAATCCGTCCATATGGTGTTCCTTTTGATGTCTCATTTGCTATTGTTTGTTCCGTAACTTCAATGAAATATTTTTTTATTATTTTTTCACGTGCTCCCTTGTAGTGATTCCTCCTCCAAAACAAGAAAAATAAGAAATTAAACTCCACTTAGTAAAATAATGAGCAAGAGGGAAATAAATCATTTTCATTATTTATTTTACTATAAATGAAGTTAATTTTTTCATTTTTTGTTTTTTAGTAGGATTTACTAATAGGTAGCATGTAGAATCACAACAAAAAGTTATGAGACAAAATAATAACAAATGGGGCACCAAATGGGATATCATGTGGGACATACACATTAATTCTATTTACTTATCTTAATATAATCTCATTCTTTTTTTTATTATGAGATTATATTATGGTCAGAAAACACGAGCCAATATGTTTGGAGCAGGAATTGAGTCCTACACTATGCTAGGGATAATGAAAAGTCTAAGGTTGAGCCTATCCCAATTCCTACTATGCATACACATTATGTACTTATGAAGAATCTATACGCTGATAAAATTTTACCACACCATCGTATACAAAAAGTTTTTTAGCCTGTGTTTTAAGAGACTGCCTACTTTTAAATTAATTCTACGTCCGTTCCTTAATAAGTTATAAAACTTCATGTTTTCACGTTATCCAATGCATTATTTTATGCATTAATAACTATAATCATTTATAAGTAAAAATTATAAAAAGTTGCTACTAAAAAATCGCACGTTGAGATTCCACATGACTATGTTTTTCCTAAAAATAATTACCAAAACTAACTAAAGTCTAAACTGTGAATAGTAAACACTATACAAGTGTGTTACTCATTATAAACGAAGGAAGTATTAGGCAATGGCCCAAACCCATTATTAAAAAGAGAACAAATTGTTTTTGCGAAATAGTAACCAGTTAATCCACTTCGTAACTTGTGTTAATCCATTTTGTGATCGATTTAATCCATTTCAATAATCACAATGTTTAATTCATCCATTGGCTAATTTAATCCAAAAAAGTAGTAATTTAATTCATTCATAAGTCTGATTGAATAATCACAATGTTTAATTCATCCACTGGCTAATTTAATCCAAGAAAGTAGTAGTTAACTCATTCGTAAATTTGATGGTTGTTTGAAAAAAAAAATTATAGTTTAAGACTAAAAGTAATATAAAGAAAAGAGGAGAAAAGAGAAGAGACAGCTAGGTTGGTGGAAAAAGTCCAATATTAGTGTTGGGTTAGAGTTAAATAAAATAATCTTGTTAAAAGAATGTGAAAGATTAGATCGTGTCTTTTTAATAAGAATCTTTTGCCAAAACTGTCATGTAAAATACTCCTTTTGTTAAATTGTACCCATCATTTTTTTCTTGTGAATTACTGTCATGAAAGACTAATCTCTAAGTAACTTGTGTCATTTTCACTAATCCATAGTTTGACCGGTCAAATCATGTTTAATAATTTATAAATCTTTTTTTATTCAATTTCAGAATATTTTAAAAATATGTTTTTCATGTGACATGGTGATGGACACATATTTTGAGACTACATTTAATCGCGTTTTCGGACTGAAAACGGCGTTTTTTCGAAAAAAGGAAATCGGTGTCAACCCTTCATGGGCACGAATTTCGAGAATCCCTACGAAACGAGTGTCAACAAGCCGGGTTTTCGAACACGTACTTTGAGACGAGTTTTTCAAACTGAAGGAAACTTTTTCAAAAAACGGACACCGTAGTGCTCCCTTTAAGGATACGAATTTCTAGAATCCCTATGAAACGAGTACCAACAAGCCGAATTTTTGGACACGTAATTCGAGATGGAGTTTACTGACTGAAGACGACGTTTTTTCGAAAAAATGGACACCGTCGTAGGTCCTCTATGGACACGAATTTCGAGTATCCCTACGAAACGAGTACCAACAAGCCAGGTTTTCGGGCACGTAATTTGAGACGGGTTGTTCGGACTGAAGACGATGTTTTTTCGAAAAACGGACATCGACGTAGTCCTATATGGGCACAAAAAATCCGTCTCAAAATACGTGCCCAAAATTCCGGCTTGTTGGTACTCGTTTCATAGGGATTATTGAAATTCGTGCCCATAAAGGGTGCACGGCGGTGTTCGTTTATCGAAAAAACGTTGTCTTTAGTCCGAAAAACTTGTCTCGAAGTACGTGCTCGAAAACCTGACTTGTTGATACTCGTTTCGTAAGGATTCTCAAAACTCTAGTTGATAAAGGAAGGACGACGGTGTCCGTTTTTCAAAAAAATGTCGTTTTCAGTTTGAAAAACGCGAATAAATGCAGTCTTGAAATACGTGTCCATCACCATGAAACATATATTTTTAAAATATTGTAAAATTGAATAAAAAAATATTTATAAAATATTAAACTTAATTTAACTGGTTAAACTATGGATTAGTAGTATAATTAGTGAAAATGACAACAAGTTACTTAGATATTAGTCTTGGCAGTAATTTATAAGAAAAAAGCTGATAATTATAACTCATAGAAGGCGTATTTTACATGGAAGTTTTTGACAAATCATTCTTTTTATAATTTTGTGAAAGATTTTAGAAGGAAGCCAACTAGTTTTCAGAATTCATTAATGTTTAAAAGTTGTTTTTTGTTACAAATTTCACAAATATGACATAAAATATATGTAACTTTATTTTAATCTTTTGTTGTTGCTTTTACACTCGAACATTTTTCTTTAATTTGTCGCGCATTTCAGGAGGTAGGCGACAAAGTCACTAATGAATAAATAGAATATTTTTTTAATTCTATTGGAGTAACTTCTTATAATCATAACTCAAAAATAAATTTCTGATTCCACCTAGAATATTAATTTTTTACCATTGCACATGTGTTCTTATGTTCTACAAATAGAAATCTATGTTGCTTTTATTTTTCCAACACTTTATATGTCATATAGATTTATTATATATTTGATCATTTTAAAATAGGAAAACAAAACCATTTATTTGAACAGAATAAATCTTCAAAGAGTTTTCTTTGCAAATAGCTCAAATCCAATTAAACAAGGTTGATTTTTTTTCTTTTTGACATTAAAGAATTTACGCGTAAAATGAAAGCATATAAAACATAAGTTAAGGTAATAAGTAGCACCATACAAGGGGAGTAAGGTTAAGGGGTATAATTCAAACTAGACATCACGATCATCACTTGATCTTACTAGATCTATCAATTATCCCAAATACACATTGATTGAAGGACAAAATTTCTTCAATCTCCAATGTTCATTTGTCATTTAATGTCTCTTCTGAACATAAAGTAAGATGCACTAGTAATCTTTATTGAGTCCTCTAGGGTTTCTAAGATGGAAAGTTGTCAAAAATATGTAATACAACCTTTGAACGGTCCGCTAAAAATAAGTTAACTATTTGATAATCCTAAGATAAATCTAACTTTTATACTCATGCGCTTTTAACAAATCAAAACCGAGTTACAGTGACATGTATCACTTTTCATTTGACATTTAAATTTTTAAAATTGTTTTTCAAAAAAATCAAAAACTCCTCCTGCCTTCATTTCTCCTTCCCCCACCCGCCCCATTCTATCCTTGCCACCCACCTATTGTTGCCCATAACATCTATGTCAGTTTTTTGCTTGAATGCATTCAATTCAAAGCACCTTACTTTATAGATGATCCCGCTAGAAGAGCGGATTCTAACAATCTTTCTAGTTACTTTGTTCTCTATTTCTATTTTAGAGAATACTAAGGAAAGTATTTTGTTTTGCCAACAAAGTTTTTTTTTTTTTTTCTGCAAATCCATAATTTTTCTTATTTTATTCGTAGGTGATCGAATCAGCCTTTTATTTATTTAATTAATTAATATTAATAGAAAAATAAAGGATAAATATTTTTCCAATAACAAAAAAAGGATTCAAATCATTTTATCGACATAAGTGCTATATATCGAAAAAATTCAAACTATTTTTTTTATTAACTTTAAAATCATCTTGGTATTAAGTATTAACATTGTGGTAGAAAGAATACCCTATTGTGCTTGGACTTCAAACAATTTAAGTTTTAACCATGTTAATGGTCCCACATTATTGGTTAATAGTGATTCAAAGTATATTTACCAACAAATCACGAAATGCTATGGTTCTTACATATGATTTTATTATTTATTATTGATTCAGAAGTCATTCGTGAAATCATGCACCTTTCACCCTAATTATAAAGAAAAAAAGAGGTACAATTGGTTGAATCCAACCTATTCTTGAAATAAACAACCCGCACACACTCCCTTTCCAAAAAAGATCAATACACCAAGCCCTTATTTTCATATTTGTTATTCCTTAGTTTTAATTTTGAATTTTTTTCTTGGAAGAAAATAAGTTTCTTGATATTTTGAATCTCGAATTGTATTCCTGTAGATAAAAAGTGTTGAAGTTAAAAAATTGCCTAATCGTTTGAATCCTTGTTGCGGAGCCTATACATTATACGACGTAGTTCTATACGAATCCTACCGGGAGATAACTTATATGCTGTTGTATATCTCCATGAATCTAGGAACTTTTTCTTGCATATCCATCATTTGAGTCTCCAACAATTATTTCCGATTCGACCAATGGACGAATATGCAAGCATATGTTTCATGCTTATTTGAGGAATGGCAATGAGATTCACCCAATAACATACTAAAAATAGCTAGGATTTCCAGAAGAAGATGCCATTCGTTTGATGAGAAATAAAAGGAATATCAAAATTTCGAGTGGCTGAAGTTGAAGCAACTACTTTCGAAGTAACAGAAAGAAAAGCAAAGACTGAGTGGGAGAGTAAGAGTCGAATAGAAGATTCCTCACTTCTTTCTCTCATTCAAAACCGTGCATGAGACTTTCATCTCGCACTGCTCCTAAGTGATAAAAGAAAGAAGATGAGTTCATCTTTCTTTTTTGATTACCTTCCTCGGTCTTATACAATATTGATTCGATCCTTGATCTTGGAACAGATCTACTAATTCTTTGATTCCAGTTAGTAAGAGAGATCTTGAACTAAGAAATAGACTCTAGAAGCTAAAAAAGGGTATCTTGAGCAATTTTAATAATCGGGTTTATTGATATTCCTTGTATAGTAGATGCTATCACACATACAATCATACTCAATTCGATGGAATTCTTTGATCTTAAAAGGGATCTTCTATAATTTCGCACGTGAGGGGTTATTTCTTGGTTTCGTCCAGTCATTAATAACTTGATTATTTTAGATAATAGTAGATAGAAAGAACGCTCGTATGGAGTCCTATTAAAACCAAGAAATATAGGCTTGCGTGCCATCCACACAAGAATAAGTAGAGTTTTACGAAAAAAACCTGCTAGTGGAGGAACACCCCCTAAGGATAAGAGGCACAGGGCTAAAGAGAGAGCTAAAAAAGGATCTTTTGTGTATAATCCTGCATAATCTCGAATGTTATCAGTTCCGATACGTAGACCAAATAATACAATGCAAGCAAAAGTTCCTAGATTCATGGAGATATAGAAAAGCATAGACTTTATTGAGATAGGTAGACTGAGAACCTCCCCTAAGAACTGTATATGAGACTTTCATCTCGTACAGCTCAAGCAGACGCACCCTAATACTGATTTAAATAAAAAGGGATATCTAATCAAAAGTTTAAAACTTCTTAATCCAATATTAGGGTGGCGTCTTTGTCAATTTAGAACAATTGCTCAACTTCTTTTGTTAACTTTTATTTATAAGGGTTTTAGTTGAGCAATTGTTCTAAATTGACAAAGATGCCACGAGTTTTTCCAGACTGGTGGTAAATGTTATATCATTTTCAATATGATGTTCTTGGTTCAAGCAATGATACTTAAAGAGGTCGTAGTTCTTTTAAACGAGGAAATGAAGAATATGAATTCGTTTTTAGATGATAAGGAATAAAGATGTATTCTTTGGATTTGGGTATTGTCCTTTTGTCCCAATTAGATGTCGGACATTAGGGGTTGGGCGTAAATTGTTCATTAAGGAGTTAAGATTTTGAGACATTGACAAAGTTTTTCTTAATTTCATAAATAATAAATTTTCAAAGAAATATCATGCAACAACGTGATATGACACCATCAAGCATTTAGAGTAGCGGAAATATATGTCAATCCCCCTCCCCTTTATTTCCAACAATATTAGCAAAATATAAATAAGTTATTATATATATACAAAATTTGTTTAATGACACCTTGTTTTAGTTCATG
Source organism: Patellifolia procumbens (assembly GCA_947645195.1). NCBI lineage: Eukaryota > Viridiplantae > Streptophyta > Magnoliopsida > Caryophyllales > Amaranthaceae > Patellifolia > Patellifolia procumbens. The sequence continues at coordinate 1,927,374 of CANSGD010000290.1, forward strand.
TTTGTGAATTAGAACCTTGTTTTTATTTTATTGTTATTTAGCAACTTAAATTGTCTTAGTTATTTTTTTGGCACCTTATTTTCATTTACATGCTCATTTAACTAAAACCCCTTTCCTCTTCTCCTTTCTCTTTCTTAATTCTTTTTCCTCTCGTTTTCACTGCCCTTTCTTCTATCTTCATCTTTGTCCTTTTATTAACACCACAACAAGATTCAAGGACAAAGAATTAGAAGAAAAGAATTGTGCCATTAATCTTGTCTTGAATGTCACCATCCATCTAGTCCCAAAGTGAATTCTCACAAATGATGATGTTGACTAAACATCTAGATCAGTGCTCTTGTTAAGTATTTATTTTAGTTTTTTTGTTTAGTTGTTGCTTGTTTAGTGTTAGTAATAATTAAAGTTTAATATATTTTGATACTGTCTGGAGTTTAATTAATCTTTTCATTCATGTGCATTTCAGTTGATTGTTTAAGTTATTTGTTTGAAAACCCTAATCTCAATGGATGGTCATGGATGCTTGGTTGATTAAATATGAAATTAGACGGTACCATTTTGAATTTTTCATTTTAAAAAGAATACATTATTTAAATTACAGGATGAGAACGAAAAATGAGTAAGTGAAGTCATTGAATTCTTATAATCTATCAATTTGGGAGAAGGCAATTTTGAGCACAACGTTGGCACAAAAGGAGGGTGTGGTAGGGATATGGAAGATGAATGGGAATCAAACATTCAATTAATTATTTTATCCTTTTCAAAATGAACATGACTTGGAAGCTTGACTTGTGAATGGGACTGTAAGTCCATATCACATTGAGACTTATAACCCATACCCAAATAATGTCCAACCTTCTATTAGTAATGTCCAAACTCTTCCTAACAACAACAAAAGAACTTGAGGGTGAAGTTGATGTAGAAGCTGATGATGTGCCAAGAGATGATCTGTTATACACCGAGCTAGAGGATGAAGACAGACCCACCGGTGAGCACATTGACAAGGGGTTGTTATAGGGTGTCAATTAATCACTTGGTTATCTCAAAACTAAGTGGAGGGAAGTAGTTATAGAGTTTGAAGCCAAGAAGGGCAAGCAATTTATATACAAGAAGAGAAGGAGTTTAATGAGAGCAATAAAGAGGAAGGAAGTGTTACTTTGGTCTGATCGATCACGAGCCTGATGATTGTGGGAAATTCAACCCTGATGTTGACTTTAAAATGCCGATTAATATGAAGATCAGGCTGAAATTCCCCCTCAAGTAAAGACTTTAGAAAAGATTTGAGGTACCATGTTGTAGCTAATGGTTATGATTACTACTTTTTGCATAACACCAAGCCAGGGTTAACTGCTTATTGTAGATATAGGTGTAACTGTGAGCAGAAGAACAATAAAAGTGTTATGTGTGTGATTGTCAAAACCCTAGAAAGTGTAGGTTTAAAGTTCACAGTGTAGGTTTAAAGTTCACAGTAGAAAATTGAGGAAAGAACAATCCTACGAGATTAGTTGTCTGATATTACACCATATGTGTGGTTTCTAGAGTGTTGGACCTAAGGCCTCTTCAAAATATCTAGCGGAGAGATACATGGATAAATTTAGAGATGACCCAAAAATGACAATTCAAACATTCTAAAATATGATTAGAAGGAATATTGGTATTAAGGTAAAATTTATAAGGGTACGCCAAATTGTTTTCTTTGAGGCAAATTCATGGATCATCAACTAAACAGTACAATAGGGTATGGAACTATGCAAATTCTTTAAGGAAGTACAACCCAGGGTCCTCAGCGTTTGTGGTTGTTTCTTATATCGAGAGGCCTTCGGTGGTCTTCCGGAAAATGTATTGTTGCTTGCAACCTTGCAAACAAGGCTTTATGCAAGGTTATAGGCATTTCCTTTGCGTTAATGGTTGCCATTTGAGGGGACTTTTCCGGGAATTCGCTTAGTTGCTATAGGGAAGGATGGGAACAATAATCTTTTTCCAATTTCTTGGGGTATTGTAAAGGTTGAGAATAAGGACACATGTGTTGGTCCTATAGAACTTCTAAGTTTACTACAAGAGGGGGGGGTGAATTGTAGTAAAGACTATTAGGGGCTATTTTTTGCGGAATTAACAAGTTAAAAAGAATTAAAGAGAAGTTAAAACAAAGAACACTATAACTGCTTTTAAACAAGATCTTATTCCTATTTTCTCTGGGAATAAATCTTGCCCTTTTATTTATAATAGTAACTTACACCCTATTATAAACAGCAACTCACTCTGTTCCTCTAGGAACTGGTTCCCAGTCACCTTGTTCCCCCTGAACACGTGACTTTCTCTCTTGACTTCACTCGAAGTCTTCTCTTTCTCTCTTGAATGTAGAAATTTTCTCACAAAATTTCACTCACCCCAACCCAGATTAATGGAATACAATAAATTGTTGAAGAGAATAAAACCGAAATCACTTTCTAGAAGATTTACACAGTTAGCGTAGAAAGTCTTAAGAACTAAAATTGAGTTTTACTCAGTTTATATAGCTGTGATGAATCTTCAACGGTCTTCTTCAGCTTCCTTGTTGTGGACGCAAGTTTTTAGGCATTATCTTCCACATTCATAGCCGTTATGGACCATGTTAAGGCCACGTTCCATGATCGTGTGTTTGCACAGTTTGAATGAGTCTTCCACGATCTTCTTAACAGCTCTTGACTTGGTCTTTGGCAGTTTAGGATTTATATTTGATGTGCGGTTTGCTAGCTGAGATCATGGCCCCTAGAATCTAGGACCTCAACCCATCAATTTAGCCACGCAACATCGACAGCTCTTCAACGTCTATTTTCCTGTAAACCATTAACAAACTCAACTAATATTATGGAATATTGGATTCCATAATATTAGAATATTAATTCTACACAAAATAACTAAATATTCTATTTTCCTAAATAACTTAATTTTTGTTATTATTAAACCAATTCTCCATAAGTTTATTTTAGGCAAAATAAAATAAATAATTAATAATACTATATTTAATTACATAAAGAAAAACTAATTAAAAACTATTTATTTGTCATCATCAAAATAACGAGTACAACAATATTCCCCCTTTTTGATGATGGCAAATAAGTTGCGAATTTTTTTTTTCTATCCTAAGTCTAAGTCTAAAGTAAAGTCTACAACTAAAAAGTCTACAGCTAAGTCTAAACTCAATTTGGACTAGGAACTGTATCCTCTAGAAACAGAGACAATCAGAAAGGCTCTAGGAACTAAGTCAGACCAGAAAATATTTTTAGATAGCCAACTAGTCTTTTCCCCCTTTTGTTATCATCAAAACTAAGTTATGTCCCTGCAGCACTAAAGAGTCAACAGTCTAGGCATCAATTAAAGTAGCTCAAACAATCATCTCATAATATTAGCCATCCAAACACAAGCAAGTACGAAAAGAAAAAGCATGTGCAAGCAAAAAGGATCAGATTGAGCATATCACAAGAGTAAGGAAGGAATTGTTTAGAAAGATTTGTGTCAAAAGAAGACACGCAAAAGGAAAGAAAAAAAATGTTCAACCAAATATTACAAACCCAATAAAAATATCCAGTAAATCATTGTTTAAAGAGAGGGGGGAAATTATGGTTTGGGCGTTTGAAGATGTTGGAGACAACGGAGTCAATCTTGGAAATCACTGCATCCACCTTGTTCCTGATCCCCGTGTCTGCCTGCTTGATGGCGGCTAGAGTCTCCTGCTGCTGTGTATCAAGAGTAGAAACTGACTTCTCCAGGACATTGATCCTTGTGTGCATAAGTGTCAGAGACTCCCTAATTTCCCTCAGAATCCCATGAAGTCCAGTGGTAGATATGAGAGGAAAATCCACAGCAGTTGAAGGAACCTGATCCTCATCCAGATTGATTGTTTCAGCATGACCCGGATCCTGGTCCTTAAGGGACTTACCCCCAGCCAGTCTTTGGCTCTTACTGACAGATCCCCCAACAGCTTCCTCAAATAATTTCCTCTTTGTCCCTGCTCAGGCTTAGTCGTAGTAGCCTCTCCCTCAAATTCCAACTTTCCACCAACCACCCTCAAGCTAAGTCTAGTCAGCATCTCCTTGGTCAGGTAATTTTCAGGTTCAAGGGTGAAAGAAGGGCTGTCAGACAGTTTGACTTTGTTTTTTGTTTAAAATTGTGGTGATTAGGTTGTCATATCCCACCTTGGTATTATGGGATATGCAATAGGAAAGGTGAGAGAGCATAAGAGCGGGAAAGTTTATCTTGATATTCTTTGCTAAGCAGTACATTATTGAGAGGTCCATTAGATTAGCTTGGGTTCTCTTGGAAGATCGGGGTAAAACAAAACTCCAAACAAATTGAAACAAAAGTTTGTGAAAGGGAGAGAGATGTTTTTGGTCAATGGACATAGAGTTAGGGTTTCCTTGAAAAACTGAAGAATTTTTTCATTTGAGACGCCATTGATGTTTAATTTCCCCTTCCCTTTAACATACTCCTGGTACCCATCTGAAGGTACTTCAAACCATTCACTCAATTTCTTTTCTGTAAAGGTGACCACACACCCATTCACTAAGCTTACACACACTCCCTCTGTTTTATTGAAGTTCTCACAGAAGGAACTCATCTCTTCCTCATATAATCCCTCATCTACACAGACTAACTTCATCCATTTTTGAAGCTTTAACAAACTCAGAAATTCATTCCATTTTACTTTCTTGCACCATGCAAGATCAACACAGAATCCGACAATAAATTGAGAGAATTTTGATTTCTTACCCCTTTTTGTGGGAATCTGAAGGTCTCTCCCCTGACTGCTTTCTTGATCCTCGTCATCATCCTTAGGCTTGGGAGATGTCGCTTCAGTGTCAGAAATGGGTTCTTGAGAATGTGTGGAATCGTCTTTCGGATTAGAAGATTCTTGGTCACTTTGCTCGTCCATGGAGGGTGTTTTTTCGGCTGGGTAATTTGTTGAAGTTCAGAGGTTGCCTTTTTGGGTGCCATGGGAGAGAGAGAATAAAGAATGAAGAGAGATGAAGAAGAGAGAAGATGAACAGTGAAAGATGAAGTGGGTCAGTAGAAGTTGTCAGTGAAGTGAAGTGTTGGGTTTTTATTGTAATGATGAGGCGTATTGAGTTGAAGGTGAAGAGGTGTGATTTGACTGGGTAAGGTTTGGGTAAACGTGTTTCATTTAATGTTTCCCCTCTTTAAATTAAATAAACTGAATTTGATTTTGAGTAAATAATTTGGTTGATACAGTGAATCAGAGAAATCATAATGAGAGGAGGAGAAAGAATAAAAATGTGGAAGAAGAAAAAAGTTGCTCTTGTGTACACGGACCCTTTTTATACTATACAATCAATTTTAATTTACGTACTCTATATATGTGCATGGACAATAAGGATAATATTAAAAGACAAATGTGAGTCCTTTAACATGACCCTAGGTGTATGAAATTTAATTCATGAAGATTGCAGGACACTCTTAGAAATGACTAGTACATAGGGTTCAAATTTTATAGGCCATTTTATACAATTCTGATCATTCCTAGTTCCAAGCGAATCTTTTCAAATCTGTCCCTAGATAATGGTTTGGTAAAAATGTCAGCAATTTGATTTTCTGTAGGGCAAAATTCAACTTTGACTAAGCCCTTTTCAACATAGACTTCCAAGAAGTGGTGTCTGATGTGAATGTGCTTGACCCTTGAGTGGTGAACTGGGTCCTTGGATATGCATATGGCACTGGTATTATCACAAAATATTGGAACACATTTAAACTTAATACCAAAATCATGTACCTGATGTTTGATCCATAAGACTTGGGAACAACATGCAGCAGCATCCACATATTCAGCTTCAGCAGTTGACAAGGCAACTGTATGTTGTTTCTTGGATCCCCAAGAAACTAAGCTTGTTCCTAGGAACTGGGCAGTTCCTGAGGTACTTTTTCGATTTACCAAATCTCCAGCATAGACAGCATCAGAGTAGCTAACTAGGTCAAATGTATCACTACGAGGATAGAACAAACAGAGATCGTCACTTCCTTTCAAATACCTAAGGATCCTCTTGACAGCTATCAAGTGGGATTCCTTTGGATTTGATTGGAACCTAGCACATAGACCAACACTGAAGGAAATATCAGGCCTACTTGCAGTTAAATAAAGAAGAGATCCAATCATACCTTTGTATAATTTCTGATCTACTAATTTACCGTTTTGATCTTCATCCAACCTTGTTCCTGTTCCTATAGGAGTATGGTTGGTTTTAGCTTGTTCCATTCCATATTTCTTTAGCAGTTTCTTAACATATTTTTGCTGATGGATCATTGTTCCTTTTTCAGTTTGCTTAATTTGCAAACCAAGAAAGAAGTTCAACTCTCCCATTATGCTCATTTAAAATTCACTGCTCATTAAGTCAGCAAAACCCTTGCACAAAGAATCATTAGTAGCACCAAAAATAATATAATCAACATAAATTTGTACTACTAAAATGTCTGTTCCTTTTGATTTAAGGAACAAGGTTCTATCAACTTTGCCTCTAACAAAATTATGAGCAATTAAGAATTTAGAAAGTCTTTCATACCAAGATCTAGGAGCTTGTTTCAGCCCATATAAGGCTTTATCTAGCTTATAGACCTGGTTTGGTAGATCAGGATTTTCAAATCCTGGAGGTTGTTCCACATAGACGTCTTCCAATAGATATCCATTTAAAAATGCACATTTAACGTCCATCTGGTACAAGCTAAATCCCATAAAAGCTGCAAATGATACTAAAATTCTTATTGCTTCTATTCTAGCTATTGGAGCAAAAGTTTCATCAAAGTCAATACCTTCTTGTTGGTTGTAGCCTTTTGTTACGAGTTTGGCCTTGTTTCTGATCACTGTCCCATGTTCATCTAGCTTGTTCCTGAAGACCCACTTTAACTAAATTACCTTCTGATTCTTGGGTTTGGGCTCCAAGTGCCATACATTGTTCCTCTGAAATTCATTCAGTTCCTCTTGCATGGCATTTATCCAGTCAGACTCTAGCATTGCTTGATTGTCGTATCGAGGTTCTATCATAGATAGGAACGCTTGAAAGGCACAAAAGTTTCTAAGTTGAGATCTTGTTTGAGTTCCCTTCTCAATGTCGCTAATGATCAGCTCTAGGGGATGTGACTTTTGGTGCCTCCAAGATTTTGGTTCAAATCTTCTTGTTCCTGTTCCTTCAACTTGATGTTCTTCAGTTTGTTCCTGTTCATTCTCTGTGTGAGTTTCTTATGCCTGTATTCCTGCATCTATTGTTCCTTCATTTACCTGTTCCTCATGAGGAACAGGCTCAGGAACCGTTAGTTCATTTTCAGGAATATGTTTCTTAACTGTTCCTGCAGGAGTCAATTCCTTCTCAAGATTGTCAGTCTCTTGAGGATAAGTTAGCCCAATTTCAAAATCATTTTCGTAACATGGTTCCTGCAATGAGTCAGTTTCATCAAAGATAATATGGACACTTTCCTCTACGCACATTGTTCTCTTATTATAAACTCTGTATGCTTTACTATTTAAAGCATAACCTATAAAGACAGCTTCATCACTTCTATCATCAAATTTGCCTAAATTGTTTTTACCATTGTTGTGTACAAAACATCTACATCCAAAGACTCTAAAGTAAGAGATATTTGGTTTTCTTCCTTTGAACAGTTCATAAGGAGTTTTCTTGGTGATGGGTCTTATCATGACCCTGTTGGTGATTTAACATGCAGTGTTCACAGCTTCTGCCCAAAAATTCTTTGGAAAATTGCTTGATATAAGCATTGTTCTAGCCATATCCTCCAGAGTCCGGTTCTTTCTTTCAACTACACCATTTTGTTGTGGTGTTCTTGGGGCAGAGAAGTTGTGATCTAATCCTTCATTACTGCAAAAATCATCAAACTTGGAGTTTTCAAACTCCGTACCATGGTCAGATCTTAGGTGTTTCAATTTGAAACCACTTATCCTTTGAACTTTCTTAGCAAATGAAATAAATTCATAAAACGTTTCATCCTTGCTATGAAGGAAGATTACCCACGTAAATCTAGAAAAGTCATCAACAATAACTAATACATATCTTTTACCTAATCTGCTTTGGATTCTCACTGGGCCACAAAGATCCATGTGGATCAGCTCAAGTGGACTTTGAGTGCTTACCATTTTCTTGGATTTGGATCTGACTTGCTTCCCTCTTACACAAGCTCCACAAACTCCATGGCTTGTTCCTTTTATAGTCGGCAAACCAACTACCAGGTCTTTACCACTTAGTTTATGAAGCAGTGTAAAGCTTGCATGACCACACCTCTTATGCCAAAGGTCTTGGTCATCTTCTAGTACACTAAGACAAGTTAAATTGTTCCTAGGAACAAGGTTTAGGTCAACAACATAAGTGTTTCCCTTTCTTGTTCCTTTTAGTATCTTGGTTCCTGTAATGGTGTCACTAACCACACAACATTCATTAGTAAATTTCGCATTGTTTCCTTTGTCACAGAATTGAGAGATGCTAAGTAACTTATGATTCAAACCCTCAACTAAAAATACATTATTTATGGAATGTGACTGAGATTTCCCAACTTTACCTATACCTACTATGTTACCTGTCAGGTTGTCTCCGAAGGTCACATTTCCTCCTTCGTAGACTGAAACTGAGAGAAATTTGGTTTTATCTCCTGTCATGTGCTTGGAACAACCGCTATCGAGGTACCGCAGGTTGTTCCCCCTCACTTTAGTCTGCACCTACAGTAATTAGTCAGTGGCAGGAACCCAGTTAGACTTGGGTTCCTCTGTTGAGTGTGCGTTCCTCTTAATTCTCCACTCTTGCTTCACTAAGCGAGTGTTCATTTTGATCTGTTCCTCTTTGGTGGAACAGTCAGACACTAAGTGTCCACTATTCCCACAGTAGGAACAAATTATGTTGCTTGGCAGGTCAACATATTTTTTATATTTGTTCCTCTTCTTATAATTGAAACCTAGTCCATTTCTTCCTTCATTTTTATATTTTTGTATCCAACTAACTGGATCAGGAAGCTTGACTCTTGAAGATTCCTATTTCCTCTTCAGTACCATATTTTCATTCAGCACTAATTTGTGCTCAATTTTCAAATTTTCAATTTCTTTACTGGTACTGTCAGAGGAACTACTTCCTTCAGGAACAACTAGTTTCAATTCTGCCAAAGCAATATTCAAGAAGTAGTTATCATTTTTCAGTTTTTCATAGGCTTCTTGAAATCCACGGTATTTATCAAAAATGTCAAAGAACCGTTCCTCAATATCTGAATTTAATTTTTTAAACCAATTTGTGTGTTCCTTGGTAACTTTCAAGGCCCTCTCCATATTCTCCTCTCTTATGCAGATTGCCTTGTAGTTATCAAAGGTTTCTAAAAGTAATTCAGTGAGTTGGTTCGTATTTAATTTTGATAATTCTTCTTCAACAACATTAAAGTTTACCTGTTTGTTGGATACGTCCTCTTCACTATCTAATTTTGCCATTAGACACAGCTGAGCAGTTTCATCCTCAGACTGTTCCTGTTCCTCATCAGAATCTGATTCATCCCAGGCTGCTACCATAGCCTTTCTCATTTCAGTTTTAGAGAAAGGTTTTTGTTGTTCTTTGCTCTTGAATCTGCTTTTTCCTTTCTCGTTTTCCCACAAAGGACATTCCTTTATGAAGTGATCTGGACTTCCACATTTATGGCAGCTTAGCTTTGAGGTTTTCCTTGTTCTCTTCCCTTTATAGTTCTTGTTGAAGGACTTTTAGAATTTCTTTACTATCAAGGCATCTTCCTCTTCATCAGTTTCTGAATCATCTTGCTCTTCAGTCTTGAGAGCCAGGGACTTTGATCTGCTGGAGTCAGGTTCATGAGTTCCTAAGTGCAACTCATGTGTCATCAAGGATCCAGCAAGTTGTTCTATGTTAAACTTGGTGAAATCCTTGGTTTCTTGTAGAGCTGTCACCTTAGCCATCCACTTCTCGTCTTGTGGAAGACTTCTCAACACTTTGCGTACTTGTTCCTCTGGAGAAATAGATTTTCCTAGAGGGTCAAGTTCATTTATGATATTTGGGAATCTTGTAAGCATATCATGAACTGGCTCTTTAGGTTTCATTTGAAATAACTCATATCTATGCATGAGCATGTCTATCTTTGATCTCTTGACCTCGCTTGTTCCTTCATGTGTAACTTGCAGGAGTTCCCACATCTGCTTTGCACTCTTGCATCCCATGACTCTATTGTGTTCATGAGGACCAAGACCACAATGCAGAATCTTCTTGGCCATGTTGTTCATCTCCATTTTCTCAAAGTCTTCCTTGTCATACTTTGAGAGTGGTTTTGTAACTAGCTCGCCTTCTTCATTCTTTTCAGTGACTTCAAAGGCACCTATCTCAATGACTCTCCAGACTTGATAGTTTTCTGCCTTAATAAATATTTCCATCCTATTCTTCCAATAAGGATAATGTTTAACATTGAACATTGGAGGACGTTGAGTAGAGTATCCCTCATCTAGCTTTTCTCCAGTTGTATTCATGTTCTTCTAGGATCAGCCTCCCCAGTGTTAACTGTTTCAGGAGGAACTAGCTCTGATACCAATTGTTGGTCCTATAGAACTTCTAAGTTTACTACAAGGGGGGGTGAATTGTAGTAAAGACTATTAGGGGCTATTTTATGCGGAATTAACAAGTTAAAAAGAATTAAAGAGAAGTTAAAACAAAGAACACTATAACTGCTTTTAAACAAGATCTTATTCCTATTTTCTCTGGGAATAAATCTTGCCCTTTTATTTATAATAGTAACTTACACCCTATTATAAACAGCAACTCACTCTGTTCCTCTAGGAACTGGTTCCCAGTCACCTTGTTCCCCCTGAACACGTGACTTTCTCTCTTGACTTCACTCGAAGTCTTCTCTTTCTCTTTCTTCTCTTTCTCTCTTGAATGTAGAAATTTTCTCACAAAATTTCACTCACCCCAACTCAGATTAATGGAATACAATAAATTGTTGCAGAGAATAAAACCGAAATAACTTTCTAGAAGATTTACACAGTTAGCGTAGAAAGTCTTAAGAACTAAAATTGAGTTTTCTCAGTTTATATAGCTGTGATGAATCTTCAACAGTCTTCTTCAGCTTCCTTGTAGTGGACGCAAGTTTTTAGGCATTATCTTCCATCTTCATAGCCGTTATGGACCATGTTAAGGCCACGTTCCATGATCGTGTGTTTGCACAGTTTGAATGAGTCTTCCACGATCTTCTTAACAGCTCTTGACTTGGTCTTTGGCAGTTTAGGATTTATATTTGATGTGCGGTTTGTTAGCTGAGATCATAGCCCCTAGAATCTAGGACCTCAACCCATCAATTTAGCCACGCAACATCGCCAGCTCTTCAACGTCTATTTTCCTGTAAACCCTTAACAAACTCAACTAATATTATGAATTCAATATTCCATAATATTAGAATATTAATTCTACACAAAATAACCAAATATTCTATTTTTCTAAACAACTTAATTTTGGTTATTGTTAAACCAATTCTCCATAAGTTTATTTTAGGCAAAATAAAATAAATAATTAATAATACTATATTTAATTACATAAAGAAAAACTAATTAAAAACTAGGTTAAAAAATATTCATTTGTCATCATCAAAATAACGAGTACAACAACATGGAAGTGGTTTCAACAACTAATTATCGAAGATCCCTCATAAACACTAGAGCAGACATGCTTTCACTTGCAAGTCAAAATCTACCATGATTTTAAACAATTGTTGTGAGTCTTTTACCAACGTGTTAAGGGAAGCTAGTGTAACACCCCAACAACTCTCTCTTTATAAAACATATATTTTTCTAACTAAAACAGAGAATTATCAAGGCATTATCGCCCGTGTGAAAACATATCGGCTTACTCAGAGTATTGCAGCGGAAAAACATTAAATATACTTAATTAAATACTTAAAACATAATAATTGTCAAAACATTATCCAAACCTCGATGGATAATTAAAATCAACTTAAAAGATTTAAAATAAATAATCCATACTTAAACTCAGAAAAATTAACGTCAAGGCAAGAAACAATAGGAGTAGAAAAACGATCTCTCAACAATAATGCTTCCCAAGTCCCAAATGAGTATTTGAGATGATGCATCATGCCTTCCAAACCTGTAGGCAAATACTCAATTGAAAACTGCTCGCCAATAAAAGGTCATCACAGGATCAATAGGCACAGCCATGACCGACACACAAAAAAGCACGTAATCAACAAAGCTCAACACATACATAAATAAAATAGGGAAATTCCCAACGGTACACTCCTAGAATTGGCTTCTCTTACTGGTGCACTTCTATCTTTTTGACTTCTTAATGGTACACCTGTAGTTTGAAATCTTCCCTACCGTGAACATTCCGTTAACTAAAATGTTAGTTTAGGGTTAATTAAGGTCAATTAGAGTTAGGGATTTACCTCGTTTTGCGTGTTTTGGCTATTTCAAGGTGAAGATGACGTTTTTTTGAAAAACGGACACCATCGTGCACCCTTTATGGACAATAATTTTGATAATCCCTTCAAAATGGGTACCTATCGAGCACGTACTTTAAGGGTGCTTTTTCGGCTATCAAAAAGTCATCTCGAGGTACGTGTTCGAAAATCCGGCTTATTGGTACTCATTTCGTAGGGATTCTCGAAATTCTTACCCATAAAGGGCGCACAGTGGTGTCCGTTTTTCGAAAAAACGTCATCTTAACCTTGAAAAAGTTAAAGCACGCAAAACGAGACAAACCCCTAACCCTAATTAACATTAAACTAACCTTTTACTTAACGGAATGATTACGGTATGGAGGATTTCAAACTACAGGTGTACCATTAAGAAGTCAAAAAGGTCGAAGTGTACCACTAAGAGAAGCCAATTCTATGAGTGTACCGTTGGGAATTTCCCACTAAAATAAAACACGAAACCTAATCATGATACTACTAAGCAATAGAACATGATCAATAAAAATACCTCAAGACCTCAACTCGTAAAATAAGACTTGACTCCACAAGACATACAACATGATAAATATTTAGTAAATTGAATAGACAATGGATCGAGTTGTCCAACCAAAAACCAGTCTTCAAAAATGAAAGACCGAGTTAGGGGCGCGACTCCGTAACCCCTTTGACCAACGATATCAAGGAACCTTTATAAATAAAATAGGGTACGATGATCAATCCGACCCCCAAGAAAAGCCATGGGCTACCACCATGTACTTCAACTCATAGTAGTCCAGAACTTCAGAAGCGTACAAGTCTAAAACCATTGCTATTCACTTCCACTTTAAGTATTAATAAGTTATTCGATGTTGGACTATAAACAGACAACCAACACATAACATGGGACAACAATTATTCCTCTTTTATCTTAGGATTAAATAAGTGATCAAAAATTCCAATTGACCAAGAATTAATCCCCCAAATTTATTTGTTGACTTAAATCAACAATCGAATGTCCAAAGACAAAACATATACAAATTCAACAATCGAATGTCCAATGACAATAAATATACATATCCTACAAAGCCCTCGGTCTTTGCAAAGTAGTAAAATAATAATATCCAATAACAATCCAACTTACTCACAAGGTCCTCGGCCTTTGAAAAGTAATGAAATATCCAATAAGGGAAACGATACCAAAATCGATAATCCAACATTAAAATAATATTAATCCCTCATGTGAATTAATAGATAAACTTCCCTTCCCAAACATGCTTGAATCAAACATCCATTCAATCATGTAATAAAACATAAAGGCAATTAACATGCTCAACAACACGTAATTCCAATTCAATAGCCACGTATGAACCATAAAAGGGTTCCTTATACATGATACTATAAATAATCCTAATTCTTAGGACATGATACTAGTCTAACACATAAGGACATGTACGTACCTTGTGTAGACAAAGTGAGAGGCCACTTTAGAATTCTAGAAGTCGCCTAGAGTAAATTCTCCGCCTACCAAAATAATAATACAATAATGAATTAATATACTAATAAATTCACAACAATATATTTTATTTTAAAACGCTTCAAAACTTGTTTTAAAATACTTTAAATACATTAAAGTTCCAACCTTTAACAACCTTTAATATAATACTCATAAACCAAGGCTGTAAAACCTCAAAAATCATTACTTTAATACTTAAACTCACTTTAAAACATAAACAATAAATCTGCAATTATAATTTATATTCACAACAAATAAAAATCAGATTTTTAATAATTCGAATAATAAAGTTTTCAAATTTATTATAAAACTTATAAAAACTCATAAAAACTATAATTTTAACATTAAACTATAACTAAACATTAAAGTAGAGGAAAAGGGTTAAGAAATCGAAGAAAACCGGAAAAGAAGAAAGAAACGCGCGAGAGGAGGCGCATGGCAGTCACGCACTGCGTGGCTGCTGCTGCTGCGGATGGACGGAAGGCGGGAGAGTGGGTGCGTGGTTGTGCTGCGGCAGCACGCACGGCAAAGAGCAAGAGGGGGTGATGGCGTGCCGTGGCCGGAAGAATGAGTGACGTGAGGGAGTTGGTGGTCGGCCGGACGGCACGCAAATCGAGGGAGAGGAGAGTGATGTGGGGCGCCGGTTTGTGAGGGAGAGAGGAGAGAAAATAAAAAGTGTACAATTATGGGGGTTTGGGGGGTGTTTATAGGTTTTGCCTAAAAACCTATGGCATTTAGGTTAACTTAGGTTTGGGCTCAAGATGATCATAAAACTTAAACAAATGGTTTGGGCTCCTCAACCCAACATTTAAAAATTATTTAAACACGACCCAAAACCTTTAAATAAAATATTCAATACTTAAATTCAACCTAAAGAAAATTAATGACTCTTTAAAACGTTTAAACACTCATTCGACTTTCAAAGTAGTCAATACTTCAATAATTAAATAAAATAAAATATGAAAATGATTATAAATATACTTTAAATATATTTATAAAATTCATAAAATTACGGGAGATTACAGTCTACCCCTCTTAAAATAAGTTTCGTCCCGAAACATGGCACGAAAAACTAAATCGTTTGGAAAAATTCTATACTTAAACTTTCCAAAACGGAAAACTCAAGATTCTTATGTCACACATGTGCACAGTTTACCAACTCAAATTCAAGTGTGTCACTCATGGACACGTTATTTTGAACCAACATGTGCAAATCGTAAAAATAAGCATAAAAATGCATAAAAATACCATAAAAATAGGTAAAAAGCGCGAAATTCTGCCGCATTCTACCCCTCTTAAAGAAAACAAGTTACGCCGTCGTAATTCACCTCAACAAACAAGTCAGGATACTTCTTCCTCATATCATCATCGGCTTCCCATGTTGCCTCCTCGGACTCATGGTTAGACCAAAGTATTTTCACAATACTCACATCCTTATTGCGTGTATTATGCACCTTCCTGTCCAAAATCTTCACAGGTCTTTCCTCATACGTGAGGCTACTATCAATCTGAACTCTTTCGGGTTCTAGAACATGATTCTCATCACGATTATAGCTCTTAAGCTGCGAGATATGAAACACATCGTGCATCTTCTCGAATTCCATTGGTTAAGCCTAGTTGTAGGCTACCTTACCAACTCGTTGCAAAATCTCATACGGACCCACATACTTGGCGCTCAACTTGCCTTTCTTACCAAATCTTATAACACCTTTAGTCGGTGAGACTTTCAAAAACACTTTATCGCCAACGGCGAACTCATCTTCAAATCAGCATAACTCTTATGCCTATCCTCGGTAGCTTGGATTCTAGCTTGAATCAACTTCAAATTCTTAACGGTCTCCTCAATGAATTTAGTGCCTAGGACTATATTCTCACTAAAGTCGTTCCAACAAATAGTACTTCTACACTTCCAGCTTCAAATGGTGCCATTTTTATACTCGCATGGTAACTATTATTGTATGAAAATTCAATCAAATCTAATTGGTTTTCCCAACTTCCTTGAACATCAATCGCACATGCTCTCAACATGTCCTCCATAAAATGATTGGTCCTCTCAGTCTGACCATCTGTCACAGGGTGAAAAGCAGTACTCATCTTCAACGTAGTTCCAAGATTCTGCTGAACTTTCTACCAAAACTTCGAGAGAAATCTCGAGTCACGATCTGAAATAATATCTTTCGCCACACCAAGGAGTTCCACAACATGCTTGATATAAGTCTTCGCAAGTTGCTTCTTCCACGTCTCTTTGATTGGAATAAACACCGCATATTTAGCCAATCGATCCACAATCACCCAAATAGTATCATTGCCAGTCTTGGTCTTGTGATATATGTTCACTTTCTGGCAAGTTAAACACTTGGATACGAACTCAGTGACTTCTCGCTTCATATCCGTCCACCAATAAATCTCCTTAAGGTCTTTATACAACTTATCACCACCAGGGTGTACAGAATACGGAGTATTTTGACCTTCCTCCATAAGCTTCCTCTTAAGCTCTTCACACTTTTGTGGTATACACCACCTTTCTTTGAGTCACTGACTTCCATCCTCATGGATCTTAAAATCAACTTTTGTTCCTTGCTTCATCTTCTCTTTACTCTTGTCAAGATGCTCATCTCCAACTTGACTCTCCAAGATCACATCGAAAATCGACGATCCTAACGACAAAGCGTTTACTATTTCTTCTATCTCTCCAGGATTCAAAATCTCAAGGTTAAGCCTTTGCATATATTGATACAACTCTTCGGAAACTACCAACGCATTCACGCTATGGCTTGTCTTCCTACTCAAAGAATCGGCGACTACATTCGCCTTCCCTTCATGATACTTGAATCTAAGTCATAATCCTTGATCAATTCTAACCATCTCCTTTGTCTCATATTGAGATCTTTCTGAGTGAAAATGTACTTCAAACTCTTATGGTCAGTGAATATCTTCACGGTCGCTTAATAGAGATAATGTCTCCAAATCTTCAACGTAAACACAATAGCAGCTAACTCTAAGTCATGGGTAGGGTAGTTAGACTCATACGGCTTCAACTGACGCTATGCATACGCAATCACCTTCCCATTCTGCTGTAACACACATCCCAGACTATTCTTCGAATCATCATTGTATACCTCGAATCCATCATTCCCACCGGGCAGAGTCAAAACAGGTGCAGAGGTTAAACGATCCTTCAAAATCTGAAAGGCTTCCTTACACTTTTCATTCCATTCAAACTTCGAGTCTTTCTTCATCAAAGTAGTCATAGGTCTCGCTATCCTCGAGAAATCTTTCACAAACCTTCTATAATAAACAATCAATCCCAGAAAACTTCTTATGTCAGACATATTCTTCGGTCTGGTCCACTGACTAACGGCTTGTATCTTCGTAGGATCCACAAAAACTCCTTCCTTAAACACATAATGACTCAAAAATGCAACTTTCTCCAAACAGAACTCACACTGAGAGAACATGGCAAACAATTGATTTCTCCTAAGCGTCTCCAAAACCATCCTCAAATGCTCATCATGTTCTTCTTTATTTTTCGAGTAAATCAAAATATCGTCAATGAATACCACGATAAACTTGTCTAAGAACTCATGGAAAATCCTATTTATTAAGTCCATAAATATTACAGGTGCATTGGTTAACACAAATGGCATCACGGTAAACTCATAGTGACATATCTCGTTCTAAAAGCAGTCTTAGGTATATTCTTATCGGCTACCTTCAATTGATGATACCCTGAACGCAAATCAATCTTTGAGAAAACGCTAGCTCCATTCAACTGATCGAAAAGATCATCTATCCTAGGCAAAGGATACTTGTTCTTAATAGTCACATTGTTCAACTCACGATAATCAATACACAACCTCATACTACCATCTTTCTTCTTCATAAATAAAACTGGTGCTCCCCAAGGTGACGCACTAGGTCTAATGTAACCTTTCTCCAATAACTCTTGCAATTGAGTCTTCAATTCACTCATCTCAGGAGGTGCCATCCTGTAAGATGCTTTAGAAATAGGTGCAGTACCAGGAACTAAGTCTATGGTAAACTCAACGGCTCTCTTAGGCGGTATTCCAGAAATCTCACTTGGAAACACATCTAAGAACTCATTCACAATAGGTACATCCTCAATTCTCGACTCAACTTCTTTGCTTACATCTCGCACACTATACAAGAATACTTCACAACCTTTCCTTATCAACTTCTCAGCTTGCATATTAGAAATGATCCCAAAACTCTTAGGTTTCCCAAAACACCTCTATGAAATCGACTTCCCTGAAGGACTCTTCAAAACTACCTTATGAGCTTCACAATCTATCTTGGCCTTATAAGAACTAAGCCAATCCATTCCTAGAATAACATCTAGGTTACCCAAATTGAATTCTATGAGATTAGAGAGAGAAGAACAACCTACTATCTTCAAAGGTAAGTTTCTAAACATCTTAGTACACTTCACAACTTCTCCAGTAAGAATACTCATGGGAAAATCAACGATTGCAAAGTCTACTAGACCCAAACTCTTAACAACAGACGACGAAATAAAAGAATAGGTCGCTCCAGAATCAAATAACGCTTTAACTAAAGTGGAGTTTATCGAAAAAGTACTAGAAACTACATTAGCGAACTTTTCAGCTTCAGTACAACTCATCACGAACAGCTTTCCTGGAGCCTTACTCTGGTTGTTATTGTTGCTTCCATTCGCAGGCTTAGTGTAGCTTCCATGACCATTCTGCGACCCTGAAGGTTTCGGTCCTTGGTTGCTAGCTTGGTTATAACCAGATCTCGCATGACCATTGCCTCTATTGGCATTCTGTTCACGTTTCTGTTTCGTGAAACACTCGAATTCTCTATGTCCCTTCTTCTGGCAGTAATTGCACGTAACAAGATCTCCCTTACAGTCTCTATCAGAGTGGTTCTTGTTACATCTCTTACAATAGTAAGTCCCCTCAGGCTTGGCCCCATCACTAGACCCTTGGCCATTCCTGTTCTGGAAATTTTCATTTCTATTCTTGTTCCTTTTGTATCTACCTTGACTTTCTCCAGCTTGGATATCTTTCCTCTTATCTCCTAAGACAACGTTCTTCTTGTCACGCCTAGTCTGTAATCCATAAATATGAGCGGCTCGCCCATACACAATATCTAGGGATGTAAAGGTTTCACCTCCTAACCCCCAATTGAATTTCCTCAGTTAAACCTTGCTCAAATCTCTGAGCTTTTAATTCCTCAGTGGCAACTACCTCAGGTGTAAATCTAGACACTGCTATGAACTTGCAGTAGTACTCAGAATTAGTCAAATTCCCCATTCTAAGGTTAATGAAATCTTGGGCCTTTTGCTTCCTCATGAGAGTAGGGTAAAACTTTCCAATAAGAGCAGTGGTAAAGGAATCCCAATTTAAATCAGTCGCGACACTAATCCTAGTCCTGTTTTCCTTCCACCAAAGATAGGCCTCATCTTTGCGATACATCATAGCCTGATCTACCTTCTTTACCGCAGGGCAATTCACAGCTCCAAATATCTTGTCGAATTCTCTAATCCAACCCTCCAAGAAAGTAGGGTCATTATGTCCCTTAAAATAAGGCGGCTTTACTTTAGCCAGCTTCTCAAACATATCGCCTGTAGTGTCAGGACGTTCAGTTCTCTCTTCGGTCAATCTCTCTGCCAAAAGACGAATGGCAGAGGCTAGGGCGACATCGTTGTTGGCCATCCTACGGCGTAACCTATGAAAAACACATACGTCCAATTTCAGGTCACAATTCATAACTAATTGCCTTTCTACGAAAGCATAGAAAGAAAATTGATCATACAAGAACGTCTAAAGAAAATAGGTTCATCGAAGTTTTACTTGGAATAAATCCGGAGTACAGACAATTTATTTGGAACAAATCCAAGCACTAATGCATTTATTTGGAGTACATCCAATCTCAAACAATTTATTTGGAATACATCCAAGCATAAACAATTTATTTGGAACACGTCCAAGCTCAAATAATTTACCATTACTTGCACAATCATGCATGAATTAAATAACCAACCATGAGAAATAAGATAAAATAATTCTCATTCGCGTACTAAATAAATATTACTCAACTCATATAACCAAAAGAGTATTTTGTTTCTCCCAAAATAATAACAATGAATATTTCCTAAATTCATAACAGGAATTCACGAGACAATTCCTCAAATGAATAGTACCAAAATAAATAACTAGTGTAGCATAGCTACCTTATTCAAAAGAAATGCTAAAATAAATGACATCAAAATAAATCTCAAGGACTAACATCATAATTCCTATCCTTATTTTCCTTGTACTTCTCTGGAGTGAATAATTCGTCTTTGAAATCATCCATATCCTCAATAACACATTTATAATTTGGCTCTTCAGCTTTAGTCGTCCTCCTAATACATTTAGGTGAAGGTTCATCGACGTCCTCAATCTCATCTTCACTATCAGTATCCTCATCAAGTATGTCAGCCAGAAAAGCAGCATAAATATCCTTACGGGTTTGACCTCTAGCTCGGTCGAACTCTCGTAACATCTCATCATCACTCTCAATAACTACTCTCAGAATATGGCGTAATCAAACCTCTAAGCTAGTATAGCTCTCAAGTACAGACTCAGTGTCGAACTCGTCATCACTAAGTACAATAGGGTTGTAAAAACTTTCAACTCGATCGGCTTCACTATCAGACATGCCTAATGGTCCATCTACTGTTGAACAATACATCTACAAATGAACAACGTTCATTCTTAGCGTACATTCCCAAAAATAATTAACAAAATAAATAAATCAACAACCAACCAAAAGAAACATGTACTCAACACGTAAACATGATTCAAAACTCTAGAAAAACATAAGTCAGACACTCAGATAAAAACGACTAAACAAGTGTACAGACTAAAAACAGCTGCACAGGCTAACATAGGTGAACACACAAAAATAGCTGAACAGAGTAGAATAGCTGAACAGACTGTCAATACTGAACTAACTGAACAAACTCGCAGACATAAAGCAGCTGAACAGATTAGCAGATAGGAAATAAACTAAACTCAACAAATAAATGCAGCCATATGATATTTCTATTCCTATATGCCCATCCTAAACTACCCATCTCACTCAAATGAAATAAATACGCAAGACAAAAATAATTTTTGAAATCTCAAAAAATTTCGAAAATACTCAATAAATACCGAAAAATAGTTAAAAATTTCGGACCAAATTCCAAAAATTTCAAAATAATAAAAGGAAATAATTAATTCAAATTTTCGGAAATTTTACAGAATACCGAAAAATAAATAAAGAAAAAAGGAATAAAACCGAAAATAAAAATTTACAATCAAAATAAATTTGAAAATAAAATCCCATCAAACTAATATTCGAACTTTTTCAAAAACAAACCTCGAATTCTTGAAAATAAATTTAAGAAATGAATAAGTAGGAGTTTATTTTCATAAAATGACTTTTGAAATAACTAGCTAGCTCGGCGCCTAAAAATAGTTTTTGGCACGAAGGGCCAATAAAACTTTAAGCTCTGATACCACTTTGGAACACCAAGATAATTCTATCTTTATGAAACATATATTTTTCCCAATTAAAACTGAGAATTATCAAGGCATTATCACCCATGTGAAAACGTATCTGGTTACTCAGAGTATTGCAGCGGAAAAACATTAAATATACTTGATTAAATACTTAAAACATAATCATTATCAAAATATTATCCAAACCTCGATAGATAATTAAAATCAATTTAAAACGTTTAAAATAAATAATCCAAACTTAAACTCATAAAATTACAATAAAGGCAAGAAACAATAGGAGTAATAAAACGATCTCTCAGCAATGCTTCTCAAGACCCAAATGAGTATTTGGGATGATGCATCATGTCTTCCAAACCTTTAGGCAAATACTCAATTGAAAACTACTCGCCAATAAAGGGTCATCAAGGGATCAATAGGCACAGCAATAATTGCCACATAGAAAAGCACGTAATCAGCAAAGCTGAGTACATACATAAATAAAATAAAACACAAAACCTAATCATGATACTACTAAGCAATAGAATATGATCAATAAAAATATCTCAAGACCTCAACTCGTAAAATAAGACTTGACTCAACAAGACATACAACATGATAAATATTTAGTAAATTGAATAGACAATGGATCGAGTTGTCCAACCAAAAACCAGTCTTCAAAAATGAAAGACCGAGTTACGGGCGCGACTCCGTAACCCCTTTGACCAACGATATCGAGGAAACTTTAGAAATAAAATAGGGTACGGTGATCAATCCGACCCCAAGAAAAGCCATGGGCTACCACCATGTACTCCAACTCATACTAGTCCAGAACTTCAGACGTGCACTAGTCTAAAGCTATTGCTATTCACTTCCACTTTAAGTATTAGTAAGTTATTCGATGTTCGACTCTAAACAGACAACCAACATATAACATGGATACAAAAAATATTCCTCTTTTATCTTAGGATTAAATAAGTGATCAGACAATTTCAATTGATCAAGAATTAATCCTCCAAATTTATTTGTTGACTTAAATCAACAATCGAATGTCCAAAGACAAAACATATACAAATTTATTTGTTGACTTAGATCAACAATCGAATGTCCAATGACAATAAATGTACATACTCTACAAAGCCCTCGGTCTTTGAAAAATAGTAAAATAATAATATCCAATAACAATCCATCTTACTCACAAAGTCCTCGGCCTTTGAAAAGTAATGAAATATCCAATAAGGGAAACAATACAAAAATCCATAATCCAACAATAATATAATATTAATCCCTCATGTGAATTAATAAATAAACTTCTCTGTCCAAACATGCTTAAATCAAACATCCATTCAATCATGTAATAAAACATAAAGGCAATTAACATGC
Source organism: Patellifolia procumbens (assembly GCA_947645195.1). Lineage (NCBI taxonomy): Eukaryota > Viridiplantae > Streptophyta > Magnoliopsida > Caryophyllales > Amaranthaceae > Patellifolia > Patellifolia procumbens. The sequence continues at coordinate 1,950,213 of CANSGD010000290.1, forward strand.
TCAACAACACGTAATTCCAATTCAATAGCCACGTATAACCATAAAAGGGTTCCCTATACATGATACTATAAATAATCCTAATCCTTAGGACATGATACTAGTCTAACACATAAGGACATGTACGTATCTTGTGTAGACAAAGTGAGCGGCCACTTTAGAATTCTAGAAGTCGCCTAAAGTAAATTTTTCACCTACCAAAATAATAATACAACAACAAATTAATATACTAATTAATTCACAGCAATATATTTTATTTTAAAATGCTTCAAAACTTGTTTTAAAATACTTTAAATACATTAAAGTTTCAACCTTTAATATAATACTCATAAACCTAGGCTTTAAAACCTTAAAAATCATTACTTTAATAATTAAAACTTACTTTAAACCATAAACAATAAATCTGAAATTATAATTTTTATTCACAATAAATAAAAATCAGATTTTTAATAATTCGAATAATAAAGTTTTCAACTTTATTATAAAACATATAAAAACTCATAAAAACTATAAGTTTAACATTAAACTATAATTAAACATTGAATTAGAGGATAAGGGTTAAGAAATAACCGAAGAAAACCGGAAAAGAAGAAAGAAACGCGCGAGAGGAGGCGCGTGGCAGTCACGCTTTGCGTGGCTGCTGCTGCTGCTGCTGTGGACGAACGAAAGGCGAGAGAGGGAGAGTGGGTGTGTGGCTATGCTGCGGCAGCACGCACGGCAAAGAGTAAGAGAAGGTGATGGCGTGTGGTGGCCGAAAGAATGAGTGAGGTGAGGGAGTTGGTGGTCGGCCGGACGGCACGCAAATCGAGGGGGAGTAGAGTGATGTGGGGCGCTGGTTTGTGAGGGAGAGAGGAGAGAAAATAAAAAGTGTACAATTATGGGGTTTGGGGGTTATTTATAGGTTTTGCCTAAAAACCTATGGCATTTAGGTTAGCTTTGGTTAACTACAAGAAAAGTGACATTGGGCTGGCATTTAGTGAGTATTGGGGAAGAAGATGAAATTTGAGAATATGAGTTTTGGGGAAGAGCTGGCAATAGGGTTGATAGATTGAAGACGTGATTTTTTTGGGTGGGAAAGCCAAATATTTTAATGGGCCAATATTTGGGAAGGAGGGAAAGTGCGCGGTTATTTTATTAATATTTGGGCCACAAAAAGTTGGAAACCGTTGCCCTATTATCTGTTTTGCGCTACGCTAAAATTTTTTGTGGCCCATAATTAGTTTTGGGCAACGAAATTAAGTTTTTGACGCCCAATTTAATATGTTCTGCGACAGTTATTATTTGACGCCTTTTACTCGCTATGTGCCACACATAATTTTTTGACGCCCTTCAGAATATATTTTTGACGCCCAATATACTTTTTCTTGTAGTGGTTTGGGCTCAAGATGATCATAAAACTAAAACAATTGGTTTGGGCTCCTCAACCCAACATTTAAAAATCATTTTAAACACGATCCATAACCTTTAAATAAAATATTCAATACTTAAATTCAACCCAAAGAAAATTAATGACTATCTAAAACGTTTAAACACTCATTTGACTTTCAAAGTAGTCAATACTTAAATAATTAAATAAAATAAGTATGAAAATGATTATAAATATACTTTAAATATATTTATAAAATTCGTAAAATTACGGGGGATTACAGTTAGAACCCAACCAATTCTAAGCATGATATGGAATAGATAAGAAGATATGTAATGAAGAGGGCATGCACTAAGAGAGAGAGTTTGTAAAAATTTGTAGGAAAATGGATGCTAGCAGCTGTAGAGCAATTGAAGTTGGCAAAAGAGGGAGCCAAGAGTTGCTTTGAGACAAAGTTAGATGTGAATAAGTTTGTGGTGGACCATGGGGACAATAGGTATGTTTTATATCTTCAAGGAAGAACCTACGACAGCTATAGGTGGGACATCATAGCCATACCATGTTGCCATGCATTTAGGTGCATAATGTTTAATAGAGCAGACCCTGAAGACTATGTCCACAAGGCATACACAAGAGAGGCCTACTTATGAGCATACTCATCTATGTTTCACCCCCTACCTGGTATGAATTGTGGGAGAAGACTGCAAATCCTCAATCACTGCCTCCACCATTCAAAAATCTACCTAGAATACCATCAAAAAAGAAAAGAAGAAAGGAGTCGGGGGGGAAGATGAGGAGATTGTTAACCCACGTGTTGTGAAGAAAATAAAGCCATCAAAGTGTGGCAATCGCAACTGTGGAGACTATGGCCATAACAAAACGAAATGCAAGAATGATCCTGCTCCTCCTCCACCACTAAAGAAGAGAGGAAGACCACCCAGGAAGACAACCATAGAATTTCTAACGATTTTTTGTGGGGGGAGGTTATAACAATAAGAAGAAAAATATCTAGTAGGAAAAGACATAACCTTCCAAAAAATAGAGGAGGCCTAGGCATCGAGAACCAGGTTTGGGTTAACAAAAATTTTATGGCCAGGCTAGGGTGAAAAGTAACACAAGGCCCTATGAGCCTTGCGAAAAAAATGCATTGACTCTAAATACATGCACAAAACTTTTGTAACCCAATTCAAAAATGGATCTCATATTTGGAGAAGCATTATAAAAGGGTGGGATTTAATTAACAAGAATAGTTTTTTGACCTTAGGGAACGGAAGGAAAATCAAATTTTGGAAAGATGACAGGCTGGGGATTGGCCCGGTCAGAATCAAATAGAAGACCCGATCCCAGAAGGAGAAGAGGAGAAACAAATTTCCTTAATACTAAGAACGACCAATGGAATCTCCAAGACCTACCTTTAGATATCCCAGAAAGCATCAAGGACCGAATCCTTAGTCTCCCAACTCGTTACCTATCTAACCTACAAGACATCCTGGAACCTTCCTTTATCTCTCCTAAGGGATTCCCTCTCTTACTGGGCTATGTGGCCCAAATGACTCAAACTCCAAGCACTGTGAACCTAGACTGGCTTTGGAAAGCTTATTGCAAACCAAAAATCAAATTCTTTCTTTGGCTTCCGTGGCATGATAATATCACTCACAAGAAATTGTTCTTCACTACAAATTTGTCAACCGACCCATTGTTGATAAGAGGTTTTTAGTGTGTCGTTAAGGCACTAAGAACCGCTTAGCAAACACAATTTATAAACCTAACGAGCAACTACTAAGTACGTAGTAATGGCAAGTCAAGGGTCGAACCACAAGGAAATTGGGATTGACTTTAGTCCACTAAGTCCAAAACTACCTAAGTGAAGGGTTTTTGGGTTTGAGATTGAATAGGTTACCAACTAACTAACTAGCTAATGAATACCGTCTAATAATCAAATAGGAGAATTAATATAATAAGGAAAACACTAGAGTTCGGGCTACTCGTATGAACATGGGCTAGACAACGATAATCGACGCTATGGTGATTCACAACGGAGTCAATACAAGGTTAAGTTCCCCTCTAATTTACTTGAGTCCTCTCTCGAATGGTCCTCAAGAGTAATCGATTAATCAACCAACCGAATCCTCTTTCGAATGGTCTTTGGTCCGTTGATTAATAAATTCATTAAGTTTGGAAAACCCCTAATTAAAGGATCCCCTTAATTCCTACCCAATCCCTTGGTCTAGAAATCAAGTCGAAACATGGGAATGACAAAAGGAATTAAAGTTCGATTAAGAACGATAGAAACCCTAAGTGCCCTAGCATAAACATGATCAAGATCTATCCTAGGGTGTCAAAACACCACATTCCATAGACAAACAATTGAATCATAAAAAGCAAAGATAATCTACATTAAGCCCTTAATTCATACTTTCGCCCAAACCCTAGATAATGAACTACTCACTACCCATGGATTCTAAGCAATTGAGATTCAATAAATGAAATATCATAAACAAAGTAATGGAATTAAAGAAAAGAGATTGAAGAAAAATTACTTGAATTGATTAACGAATTCGATCTTCAAAGATGAACAAAAGAGATAACTAGTGTTTAGAGAGAGTTTTGGGCTAAGAGAGTGTAATTAGAAACTAAGAGTAATAGGTAATGTCGAGTCTAAGCTAAGAAAACTAATTAAAAGAGTCATTAAAGTAAGACGGACAAAACGGGTCAAAGCCCGAAAGCAGGTCCACAAGGTCGTGTCAAAAACGACACGACCGTGTAGACCTGTTACATAAGTTTCTCAACGTTCCTTAACAGCTACTGCCTCAGTGTAGAAAACACTACATGGTCGTGTCTAGAATAGCACGACCGTGTAGACCTGGCGTCCAAAATGCCCACAGCATCCTCAAAGTTTCTGCTTGTGTGCTCAAAACACTACACAGTCGTGTCCAAAGTGACACGACCGTGTAGACCTGATGTCCAATGTTCTTCAGCAGTCAGTTGCAAACTGATCCTCCAAGTGAAAGGCTACACGGTCGTGGCCAATTCCACACGACCGTGTAGAGCTGCTTCAAGTTCTTCCAAGCTCTAGCCTCCATCCAAGGGTCTCTAAATACCCAAAGTGCTCCAAATACATGTTAGTTAGTCTGAAAATCATCCAAAACAACTAAACGAGTAGTGAAGCAACCATTTAGCTCAAAGTAATCAAAACCATGCAATGCAAGACTAAAATGCTCTTAATCTATATGCATCGACACTAAAAATGCAGCATGGATAAGCACAATAAAGTACTTATCAATTGTATCCTAGGTGCGGTCTAGAAGATGAAGATCCGGCCCATATCCTTCTCAAGTGTTCTTTCTCCAAAGGGATTTGGGATGTCACAAAATCCATACCCTCTACTCCTACTAATCTAAGAACTTGGCTCAAAGATAACATGAGTAGTATAGTCGAGTTTAACGGATTAGCGTGGAACTTGCTCTTTCCATGCCTTTGTCATGAAATCTGGAAAGAGCGAAAAAATGTAGTCTTTCGAGATGAGCATATCACTAATTATAGCTTGATAGTAGCGACGACAACCTACCTTTCTAATACCTTTGATATTGCGTCAAAATAAAACACAAAAAAAATTACTAATATCACTCAGAATCCTTCTAGGTTGGACCATAGTCATTATGAAGCTATAATTCATGTGGATGTCTCCATCACTAGTCCAATTGTACATAGTAGGATAGGAGGAGTTATTAAAGAACCTCAAGAAAATTGGAAACCAGGTTTCAGCTAGATTAGTTATGCTAAAGACCCTATTGAAACCGAGCTGAAAGGGATCCTTGTGGGAATTAAAGAGGCTATTGACAGAGGAATCCGAAAAGCTACGATTCATTCAGATTGCAAGATGGCAGTGGGACTTATGTACGATAAGGACCCGCCTACTAACAAATATAGTCTTATTGTAAATATTTGCAGGGGGCTAACTCAAAGATTTGAGAGATGCGACTTCCAACACTATGGGAGGGACTTCAACAAGCTTGCTGATAGTATTGCCAAAAATAGTAGACACACCCCCTAATTATTGTATGAACATCTATGTAGAAGATTGTAACAAACTCTTTATGATGGTTAATGATTAGTATGTTGCTTTATTCACACACAAAAAAAAAGTTAGGAAAAAACATTAATTAAAATAATGATTGAAGTATTTGTGATAAAAAAAACAACTTTAAAGATGTAAGGTAAGAAAGAAAAAAACAAATGTAATAATAACAAGTACATAGGGGAGATATATTTTAAAATAAGATATTATAGGGATCCATTTTCCAAGTACTTAATGAGGATATGTTATGAGTTTGGTACCATTTCATATATGGAAATAGGAGAAAAACAACAATTTGGGACATCCAAACTGAAATACCATAAAGATATGTTAAAGATATTATTTTATTATTGTTTAGGAAAAGTATTATGGCCTTGTATTAGCTTGATTCTAGGCTTGATTTGTGCTAAGCTTGTACACGGTTTTACCACAGCATATATGGCTGGGAATTAATCAATGAAGGCAACACATCATTATCTCTTCAATTAGATATCTTCATGGTATCGAAGCCTCACACAAAATAAAAAAATAAATCACCCTCCATGACTGGCGATACACACACCACCACCGCCGCCTCCTCCAGTTGTCGGCATCTTCTCTCCTTTTTTCTTGGCACCAATGACAAACTCTGTTACTATATCACACCTACTCGATTGAAACACGAGAACTATGATGATTGGGCGGCAGACGTTCAACTAGCGCTTGAAGTCCGCCGGAAATTCGGTTTCTAGGACAGCATCATAACCGGTCCGGAGGCACCTTATACGGCTGCCGACTAGGCTCATGTAAACGCCATGCTTGTCTCATGGCTCACTAATACCATACATCCCGACGTCCGCAATACCTTAAGAAAGTTTTGTGAAGAAAAGAGGTTATGGGACCATCTCTACACACGTTTTGCCGCAGTCAATGGTCGACATATTAATCAACTTTGTTCGGCAATTGCAAAGTGTGAACAAACTCAACATATGTCGGTGTCCACGTATTATGGTAAGCTAAATAGTTTATGTGAAGAATTGGCTCGACATAAACCACTTGTCACTTGTTCTTGTTGTTCGAAATGTACAGCGGGTGTCCAAGATGTTGAGCACCGCGAATATCAAAAACTCCATCGCCTTTTACTGGGATTATACAAGGCCTATTTTGGTCACCTTCGTAAATCTATTCTCTAATTGGATCCGCTTCCTACACTCGATCGTGCATACCAATTGGTAGTGTTGGATCAGAGGGTTCGTCTTTCCACTTCCGCTGCCGAATCCAAGCCCTCGAATGCTATGGGGCTTGCGGTTCAACCGAGATGTGGTCGGGGTCGTTCCGAACGCCCCACATGCTCTCATCGTCATAAAGTCGGTCATAAAACCGCTAAGTGTTGGTCTCTTAATGCTTACTCTCATTGTCAAAAGCATGGACATGATGTGAGTAAATGCTATGAGCTTGTTGGCTATCCAGATGGATGGCAACCCTCATCTAAAGGTGATGGTCGTGCTAATCGTCCGCCTATGGGACGGGGTCGTGGTACACCTAACATGAATGTTGTCGTTGCTTCCGCATCGACATCATCCTCCAATGACTCTGGTCACTTGTTACAGCCGATCAATGGAAAGCTTTCACCGGTCTTATTGGTAATACAATAGTTTCTGATGATCGTTGGTACGTTTATCACCACTTCTTGGATTATTGACACAGGTGCTACTCATCATATAACGGGTGAGAAGTCTTGGTTATTTAATATTGTCTTGTTGTCCCGTTGGTCTTCCAAATGGTGCTTTCGTCATGGCTTCTCACAAGGGTTCTATTCGCCATTCTGCTACTATAACTCTCACAGACATGCTCTATGTTCCTACTTTCAGTTGTAATTTACTTTCGGTTTCACAATTGTACGCTACTCTTCCTTGTATTGTAAAATTTGACTCATCTTTGTGTGCTATTTAGGTCCTATCAAAGGAGCTGATTCGAACGGGCCGTAAACAGGATGGATTATTCTACTTTTGCGGCGGGGATTTGATCACCAATGTGTTGGCAAACATTGTTGTTTCATACTTGGAGTTGTGGCATCGTCGTTTGGGACATCCGTCAGAGTCAGTAGTGAAGTTGTTTCCCTCTTTATGTAGTAATAAGGGTAGTTTGAATAAGGCATGTGAAATTTGCTTTCGTGCCAAACATTCTCGTACTCAGTTTCCTTTAAGTGATGGTAGAGCTAGTCGAATATTTGAGAAAATACATTGTGATTTATGGGGATCATATAGGCATGTCTCCTCTTGTAGAGCTCGTTATTTTTTAAACACTGTGGATGATTACTCTCTTGCTGTGTGGATTTATTTGTTAATGGATAAAATTGAGGTGTTTCACATGTTCATGGATTTTGTTGCTATGATTGATCGACAATTTTCTCAAACCATTAAAATTGTTTTAAGTGACAATGGCACTGAATTCAATTGCTTGCATGACTATTTTTCCGCTTCAGGCATCCTTTTTCAAAAATGGGAGGGTTGAGCATAAACACAAACATATCCTCAATGTTGCTCGTGTCTTGCGCTTTCAAGCGCATTTGCCTATTTATTTTTCTTAGGGGGGAGTGTATTAGTCGCTGCTCATCTTATTAATCGTGCACCATCCCCTTTACTAGACAATAAAACCCCCTTTGAAATATTACGTAGTCAAACTACTGCTTATGACGCTATTCGTACCCTTGGTTGTCTTTGTTTCGCTCACAACCATAACACTAAGGGAGACAAATTTGCTAGTCATAGTCGGAAATGTATCTTTGTGGGGTTTTCTTTTGGAAAAAAGGGTTGGAGGTTGTTCGACCTTGATACTAAGGACTTTTTGTGTCACGAGATATTCGTTTTTTTGACGATATTTTTCCGCTCTTAACTCCAGAAGAATTGAATATTGATCGTAGTGCTATTGTTCCCATTAATGATGCTCCTATTGATGAGGACTTTGTTGAATACGTCCTTCCCACACCTCCACTCATCCACCACAAAATAATCCACAAAATGAGCCTCACAGTCCACCAATTTCTTTACCTATCCACCCCCGCGCCAGAACCTGCGCCTGCAGCAACAGATCTCGCGCCCTAGTAGTCTTCGGAAGCAATTTTGGCTGCCCACCCTGCGCCCGCGGGTACCTACCCTGCAGCTGATCTGCTGCATGCGCATTCCACGCTCGCGGACAACCAGCCCGCGCCCAACCAGTCTTCTCTCACCCATCCAGCTACACATCCCGCGCCCCAATCAGCCACACTAGATTTCAATGAAAATTTAGGTAGAGGCCAGCGAGAAAAATATATGCCGGTGTTACTACGTGATTTTGTCACTCCCACATTGGTTTATAATAGTCCATCTCTGTCTACTCCATCTCCACTGTCTCCCTCATGTACGCCTTATCCAATAACTCACTTTATAAATTGTGCAAACTTCTCTGTGAATTACCGAAAGTTTCTTGTTGCTGTTGTTTCTAATACTGAACCCAGGTCATGTAAAGAGGCTATGTGAGACGAAAAATGGAAAGCTTCCATGCACAATGAGATACGTTCCCTTGAGGCTAACAGAATACAGACATTGGAAACACCTCCGCCTGGAAAAAGGGCTTTGGGAAGTCAATGGGTCTATCGTACTATATATTTGTCCAATGGTGAGGTGGAGCGTCTTAAATACCGACTTGTTGTGTTGGGTAATCATCAAGAGGCAGGGGTGGATTACAATGAAACATTTGATCCTGTCGCCAAAATGACTACCGCTCGGGCTTTTCTTGTCATTGTCGCCTCTAAGAATTGGGAGTTTCATCAAATGAATGTCCACAATGTCTTTTTACATGGTGACCTTGATGAGGAAGTCTATATGAAACTTCCTCCTAGCTTTGAATGTGGCAACCCTAATGTGGTTATCGCCTCAGGAAATCCCTGTACGGCCTCAAACAAGCACCACGCTGTTGGTTCGCCAAATTGATCTCTGCTTTAAAGGGGTATGGATTTCTTCAATGTCATGTGGATTACTCTTTGTTAACTTATACTCAAGGATCTATACATGTCAATGTCTTGGTTTATGTTGACGATCTTATTGTTTCTGGCAATGATTCTGCTGCTTTACTGGCCTTTAAAGGATATTTGAGTGCTTGTTTCAAAATGAAGGACTTAGGTCCTCAATATTTTCTATGCATTGAAGTAGCTCATAGTTTGGCAGGGCCATTTGTAATGCCCCGACGTCTTAGTTAGTTAAAAATGGGACGGGAATTAAACGGAGTTTAATTCGCCAAGTATAAAACGGCAAAAATTTGAAAAATACGGTCAAATATTCGACAAAAAAAAACGTTGACTTTTTATAATACGGAATACGGATGTATACGCGTTTAAAACGGGTTCACCTTAAAAGTTCGGCTAAAAATACGGACACTATTTTCTTGCGTTTTACTCATGTTATGCTCTAATTTAAAAGATATCAACTTATATACCTATTCATCATAAGTAGGTGTCAATATTTTCGAAGACCATATGCTATAAAAGACTCAAAACAATAATTACGCTAAAACTCTAAAAGGTCGCGTATAGTCGTAGAGACATGAGAAATTGAGACACGTGGTTTCTTTTTTTCTTTAAAGGAGTTTTTTTCAAAAAAAGGCATTCGGCGCGTTTTAAACGCGTTTAATACGGGAGGTGCAGTTTTTTTGTGTTTAAAACGGCGGGGGCTCAAAAAAATGTTTTTTGGCGTTTTTTTCAAAAAGACGGAGACGGAGTTTTAAACGCGTTTTAACTAACTGCCCGACGTCTAACTACCTGATTAAGGTACTAATAGCAGCGGAGAATCCTATTAGGTCGAGGCATTACTGCCGTATTCTCCGTTAGGAAAATACAAGGCAACATTCAGATATTAAACTTAAACGTTAACTTGATTAAGTGATCAAACAAAATAACATTAGAACCTTATTTACATTAAGTAACAGTAACCTAATTCTCTAGTAATTCTTATGGTTCACAAAAAGAAACACAAGTGGTAACAACTACTAAAACTTATAAGAGTGAATCCTCGCCACTACTTGTTATCGTCTTCCCCAGCTGTACCTAAAACATAAATACAAAAACGGATGAGTCGAGAGACTCAGTAACAGACTACTCTAGCAACGTAAATTCATTTCAATTAATTTTATTTATAAAACAGGGAAGAGAGAATAATTAAAACATTCATGATTACAGTATAACCCATTCATTCCAATATTCACATTTATCATATTCATTCTGGTTGTTGGGCAGTATTTCAGCTGGGGGAACGTCTCCCACAACGGGCCAGTGCCCCAGTAAAAGAGGCAGTGCTCATCAGTAATAACAATAGCGGGCTAGTGCCCTAGTAATAACAGTAAACAGCTCGGTAAGTGCACGACCATCAGTCAGTCAGTATATATACAGCCAACAAACCAGTTCTTTCACTTGAATTTATCATGTTTTTCCTCTTTTAATTTATACAGGCAGTATACAATATTTTCAGTCATTCAGCTGTACCTCAATAGGTATAATATCTCAAATTTCAGTCAATCAATTATACTTCACAGTTAGGGCTGAGCAAAACTTGGGTCGGACCGCACCAAACCGCAAACCAAACCGTTTTGGCGCGGTTTGGGTTGGTTTATGGTCTAAAAAAATGGGTTGGGTTGTTATTTTGGGTAAACCGCGGTTTGCGGTTTAGGGTTGGGTTATTATTATTTTTAACCCAAACCGCACCGTAAACCACAAAATACACGGTTTATGGTTCGAACCGTAAACCGCAAATTAAACCAAACCGTAAACCGTTTGATTTTTCATTCTATATTCCTTTTCTTGATAAACTAATCTTGGTTGTTATCAAAACCTGCCTTTAAAATTTTGGTTTCAGGTGTGGAGAGATCTGGGGTTTTTGCCAAGCATGCTGATGTAATGACAGTTGGTCATTGTTGATGGTTGGACAATGGATGATAAGGTTGGGTAAATCAAAGAGTATGCACAACGTACGAAGAAGGAGGAATTCTTGTTCATTGTAATTTTTTGACATTGGATATTTGAATCAAGACTAATATTATGTATTAATTTATTTAGCTACGGTCATATATGTATCCGACATCGACGTAACAAGAATTTCGCACTTTTAAAGGCCTTAATTGTGTAATATTTTTGGAACTTCAAAGTTTATTTTTTGTATAATCTAGCTTTTTTTGAGCTCATTTATATGTTTTTAATAGCGAGTTTGTAGTCGATAGATTAATACGACAATTTCAAATTACAAAATACGTTTACAGATAAAAAAGGGGCAAACCGCAAACCGCACCGCACCAAACCGTTTTATGTGGCGCGGTTTGGTTTGGTTTGGCCCAATTTGCGGTTTGGGTTGGTTTGAAAAAAACGCAAACCGTTTTTATTTGGGTTGGTTTGGTTTACGTCCCAAACCGCACCAACCCAACCCACGCTCAGTCCTATTCACAGTATTTCAATATTCATGAAACATAAATCATGCTTTAATTAACCCCGCAATTCAAGAAAACTCATAAATCATTTATTACATTATTAAAACCTCTTTCTTATATTTTCAAGGGAATTGCGGGTACTAGCAGTAGTTGTTACCTTGATTTGCAGAATAATAATTCTTAGTCTTGGATATCAGTTCCTTCTGAGCTCCGAGGGCAGTTTTCTCTTTAAAATACAAAATTATATAATTAAGTTAGACAAATTTAAATATATAAAATACGTATGATAGGTGTTTAAATATTAATATTATAAACTTATAAAATCATTTTCCATCTAATAAGTTTCATATTATAAAATACTTTTGAGAATTATAAATGAATAAAGTATATAATAAGTCATGCTTATTTTAGAAAGTAGCAATAATAGTCATAATAGTAATAGTAATAGTAATAATAATAACAATAATAATAATTTAAACAAAACATAAATCATTGTAAAATCCTATATAGAAAGAATTGAACAAAGTACTTTTAGGAAAACATACCTATTTAGATAGGATTAATTAGGGTCAACAAAGGAGAGTTGACTTGGGAATTTGAAGGCAAATATAGCATCAGATATTAAGAGACTTGCTTCTCTTCTTTCTTCTTTTTTTTTATCAATGAAGAAACAGAGAAGGCAGGGGAACTAGAGAAGTAGCGGCACAGAATTTCCAAGTGGTGGAAAAGAATAGGTAAGAGTGAGTTCACATGAGCTTTACGACTCAGGGCATCGGCAACTATGTTAGCTTTTCCGGGATGGTATTGGATGTCAAGGTCGTAGTATTTTAAAAGTTCTAACCACCTACGTTGTCTCATGTTGAGTTCTTTTTGGGTGAAAATGTATTTTAGACTCTTGTGATCGGTGAAGATCTGACACGAGGCACCATACAGATAGTGTCTCCAGATTTTAAGGGCAAAGACTACTGCAGTAAGTTCAAGGTCATGGGTGGGGTAATTTTGTTCATGTATTTTGAGTTGGCGAGAGGCATAAGCTATGACTTTTCCATTTTGCATCAACACACAACCGAGCCCGTTCTTAGAGGCATCACTATAAATAACAAATCCCTCGGTTCCAGAAGGAAGGGTTAGAATAGGGGCAGTGGTGAGGCGTCTTTTTAATTCTTGAAATGCAGATTCACATTCATCGGTCCACTCATACTTGGCGTTCTTCCTTACCAATCGGGTTATAGGTGAGGCTGTTTTGGAGAAATCTTGCACAAATCTTCGATAATAACCAGCCAATCCCATAAAGCTTCGTACCTCGGGAACATTGGTTGGTCTAGGCCATTATATTATTGCTTTTATTTTCTCTGGATCTACAGAAACGCATTTCTCAGAGATGATATGGCCCAGAAATGATACCTCCTTAAGCCAAAACTCACACTTTGACAACTTGGCATATAACTGATTTTCAGTTAATATATCCATCACCTTCATTAAATGCTCTTCATGTTCTTCTTCATTTTTAGAATATACTAGAATGTCATCAATGAAAACTACCACAAATTTATCCAAGTATGGCTGAAAAATTCGGTTCATTAGGTCCATAAATACGGCTGGTGCATTAGTTAATTCAAAAGCCATTACCAGGAATTCATAGTGACCATATCGGGTTCTAAATGCGGTTTTAGGAATATCTTCTGGTTGAATCCAAAGCTGATGGTAACCAGATCTCAAATCTATTTTTGAAAAGACTTTCGCCCCTCGAAGTTGGTCAAACAAGTTATCTATACGGAGTAATGGACACTTATTCTTAATCGTAATTTTGTTCAACTCTCGGTAATCTATACAGAGTCTCAAACTTCCATCCTTTTTCTTTACAAACAAGATAGGGGCTCCCCAGGGTGATACACTTGGTCTTATATACCCTTTCTCTAGTAACTCATCCAATTGATTTTTCAGTTCCTGCAACTCGGTGGGGGCCATCCTATAAGGGGCTTTAGAGATAGGGGTCGTTCCTGGTATCAACTCAATGCTAAAGTCTAATTCCCTCTGTGAAGGCATACCAGGTATCTCATCTGGGAACACATGAGGGTATTCACAAACTACAGGAATGTCAGTTATGGAAGGTTGAGAAGCATTTACATCCACGATACTGCAAAGGTATCCAAAATAATCGTACTTAGGCATTTTATGAGCTCTCAAGCCAGCAACAATTTGTCTTTCTGGTTTGGGGGTCACCCTATGGTATGATATTCTACTCTCATTAGGTGTCTTAAGAGTCACGCTCTGCTTAATACAATTGATATCGGCTTCATACTTGGTTAACCAATTCATTCCTAAAATCACATCGAATTCCGATAACTCAAATTCTATTAAGTCAACTAAGAACTCAGTGCTTTCTATGTCAATAGAAAAATCTCTTTACATGATCTCACATTTAATAGTTTCCCCAGTAGGGAGGGCAACGTTCATAGAAGAAAAGTCACATATCGGTTTCAGATTCAAGCTTTTGGCAAATTGCGGAGAAATAAAGGAATGTGAGGCTCCAGAATCAAAAAGTACATGGGCAGGTAGAGAGTGGATAGAGAAAGTACCAGTAATAACAGTGTCATTGTTATCAGCTTCATCCTATCTCATAACATAAACTCTTCCAATTGGGGCTGGACGCGGTGGATTACGATTTGTGCTCGTATTATTGTTATTGTTTCTTCCTCGATTAACACCAGCTGAAGATGTTCCTTCCACAACTCTATTAGCTCCAGGTGGCTTTGGGCAATCTCGAACATAATGGTCACGACTTCCACATCGGTAACAAGTGCTCGTGCCGATACGACACTCGCTTTCCACATGGTTTCTTCTACCACACTTGGCACACCATTGAGCTCTGTTGGTAGGTGTTCCATAATTATTGTAGCTTCGGTTTCCTCCTTGACTTTTGTTACCACTGTCATTCCTCCAATAATTATGTCCTTGATTTGCCCTTTTTCCTCCTCCAAAGTTATCATTCCGTCCATCATTCCTCCTTGTAAACCTCGCATTCTCTGACTCTCGAAGCAACACAACTCGTTCTACGTTAACAGCAACGTCCACCATATCCTAGTATGACATAAACTTCTGAGATACCAACCTATCCTGGTATTTAAGGCTCATACCTCGCTCAAAACGATTCATCCTTCACTGCTCCGTGGTTACCAGCTCTGGTGCAAACCTTGATAGCTCCATAAACTTATTAGCGTACTCCAAAACGCTCATAGTACCTTGTTGTAGGTGGAGAAATTCATCTTCTTTTTTGCTTCCTCAGAGATGGTGGGTAAAACTTATCCCGCATCAACTCCTGAAGTTTGCTCCATCCAAATCCAGGCTCCTTCTTCTTATCCTTATTCACCTTCCACCATAAGATTTCTTGTCCCGTGAGATAAAATACAGCAAAGTCGACTTTCCATTTATCAGGGCATTGCAAGGTTTCGAATAACTGCTCCATACGATGATCCAATCTTCAAACTCGACTAGATCAGGTTTACCATCATAGGATGGTGGGTTCAGAGACGAGAACTTTTTAAACATTATCGAGCTCTCATTTTCATTCACAGTTTTCTTTTTCCATGCATCTTGGACTAATTCAGCCAGCATAGTATTCATCTTCACCAACCTCTCTATTCGTTCCTCGGTTCCTTCCAAAGGTTGATTAGGTCCCTTGTTTCCATTATTCTGGATATCCTCTACGTATACTTCTTCCACGTGTACGTTTTCATTTTCGTGACTACCGTCGTTATTGGCATTAGAGGTCGACATTCTGCATAATAAGTACAATTAAGATAAAAGAAATTTTGTAAAATAATCCTGTATCCTACGTTCAGACTCGTAGATTCCATTTTTAATTAGCTACTATTTCATTTATAACTCGTTAAATTTATTTCATATTTACCATAATTACTAATCCTTTTACTAAGAATTCTTTTACTCTTATTTTCAAAACTCAATTATTCCTATTTAATATAAAACCTCGAGGGTTTTATTATAGGTTTCAGAACCGTTGCTATGATACCATTTTGTAATGCCCCGACGTCTAACTACCTGATTAAGGTACTAATAGCAGCGGAGAATCCTATTAGGTCGAGGCATTACTGTCGTATTCTCCGTTAGGAAAATACAAGGCCACATTCAGATATTAAACTTTAACGTTAACTTGATTAAGTGATAAAACAAAATAACATTAGAACCTTATTTACATTAAGTAACAGTAACCTAATACTCTAGTAATTCTTATGGTTCACAAAAAGAAACGCAAGTGGTAATAACTACTAAAACTTATAAGAGTGAATCCTCGCCACTACTTGTTATCGTCTTCCCCAGCTGTACCTAAAACATAAATACAAAAACGGATGAGTCGAGAGACTCAGTAACAGACTACTCTAGCAACGTAAATTCATTTCAATTCATTTTATTTATAAAACAGGGAAGAGAGAATAATTAAAACATTCATGATTACAGTATAACCCATTCATTCCAATGTTCACATTTATCATATTCATTCTGGTTGTTGGGCAGTATTTCAGCTGGTGGGACGTCTCCCACAACGGGCCAGTGCCCCAGTATAAGAGCCAGTGCTCATCAGTAATAACAATAGCGGGCCAGTGCCCCAGTAATAACAGTAAACAGCTCGGTACGTGCACGACCATCAGTCAGTCAGTATATATACAGCCAACAAACCAGTTCTTTCACTTGAATTTATCATGTTTTTCCTCTTTTAATTTATACAGGCATTATACAATATTTTCAGTCATTCAGCTGTACCTCAATAGGTATAATATTTCAAATTTCAGTCAATCAATTATACTTCACAGTATTTCAATATTCATGAAACATAAATCATGCTTTAATTAACCCCGCAATTCAAGAAAACTCATAAATCATTTATTACGTCATTATAACCCCTTTCTTATATTTTCAAGGGAATTGCGGGTACTAGCAGTAGTTGTTACCTCGATTTGCAGAATAATAATTCTTAGTCTTGGATATCAGTTCCTTCTGAGCTCCGAGGGCGATTTTCTCTTTAAAATACAAAATTATATAATTAAGTTAGACACATTTAAATATTTAAAATCCGTATGATAGGTGTTTAAATATTAATATTATAAACTTATAAAATCATTTTTCATCTAATAAGGTTCATATTATAAAATACTTTTGAGAATTATAAATGAATAATGTATATAATAAGTCATGCTTATTTTAGAAAGTAGCAATAATAGTCATAATAGTAACAGTAATAATAATAACAATAATAATAATTTAAACAAAAAATAAATCATTGTAAAATCCTAGATAGAAAGAATTGAACAAAGTACTTTTAGGAAAACATACCTATTTAGATAGGATTAATTAGGGTCAACAAAGAAGAGTTGACTTGGGAATTTGAAGGCAAATATAGCATCAGATATTAAGAGACTTGCTTCTCTTCTTTCTTCTTTTTTTTTTATCAATGAAGAAACAGAGAAGGCAGGGGAACTAGAGAAGTAGTGGCACAGAATTTCCAAGTGGTGGTGATGCTGCTGTGCCTACGGTGGTTGAGGAAGGGCGTAGGTGTTTTTCGGTGGCAGTAGGCGGTTGTGGGCGGTGGTGCAAGGAGCTGCTGCCGGTGTGGGTGGTGGTCCGCGAATCAGCCAGGGCAACAGCAAATTGAAGAAAAACGAAGGGGAAAGAGAAGGGAAGGGGCTGCGGTGTGGGCGGTTGGTCTTGGTGGTGTTGGGAGAGTTTCAGGCGAGTTTCCGGCTGCTCTACGTGGTCTTTTCGCTGGTGTTCGGAGGTAGGGAATGGTGGTTTGGAGTTTTAGCTTAGATCTTTAATGGTGGTAATTGAAAATAAGAAAGTTAGAGAAAAAGGCACATCTAAGGCATTAGAAGCATAGTTTTTCAGAGAACTTGATTGTGAATTGCTTCTATTTATAGTACAAATCAGTACGAATGTTCAATTTGTACTCCTCTTCTAGTGGATAAACATGAGTGAACAGATGAGGATGATGAAGCTTATTCAATTGGCATTTTGTCTGATTTATTATTTTATCAGAAAATTCACTCAAGTTTATCTAATTGCAGCTTTACAAGCTTTCATATTCATCCCTTTTGCAACCAATTTGCTCCAATGGTATGGTGAAGAAGAAGGGGAAGTAGGAGGTGGAAGAAGGAGGAACAATACTGATTTTGTTTTTCTTTCTTTTCTTTTTCCCTTTGTCTTTTTCTTTGATTTTCTTTTGGGTTGGTTGGGGCATTTAAGTTGGGCTTTGGAGTAAGCTTCTTAGACTTAGATTATCATGGATACAAACTCTAATATAACTATTTATTTACAAATATCAAAATTATTACTTAAAATAATTTATAAATATTAAGTAAAATGCATTTTATTAAGGAAACTTAATAATTACTTTATTAAAATCTAAAAGGTCAAATTTAAGTTAATAATCTTAATTATTTAATAATGAAATAAGGTAAAAAATCGGGGTATTACACTATTTTTGTGTCGAAGAAAATAAACTCTTGATATCATATCTGAAGCAAGATTGTTGGGTGCCAAGCCTAGTGGACTTCCTACTGAACAAAATCATGGGCTAGGACTTGCCTGGGGACCGTTATTTGAGGATGTTGCCTCGTATCAACGTCTAGTTGGTCGTATCATTTATTTGGCTGTCACACGTCCCGACTTGGCCTATTCTGTTCATATCTTGTCTCAATTCATGCATGAACCTCGCCTTGAACATTGGAAAGTTGCTTTGCGTGTTGTTCGCTACTTGAAAGGGACTCGTGGCCATGGTGTTCTTCTTCGTACGGACAATGACTTATCTCTTCAAAGGTGGTGTGACTCTGACTGGGCGGCTTGTCCTGTCACCCGTAGGTCTCTTATGGTTAGATTGTTTTCTTGGGTTCCTTTCCTATCTCGTGGAAGAGTCAATCCATCGCCGCTGTTAGTTGTGAGCTTAAATGGTTAAAAGGTCTTCTTCTCAATTTGGGGGTTCATCATCCGAAGTCTAAACCTTTGTTTTGTGACATTCAATCGGCTCTTCATCTAGCCAAGAATCTGGTTTTTCATGAGCGTACCAAATATATTGAAGTGGATTGTCATTTTGTATGTGATGCCATCATTGATGGTCTTATTACTCCATCTTATGTTCCTACTACAACTCAGTTGGCGGATATTTTCACCAAGGCTCTTGGCAAGTTACAATTTGATACATTACTCTCCAAGTTTGACATTCATGATCTCTTCCATGCTCCAACTTGAGGGAGGTGTTAAGATATGTTAAAGATATTACTATATTACTGTTTAGAAAAAGATATTATTGCCTTGTATAAGATAATATAGTTTAGCTTGATTCTAGGCTTGATTTGTGCTAAGCTTGTACACGATTTTACCGCAACATATATGGCTGGGAATTAATTAATGAAGGCAACACATCATTATCTCTTCAATTAGATTTCTTCAAATACAAACATTATATTATAGGACGGAAGGAGTATATGAGATGACCTATTTTATCTTTTTCGTAACACTTTATTAAACTAAATGATAATTAGTACTCCCTCCATCCCCCAAAGGATTTCCCATTTCCTTTGGGCACAAAGTTTAAGGAGTGATGTTGATGTGGGGCCTAGTTTTCATATTATAATGGAAAAGTAAGGTAGTGGGTATTTTTTAGAATTGTTTGTTAAGAGAGAGAGTGTGGGGTCATATATTTTTTGTAAGGAAAATAATATTATAGTAGGTGGGCCATATCCAAATAAGGAAATGAGAAATGTAATTGGGACAAACATAAATGGAAAAATGGGAAATCCTTTGGGGACGGAAGGAGTATTAGTTATCTTAAACTATTGTTAAATTATGAGGCATAAAAATGGGACATGGCCCGGGTGTAAATACTAATAAATCATTAAAATCGTAAGCGGGAATCATCAATGTGACACATGAACTCTGGATGAGAGGGCTAACATGCAAGCCATGTGATGTAGCTAACAAGGGTCCCGCCACAATACAGTTCGTCCATCCTCGTTTTCAAAAAGAAATCAAGTGTAAAGAAGGTCATTAAGACTCCATGTTCCTGTATTCTCTCAAAGATCAACCCACATTACTCCACAATCTTATTAAAAGACAACATAATCTATATATTTATCCAAGATCCTTTCACTAACATGCTTGTAATAATGATATCCCAATTTAAAAATAGAGCTACAAACTTTGAACAGTGCAGCTGAAAAACTTAAAATTTCGACTTCATTTACTCTAATTCCCCTTCTTTTTTTTTTGGGAGTAACCATTGATTTTTCAACATACTCCATAATCTCTCTTCTATTATTCTTTTCCTACAAAGATCATAATTCTCTAACTCTGGATATAATAAAATCCACAAATAAAAAAGTTGCACTAAAACGGAAAACAGAAGATGAGCATTTATAACTACATTATGTTTATGAAGACGTAGCCTTGGATGTTTGAATCCTACTTGTGACAAACACGCGACTTCCACGAAGTTTCCATGCAATATAATTGAATCATGCATTATAAACGTTAGGGAAAATATATGGTATTGCTGTCCCATGTATGGTAGAAGTTTGTTTGAATGCGGAAAGGGTTTGTCCCCATTTTATAGTTGAATTAGAAGTTTAAAAAAAGGGAAGATCAGTGATGAGAAGGAGGTGGTGAAGCAAGTGAAGGTGGTACCGCAGGTTTGCACTGGTAGCACTTAGCAAAGAGTCCAAAAGTGTCAACCTGTTTGATGAAATTGGCCATGCTAGCCCATCCCCCAAAACCGAATCCGATAACCAGCACCCACACAACTATAAACATATTTATAGCATACATAGCTGTCCAACTTGGAAGGAAGGATGGAGGCTTCTCTGCTGCGTTCTGAAAACACCATAAGAAATAATGATCAAGTTATCATAAAAATAAACTGTGCTAATAAAAGGTTAAACAACATATTTTGCCTTTTTTTTTTTAATGAGCTTCCCCAGCCCCAGGGTAGGATATTCGTACAGATGAGATAAGATCTACATCTTAAAGGACCATTTCTCACAACTGACCTCCAAAGAGAATTACGAATTACGAGCACATGACAATTAAGCAATTTTTATGTTGGCTATAATTTGTCAAACTAGAGGTAATCAAGCACATGAAATTGTAAGTTTATATGGTTTTGATTAGGGGCATAGCCGAGCCGAGATTCTAGAGTGTGGCTAAAGGTTGTATGTTTTCGTTTATTTAATAAATGAACTTAGTGTGAACAAATTTTGAACATTAATTTTCGTGAACAACTCGGATCATGAACAATCTTGTATATGCTATACTAATTTAAAAAACCGTGTATCTGATTTGTAAATAAAAACTCGTTTAGACGTCTATAAGAAGTTCAATAGGTTTAGACGTTTATGAAAAAAAAAACTCGTTTACGAAAGCTCCTTTATAAATAAATAAACACCCGTTTTAATCCTGACTCGATTAATAAATGAACTAAGCTTCAACATGTTATTTTTTAGAGAAACCAAGCTTGAACATTTTTTTTAGCTTGAGAGTAAGTTCAAGCTCGGATTCATTTGAATTGAACAAGCTTGACATGAGTAGGGACTAGGGTAATACTACTCGTCTAAGTTTGGCTCGTTCACAGTCCTAATTTGTGCATTAGTTTTTCTTTGTTTGAATCCTTATAAGAATTGTTAGAGCGAAAAAGAATAATGAAAAAGGAAGATAGATAGAAGAAAGGAAAGCCAAATATAAAAAAGAATGAGAAAAACATATTTTGCATTCTTTTCGAAAAGAAAATAGTTCGCAAAACTATTTTCCATGTGAATGTGTTCTATAAATGATGAAACAAAGAAACTTAAAACACATTTTCATCAAACCAAAAGCACTCTAAAGGAATTAAAATTAGTCGAATATTCTTTGACCTTTTTATAGGCGGCAATAAACAATGAAATGGACATGGAATTTCAGCTGAAATTAGGTCGAATTGGATTATGTGACATATGCTAAGTTAGGGTGATGTTAAAATAAAAATGTGTAGAGAAAGAAACACATAATTCACATATAACATTTGCGTTTCTTTCTCTCCACACATTTGGATATAATAAGAAAAATTGGAATAATATGAGATTGTGATTATATAGGGCATGGGAACTATTTTCAATTCTGCTGGCGGTTAAAACTTAAAATCCTTGAGATTACTTCCAACTTTTATTATACACCCAAGCGTATTATAAACATCACTGTAACTCTTTTTATCATTGCTCATTTACACGTCTCCATGCTCATGAAGTCATGATACACGATATGTATGATGAATAAGTAAAAATGATTGTACTATGATATTAGGCGCCAAAGTTCAAGAAAATGGTTGTCCACACCATCGCACATGTTTTAGATCAAAAGAACAAGCAAAAAATCGGTCAATGACTCATTTATACTCAACATTAAGATCCACTAATCCCTATAATTGAGATCTCAAAAGGAGAAGTTATGTTTGACTTTCATTTAATATTAGAAAAAAGGAATTGCAACTTGGACGTTCAAATGAACTCATTACAACTTTAGTCAAACTATTTACACCCAAAAAACCAGTGTTAGTCAAACAATAACCAAATGCTAAAATTTGCAAAATAATAATCAATCTGAAGGATATAACGGTTTTCCCAACGTATGCACCGTATGTATATGATTAGCTTTTTAGATTCTCTTTCCCCCAACAATGTTACTAAATAGATACTACTCCATTCGTAACACATTACTTGCTACGATTTGACATAAAGCGTTAGAAATGTCTAATCATTACAAGTGATCCATTACGGAGGGAGTTCAAGTTATAGGAAATTATCTTTGCAATTATTATTTCTTCGTAATCACCCTTCTTAACATAATCATTATAAACACAAATTCCTTTATTACCTTATTTTTGTTTTACAAATTTGTTGTAGGAGCGGAAATCTAAGTAACTAATTCTATACCTCTAATGCATAAGTTAGAAAAACCGTTAAAAGAATTACTTATAATTATGCAAACCTTATTAATACAATAAAAAGATGTACTACAAATAAAAGTATGCATTAAAAGAAAAGGACGTAAGTACCTGTCTGGCAGAGGCATCTTTATAAGTGAGCATATGGGCAAGAGCTGGGATGATATAGACAGTGAAACTAACCAAGAGGGCACCCACAGCAGAATTGATGGGCCCAAAGAAGGGGAATATTATGGCTAAGAACCATATTGGGATCACAACTGGGAGCCTCGCTATCGCCCTTAAGCATATACTCTTTGTGTCATGCATTCCAATCACCTTCTCCCACACAAAGTATAATGGTGTACAAGCAAACCCAAATGTAATGAACTGATCATGCACATGAGGAGAAAAACATTAGAATATGTGGATAAGATTTAGGCTTGGGAGAAAATATAGTCTCGGAAAAACTAAAATTTTCATTTTTCGCAAGAGTATCGGAAGTTATTTTTCTAGTTATAGTAGTGCAAAATAGTTTTCCATATTAGGAAAAACATTAATAAAATGGAGGAAAAACATTTTGCTCCTTAACCTTACTCGTCAAAGCCTTACCAGTTGCTTTCCTTTCTTCCTCTCTTCACGTATTCGTTTTACTCTTTTCCTTGTTCCTCCGACTATTTAGATAAGGAAACGATTAAAGAAAAACTATTATACAATTGAGTTTCCTCTAGTTTTTATGGAAAAATTCCGTGAAAAATGATTTCTCGTCCAACTAAATAGAGCCTAAAAATTGCTCAATTTACTCGCAAACAACTTCAGAATATTGTTAATGAAACAAGTTTCTACTTATGGGAAAAACAAATTAATGAATAAATTGTAAGCGGATAAGTTGGTTGTGTGTCATTTTCTTGTACAATGTTTTGTTTACATTAAAAATTAAGCTTTTTATTTATAGAAGATCAACTCAACTAAAAGCCTAAGTTCGATGATTGAACTTACAAGATTAGTTCTTATACCCTATCAGTTATGTTTCATTTTTATACTAGCATTAAATGCATATGATCCGTGTGAAAGCGGATAAAAATTTAATTAATGAAACGATTAATTATCAAATTAAAAAACCAGTTAGGATTTTTTTCTTTTTTTGGTGTCCATCAACTTCTCCTACATACTGCAATATAGATGTATATATGTATGTATGTTTAAAATTATTTTTATTGGAGATACAAGAAAAAAAGTATCTATGTATGTATGTGTAAAATTTATGTTTCCCTTCTATGGTAATTTACAAGTAACTATAACATATCTATTTCCACTAACTTTTCTCTCCCACATAACTATTTTTTCACATTGTATCAAGGATCATTTGTCCCCCACTTTTTCCTCTTTTTCCATTGCTTTTATTATGTATACTAAAGACATATGTAATGATTGATAAAGAATAGATAATATTAGAAAGAAAGTATGTTCCCTTTGTCTCCCAAAAGTTAAACTTCCTTCTTTTTTTATTAGAAGCTACATTTTTTTCACGGAGTCTTAAACAATTTTTGAATAGGAGAGATGTATAGAGAAAAAGTTAGTGGAAACCATGAAATTGGAGAGAGATAGAGAGAAACTTTTTTACAAATAAGGAAAGTGTAACATCTAATTAAAACCTTTCTAAAATGGAAAATATAACATCTAAATAAAAATGGAGAAAGTATATGATATAAAAAATAACTTTTTTTCTCAATGTTAATATTTAGATGCTATGTGCTACCGGTTTCTTTTAAGTATATAGTTTTGAATATTAAAATATAATATTCCAAATAGAGTCCTATTCAAGAAAAGAAAAAAAGAACCTTTTAGATTTTCCCACAGTAAAACAGTATCATCTCAAAATTCGACTCTAATATAAGTACTACTATTATATGGAGATAGTACAAGAACAAAGGGGGAAGGAAAGAGATGGCCCGGTATGCTAAATAATAAAACAAGACTTTCTTTCTATAATAGCTTATCCAAAACAAATGTTACGAGCATGAAGCATGTGACATAAATTATATAGTTACAATTATTAAGTGAAAGAGGTGTTATCATTTTGTAATAACAAGAGCTTTGAGTATTGTATATATAATTACTTTCGTTTTGTAGAATGTCCTAATAAAAAAAAATCTTTTATAATTTAATTACATTATAGGAATAGCATTAAGTGATCAAACTTTCGACCTAAAGATATAGCACGTGATATAGGGTGGAGGAGTAACATACATGTTACTTATTGTCTAGTGTTTTCACTTATATAGTTTACAGATTTCTACCGAATAAGATTTAGCGTTGTTGAACTAAAATATACATATTGAACTAGACTTATTAAGTTATTATTATTGAATATTTTTATTTTACGGTGGATTGAGCAACGTCCAAAAAGTTGTGCAATACTCTCTCTGTTCTGTAATATATATAATTTCAACTTTTCATTTTTCAAGTGGATAAGTAAAATGGAATATATCATATTTTGTGTTTCATGTTATTATTTATTATTTATTTTTTTTGGTTCTACAACGAGGAGTTTCCCACCGCTTAGGCGAGTGGACTAATCTCCCGCGTGAATTTGCATGGGTACCTCGATGGGCAGCATCCCTCCTAGCTGGGATTTTTTCCATTCCCAAGACTCAACTCGAGACCTTAGTTAAGGAGCAAGAGGCCCTTAACCACTCATGCTAACCTCAGTTGGTTTATTTGATTTTTTATTATTAACAAAATATCATTAACGGAAGTTTTGGAAATGTGTTGAATTTGAGTGTTTCAACCTGTACATTAACTTAAAGAAGTAAAAAAAAGTACTAATAGAATTACAATAAAGTAAGGGGTGAAAGGCTATATATAAGCATTAAATATATTGTCTAAAATGGTATTAAATTGAGCATTTATACTAAAATCGGGCATAGATCGATATTTTTAATGTTTGGAAGTTACTTAAATTTTTTATTTAATTGATTTTATCATTTTAGCCTAAAGTAAAGAAATAGATATTATTATAGGAGGAAGGGGGAGCAAAATAGAGTTGAACCTGATGGATGAGCATTAATATAACGGCAGCATCACGGAAAGCGTTCTTTGGAAGGAGAGAGAAGGCATTAGAGTGATTGAGTAGTTCATCGCCAAAAGCCCAGTAGACAGCCGCAGCAGATGGAAGTGTTAGTGTAAAAACATAGAGTGTGGCCAACAGATAGATGTACTTAAATTTCTGAGGCTTCCACATGGCATGCATTATTTCCCTATACAAGTTTAAATTCAATCATTAACCAATTCAATACCAACTGGCATCAATATAAACAACACATCAATATTATATTTAGTTCACCAAATTGATCATTCATACATCCGATTTGTAGTTCTAGACAATCTTCCTATAAACTCAAATGAATCCAGAATTGCCTTTATGTAACTCGTTAAAATATGACCTTTCTCCATAAATGGCACTTGAGATTGAATCAAAAATGAAAATTGTCTATAAGCAATTGAAAAAGATAAAGATAATCAGGGTTAAGCACAAGTTGAGACAAAATAAAGGAATAACGACTATAAATCAAATAGATACATATAATATTCTTTTCAACTTAAAGCAATTCAAATGATATGCGAAAGTTTTTTTCTTATGAAAACCATCCCTAAGTTAAAGTGTATATATATGTTGTCCATGTTATACACTTGGTTCCTATCTATGTTTTTCGTCAAACCAAATCCATGATAAAGCGTTATATATGTATTTGTTATTGATAAGATACAAGAAAAATTCACGATATCCTTCTCTCATATGAACCCTAATCTGTCCAATAAAGAAAAACAGTGCAAGCATTGTATAATACTCCTATCATACTACGCTTTTGATTCTATCAATTCCATAAAAGGATAATTTGTTCTAGAAATTTACTTAAATTTTATCTTATATTTTTCATCAATAACTCCTATTTTTTATTAAATACTTCTAGTCAAACCATAATTTGAAGTTTGTATATTTTACTTGTTATGCATTAAGGACTACTCACTATATTTTATCTATATAAACTAATACATTTGTATTATTTACGTTTTCCAATGAGTATCATTGACCACGAAGATCTCTAATTTTAATGCATAGAAATAAAAACGAAGTTGATATTGTCAAAATATACATTAAAAAAAACCTCACATTACTATGTATTCCTCACATATAAATAACATGATAAGCTTAATGTAACATGTAAATTGTAAACAGTACCAAAAGTCCAAACTTCTCTTTTCAAAAAGAAAAGGATTAATAGAGAACATCATACGGTCTTATGATTTAGTAATTAAAATTTCCATGATTGTAGTATTGTTTAATAAACAATATATAGGGAAAGAGCCTTCAAATTTCGAGATTAAAAATTGAAACTACGTTAATAGAAGGATGTTAGAGCACGAATTTCTGAGCTAAGCTATTAGATAGAGATTGTCTTAGCTGACGAAAAGAATCTTACACTGTGACAGCGTGTCCACCAAAAGTGTACAATATGTTAGTGGCCCCTGTAAAATACAACACTAGCTTTGTTGGCCCTGAATGTGTCACACCTTCTACCTGCTCGTAACAGATATAAATAATGTTACACTATTTACCTATAAATTTTGCATAAAATATTGTATATATTGATCTAGTTGCCCTTACAAATATTTTATGTTTGTTAATATGTATACCTATAATATAGGATACACATAAGTATAAACCCCAATAATGTATTTTATTTTAGGCCAATCAAATGACATGATTGGAAGGTTGTGAAATTCAAATGAGTAATTAAAAAGATAGTATTTGTTTGGTTTTACCTGTCCATTGACGAGAGCCGCTATGGCCATGTACCAAGCCGTGTAAGTGGTCATGCCAAGGCCAAGAAAAGACCAAATTCGATAGTTATGGAAGGAGGGGATGAACACAGTTGTAGCACAACATGCTCCAAATATGTAAGTCCATGTGCGTTTGTCTAAATGGTCATTGACATAGTATATATTGCTGTTACAATATTACAGAAAACAAGAATCAGCCAAAAAACACTTGTTTCATTTTAATCATCATTTCTGAATCACGACATAATTTATTGGTGTTCAGAAAATATGGTCTAACCTTGCACAAGCAATGAGTTGAATCACAGATCCAAATAGAAGGAAAGTAACATTGAAGGCTAAACCCACTGCTTTCCAATACGGTCCCAATAATCCATCTAGCACTTCGAACCACTGCCATAGCATAATATATATGTCAACTTAAGGACTGTTTATTAAGGACATTGATAAGTCTACCTAATGGATAGACAATCCACTACTAACACACAATTTAAAAATTAATTTCTTTAGATGAGTGGAATCCACTATCTCCGTTCTCCATTACTAATATGTCGCTTACTTAATGGGTTAACCAAGTTTACCGAAGTTTTCCCTTTGTTAAAGGTAGGGACACCTAATTCAACGTGTTTTTTATTTACTTCTAACTAAAATGTATCTTAGATATATGACCTTATTAAACTTGATCACAACCGTATGATTATATTTGATTGGACTTGGTTAGCGCTCATAAAATCTGATCAAATCTAAAACTTTTTAAGATGTATAACACACTCTAATTAAAGTATACTAGAACTTCGCTACTTATAAATTCATCTCAAATCAAAGGTAGGGTAAACCTAGGCAAAATAAAGATGGAAGAAATGAACAAACCTGAATGACATGGTTTTTGAAACTAACACCTTCTTTCTCCTTTCTGCTTCGGTATTCAACATATAGAACGCTGATGAGGTATGCAGTCCAACTACCCATAAAACCATAGAATATCTGGAGTATTATTCCTGATAGCATGCCTAATTGAGAGAATGAGTATGGCAGAGTTAGCAGCACCTGTGCCACCTATATGTAAAACCAAAATTTTGAAAAACAAAATACTATTAGCTGCAAAACTCTATACTCTTTATCGTCATGTTACGTTTTTCCCAAATAAAAGGGCTATACTTACTTGATTGGAAGCACAGCTGAACCAAGCATCCCAAACAGAACCACCGTGCCAGAAAAAATTCTTCATACTAAACATGGAGTGATCATTCCCTTTATCACCATCAATATCTTTTGTATCCAAGTTACTTTGACTCTCATTTTCATTGAAATTCGAGACGATTGCTTCTTCAGCTTGCTTCTGTGATAACATGTTGTTTTCTTCTTCTTGTCCTTGAAACGCTTACTTGCTCGTGATCAACTTCTATCAGGAAAATCCACACGTGAAAACCATATTAAACGATATTGTCATAGTGTGTGCAACCTCATTGAGATATATCATGTTCACTTTAGCTAGATTTATAGTGTACAATAAATAGAGAGAAACTATGATAATAAACAGATCCAAGTAACTAAGATCAAACAAGTTAAAAGAAGATCAAACAAGTTAAAAGAAGATCAAAAAGTGAATTACCAACCAAAGATATGCATACCTTAATGTTAAATGTCAACACTTTGCGCGCACTATTGAGCGGATTAGGATCACAACACAAAACACTAGTTTAGAAGAAAAAAGGGTGTAGAAGAGGAAGGAATTAATAGAACAATTATTACAGCAGCTAGCTGCAATTGTTAGAAGTGCAGAAAGGAGAAGGAAAAACTTAATATAAAAAATGCCAAATTGTTAGAAAAGGTTAATATGAGAACGGGGTTTACGGGAGACTAAAGAAATGGCTTCTTACTTTTACAAGCAAAAACCAACTTAAATGCGGGACACCAGTTTTTGCAGAAAGCTAAGCACAAATACGGCTGGAGGAGCCCCCCTCAAGCGGAGCACAATAAATCGCACTGCTGCCTGCCTGCCGCTTCTATAGGGATATTTTTATTTAATTTCTCAATTTCATAAGGGCCACTACTGCAGACTGCAGACTGCAGACTGAAGTCTCTATAGATAGATTTAGGAAGGGAGAAGACTGAAGAGAGTGAAAAAGGCTCTTATGCTTTCATTTAACACCAACCCATTATTATTTCACTTATTAAAATATGGTCTGGAGTGCGTAATACATAAAGTTTTACTTTTAGGCTAGGACCCCATGTACTTCGATGTCCTTGGATTTTTTTTTTTTTACGGTCAAAAGTGCAATTTTTTAATGTTATACTACGTCCGTTTTTTTAATATGTATATTTACTTTTGCGCGCAGACTAAAGAAAAAGTGTAAAAGTAAGAGAGAAGGATTGTAAAAGTAACGAAAAATTGAAAAAGTAGAGAGAACGAAAGAAAAGTAGGAGAGAAGTGTAATAATTAGGTGGATCAACCTTCTATTTATGGGAAAAAGGTAGAAAGCTATCAATTAAACAAACACCCCAAAATGAAAAAATATACATATTAAAAAAGGGGTGTATATATGTATAAAATCATGTGTTTAAACGGTTTATCTATTAATATATGTATAAATAATAGGAAAATTTGACTGGAATAATCTCATGATCGTTCTGTTCAAAATAATCTCAATTATGAGTTATTTTAGAATAATCCAAACAATTTGGGGGACTTATGTGATTTTGATCCATTAATCCTTCTCTAATTTATCTTTATTGTTTTTTATTTAATTAATAAGGTCATGGTTTTTATCCTTAACTCTTAAAGTTTGGAATTTGTACACGATAGTGTGTTGAATAAATTGTGAAGTCCGAATCAGTCATAAATTTTGGATTATGTCATGTCCTTTTGAGTTGTAATATGGATCCTTGTACTCCAAGTTGATTAGCTAGCATTGGGTTGTAATATTTCCTTATTAGATGACATTCATACTAGGTGTGATTAGGGAGGAAAATCTGGTCAGATTTTCGGTCCTAATTAGTTAGATTCTATTCTTGATCATCTCTTCCATTCTCTCCTAGTTGATAGGATTATCTTGTATGTAAGTTGTAGGGAATTGTTTTCTTAAGTCTTTTTACTGATTTTCTGCCTAGAGTTTAGCTTGGAGGATAATGCAAGTAGTTTCTTGTAGTATTTATATTCATATGATGATCAATAATAAAGCAAGTACTTTGAATTGAAATTTCGAACTTTTGTCTTTGTGAATTTGGACGACATCTTTCCAAGTTTTTATTGTTTTTAGAGAGTGAATCTAATAACAAGAACCTTAGTAATTAGGGGAATGAAACCTAATTCTAAGCGATGTTAATACAATTAACGAGTGAAACTAACATGTTTAATCTCAATAATATTCTTCCTAATTTGCATTTAAGGTGAGTGAAATCCTAAATTTGTTTTAGAATCCTTAAAGAATCATAACTAAGTGAAGGTTATGAGGACTTAAGCTTCGATCCATCCCGGATCCACATCGGGTACCTTCCAAAAATAATCCATACTCTTAATTCTACTATGTATATTAGTCCCAAAATGGATCATTGAGGACAAGAAAAAAAGTTTGGATTTTGGAAGATAACTCTAATAGTTTGGATTACTCTAAAGTAACTCATACTTGGGATTATTTTGAACGAAACGGTCAAAGTTGAGATTATTCATGTCAATTTTTCCTAAATTATGTGTAACTTTTAAGTTAAAGATAGAAGGTTATAAAATTTTAATACCTC
The DNA here is from genome assembly GCA_947645195.1 of Patellifolia procumbens. Lineage (NCBI taxonomy): Eukaryota > Viridiplantae > Streptophyta > Magnoliopsida > Caryophyllales > Amaranthaceae > Patellifolia > Patellifolia procumbens. The sequence continues at coordinate 1,981,623 of CANSGD010000290.1, forward strand.
ACATACTATATGTCCTTCATGCATGTTGTCTTCGACTGAAAACAACTAAATTGAACTGAATTGAATGAAGCTAGACTAAACTGAGTTTAACTTAATACAGCTAAACTAAACTGAACTAAACTAAACTAAACTAAGCTAAATTAAACTGAAAATAAGTTGTATAGAACAGACCCTTAATGTGTAGTTTATATGTCTTTCACATTTAGGTACATACATACAATAGTTTATATGTTTTTTGCGTGTAGATATTGTACAGAAATATATATGGCCCAGTGGTTAGAGTTGTGCGCGTGTTTTTTGGGTGTTTCTCAGTGGTCAGCGGTTGGAATCCTTATTTAAACTAAATATGTCATTTTTTACAAGCTTATTTTTTGTCTATGAATTTATAATTTACTCAAATGAGTATGCTTACTTTCCACGTATTCCATCTCTTAGCTTTTTCTTTTCGATTTAATTTTTATTACTCCTATCTTACAAATAAGGGAAATTTCCAGAAAATACCAAGATTTTAGGTCATTTTCAAAATAAATACACACTAGTTGCGAAATTAAAAATAAATACTAACTAGTTCTAATTATTTTTATTTCTATACCAACTAACAGAAACCTTCAAATATTCCGTTCATGGTCCCTGTTAGTTGGTATGGAAATTTGTCAGTTTTTGTTAGTTGGCATGGAAATAAGAAAATAAAACTAGTTAGGGCTGAGAAGAACTTGTGTCGGACCGCACCAAACCGCAACCCAAACTGTTTTGGTGCGGTTTGGGTTGGTTTATATGCTCAAAAAAATGGGTTGGGTTGTGCTTGTGATGACTAAATTGCGGCTTGCAGTCTAGGTTAGTTTACTATTTTTTCAACGCAAATCGCACCATAATCCGCTAAATACACGATTATGAATTAGTTTATTTAGTTACGACATATATCATAATTTCGCACATTTAATAATGTAATATTTTTAGCAACTTTATATTTTTTGTTGTACTCTAGCTTTTTTGTACCTCAATTATATGTTTAGTAGCAAGTTTGTAATCGACAAACTAAACAACAATTTCGAATCAGAAAATACGTTTTGAGATTAAATAATAGGGGCAAACCGCACTGCACCAAACCGTTTTATGTGGCGCAATTTGGGTTGGTTTGGCTCAAAGTTCGGTTTGGGTTGGTTCGAAAAAACCTCCAACTGTATTTGTTTGAGTTGGTTTGGGTTACGTCGCAAACCACACCAACTCAACCCATGCTCAGCCCTAGAACTAGCTGATATTTATTTTTAATTTCGCAACTAGTTGGTATTTATGTTTAAAATGACCTAAAACCTTGGTATTTTCTAACAGTTTTTCCCAAAAATTATGTACTGTTATTTGCATTAAAAAATAATGTATGTTAAAATGAATAATAACTAATCAAAATGAGTACATAGAGTTTTCGTAATGAGTAAGTTCAACCAACAAGTACCTAAAACTCAAATGAGTATGTTTATTTTCCAAGTATTCCATCTCTTAGCCTTTTCTTTTATTTTTTATTTTTAATACTCCTATCTTAAAAATTATATACGCTAAATATAATGAAGAAAAATTTAACAAAAGGAGTACATAGAGTTCTCATAATAACTATGTTCAATCAATAAGTAAATAAATTTTATATGAGTACACTTATTTCTCAAATCAATTATTATAATAAATAAATAACTAAATAAAATCCTACCGAACTCATACTCGATCATTTGACAAACTCATTTAACAAAATCATTTGACTTCATACTCATTTATCGTATTCATTTGGAAAACTCATACTCATTTGGAAAAGTCATCTTCATTTGGTCCAATACTCATTTGGCTTCATACTCATTTCGATAACTGATGCCATGTTATTTTCATAGAGTTTTTCCCCTACTTTTGAGCTAAAACGGGCGTCAAATTATGCTCTTAGGAGCTATTTTATGCTAAGTCCTCTATCTAGTTGTGGTTTTCTTGTTTTATGTTGAATTACAAGTTTTAGGTAGTTTTCTCCCTATGATCTGTTGTTTTGAGCAACAACATCTGATAGGTGGAGTTCTGAGGCATATGTACTGAGTTGCTGAGTCCCAGGGCCACATTCCATAGGCCTAGAGGCACCCATGTTCGGAGTTGTGGCTCAAAGAGACAAGAGAAGAAGAAAAGGCAATCCGCCCGATACCATCGGGCAGACTGGCCCGATCGGGCGAACTGATTGCTGCAGAGAAGATCGTCACCATCGGGCGGATGAGTTTGATGTCCGTTGCTGCTTTGAATTGTGAGATTTTGCAATTCTGAAAAGACGTAAGATCCGCCCAATCAGGCGGTTTCACATTTGCTACCAGGCCGTTTTTGAACAAAAGTGTCTCGCCCGATCGGGCAACCACTCATTTGGATTAATGAAGCGCGTTTTGAGGGACATCTTATTTTTATTGTTATTTCATTAGCCCTATTCTTAGAACTCTAGCTTTATTCTCCATTGTTGAAGTTTGGATCTTGAATTTCGTTTTCAATATAGTTCGTAATTCAGACTCAATTTTGGTAATTTCTTTACTTTCATTTTGATCTTCTTTATTCGTGCTTAGATTGTTTGCCATGATTATTACTTTCATTGTCAATTATGAATCTCTACATAGAATTGATTTTGTTCTTCGTAGTCATGAGTGAGTAGTTTCCCTTTCTAGGGTTTTCAGGAGGAAAACCGTGTGTATGCTATGACTGCTATTTGAATTGCTATAGTTTCTAGGTTTTGATTAGAGCGATTATAATGTGATTTGTTCGTGAATTCATAATTTATGTTAGTGGCCAATTTCATGAGTTATGTCTGACTAATAATTGTTCGTACAGATAAGTCTTACTTTTAGAGGCCTAGAACACATTAGTGATCCTGATTATGTTGGTGACCATACGACATATGTTAGATTATGGGCGTTGAGACTAGACTATAGCTTAACACTTGCTCTCATCGTTTGACTCTAGACTTAGATATTGTTAGTTATTTGAACCTCTTGAATAGTATCAGAATGGTGGACCGAACTATTACCCTAGACTTTTAATTCATAGATAAACCTTCAATTTAATCATGTTTTACTTAGTTTCATTAGTGTTCCGTCTTTCTTCCTTGATTTCGTCTGAAGTAGTTGTTTAGTTGAATATTAACCGTGGAAATATGTCTCCCTGTGGATTCGACCCATACTTACAAGGCTATGCTAACAACAGACATCGTGCACTTGTGGTATATAAGTTAAAACCCATCAATAACTCATACTCATTTGGAAAACCTATACTGATTTGGAAAACTCATACTCATTTGGCTCTGTAATCATTTGGAAAACTAATACTCATTTAGTTAAGATACTCTTCTGGCTCTATAACAACTATGTAAATTAGTCAGTATAAGTTTTTTTAGATTATTTGTATGATTTAATAGTGAATAGCTAATTGTTAAAAAAAACAATGATTGCAACTTAGAATACTCTTATTGAGATAAAATACAAGTAAACCGCAAAGTACTGTGCACCAAATCATATTATGTGTTCGCGGCTTGGGTTGGTTCGGAAAAAGCTCAAACATTTTGTGTGTGGATGGGATTAGGTTATGGCCCAAACAACACCAACCTAAACCACCCTCAACCCTAATAATAATAGTTAATAAAACTAAGTAAGGATAAGATAAATAAATAATACTCCCTCCGTCCCATATTAGATGATACACTTCCTATATTCGTCCGTCCCACATTAGATGTTACATTTCTATAAATGGCATAGCTCTATAATAGAAATATATTTTGTTATTATGAATGGTCCCACTCACCCACCCCACCCCTTTACATTACTCCAACATGTACTTTATATACTTAAATAAATACCAACAACCAACTACTCACAATAAAATAGATAAGTCAAATAACACTCCAAAAACTATGTGCTAGTCAATATGTATCATCTAATATGGGACGGAGGAAGTATATAGAAATATTAAGAATAAGAGTAATTAATAAAATAAACTAGATCCACAATAATAATAATATTAACGAAATGGGTAAACAATGTATAGAGCTGAACTTAACTGATCTAAATTGAACTAAAAATAATTAAGCTGAAGAGAATAGGCCCTAGATTGTAGATTAAAGACATTAATATACCCTCCATCCCAAGACTTACTCGTATATCTGGGAAATTTATGGCGTGATCAAACATGTATTTGTTGCGACATTGACTCTCTTTTTCCCACCAAAAGTTTGGCGGTCTTTCCCTCTATTGTCGTTTTTTCTATTTTCATAACTATTTCTTCCCCTTTTCGGTCAAATGTCCATTAATACGACAAAAGATGGAAGAGATGCCAACTTTTTGGGAGAAAAAATAAAGTCAACGCCGAAAAATTTGCCATAAATTATCAGAAATCATTAAATTGAAATGATCCAACAATCCAACGTATTTTATTTGGCAAAGAAAGATTGTTGGGTCTATTTGTTCTTATCTGAGAAAAAAACACCAATTTTTTTATGTGTTTAGTTGGAAGTTGAATAAAAGTAAGGATGGAAAATTAGGTGGAGGGTGCAAGGCCCCCGTCCCCATTTCGATGTCAACCTAAAATTTTTCTACCCATCACCTATTCACCACCATGTCAAGTAACAATCTCATACCCATGCCTGTTGTAGGCAGCCTGCCCTTTTTCATGGAATGAGCGCTAACCCCCACGGAGTCCTTCCCTCGATATGTTATGGTCGAATAGGCACATAACATCCTTTAGGTGGTGAGAAATTACTTGGGGTTTCTCGATAAGAAATAGAGTAGAGAGAAGTTGCCAATGGATCTTTTAAAATGAACAAATTTATAACACGCTATTTAGGTATGTTGGAATACCAATGAGGGACACATATAAAACCCTATGATTCCACCCAATATCACAATGGAAAGAATATCTTGCCTAAAACAGTCATGTAAAATACCCCTTTTGTTAATTATAGTCATCATCTTTTTTCTTGTGAATTACTGCCATGCAAGACTAATATCTAAGTAACTTGTTGTCATTTACACTAATTACACTCCTAATCTATAGTTTGACCGGTCAAATTATGTTTAATATTTTATAAATCTTTTGTTTGTTCAATTTTACAATATTTTTAATATTATAAGTTTTTCATATATGACATGGTAATAGGCACGTATTTCGAGATGACATTTAACGCATTTTTCGGACTGAAGACGACGATTTTCGAAAAACGAACATTCTCATGCACCTCATAACGGCACCAGTTTCAAGAATCTCTATAAAACAAGTACCAATAAGCCGGATTTTTTAGCACGTACTTCAAGACGAATTTTTGGGACTGAAGACGACGTTTTTTCGAAAATGAACACCGTCGTGCACCCTTTAAGCGCACGAATTTAAAGAATCCCTATTAAACGAGTAACAACAAGTCGGGTGTTCGGGCACATACTTCGAGACAATTTTTAAGAACTGAAGACGGCGTTTTTTTTTATTTTAAAAAGGACACCGTTGTGCACCCTTTATGGGCATGAATTTTGAGAATCCCTATGAAATGAGTACGAACAAGCCGGATTTTCGTGCATGTATTTGAGACGGGTTTTTCTTGCACATACAGGAAGTAAGGCGATGTCCGTCTTTCGAAAAAACATTGTCTTCAGTCTCAAAAACCCGTCTCGAAGTACGTGCCCGAAAACACGACTTGTTGGCACTCGTTTCGTAAGCATTCTCAAAATTCGTGCCCATAGAGGACCTACGACGGTGTCCATTTTTGAAAAAATGTCATCTACAGTCCGAAAAACCCGTCTCGAAGTACTGTCCCAAAAATCCGGCTTGTTGGTACTCATTTTGTAGGGTTTTTCGAAATTCGTGTCCATAAAGGGTGCATGGCGGTATACGTTTTTCGAAAAGAACGTCGTCTTCAGTCCGAAAAACATGTCTCGAAGTACGTGCCCAAAACCCGACTTGTTGGTACTCGTTTCACAAGGATTCTCGAAATTCGTCCCCTAAAAAGCTGCACGACAGTGTCCGTTTTTTGAAAAAAAATCGTCTTCAATCAAAAAAAACGCGATTAAATGTCTTGTCGAAATACGTGCCCGATTACCATGTCATATATGAAAAACATATATTTCTAAAATATTGTAAAATTGAATAAAAAAAGATCTATAAAATATTAAACATAATTTGGCCGGTCAAACTATAGATTAGGAGTGTAATTAGTGAAAATGGCAACAAGTTACTTAGATATTAGCCTTTCATGGCAATAATTCACAAGAAAAAAAGATGATGGTTATAATTAATAAAAGGGTTATTTTAAATGGCGGTTTTTGGCAAAAAAATTCCAATGGAACATATATAAAAGTTATTTCCTTTTATCCTTCTAGCATGTTGTAAGAACCTGCATTTTTCGGCTGTTTAATTAATAGTTATCCTTAAGAGATAGAATCCAAAACGAATTCAAAGACCTTCAGAAACTCATAGTCATCTTTAAGAGATAGAATTCAAATTTAATTTGAAGACCTTTAAAAATCTATGGTCATCCTTCAGAGGTGGAATTCAATTTGAATACGCAGACCTCTAAAAAGTCCAAACTTATCCTCTAGAGGTAGAGTTGAATTAGAATTTGAAGACATTTAATTAACATCCCTCATCTCCCTACTCTATAATAGGGGGAAACTTCAAAAGAAGTTCTTGAAAAATCAAACAACCAAGTTAATTCCTAGAATTTCACACCTTTCTTCTACCCCTTCATTTACACCATTTTAGCCACTAGAAGCTTCAAGGCTACCAATTACGGCTCTATTACCGCCTATCAGCCACCTCTGTCGCCCTCTTTATGATGGAGAGTTATACAATGTGACACTGATTATGAGGTTCAAGGAAACTAATGCAACTTTGGAGTTCTCGAAGTATTTTTCATCGATATAAGAAAGGATTAAGCGGTTGAAATAACTTATATGTCCAAAGCTACGTGTAATACCCCGATTTTTAACCATATTTTATTATTAAGTAATTAAGATTATTAACTTAAATATGAGTTTATTATTTTCATAAATAGGTTTTAAGATTTCTTATTAGATGTTTAAATGATTTTAAAGACTAATTATATTGATATAATTGGAATTAAAATTGTATTCTTATGAGTCATTAAAAATCTTCAAGCCATTTCAATTTAAAGTTTACAATCCAAAGTTCAAGCCCAAACCCAAAAGTTATTTTAACCCAAAAGAAAAATCAGAAAAAGAAAAAGGAAAAGAAAACAAAAGAAAAATTTCCTACTTCCACCTCTGCTTCCCTTCTTCTTCACTTTCTTCTTCACTATTGGAGTACACAAGAGGTAATGGAATTAGCTACATGAAAATCTGTATTTAGATAAGAATGAAGATGATTTTCAGATAAGTATAACAAATCAGATAAACCCATTTAAAGATAAACATCTTCAACCTCATCTTCATCTTCCTCATGCTTATCCATTAGGAGGAGGAACTCAATTTGAACTTGAACACCTCCAAAACTCTATAAATAGAGCATCCTTCAATCAAACTCATTAAGAAATCTGATTTCTAATTCTCTAAGAAATCCAAGCATCCTTCTTCTTCCTTAATTCCTCCATTTTCAAGTTTCACCATTAAAGGGGTAAAATCAAACCTTCCACAGAACCACCACCACCTCGTGCCACCACCTAGACACCCTTTTGCGCACCTCCACAGAACCACCAACCACCTTCCCCTTTGTGTTACAGCCACGCAGCACCACCTCCTCTGCTTCCCGTCTTCTCGCTGCTGCCCAGTTTCCCCCTTCCCCTGCTTCGCTGCTGGCTGCTGCACCGCAGCATTAACCTCGCCGGAATATTCCGGCCACCCAGAAGCCGCCAGCCCAGCCCACCACAGCCACTACGCCACCCAGCTCTGCCTCATTCCTCCTCTCCTTCCTGCTTCCGTTTTGGTTCAAAGAAGGAACCAAGTTCCTGTTTCTTAATCAGTAACTTGGGTATTGAAATAACTAAAGTCAAAGTTGACTTTTACAAGGTATAAAGCCCATTTAACCATTTGCTTATTAATAGTCCAATTAGTGTTATAAATCATTTTAGAAAAATCAGTTTATGAAATTATTATTAATTATATATGAAAATGACATTTCAAATATATATTGAGTTTTAAGAATAATGAGGTTTTAAATAAATATTTCCGAAAACGGGTCATTAAGGAAAAGTCGTGATTAGTTGAGTGGATTCTAATTGATATTTTATTGATGTTTATGGGGCGATAAACGGAATGTGGGAATTCGAAAGGTGTATGGATGGCGTTCTTGGAGTTATGACGGTATTATGGATTGAGCGGTTAAGGTAACCTTTATGTCCAGCATTAGACTACATGCCCGTATGTTAAAATGCGATTATATGAGCCTTTCTACTATGATAATGGAATTTATGTTATTTAAATTATATTCATGATATTACCTAAAGTTTATTGAATTTATATTTATATAGTATGATTTTCATTTAAATGTGAATGATGCAAGTTAAATGACTATCGTATGTTTAAGTAATAATTTATGAAATAGGATCATGTTTATTCGAGTAAAAGCATGTATATGTAAATTACTATTAATTTATAGTTACGATCAATTCATGATTCATGTTTATGTGAGTAAAAGTATATTTCATCATTAATATGTCTGAAAGTATGTGTTTAAGTGAAAATATGATTTTTACGGCTTTATCCATGTTTAAATGAAACTCGATGTTAATGTGAGTTATTAATCTAATTATTGTTTTTATTTAATGTTTAAGTAAAGAATGTCGGTTCTGAGTTACGTGATACTTGTTTATATGATTTCGTAAATATATATAATTAATACTTTTATTACAAGACTTATGACTCATGTGAATTAAACAAAGTATGTCGTCTCATCTTGTTATCCATGAATTACATGCTTACATGATTTATGAACATGTATGTTTAGCAATTCCATGATAAACTTATAACCTATGATTTCTACCTTTGTGATTTATTAAAAGTAAACTTAATGTCTAAATCCATGTTCAATGTGATATATGAGGCGTTGTTGTTCATTTACATTTATTATGAAATATGTGAGCTTCTGTAAAGCCAATTAGTGTCTGGGAATACGTTAATAAAGTTATAAAATATTATAAGCAAAGTAATAAGTGTCGTATGATTATAAATTAAGTATGTAGCTTTATGAATCATGGGATGGTGTTATACCTTATGAATGACGGAACTATGAACGCTTCATAATCCAATGTTACCATGAATGATGAATACTGTTTACGATATGATTTTACTACCTATACAAAGGTAGAACTGAATGAATGATTGAAGTATACTGAATATCACTGATGGATATTAAAAGTTATGAAACATGATAAGTTCAAGTGAAAGAACTGGTTTGTTAGCTGTATATATCCTGACTGATGGTCGTGCACGTACCGAGCTGTATCCTGTTTCCTGACGAGCACTGGCTCTTATCCTGGGGCACTGGCCCGCTAATGTTATTCCTGATGAGCACTGGCTCTTTTCCTGGGGCACTGGCCCATTGTGGGAGACGTCCCACCCCTGAAATACAGACCAACAACCAGTATAAAATGGATTAAAAAGGAATTATGGATCATTATGGATCACACTGTAATCATAAATGTTTGAATTATTCTTTCCTTCTGTTTAAAGTTTGAGGTTACATTTTGACGTAATTGATTTACTTAATGCTCAGTACATACTGTTCATGACACGTGCTTGTACTTAAAGTAATTAACGTGATTGTGAGATGCATGACGTCAAATTCTAACATGGTTTAGCTTCCAAGTTCTACATAGTCAACGTATATTCTTATGAAGTATGCAAGTGTCCGTTAACATGATTACATGTATCGTATGAACGTGAGTATTATAGGTCAAGTATGATTTATATGATTATTGTATTATCTCAAGGAAGTATGATTTACATGTGAAGTACGTGTCTGCTTTATCTCCTGGATATATGTGCTTGTAAATGCAAATGTTTTCAAACCAAAACTGTTTTTACGGGCTGGAGTAAAGTTACGAGTTTTCCACTCATTTTGGAATGTTTTCTGTCTTTTCTTGTTTCTCTATTTTTCTTCTGAACGAAGCTTAGGTTATGAAAGAAGGATGGAGATGAATCTGGGAAAAGCAAGTGCTTGGGATGGATTTCAAGAAATGAGATGAAGGAAGTATTTAAGGTCTTAGTTGTAATTATGAGATATTGAGCTTTTGTAAGAATATTATATTATTGGTGGGCCATAACTCACAGGTTTAAGGAAACGCTTCCGCAAATCTTGTGATTAGTTATAATTAATGGTGATTAATTAAGGCACCCGTTTTCGGGGCGTTACACTACGTGTGTGCCCATATGTGCTATTTGAAAATATGATACTAAATATGTTATTATCTGAGTGTATGAAAATTATTTGAAGTAAAAATGTGATATGACATGATCATGGTTAATTCATATTTATGATTGTATGTATGCTTAATATGAATATCTGAATGATGGGCGTTGTTCAGAAATATAAGTTACTCAAAAGTTTATAATTAAGATATTGTAATGAAAAGTGCAAAGAAAACGGTCTCACTAGTTTGAAGTTATGAATTGAACTGGTGAATGGATAAGTTACAGGTGGAGGAAATGTTACGGCTTTATGAATGGACCGAGATGGTCGAATGCTAATGAAAGTTCTGTATTATAGTGTCCAAAGCTTGTACTTGCCAACGATTTGAGCTTATGTGAATGGTCCTTGTCAGGAGACTTTTCAAAGTAAAAGTAATAATAATTTCTGAAAAAGTATTTCCGAACAATTACCAGAATGATTCATATGTGCCTGTGTGTGAAAAGTGTTTTCGAACTAAAAAAAGTTTTTACGGCTGGAGTAGAGTTACGAGTTTTTCACTCATTTTGAATGTTTTCCTTGTTTTGTATTTCTTCTAATATATACGGGATTATGTTGCAAGCCAGAATCAAGTTGATAGCTAAGTCATGATTTGGATTGTATATTGTGAAATTTAAGTTTGTATATAAAGAGGTTGTTTAGAATTAGATGTATTTTTTTTTGTTTTCGGGATTGAGATTAAATGGCCCTGTAAATGAAATCTTATATAAAGCATATTATTTTGTGGTTCCATAACCCACATGTAGGGGTGTTCATTTATCCAAAATTTCAGATCCGAAATTTCTTCCAAAAGCATATATTTATAAAATTCATAAAATTACATGGGATTACAATCTACCCCTCTTCAAACAAGTTTCGGGACGAAAAACTCAATTATTTGAAAACTCTTTGCTTAAACTCTTTCAAAATAGAGAACTCGAAAATACTCGTGTCACACATGTGCACAGTTTACCAACTTAAAACTCTTTTGTGTCACTACATGGACACGTTCTTTTTGCACTGATATGTGCAAAAATAACCATAAAATGCGTAAAAATACCACAAAATAGACAAAAAGCACGAAATTCTATCGCATTCTACCTCTCTTAATGAAATAGATTTACGCCCTTGCAACTCACCTCAACGAACAAGTCAAGGTACTTCTTCCTCATTTCATCTTTGGCTTCCCACGTTGCCTCTTCGGACTCATGGTTAGACCAAAGTACTTTTACGATACTCACATCCTTATTGCGTGTACTACACACCTTTTTATCCAAAAATTTCAGAATCTTTCCTCATAGGTGAGGCTACTATCTACATAGATTCTCTCGAGTTCCTGAACATGATTCTAATCAGGAATATATCTCTTAAGTTGAGAAATGTGAAACACATCGTGCATCTTCTCAAATTCCATTGGCAATGCCAACATATAGGCTACTTTCCCAACTGTTTGCAAAATCTCATATGGGCCAACGTACTTGGCACTCAATTTGCTTCCTTATCTAATCTCATAACGCCTTTCATCGGTGATACTTTCAAGAACACCTTATCACCAACGGAGAACTTATCTTCACGTCTTTTCAAATCAACATAGCTCTTCTGCCTATCCTGGGCAGCTTGAATTCTCGCCTAAATCAACTTTACATTCTTAATTGTCTCCTCAATGAACGCAGTCCCCAAGACTATAATCTCACTGAAATCATTCCAACAAAGGGGACTTTTAAACTTCCTCCAATACAAAGCTTCAAATGGAGCCATTTTGATGCTCGCATGGTAACTATTTATACGAAAACTCAATCAAGTCCAATTAGTCTTCTCAACTTCCTTGGAAATCGATTGCACAAGCTGTAACATCCCGTCCTTTAACAGTAATAAAAATAAAGATAAAATAAAAATAAAAGAATAAACTCATTAAATAAAGGAAAAATTGTGAATAACCACCTATACGATACACATATTTCAACATAACGACCCCATTTTAATTTGTGTTTAAATAACCACCTCTCTTTTCCTTAACTTTTTCAAATACCCACCTGTTAACGAATTGTCTAACACCGTTAAGTGTGAGCATAAATTCTTACTAAATTACCCTAATTCCATCTAAATTATGACTAATTACCTTACTAATCTATAGTTTGACCGGTCAAATCATGATTAACATTTTAAAATTCTTTTTTTTTCAATTTTACAATTTTTTAAACTATTAATTTTTGATATATGACATTGTAATGGACACAAATTTCGAGAAAACATCTAATTGCGTTTTCAATACGAAAGACGACGTTATTTATGGGTACGAATTTCGAGAATCCCTACAAAACAAGTACCTACAAGTCGGGTTTTCGGGTACGTACTTCGAGACGACTTTTTCAGATAAAACACGATGTTTTTTCGAATAACGGACACCACCATACGCCCTTTATAGGCACGAATTAGGGAATCCCTTCGAAACGGGTACCCTTAAACCGAATTTTCGAACACATATTTTGAAACGGCATTTTCGGACTAAAAACGACGTTTTTTCGAAAAAAGAATACCATTGTAAGCCTTTAAGGGCATGAATTTCGAGAATCCCTTTGAAACGAGTACCTACAAGCAGGTTTTTCGGGCACGTATTTCGAGATGGCTTTTTCGGATGGAACAATACGTTTTTTTTTTGAAAAACGAATTTCGAGACGTACATATCCGAAAAGCCGAATTGTAGTTAGTTGTTTCATAGGGATTCTTGAAATTCGTTCCCTTAAAGGGCTTACGCAGTGTCCGTTTTTCGAAATAACGTCGTCTTTGGTATTAAAAACGCGGTTAAATGTTGTCTCGAAATTTGTGTCCATTACAATGTCATATATCCAATATATATTTTTAAAAATTGTAAATCTAAAAAAAAAAAAGGAATTTTAAAATGTTAATCATGATTTAACCGGTCAAACTATAGATTAGTAAGGTAATTAGCGATAATTTAGAGGAAATTAGGGTAATTTAGTAAGAACTTGGAGTTCACACTTAACGGTGTTAAATAATTCCGTTAACAGGTCGGTATTTGAAAAGGTTAAGAAAAGGAGAGGTGGTTATTTAAACACAAATTAAAATGATGTGGTTATTTTGAAATATGTGTATCGTGTAAGTGGTTATTCACAATTTTTCCTTAAATAAAAGATCAGTGGCAGCGGAAATACCACTGGGACGGAAATGTTATTCTAAACAACTAAATAGAAGAAAAATCCCAGGTCAATAATAACCTCAAAATAAATAAGGAAATTAGGTCTCATACCCTCATTCCATAAACATACTAAAATCCAAAATAAAATATCCAAGCCATAAACAGACTAAAATTAAATCCAAAAAATAGGAACATCCATAATAAAACTACTTAAGACCCACTAGAAATGTGGTCTTAATCTTCCTATCATAGTGCTCATCTACAACTACTAGGATCATATCCTTCCTCACAGGACCATGTCTCACAGCCCCATTCCAGACAGTAATGATCCTAAACTTCCACATCTACAAAGATATACAATAAAAATCCACAATCAGTGGGGAGTAACTAACAGCTCTCCCAGTCCAATCAGGATTCAATTAACAATTTAAAATATGAAAAATAATGTCAGGCATACACAATAATCATACAAATCATGCGACAAGCAAAGTAAGAAATAATAAGACAAGTTAACAACAGTAATATTCATCAACCACTATACAAGATAAAGAAAGGGAAATAATTCCATAAATAGATCGTCAAAGAGAAAAGAGACTTCAAAATTTAGTAAGTGAAATAAATAAATAAATAATTTAAATGAGTAACATGAACGCTAGTGACCCGCAGCCCACTTCCTAAGAGAATGTCAGATCGCAACCTCCAGAACGGACTATGGGTTACGTTCCCAACCGTCTGTGTCTAAGAATGGCCAAACCCCCGATGCGGGACAATACGCGCAGTATTTCCCGACCTCTTGGACGAGAACATATCCTAAGTTTCTCCAATGCAAGGTAGCAACCTGCTCAGTGCCCCTGACCTCTCGGAGTCCATGTTCAAGTATCCTTGGGATAAAGTAATCCCTTAGACTACTCATTTCAGAATAAAACAATTAAAACACATAAGGTTCCTCGAAATCAAATATTCATCAAATCATCAAATATTCATCAAATCATCAAATATTCTTCAAAATAAATACTTCAAAATCAATTCTTCAAAATAAATCCAGAAATAACTAAATTAAATGCTCTTCAAAATCAAGGGTTTAAAAATATAAATTAAAACTTCTTCAAATTCTAATTCAAACATAAATCCATCAAAGTCGTTATCTGAGTTTGGGTACGAAGTCAATTATAAATTAAATTATAAATCTTTCCCGTACATAACTCTTGGCGAAGTGATTCTAAGGGCGGTATTATTCTCCCCCGAGTATTACGACGTCGATAACTCAAAATTCATCAAAGTACTCAAAAACGGTTTCACAACAACATGCATCATCACAATAGTTCAACAATTCAAAATTTAACAACCAAACATACTTCCATAATTAAATAAGACAAAACTGCATAAATATAATTATTACAATAACTTCAACAGTGTTGCTATACATTTACAAAACGAAACAGCAAGGCAAAAGGAAAAGGGAGGGGGCAGTTGTAACACCCCCAAATTCCTAATTACCTTTTAGGAACCTAGAGGTGTTACCGCCGCGGTGAAACGCAAGGCATTCAAAAGAAATAGTGTAAAATAATAAATTAATCATCTCTAAAATCTTATATAATTCTAATGCAGCGGAAAATAAAACTATTAAACCTATTACAGTTCAAACATTTTAAAGTTACAAAATACCTTTTAGTTTAAACAACTATATAAGTCAACAAATAACTTCAAACCAGTAAAAGCATATTATATTATTTCAAAATATAAAAAGAGAATATACTAAAAATGAGGTTTGTAGAACTCTGACGAAAGATCCCTTCCCAATGCTCGTCATGATACCTGAAAAGGGAATCCTGCTCGCCAAACAACGTAAGGTTGAATTGGGTCATCACAAGTCCATAATACAATGGACGACAGACAACAAGAAAGTACACGTCAGCAACGGGCTGAGTACATACACATTAACAAAACTCAAAGCACAGGTAAAAACATCCTAGCATGATACTAACAAAGAAAAACATAGCATGACAAACAATTCGACTCTTGACTTAACAGACACACGATTTGATTACTTTATAATGGAATTGGCATTGAACGGGCACCGTCATCCACCAGGATTCGTACGGGCAACTACTATTTAAAAGTGATAAGAGCGTCCCTAGGACCGTCCTCAAATCGAATAACCTTGAAAGTGATAAGAGCGTCCCTAGGACCGACCTCAAATCAAATAACCTTGCTTGCAACGTCAGTATGATCATACCTCCAAGTAAGAGTCTCGCCTGGATCAACTTACTCAGAAAGTCTAGCTAACCTTAGCCATCTCGACGAATTACTAAAACTATAGGTCATCTACATCGTCATGTAGAAGCCTGTGAAGAAATGTACAACACTGCAGTTGTCATTCCCCCCATTGTTCAATACTCATAGGGGATCCATCCTACAAGTTTGAATGCCATTCTTTCTTTCACTTTAAGTGCTTGAGTATTTTATGAAAGTATAGACATGTACAAGAATGACATAAATACAAACATGACACAAGGATAACTCATATAAACATATACATTCTCTTTTATATTAAATCACGTTAGGTGATCAAATAACATTCCTTTGATTAATTCCTTGACTTACTGTGAAGTTACCTTAGACTTCTAAATCAAACTTACTAAACTTGACTTGCTTAGTCTCAAAGACTAAAACCGCTTAATTCTAAAATAAAGCATGCTTACTGTCAATTTGCCATAATTAACCATGTAAGACCTTACTTAACATGATAAACTTGTTTTCCCAATGAGAACCTACTAAACAACATGCTATTATAATACTTTCATACTTAACTCATAGATCATGTGTCATACAAGTCACTTAAAATATGCATTAGTGTCACATAGACCAAACAATTACGTCCTTTAATCATGACACTAAGTTTTTCATGCTTCACGATAATCTACGAAATATATAAACTAACAATGATCCCTATTCTAGAAATTTGCTAACGTGTACGTACCTTTTTAAGGCACTAGCACGACAATTCTATTATCTCTAAATGTTACTCTCGTACAAAGTCGGTACCTAAGATAAATCGAATAAATACATTAGGCTTATAACTCAACAACCCCAACCTAATAAGACTTTATAAAAAAATATAATTTCTAGTTAATTACCCCATACTCTTCATAATAAAATCGATTATTGGAAAAAGGGTTCTTATTAAAATAAATATTTAACAAATAAAGTTGGTTTTATTAACAAAACAAAAGTCAGGAAGTAAAAGAAATCAAGCTTTTTAACTCCTGCTTGACTTTAATTAATTTGTTTAGAAAACCAGAACCTTATATAAACATAGTATGAGAATTAGGCTAGATATTAAATGAAACTTCCATGGAACCTTACATCCCTGGTGGCACGATCACCACCATTAGGTGGCAGCCATGGAAGGGGTTGCAGCCCGCAATGAACGAGCGACCCAAACAGAGCCTCGCTTTGCTGCGTCATGGAGCTGCCAGTACAGAGGCAAAGAGGGAGATGAATGATGATTACCGAAGTGGTGGTATGATACTCGCATTTCGGCGACGGCCACGATTTGGCTGATGGCTTGCCGCCGACAGCCACAGTAGTACGCACCGCACAACAGTAGTCGCGAAGATACAGGCTGCTGTTTTATGGCTGCAGCGTTGGTTCAACAAAGTCGTCGGCATGGCCTTGAAGGAGGTGGGAGGTACGGTTGCTAATTGCTAAACCATTACCTTGGTTGCTGGGTTCAATCAAGAGCCATAAAAGAGGGAGGTGGCGGGAGGTTGAAGGAAAGGAAGGAAAAGAAACAGGGGAGTTTTGAGGGAAGCTGCTGATGAAAAAACTTAATTAGGGTGCTTTCCTCCTTTTTATATATGTATATAAAATAATAAAAATCAATTAAAATAGGATTAGGTTATTTAATTTAAATTAAGCTCTTGCTTTTGACTCTCCTTTGTCAACTCAAAGTCAAAATATGAAATTCTTTTGCCTTTTCAAAATAAATTTATTATTTCGAAACTATTACAAGTACTTTAAATAACTTTAAGATAATTTATTTAATATCAAACGGTAAACTATATATTATAATTTATATCGTAGCCATTAAATATAATACAAAAATACGGAGTATTACAGCAGTACTGGGTCGAGGGCCGTGACCCAGCTCACGGGCCGAGAATAGCCGTCGCGAGGTGCGACGCTGCCAAAATTTGACAGGCTAAAGTTATATCACCTAATCAAAGATAAATCCTAAGTCCTCTAACAATGATACTCAAGGGATGTATGGTCGAATCCACAGAGAGATGGGAGTTCTAAGTTAATATTCAGCTAAACAGCTACTTCAGACAAAATCAGGGAAGAAACAGCTGAACTACTAAATAACACTAGAAAGCAATATAAAGAGAGGTTTTAATCTATGAAATAAAGGTCTAATTAATTAGTTCGGTCTATCATGCTTATACCAATCAAGGGATCAAACAACTATCAGAACCTAGGTCAAGAATCGACAGATTAGAGCACGTGTCAAGCTATGATTAAGTCTCAACGCTCATAATTCAACATATGCAGCATGTTCACAAACATAATCAGAATTACTGATGTGTACTAGGCCTCTAAAATGAAAACGGGTCTGTGCAAACAATTATTAACCTCAAGCAATCAATGAAATTGCGCAATAACATTAATTACTCAATAAGAAAAAAATCACACCATAACCACTCTAATCAAGCCATAGATTCTAATAGAAATTCAAAGTAATCAAGGTATAAACATGGCTTTCCTCCCTAAATCCCTAGAAATTAGAGTACTCAGACATAATTGAATCAACAATAATAAAACTAATATGAAACCCTAATTCTAACATCATGAATCAAATAATAATTAAACTAAGCAATCAAAAGTAATTAAAAAGATTAAGAAAGAAGAACAATACCGAATGACGAAAAGCAATAACCTTTATTGAAATCAAATCCGAGGTTCAATCACCCCTTCAACTAATCTAAAGTGTTTAATCTAATAAAACTCTCTAAAAACTAAACTAAGAGCAATGGAAATAAACTAGAATAAAAGTTATCTCTAAAAATATGACGTTAAGCTATTTATAATAGCCCCAAAATCTAATTAAAAACGGAATAAAAAGATAGAATTGCGCGACATCAACCACGGAACCAATCGGGCCATGGGCCACCCAATCGGACCCACACAAAATCTACCAAACAAATTCTCTTGGATTCCACGCAAATCAGCAGCATCAACCATTGCGTTTGGGCCCTCACCCGATGACCCGCCCGATCGGGTGGTGGATCGGGTCCAGCCCAAATTCTCCTTTTCAATTCACGCAGCAGCAGCAACAAACTTGGAAGTCCTAGGCCAGCACCCGATGCCATCGGGCCTTGGTTGCCCGATCGGGCTGGTAGTAAGATGGCCCAGCAAACTCTCTCCTCTTCGCCCAAGCAGCAGCAGCAAGCATCATGGAGCAGCAAGTGGGCCTGCCCGATCGGGTGGACCTTGCCCGATTGGGTTGGGCCTAAGGTTGCCCAACTAAATTTCTTTGTTTCTTCAGCTGATTGGGTCGGGTGATGTCCGCCCGATCGGGTGCGAAACCTTAGCACCCGATCAATAAATCTTCGCCCGATCGGGCCATTTTCTGCCCGATCAGAGTACGGGGAAGCTCCTTTTGACTTTTTGACTCTCAATTCTTCACGTTTAGAGGTCTTGGGAACTCCTAAACCATCCATGAAGCTCGTGAGCAGTCATACGTGCCTTGTAACATCTCGTAAAGCCGTGGTTGCTTCCAAATAGTTCGGAAATAAGGAGAAAACTCCCTAAAACCTGCAATTCAATACTAAAATACAAAACCACGACTCTATACGATAATTAGTATAAAATAGCTCCGAAAAGCTCAAATGACGCACGAATTAGCTCATAAATAGGGGAGAATACTCTATATAAATACATGATATCAAGCATGTCCTCCTAGGTATGAATAGTTCTCTCTATCTGGCCATCACTAGCAGCATGGAAAACGGTACTCAACTCCAACTTCGTACCAAATGCCTCTTTGCAAAGCAACCCAAAAGTGAGATAGAAATCTCAGATCTCGATCAGAGACAATACCCTTCAGAATCCCATGCAGACGGATAATCTCATTAGCATAAGCTTCAGCCAGTTCTTCCATAGACCAAGTATTCTTCATAGGAATAAAACGAGCCACCTTGGTCAATCGGTCCACAATCACCCATACAACATTCTTACTACTAGAGGTTCTCGGAAGACCCATCACAAAGTCCATCAAGATAGAGTCAAACTTCCATCCAGGGATTGTCAATAGTTGTAACAAACCACCCGGCCTTTGATGTTCGATCTTTACCTTCTGACAAACCAAGCACCTAGCCACAAACTCGGCCACTTCCCTCTTCATATTCGGCCACCAAAAGTTGACCTTAAGGTCCTTATAGAGCTTATTTCCCCCAGGATGAACAGAATAGGGAGTACAATGAGCTTCCTCGAGGATCTTCTTCTTAACATTCGGATCATCAGGCACACACCAACGACTCATGAACTTCATACTACCATCGGGACCTAACTCAAAGCTTTCAGCTCGTCCCTGTGCTTTGGCCGCACGAATCTTATCTAGTGTCGGATCCTCCCTTTGCTTACTTTTTAACTCTTGGAACAAGTCAGGCGCGACACTCATGGAACAAAGAGTAGCAACAGACCCTTGAGGTACCACCTCAATCTCGAGCTTTCGGAACTCCTCGCACAAATCCTTAGGCAGGACTCTAGTAGCATTAAGAGAGTGTTTAGTCTTTTGACTAAGAGCATCTTTAACCACATTAGCTTTTCCCTCGTAATAATCGAGCTTCAGATCATAATCTTTGATCAACTCCAACCACCTTCTCTGCCTCAAATTCAACTCACGCTAAGTGAAGATGTACTTCAGACTCTTGTGATTAGTAAATACCTTGCACGTAACCCCATATAAATAGTATCGCCAAATCTTAAGAGCAAACATCACAACAGCTAACTCAAGGTCATGAGTAGGGTAGTTCGTCTCCTGCACTTTCAGTTGTCTCGAAGCGTAAGCCACTACCTACCCTTGTTGCATCAGAACACAACCCAAACCATGCTTAGATGCATCACTGAATACCTCGAACTCAGCCCCTTCAGTAAGCAAAGTCAGAACTGGAGCAGTATTGAGGCGTTTCTTCGACTCCTGAAAAGCTTCTTCACATTCAACTACCCACATAAACTTGCTTTCTTTCCTCATTAGCTTGGTCAACGGCTAAGCTATCTTGGAGAAATCTTGGACAAATCTCCTATAGTTACCAGCAAGACCTAGGAAACTCCGGATCTCAGACACATTCTTCGGATTTTCCCACTCTATGACAGCCTTAATCTTAGAAGGATCTACCATAACACCATCCTTGTTGATCATATGGCCTAGAAAAGATACCTCATTCAACCAGAATTCACACTTGGAGAACTTCGCAAACCATTTCTATTTCCTTAGAATGTCTAGGATTATCCTCAGGTGCTTCTGACGCTCCTCCTCATTCTTAGAGTAAACGGGGATATCATCGATGAACACCACAACACACGTGTCCAAATATTTATGAAAAGAACGGTTCATTTGGTCCAAGAACATAGCAGGCACATTTGTGAGTCCAAAAGGCATGACGATGAACTCATAGTGCCCATACCTTGTTCGAAAAGCAATCTTAGGGATATCTTCTTTCTTCACTGGAATTTGATGATAACCTGATCTCTAGTCAATCTTAGAAAAGACTCCAGCACCCTTTAACTGATCAAACAAATCCTCTATTCGGGGCAACGAAAACTTGTTCTTGATCGTCACTTTATTAAGATCACGGTAATCAATACATAAGCCCATACTCCCATCTTTCTTCTTGACAAACAGAAGGAGCACCCCATGGAGACACACTTGACCCTATGAAGCCCTTATCTATCAACTCTTGCAATTGAGCCTTCAGCTCTTGCAGTTCGGACAACGCCATTCTATACGGAGCCTTTGATAACGGAGCGGTACCAGGCATAAGGTCGATGCCAAACTCAACATCTATCTTAGGAGGGATACCAGGCAGCTCATCAGGAAATACGTCCGAATACTCGCGGACTACAGGGATATCCTCAATTTTCACCTCTTGGGACAAATCTTTAACCATGCATAGGAACACTTGTTCCCCTTTCTGACAAACTTCCGCATTTTCATATCAGATGCGATCTTTATCCCTTTCTTCAGAACAACTCCCCTGTAGGAGACACGCTTACCACACGGACTACGAAGCGTCACCTTCTGATCACGGTAGTGAATATGAGCATGGTACTTAAACAACCAGTCCATACCAAGGATGACGTCAAACTCGGACATGGAAAACTCCTTAAGATCAGCAGGAAGATTAGTACCCATAAGAGAAACAGGTAGCTTTCGCCGGAAGGAAGGGAAATAAGAGTTCGCAACGGAGAACTCGAAGATAGGTTAGCCTTCTGAATAAAAGAACTCGACACAAAAGATATCGTAGCACCAGAATCAAATAACACACAAGCAGGTACAAAATTAACAAGGAAAGTATCAGTAATAACATCAGGATGAGCATCGGCATCGGACTAAGTCATGTAGTAGACTCGGTTCTTAGGCAGAACAAAGGAACCAGAAGGACCAGCAGAAGGATTAGCTCTCGGATTCTTAGGACACTCGAAAGTCTTGTGACCCTCCTCTCTACAGTAGTAGCATACAATCTTAGAACCATCACAGTTCTTCCCCGGATGAAACGGTTTCTCACACCTCCTGCAATTAGTAGGATCATAGCTCGGTCTAGCACCAGAATTCTGAAATCCACCTCGAGCACTAGGTTAAAACCTCGGCCTCTTTGCAGGAATCGGAAGTTTCCTCCTCTTTGATTGAGGCATGGATACTAAGTGCTAACTCATAAGCTTCCTGAATTAAAGCTGTAACACCGCGAATTTATCTGAATTTTCGCGCATTAATTATTATTACCTCGGATGCTAATTTATATTTTGTTAATATATTTTCGTTAAACATATATATATTTTACATCTACATTTTCATTTCGAGAGTATTTATATATTTATAATGTGAATTTAAGTGTAGCATTGTTTAGTAAACGAGCAATGCTCGTACTTGCGTCAATTATTTTAACGGGCAATGTAGCGCTCGTGTTTGTGGAAAATGTATAATAGCTTGGTAAGTAAGTGTTTACATTACGTTAATAATTTTTATTTCTATTTATAAAATACTTACTTATATATATTTATTTTGAACGATTTACTTTATTCTTGAAAAGTACATTGTACTAGCTCTTTACGCACATTTTGCTTGCTTAGCTTAAGGGGTCCGAAATTTGTCTTAATATGAGGAAGCCATAGAGTCTTGCTCAGCTTTTGTTTTCATACTTGTAACGTTAAGTTACTCAAAGGCCTCACCCTTTCACTCACCCTCATAATTCTCCCCATTATGGCCATTAAACACCCCATTTAAACCCATCTCTTCACTCACCCTTTTTGCTGGAAATCAAATCAGATTTTTCCACTCCCTTCTCCATCACCATTCACACGCCCCATAAGGAAAAAAAAAAGGAAAACTTTCTTTGCTTTCTTCACAATATTCTCACACAAAGTCAGTTTTACTACTTGATATCAAGCCATTTTGCACCAGTTTTCAAGCATTTGTTGAGTTCGTTGTGGTTGTGATCGTAGGAGACGAAGGTGGTGATAATTCACAAGGTGTTTAGGCTACAATCGAAATGTTTTACTGCACTCCTCACGAAGAACAAGGTAACTAGCGTTATTCTAGTACAATGGGGAATAGATTTTGAACTTAGGTTGGTAGAATCGCGTTAGAGAACTTAGAATCATGCTAGGTGGAACTTAGGTGATTGTATGATTATAGTTTTAACGTAGTATCATGATTAGGAAGGTTGTTTTGTGGTATTTTTCATGTATTGAGCATGTGGTGATGATCATGTTGATTGGTTTTGCTAGTTGGTAATTGTCAAGTTTGATCTTGTTATATCATGTTGATTTTGTTGTAGCATGATTATGTGTTTTGAGAGGGATTTGAGAAATTGTTGGAATATGATGATTACTCTCATGCTAGGGTCTTTAGTTTGGTTGTTTTGGATGTGAATTTGTGTTGGTTGGCTGCTTGAGACTTGACGTATGTTTTTTGGACAAAGCGAAGGCTTACGAGCACAGCCCACAAGCCACGAGCAGTAGTTGCTCGCGACCCACGACGGCCACAGGTCGCACCTCGCAACGAGGGACTGCCCTCTTTGTTGCGTATTTTTTTATAAGTTTCCTATTTTGCTTACAACATGTTTATTTGTTGGTTGTTAGACTTATGCATGTATGTTAAGCATATTGAAGTATGTTTGGGTCGGTTTTGAGTTATTTTATTAAGGGTATGTGTCCTACTTTGTTGGGTAGCTTTGAGGTCATTTGGTTTGGAGTGTGTTGAGGGATTATACTTTGAGTTGTCGACGTCGAAATGCTCGGGGGAGGATAACACTGCCCTTAGCATCTCTTCGCCAAGAGTTATGTACGGGGAATATTGTGACTTAGTCATAATTGACTTCGTACCCAAACTCAGATGACTTTTTGTGTTATATGCCTTAACATGTACATTTTGATAAATTTGATTTATACCTTGACGTGTATACTCATGTTTTTGTGATTTGGATTCCTTTGTATACCTTGTCGTGTATACGTTATGTCTTTGTGTTTGATTGATCCTATGGACGGCATGGTCCTAGGAATTTGGTTTAATTATCCTAAGGGCATTATGGTCCTAGGAATTTGTAACTTGACCTTGGGCGGTATGGTCCAATGGTTCACTCACGGATGGTATGATCCGTTGAGTTTTGTTATTCGGAAAGGGCGCCATGGTCCTTGAATCTGCAACGTAGGCCTTGGGCGGCATGGTCCAATGAGTCTACTCACAGACGGCATGGTCTATTGTGTTTGATCTTGATGGTGTGATTGATTGTGTTTGTTTCATGATTTGACTTGGCTTTTAGAGTTGAGCTTTCTTATTATGCATGTTTGTTGCTTATGATTTGTTGTATCACGTTTTGCACGTTGTGAGCATGTTATCTTGGTGATTTATGTCTTTGGCGTTGCTTCTAATTTCTTTAAGTTTATTATTTGTTCCTATTTGGGCTGGAAGAACTGCTTGTTACTCCCTACTGATTGTGGAAGTTGTTGATTTATTATGCAGATGATGATGCTATTTAGGTTTGGACCGGGATTGTGCGGTTTGACCTTGTGAGCAAGGAGGTTCTGCTAGTCATAGTGGACGAGCACTTTGAGACAGGGGTTAGGACTAGTTACTTAGTGGGACTTAAGTAGTTTTTCTTTATTTATTGTCGTATGTTTTGAACCACGGATTTTGATTTTGTCCTTTAGATTTGGATTACTCTATTTTGAGGTCTTTTGGAGTTTTCATAGTTGTTTGGAACTTTGGTTGGAATGAGGGTATAGGACCTCATTTCCCTTTATATATGATTTTCGGAAGTTAATTACTATTTTTGGAGGATTATTGCTCATTTATAGTTTAAATTCTACTCCTTATAGTAGCATCTCCATCTTAGTGGTATTTCCGCTACCACTAGTTGTTTTTATTTTCTTTACCTTCTCATTTTTCTTTATTGTATCAGACGTGATGTTACAAAATTAGCTCTAGAGCATAGTAAATGGGTACTTACTCTCGGATCCATCTTCTTGATGTACCTCTCAACCCTCTCAGCCTCAGTAGGTACAATGGAAGTAGCAAACCTAGCCAACTCAGTGTAACAGTCCGTATACTCCTGAATACCCAAGCTTCCCTGAGTTAAGGACAAGAATTCCTCCTGTTTCTGCCAGCGGAGTTCATCAGGATAAAACATCTTTTTCAGCTTCGCAAAGAACTTAGACCACTCAAGACCAGAGCAAGCATCTCTGACCATGCTCCACCAATTATCGGCTTCCTTCTTCAGATAATAGGAACCGATACATACCCGTTTAGCAGCAGGGCAATTAGTAGCAATGAAAAGCTTTTCCATCACCCTCAACCAGTTTTCTAGAACCACAGGGTCAGCGGTACCCACGTATGTTGGTGGTCTATGACAATCAAAACGATCGAAAGTCAATTGTCCAGAAGAGGAACCAGAAGACTTGTTGGACAAGGAAATGAAAGCCCCATCTCGCGCTCGGCAATGACGGCGTGCAGCTTCCCTTTCGACACATCGGTTATGTTGTCGTGAATGCATTCTATAAAATAAGAAACAAGTTAGATAATAAAGCACATGTTAGTAACACAAGTGCAGAAATAGATAAGTCAAAACGATTTCCAAGGCTTTCTTCCTACCCAAGTAACTCTCAATAAGTACTTTACTTGAAGCCTAAGACACTAGTAATCTTATTTACAATGACTACACATCTCTCATGAAACATGTAGCAACTCAATGAGAGTTTTTAGAACGTTTGGCTCTAATACCAAATGTAACATCACGTCCTTTAACAGTAATAAAAATAAAGATAAAATAAAAATAAAAAAAATAAACCCATTAAATAAAAGATCAGTGGCAGCAGAAATATCACTGGGACGGAAATGTTATTCTACACAACTAAATAGAATAAAAATCCCAAGTCAATAATAATCTCAAAATAAATAAGGAAATGAGGTCCCATACCCTCATTCCATAAACATAATAAAATCCCAACTAAAATATCCAAGCCATAAACAGACTAAAATGAAATCCATAAAATAGGAACATCCATAATAAAACTACTTAAGACCCACTAGAAATGTGGTTTAATCTTCCTATCATAGTGCTCATCTACAAATACTAGGATCATATCCTTTCTCACAGGACCATGTCTCACAGCCCCAATCCAGACAGTAACAATCCTAAACTTCCACATCTGCAAAGATATACAACAAAAATCCACAATCAGTGGGGAGTAACTAACAGCTCTCTCAGTCCAATCAGGATTCAATTAACAATTTAAAATATGAAGAATAATACCAGGCATACACAATAATCATACAAATCATGCGACAAGCGAAGTAAGAAATAATAAGACAAGTTAACCACAATAATATTCATCAAACACTATACAAGATAAAGAAAGGAAATGATTCCATAAATAGATCGTCAAAGAGCAAAGAGACTTCAAAATTTAGTAAGTGAAATAAATAAATAAATAATTTTAATGAGTGAGATGAACGCTAGTGACCCGCAGCCCACTTCCTAAGAGAATGTCTGATCGCAACCTCCAGAACGGCCTATGGGTTACGTTCCCAACCGTTTGTGTCTAAGAATGGCCAAACCCCCGATGCAGGACAATACGCGCAGTATTTCCTGACCTCTCGGACGACAACATATCCTAAGTTTCTCCAATGCAAGGTAGAAACCTGCTCAGTGCCCCCTGACCTCTCGGGGTGCATGTTCAAGTATCCTTGGGATAAAGTAATCTCTTAAACTACTCAACTCAGAATAAAACAATTAAAACAAATAAGGATCCTCGAAATCAAATATTCATCAAATCATCAAATATTCTTTAAATATTCTTCAAATCATCAAATATACTTCAAATCATCAAATAATTATGAAAATCAAAATTCTTCAAAATAAATACTTCAAAAACAATTCTGTAAAATAAATCCATGAAATAAATAAATTAAATGCTCTTCAAAATCAAGGGTTCAAAAATATAAATTAAAACTTCTTCAAATCTAATTCAAACATAAATCCATCAAAGTCGTTATCTGAGTTTGGGTACAAAGTCAATTATAAATTAAATTATAAATCTTCCTCGTACGTAACTCTTGGCAAAGTGATTCTAAGGGCAGTATTATTCTCCCCCGAGCATTACGACATCGATAACTCAAAATTTTATTAAAGTACTCAAAAACGGTTTCATAACAACATGCATCATCACAATAGTTCAACAATTCAAAATTTAACAACCAAACAGTCTTCCGTAATTAAATAAGACAAAACTGCATAAATATAATTATTAAAATAACTTCAACAGTGTTGCTATACATTTACAAAACGAAACAGCCAGCCAAAAGGAAAAGGGAGGGGGCAGCACTGGTTCGCGGGCCGCGACCCAGTTCGCGGGCTGCGAATGGTTGTCGCGAGGTGCGACGCTGCTCGCGGGTCGCGAGCAGCCACTGCCTTCCCTTCGCCAGTTTTGGTACTCTACGTACCCAATTAAATTTTACATCAAACATGCTCAACTAAATTTATGGTAAAAATTAAATATAACTTCAATATCATCAAATAGGCATGCTTGAATTAATACTCTAAAGAAATTAAAGGAACAAAAATTTACAAGCCCTTTAAATCATGAAACTCAACCTTTTAAACATGCTAAAACATGAACAATAAATTCCAACTAAACCAACTAAAATTCCAACATTATATTACTCATGATAATGCACTTAAAAACATTAAAGAACATTTCCAAAAGCATACTCATCATACTATAAGAATTAAGGCATGTTTAAGAGTTAAAAACAACTCAAAAGAAATAATTAACTTCATGAAAAATAATTCCAGCATTATTAAAATAATAAAATAACCAATAAAACATCTAAATTCATGCTAAAACATACTCCTAACCACTACAATAAATCCATCATAATTCATACTTCAAACAAAACATCAAAAACGCTAATTCCATCAAACTAAAATAATTCCAGCATTAATAAAATTAATAAAAACGTGAATTAAACATACTAATCAATAAAATAAATGAAAAGTAACAACCCTAACATGATACTTATTAATACTAACAATACTAACATCATTAACAACGATTTTAAGTACTTTAAAACATATATTAAAAGCAATAAAACTAACCCTAACATGAATTCTAATAACTATAACGTTTACATTATAGATCTAATAACTAAAACACATCCTAACACGATTCTAACATAATTAAATAATTAATTAAATACTAAAGTACTAGAAGGGATGTTATTTACCTCGATCTACCCATAGAGTATAACAATTTCATTGCCTCCCTTCCCTTATGTTGTTGAAAGGCATTCTTCACGTCAAGTAGAAATAAGGGCAACTTTTTGTTTGATTGCTGATAAAACCGAAAATAAGAGAATAAAATAGATAGGAAAATCGCCCCCTTGAGAGAAAATACCAAGAAGAGATTAAATCCGAACTTGAGTCTTGAATTACCCCTTGAATATGAATTAAAAGTCACTAGAAAGTCAGAATTTTATGAAGAACAAGTGGGAAACCTTTTCCCTTTTTTTGTGCAATAGGCGTGTGATAGGGAGGATGAGAGGAGTGTTTAATTGCTAAAATTATTAAGTTAGGACAGCAATGATAATGAAAGGGGTTAGAATATATAATTGCTAAAATAGAGTAGAGGATTAAGGAGTGATTGGCTTGCATTGGAGGAAAGGATTAGCTACCAAAATTAAGAGATGCTAGCTTCAAAATTCAAAATAAAATCCCCCCAAAAACTCCCCCATGGCCGTACAACAAGTGGGTTGGCCCACTTAAGCGGTAAATGAAGCATCCTACAAGTTTGGCCCAACAATAAAATAATAAGGCTCAAACTAAAAATAAATACTAAGTACTTCCCCTACTAAGATATACTTAATAATACTACCTCTTTAAAAAAAAATGAAACTCAAAATAATCATACAACATTAATCACAATCACCCAATCACAACAATTAAATATAAACATCCAATACTTACGAAAATATAAATAAGTTATATAAATTTTAGTTTTCAAAACATAAACATATATAATTATACACAACAACACTTTATATAATTATATATATATATATAAAGAATATAAAAATAAATCAAGGATATAAATAAATATGTCGTAATAAATAAATAAATTAACGTGTGAAATTTCTAGTGAAATTACGGGGTGTTACACAAGCTCTCTACATGTCCTCCATAGTTTGGTTGATCTTCTCAATTTAACCATACGTCGCATGGTGAAATACAGTACTCATCTTCAGCGTTGTTCCAAGATTCAGCTAAACTTTCTGCCAAGACATCGAGAGAAATCTCGAATCACGATCGGAAATAATATCCTTCGGCATACCATGGACTCTCACGACATGCTTGACATAAGTCTTTACAAGTTTCTTCTTCTTCCATGTCTCCTTGATCGGAATAAACACGGCGAATTTTGTCAATCGGTCCACGATAACCCAAATAGTTTCATTGCCAATTCTTGTCTTTGGCAACGCAGTCACAAAATCCATAGATATAGAATCCCACTTCCATCTAGGGACTTCTAACGATTGGACATTTCCCATTGGTCTCTTATGGTCTATCTTCACTTTTGGGCATGTTAAACACCTAGACACACACTCAACGACTTCTCGCGTCATATTCAGCCACCAATAAATCTCCTTGAGATCCTTAAACAACTTATCACCACCAGGGTGTACAGACTACGTAGTATTGTGACCTTCCTCCATAAGCTTTCTCTTAATCTCTTCACACTTTTATGGTATACACCACCACATTCCTTTAAATCTCAAACTTCCATTCTCGTGGATCTTAAAATCCACTTCCTTTTAACTTTTGGGTAATTCGGGAATAAGTAAAGCTTGTATGGTATTAACTTTCAATAAGTTCAAACGATCGGTTGCTTGAACAACATGTAAAAAAATATATCTTTGTTTTTCCTTTTGACCATCGCTTAACACCTCAACAACCACCGCCACTACCTGCATCCACCTCCTAACACCACCACTCGACGTCAACACCTAATTTAACCTCCTAAAACCATGGTCGCCACCTCATATAACCTCCCAAGACACATATAACCCCTAAACATCAGTCTACCACATCGAACTCCCCCACTACACACACACACACCCAGCCATCCCCACCCCTCTCCTCTGTAACCACCCACCATCCACTTTCCCCCACCACCAGAAAACCCCTACCGCCAAAAGTGCATCAACGTACCACCGAGAAAGCCCCATTCCTTCTTCTTATTCCCTCACCAATCACCACCACTAGGGCCCTACCCCAGCCCTTCCTCACACCAACTGAATCAAAATAGTGAAAAGGTAGAAGGAGGGAAACATATATAGTGTGGTGGTGGTGGGTCAGGAGTTTAGAAGAAGGTTGAGGCAAAGAAAGTAGGAGAAGGGGATGTCGGTTTCTAACTATCACTAGCGGTTGTGGTTGAGAAGAGGAGGAGTTGAAAGGATGGTGGTTCTGGGTGATTGGGTGGTTTTCAACATAGATGCAAGGGGTTGAGAGATGGAAGTCCACGAGGAGGAAGAGGAGGGAGGAGAGAGAGATATATATATATAGAGAGGAGGAGGAGGAGGAGGAGGAGGAGGGAAAATATGAAGAAAAACAATTAAAATTTAAGCCAATCAAAACATGCCACTTAGACTGTTTACCTACAATAACAGGTTGGGTGACTTGTTATACTTATTTAAAGTGAATACCCATACAAGCTTTACTTATTTCTGAATTATCCAAAGGTTAACTTAATATTAGAACACGAAGTAAAGGTTGACTTATTAAAAATAATTTTTCCTATTTTTAATTACAAGTATAACTTCAACAAGATTTTTCATAAAAGTAGTTGTTAGGAAACTAACAAACCTTGATGTTGAAAGTTAAGTAATATGGATTTACTTACACAATATAGAAATTAAAGTACTCGTCATAAATATAGTCATCCAATCACTACTCACATAGTTGTTAATAGAAAATCATTCAAGTTTGGTGAGGAGATCTATTATTTTATACTTCCTCCGTTTCGCAATACTCGCAACGTTTCTTGTTTGTGCACTATCCAATGCAATATTTTGGACCTTAATATATATATGATTATTGATAAGTAAAATTTATAAAAAGTTGCTATTATGATAATATGAATTAAGACGAATCAAATAAGACCTCACTTGACTATATTTCTTCTTATAACCTGGGAAAAAATATGACATAAGATTGGTACGTGAATAGTGGTTATTATGCTAATATTGTGAGTATTGTGAAACGGAGGAAGTATTAGAAACTATGACATTAGTAAAGTGTTGTAAAATGCCTTATTTTATTTAATGTGGTAAGAGGTTACCAAATCAATACTCCTTGGAAGAAATATATCTACACTTTGTCTTCATATTATTTTCTAAAACTTTGTAAAAACTAAGTCAAGTAAGTTCAACAAAGTTTAGGAAAAGAACAAAATGATTTATCAATCAAGAACTAGATAGTATTTCACTAAAGTTTCATTTATCTCTTAAAATGATAGAATTATAATCATTTTCTTCAAATACTTTCTAAAAGATTTTTATAAACAATTTGGAAGTTTACCAAAACTTTTACTAAGAAGTGAAATCGCCTAAACAAAATGTCAAATTCAACAGAAACTTTAAATGAGTATAACGCCCTCATACGAATTCCAATTCAACGTTTTTGGATCTTATCTTAAGTAAAATTTTAATACGAACAACTTTTGTGAAATAGTATTATTTTGGCTAAAAATGTAAAAAAAACGTTTTACGAAAACTGGCGCAAACCTTTACGAATTTGAGTACTCTAATCTCATTGAAAATCAACATGCAAACATTTTTCCATACATTTAAGCATTCCATGTCCATTCTAAACTCATCATATAACACTTTTGAGATTAAAACCAACTTCAATAGATCTTAAGTCAAATAGAGATGAATTTCTAATACCTTATTCTTGTTTTAATTCATGATTTCAATCTCCCTTAAGTACTCCATTACTCAATCTCAAGCTCTTTCAATACTCCATAGTCATTTTCTTCCTCAAACTCAACATGCATGAACAATTAAATGAATAATTAGGGTTTGAAACTTACTAACCAAAATCAGAAATTAGTTTGGAGGATTCGTTACTTATACTTAACTGAACATTTTCCCCATATCCATTGCTGGAGACTTGCCGAAAACACGCCGATAAATGCCCCAAAAGAGTTGCGCTAGTCATGCCTTCATCACCCTTCCTCCTCTCCCTTTTCCATTCCTTTCTTTCTCCTCTCCTCTCGTCGGCCACCGCTAGCTGCTGGTAGTGCCGCCTCTTTTTTCTTTCTCTTCGTCATTCTTGCTCTTCCTCTCCCTTCCTCTTCTTTTCTCCTTTCCTTCTTCTCATGCCTTATGTTCCTCGTGTCTTTTTTTATTCTAACCTCTTTTTCCCTTTTTTTCTTTCCTTATTCTTTATTTTCCTCTTTGTATTTTCTCCACATTTAGCTCTTGTTTGGCATCTAAATTTTTAGTGCTATAAACGCAATCCCTTAAACCTTTCCGTTATATTTTGTTTGGTTGGAAGGGATAGGTAACAATTACCGTTAAGTGAGGGTAATTGAATCAGCCACATTTTACCACTCTAAACCCTACGGTAACAGTAGTCGTTTCCCTCCTCAAACATTTCTCCCTATTCTCCCTTCTTTTTCTCCTCTCTCTCTCGACAAAAGCTAACTCCAATCTCTTGTTTTTCTGTAAAATCTGTTGGTTTATGGTTGAATCGCTCTAGATTTGTCAATTTATGGATCGAATCTTCTATTTTCGATCTTCTTCTCAGGTTTGTATTTGATATTTGTATAGTTTTTTCTTCGAATACGCTCTTCTATTTGTATTTTTGCTTCTCTTCGAATCAACCCTAATCTGAATTTGTATTTTTGATTGTGTTCGTATCTGGTATGATTTCTGCGAAAACCGCCATTTTAGTTGCTTCAAGCTTCGATCAGGTTCTTCTCCATCCCTTCTCTTTTATAGCTTCTTCGTTTTAGAATTCAGGTTATTTACAACCAAATATATGTGTAAATTTGATTATATGATTATGATTTGCTTTTGTAATTGACATTTGGAATCAAATATATACATAAATTTGATTATGATTTGGTTTTTGAACTGAAATTTGCTGCTGATTTGGTATTTCAACTTGTAGCCTAATGGTAATATGTTAAAATTTCAACTTGTAGCCTTTAATGGTATTTCAACTTGTAGCCTTTAATGGTTATTTGTTGTTGACTTGATTATACAACTTGTAGCCATATAGCCTTCAATTATAAAAATGAATGTTTTATATATGAGCTAAATTATTATAATAACACTTTCAAGTTATAAATTAGTAGGCTTTCAAACAGTCAAATCTCGCCTAAAATTCTAATTCCTATTATATTTGGAATTACTTCTAGGTTTCCAAAATGGTTCGTCTGATTAAGAAAAGAAGGGCCAAACAACTTCAATTAGTTGTCAATTTGATTATATGATTATGATTTGCTTTTATGTTTGGCCTTTGATGAGTGTAGGAAATTGTTACGCTTGTTATTTTTAAGGCGTTTAGTAAGGGAAAGTGATGTGGTATGCAAAATTCAACTTGTGTCAATAGGCGTACATTTAATATCTTTTGCGAAAATGCGTAGAGATCTTGGAGGGTTAAGTGGGACTAAAAATATATATCTCTTCAAGTGATAGTTGCCATGTTCTTATACACATTGGCTCACTACGAGAAAAATAAATCTATTGGAAGCCACTTTTTAAGAAATGGAGAAACTGTGAGCCGACAATTTTACTTGTGTCTAAAGAGTTTGCTTATGTTGCTTGAGCATTTACAAAACAAGGTGGAAACCTTTCAAAGTGGAAATCCCTAATTTATGTACTTCTTAATAGATTTCTCTTTTATATGTGTGCAAATGAATCATATCCTTGTTTTTTATCTTATAGAATTGTTTAGGAGCTTTAGATGACACTTACATCAATATAAGAGTTTTTCGCAAGAAAAGGGAAAGTACAGAACAAGGAAAGGCACAATTGCTATGAATGTGTTGGGTGTTGGTGCACCCAATATGGAGTTTATTTATGTTCTTCTGGGGTGTGAAGGCTCGGCCCATGATGTATGTGTCCTTCGCAATGCACTCTCTAGACCAAATGGTTTAAGAGTACCTCGAGGTAAATCTAACCAATATTATAAATGAGTAAAAATTGATATACTAGAGCCATAGTTGCAAAATTTACCTAGTAATTCTCTTTTTGGCAAATGTAAAGGTAACTATTACTTGGTGGATGCGTATTATACCAATTGCGAGGGATTTCTTGCTCCATATAGAGGGCAAGATACCATCTAAAGGAGTGGGCTGACCAACAACCCAAAAACGTCGAAGAGTACTACAACATGAAACATGCTAGGGCCCGAAATGGAGTATACTTAGAAGTATACTTAGAAGTCCCTTGTTTTTTCTCATCCGGACTCAAGGTTGAATATTGTTGGCTTGTTGCTTATTAAGTAACTTGATTAGAAGAGTTATGCCTATGGATGATATAGAGAAAGGAGAGATGTGTCTCGATGATGATTCTGATGATGATTCCAATGATGAAACTGAGTACATTACGAGTGTTGCAACTTCAGATCATTGGATCAATTATAGGATCACACTAGCATCAGATGTGTTTAATGCTTGGAGGGCAAGAGGTAGACATGTTTAATAGAAAAAATGTAAGCAAACATTATGCTTAGAATTATTACAATGTATGGATTGATAATTACTAGGCTATGATGATGTTTATTATGTTAAACCATATATAGGTAAGTTTGTATGGAATATAAATTATTATGTTCTCATGGTTCTTAAATATACCAGTTTGTATGCAAACATTATGCTTTTGGTCATATTCTGGTTCATGGTTTTTGTTGTTATGTTCGCTGCGTTTGGACCCTTGTTTGGTAGTACTATCGTTATGGTAGCCTTTTTGGTCTATCTCCTTGTTCTTGTTGGTACTACCTCTGTCTTGTTGTGATTCTCCCTGTCATTGTGTTTGTGGCCTGTATGCTCCATGTCAACAATATATCTCTCATGTAAAGCCAATCAGGTGCAGATTCCTTTTCTTGGACATTTGATAAAATGATAAAATTTTCCTTTTCTTGTTTTGTATATACAGAATGGAAGAACAAGGATCTAGTCGAGGTAGAGGTAAAAATAAGAGATTTTAGACATTTGAGGAAGATAAGGCGCTTACAAAGTATCTACATGAGATGTTGTCTGATCCTAAATGGGAAGGCGAAGGTGGTTTCAAGAGCGGTTACATGAATAAGTTGGAAGAAATGATCAAATGGGTGCTACCTAACTGTGGTTTGAAGGCTGATCCATACATTGAGTCAAGGATTAAGCATTGGTCAGAGAAATATAGTGCAATGGCTAAGATGTTGTCTACTTCGGGCTTTGGGTGGGATGTTGATAAAAAGATGTTGCAAGCAAAAAAAGTCGTGTTTGATGAATGGATGAAGGTAGACACTCTAGCTTGCTTGCTTTAGTATGGTCTACTTTGCATTAGTCC
This sequence comes from Patellifolia procumbens, assembly GCA_947645195.1. Taxonomy (NCBI): domain Eukaryota; kingdom Viridiplantae; phylum Streptophyta; class Magnoliopsida; order Caryophyllales; family Amaranthaceae; genus Patellifolia; species Patellifolia procumbens. The sequence continues at coordinate 2,017,502 of CANSGD010000290.1, forward strand.
TTGTAGCAGTGAATGGGCGTTGGTAGTTAACTGCATTATCGTCATCATTATCACCATTACAAATACTCTTCCATTCCCTTTTCCTTTCCCTTTTTTCAGTCCCATTTTTTGCAGTATCTCCATTGTATAAGATCGTAGAGCTTAGACAGTAATGAAACAAGAAATGTTCTTTAGTTTCTTTAGACATATACTAATGGAAGCAGTCATTCCCATGCAATTCTTTACCTATTCATCAAGCATAATGACTCTACATTACACATTTTTTCAGATTAAAGTAAGTAGGTAGTTTCCACTTCTTTGTAAGAGGTTTGTGAGTTGGGTTTAATTTCTACCATCTAATGCTCTATTTTTGCTTGAAGATTCCTTGTGTAAAAGAAAGTTCTTTGATTGGATTAGTCAGTGATCATTATAATGAAAATATGCTATGTAAAACAAGTAGGCAGCAACATTTGAGTGCATTGAGTTTACTTTGGCATTTGTGGTACTAAAGGCAGTTGGCTTTTCTCCATTTGTTACTATGGCAATTTGGATGTGAAATCACCTCTGTATACTTGTAGATGCATTTTCACATGCTTCGGTGACTGTTCTATGTTGGTATTGATTCAGTAATGATAATAAATTTGCAAGTGAATTAGCTATGTTTTATTGGAAGCTCTCGAAACTGTCTGGCAGAATCAATGGTGCTTTTTTTGCTGGGGTTTGTTTTCTCAGTTTCTATGGTAATAATTGGATACTTTCTTTCAAAGCTCACTGAGTTTTTTTTTTACATTGATTAGCAGTGTCTGTTGATTTATGTTATCGTTGTTTGGTCTAGTTTTAATGGTAGGTTCACAAGAAAGCAAAGGGGTTATATGGACTACCCTTTCCTCATTACAAGACACTTGCGGAGATTTATGCTAAAGATAAAGCCACTAGAGACGTTAGTGAGTCATTTGTCGGGGCTATTGACAACATGAATGTTGAGATTACAAATCAAATTGTAATAGTGTGATGAAGATGATGTGAACTCTACCACTCATTTCACGCAATCAACTCATTCAACTCAATCACAAAAGAGTTCGATGAAGTAAGAGGTTGAAAACCCCCCATCAAAGAAAACAAAGTTGAAAGATTTGAAAGGAAAAGGGAAAGTACAACACAAAGTAGATGATGTTGATGAGTTAGTAGCTTCTATTCAAAGAAATTCAGAAACATTTGAAAAAATATTTGTGGACATCAACGCAAATCTTGCAACTATGGAAAATGCTTGGTCAAAAGCCGAATATAGGGAGCAAAAATTGGATGAGAAAGTGAACAAGGTGTTGGAAGAAGTTATGAGGCTAGAAGGAATTTGTCCATTTGAGGCTTTGGAGGTGGCAACTATTCTAATGGCCTAAGAACACAAGCTCCGTATATTTTATCAAGCTCCATCCAACTTGAAGAAACAATATGTTATAGATCTTCTAAAAAAATAGAAGTTATGCTTAAGTTCATAAATTGTAGTTGTGTTTGTACTTGCTAAACTTTGCTACATTTTATGTTTTATAAACTTGAAAAATAGTCCTTATGTTCCTTTCTTTTATGTTGGAAAAACTTTGTTATGACATTTTTTATAGTGGATATGGTGCAAGGTTGAAATTGAAAATCATTTTTTTATTTTCATGAATTTATGACTACATTGGTAATAAGGTTGATGATATTCGGAATTTAACTTAAATATCAGTCCTTATGTTCCTCTTGGAAGGTTGAAAAACATAAGGTTAGTGTTTCCCTTACTATGTTCATACGAAACAAAGAGAAAAGGAAATAAGGTAAGTGATTCCCTTACTATGTTTATACCAAACGAGTGGTAACCTTAACCTTTATCATTACCATTTTTCTTCCTTAACCATTCTCTTTCCATCTTTCATACCAAACAAGGGCTCAGATCATATTCCCAAGACTATAATAACAACCCGATTTAATTGCTTTTCAAATTTTATTCTACGTCCCGAAAATTGATCTCATTCATAATTTAAAATAAATTAATCCATAGATTTTTGGAAAAATCAACATGAATGATCCATACTATTACCCATCTTCTCTAATTAATCCCAACTTTATATTCTCAAAATATTCCAAAAATAAGTATGAAGTTTAACTAAACAGTCTTGAATTTTTAGTTAACTTGTTTGAGTGGTATTATAGCTGACGTGGCACTTAAAAGCAAACTCACTACTTAATTCCCTCTTTCCCAAGCGTTTTCTTCCCCAAAAAAAACCCCCTTAAAATTGAAGAGCCCTAACCCTATTTTTCGCCCCCAAATTCTGTAATCTAACAAAATCCAAATGCAAAGTCGTGAAATCAGTGACAGAAAATTACGATCTTGGCCAATTTGTTGATCTGTGATGTCTATTTCGATTAATAATCACTCATCTTCTTCGAATTCAAATGGACGAGCGTGCATAGAGAAAGTGCCAAAAATTTTGGCTTGCGGTCATAACCTTCCACCTAAACAAAGGAAAGTGAAGTTACATGGAGCTAATTTAGGAAAGTAATTTTATGGGTGCCCACTGTGGCATGCTGTGAGTTTTTCATTGTTTTTCCTTTATTAAATTGTTAATCTTAGCATAATTAGTGAATAATTTGTTTTTTTCCTTTGTTTTGGTATATTGTTGAAGGATGAGCACTGCAAATATTTTGCATGGGAAGAAAATATTGCAGAGTATTTGGCTGAGTATATTGAAGATGTTGTAATGTCAAAAGAAAATCAGATTTGTGAACTTATGGCAGCAAAGAAAGCATTGGAGGAGAAAATTCAAAAACTGAGAAGGAAGAAGGATGTCTATGAATATGAAGCAAATGAATTGGAAAATAAAGTCCTTAAATATGTTAGAGGTCAAAATGAAGTTGTGATTGCATTAGTGTGTTCTTGGTTTGTGTTTGCTGTTGTGTTTTACTCATATGTATGATAGTTAATATGTAAGCTGAGATTATGAAGTGTATTTTGGATCTTTAAGCCTTGTTTTAGCATTTGAATGAACAACAACTCCTATTTCTAGTAATCCTGGTCATTATAATGCTCTTCTTTTGGTCTCTTATGTATTATAAGTAATTGCAGAAACAGTAAATAGCTCAAAGAACACACTAAATAATAACAATAAATACTTGTTGTATAAATAATCATGTCCAAAAACCAGCATATCCACAACCAGTTTTATGATAATCACCTAAATATATCTTGATGCTACTACTTAATATTCAACATATCCAAAATATCAGCAACACAACATCTGAACACATATGTAATAGTTAAAAAAGCTAGCATATCCAAAATAACAGCACCACAAAATTTCTGGTTCATAGCAGCCACATAAAATCTTGATAAGCTTTTCAAGGTTGCACACAAGATCCACTTGCAGAGGCTTGAGTAGATATAACAGTCTATGAGTTGTGAAATGGAATTTATGACACCAACGTTGGTCCAACACTGCTGCCAGGCACCTTTAGAAATTGAAAATGTTTTAATATCAAAGCTAACTACCTCTACCAACATAGTATATGCATATTCCAACTACAATGTAGGAGTTAATCACTTACATTGTATATGCATTCCCATTGTCATCAAATAGAACCCCAAATCCAAGTGGTACCTAAATTAGGTAAAAAATACATTATATTCTCATATCAGCATCCCAAAAATCTTAGTACATTATAGCATTCAGTTGAAACTATACATGTTGCTTTCCTCTGCATCTTCCACCACCTCTACCAATAATGACACCACCTGCGGAACCTCTGCCACCCCTTCCTTTACCTTTTCATTGTATAATCACTCTTCAACCTCTACCAGTTCTTGATGGCTCAGCAATTGTTTAAAAGTGTGCGCTAACATTAGTGATGGATGAATCATGCCTTGTATTTACTTGATTATCAACTTTCCTAGGTCTTCCCCTAGGCCTTTTAGCTACATGTTGTGTTGTGCTAGGTGCATTGCCCATTTTAGGACATTTTCTCTTGTTGTGATCTCTAGATTTGCAAATGCTACAAGACATCTCCATGTCATGTTTGGTTAACTTTCCTGATTTTTTGGGATCCTCATATGGGTCCCTCCTTCTGTTCTTCCTAGGTCTTCCTAGACCAATCTTAATAGGGGGTGGATCTAGTGGGAAAGTTACCTTAGGCCAGTACCTATCTCCTGGAATTGGAGTTATACAACCACTGTAAGCCTTAAGATAGGCATCTTTTTGTAGTATCTAAGACATATAACTCAGTATTGACATAAATAAAACTCAAAGCAGCTACCGCATGTCTAGTGTCTACAAGGGATTCCTGTTAAATCCCATTTTCTACAAGTGCATTTCTTCTTTTCAATATCAACAGTTAGCACATCCATATAATAGCTAACCTGAAATACAGTTGAGCTTGATGGCACTACAGTGCACTTTGCAGCCTCCTCTTTCTCTTTCTCAAGTAGCTTTTGGACCCTAGGGCAGATTTTCACATCCAATTTTTCCATTTACCTCTCTCTTCACACATATTCTTTGCATCAAAGCTGTCTTAATCTCTTCCAACATGCAGATGAGGTGCTTTGTTCTAGTTTCAATAATGTAGGAGTTAAAACTCTCTGCCGTGTTACTACATATCACATCACACTTTGATTCTTCATTTAAAAAAGCTCTACAGAAGACCTTGGGATCACAAGCTTTGAAAGCTTCAATAGCATCAACATTCACCTCCCCCATTTCAGTTAGAGCATCATTGAAGTCAGCTTCATTGTATGCCTTTGCAGCTTTCCAAAATAAGAGCTTCAGTTCTTCACCCTTGTAAATTTTTCTTCCAATTTGCAAAGATGTGTCTGGCACAATGCCTGTGCTCTGCTAGGGGTAATTCCTTTGCCACCCCATGTAGTATACTCTGCCATTCATGTTAACATAAAGAGGTGTTTAAAAAAAATTAACATCTGCTAATGACACTTAACAAAATAGAAAATATATTAATTAGAATGATACCTGATGTTCATCAGATATGATAGTCCACCCATCTCCATCAGTTTCACCAATTCCCTCTTTAAGTTGTTGAAAAATCATTCATAACTTTCATTATTCTCACCCTCAACAACAGCCCAGGCCAAGGGAAACATTTTCTCATTAGGATCTCTCTCAACGGAACTTAATACTTGTCCAGCCAAGAATGTTTTGATGAAATAGGCATCAACACACAACACCCTCCTACAAACTTTAGCCACCCATCTTTCAAAGGATCAAAATAGCAAAAGAATCTATGGAATACATGAGGATTTTAAATTATTTGTGGGTTGGTTTGTAATATGAAATGATTGTTTAGGTTAGCTTGCTTCAAAGCTTTCAAATAGATACCAACCTTGTTGTAATGCTCCTTCATTGAACCATGAATTTTTTTGTGAGCATAATACTTGACTTTGTATGCAAACTCAGCCTTAATTACAAATCTATATGCCCTCCTAACAGCCTCAATAATGTCATATGCTGGCCAATGAGGTCTAGATTTGAATACCTCAAGTAGTTGTTCAGCTAGCCAAGTTGACTTCAATTGTCAATTTGACTCCATTGTTCTAGTGCAAGAGTGATTAGGATCAACATATTTAACAAAAAAGCAATGAACCTTACAATCCCAACTTGCATATATGTAGAAAGGACAATCAGGAACACACCTTGCACCTAAGCTTTATTGTCTACTTTTATCACTCACATTGAAAAACAGGTTCCTACCTTGAGCTATTGCATATCTAGCAACACAGTCCCTAAAAACCTTCCTGTTTGGGAATTTTATTCCAACAATCCACTTCAATTTTTTGAAATCATTTTGCTCATCCACCACAGGTATCAAAGATTTCTTGCTCCTATAACAAAAACAATCACCTTCACTTTCAACTGGACTATTTACATCATCTCCATTGTCCTCATATTCACGGACAAACCCTTCACCAGTTTGACCAACCACTATTGTTGTAGATTGATGAATCTGTTGACTTTCTAAATTTCTAGTTGTAGCTTCTGTTTCCGAGTCCTTAGCTGTGTGTACAACATCAGCATTCCACTTCTCTCTGCCTTCCTTAAACCCATCATCTTTAGTTTCATAATCAGACCCAATCAAACCCTCAATTCTGAACTCTGTATGAAATGTGTCTTCAACAAAACCTAATTGCCCTTCTAATAAAAATGCAGCGTCATTCTCTTCAATATGAGCATCAGTTTCTTCAACCACTTTTTTCCCTTTCCTCTTCAACTACTGATTAGAATCACTAACCTTTTCTCCTACACTCAGATCTTCTTCACTCAAATCTTCATCCTCAGGAACATAACCAGGACCTTCATTATCCAAATCACTTCCAGATCCACTTCCTTCCTCTTCTAAAACTTCTTTACCAACTCCTAAAACTTGTTCATAAAGATTGTCTTTACTAATAAGTGTAACATGTTCTTCAGTTGAGATGGATTTTTCTTTGCATTTCCTAAGTCTAGGTGAAGACCGGGATGTAATTTTACTTGTGAGAGGGTGGCTTGTTAGAAGTGTTTTTTTGTTTAAAACCCTAGTAGGGCTTGTCTGCAAAAGTGCAAGTTGCTTTTTGAGAACAAGAAGCATCTTACCCCACTACTTTCAGCAGCATCTAGATTTTTATTTCTCCTAGGTGTCAGTTTTTTCCTCACTATGCTCTGCTGACTTCTCCCAACCTCAAGAAATTGCATTAACTTTGTGACATCACTCAAATGTACAACATGGCAGTCAATAGCTCTCATTTTAACAGCTAACTCAATCAATGCCCTAACTTCAACATCACTGTAATCCTTCTTCAACCCAGCCTCATAACTACAGTTTGGTACCAAATAATACACCTCATCTTTCTTTCTATAACCATCAGATATGTGCACATTCCTCAAAATCAAAGCAACCTACTTTATCAGGATCAACGCCAAATGTCCTACATTTACCACCAACATACACCATCCCCTTAGATTCCTTCTTGAATACCGCACCATGCCACATTTTTAGAGTTACCAATCCAAGAAGATTTGCCTATTTAAGCAAAAAAAAACTTTAACCTAATATTCATACTAATAACAACAGTAGCCACCAACATCAAGAATATCTGCCAATTTAAGCAATAAAAATAGGCAATTAGAACTTAACATTCATACAAATCCATAAAGATATTCAAATTTCCCAGTTTTTTAAGCAAATATTAAACAACAACAACTACCAAGATTCATACATTGATTTACAATTACCTAGATTTTAAAACAAATAAAAACAACAACAGATACAAACTTCAATAGGTTTAGGCATTCCAAAATTGCGATTATATAAGGGGAGAAAGTTGTACTTACCATTGTTGTGAAGCTACGAAGATGACAAAGAGTGGAATCCAATGCCCTTCACCAAGGTACATAAGAAACTGAAATATGAAAAACAAAATTTAATGTGGAAAAGAGGAAAGAGAGATTACCAGAGAAAGCGGAATAAAGAAAGAACGAAAAAGAGAAACAGAAATGAAGACTTACATTGATTTGCGAATTGAGTTATTGAGAGATTTCAATGGAGGTGGAAAAATGGCAGAGAGAACAATGGGGAAGATGAAGGGTTCGTCGTTTTCTGGTCGGGTCTATTTGGGAAATGAGTTTCTAATTGCTTTTGGAGGGAAATAAAAGGGAGCTTTAGGTAACAGTTTAATTTAGACTGTTTGAAGATTAATTAACCTATTTTTGGATTATTTTGAGAATATTCAAAGCTGGTATTAATTAGAGAAGATGGGTAATAGTATGGATTATTCCTGTTAATTTTCCCTAGATTTTTTATGACATAATAATTAAATACCCTAAAGATACAGGTTGTTACATTAAGTATTGCAGGCATAACAAAACAAGGTGGGTGACGACCCTCCACAATCTGGAGACAGTTCATCTGAATACCCATCTCCATTTGCATTCACACCACGATAACAATGATCAATGAATGTTTCTCGTAAAATAAATAAATATTGTGGAAGTAAATTGAGTTTCCAAATACACATTATGTTAATGTTATATGTTGTTATGAACTACTATTTCGAGAAAGAATAGTATGATGTTCAATAGCTGCTTGAGTAAATGGTTTGAAGTATACAAGGTTTATATGAGTTGTTGTGATTATATGTGATGAATCGTTTTAACCAAAAGACACCAAATCATGTTTTTCTTGTTTTACGGGTTTAGAACTCAGCGCGTTGCTAATATGTACATCAAATGTTTGTGTTTGTCATTTCTGTGGCATGTCACTTGATGAGTGGCAAAGTCTTGATAGGTTAAAGGTTAAAGACGTGAAGGTCCTTTATTGAGGCTCGAAAGCTATGAAGAGTTAGAGGATATTTTATAATTGTATTGTGTGCGTCGCGACGAGGACGTTCAAATGTAATAATGATTTATCGCACACTAGTGTTGTAAATTTATTTCCTTCGATAATAACAATTAATTAATTTGAATATTGTTGGGTTTTGAGTTCCATACTCTCCAATTTAGTTTGGTGAGTGTGATGGTAAAGGTCCATATTAGCTCGATCGATGTTTTTCGTTGTGCCTAATATCAAGTAAGCGGGAGGAAAATCGGGGTTATTGTATAAGTTACTTTTATTTAAATGATCTAAAAATAAGGTAATGCAACCTATCATTTGGAATAACATCACTCAAACCACCATGCCACCTTACTTTATTATTACTTCTCTGTTTTCTTCTTATAATAGATAAAAGACAATGAAATCCTTATTAATACAATTTATACAAGTTTGGAATTACTAATCGCAGTATGTTTTTTTAGATCATAAGCCATAAAACTAAAACGTATCTAGGGCATCGCCCGGGTGCAAAGACTAGTTTTGAAAATAATTAGAGGTGGAAATCGGGTTTTGGCGGATTTTGGGTCTGGTCAGGCCTCTTTGGGTTTAGGTCTGTTCCGAGTATGCCAGTTTTGTGTATCAGGTTAGGTCAACATCGGGTAAATGTATTAGGGACGAAGGTATACAAAAATTAGAAAAATGTTACTTCTTCCGATTTTATTTTTTGCATCATTTCCCACTTTTCGAAGTTGCAAACTGTTTGTATCATCTCCTTTAAGGGCAATAATTTCTCTTCATCTATCCCCAATCACATGAGTCCCCATATTTTCCCTTTGTTTTCTCCTTTCCTTAATTCTTGTGCACGAACTCAATGATGCAAGTATTAAAAAACAGAGGTCGTATAATTCAGTCTATTCTCCATTCTAAATTCGTTTTAATTGTGTTTTTTCTTTGATGGAACTCTATGTATTTGCAGTTTATTTTCTAGTGACAGTTGTTTTCTTCGTATATCATGTAATTTGGGTCTTGTCACTTGAAAATAAAACTTTTGACCTATCTTTTTCCAAGACATACAGAATAGCAAATTGTTGAGTGTTCTAGTATACAAGGAGTATCACATTTACGACTAACTATCAAAAGTCAACAATATTGAAAATTAAAGGAAATATTGTCGGAAATAGGTCAACCTTTTCGCGATCTTCTTTTAATAAGTTAATTTGAATAATCTTGGAATAAGTTAACCTTTTGAAGATATTTGCTTTTAACAAGTCAAAACCGGTTTAAGAACACAGAAATGGTTGGGGATAGAAAGTAGAAGAAGAGAAAGAACATAGAAATAATAAATTAAAATTTAAGAAAAGTCTCACGTATTACCGGTTGAATAATGTATAAGTCATTTGAATTGTTAAAAGTTTATGTAATATCAAAGTTAACTTATTTCAAGATTATCTAAAGTTTAACTTATTAAAAGAAGACCGCAAAAAGGTTGACTTATTCTTGACAATTCTTCCAAGATTAAAAGGGTTTTCTAATAACGCGAAATTTTAGTGATTCGCAAATAATAAAGTAACATGTTGGTTATTCCAGAATATAACATCCTTTATGCCCCATTAATTTTGAGTAGGATAAAATGAAATTCTACTTGAAAAATTGGTAATTTTTTTAGGTTCTATGCAACCTTTATAGCAATCTTTTGAGGAGAAATTGTCAAGAATAAGTTAATTTTTGTGTTAGCCGCTTCTAAAAAGTCAACCTTAAGATATTTCAGGAATAAGTTGACCTTATCACCACTTAAACTTTTAACAAGTTTTTTTACATACTACCTAATGAACCGGTAAACTAACCTTCTAATTACCCCTTTCTTTTACTTTATTACACCTAAACTAAAATTTCCCCTCCTGATTTATCTTCTCCTTCCTCTTCCTCCCCTTCCCCTCCCTCGCCATTGCTGACCCTAACACAATAAATTGGCTTATTCTTGCTGACCACCCAGAAAATGTATATCTCCTTGCATCAAAATTAGTAACCTCCCTAGCATCAAAATTGCTAAACTAATAAAAATCTTGCTAACCACCTAGGAAATTAAACCACAAGTGCAATTTTCCCATCAAATAAGCACACAGTGAAAAAAAAGATTAAGTGCTTGTTTGGTATAGAAAATGGAAAGGAGACGGAATGGAAATTGTTAAAGAAGGAAAAAGGTAATGATAAGTGTTAAGGTTATCACTTGTTTGGTATTAATATGTAAGGGAAACACTAACTTTATTTCCCTTTCTTAATGTTTGGTTTAAAAAAGGAAACACTAACCTTAATTTTTAAAAAGTTTCAATATATATTAAAATTGCCACAAAATTAATATCCATAGAATTTAATAATCACCAAGAACTTGTCTTTAATGTTTTTCTACAACTTTAGCCATCATGCAAGGACAAGATTTCTCAACAATGACGATATTCTTTTAATTATATAAAAATATATTGTTTGTAAGTCTTTAAAAAGTCATTATAGTTATTTTCACTTTCAAGAACAACCCAAACATGGATTCAGAAGATTGTAATTTTTTTTCCAAATTTTAAAAATGAAACCTTCTCATAGTTTTTGTTTTTAATTTGTGGCATACTTCTTTCATGTAGCTTGAATTTTGTTTCTTTTACAATAATCTGCTAATTTTACTAATTTGAGGGGGAAAAGGCAATTCAGAAAAATAAATTTTAAAATAAAAAAATAAAGAATTGGAAACAAATACCTTTCAAATATTGTTAATTCCTCCATTTTTAAGTTTGCGATAAAGAAAAAAGAGAGAGAGATAAAGTTTGCGAAATGAAGCATTCTATCAAAATTCATAGTAAAAAAACTCACACTGAGGCTAGGTCATGAGAAAGCTTTGCCGGAAAATTAATACTTAAGAATGGTCATCATCCATAGCAATATGAAGAGAAAGAGTGGGGTAAGAGAGAAATTTGGAAGCCATGGATTGAAGAACCGCATAGGTGAGAAATGGATATGGTTGGTTTTGTGTAAAGAGTGGAAACGTTTTTGTTTCCTTAGGAATTTGACCGGAAACATCTTGGGGGTAACTGTTACCTTAAAGTAAGGGTATTTGTTAACCCAACTCACTCACCAAATAAACGGTATCGGTAAGATTTACTTATATCCGTTTCCTGGGCTTAAAACACTCAAACTAAACAAGGGCTAAGCTAGAACCTAGAAAATTCAAACAATAATGACATGTTTATTTGCATCATGTCCAGTTTCCACGTAGGACAATGATGGTGGGGGTCTAGTGTTGGAAGAGGAGGAAGGTTTCTCTCGGTAGGATCTAACAAAGCTCCACCTGCGTTTGTCTTTATCTTTGTCCTTGGGCTGCTTTGGCTTTTGTTTGACCTTTGGGGTCGGAGTTTTTCAAGCCGAGAAGTGCACGACGGCATGTTCGCCGTAAAGTATGCGGCAAAAACAATTAGCCACCTCAGTTTTGGTCAAACTAACCCCCCCTCTTGCAGTTTGTTTGGATAGCCAAAATAGGAGGGAAGGGGGAGGGAGATGGCCAAAATCAATTATTTGGATAACAAGTGAGGGGGTGAGGTATTTGGAGGGAAGGGAAACGGAAGGATTAGGAAAACTCATCCTTGTTTCCTCCCCTCCCTTTCTCTTCCCTCACCTTCTTTTCCTTCCAATTTTTTATCCAAACACACTGTTATAATTTACCGCTAGTAATGACAATCAAGTCAAAATTGAATTATTGAGAGGAAATGAATAGATGAAGATAATGACAAAAAAAGTAATTAAAAGTAATTTTGTTTCTCTCTCCTTCTACCTTTAGGAGAAAACACGAAGAAGAGAGGGGGATAGCGATACGACACTCCAACCGGAAAGAGAGAAGGGGTACAAAGACTCAGATGGTAGACGTTGCCTTATGCGGGGGAGGGAAGGGGAGGGGGTGGCAGTGATAGGGGGTGGGGAGGAGGGTGGTGCAGGGTTGGGGGTTGAATGTGTGAGGTGGGGAGGAGGGGAGGTTCTTTTTTTGTTTATTTATATTATTTTCTGAAATAAAAAATTTGAAAGTTAAAATGTCCAATAAAAGAGTGGCACGTGTCACTTTAACCTGTTAAAAAGTTCAATAAGAGGTGATTGCCGGTTTTGACTTGTTAAAAGCGGAGAGGTATTCAAGGTCAACTTATTCATGGAATATCTTAAGGTTGACTTATTAGAAGCGGTCAACGCAAATGTTAACTTATTCTTGACAGATTTTCCATCTTTTGAATAATTATTAAGAGACAAGTGTTTAGGTTTACCTCATTTATAGGTTTAATTTTATTTTGTCCTGCTCTAAGTTAATGGGTATAAAGGTTGCTATATTCTGAAATAATCAAAAGATTACTTTATTATTTGTGAATTGCGAAAAGATTGCATTATTAGAATCAATTATTCCAAATTGAAATAGTATTACTATAAATTTATAAATTAAAATATCAATTCAGAATATAAATATTATACGGGTCAGTATCACAACGAGTCAATTTTTGGTCGAGTTTATATCCGGGTCAACATGCTTTGCTCGGGTCTGGAATCTGGATGGGAACAAATTGTTTCGGATTGTCGATTTCGGGTCAGCTTTCGCCCCAGCTTAAAAAATAAGAATATGAGTGATTTGACAGTAGTTTCGACTAGGCCTGTGCAACGGGGCGGGGCTCCAATTTCAGCCCTGATCCGATCCGTTTAGTAGGCTGGATCAAAGAGGGGCGGGCTGAAACGGGTCGTGCGAAAAACAAAGAGGGGCGGGTTCAAAACGGGTCAACGTTAAACTTCAAATCAGTTAAGATTATACTCATCTATGATATTCATGGACCAAAGTACATTTTAATTTACAAATCATCACCTTACTGTTTCTATAAAAAAAAACTCTGCTAACCTGATCATACAAATCTTAAAATACATATGCTAATCAGACAATGATCAAGATAAAATCCTCAAATCTACATCATTCTAACCATCTGCAAAACTTAAAAGTTAGGAGATAACAAATCCATTAACTCCACGCAGCAATTTGAGCTAAATCATGGTGTTCAAAATTAAGAGTGTAATTTATTGATTAGTGTATAATACCTTTTTGTAGAATCTAAACAATAGTGTTCATTGATTAGAATGAAGATCGAAAATTCACAGAGAAAAAGGAAAGTCTTCTTCTTCGTCTGCTCTAGTTGTTCAATGAAGGATGATAAATTTAAACTAACTTTTAAAGGAGAAAGGTGTTGCAGAGGAACAAAAACAAACTTTTATATTGTTTTGTTAAGTTTCAGGTGTAGTCCGTTTTTGGTGCTCCTAGGAGCATGGAGCATGGTGCTCCCTGATTTTAAAATAAGTCGTCAGTAAGAACATATAATGAACACTGGGAGAACATAACATTAAAAGGTCATCAGAAAAAACATAAAGTGAACACTGGGCGAACATAACATCAAAAGAACATTTACTTGAAACAGAAAGAACAAAATATGAAATTTCAAAAGAACAACATACATTTTAAAAAAGAAAATACAAAACTTCAAAGAACAATTACTTAAGACAAAAAGAACAAAATACGAAATTTCAAACAATAAAAATTCTTTTTTACAAAGAACAAATTACAAATCTCAAAAAACATTTCCTTACAAAAAAATTTAAAAACTGTCAATTCAAAAAGAACATTTCCTTGAAATATAAAGAACAAAATATAAAAATTCAAAGAACACAAATGAATGACCTTGAAGAGCATTAAAACCAAATATAAGAGAACAGCATCCAACAGTTCAAAGAACATCTGGTCAGAAAAAGGAGAGAGAGAGAAGAGCAATGCCATTGAAGGTTGCTCGACGGTGAAGATGGTTTCCGGTGAACGTGGCTCAACGGATGAAGACCTTGGCCGCCGGTTTGCTTTGCCCTAACTGCCGCTTTGATTTGCCCTAACAACCCCTTTGTTTTCCCCTAATTTCGCCGGCCGTTTTGCCCTAACTCCGTTCGCCGTCGAGCTTTCTTACCCTAATTTCGTTCGCCGCCTATTTTCCCCTAACCCCGGTGCACGGAGCACTGTGCTCCGGGGAGTACCAAAATATATGCCTTTTAAACTCATAGCTGTCAAATTTCAATTACACGTTACACCTTCTCTTTTCACAAAAGGATCGGGTTAGGGCGGGTCAAATGACCCTGACCTGCCTCGCCCCGTTTTAATTTGCCTCTGATCCCACCCGCCCCGACCCATATGTTAAATGACCCGCCTCGCCCCGGACCCGCCCCATTGAACACCTCTAATTCGAGTCTTTCGACTCTCCCTCCCAACGAAAAAATAATCTTCCTGTCTTTGGAGTCTCTGAATGAAATCTGTTCCCCGACTTCTCACCCCCCCCCCCCCCCCACAAACTTGACTTGACTAGGGTTTCTACTGCTCGCTTCTCTTTCCCCCCTTCCCGCTGCGGCACCCGACACACAACTTCCTACCGGTGAATATCTCTTCTCTCTTTAAATTCATATTCTCCTTTCTATATTCTCATATTTGTATGGTTTATACAATTTTGGTGCAATTCTATTACTGTACCATAACTCCCTAAACTAAACATAATAATGGCATTTCGATGCAATTACCAACCAAATTATTCGAAAAGGTAAAGATTTTTCTTCAATACGGTAAATGGGAATTCAAGACTGATCATTTCTTCTTTGCCCGCCTAACATTTGCAAACCCTAGACCTTAAATTTCCCGTCTTTCAGTTTCAATCTATTCTAAACTTTCGAATTGCTGTGTTTTCCGTTGAGTATACAATTTTCAAAGTGTTTATTTTTCCGGTGAGTATTGCAGTAGTTTTCGAATGAAGCATCATCATTTGACTGCTGAACGAGCCGCTAAAATTCATGTGTTTTTAATATGCTTTGGATTTTTTGTAATTGTGTCAGTTGTCATTTCATGATTCATAGGTTTGATTTTCATTACAGAACATTTAAGATAATGTTTTATTCAACTAAAGTTTCAAGAACACTTAAGATAATTGTTGTGCTACTCTACAAATTGGGGTCCGCTAACAATGACTTCAGACCCGACCCTTCTACCATATGGCTCTACCCGACCTGACCCTGCCCGCTGAACTCGCCTAATCAGAACCAATCTCTCGGTTATTCAGAGATAAGGGTGCATTCATCCAATGCCCCTATTACCTAATGTGGGTGCTTCTTAGACTTTTAGAGCCATTGGGTCTTTTAATTTGCCTGTCGTTGGCTAAATGATTTTTGGTCTGAGTTGCTTTGAGTAGTGTGATCATTCCTTTTGTAGCAGGGTGATGGAAGAGATTGGATTGGGAGTGGAACAATCCTACATGCTAGCGCCACTCTTGTTGAAACAGGTGAAGGATGAAGATCCTGATGTTGCCCGTCAAGCTCTTGTTAGTGCCATGAAATTATTTTACTCTATACTGCAGGAGTTGGCTCAGCAGGTCGTTATCTCTCTTCCCATCATCCAAATTTTCTTTTCTGTGTCATTTCTCCTTTTTAATTCATATTGCCCTTCTTTTTTGTATGGATCTGTGATTAGGAGCCTTTTTTTGTTTTTTTTTTGAAGATTTCGTTCTGCAAAGGTGTATAATGAGCAATTATGATAGGCTGGATTTTGCTTCTAGTTCTATCTCTTTTTCAGAGAAGTTTTATTTTCTGAGGATTTTGCTGCTTCTTCTAACCCTTTTTCCTCATTTTGGTGTCGCACATGTACTGTAGATGGTTGTGTAGCTATTCTTATGTAGTTAGTCATTACTATGGTACTATGATTGGGCTATGGGTTGGACATAAATGTTAAAAAGGGGAAGGAAAAGAAGGGGAGGGAAGGGAAGGGGAGGGAAGAGAAAGGGAGAGGAGGAAAGGAAAATGAGTTTTCCTTCCAAATCTCTCCATTGTTGGAGAGAGCAATTTCTTACAAATTGATCCTTCCATTCCCCTCCCCTCCAAATCCCTCACTCCCTTACTTGGTATCCAAACAAGGGATTTTTGCCATTTTCCTTCCCCTCACCTCCCCTTCCCTCCTATTTTGGCTATCCAAACAAGCCGTTAAGGTCTTCCATATTGAAATGCAGAGGTTTCTTTGGCTTTTGGTGTTTTGTCAGGTATATGTATCTGATATATGTCTTGTTGTTTCAGTTTCATCGACATGGGAAAGTTGAGATATGGGCTGAGGAGGCGTGGATGCATATGGTTGAGCTCAAGGATGCAGTACTTTCTCTTGTTTTTAAGGTAAAATAATTTCATACATTTTCTATGAATTGGTTACATTGTCATTTAATTATGGAGGTTGTAGTATAGTTAGTTGAATATACAATCTTTCTAACTACTGGATGGATCACTGTGGACATCTGATTTTTTTTGCAATTTTTTGCTGCTTCTATGTTTTGTTTTTATAATTACCTTTTGATCCTTTCTTTTTCTCCATAGGTGCATTTTAGAATATCTTGTGCGTTTAACTAGAACTAACCTGAATATGGGAGTACTAGTGGTTATTTGGTTGACATGAGAAAATATGAAAAATTGAAATTCCTAGGTATTGCAAAATAGATTGAGTTCTTTGGTTGACGACAAAATAGAAAGATGGAGGAATTAGAAATTCCTTGGAACTTTTACTTCCCACAAAAATGGGGGAAGTTACTTACCTTACTCCCCCCCTAGGTAAGTAGAAATGCCCATGGGAATTTTGATTCCCCATTGTCAACCAAACAATTTAACCGAATTCTCATGAATTCGATTAGATAGTGTTTGGAAACAGGGAATTCGTTTCAATTCCACCATTTGAAATTCTGAAAATTGAAATCCGGAAATGCAATTTCAAATACTGTGATTGGCAAAGATAAAGTATTAAAAATCCAGAATTATGATTATTTGGGAATTCATATAAAAATTGAATTCCAGAATTGGAACTTCTTACTTCTTCCTCCCATCTCCACCACAACGACCACTGTAATCTAACCGCCGGCCATAGTTTGCCGCAATAGCCACCTCTTCATGTAGCCACCACTCCTGTCGTCACAATTGTTGCCACAAAAATACTCCATAATTTCAAAACATTTGGTATAATAAGAGAACATACCTTTGCAATGAGTGTGAAGAGATCTCATATTTTTATTTAAATATTTACGGTTTAACAACATTCTAGATCTTGAACTTCAATGGAGAAGTTAAAAATTTTAGGTCAGAAGCCATGAAAGATGTTTGTTTATAGGAAAAAAAAGAGAAAGAAGAATTGGAGAAGGAAACAGCGATAAATGGACGGCGATGGCAGCGATGGTGGTGGTGATAGTGGCTGTGGTCGTTGCTTGCCAATTTGTCATTTCCAAATGACAAGTCTTTACCGTGGATTTGAAATTCTGGTTTTTGAACCACATTCAAGCGTGTCTAGGATTTGCAAATGACCAAGCCCAATTCCAAATCTAATTCCCATAGTTGCCAAACACTAGAATTGGGCTAAATCAAAATTTGCAAATGAAATTACTGTTGCCAAACGCAACAGTAAGGAACCTATTTCCTACGAATTGAAATATCATGGGAATTCTGACTTCCCACGTAAATGAAACGACCAATAGCCATGATAAGGAAATAAAGTCAATTGTTCAGAAGCAGCATCTGGGTAATAAAGTGTCTTTAGCTAAGGAACATACAAATACTTCTATTTAGATTATTGCTATCCTCATTTTTGGCAGGATAAGCTTGTTAAGAAGCTTGTTTTCTACTGCTGACTGGAAGATGCTGCATCTTCTTGCTTGTCTAAGTTGCCAAGGGGCAGAAACTAATTTCTTTTATAGTATGGAGGGCGAACTCCTTTCCCTTCATTCAAATGCTTGTTTTCTTTAGATACCCAAACTTCACAAGTTTTGTTGTCTGTGAGGTCTCAGTTAGACATATATCTTAATCTTTTTGTGGGAATCCAAGAGGTATATTCGACTAACATAATGAGGTTAACTTATTTGAAGGCCAGCCCTGTTTCCTTGTATGCAAAATATTGTTTCTCTACCTTTCAAACATCATAAGTTTTGTTGTTTGTGAGGTATCAGTTATTTTATGGACGTACATCCAAGGGGTAAACGGGACGAACATTTTGAGGTAGTGCTGTCCTCTACCAAGGAGCAACAATGTTTGTTTTTCTAACAAGCACCCCCCTCCCCATTTTCAATCATAAAATCGGCATGTGCATTTTTCCCCGAGTCGGTTAAAGCCCAGCTCCTTCCATTTTTGGTGCCTTAAGTTTTAGTAATGAATTTGAAGTGGTTGATCTGGAGTGCTGTACTAGTGAGATGTGTCATTTTAATCATTTTGTTGACGTAGAGAACAAAGTTCGGATTGTAAGTATTTTTTGTGGTTATTTATCCTTTTCCTTATTTATTTATTGGTTGAACATGTCTTCTGTAGGCGAATTCTGTGGGGACAAGGTTAATTGCGATGAAGTTCTTGGAAACTTGCATATTGCTATTTACTCCAGATGCAGCTGGTTCTGATATACTGATCTTAGGAGGTGCTCTACATGATATTTTATTTTTTAAAAAAAGATTTTTATGCATGTTGAATTTTCACATGCCAGTTATGTTTTCTAGCCTTTTAACCCATGTTCTTTAAAAGTTTTGGTCGTGTCAGACAATGTCCTATATCTTGTCACTTTTCTGCTAGTTATGTCTGATTTTTTTTTGTTTCTGTGGTGAACAACATTTTCTACTTAATTGTATTGTTCCATGAAGGGTTTTCAGTAAAATACATTCATCAAAAACGGTTTTTTATCCACCTATTTCGTTGAAAATACAGCAAAGTTTTAGCATTTAGCACTGCCATTTATGGTATACATATCATAATTCATACTTGACCGAGGTTGAGATCGATGGAGCTATTATTAATGGTTGTTTCTATCTTTTATCTGTTCAATTTATATTTTGTCATCTATTTACTTAGGCAGCTTTTTCCTATAATGGCTATGACAGGTAAGGAGCATAGGTTTAATGTCTCATGGTTGGCCAGTGGCCATCCAGTTATTGATCCATCTAAACTCGTATCAGAAGCAAATGGGCTAACCACCACTTTATTGGACTTGTTGCAATCATCTAGTGGCATTCCTGGTCCATTGACTATTAATGTTGTCAATTGGTAAGTTTCGTTTCATTTTAATTCCTTTTCTGATGTGTCTGTTTCTTATAAACGTGTCAAGCAGCAAATAAACTTGGCCACCTTTTCATTCTATAGCTTTTGTGCAATTGATTGTTGGTGGAATGAGATAATTACATGGCAAAAACATAAAAATCAAGAATGTTTCTATTTTTTTGCATGGCCTTTTGCTGTTTATTTTTTTTAAGAAGGCAATTGTGCTGTTGGGTTACGACATAAGGAGTTTTGTTAATGCTGTCTACTCTTATACATGACCGTGGCATTAGCAACACTGGGTTGTTGTGTAAGGGAGCTAAGATGTGAGTTGGTTATATTTTAACCAGTCATAGCAATGGTTTGAAGATATCCCTAGTGTCTGTTCTTCAATGCATTTTGACCCTGTCTGCTCATCTATGTTTTAGAAATTTGAAGTTGATGTTGTACTTATGAGTTCTAAGCTCTAATTATAAAGAAAAATCACCTAAATACCTTGAAGGGAAAGGGAAGTAGGCAAGAAAGGAACCAGGCAAAGAAACCAGAAATTTGGGAATTGAAGATTATGTTCTTTTGAGGCTTCTGCGACTGAAATTATGGGTGACCTTGTAGTTCTATCTTCTGATGTATTAACATTGGTACATTTTGAGGAGCACTCCAGTGAGCTTGTAGTTCTAGTAGGCTTGGTGTTTCTAATTTTTTCTCTAACTTACACTACGTTGTACTTGTAGCATGTGGTTTCATATGAGTATCTCCTGTGCCTGTCTGGAAGCTCTACCGAAGCTTTTGTCTTTTGGGTGTCATTGTTTTCCTGATATACATGTTTAATCTTCTGTTTGTCGTCTATGCCTCTTTTTGGATGTTTGATTGAGCATTATTACTTAACCTTCGAATACCCCTGGTTTCCTACCAATCTCTTTTTTTATGAGTAATTTTTATTTTTGGGGCTTAAGAGTGGTTCGTGAGCTGTTTACTAGTCCATGTTGTTAATGTAATTGTTAATCTTCCAGTGATTTTGAAACACGTTGTGGGTAGATTGTGTAGCAAATTGATGGGGTGTGCTGTGCTCTTCTTGGTGTTTGTTCTTTTTATATCTCTTCAGGCGGCCTTGGCCTTTTATTCGCTAATTTCTTTAAATTCCACAAACTTGATGTACAATCAGTGATAAAGAGTTCGGAGAATGTGTTAAGTGTAAATTTACATTCAAATTACACTCTTTTTCTTTTTCATCAAATGGTTGTTACATGATATGATGTCGTCTTAACGTCTACTGATGTCATTGATTGTCTTCAGATTGATGAAGGCATCAAATATCTGTGTATGGGTATGGATGCCCTCTTTCTTTTCAAAATGATTGATCGAAGCTCTGAACAGGTGTAGTACCAGATCAACTTTTCTAATATTGTATTAGTGCAGCATGCTGGCCAACATCTTTGAATGACGTTAAGGCATTGGATGAACTCTTGAAGCTGCTGCTTTAATTGGTCAGGAAATGAAGATGTGGGGCTAGAACGCCTAGACAGTATTAGGCTGCACACTGTTCAGTGTTTGATTTTAGCTGATGTGAATCTGGTTGGACAGCAATAGGAAGCTGAAATTGGTGTATGGAAGGACACTGTGTGTTTGAGAGGAATTTGATGTTCAAGCAGCAGTATATGTTTTCCAGTATTTGAAGGACCATTTCCAGGCCACTGTTGTAGGCTATGCTGCTGTATTTGCTTACAGCTGATAGTATGAGTTGGCATTTCCTTTAGTGGATGTATATATAAATTTCACTGTCTATGCACATTAAATACCTATCATAAATAAAATTTTTGTTTGCTCGGTATCACACCATTGCTTTTGTATCGTGATCATCTTTTTGTAAATAGTGGCTGATAAACGTGATGCATTTATTTCTCTACACGCAGAGTAGTAGATGAAAAAAGAAGGGGGCTTCGATTTCTATAGCTGAGGGCTAACATGCAAAGAATTCCCCGAGTCTCTGCTGGAAAATAATTTCTTAAGAAGCTTGAGATGTCACAACAGTCTTACCTAAAAATGTCTAGATAAGACTATTTTGTCATAAGGGGGACAACACTTAAAACTAATTACACATAGCAAGCACTAGGTCATTGAATTCTCTCATTAGAATATTAGATACAGAATTGCTCTTGCAAATTGTAAGAATCATCTATTTAGTATTGATTCCTGGAAGGTGAAGTGATCCTGCTTTTTAGTGCTCAAGCAGCTCAACTATGTCAAATCAAGGAGTTCTGCTGGGATAGATATTTTGTTCAGAGCAATTCGTGGATATTTAGTTGATCGTGATTAAGTTTAGTGGTTCTCAACCCCTTTTCAGTCTTTGTCACTGTGTCTTGGTCTGGGAGTTTGTTTCAGATTCTTGTCTCTTTAGTTGAAAAATCGCTTCAGATTTCTAATTACTGTAGAGTGAGGATATTTGTAGGCTGTTGTAAGTAACATAAGTTTTTACTCCCTGGTTTGACACTTCCATAAATCTTTAAGGGATGTCGAAGCAAGTGATGCATTGATGAAAGTGATTGGAAAATCAATCTTTTTTAGGTATTGATCAACAGGTCTACTTCTAAAGGATAGTTGTTTCTCTTGGTAATGCATGTCTTTGTTTCTGAAAAGCTTGAGAAAGGAAATCTAGAAAGTGGCTATTCAAGCTTAAATTGCACTATATATTATGCCACAAAGTTTAACTGTACCAGTACTTTTATCTGTGGTTACCATTTGTATTAGTTTATGATTGCTTATTTACCTGTGCAGAGCTGGATTTGCATGTTTGCATCTAGAAAACTGTGGTTTATAGGTATTTAGGGTTTTAGCTAATAAGGGGGATGCTCAACCAATAGTCATTTCTGTACCCGAGGGAGCTAATTAGTTAGTGTGTTCACCCCATAAAATTGTTCTCGTCTAAATCTCCCAGAAGACAGTGATCTCTGTAGATAATCTTGGTGATCATACTTCTTTTTGATCGGTGAACATACTTTTTTTTTTAAATCTTGATAATCTTGGTGATCATATTTGTCGTGTCATCCATTTACTTCTAGCCTTAATTGGTTATATGTTACTGCTTAATATCCCCCCTCGGACTCTTATCATGTTATTTGCATTAAAGAAATGCTATTCTACCTGCACCTGTTAGCTTAGGTGGGTTGAATTAAGTTCACTGCTAGATGCCCAAATCAAGGCTGTATATATATCCAGGATGTTCTTATGTGATTCTTGTGCCTAGCTATAGATGGTAGCTCTTTCTCCACAAGCAGCAGGAAAACGCAACTTAGCAGTAGGGAAGTTTCTTGTAATAGCGCTCTTTTTTGAGCCAAGTTTTTTAGTGAATTTGCAGCTGATGTTTTTAAGGTGCTAGCAAGGAATTGAGTGTGCCTCGATAGTTATTCAGGAATGCTATTTGTGTTGCTGTATGAGTAAAACTTAAGTGGCTATTAGATCAGCTGTGAGGACTTCAGGTCGACGTCCTGACGGACAATGATGCAAAAGGAGAATTTTTTGGTATGGAATGATTGCCATATCCTTTCCTTCTCGAAAAATTACAGGAAAGAAGAAATAGATAAGAAAGTCTAGCTCTAAGCTAGTCCTGTTTTGAGAGGAGTGAGGGTTCTGTAAAATTATTGTGGTTCAATAAAGATGGTGGGCCTGGTGGCCCAGAATGTTAACTGTGGTGAATCGCGGCTAAGAAAACCAGTGTGCCTGTTTGGTTTAGATGTTCAATACTGTATTCTAAGTAGTTGGAGCTATCTAACAGTTATTGTTGCCTTAAGTTTCAACATATGCAAAGAATGCTGTTGTCCATGAGTGCTACAATTGACAAAGTTGGCAATCTGGCTCTTCCATCTTGCAAAGATTGTAGATAACTTGAACTTGGAGAGTGAGCTTATGGCTTTATGACACTTGTGTTGTTGTGCATATCTTACTGGTGTACTGTTGTTGGTGTGTGCTCTGCAGTTGTTCTTTTTTTACCCTAGATACTTGTTTAGATGCTTGATTTCTGGACCTGTTTTTGTCGGTTTAATCTGGATTGGGAGTCTCCCTTTTCGATGCCATCTCCCTTTCAACGGTTTCAGATGGCAATTCATGTTAGCCGACCCCAAATCATTTTGGGATTAAGGCTTAGTTGTTGTAGTAGTAGTTGTTGTAATCTGGATTGGGAGTCTTTTCGAAGTTGTATGCAGCATATGTTACGTTCTATTCGTGAAGCTGCTTGGATTCTGCATTTTTATGTATATTTATACCTTGTTTTTGCTTTAATATTCATTCAGTACGCCATTGATATCCTGGTCATTTCCTTGTATCAGTGAGGGTCCCAAGCAGTATTTTCTTTAAGCTTTAGTTGGTCCTCATTAGCTCTGGCTTGGAGTTTACAGCTTCCTTAGTTTGATAATCTATATATTTTAAAATTTTAATGGCTACACATCTGTAAAACTAATTGTCATTGCTAGTCTCAACTAGTTAGGTCAAGGCTGTACCTTCAGCGCCTCAAATCTGCCCAAATGACTGGATACATGCTGACTGGTGATTGTTGAATTTTGATTTAGTTTTTATAGTGGCTTTACTGTTGACCAGTAGATGTTTTTTTTGTGCTTACTTGGGCAGAAGAGGCTAGTTTTGAATTATTTTAGGATCTTTAAAGATTATGGAAGCAATTTTAGTGTTTGTGTGTACCTAAATGAAATTTAGGTTGTTTTCTCAAAGCAGGTGATATAGAACAGATAGTTTGTTTGATAGAGCTATATACCTTGCTTCTTCCTGGTGCTTTGAATTCAATTGATAAACATCATAGCTGCTCATAATTTTCTCCATTAGTTCTTTGAGTGCCCTTTTGAGTCCTCTTTTTGCTACACCTATGCATTTTTCCTATCAATAAATATTTCTCTCTATCTGGAAGTTAGAGAAAAGTAGTAGATGACATTTAAAATTTCAAGACTTTGGATAAGAGTACTTTGATTTGCAAACTGTTACTTCACTGCATTGTCATGATCAGCTACGATTTCGTGTCTGGGCCGGTTTGAATTTTTGGAACTCATAGCCTGGTTTCTTCCTCATCTTTTTGTTTGTTTGTTTTGTTCTTCTGTTTCCCTCTTTTTCGAAAGAGATTGGTAGAAAGCTCTTTGGTCCATCCCAAACTATTGGGTTGCATGGGAGTTGAAACCCCAACCTTTTGGCCGGAGATGGAGACCATGTGGTAGTGAAACCACTGGAGCGTTTAAGGACCAAGAGTTTGTTTTGTCATGCTCATTGATGGGACCTTTTGGTCCATAGTCCACTCACCTGGATATTATTCAATAAAATCTCCATTGTCCATTCATAGACATAAACTTTTAGTCGGAGATGTGGACCATGTGGTAGTACAACAGTGCAACCACTTGAGCGTTTGAGGACTAAGAGTTCGCTTTGTCATGCTCCTTGAGGAGTCCTTTTGGTCTATAGTCCGTTGGACATAAATTTCCTTTGGTAGCTTTATGCAATTTCTCCGGAGAATCTATTATTTGTTGGATGTTCCTTTAGCTGCCACAAATACATTTGGCAGTAAATCTTCGTTCTACCTGCTGGTTTCTTTTGCAACACATATTTATCTTTTCCATTTTCTTTTGCTGAGGGACTGGTCATAGGCTTGGCTAGACGATCCTATTTGGTATCAGGCATTGTAATGCATTGTTTATATTTTGAACCTATGTTTTGAGTTTGACAAGTTACCTAAATGTCTCTGTTCGATCTGGTCCCCTCCTCCTCTGAATTTCTGTTTTCTTTCCAATCTATTTACACCTTTTATTTGGAAGTAGAGGCTTTGTAACACATTGTTACCAGTATCACTTGCTTGTGATTCTTGTTTCTGTGGTTAAGATTATTCATGTTTTTCTGTCTGTTGTCCTGTTCTTTATTTTTTTGCGTGGGTGAATCGCTTTTCTTGTGGGCACGATGAGCCCTTCTTTTATTGGGAGATTCATCCACATCATACTTGTATCAGTATTTTCTGTTTTCTTTCTAAAGAAAAAAGCTATTCCTGTTCTTGTAATCTTGATTGCTTCCTATAGTTCCAATGTCCAGGTACGTTTATTCATCTCTAATCATGGTATATCTCGATTGCAGTTTGGCATCTATTGCGAGAAAGAGACCTGATCAGTATGGTCAAGTTTTATCTGCACTTCTTGACTTCCAGTCAAACTCTGAAACAAGAGGAGGTCATGCTGCTAGTCTACAGTATTCTGTAAGGAGTGCGTTATTGGGGTTTCTGAGATGTACTCATCCGGTCATCAACGAGGTACTTGTGTTTTGATTTTCCAAGTGTAAATTGAAAAGGATTTCCATTGACTGCTCTTCCTAGCATAACTTGAAGCTTGCATTAGAGCCTCAAAGGTCCGTGAAGTATATAATCATCTTGTGGTTTCATGATTTTATGGCTTTGCTTTTTTCTCTTCCAATTTTGCCTGGTACATAAGCTCTTCGAATGGAACATAATGTGGCTGTAAGGCTATATATCAGTTTTTTGTAATGAAATTTCAGTCCAGTGGGTGATGTAGTTTACATTTAACCCTTACCGCTGGCTAGAAGCCTAGAACACCATTTTAAAATGTATATATATGCTCACTGTCACACAATTCGCTGGGGTAGTCTGCGAAGTTCGATTTGGTTCAATTGAATTGGAACCCACTCGCCAATTCGCAGTTCGTGGATAAAAGGGCTTCGATGTGGCGAATACCGTTCCCAAATTCATTCCGCGTTCAGGAAGGATCTACGAATTATGACGCTGTATATGCTTACTTCTAATGCTTACTTCTAGTACTTGCCCATTATAACTCACAGACTATTTTGGATGTTTCTTTGGCGGATTGCTTATTAACTAGATGGATTGGATGTTAACCACCATTTGTTACTACTGGACATATTTTTCTTTTCCTATCTTGTTTTATGCCGAAACACTCATTGTAGCATGAGTTGGTAGAAGAATTCTAAATTCTTACATGGATATGACCGAGAATTCTGAAAGCAGTTTGGCATGTCTAGTGTCACTCTGCCAGCCATAATCTGCTTCCACTGATTCAGATATGGAATATTAGTCCGATCCACCATTTTGCACGCGATGCTCTCCCTGGAGGAGATAGAGGGAAACCCTATGTGTGCTGGAGAGAGATGAATCCTATCTTTCCAATCCTTCCTTGTTTATGCTTTACTTAATATGCTTGTTTGTTTATTCCTATATTGTATTGCTCTTTGATTATTTATTATCTTATTGGTTGTTTTTGAAAAAAAATTAAAAAGAGGTCAAGGGAAGGTTGGATTAATGGAAAAAGCTTAGGTGTTGTTGCAATATTGGGTCTCTATGGCATCATATATATGCTCTTTCACAGTTTATGCTTCACTCATTATATCTTGTGAAGCCAGTTATGATTGATCCTTATTTCTTTTATTGTTTAATTTTCTGTGATAATGTTTTGGTCTTTCTTTACTGTACATAAATATTTCTTTATTCTCTGGTACTAGTATAGATGTGTGTATACGCGTAGGCATGTCCATACATATGTCTCTGTGTGCATCTTTGTGCATTATGGTTTTTATGTCCAGTCGATTAATTTACACATTTGCCTGATAGGTTGTAAATCTAATTTGTTTAGTCCAGGGACAGATTAGTTGAACGTCTGCGCAAAATGAATGCTGGTGATGCCGCTGATCAAGTTCTTCGACAAGTTGACAAAATAATGAGAAATAATGAGCGTTCTTCACGTGATGCTCGGGTTGGTAAGGTATTGATTTCTTCTCCTCTTTGCAATATGACGGGGATTTGGGGATTTGCTAAGAGATTGATGAGGATTTTCTTGCAGAGAGAAACTATGAATAAATGTGATGCTCTAACATGAATTACTCAGTCATACATGTCATACATATGCAATTAGGCAGCCTTTGAAAGGGCTTAAAGAAAGTAGGATATATCCTGCTCAGTGCTTAGGCAAGTCTTTGACTCGGCAGCCTTTGAAAGGGCACCTTTCTTGCTCCCAGTTTTAGCTACTTAACACCATTTCAAAATTGAACACATAATAGTGCGGGATAAATTGAACATAAAATCGTTCAACATGAAATGCTTTTTCTACTGGTGTTGGGAAACTATGAAGGTATTAAATCTTTGGTCGCATCCCCACGCTTTAGAAGTTTTGAGCTTACTGTAATTGTGATATTAGACGGCCACAGCCGCATAACAATTGATAGTTATGCTAGATCCCGTGGCTATGTGTGGGTTCTTTTTTGGTGAGGCAAACAATTCTTGCTAGGCTCAACTGATATTCAAGCCCCAGACAGATGTTCTCCAAATATATTTATTATAACAATGATCAATATTTTAAAGACTAGCGAATACTTGTGTGCTATAAAATCTGCTGTTGTATCTTGTAAGCGACAAGGTATGTATTGCCGTTTAAATGGAGTTTAACTGTGTTTTTTTTGGTGTTGCTCCTTTCTATGAGATAGATGATTATGGTAGTGCGCAACTTTTAGTTGCTGGTGGTGGTTCCAATTTTTATATAATACTAAAACAGAGGTGCTAGATACAGTTAGAAATCCTCGGAATGCGGTATAATTAATTAATTACAGACTTTCTCCGCTTTGTGAAAATTGCAATAGTTTGACTTTCCCTTTGCCAATGCTAAACTTTGACCATTAATATCGTTAACCGGAAATATATAAATATTGTAAAAAGCTAATTTTTTTAAAATTGTTATTGAAATCCAATAACATATTACATGTTAAGTTTATTTTGTATATTAGTCAAAACTATGGTCAAATAGAGGTATGTGAATAGCGCAAATATCAATTTGCTTAAATCGGACCGGTACAAGTCGGCATATCTGAGATTTTAACTCTCCATGTCCAGTTCTCTTGCCGGAAAGTCGTTTGGAAGGCTCGAATGTTGAAGACGGTGCTTGTGTGTGATATTGGTAGTGGTGGAGATGTGGTTTAAATACTTCCTGTTTCTAAATAAGTGACACTTCTTGTTTTCACGTTTGTCAATGCATTATTTTAACTATTAATATCTACAATTATCAATAACTAAAAAATATAAATAGTTGATATTAAAAAAATTCACATTGAGACGAATCAAACAAGATCGCACATGACTATATTTTTCCTAAAGTGTAAATCACCAAAGCTACTTAAAGTCTAAACTGTGAATAGTAAACACGATGCTAATGTGTCACTTATTTAGAAATGGAGGAAGTAAACGATAAGGTAAGGCTTTTTGTAAAGAAGAGAGTGGAGTGGGGGACAGAAGGAGTAACTCTTTATTTGCAGAGCACTAGCTAGCTTTGTAAGTGGGGATTATTTAATAGACATTGCGGGCATTGGGTTTAATAAAATAATAGTATGTTATATTTTTGGTGAGAATTAAACAGTTGCTTTTACTCTTTTTATTTAACTAACATAAATGTTTGTGGTATCTATGAGTCTACTTTTTTGTGAGAATATTGAAGTTTCTAGTTAGTATTATATTATTAATATACAAGTAAACCTTTTATTTGTAATAGTGGGGTAAAGTATTATAAACACCTAAAAATTATAAAATTGAACTCTTGCCGTGACAACCGTGACACGCTCTGCGACCAACGCATCCGTTCCGTTCCAGCAAAACGGCGACCAAATCCGTTTCCACAACCAAAATCGTATTTTCGAACCATGATGGCGTCCTTGTAGATTAAGGGTCGAGGGTGGAAGTGCAGTGATGTTTGTGGTAGTTTAAGGGACTCGGATGGAATTTTGGTGGTGTCAGTGGTGGTATAAGGAGATGTGATGAAATTTTGGTGGTATATATGGTGATTCAAGGGGATGGGGTTGTGACTTAGGGGAGGGGGGGTTATTGGTGGTTTTGGGGCTTGAGTGGATTTGCGGTGGTGGGTGTGGTAGTTTTGGGAGGTGAGGGGATCGTGCCTTTGTGGTGGCTGTGGTGGTGCGCCAATTAAATGGTGCACCAAGGAGCATGATGCACATCGTGCTCCAGATGAAAAATAGGCCTTTTTCAATGTAAAAAAAAAATTCAAAAATCCTCATCAATGAATATGGGATGAACATTAATTCATCTTCAATGAACATTAGCAAAATAAGGCTAGTTTTTTTTTCTCTCTCCTCCATTAATGGACATTTTGAATTCATTTGCCTAAAATTTTCCCTCCAAATGTTCAATTAACTCAATTTCAATAAAGTTTTTGTTTCAATTATTTTTGACATATGTTCTTTTATTTAACTTTATTGTTCATTATGGTTATTCAAGATGTTTGTTTATTGATATCAAATGTT
Organism: Patellifolia procumbens; assembly: GCA_947645195.1. Lineage (NCBI taxonomy): Eukaryota > Viridiplantae > Streptophyta > Magnoliopsida > Caryophyllales > Amaranthaceae > Patellifolia > Patellifolia procumbens. The sequence goes on from CANSGD010000290.1 coordinate 2,047,226, forward strand.
CATTGTAAAATCACCTAATGTTCATTATGGTTATTTAAGATATTCATTTATTAATATAAAATGTTCATTGTAAATGAACATTATAGCTAATTCCTCGGGTACCCCTCCGGTTTTTTCGACCTAGCTCGGAGACCACTAGGGTCACTATTTGTGGCTAAAATGCCCTTACTACTAACGGAAGTTAAGTTTCCGTTAAGGTTTCTTAATATACTTAAATTTTAACTAAAAAAACAAAAAAAAAGAGAAATCACCCCACCCACTCAAACCCCGTCGGGTGCCATTGCTGTATTACTGCTAACGACATTTTAGCTCCTTCATTACAGTAGTAGCTCTAACTCCATTACAGTCCGACAACCATCACTCCTCCATTACAGTCCGACCTCCTTCACTCCACCTTTCGCTGGCGACGACTTTTCTCTCTCCTACTCAGGTCACATGCTTCCCTCTCTCTTCCCTTCCGCCGGTAATGGTATTTGTCGTCATTGAAGAGGAAGAAGGGGAAGGCGCCAATGCGCCATTGAAGGAGGTTGAAGACGCCTTAGAAGAGATGGTTTGGTTTTCGATGGTGGTCTTGAGTGGGTTGCTCTAGGGTTTAAGGGTGGTTTGGTTGGTCTTTTTTGTGGTTTGTGGGTGGTATCTTGGGTAGTGAAGGTGGCTGTGTAGTGGGAGGGGGGGGGGAAGGCGTGGCTGAGTAGTGGGAGGGGACGGGGGAGCAGAAAGAGTGGGAGGAGGTTTTTTTTTGGTCTTTTTTTAGGGAAATTTGAGTTGGGGTTAGAGTTAGAGTTAGTGAGGGAAATTAAACATAAATTTAACTTCCGTTAGTAGTAAGGGTATTTTAGCCACAAATAGTAACCCCACATTTGAGCTAGGTCGAAAACTATAAGGGTACCCGAAAAATCGAAATTTCCCTTAAATTTATATACAAGGACTCGTGTCAAAGTTAATTGGAACAAAAACTTTTTTGAAATTGAGTGTGATTTTACAATGAACATTTGATCTATAGAAGAAAATCTTGAATAACCATAATGAACAATAAAATTATGTGTCAAATTTAATTGGAATAAAAGCTTTTTTGAAATTGAGTTGATTGAACATTTGGACGGAATTTTTTTGGGAAAATGAATTCAAAATCCAATAATGGAGGAGAGAGAAAAAAACTGGCCCCATTTTGCTGATGTTCATTGAAGATGAACCATTCATTTTGTATTCATTGATGAGGATTTTGTACATTGAAGCAAAACCCATTATTCACCTCATGATGTGCATCTTGCACTGTGGTGTTGGCTCTACTAATTGCGGTGGTGGGCGGAGTGGGTTTGTGGTGGCTGTGGTGGATGGTTAGTGGTGGTGGGTGGGAGTAGGGGTGGGGGTGAGGTAAATGGTCATGGGGTTTCCCCTTACCCCATTTCTAAGTAGAGGGGTGAGGAGAATTGGAGTAGAGAATTTGGGGGTGAAGGGAATGATTAAAATGGCATAACAAACATCTTATACTCCCTGTGTAACATAATAGTTGCAACAATTTCCTAAAATGGGTGTAACATATTACTTGCAACAATCCATCTTTCTTATTGTGGTAAATTTTATCACATGAATGATGTGTTTTTTGGTCCTCACCCACTTTTGTACTCTTTTTTTTGTTGTTTTCTTTCTTTCCCTCCTTTTATCTCTTTAACCCATGTGGTTTCTCTCTCCTACCTTTATTAATCAACCCACTTATCCATACTTAACATATTATGCCTAGGAATTCCACCTAGTTCAATTGTTGCAACTATTATGTTACGGAGGGAGTATTAAATTAATCTAGGGGATTTGCTTACCCTATCCTAGACCACAAAACAAGCGCCTGTTTATTTTTTATTCTTAACCTTTCCTATAGGCTCCAAAACAACAAAAACCCCCCCTTAGTTGTTAATCTTTGTTTGTGCATGTATAGGCTGTTTAGAATCTTGTTTATTCATTTGTGCTCATGTTTAATAAACTGAGTTTTGGATGTTCAGGAAGAACAGCTGTCAACCCAGGCTCTCTTTTTAGGGGATTCAATTAATAAGAGGAAGCTGTTGCCGTTGGACAATGAAGAGCTTGATAATGGTCCTGAGATGGCTTCAAAGCGTATGCGTTACACTTCTAATGGAAAATCTTCTGATCTTGCTCAGATTCATGGGTCTGTTGATGATCATCCTGTTGATTATGGGATCTCTTCTGAAGCTCCTTTGGTGAAGAACAATGTGAATCCTGTTGAACAAATGATTGCTGTCATTGCTGCAATACTAGCAGAAGGAGAAAGGGCTGCCGAGTCTCTTGAACTTTTAATATCTCAAATTCATCCTGATCTGTTAGCTGATATTGTCATAACCAATATGAAGCATTTGCCAAAGACTGCACCTTTAGCAAATCAGGCGATCTTGCCCTCAAATGCACAAGGTTCTGCTGTAAATACTGCTCAAAGTGCTGATAGTGCATCAATGCCCGTCTATTCATCTACACAACAAAGCTCCATTCCCGCACCAGTTACACCTAGCACATCTCTTTCTGATCTTTCTGGCTCAACCAATCTCCCAGTGGATTCTAGACGTGATCCTAGAAGGGTAGGTTTTGTACTGTCTCTATTTTCACATAGACGAAATTTAAGGTTTTGCTCACAAATTAAGAAGCTACTAGATATTGCATTGCAAATACAGTAACAAATGGTATATGTGCACAGTCTAAAACTAATCGTAATTATTTTCTAAATCTAAATATAATCTGTAGTATTATTTTAAAAGTTATTAAGTATCATTTACAATTCAAATTTATTTGGGAGAATAAATACATCAATTGAGCATTATAATATGGATCTTGTTTTGAAGTATTTTTATGTTGTTTCCAATGGTACAAAATTTATATTGGAAGTCTTGAAAAGTTCAAAATCAATTTACTCACATGTAACTACCTCTAAATTTATTTTTGGGAATAGGGGGAGTACTACGGAATAAATCTATTTTTCTGTGGTAAGAAGTGCCGACGGTAGGGTGAGATCCTTGGAACTTCCGCTATATAGATACTAGGCGGTTTAGTTTTGTCTCTAGTGGCTCATTTTACTGAACTTAGACGAACAGCCACAGCAAGGGAAAGAAGAGAGACCTGTTCCATCTTCCATGTCATTCCGGTCCAACAAAAATGTTCAATTTTCCTGGGTTAGAGTTAACTAGCCCTAAAGTCTTCCTTTGCTATGATGGGCCCCATTATATACTGGAGGGAGCAATTAGCTTGCCTTATGCTGTTCCATCTTGCAATTTTATATTATTTTCTGCATGATTAGGCTGGTGTGGCTTCTTTTCAGGATCCCCGTCGCTTGGATCCTCGGCGAATTTCTGTACCTGTTGAAGCTCCTTCACTTCCTGTTGCAGAGGAGAGTACTCATGTGTCATCTGTAATGGAAGGTCCTGCTTCTGTAAATAAATCGAACTCCCTAACTTTGGCACCAGGCATTGGACACATCTCATCGCATTCTTTGCCAGATGCTGAAGTTGATGGGAGTAGTATGAGAGTCCTTCCGTTTCCTAAGAAAGAAGAAACGGCCAAAGAGGAGGGAGCGGATGAAGTCAGGGAGTTATCATTGAGTTCAGAGATTAATGTGCATGTTGATCGTGCACTGACACCTGATCTTGTGACCAATGAGAGCTCCATCAATTTGACATCAGTAAATATTGAGTCAACGGATGCAGCAAGTCCTTCATTTTCCCAAGAGTCTGATGACGATTCTCCACCTGCTTTGAATGCATCTGCATCTGAAGACACTTGTGAAGACTTACCCGAAGTTCCATCTTACGTTTGTTTAACAGAAAAACAGAGACAAACAGTGAGGAAATTGGCTGTGGAACGGATTGTCAAATCATACAAACAATTTAAAAGCAAAGAATTATGCAGGACTAGGATGTCACTACTTGCTCGTTTGGTCTCTTGGGTATGGAGAATTATTTAGTTTTATTGGCTGTTGTTCATGGCAAGATTTCTATCTACCTTGTGCTTTATATGTTTGGCGCTGATGCATCAACTTTGCTAGGCCACATATTTTAATGTGCTGTGCTGTGCTTGACACCACTGAGCTAGATTTGAGCTTACTTAAAGAACCATCTTGAGTTTTAGTTTAACTTACATCTGAGATCAAACGTTAATTTTTGTTCAAAAGCTTTTGTCAGTTTTAGCTCGACTCTTTTACTTGATCATATCTAATTTTGTTTGCGTTTGCCATAGATCTTGATTAGAATCATTATGTTTATAGAGGTTAAGAAGAGTTCAATTAATGCTATATATTATATTTGTAACTTACGTTGCTTGGACTCTTCATTTTTTCTCAAGTACCCGTGTCTGACCGTGGACACTCGGACATGGGTACGGACTACGGACACTGGACACTTCATTTTAGTTGAAAAATATCACTTTTTTCGGGAAAATAGCTGAGTCCGACACTCGGACACATACCCACGTCGGATACTTGTAGCCGAGTCTGAGCAACATAGTTTGTAACTCTAAACTAAATAATCTTTGTAAACGTAAACTTGAAGAGCGAGTTAGAATTTCAGGATAAAAAAGAACTAAAGTATATAATGAGTTGAGAGGACGTCTAGAATTAATCAATCCACCTATTTTGTATATGACACATTCTTCAACTCTGTTCCATTGACTGAAGAGCTAAATTTTTTAGCCAAACTGAATATAAGAGATTATGGTTTAAGAGGGTTTTCTTACCACTTAGGTGGATACTTCAGCCTTGTGGACGTGGTTACCTATTTCGTAGTATGTTGGGGTTGCAACATATCATGGTATGGCATATTGTTAAATGCTTTCTTAAGCATAAATATCTGTTATAGAAATGATAAAAGCTTATCTTACTTTGCAAGGGTATGGTGAAGCTAGTTCTATATACTTTGTTGTAATAAAACAATTTAAGGCGGGTGGGGCTAAAAGCTTCCTTCCCTTCGAGTTGATGTTATAAAAGATTGATCAAAATTTTAGTGATCAAACCCCAACTTGTAAATACTAGTGGTTTTCATTCACTTTTCATGTTGTTGATTTGGCATAGGAAAGGGGTCCACTACTGGAAGAGGACCATTGCTGGGGATACGCAGATTAGTGTTGGGAATCTAATTTGTTGTATGTTGGGTTATAGGCGAATTTTTATACTGTTTGTGAATGTGCTGCCCATTTGTGGCTTAGTGAATCTGGCTGTTCTTAGTTAAGTATGGGCGCCAACAATTTGGATCCATAACTTCCACGAGGCAATTGACATGCTATCAAATCATTATTCTTTCTGCTCTTTTTGGTCATTTGAATAGTGAATTTTGGGTGTTAAAGTCCTTATTTACTTGGCTATCTTACATACTATTGTTTGGGCAGTTTGTTTCACCTTGATAAAGCTCTATTTTTCGTCTCTACGTAAATTGTGCTGTTAGTGTTTTGGGATTTTTCTTTCACGAAGAAAGTCTTTATGCAGTAATTTCTAGGTATTGGGTCCGAAAATGCAGGTAATGTTATGGGGGTGTGCCATGGTTTAAAAATACAGCCGTATTGGAACGGTTTGCCCGAGTTGGAACGGTTTTCAACTTTGGCGAACCGAATTCGACCGGTTTAACAAGGTGGATTTGAAAAGCCCGATATTTTGGCCGTTTCGGCCGTATCACCCGTGACAACAAGGGTTTGCCCGTTTTTTCCGTTATAAAACATCACTTTGCAAGTTTTTTGCAGATTATTTTAGAGATTTCTTATCTTTACGTATAAAGTAGCACCGATCTACCTCCAATAGTGACTGAAAGACAAGAGAAAAGAAAGAGAAGAGGCACCACTGCATATATAACTCCACTAAGATCTAAGATCATTTGAAGCAAAAAGACCCCCCAAAAAAGTCTGAAACTAAATTCCTATCGCGACAACCGCAACGCGGTCCGCGACCAACGTATCCATTTCGTTACCCCGTAACCGCGACCGTTTCAGTTTCCAAAACCTAAACCGTATTTTTGAACCATGGGGTGTGCAGTTCTCAGCATGGTTACTGGTTGGGTATCTCGGAGGAACTTGACCCTATAAGTCTTTATATCAGGCTTGGTCTTTAGAGATTTGGGATCATAGGTGCTGACTGTATTGTGATTTAGGTTCTGTTCTCTTCACCATCTGGCTTGTAAACATGTGGCTGAATCTTGTGTTCTGGTATGAATGTATATAGGCTTATCTGGTCCTGTCTGTAATTGTCTGGTCTCATCTGTTACATTCTGGATCTTTTAGGTCCGTTTCTTTCTTTAGTCTAATTTAATTTTTGGTAATAAGTTTCTGGTGTGCTCTGGTCTGAAACTTCTGGTTCATGTGACGGTAAGTGATTTCAAAAAAAAAAAAAAAAGTTCCTGAAACATGGTGAAGACAACAGCTTTAGAATGACCATGAGAAGTGGAAATTTTTTTGGGATCACCACTAACATGAGGACTTTGATGCTGGCTTCGTGACTATGACTTGATTGAGTTGCCTCTTTAGATGCTTACTTTACATGATTTGTGGGAGTGGAGTGTGTGTATTTTCATAATTTGCCATGCTTTGGTGTACGAAGTACCAAGATTGTGGTGGATTTGTTTCTGAACTTGGTACTGAAAATTGGTATCAGAATTGTAACTAATTCTTCGTTAAAGTGGATTGTGTACATTGCATCATGAATATAGGCGCACCGGTTGGGGAAATGAATCAGGAGGCTGACCCACATCTTTGCTAGCTTGTTCTTTTATTCAGCAAGTCCAAGAAGGTCAAAGGCTTGGCCTAGTGGTAAGGGTTTGGCCTAATCCCACTATGGGCATTTGCGGGAGGGAATTTCCCCTTACCTTTCACCCCTACCCCCAAATGTCTGATCCTTAAATACTAGACTAAGAAACCGAGCTAGTTGAGGTCTAGTCAGGGTCCTTATTCTTACCAATCAAAAAAATAAAATAAAAGAAGGCCAAAGGTTGAAGCGGTTCCATACTTAAGGGGAAAATGGAGTTTGTAAAGGGAAAAGCTAATATCTGGAATACTAGGAAATAGGTTGGTAGTGAGATTGACAAGGGCCAAGATTAGGGTTAGTTGGCAAAAGGAGGTAAAGCATAGGAGAGTATCCCTTATCAGGGGAATTGGTCTTTAGAGAATGAAGTATACAGACAAAGAGGTGAAGTTTATAGCTTTCTTATAGACGGTGAAGTGGAAGTAGAGCTAAGGGCACTTTCAGTAATTCAAATTAGTTTTTTATGATTAGCTTGGGGAAGAAGGCAACTAGTTTGTTAGAGGTTAGAGAGGGAAAGGAAGTTATGGAATGCTATATATACTGGACGAAGAAGAGAGGAAGAATGAGGAAAAAATTGTTGAGTTTGTTAAAGCTTCTAGCTCATTAGGAGAGAATCAGACGGACTTCTTGAAAGTCCGGAAACTTTCTTTTGGTTTCTGTTATTGTCCATTATTATCAAGCAAATACATCTTCATTTCCTTTCGCTTTCTGCCCAGAATCTTAGTTTATTACAGATTATTAGAGTTCTAGAGGCTAGTATAGAGTAGATCTCTTGATTATCTGAGGCCCTTTTTGCAGAGGGGAATGAATATCTTTATTTGTTGGCCTAGAGTGGTGCTTGATATATACTGTTGAAACTTGAAAGTGCCTGGTATAAAATTTCTTGGGATGTGCAACTGATTAAAATGTTTGAATTATTTTCTGTAGTTGGGTTTTTGGGTAAGAGCACATATATGACCTAATTCGGATATTCCTGCTCAGGTTAGAGGTTCTTGGCTCATTGTCTCTTTGCTCATGTGTAAGTAGTGCTTTAAGTTCTTCAAGGTTTGGAGCCTGGAAATCTTTCAAAAATGCTGTATTTTTGGGTCAGTTTTTATTACAGGTTTCCTTGATTCTCCAGATTGTCGTTTACCGACGATTAATGTTCCTGGTGTTTTTTAGCCTGTAATTCTTTCTATAATCAAGTAACAAAGTACGGAAAAGATTAACTTTGGGGTTTCTCCTATTTCTACTCTCTTTCTAGAAACCTAATGCCGCATTGAGTTAGGCCTTTGTGTGAAGTGCAGTCCGAGAAATTGAATTTTGATCACAGGCTGCCTGTTTGTAGCCTTGAGGCCCAATGAATTGCTGTTGTCTAGTATGTATGCTTTATGTCTTGCTAGTTTTTAGACAGATAGCCATTTTGATCACAGGGGAAGGGTTGGCACATCCTGTTTCCTGACTAGAACTTCATCTCTACTCTGCCACAATTCCCTGCTATTTTATTGCTCTAATACAGTGTGTGGATATATGTTCCCTTTTCTAATTTTTAACCTTTTCCGTTTCTTTGTCTGGCTGTGGGTGCTTGTAATTGGATCTTTTTTCAAAAATAAAGATGGAAATGTTTGCTGTACATCCCGAGAATGTTGTAGAGATAAGCATTATGATTACATTTCATGTTTTTAACAGATGGAAGCTGATGACGTTGTGACAATGATGGTTCAACAAGATATTGTGTTAGATTACAGAGACCAGCAGGTATGAGGTTGTTGGCTTCGCGTCCCATCTTTCTTTACTTCTTTACTTCTTTTGTACTTTCTCCTGTTTTGATGGTTACACGTACTGTAGATAGGCATATTAAACCAAGGAAGAGAGAGGTGGTGTTGTAGGATGAAGTTAGGAAAAATTGGAGGAGAGATGTAGTGGGTAAAGTCAGGAAAACTATCTAGTCACGTCTTTCTTTGATAAAAAAATAAAAGGGGGAGGTGAATAACATCAATTGTCATCTTGTATTCTGGGTGTGACTTTCTGATTTGAGGAAATTTAGGTGTCTTTTGAGGAAGTTTAGTTTAGGTCTTGGAGAAGACCAAAATTTGCAGGATACTGCAGTTTGGTTTGGCTGTGAAGAATTTTAGACTTGTACCTTAACTTTATGGAACTGTCTAGAATGATTGGAGAAAAATTCAGCGACATTGTTGGCCAAAAAGCCGACTCAGGGTCAGTAATGATTGCTGTAGAATTAAGTAAGATGATATAGTAGATTTACAGAATAAAGTTCTGGTGAGAACACTTGTTCTATGAGAATGTGAGAATGGTGGAATATTAATCCATTTTAATGAATTATAATCCTTTTCCTGAGAACTTAGCTAAAAGATTATGTGTTAGGCAAATCGGTTACATATTGTTATGTAGGTTTTTTTTAAGAGACAGGGAGAGCCTTTGGGAAACCTTCCCTCAAGGGTGAACCCTAAGGTGTCAAAGGTAATGAGTTTTTGAAGGTCAGGCACGCAGGCTTGTGAACATCGATAAGCCAGGCATCTATTGAATGCCCTAGCTTGGGGAGATAATCCTCAACTTGATTCACTTAGATGTGTATTAATGTGACTAAATCAATGTAATTTATGTGACTAAAGAAAGTTGCGCATAGTGTTTGGTAGTCCATGGAGATCGGTGGATACATTGACTGAGTTAATGAGGACTAGAGTGTCGCCTTCAATGAAAATGGTTGTTTATCTTCATACTTATGGCTTGGAGAAGACAATTTCATAGGTTGTTGCTTCTGCTCGCAAGGGGGGTCGTCTGTTCAGTTTGAAGGTTGCAGCTCTCATAATGTGGCGGCCTTCAAGTGTCGGAGCACCAATTCGGATACTGAAGAGGAGTTCGTGGATGATCCATGGGTATTGAGATTGATGGAGTCAGGAGGAGGAGGCACCCCTCCAAGTTGCTTTGAGTTTTGGTACTTGCAAGGGGAGGGGCGGTGAGGGGAGATGTGTTTTTGTTGTCTTGAGTGGAACGGATGTTCCACTTTTTTTAGCGCATTGGAGGCGCTGAGCTTTACTCCTTTACAAATTAAAAAATTCATTCTGGAATAGAATTAGGTGCTCCTTCCTTAGATGTGGCAGAATTTGTGGTTGTTGGCTTGGGTTGGATTTCTTCATCGCTAGCAGGAGATCCTTTATGGTCATTGACATAAGTGTCTAGCAAAACAGTTCATTGCAATGTAATTGGGCTGGTAACAAATAAGTGAGTACTATTTTCTAGATCATTTTTACAAAAGGCACATTTCAAGGTAGCTGAGTTGTGGGCTGGGTGTTACCTAATCCTGCCCCCTTGCCCTTAAGAATATTGTGTGAGTTCGCTGAGATGTGAGGCAAGGAAACTAATGGGTCAATAAAGGGTATTTTACTCTTGCATGAAACATTTATAGGTATTTCAAAAGTTTTTGTGAACAAAAAAATTATTTAATCTTAATTTTTCAGATGACAGTATTCTAAAAGGTGAATGATATTAAAACATGCCCATCGAGGTTTTAGATGACCATATGAAGATATACAATTATAAAATAATTTGACTAATAATTATAATAATCAGGAAAGTTTCCAGTTTTCAAGTCACAATAACCGTTTCAACGGAATATTATATATGCTATATTTTTCAGATTCCCAAATCCAGATTAAATTAAATGAAATTAACACTTTCAAATCAAGACCAATTGTAGTGCTTCGATGTGTAAAAATTCATAAACACATGATAGACTCTAATTTTAGGCGGGCTTAGGACTTGGATCACAATGAAAGTTCTGTTACGAGTGAGATTTCTTGCTACTTTGGCTTGTCTACTTCTGGTACTTTAGGGTTTTTGATCGACATCTTTTTGTCAGGGTCATGACCTTGTAATGCATATTTTATACCATCTCCACGGTTTAATTACAACAGAAGGTGAACAATCTCTTGGGGCTGCTGACTTGTATGAGAATTTCCTTCTTGGAGTGGTAAGAATTCACACCTGATACATCTTTTCTAATTTTGTTTCCGGAAGATTATCATGTTTTCTTTTTCTATATATGGGTTCCTGTAGGCAAAATCTTTGCTGGATTCTCTGCCAGCTTCAGACAAATCTTTTAGCAGACTCCTTGGTGAAGCTCCATTGTTAACTGATTCTGTAATGAGACTTTTAGAGAATCTTTGCTATCCTGATGGATTGGATATGCGGGGAAAAGATATCCGAGATGATCGTGTGACTCAAGGTCTTGGGACTGTCTGGAGCTTAATTTTGGGACGACCAATAAATCGCCAGGCCTGTTTGAATATAGCTCTTAAGGTAATATGGTTGTCAAAATTACAACGTGCATCATATTCTTCTTGTCTAGCCTTATGTTCGTATCATAAGAAGAGCACTGCTCTTACATGTGATCCAGAATTTTCAAGTGACTACTCAAGTTTTTCTCTTATTAGAATGATAATTTAAAACCATTGGATGTTTATCTGACAACAACAACTAAACCTTATTCCCAAATAAATTTGGGGTTGGCTAACATCAATCGTCTTTTGAGACCGTTGAAAAAAGAGATGACATCGATAAGTGTGACAAAAAAAAGTTTTAAATTACAAAGACAACCACATTAAAGATAGACAAAGAAATAAGGTAATTACACCCCTTCCTCCACGTGAATCCTTTCCTGCCACCCACTTATCTCCACAACGATGCTCTCGTCGATCCCAAGTAAATCCATATCACTTTCAATTATCTTCATTGAAGTCATCTTAGGTCTTCCCTGCCCCTTATAATTTGATTACCCCTCCATTCTTCAACTCTTCCAACCGGCGCATCACCTCGTCTTTCTCACATGACCGAACCATCTTAAGCGATTTTCCCTCGTCTTTTCTTCAATAGATGCAACTCTAACTTCAACCCGAATCATCTCATTTCTTAATCGGTCCCTCCTTGTGTGTCTACATATCAACCGTAACATACGTATCTCCGCCACGTTCACCTTATGAACGTAGCATTGTTTCACCACCCAACACTCGGTGCCATATAACAAAGCAAGTCGAATTGTTGTGTTGTAGAGTTGTCCCTTCAATCTATGGGAAAAATGGAATCACAAAGGAACCCGGTGACTCTTTTCCACTTTAACCAACCCATTTTAATTCTATGAGTCATGTCTCCATCGAGTTCTCCATCCTTTATGAGAATAAATCCAAGGTAATGGAAAGACATCCAGTCCTTGAACCACTTTGCCATCAATGTGATACCAGTGCCTCGCTGCGTCAAACCCACTGAACTGCACTCCAAATACTCCTTCTTCCTTCCGCTCATTCTAAACCACACGTTATTTGATGGTTATTTGACATATGAAAAAAATTCAGCATAGCCTCCCTGATTGATTAATGATATCCTTAGTTTGAGAGTGGCATTGAAGATGTCTTTGGAACTTGATTGCCGTTGTCCCTTTATAGTCTGAAGGGTGTTGGGCATGGTTTGAAAAAACGATTTCTGTTTCGCAAAACGGGAATAGTTGCTGTTTCGGGGTAACAGAACGAATACGTTGGTCGCAGACCACGTTGCGGCAGGAATTTAGTTTTAGACCTTTTTGTTATCTTTTTGCTTCTATTACTCTTAGATCTTACTGGTTTTATATAGGGTTCGCTATTGTGGTGGTGCCTCTTCTCGTTCTTTTCTCGTCTTTGAGTCATAATTGGAGGTAGATCGGTGCTACCGTGAAAGTAAAGATAATCTCTAAAAAAAAATCTGTGAAAAACTTGCAAAGTAACGTTTTGCGGCGGAACAAACGGTAATCCCTTGTTGACACCGGTGATACGGCCCAAAAGGGCCAAGATATTGGGCTTTTTAAACCCACCTTGTTGAACCGGTCGAGTTCGGTTCGGCAAAGTTAGAAATCGTTCCAACTGCGGAAAAACGTTCCGATACGGCCATGTTTTAACACCATAGTGCTGGGTCTTTTTGATGGAGAAACCCTGTGAACTAGTCCATGTTGAATTGGTGATTTTTTAGAAGGCGTGTTTGCTTCTCCCTCCATGGTCAAATACGATGCTAAAAACAGTTATTATATATATTTTGTGAACTCTTGTACAAAAACGCAAATATTTCTCAGTCATTGTCTGTTTATTAGTTATATTCTATGCCTGACGTGTCCATTTCTGATTAGTAAAAAAATAGGGTGTTTATTTGTTTTTCCCCCCTTAATGAACACTTTCCTGATAAGTGCCTTGAACTCATCTCGAGTCTATTCCTTATTTCTGGATTTCTTATAAAAATAAGGTCCAACAAAGATGTCAATGAACGAGGGTATAATCTACTTTCGCAAGAGTTATCAGGTTCATAGACCAGATCAATGCTGCCTAAGTCGCAGTTGGGAGATTTTGATCATTGTGTGTGTGTGTGTGTGTATGTGGAAGGGGGGGGGGGTGCGAATATGAAATTGGCAACAAACTTTCCTCAGAATATACAACTTGGATTGCAAGAAATAATTTAGGTCGACAAATACGTTAATTATTTGATTTATATTGTAAATATATCTCCCTGGTTTTTTTTTTGTCTCAACCTGGTGAAAGAGACTTGTTTTTGAAGAGTGGGTACTTTTACCTTATGTGGCTGGAGAGGTCTTTTGTCTCCTCACTTAAGGTGCATTGGGAAGTCAAAAGACAACTACTACGGAGAGAATAGCAAAAAAGAGACTAACACAATGAAGGTAAGCACTTCTAAAGTTGGGAAATTCCCAATGGTATACCTAAATTATTTTTAATCTCAATGGTATGCCTAAACTAATGTTAAGTTCCCAAATGTAGAATTATTAACTAAAATCGTTAAAATTTAACACCAAACCACCATGTAACCACCATAACCACTCCAAACCACCACAACCACCGCAAGCCGCCACCGATAAACTGATTTTTTATATCAGACATGGAATTTTTTTATCTCAAAAACTGATTTTAAAATGAAAAAAAAACACACTAAAAACCCAAACCCTCCCCCCACCAGTAAACTTTACTCTGTATGTTTTATCCGAAAAGTTTGCTTAGCTGAATTGAATGTGTGATATGCTTGAGTTCGAATTTGATGGTATGTTAGTGGATTATTGTGTTGCTCATCCATAGTCTTGATGAGGAAGTGGTTTATTAGCAGCTTCAACATTGAACATAGTGAAATTTAGCTCCCCAAAGTTGCTGCTTCAGGTGTCGGGAGCCGATGTGGCTGTGTGGTGGTGCGTGGAGTGAAGGGTGTTCGCTGGGCAGGGGAGGTTGAGGGAGGGTCGCGCAGGGTGGGGTGCTGCCGGAGGTTCAGGATTTGGGTGGTTATGGTGCGGGATGGGTGGTTATGGTGGGGAGGTAATTTTTTAAAATCAGTTTTTAATTAATTAAAAAATCTGTTTGAGGGTTGTTGAGGGTGGTTCGGTGGTGGAGGGTGGTCTGGTGGTTGTTTGACGGATAAAGGGTGATTCGGTGGTAGAGGTGGTTGGGTGGTGGCCGGTGGTGCTTAGTGGTGGTTTTTTTCGTTTAATTTGATGGAATATTCCGTTAACGGAATATTCCATCGTAATGTTACATTTGGAAAGCAAACAATAGTCTAGGTATACCACTGAGATTAAAAAAAAATTAGGTATGCCATTGGGAATTCCTAAAACCACAGGCATACCATTGGGAATTTCCCTCTAAAGTTTTACCTGACCTAATCACTTTACAGCATTACAAGTTTAACTCAAAAAATAGCAGAAGAGTAGTTGGCACATTTAATAAGCCCCAATCCAAAAACATTGAGGCCCACCAAGCCTTCTACTCCCCTTTCCCTGCTCCTACCTCCTTCCCCACTCTGCAGATGTCATGCAGATATCATGAAGCCTAATATAATAGAGAACTAAATCCCTTATATTATAGAGAACTAAATCTATAAATTATTAATCTCTATTAGACAAAATCGTAGTTCGTGGAGTTCAGAAACAGAGTTCGCAATAGAGATTAATAACTAAATCTGTAAAATGCTTTTGTATCCTGCTTCACCGCTATATATTTAGTTCTAGGTTTCTCTTTCCCTCTTCTCTAACTGGTCGTGTGACACATTCATTCCACCAAGTATGAACATCTGTCGTAAGTGACCCTGATGGGAGTTGGTGGGTGCATAATAGCTTATTAACATCCGTCATATCATATAATGGGTACAGCATGTTTGCAGCAAAGGAGTGTTGACACAAAATGGAGTGCTTGCTCCTCACCCTATGTGGGTTTGCGTGCATTCTTTTCCTAGGGTATTTCGTTGTCATTTTCTCTTGTTTCGTTGAAATCTCTCCATATTTCAAATCTGTGCTTATACAACATGTGTATATTAGTGTGTTCTATATACCATAAAATTGGTTAATGCAGGGTGACTAGGCTTTCTAGCTTTGGATGGAGGGTGGTAAAAAGAAGAGATATACATTACTTTTCTCTTGAGCAATGGAGGGGGTGGGCCCTGGGGAAATATTCTGGTGGGGGAAACGGGAAATAATTTTCTCTCTTAAATCTTGCAGTTTTTTGGCTAAAAACATTTGTATTTGTTGTTGTATTCTTTATCTACTTGATTTTTTTAATCACTAATGCTATACCTTATACATATCTATGATGTAGTGTGCTGTTCATTCGGAAGATGATACTCGTGCTAAGGCCATCCGTCTGGTATGTTTTCTGATACTGGCCACTTGTTAATATGACTTTTGCACGGTGATTACGCAATTGTCTGTTTCATTTATAATGTAGGTTTGTTGCTAGCAAGGGATTCACGTGCCAGTTTTAGAGAACATGCTTTTGATTAGTGAAAGCATAGTCAATGTTTTTTCTCCTTTAAAAATTAAGCTCGGACAGGGTGATGAAAGAGCTAGTAAATTCGTAACTGAAATAAGCAGATAAGCTATATTGAGATAAAATAAGTTCAAACAAAGGCAAATAAGTTACAATAACCTCAGGTCACGCTGTCAAGGTCAGATCTAAGTTCAGGTAAGTTAAGAGGTTTAAAGCTGATGAGAAGACACACTTTGGACTGGATAATGGGATCAGATCAGTACCATAAGCTTTTATAAATGCTTGTAACAGACAATCGTGAACATGCATACCAAAGTATAGGTACCAAAGGGTCAGAGAATCTGAAAAAAGGTGAAATTTCCAACTTCGTATTCTTATTGGTACCGAAGTTGCTAATAGGAACTGGCATTTCGGAAAACCTTTAATGAAGTCCTAACCCAAAAAAAGCAAACAAAGGACTGGCCAAATGTCTGAGCAGCTGCAGCTCCCCAAAGCAAACCACATCTCAGCCTCAATCTCAAACTCAACATCAACCTCAACACCAGCTTCATTGGTTCTTTTCCGCTCCGTTTGTGTTAGGTTTTCATTTTGTCAAGTGGTCTTGACAGAAGCATTTTAGTTTTTTCCTTTTTTGGCATTTTTTCGGTTTGTCATATTTACATGATTAAAAGAAAAGGAACAAAGTGGTATAAGTAGATTGAATGATGTCATTCGATGGCTGCACCTATTGGAGAACGAGAAGATCTTAAATATCAAGATAACCCGTATTTTGCGGTTTAAATTACCGCTTTCATAATTAACAATATCACCTATTGAAAAGGCTGTAATTGATAACTTTTCTCCTTTATTTTAGTAATTCATATATAATTTTGTTATAGGTCCTCGCTTAGGAGTTTCCTTTCAACTTGCGAGATTGGAGACATTTCTTCTTTGTGGCTTAGTTGTCTATTTCTCGTTTAGGAATATTAACGTAGTTAATTTCGTACTGGGTTTGGAATTAGGGCAGGGCTATTGCTGGGGTAGTAGTGTTACGCTCTTTTGTTTGAGGCAACTGTGTTTCATGCATCTAATAGAGTGATTCAGTAAGTTCTGCCTGGTTTTCTATCCTGATTCAAAAAACACCTTGGTTTATACTTAATGTACTGGTACATAAAGTATAAGAAACCCCAAATAAAAACCCAGTGAACTTAAGATCCTACGGATGTTCTTAAACCATCCTACTTGACTTTCAAAGGTTTCACTTTAGTCCTACCAAGGAAACTACTGCTAGACCATCTGAATTATTTCCAATATTTTGATCGTCAGATTATATGATTCTACAATCTGGATCACAACTTAAATGTTTGCTAGGTAGAAAAATCATATAGCGGATACCAAATATGTATATGGTGTATTAGAGCAATTAACTTACGTATATACTAGTTCTATGGCTGTTTTGAATTACGCAGATCTGTATAATTATAACTTGGTGATGATCGAGGTTTCTCTTGTTTTGATTTGGCAGGTTTCAAATAAACTTTATCAACTCAATCATGTATCTGAAACAATTGAGCAATATGCCAAGAATATGTTGCTTTCAGCTGTGGACTGCATATCGGATGCTGATGCATCTGGTTTGAATAGTTCAAGAATAGAAGTAAGTCGAAACCTGACCACCCCCTTTTAATTTTTATTCCATCAGAGTTAAGATGCAAGACTTGGCTTTTTCTGCTGCTCTCTCCCTACATAGTGCCACAGCAAAAATGAAACTTGGTGGATATTGGCTGGAGTAGACCAAGAACATTCTCTTTTAGCTTATGATGTCTGTATGCTGTACATGCTAGAGCGCATAGAGTTTTCAAGAAAATACAAAGAAGTAAAAATCCTTATGGAAGAAGAAGAAAAAGCAAAAGGTCTCCTTTCTTTGAAAATATCTTGATCTAATAATCTGAATTCTTGGAAGGACCCTCATTATCATTGAAATATGTAGTTTGTGGCCAAAACACCTATAGTTTTACAGTAGGGTGGAATCACAGAGATACTCTTCTGAGTTCTGAATCCCTTCTATGAGAACTTGCCAAACCTCTATATGATTTTTCTAAGACATACTACCTACCACAAACTTTTAAGAGTTTGATTAATGAATACCGGACCATTGAAGAAGAAGAAAAAACAAAAGGTCTCCTTTCTTTGAAAATATCTTGATAAAATAATTTGAATCGTTGGAAGAACCCTCATTATCATTGAAATATCTAGTTTGTGGCCAAAGCACTGAAAGTTTTACAGTAGGATGGAATGACGGGATACCCTTCTGAATTCTGAATTCTTCTATGAGAACTTGCCAAACCTCTATATGATTTTTCCAAGACATAATACCTACCACAAACTTTTAAGAGTTTGATTAATGAATCCCGGACCTTTTGGGTTAGAAAACATAATAGTGGGCTCTATAATTTGATTAAGGAAAACCTATCACAAACTTCTAAGAACGGATTGTGCAGAATACTTCGGTGATCTCTCCTAGAATGGAGATTTATCCCCTCAAAGGAATATTTTATCAGGTGGCTTTCATTCGGTGATCGCACTTTTGTCCAAGCACTTCGATGCTAATGCTTCAGAGAAAGGTGTACAAAAATCCATTTTCCCATTCCACATGTTGATTATGGCATTCCTCTTTCCACCTATGGATATTACCTCTATTGCTAAGCCTCACCCCTTCTATATAAAAACTGATGGAAATATGCTTGTGTTTATGGGAGAAATTCATGATAGTATTTTTTTAAAGCTTAAGGGATAGAAATCAAAGAAAGGACCGTAGGTGAAGACATTAGAAGATATAGCAAGAGTGCAATTTCTTCATTTGAAGCCAACCTTTTTCATCTGATTATTTGGTTACACTCACAAAACTAATCCCAAGTATGAGCAGTTAACTATATAATCCCATCTATGAGCTATCCTAATCCAAACTGCACGGCATTCCCAAAATGGTCCAGTTGACCTACAACTGTGTTAGCAGGTTAAAGGTATTTTAAAAAAAAATTCATATTTCTCTCTCCTCCCTTTTTGGGAGCAAAACAGCTCCTTGGTGTCGCAGCCCGGTTGCCGCCTCTTCCCCACCCCTGCTCCCTTTGCCACCCAGTTTCTTTTGCTGCTGCGTAATTAGTCCAGTATTCTAATTAATTGTCGAAGAAAAGATCTCTGAAATCACTACATGTCATCCCAAGTCATCTATTCAATTATTTTGGGTATTGTAGATGCTGTTTAGTGTCATTCTCTTAGTGCTGTAGAACTTCAGAAGTAATTTTTAAAGAAAGATCTGTTAATTATCTTAGTTCTAATATATATATATACTTTTGTTCTCATCTCTCTCTCCACTGGTAAAGGCTTGTATCTGATCTTGTGGTTGAATTTTTTCAAGTCTGCTTTCCTTTCATTCTCTCTGGATTTAAGCTTTGGTAGCCTTGTTCCACACTTTTCTCATCTTGGACTAATTCTCTTCCAGTTAGAGGTTAATGCAGAAACTTCTGTGAGTGGTCCACTACTAACTGAGTCTGGCGCGTCCAATACTGTTTCACAGACTGGGGCCAGCATGTCATTTCCTGAAGCTCAACGTTTGATATCTCTGTATTTTGCCCTTTGTACAAAGGTAAATTTAAGGCGTTAATCTCGAGATCCAATAAGTCTCTTAATCCACTCCACCTTCATTTATTGTGTTGATTTTAATTTTATGGTTTGCAATTTGCAGAAACCTGGTCTCCTTCAGCTTGTGTTTCATATCTATGCACGAGCTGGTAAAAGTGTGAAGCAGGTTCATTCTTAAGCTTTGATTTGATGTTACTATTTGTTACACATCCATAGTATTTTTCAATTTTTTGTGATCTATTTTCTTTCATGATAATAATGCAGGCTATCCATCGTCACACTCCAATTCTATTGAGGGCTCTGGGATCATCATATTCCGAACTGCTCTGCATTATATCTGACCCACCAATGGGAAGTGAAAACTTGTTAATGCTGGTTGGTTCTAATTTCTACCTCCATATCCTTCATCATTCTACATTTTCCAAATAGATTCTAAAGTCAGTTTGAATTCAACCCTTCTCCCCTCTTCTATTTAAAATGTTAAATTATTTGCTGCTGTGTCTTTCGTAATTTCTGTACTTTTTTGGTCTGTTGGTGTAAATAGGTGCTCCAAATACTAGCTGAACAAGTCACTCCTCCACCGGATCTTATTTCTACCGTAAAACATCTATATGAAACCAAGCTAAAGGTTCTTTGTTTATAATAAGTTTCAGATTGTTTTCCTTACAATTTACTGGGTTTCATACTCATCTTTTAGCATCTGTCGCAGGATGCCACTATCCTGATTCCGATGCTATCTTCTCTTTCGAAAAATGAGGTGCTTTTACTATTTCTTCCTTTATTAGTGATATTAAATTTTGATCTTTGCCTTTAGTACAGCAACTATACTCATGCTTTTGCTATCAGAGTTGTATGTAGTAAAGCTTGAATAACGTAGATTCAGATTTGTTACTTATACTAGACATGAAGTTCTGAGAAATATCAATACGTATATTCATATTAGGATGGTGTAAACTTAGTTTTAAAAGGCTCGAGGCGTGCCCTGGCCCGAAGTATCATTGGAGGCTAGGGGCAAGGTGCAGGCACGCACACCATTTAGGCGAGGCTCACCTTCACTTTTTTGCTTTTGTTTTTTTTGATATTTTTATAAAAATAATTCATGGTATAATATTTTTAATTTTGTAAATAAAGTTGAATTTTACATAAAAGTTGAAGTTAAATCATGTAAACAAATTTTATGCGATCAAAGCAAGGGAAAAATAATTTATGGTGACAGCAAAAAGTCATTATGCGGCCTCAAATGGCAGTACTTACTGACTCAACCATGAAGTGACTTTCATGTGATAGTTACAACTTATTATGTCTGGCATGTAGTGAGATAAATGAATATACTCGTGAGTCGTAACTGAACTACTGAGGCAATGAAAGAAGGGGGGGGGGGGTTCACAGATAAGAATCAGTTAATTTCAAAAAGAACAACCAGTTGGGCACCTATAATTACTAGTTGGAAGTTTTTTTCAGAGTTCAAGTGGTGTGTACTCCAGTTTTGGTTAATTATTAAAAGTAGGGTTTGGACACAAACCTCAGAAACTTTTCACCAATTTGATGCTCGTACAAAATAAAAAAGAATGCTAATTTACGTTTTACCGGATTGTGTCCTTTTATATTTAAGATTCAAATTGAAGCAATTTTACACAATCAAATTAGGTATCTTGATTGAATTTGAATTAAAAAGCCTTGGTAAGTGTTAGTGTATGAGAAATTTGCTTCTTTCTTGTTCTAAACTCAGATCTCCCTTTTCCCTCTCCCCCTGGAAATGTAGAGTTATCATGGTTGACTCTTTCTAATGGTTTGTCCTTCAAGTTCTGTATGGTTTTTTGTATACAAACATGCTGGTCATTTCAATGTCTTGTATTCTGATAGATTAAAATCATTTGTTGGTCTCAGGTTTTGCCTATATTCACTCGGCTTGTTGACCTTCCACTTGACAAATTTCAGCAGGCGCTGGCTCACATATTACAGGTGCAAGCAATCTTTATATAGATAACAGACTTAACACATGTTCAATCTTCTCTCTGGATTTTGTGCAATATTTATCCAGGAAACCTGTGGGAGAGAAGTAGCTTAAAAATCAACGATCCTTGACTTGCCTTTCTTCTTACTTGGCGCTTGAATTTTTCTCCCAACATAAATTTGCTTAAATTCTCCACTTTCTAAAACTTTATGGCCTCTGCAAAAGTGCTGCTGTTGCTTTTAACGAGCGTATATTAAACTGATAGATGCCACAATCTAACTATTAATTGGTTTGATCAAGGTCCATGTATCTTGCTCCGTTCCCCTGCTCTCCTGCTAATTCTATCCGTCTCATATTGTAGGGATCAGCTCACACTGGTCCGGCATTGACACCTGCTGAAGTTTTGGTTGCTATCCATGACATTGTGCCGGAGAAGGAAGGAATTGCACTTAGAAAGGTGTGTTCTTATTTCATGAGAAACTTAGTTCATCATAAGTAAATTTATGGATTTTATTTAATTCAAAAAAATGGTCCCTCCTTCCTCTTCCCTTCTTTCTTTCTCCCCATATATGTCGGATAAAGAGATGCTAATGGAGGAACAGAGAAGGAATGAAAATACTGAATATACGAACATATCTTTTTTTCTCCTCACCTAACATTAGATGGTGAGAGAAAAATACAATTGAAGAGCTGGTGAAGGAAGAAAATACTAAATTTAGGAAGCTAGAGAACTTCCTAGCAAAACGGGAGCTACTTATATGTTTTTAATTGAGGTAGTTGTTTGTAGCTGCGTAGGTATATTGTTTCCCTTATTATTTTTGTAATTGAGTACTAAAATGTTATATAGTTCGTTTTTTTGTATCCAAATTAGCTGTATATGAATAGTTGTTTGGTGCTTACATTATTTGATACTGTTCCTTGAGGGTGGCAGAATCGGTGTTTTTCTAATGCTACGTGCATGATGAATGTATGGATACACCTTCCTTGTTGATGTGATGTTTGAAATTCTGCTCAAGTGCTCATTAAATTCAGTTTGACCAAGTGTATCCAATGAAGTTGACTCCTTTCGAGCCCCCCTCCTCCAATCCCCTTAATGTTTCTCATATGGGATGTGTGCTAGAAGTTTCTTTTGCCACGTGTTGCACTTCTCTCCATTTAGCATGCCTTGGATTTCTATCAGTATATGATATGCCTTGTGCAAAGTTCTGTACTTGTGTGCTATTATCATATATTTGGTTTTGACTTCTGCTGCTTGCAACTTTGCATATCATCTTCTTTTCTTCGTTTTCAGGTAACAGATGCTTGCTCAGCTTGTTTTGAGCAACGAACTGTGTTCACGCAGAATGTCTTGGCAAAAGCTTTGAACCAGATGGTTTGTACTTTCGCTATTTGTTGTATTATTCTTCTATGTTACTTGGACTCTGGTACTTGTTTCAGACACGAACATGATACCAAGTGCCTAACTCGACTATCTATGAAATACTTCCTCCGTTTTAGAATAAGTGATATATTGTCACTTTTACGTTTTTTGAGGCAAAATTTCTTAAGTGTAATTAAGCAATGACAAGTGAGGGATGGGGCATGTAATTAAACCAATAATCACCACCCACCTACCACCACTGCCCCACTCTCCTCCAACTCCACCACCAGACCCGTCCCAACTGCCACCCAACCTCACCAGAAACCACCCTCACTCACCGACAACACCTAATTAACCACCCCCACCCACCTGCCAAAACACCATCCTCCATCAAAACAACCGACCTCCCTCACCTCATCTCTGCCAATCCAATCCACCACCACCACCCTACCTTCGCCACCACCAAAGCATTGCCACAACCCCACCTCTGCCACCACTGAACCACCGCAAAAACTAGCGCTGACCCCCTTAAAACCACCGGCACACTATCGCACCCACCCCTACCCCATCGAAACCACCCCAGACCACCCAAACCCACTGGAACCACCCCCATAGCCCATTCAAATCCACCGAACTATCTCCCTACTCCTTCCCGAAAAGCCAACACCACCTCAAAAAATAACATCTACAAACCTTGAAAACTACTCTACCCAATCAGAAACCCATCCCCACCGCAAACCACTCAGATCTGGCCGAAAACACCTTCGATTTCTCCTCCTTCTTGCTCGATTTCTCCTCCTTTTTGCTCGAAGCCTTAGATTTCTGCAAATTCTAACCCTAATCAGTCGATTTCTCGAAGGCCTAGGTTTTTTACTTCTCGTCGTCGTCCTTCCGGTGGCTAGGGTTTTCATTTGGTGGTAGGTCGAGGGGAGGGTGGCTAGGGTTTCGTTTTGGTGGGTGGTTGAGGGGAGGGTGGCTAGGTTTCGTTTTGGTGGGTGGCTGGGTGGTGGTTGAAAGATTTTAGGGGTAATGGAGTTTGGGTGGTTATGGTGGTCAGGTGGTGGAGAAAAGTGGGGGAAGGTGGTAAGCTGAGGAAAGAGAATATGAAGTTAGTAATAATTAATTTTTATTAAGATCATTTAAACATGGTTTAGTAGTTTTAATAAGGGTAAAATTGTAAAATAACACATTAAAACTTACCAAAGAAGGAAAAAACTCAAAGTGTATCACTTATTCCAAAACACCCATTTTTAGAAACAGTATCACTTATTCTAAAACGGAGGAAGTATATGATTTTGGCCCCAAAAGTAGTGTTGGAGTGTCCATAACCATGTCGAAGTGTCGAGATCCAACATGGATACTTGATGCCAAAAGAAGAGTCCGAGTAACATATGTATCATTTAGTTGGCACTTCATCTCATACAAGAATACATGTATATGTCAACTTTCCCAGGTTGATCGAACTCCGCTTCCTCTCCTCTTTATGAGAACTGTAATTCAGGCAATTGATGCCTTCCCTACTTTGGTAAGTTCCAACCATCTTAGCGACCATGCATATTAAAATCAGTTAATAGTGGAAATAAGAGTTATTGAAGTATCCAATAGTACATTATCAGCATGTGATCAGAGATATAGAACTGAAAGCTGAAGACCAGAGGGAGAGGTATCTAGATTTTTGCTGTCGTCATGGAGTGCGTTTCTTGACTCCTGTCTTAATCTTTTTGTTTTCGTGAAAGACAGCTGTCTATTTATATGACTAATGGTTTAGCTCCCTGGTTGTTATTTTTCATTTTCTACCTGTAAGAGAAAGTTTTTTATTTTATATAGTGTGTATACTAAAAGCTTTATATTAATCAAACTTGGATAATGGGGTTTTGTCAAGAACAGCTTACATAATGGTCAAGTTTGAACACAATAGTGCTGATGCTGACTATAGTTGGCTTGACAATTAGCTTTTGATTTTATATTATAAAATTTATTTCTGCATAATGTTGTGTCTACTGTTTTGATTTTATATTATAAAATTTATTTCTGCATAATGTTGTGTCTACTGTCTACAATGGATGGATCCATATTTGATCAAATATTTTCTGTCTCCAGGTTGATTTTGTCATGGAGGTTCTCTCCAAACTCGTCAGTAGACAGGTGATCTTAGTGTCAAATATTCTCTCATATTTCTCGCCTAGAATCTTTATCTTGTGGACAGAAACTGATTTTTGATGCGACACTTGTAGATTTGGAGAATGCCAAAGCTTTGGGTGGGGTTTCTCAAATGTGTGTCCCAGACACAGCCACATTCGTTCCATGTATTATTAAAGGTAAACACGGAGTCTGCTGCAGACAATATTTCTAGTTATGGTGCGTTTTTCTGCTATTTTTCGCAATTTTTGTAATTTCTAATACCCTTTTCTGGATCTGCAATTGCACCTTGCAGTTACCTGCACCGCAACTTGAAAGTGCACTCAACAAATACGCTAACCTCAGAGGTCCTCTTGCCGCCTTTTCAAACCAGCCAAACATCAAGTCTTCCCTACCAAGGTATTAGTTCTTTGCACCAGCAAGCATACTTTTGTTTTTGTATTCAATTTGTCAGAATTTGCTCAGTTACTGAAATATATGTTTTCTTTTGGCAAGTTCAACCCTTGCGGTTCTTGGTCTTGCAAGTGAATCACATTTGACGCAACCACATCTTGCAACACCACTGCATACGTCAGACAGAAGCCCTGTTCGTGGGGCGACATCAACGTGAAAGCCCAAGTAACAAATATTGGCTTCAGATACATCTCGATTTTTTCGCTGGCCTTGATCCAACTTCTCAGGTTCATGTCACCAGGAATGGATAAAAACTAAAAAAGTGAATTGGGTTCCACTCAATAGCTCAACTTGGTGATGTATTCGGTCGGGCTGAAGGCTTCTGCAAAATTTGGAAATGCGAAGAGTTCCTCCAGGATCTCGGGGAGAGATTCTAGGCAGAGAAGTTAAGAGATCAATGATTTGTATGCTTTGGGTTGACTACCTGCTATGACTGCAGGTTATGTATAATTGCATCTGTATATTTGTATTTTGGTCCTCTCATTAGAAAAAAGAAAAAGCAGAAGACAAACTTAGCTTTGCTGTAAATTTTCTAAGATTTAGTTTTTCTAATAAAGTTTATCTTCGTAGCCCCCTGCCTAAATCAGGTTTCTGGAATATTGGGGAT
This sequence comes from Patellifolia procumbens, assembly GCA_947645195.1. Classification (NCBI taxonomy): domain Eukaryota; kingdom Viridiplantae; phylum Streptophyta; class Magnoliopsida; order Caryophyllales; family Amaranthaceae; genus Patellifolia; species Patellifolia procumbens. Next base: position 2,072,909 of record CANSGD010000290.1, read on the forward strand.
ATCCCATGATAAGTGCAGATCCAAATATATGCTTCTCGCCGCGGTCATATTTATGATGCATCAAGTAGTTGATCTTTCGATGATTGAACTTCTAGACATTGTGTATTCTGAATTGATTAATGAAATAGTCCTATCATAATGCTATATGCAAATCAAATACATTTTCGTTGTATTATACTCTCGAAAGTAATGTGGGTGTAGTGCAAGGAACATTCTTTGGGAGCTTAACGAGTTGAACATATGATGATGGAATTTGCAGCTTAGTCGAATTCCAGGAGGTAGGACAGTGAAGTAGTGTACAAGAGAAGATAAAACTCTTTAGTAAGAGAGATTTATTAATTTCAGCCTACGGAGAGGTCTAATCTAGTCATCGTCAATATTTTGAGTGAGGAATTAATATGTTGTGCTTTATTTAGAAAATGATTGAAGATGTCCTAATCTACGCCGTTACTCAACTTCCATTTCTCATACTTGATAACTAGAGCCAATTTGTAACATATAGGCTTTGAGAGTATTTTGGTATAGCCATTGAGGTGAAGTTGTGCTCTACATACCAAGTTTGCTGTTTGATGTCCTTGACAATTAAAACTTATATTGTTTTACAATGATTTATTAATAAACATATTGATAGATTGTATACTCCAAGATTTACTCGTTGAAGTTTGTGTAAATAAAAGTTTGACATATTTACTCTATGTGATATATTACGTCGCTAGGTATGGTGCATACCTACACTAAAAAACGATGCTAGGTAGCTTTTACACAAAAAAAAAGGGGTTGTATGTAGTCTATAGAAGTAAGGCGACAGAAGCACACTTCCATGTCTTCTAAATTTTTAGTGTTCTTACTACCACTTCTAGTTTTTTAGATTCATAAAGGATGTAAACTCAAGCCCAAACGAAGTAATTATAGAATTTAGGCCAAATAACTCTAATTGTCTCTAAGCCTAATAATAAGAAAAGGACTAAAGTCAGAAGTGTAGAAGATTTCAGGAATCGAATACAATATACTTGGGGTCTAAGGAAAAGCAAAGAATGTGTGAGAAGTGGAGTCTCAACAGGCATTCTATGCACGTGAGAATTACTACGCTTACATCAAGGCATCGTACATCAACTGGAGTTCAAGAACACGAAGTAGATGGTGGTGAAGATGGCCGATTATCCAAAAAAATGTCTTTGAAGCATTTATTAAAAGGGACTTCGATCATCCAAGAAACACACAGCTCAACAACACATTCTCATGATCTTAACTCTTAGAGTAGTTTAGTTTAATAAACTAAAGCATAGATTTAAAATGTACTAGAATCTCAAGTTCTTTAATGTCGTTGAGCATGAATGATGAGGGTATTGTCCTTTTCTTTCTATCTCAATTTAGCTTGACTATGACACATTAATCAAACAACCAATTATTAATAAAGTTGCCTCGAGTATATTGTGTTCATATTTGGTACATCTTACTATTTTAGCATTACTCGTATTTTAGATATGATTCTTTATTACAAGGGATAGTTTTCCTCATAAGCGATTCTCCAAGGTACTCTAGTGCCTAAGTGACGTAGTTTCCGTACTTGTTGACATATTTGTTCTACCACAATTTGGCGACCACAATGGGAGTAAATTGTCAAAAATTGAAAACACTAAATGAATAATACTCGTTCTAATAGAAGAAAATTCTCACCTGAATAACCCCATCAAGAGGATAGAATGAGTCCCTTTAATAGAAACTCATACTTCTAGCCAACCCGTGGGAGCTAGAGTTCCAACATTGAGGGTGGGAATGGAAGCGATGAGATGAGACCTACAATGTAATAACCTGAAATTTAGATGTGTTTACTTAAAGTGTAATTATATTTATTACCTTGATTATGTAATTAAAGCATTTGAGTTTAATTTGGACTTGTGAATTGAGCTTACAATTACTTAACTATATTTGTGACATAAATATTTATCAAATATAAGGTGAATTTTTATTGGGATTATTTATTTATTTGCACGAGTTGCATACGTTCAACAAAAAAAAAGTTCGTTATTTACCCAAATAACAATAGATAACATATACAAAGTACTAAATTCTAAAGTACTGACACATATCTATATCACTTTTATGAGTGCTAGAAAATTTATATTTATAGACTTTCAATACTTAGGAAGGAAGGGGAAAGAAAGGGAGGGGGAAGATGAAGCTTCATTTCCCCTCCAAATCTTTTTAATTTTGGAGAGATAGTGTTTCTAAAAAGGGAAGGGAATTCGTCTAACCTCTTATCCAAACAAGAGAACTTGTTCCCTTCCCTTTCATCCCCCCCCTCTTTCCATTTAAACTTATCCAAACAAGTTGTTAGAGAGATTAAAGACTCCTTTTCGTGCCTTTCTCTTGTTAGAACACTAATTAGTAGATTATAATTCAAACAATCTCATCTCGATTGAATTGAGGTGGCGTGATAAAAATCATTGCCCTAAAGTCAAATTTTTTTCCTATACAGTTTACATGAACTCTTGGAAAACGACCCCCAAGGATACACACTAGACGAGTCAAATATGTCGTGTTGTGTCGACTTCGTGTTCATGTTAAAAGTAAACGTGTCAGAAACCCTTAACACTAACTCGACCTATTTGACTAATCGTGACAGAGACCCTTGCCGCTAACTCAACCTATTTATTTAAACGGTTAGCCGTGCCAACCCACTTAACCCGTTTAAGTCATACAATTTAGAAAATTATGATGATAAATCAATTTTTCGTGCCTAAAATTTTTCATTCATTGTATGAATTCATGTTTGGCTAACCACTAACTTTTCACATATTTATTTAAAGAATGAAGTATTAAATTTCTATTTGTTACCTTCTTATCATACTATAATTTTATAAATATCTATGTTTTTTAATTAAACAAATAGAACTGTGTCAGTTTCGTGTTGAAAATCTCAACACTAACCCGACCTATTTATTAAACGGTTTAACTCGTGTTGACCAGCTTAAGTAAATGTGTCAAGAATGCTCAACACTGACCCACATATTTCTTATCCGGATCGTGTCGTGTAAACTTTTGACAACTCTATACACGACCTCGACCTCAATGGGGAACTGCGAAGAGGTAGCCTGAGAATCACAATGAACATTGCCGAAAACCAACAATGAGATTGTGTTTGAGTTTTTGTGGAAGAGAGAATAATTGACCAATCTTTTGTGTGTGGAAGAAAGAAGTGGGCAGCATAATATAAAGAGGAAAACTGGAAGCAAAAAAAAAATGGCAAGAAAAAATCTTGCCGCAAATCAAGACCATGATGGTAGCGTTATGAAAAGCAAGAAAAAAACAGTCAACAAATTAATAGTTACCATTTTGTCGGTGCTCATTATTCTTCCTATGTGGGATTTTGGAATTTTACTTCTTTTAAAGCTACACACTCATATATTCCAACCATCCCCCATATGATTCTAAAGAAGTATGAAAATATAAAGAAAAATAGGAAGAGTTTCCGGACAATGAAGATCATACTTAAAGTGACAATGTCTTTTGGACTTGAACCGACACTCAGTGCATACAATGATCTCTTACAACCATTTTAGGTAGAACTTACCTTGAACCTTAAGTGGAATAGTAAGATAACATTGAGCATTCACAAAATCTCAAATCAATGTAAGTTCTCATAATTGTTTATGTAACGTGTCCCCACAAATCCTGGTATCTAATGAATGATCTAGAGGTTCAAAGCCTAAAGGACTCGCGTAGGTGATTGGCCCCATCAACTACATTCACATAGGTACATTCATCAAGTCTGTGTTATCACAAACCATCTATAAAGACTATGAACTTATCAAGAGTTACGCTCATCCTTACTTGTGGACAGGTTGACAAAACAAAACTACATCGCAACTTTAGTAATGTTAAAGGTGCATAGTACATATCATGAGTTCTTTCATGACTTCGTTTGACCTGGAAAATCCTAACTATGGGTATCCTTGACAGTCACTGCTCAATAGGCTTCTAAACCCATTTATTGTGTTGACTCAAGCAACATCTTTCTACAAAGGCCTTTTGGTGACATAATATGTAATATTCCTCTAAGTTTTATATATTCATGTGATATTGCAATGTATGAACACAATCCACCACGTGTCACCATCCGTGTTTCAATAGTATCTACCCATGACATCTCATATATATATTGTCAATGTGAAGATTCGAACCTATTACCGCAAGCGTAGAAGAAAGAGGTTCAACCATTCCTCCATCAGACTAATATTGATTGTTTCATCAATATTTATGATGATATATGAATGGAACTCAAGGGACAAGTCATAGATTTTGTAATTTATATCATATATGACTATTTTGTTATGATATTTTCCAAATTCAATAACAATAGTTAATTTTAGCATAATTCTACAATGGTTACAATAAAATTATAGTCACTATAACTATTTAAAACTAAACCTTTTATTAGTTGTAGGCTCATCTTGACAATTAATCTAAATGATTTAATAAAAAAAATAAAATCAAAATTTTTAAAAGTTAATTATATTTAATGGACAAAGATGAATCTACAAAAATTAAGGGTTTGAGAAAGAAACTATTGCAATGACCATAATTTTATTGTAGCCATTGAATAACTTTATGTTAATTTTAACTACTACTCCCTCCCGCCCAATTTTCTTTTTACCTATTGACTTTGAACACTTATCACTTTGCCACTTTAACTGTCTTCAAGTTTATATACGTAAAGAAAACATATTCATGTGTAATCTTGTTTGATTCGTCTGAAGGAGTACTTTCCAAATGTATACTTTTTGTGATTTTTTACATTACCAAAATTTGAGATATTAATATTTCAGGTTGTATCTCACAAACTGTGAAAAAGTGAATGTATCAAATAAATTAGGATGGAGCAACTACTAATTACTACTCCATACGTCCCATATATAAGTCCACTTTCGTTTTTCGGGAGTCAAATTTTAAAATCTTTGACCACATATTCTTATTAATATATATATAAGAAAACATACTCATGTGAGATCTTATTCGAATCGGCTTAATATGTACTTTCATACTATCAACTTTTTCTATTTTTACTAATACAAAATTAAAGATATATGAATTATATTTTGAAATAAAGGGAGTACTAAATTACAACGCACTAAAAGTATTAGTTTACATTAATTCAATAAGGTATACTATGTTTGGCAAATTATCGGGGACACGCGGGGAAAACAAACAACGGCATGAGAAATGATGGAAATCCAGCTAATATGCCCAATTATACCTCAAAAAAGTCCAACACACAGACACTGGACCAATAAAGTGTACATTCGCTGAGCTGCAACTCTGACTCCAATTATCTCTGTTTCTGGTCGATGTAACTAATTAAGCTTTAAAACCATTCATAAACCCATCAACCTCTTTTCTCTTGCTTTTTGCCTCTAAACTTAAGCTTTCTAACCCACCTGATCTATCCCCTTTTTTTCTTTTCTTTTTTTTTTAATGTGAGTGAATACTCTTCCAGCTAACTAACTTTAATCCATGAAATAAACTTCTGTATTAGACCTGCAAATTTCCTGATCTTTGCTCTAATCTCTTTGCTCAATTGTCTGAAAGTGATAATGGGATCATCAAATCGGTTGTTTTACAGGCAACAAACAGTTCATCAGCTTCTTGGAGGTTCACTAGGTACACTTCACTTTTCGCTCTACTTACCTTTTTTTTTTGTTGGTAAAAGTTCATATTATTGATCTGTAACTTAGTTGAGATGACAACAGTGGATCATCATTTTTTTATTAGAAAGATCGAATTTTAATACTACGTCCGTAATTAATTAGTTGCAACACTTTTTTTCACCCAAGTGGAGATCATGTGATTGATGAGATAAGAACACCTCTATGCGGAAGAAATCAAGCGACAAACAAACTAGTGACAATACTAGTTTGAGCAAAACCAACCCACAACCTGTTGTATCTCCAAAATTCCCACACAACCAGCATTATCAACAAACAATTGGAATTATAATTGCAGCAATATACTGTAGAACAAAGCAAAATAAATCAAACAAGAACACACGAATTTTTACGTGGAAAACCCCTTCGATGTGAAGAGTAAAAACCACGGGACGATGAGGGAGTCCACCCAATTGCTCTTATTATGATTAAAAGGCAGGTTACACACACCAAATCCAAGTGCAAAAGTGGGTACTCAAATTACCCAACAACAACAATAAAAAAGAGCACAATACAAAGAAAGAAAATGAGAGAATTTCACCAGAAAAACAGAGTTCTGTCCAGCAGCTATAATTCACAAACCAGAGCACAAAACTTGATCACCACCGACCAAAATGAAGCCCAAGATGTCCCCAACGTGCTGTCAAAATTTCAGCAAAATCGGACCACAAACGACCTTCGATCGGAGGTGTTTACTGAGGCTGCGCACTGAAAAACGTGAATGGGGCTGTTCTTGTAGAACTCTCTGTATTCTTCTTTCTTTCACTTACACCCTCATCAAATGACTACTGACTCTTGCCAAACAAGCCAGCCAACAAGGCTTCTTTGAGAAGCCAAACTCAAATGGGCCAAAAACAAGATAAATGTTTACCCATAAAAAAGGTCCAATTAATAAAATAGGTTTCTCCATATAGGAAGGGACCTAAGGCCCAACAAATCTCCCCCTCCCGACTATGTGGAGGTGATTGCTGCCATCCCGGCAATAGAACGACAAGTGTTAAATTTTCCTCTTGGCAATGTCTTGGTCATCATATCTGAACCATTATCATCCGTGTGAATCTTCTCAAGTTCAAGAAACTTAGCTTCAAGAACATCACATATCCAATGATACCTTACATCAATATGCTTCGACTTGGCATGAAAAGTGGAATTCTTAGCAAGATGAATTGCACTTTGACTGTCACAATACAACACATACCTCTTTTGAGTAAAGCCAAGTTGTCGGACAAAACGCTTCATCCAAAGCAATTCCTTACATGCCTCTGTCGCTGCAATGAACTCAGATTCAGTAGTAGATAAAGCTACACATCTTTGCAACCTCGATTGCCAAGAAACTGCTCCCCCTGCAAATGTGATCAAATAACCCGATGTAGACTTCCTCGAGTCGATATCACCAGCCATATCAGAATCTGAGTAGCCAATAAGAAAAGGTTTGTCACTCCCAAAACAAAGCTTCATACTTGTTGTGCCTCGAAGGTATCTCATAATCCATTTAACCGCATTCCAATGCTCTTTTCCTGGATTAGAGAGAAATCGACTAACCAAACCAACTGCATGAGCTATATCAGGCCATGTGCAAACCATAGCATACATTAGACTACCTACGGCTGAAGCATAGGGAACATGTATCATACTTTCCTTCTCTTCAGTGGTGGAAGGACATTGTTGAGTACTCAATTTAAAATGCATTGCAAGAGGAGTACTCACCGGCTTTGCTTTATCCATATTGAACCTCTGGAGAACTTTTTCAATATATGCTTCTTGTGACAACCACAATCTTCCAACATTTCGATCCCGAATGATCTGCATGCCTAAAATGCATTTTGCTGGCCCGAGTTCCTTCATTGAGAAAGTGTTACTCAATTGCTTTTTCAAAGCATCAATTCTAGCAACATTTTGCCCAACAATAAGCATGTCATCAACATAAAGCAACAAAATGATAAAATCATTGTCGAAAAATCTTTTCAAGAAAACACAATGATCACATGAAGTTTTCTTGTAGCCTTGCTCCCCCATAAAGGAATCAAACTTGCGATACCATTGCCTTGGGGCTTGTTTTAGGCCATACAAGCTCTTCTTCAATTTGCACACATAATCTTCTTTGACAATGACTTTAAAGCCTTCTGGTTGTTCCATGTAAATGTCTTCGTTGAGGTCACCATGAAGGAAGGCGGTCTTCACATCTAACTGCTCAATCTCCAAATTAAGGCTAGCAGCAAGACCCAAAACAACTCTAATGGAAGACATCTTGACAACCGGTGCAAAAATTTCTTCAAAGTCCACTCCTTTCCTCTGGTTACAACCCTTCACAACAAGTCTAGCTTTGTATCGTGGTTTCTTTGCATTCTCATCTTGTTTCTGCTTGTAAACCCACCGATTTTTCAAAGCCTTCTTTCCCTTTGGTAGCTTCACAAGATCAAAAGTGTGATTATCATGCAATGACTTCATTTCATCTTTCATTGCATCCATCCAACAGTGCTTATCATCACTATCCATAGCTTCCTCAAAGGACTCAGGTTCTCCCCCGTCAGTTAGGAGAACATACTCAGAAGGAGGGTACCTTGTAGAAGGTTTTCGATCTCTGGTAGACTGTCTCACAGGAGCTGGTTGAATTTCGGGAGAGCCATGATGATCAGTCTCAACATCATCATCATCATCCACCCTGGGAACATTGTCTTCAATGTCATTATCATGCACCTCTTGAGTTGGTTTGGTGTAGGTGTAGAACCCAAAGAAGGTAGATCAAAGTCAACCAAATCATAGCCATTATGAGATGTAGTCTCTTGAGCCTTTTGAATGTCTTCAATCATCTGATCTTCCACGAACACTACATCCCTGCTGCGAATTAATTTCTTCTCTAAAGGATCATAAAACCTGTAGCCAAATTGATCTTGACCATAGCCCACAAAGATGCATTCGCGTGTCTTTGAATCCAACTTTGATCTTTCATCATTTGGCACATGCACGTATGCCTTACACCCGAAGACACGCAAGTGACTGTAGGAAACCTCCTTGCCAAACCAAACCTTGTCTGGAATATCACCATCTAAGGAAACGCAAGGAGACAAATTAATCACATGAACAGCGGTGAATAAAGCTTCACCCCAAAAGTGTCTCGATAACTTTGCCTTAGATAGCATGCACCTCATCCTCTCTAATAGAGTTCTATTCATTCTCTCCGCCACGCCATTCAACTGTGGAGTTTTCTTGGGAGTTCTCTGGTGTCTAATACCCAATGACTTGCAGTAGTCATCCAATGGTCCAATGTACTCACCGCCATTATCAGAGCGGAGGCACTTCAGCTTCTTACCAGTTTGCCTTTCAACCAATGCCAGAAATTCCTTAAACACATCAAGTACCTGATCTTTGGTTTTCAAAGCATACACCCACAACTTTCTTGAACAATCATCAATAAAGGTTACAAAGTAAAGTGCGCCACTAAAGGTTTTTACTTTCAAAGGACCACAAACATCAGAATGAACAAGATCAAGCAAACCTGATTTTCTCGATGGAGGGTGCCTCTTAAAAGAGACTCTGTTTTGTTTTCCAGCAAAGCAGTGTGAACATTTTTCTAGCTTCACACTCTTCAAACCAGGTAGTGCATTCTTCTTCATCAAACAACTTAGCCCTTTTTCACTCATATGGCCAAGTCTTCTATGCCATAACTTTGTCGGATCATCATCTGCTACATTTACCATATGTGTGGAAATTGTAGCTTGCAGCAAATATAGGCTTGTGTGCTTCTTCCCACGAGCAAGCACCAAATTGCCTTTCGTTAGTTTCCACTGACCACTATGAAAGGTACTGCAGAAGCCTTCATCATCGAGCTTGCCGGTGGAGATCAAATTCAATCGAATATTCGGAACATGTCTAACATTCTTGAGCACTAGCTTTGCTCCAATGTCAGTCACTAAGCAAACATCTCCAACACCTACAACTTGAGCCAGACCATCATTACCCATCTTCAATACCCCATAGTCACCTGGTGTATAAGATGTAAAGAATTCCTTCTTTGATGTCACGTGAAGTGAGGCTCCACTATCGATCACCCAACTTGTCTCGGATTTAGCTAGGTTCAAGGAACTCTCATCGTGTACAATGATAAGATCATCAACTCTTGCAGCTGCAGCTCGATCATCATTATCTTCACCTTTTCGATCTTGCTTCTTGTCTTGCTTGCCATTACCGACCTTGTTCTCTCTTTTCCACTTGTGGCAATACTTTTGAATATGACTTGTTTTATCACAATAATGACATTTCATGTTTTTATATCTGCCACGGGTTTGCTCCTACTCTTATCTCTGCCACTCGGAGTTCTACTCTTGTCTCTTCCCCTATTTTCAGCAACATAGGCTTCTTCAGACGAAGATGACACACCATGAGATTTCTTTCTCATCTCTTCATTCAGGATACCAACCTTTGCAAAATCCAAAGTGACTTTGCCCTGTGGTGCTGAGTTACATAGTGTCATTCTGAAAGTGTCCCATGAATGCCGAGCAATAATAGCCCTTGTATTTCATCCTCAAACTTTATTTCCATTGCTGACAATTGTTGAATGATACCATGAAAATCATTCAAGTGATCAGGCAATGCCTTGCTTTCTTTATACTTCAAGCCCATCAACTGCTTAATCAAGTACAACTTATTATTGCCAGACTTGCTTGCATAAAGAGATTCAAGTTTTTGCCAAAGAGACTTCGCATGAACTTCATCATTAATGTGGTTAAGAACATTATCATCAACCCATTGACGAATAAACCCACAAACTTGTTCATGCTCAAATTGCCATTGCTCATCACTTTTACCCTCTGGTTTTTCAGTACTAAATAAATACAGGCATATGCCAACTCTTGACATATAAAAGATCTTTCATCTTCCTTTTCCACAAATGATAGTTAGTACCATTCAAACTAACCATTCTACTAGTGTTGATGTTACCGAAATCCATGGAGAAAACAACAAATGCAACACGGCTCTGATACCAGATTGATGAGATAAGAACACCTCTATGCGGAAGAAATCAAGCGACAAACAAACTAGTGACAATACTAGTTTGAGCAAAACCAACCCACAACCTGTTGTATCTCCAAAATTCCCACACAACCAGCATTATCAACAAACAATTGGAATTATAATTGCAGCAATATACTGTAGAACAAAGCAAAATAAATCAAACAAGAACACACGAATTTTTACGTGGAAAACCCCTTCGATGTGAAGAGTAAAAACCACGGGACGATGAGGGAGTCCACCCAATTGCTCTTATTATGATTAAAAGGCAGGTTACACACACCAAATCCAAGTGCAAAAGTGGGTACTCAAATTACCCAACAACAACAATAAAAAAGAGCACAATACAAAGAAAGAAAATGAGAGAATTTCACCAGAAAAACAGAGTTCTGTCCAGCAGCTATAATTCACAAACCAGATGTCCAAAATGAAGCCCAAGATTTCTCCAACGTGCTGTCAAAATTTCAGCAAAATCGGACCACAAACGACCTTTGATCGGAGGTGTTTACTGAGGCTGCGCACTGAAAAACGTGAATGGGGCTGTTCTTGTAGAACTCTCTGTATTCTTCTTTCTTTCACTTACACCCTCATCAAATGACTACTGACACTTGCCAAACAAGCCAGCCAACAAGGCTTCTTTGAGAAGCCAAACTCAAATGGGCCAAAAACAAGATAAATGTTTACCCATAAAAAAGGTCCAATTAATAAAATAGGTTTCTCCACATAGGAAGGGACCTAAGGCCCAACAGTGATTTGAGAGACTTATGTGATCGGAGAGATAAAGAGAAACTTTTTACCGTAGAGGAAGTGTTGCATCTATTTAGAAATTTCCTATTACAAGAAGACTTGTTACTAATTGAATACGGAAGAAGTAAAATAAAGTATTTAAATGAAAATTACTACCTCTCACTATAATTGTTATACTGTCTATCATTATTTACATATTTTACTTTGATCATCGTTTGTGACTTATACATAAGAAAAAATATGGTTATTTGAATTCTTAGATTCCTCTTGACAAAATATAGTTAATATATATTATGATTTTATGAATAATAATAACTAGTATTTATAAGTTCAACTTTGAATAGATATGCAAAGGGATAGGGAAAAATGGATGACAAGTTAATAGTGATGCAATAATAGTTGGTGGTAATATATTTTTGATACTTTTTTCCCCCAAACAGTAGCTGATGTGGTGCTATGGAGGCAAAGAAACATAACAATGGGAATATTATTAGTTACATTCTTGGTTTGGTTGGTATTTGAGGAATCTGGGTACACCTTGCTATCTCTCAGCTCTAGTGTACTGCTGCTGTTGATCACCATTTTATTTGTCTGGTCCAAAGCTGCATCACTTCTTAACAGGTAACCCCATTTACATGAATTATATATGCTATTTACCCAATCAAATTTCTTCCAAACACACAATTTCTAGCACCAATATTGTCACAATAGGAAGTTTTAGTATGTTCAAGATTTTAGATCAATTTTAAATTCAACTTTAAACTGTTAAATGAAAATTTATGAACCTATATATGATCAATTTCTAGCAAAAGTTGTTTGTTTGAATTATAGAAGGTCCCCTAGGAAAGCAAAATTTCCCCTATTTCCTAATTTATGGGATGTAAAACTTCCTATGAACATTTTCACTAACCAAATCAAGCTCAACTTATCTTAGTTACTCCACCTACTACATTTTTACCAACAAAAACATCCACGCCTTACCTTATCTTGCTTTCCTCTTTGGGAATGTTATCCACATTTCACACTTCCTTCTTTTCTTTTTAGATGCCGCATTTTAAAAATTGCAGAGTCTTAGGCAATTTTTGGAAGGGAGAGAGATAGAGAGAAAAAAGTGGAGACCTATGTGATCTGAGAGAGATGAAGATAATGAATTGTCCCGATAAGAAAGTGTGGCATCTAAATTAAATATCCATAAAAGAAAGTGTAATATCTAAAAAGAAACGGAGAGGTATTAAGGCTCCGTTTGGTTTGACATAGAACATTTTCAATATAAAATGATTTTTACGGAAAACAATTTCAATGGAAAACCGAAAACACAAAGGCAAAACTAGTTTTCCATTGTCTAGTACCATGTTAGAAGGACTATGGAAAAAAGGAAAAGGAAATGGAAAGTAAGGAGGTGGTGGGAGGAGTGTAAAAGGGAGTTAGGGTCCGTTTGGTAGGGCGTAAAAGGTTTTCCTTGAAAACTGTTTTCCCATTTTACGTTGTTTGGTTTGGAGTAAAACATTAAAATGTAAAACTTAGGGTGGAAAACCATTTTCCACTTTGTTGAAAACATTTTGCCTCAAAATTGGAAGGAAAACATTTTCCATCACAAGTGGAAGGAAAACATTTTTCCTCACAATTGAAGTAATTGATTTTCAGTACAACCAAACAATGAAAAATGCTTAAAATGGAAAATCATTTTACATACAACCAAACAACGGAAAACCTTCATAAAAATAAGTTTTCCAATGTAAAAGGTTTTCCATGGAAAACCATTTTCATCCGAAAACGTTTTACACCCTACCAAACGGAGCCTTAATTTAAAAGAAGGAAAACTGTTTTCCCTTCATTTTGAAGCGAAAATGACTTTCCATCACTAGGAGAGCTATTGTAGTCCCATGGAGTATGTTTTTACACCCCTTTTCCAACCAAACAATAATGTAAAACCGCAAATAGAGGAAAACAGTTTGCAGAAAATATTTTATATCCTACCAAACGGAGCTTTAGTATCCAAAATCCTGTTATTTTAATAGGTATCATAGTTCAATTACATTTAAGCATTTGATACCCTATCAAATGTTGCTTCTTATTTTATTAAGTATATATTGGAAATTATGTTGATGATTTATCTGATTTCCTTGAATACATGAAGCTTGTGATCCTTCAAAAGTTGACTTTTTCTCAAGAGTCTAAAATGTTAAGATGGAGAGAGTGCTTTAGAAATACTGTTATGAGACAGATCAAACAGTATTGAGAAATAATTTCAATTATGGAATAGGTATTTGATTGTCAAGAACAAGATCAAGATTAACTCTGTCTAAACTTGAGTTGAATTTGATTTATATCAAGCTCAGTCATGTTCAGAATATTGTCAAGAAATTTAAAACTTGAGCTGGCCTTAGTTTGTTCTCATCAAAGTCAGAAGTGAACAGATGCTGGAGTAGGATAAAGTGGTCAGTAAATGCTGAGTTAACCTTTTAGGACCTCAAAACCATATTTTTGATGTAGTAAGCACCGACCGAAGTGAACCAAATGTATAAGGATTTCTTATATGCTAAGGATTGGCCTCATATTTTCCCACACAGATGGCAATGTACAGCGTTTAATAAATATAAAATCCATAGCCTTTCATCATCCCACAGTTAAATTAGCACTTCTCGAAGCCCGACTAAGGTGTGTGTATCTCAACGAACAGAAATTCACTATTATATATGTACAAGCCATCTAGATACCTTCGTAAGCCTTCCGCTGATGACAATAACAATAATAGTTTTAAACAAATCTTAGTTGTTTATATATCTGGATGTAGGCTTACATAACACATTTCTAATCCTATGCATTAGTTGACATCCAACAGACCTGCTCCACCTTTACCAGATTTGTATCTGACAAAGGAACTGGTATCTGAGGTGGGAGAGCTTGCTCAAAACAATATTAATGCATTGGTCTTAGTTTTCCGGAATGTCGCTCTGGGTAAAGATGCGAGGCTATTTGTCAGAGTTGCTGCCTGCCTGTTACTGATTTCTGTTGTTGGAGGCTTGACTGATATTGCCTCACTATGCTATATATGTAAGTTCCCATGCTATCTTTTTCATGCTCTCTGATTCAAGCTCTCTAGGCTTCAAACATTGAGATGTCAATCTGTATAGGGTCATTTTTAACATGTTAGTTGTTTCCTGTATTTACCTCTTCCATTTGATGTGCAGCCCTCCTCTTTCTTCTCACGGTTCCGGCACTGTACGAGAGGTATAGTGATCCGATTGATAGTCACTTGATGTTTGCACACCAAAAGCTACAACAAATCTCTACTAAGTTAGAAAATTATACAGCCATCATAAAGAAGTTGGATATTGAAAAGATGCAATGAGAATAACATGTAATTGATATTGGTACATATCATGAATGTAAGAAGATTCTACTTTGAGCTTTACAATTTTGTTACTTATTCTTGCTTCTTTATATTATATTTGGCCATTTTGTTCCTCAAATCGATTGGCCTCCATTTGGTCTGGATGAAGCTCAAGGTCTTGTTATTACACATATAGAAGTGTCTTATACTTCCTCAATTTCTAATATTTGTTGCACTTTCATAAAATGGAAATGCTATATTACTTGCTTTATATTACATTTAGACACCTTTTCAGACTTAAAAGTCCCAGTATATATTTATTTAATGCTAATGTATGTGGTGATAACCATGTTTTTAAGCTTTTTGGTTGGAGTTTACCTTGTATCTTTTGATACCTTTTTTTCTCTCTCTACCTTTCTTAATAGTTGTGACCTTTCTCTTTGTAAGGAGTAAATAAAAATGGAGGTATTATTTAGATGATATGCCATGTCACAATTGCATTTATTTAAACATAAATAGTTTTGAGAAGAGTTAAGAACACAAACAAAGGCCTTTTTCTAGAGCCTCAAGGCTAGTATATGGGCCGCACCGCCGCAGTGACCCAAGCTTGTCCTAATTGATACTTTTTTATACTACGCGCAGCCAGGAGGATACAACTAGATTAGCTGCGTATTGCTTGTTGAGCACGGCCATGCAGTTTCAGTCTTGTTAAAAGAGTTTCTAATAGACACCAGTCATATTTGATGGGCGAATAATCCTTTCTTATCCAACCGTTACTCTATGTACAATTAATAGCAACCTAGAAATCGCCTTTATATCCTCCTTTCACGGCACGACATTTGACGTATTCAAAGCATACCGATCTGTACACAAGTATAAGTTTTAAACTCAAATCAAAGGAATCTTGCTATTACGATTTAGTAATTGTTCCCATCACTACTCTTTCTTAGGGAAATTTCCTCAAGCGGGTTTGTCCAATTTATGTTCTCCAACATATACCAATGTAATTGGTTATACATCTCATGTCCCTATAATTAATGAAACATTATCATCAATCATCTTACATACTAGTTACTCTAAAGACCCGTTATTGTTCCAATGATTAATGATAGTTAACCACAGACTACTATTATTTTAAGTCTCATTCACTTAAGTCATATGTTAGGAACTTTTATTTGACTAAACCTTGATTAAATAACTAATATCAATTTAAATTCAATTAGATAAATGCAAGTAGTATTTTAGAAGATAATGATAAAACATTTAATTAGCTAGTCTCAATGTGCTCAACTTTATATCAGTCGTGTGATTCACATGCTTATGTTGCGCTAGGGGTTTACTAACGAATCAACTACATTGTTGTTTGTTGGTACTTCGCAAATTTGAACATCTCATCTATCAATGATCTTTCCGGTCAAATAAGATATCTTGAGAATATGCTTGGATCTGTAATGGGACCTTGATTCTTTGCTTCGGCTATAGCACCAATATTGTCACAATAGGGTTCTATAGTGTCAACAACCCTAGGGACCACTTCTAGTTCATCGATGAACTTTCAGATCCATAAAATATTGTTGGCAACCTTGGAAGCGACAATATACCCAGCTTCAGTTGAATAATCAACCACAATGCTCTGTTTAGAACTCTTCCAACTAAGTGCTCCTCCATTCGTTTGTTCTTGGAAGCTATCTATTGAGTCACCTAGATTAGATTTGAAATCAACCACTATAAACAAAAACTCCTTCGGCCCACATCCTTCCCAAATCATCAAAAATGGGTTGGAGGTAGACATCAATGCCATTTCCTAATTGTTTAGACTCCAAAATCAAAAAGACAACATAATGTACTTGTCTTTCATGTATAACCAAGGAGGCAAGTTATAATAACTAGTTGTATGGACCACATACTATGTTTAAAGCTAAGATTGCCAATAAATTCATCTCATCTGTACATAGTGCAAGTCTTAGATTTTTTGTCTTCGACAGCAAATTCCTCATGTATCTTATTAATAGCCTTCCACTCTGGAGAATTAGTCAGATGTTTGATGAAATCGTCTTTTTTCGACGGCATGCATGCCACCTTAAGGTCTTAGTATCTTCTTTTATCGGAATAATCGGAAGATACCACAAAACCTTTGTTGGAGACCTTTTCTTATCCCCAACCCCTCCGCGATTGTAACACAACTTCCTACATTGGGGACACTTATTCAAATTCTCATATTCATTTTGATATAGAACATAATCGTTTGGACAAGCATGTATCCTCTAATACTCTAAACTAAAGGAACACATCAATTTCTTTGCATAATAAGTGGACTTGGGTAATTCATGACTAACCGACAACATATCACCTAATGCTTCCAATAGAGAAGTGAAACTAGAGTCACTGGAACTGGCTTTCACCTTGATGTTATATAATGTGATCACAACCCTCATCTTGGTGTATTTTATATAATCAAGATACAACGGTGTTCGAGCTGGCTGATAGAACATGCAATCAGAGATACAAGGTCTTTTGTCCACCCACTCCATCATCTACTTCACACAATCCCCTTCACCAACTCCATCACTGTCTTCAACGTGCTCATCATCTTCGTCCTCGACAAAATCTTATTCCTCAATGATATCAAACTCCACTCCTTCTTCACGCGCTTTATCATTAACACCAACGTTTCCATCATTATATATACCCCTTCCTCACTGTTCCAAACCCAAACGAGGTATTGAGGCCACAACCTATTATGAAGGATGTGGTACCCAAGCAACTCAATGTTACTAACCTTGATCACATTGCTACATTGGAAAACATGATCATTACTATGTGGAACCTAACATGGGGTTAGTAAAGCGGAGTAAGTGAAATTAAGCCTAAAAAAAATTGACCTTCACGTACCCATATTTGAAAACATGTGAGGGGGATTTAGTTCACCATAATAGTTCCTAAACTACCTATAAAGGTCATATTAGTCCTAATTTGGGGTTAAATGCCCCTAATTCAAAGGCGCTGAAATGGCCATAGAGACCTTCACTTATGCAATTCGAGTGCTAAATTAGTTAAGGGGTCTCCCAATACCTTCTAACAATTGCCAAGATTATAATATTACTATATGAAACCTAACATGGGTTTAGAAGAGCGGAAAAACGAATTTGAGCCTACAAAGCTGAAAATGATTAGAATCAAATAAAAACTACAAGTGATTGGCTGAAATTTTTTGCATGAAATTTTTCACTATGTTGATGACATATAAAGATATATTATGTTAATTAAGTTGCATTGAATATCGAGTTGTTTTGGTTGGGATAAATAGTTTGCAATTTTTACAAAAATTTGGGAAGTTTTTGTGTGAACTTTGATAATTCGGATTAGAATCTCAGTTGCGATTTATAAAGTGGTTATGGAGATCTCAAATCAAATTTTCAGTATACTGTTGGGTTTGCAAGCCCAACGAGTCCAACACGGTAAGTGAGGTTCGGGAATGCGTTGCGGGTCTCGTGCAAAGTTAATGGAACATGAAGGAAAAGATCGAAAAGAAAAAGAAAAAACGGAAACTATCGCGACTGGATTTTCGTTTTTGATTTTCTTTTGTTTATTTTTCTTTTGATCTTGTTTCCTTATTAGAGTAGGATAATAATTTATTTGTTTCCTAAGTCTAGGATAATATTGTTTCCTAAGATAAGATAATATTTGTTTTCTAATTATTATCTTATTAGGTTTTCTTTTTCTATTAGGAATAGGGTTTTTCCTAACCTCTATATAAAGAGGGGTAGGAGGCCAATTTCAAAATAGAGTTGTCTCAGTTGAGAAATAAGTCCAGTTATGAATTGCTAAGAGTACAATTGCTCATACAAATTAGCATAAATTGTGTAGAGAGGTTTTTTTCCCTACTTGTTAAGTGAGTAATTTTTTTATGATACAAAGTTTTTGCCTTTTAATTCTCAAAGTTCGCACTTTAAATTTGTTTCATTGATTCTCGTCGTTTGTGGGTAATTTTACGCTTCCACTAGTGCCTCACAAGTGGTATCAAGAGCCAGGTTAGAGAAGATGGACAAAGTTTATGGTGGAAAGTTTGAGATGGAATTGTTCAATGGCAAGAACAATTTCGTGCTATGGGAAAGTATGATTCAAGATATTCTCATTTAGCAAGGGTTGTACGATACCCTAAAGGACAAGAAGCCCGATGAAGTCAACGCTTCAAAGTGGGAAGATTCGAAGCGGCATGCGACATCAACAATTCGGTTATCGCTTGCACCAGAGATAGAGTATGACTTTCTTGATGTAACAAAGCCGAAGGAGTTGTGGGAGAAACTAGAAAAGTTATTCCAATCGAAGTCTTTGGCAAGTAAGTTGTTTCTAAAGAAAGATTTGTTTGGCTTGGAGATGGAGGACGATGGCGACTTGAGAGATCACCTCAACAAGTTCAATGGCTTGATCACCCGTTTGGTAAAGTTAGAGGAAACTTTCAAGAGTGAAGACAAAGCAATTCTACTCTTGCTATCACTGCCACGAAGGTATAATAATGTTATTACATCTTTCTTGGTAGGCAGGACAGAATTGAGTTTGGATGAGACCGTTGTGTGCCTCCTAGAAGCAGAAAAATTGATGAAGCAAGGAGAAGGATCCACTAGCCAAGGTGGAGCCTCAGTTGTGTCGGCACGTGGCAAGAGGAAGAGTAAAAACTCCGAAATTACGTGTTTTTATTGTGATAAAAAGGGGCACTTCCAATCTAAATGTCCTAAGGCTAAGGAGGCTTGAAGAAGATCAAAGAGGGAAAAGGAGGTGTGAATCTTGTCGATGAGGATGAGGAGAACTATGATGCTTTGTTGGTTGAAAGTGAAGTAGAATCAACAAAAGCATGGGCTTTGGATTTGGGATGTTCGGTTCATATTTGCCACAAAGAACAAGATTTTGTGTCTTTGAGGAAGTGTGAAGGAGAATTGGTCAATCTACCTGGTGGGAATAGGGTGAAGGTTGATGGCATTGGTGAGGTCGAGTTCGAGTCTCACGAAGGTTGTAGGTGTCTTACGGAAGTGAGATTCATCCCGCGCCTAAATAGAAGTATTCTCTCTTTAGGGAAGCTTATTGAAGATGGATGCACTATTGAGATGCATCAAGGAGCTATCTTGGTTGTAAAGGAAGGTAAGACAATCATGAAAGCTATTCGAAACGCAAGAAGCATCTTCGTTGTTCAGGCATACGTCAAGCATGAAGAGATCTTGGTTCGAGGGGAGGCATCGTTGCCCCAACAACGATGCGAAGCTATTGATCGTTGATCGTAGTGTTGGCCGTGTTGGGCTTGAGGGGAGGATTGTTGGGTTTGCAAGGCCAACGAGTCCAACACGGTAAGTAAGGCTCGGAACCGCATGGCGGGTCTCGTGCAAAGTTAGTGGAACATGTAGGAAAAGATCGATAAGAAAAGGAAGAAAGCGGAAACTGGGCAGAACCAAGTCGCGACCCGCGACCCGCGCCCTCGACCCACACTTGACTGGATTCTGCCACTGGCGGGCAGATTGCATTGTTTTCGATTTTCTTTTGTTTATTAGTTTTCTTTTGATCTTGTTTCCTTATTAGAGTAGGATAATAATATTATTTGTTTTCTAAGTCTAGGATAATATTGTTTCCTAAGATAAGAGAATATTTGTTTTCTAATTATTATCTTATTAGGTTTTCTTTTTCTATTAGGAATAGGGTTTATCCTAACCTCTATATAAAGAGGGGTAGGAGGCCAATTTCAAAATAGAGTTATCTTAGTTGAGAAATAAGGGCTTGTTTAGATAAACTGAAAACAACTGAACTGAACTGAACTGATTGGAGCTGAACTGAACTAAATTGAACTGAACTGATTGGCGCTGAACTGAACTGAACTGAATTGAATTGAATTGAATTGAATTGAATTGAATTGTATTTAATAAATATATAAATAATATTTAAACAATAATAAAGAGGGGTAGGAGGCCAATTTCAAAATAGAGTTATCTTAGTTGAGAAATAAGGGCTTGTTTAGATAAACTGAAAACAACTGAACTGAACTGAACTGATTGGAGCTGAACTGAACTAAATTGAACTGAACTGATTGGCGCTGAACTGAACTGAACTGAATTGAATTGAATTGAATTGAATTGAATTGAATTGAATTGTATTTAATAAATATATAAATAATATTTAAACAATAATAATATGAATATTAAATAATAAATATGATGATAGGTAATAATAATGAATAATAATGAATAAATAATAATAATTGTATTTTGGATATTTTTAAATGATAATTATAAATAAATAATATTAATAATCATAATGATTAATGATTATAAAGATAATTAATAACAATTATTTTATAGTCTTTGTATCAATATATTAATACTTGATGATGATTATATAATAACAATAATATCTAAGAATTAAATTAATATTAATATTTTAATAATTAGATTTAATTACATATTAATATTTAGTAATAAAATAATTATTGGGTCGGACCGTGCAAAATTACATCATAAATCGTTTTGACGTGATTTGATTGGATTATGTGCTTTTGACCTAAACCATGTTCCTCCCTAATGATAATAGTAATAATAATGAATAAAGTTATAATAAACAAAATAATATACAGATAATAATAATACTTAATAATAATGATATAAAAATAAATAATAATAATAATAATAACAATATAATAATAATAATAAGATCAATTAAAATAAATTAGACCAACATAATAATATTTAACAAAATGGTTATAAAAGAACGGAGCTGAACTGAACTGAACTGAACTGAACTGATTGGAGCTCAACTGAACCGAACTGAACTGAACTGATTAGAGCTGAACTGAACTGAACGGAACTGAAGTTATGTCCAGTTAGGAATTGCTAAGAGTAGTTGCTTATACAAATTAGCATAAATTATGTAGAGAGAGTTTTTTTTCCCTACTTGTTAAGTGAGGGATTTTTTTATGATACAAAGTTTTTGCCTTTTAATTCTCAAAGTTCGCACTTTAAATTTGTTTCATTGATTTCCGTCGTTTGTGGGTAATTTTATGCTTCCGCTAGTGCCTCACATATACATTTTGAAAATTGATTCAAGTAAATTTCAAAATTTTTCTTTGGGTTATTTTCATGTTGCGATCATAAGCATTGAGTTATGATATCCCTAGAAAATTTCATTTCAGTGTCGAATTGTTCATTTTTCCATTTATGACGATTCTTATGCCAACATTGTTTCTAATCATATGGTTGGTCTACTTGGATTGGAGACCACGACACATCCTAACCCATATGAACTAGATGAGGGTGTTTTAGTAACTCGCGAAGTTCTAATTTATTTGAAAATCGGTTGGTTTAGGATGTGGTACTATGGGACATTATGCTTATGGAGGAATATACAATGGTGCTTTGAATTGGTATAACATGGATGAAAGATAGGCAACAATTGATTCAAGGTGATGAATGATGGGTGAAAATGGGTGATGCAAGGTACCAGTTTGCATCTTTACCTCTCATTAGTGCTCCAACTCGTGTTATGACGCCTAATTAATAACTCAAAGCAGAGGTTGATTGTATTTCTCCAACTTCAAATGTAAATCTGAAGCGTTTGTATGCTATCTTTGACAACACACTAACATTGTACCTTCCAACTGTTCCTACTCCAAAAGGTTCTCCAGATTGGATAAATAACCAACAAGATTTGTTCTCTCAGTCAATTTATCTTAGAAGCTTCAATATTATGAGAGAGAAGGCAAACCAAATTAATTTCCATTTTACTCAAAGATCAAGAAAGAATACAGCGAAAGAAGATGTTGGATATGACTTGTTTTACATTCGTTTGTTTGTGCACTAATTTGGTACCTAAGCAAGTTTAGTTCCATGATATGACACTACTGTAATCTTATTGGATTCGAGGAAGAATCTTTTCAAGAGAGGGAGATTGATATGAATGCGCCATGGAAGTCCTTCTTGAAAGCCATTTGAAAGTTCATGGAATATTCTTGAAGGTTCTTGATTTTTCTTAGAGTTAATTAGTTGATCTTTCTACATATTCTAGTAGTAGTACTTAGAATTTTGCCTACTAGTTTTTACTATTCCACTTTGTATAGGTTTTTTTGGTTTTTGGCTTACGTTAATGCATTTAGGGGTCTAACAAGTATGTTGAATTTTCAAATGTTGAATTGTCAAAGTAATAAGCATGTGATAGTAAGTTTAATAAGAGTATAATTCAGATTCTTTATTTTGATGGGAAATTTCGGCTATGTAAGAGAATAAAGGGGTAGTAGTTTATCTTCTATCTTTTCCTAGATTTTAGGATTTTATTCTAGTAAAGATATCAAACTTAGAGTAGATTAAGGAGTCATTGCAATACATATATATGACATATGCCATTTAACTAAAATTAATAGATAATTTGTTTTAAGTTTAATTAGTTTAAGAGACCTTTAATAAAAATTTAGAGTTTAGCATTGCTTATTTCCTATTGAGTTGCGATTTTTTTTGAATTCAAAGTTGAGAAGCGGATCTCCTAGAGATTCAGTACCAGACACATAAAAAGAACTTAATAATTTGTCAATCCATTACGATTTTTAGCGTTTTTCCTAAATTTGAAAACTTTAATATCTATATCATAAGTTTGTGCAACACCCAATTGATGTCTACGTCATTCTATACCCCATGTAGGAATATTGTGTTGCATGAATTTGTGATAGCTATAATACTTATAGATTTGGTTATACTGGGAAGTTAAAGTTTCCATTAATTAATATTTCCTAGGAATATTGAAATCATGGGAAGTAAATTTTTTTGTTTGGTTGAATATGGGAAGTTCCATTTTCCATGGGAAGTCCCACTTACCTAGGTTCCCCTAGGTAAGCAACTTCCTCCATTTTGTAGGAATTAGAACTTCCTAGGAAGTTCTACTTCCCACATTTGGAGCAACCAAACAACTTAAGAACACATATAGTTTTGCGTATAGGAAAGTATGTAATATAGATTGGTTGTGTAAGAAAGCTAAAGGAGAGGTGATAGCTAGAATACATATAGTTATATCTATAAAGATCTCAAATAATGATAGAGATTGGCCTTTAAATTAAACTTTTTATAGGGAGTTGTTTTTTTTGGAAGGTAAGGAAAACTAAGAGAAAAAGATAACATTAGGAGCTCCTCCGCACAGGGAGTTCTTCTAATGTATCTGTAACACCTCAATAATTGTCTCTTTTATAAAACATATATTTTCCAACTAAAATAGAGAATTATCAAAGTATTATCGCCCGTGTAATAACGTATCGGCTTACTCATAATTTTGCAGGGGAAAACACTTAATAAACTTTAATAAATACTTAAAACCATAATAACTGTCAATACATTATCCAAACTTCAAACGTACTTTAAAACCAACTTAAACAACTTAAAATAAGTAACCCATAAAGTAAATTAATAAAATATATATATATATAAAGGAAGCAACGTAAGTGCGAAAATGATCTCTCATCAATATCTCGCAAATCCTAAATGAGTATGGATGCATCATCTTCAAACCTGTATGCAAATACTCAATTGATGGACTGCTCGACAATTAAGGGGCATAACAGGATCAATAGGCACAACCATGATTGACACACAGAAAAGCACGGAATCAACAAGGCTGAGTACATACATAACAATACAACCCACAAAACCTAGCATGATACTATTAAGCAATAAAACATAATTCATAATGATATACTCTAAAACATCAACTCATAAAATAAGATCCGACTTCACAAAATATACAACATAATAATTTATTTAGTAAATTGAATAATCAATGGATCGAGTTGTCCAACCAAACCTTGTCTTCAATTCAGAAGACTAATTAGGGGCGTGACTCCGTAATCTCCTTGACCAACAATATTGAGGAACCTTTTAAAATAAAATAGGGAACAATGATCAATCCGACCCCAAGAAAAGCCATGGGCTACCACCATGTATGTACTCCAACTCATACTAGTCTAAGACTTCAGATGTGCACAAGTTCAAAGCTATTGCTATTCACTTTAAGTATTAATATGTTATTCGATGTTGGACTCTAACGAGACAACCAACACATAACATGGATACAACAATTATTCCACTTTTATCTTAGTATTATATAACATGATCAAACAATTTCAATTGACCAAGAAATTAATCCTCAGTTTATTTGTTGACTTAAATCAATAATCGAAGTGTCCAAAGACAATAGATATACATACCCTACAAAGCCCTCGACTTTTGCAAAGTAGTAAAATAATAATAATAATACCAATCCAACTTACTCACAAGGTCCTTGGCCTTTGAGAAGTAATAAAATATTCACTTCCTATTATACATGCCAATGATGTCCTGCACCATACTCACATTTTTAAGAATTTGTCTGCCACTCACAAAGCCAGATGGACTTGGGGAGATTATGTCAGGGAGGATGTGTCTTAGTCTTAAGCAGATTAGCTTGGTGATACATTTGTCAAGCACATTGCAACAGGCTATAGGTCTGAATTCAGTCACAGATTGAGGCTGAGTGACTTTGGGAATCAGGGTAAGAATAGTACAGTTTAGCTCCTTAAGCAACTTCCCTGAGTGAAAAAAATCCTTAACTGCCTCACAAACATCAGAAAGGAAAACAATACCAAAATTCATAATCCCATAACAAACATTATTAATTCCTCGTGTGAATTAATAAATAAAATTTCGTTCCCAAACATGCTTGAATCACACATCATAGGCAATTAACATGCTCAACAACACGTAATTCCATATTCAAAAGCCACGTATGAACCATAAAAAGGGTTTCCTATACATGATACTATACATAATCCTAACCTTAGGACATGATACTAGGCTAACACATAATTTAAGGACATGTACGTACCTTGTGTAGAAAAAATGAGAGCCCACTTTAGAAACACTAGAAGTCACTTAGGGAAAATTCTCTGCCAATAATAAAATAACAATGAGTTAATACTCTAATTAATTCACACAATATTAATTATTTTAAAACGCTTCGAAACTCGTTTTAAAATACTTTAAAAACACTAAAGTTTCAACTTTTAGCAACCTTTGATATAATATTAACAATCTAGGCTTCAAAAACCTTAAAAACCATTCCTTTTATATTTAAAACTAACTTTAAATATAAAATTATAAATCTGAAATTATAACTTAAATTCATAAATAATAAAGATCATATTTAATTAGAATAATTTGCCAAAAACAACCATGTAAAATACCCTTTTTTTAATTATAGCCATCATCTTTTTTTTCTTTTGAATTACTGCATAAAATACTAATATCTAAGTAACTTGTTACCATCAATAGTTTGACCGGTCAAATCATGTTTAATATTTGATAAATATTTTTTATTAAATTACAATATTTTAAAAATATATGCTTTTCATAAATGAAATGGTAATGGGCACGTATTTCGAGATGATATCTAATCGCGTTTTTCGGACTGAAGACGATATTTTTTCAAAAACCGGACACCGTCGTGCATCTTTTAGGGGCATAAATTTCAAGAATACCTATGGAAAAAGTACCATCAAGTCGGGTTTTCAAGCACGTACTTCGAGACGAGTTTTTTGGACTAAACACGACATTTTTTCGAAAAAACGAATACCGCCGTGTTTCCTTCAAGGAACGAATTTTAAGAATCCATATAAAACGAGTATCAACAAGCCAGATTTTCAAGAACGAACTTCGAGACGGAGTTTATAGACTGAAGACGACGTTTTTATCGAAAAAGGACACTGTCGAGCACCCTTTATGGGCACGAATTTCGAGAAACCCTACAAAACGAGTACTAACAAGCCGGATTTTCGAGCACGTACTTCGAGACGCATTTTTTGTGCCCATAAAGGATGTACGTCCGTTTTTCGAAAAAACATCATCTTCAGTCTGAAAACCCGTTTCGAAGTACGTGCTCGAAAATCCGGCTTGTTGGTACTCGTTTCGTAAGGATTCTCAAAATTCGTGCCCATGGAGGACTTACGCTTGTTGGTACTCGTTTTGTAGGGATTCTCGAAATTCGTACCCTTAAAGGGCGCACGACGGTATCCTTTTTCGAAAAAACGTTGTCTTTAGTCCGAAAATCCTGTCTCTAAGTACGTGCCTAAAACCCGGCTTGTTGGTACTCGTTTCATGTAGATTCTTTAAATTCGTGCACGGTGGTGGCCGTTTTTCCAAAACACGTTGTCTTTAGTTCAAAAAACGCGATTAAATATCGTCTCGAAATACGTGGACATTACCATGTCATATATGAAAAACATATATTTTTAAAATATTGTAAAATTGAATTAAAAAATATTTATAAAATATTGAATATGATTTGACCGGTGAAATTATGGATTGCTAGTGTAATTAGTGAAAATGACAACAAGTTACTTAGGGCCTGTTCGTTATCATTTTTTTGTTTTCAGTTTTCTGTTTTTTTAAAAGCTAAAAACAAAAAACAGGAAACCAAAAAAAGTGATTTTCACTTTTTAGTTGTCAGTTTTCAAAATCTTCATATTTCCAATAAGTTTGACTAATTTTTGATTTATTATAGGACATATATCATATGAATTTCTAATACAAAAAACCAAAACACTAAACCACAACGATACCGAACGGACCCTTAGACATTAGTTTTCATGGCAGTAATTCACAAGAAAAAAGAT
The DNA here is from genome assembly GCA_947645195.1 of Patellifolia procumbens. Lineage (NCBI taxonomy): Eukaryota > Viridiplantae > Streptophyta > Magnoliopsida > Caryophyllales > Amaranthaceae > Patellifolia > Patellifolia procumbens. Next base: position 2,100,366 of record CANSGD010000290.1, read on the forward strand.
GATGGCTATAATTCACAAAAGGGTATTTTACATAGCATTTTTTTGCAAAAAAATCTTTTAATTACTTAATAATAATGTTTCGAACTTTATTTATAAAACATATAGAAATAATAAAAATCATAACTTTAATCATCAAAATCATAATTAAATATAAATAGAGGAAAAAGGGATAAGAATTAACCGGAAGAAAACACAAAAACTGGAAAAACACAAAGGAAAACATGCGTTGGTGGCGCGTGTAGCTCACGTGTTGTTGTTGTGCTGCACGTTGCTATTGTGCGAAGGCAAAGGGAGTGCAGGGGGCTTGCAGTGCTGTTGTGCACGACGCGAGAGGAAGAGAGGGAAAGGCGAGTGGTGTTGGGCTTGCCGGAAAACACAAACGAAGGGGTGAGTGAGGGTGTCGAATGTCGAAAGGGAAATGAGAGAGAGAGAGAGAGGAGTGAGGGGCGCAGGTGAGGAGAGGAAAAGAGAAAAAATAAGAGTGTGCAAAAAATTTGGGTTTGATGGGTATTTATATGTTTGCTTAGAAATCTAAGGCAAATAGGTTTGGGGCTTAGTTTGGGCTTATATTGATCACCCAAGCCTAAATAGTGTTTTGGGCTCGTCAACCCAATATAAAATTCATTTGAAACATGACCCAAAATCCAATTAAAATATTTAATAACTTAGAAGTTCAACCCAATAAAATATTTATAATTATTTAAAACGTGTAAATAGTCATTTGACTTTCAAAATAGTCAACACTTAAATAATTTAGTTAAATAGGAAAAATTGACTGAAATAATCCTAACTATGGTCGTTCCGCCAAGAATAATCCCAACTATGACTTATTAATGTATAATCTCAACTATGGAGGAGGTCTGCCACAAACAAGCCGTAACCTAAAAGGAACCTGTTTAACAGCTAAAAATGTCATGTGTCATAATTTAATTGGTTGTTTACGATTAATTCAATTTTTTTTTAAAAAAAAATTCCCTCCCTTTTACCCCCTTCCTTCCTCACCTTCAATCTACATCACGCAATACCCAACCCCATCCACCACCTTACCCCCATCCACCACTCAATTGCATCCCCTCATAAAGCTCCACCTTAACATCCTCCTCATCCCAGCTGCCCAAAAAATCCTCCAAGCTCATCACCTCATCAGGCGCCTCGACTTTACGCTCCTTCCTCTCATTCTTGCGCAACAAGCTCTCCCCAAACCTCCTCCGCCGTCTTTCTCTCACTACTCTGCTGGCTAATTGAGGTGTCGTCGCTATCTTCGATTGAGGAAATCGCACTGGCCGTGTCAATTAGAGTGATTTCGGCATCAAGCATTAGCCACTGTAATGCCATCATAAATAATCACAACCAAATCTTTTCAATTTTGAAGTCAAAATTCCAACTACACCTTTGTCCCGTGAAAAAAATTCGCATCAGCATTTTATCTTGCATGCTCCTCAATTTTAGCAAATTACCTCCATGAATTTATTAGGAGATCAAACTCTGACAACTTTATTCTATCCGCACAAAATTATGCAGAAATGTTAGTAAGCCAAGATCTGAGCTCCCCGAGTTACCATTAACTCCTACAAACATTCAGTAAATTTTAAGAAATATAATAGGATTGGTAAAATTTAAGGTTTACAAAATTTAAACCACAAAATCAAACATCTATATTGATCAAAAAGCACGATGAAACATAGAAGCCTTAGTAAAAAGCTTCTCAAAAATTTAGGCGCAACACTTTCCAATTCATCAAAATAAATAGGGAAAATTGACAAGAATAGTATAAACTATTGCCCATCTTTCCTAAATAATCCCACCTTCAATTATTCTCAAAATAATCCCAATTATCACCATCCCTTCCCAAAACAATCCTACTTGACTTGGAACCTGTTAAATAGGTTCAAAATGCCACGTGCCATAATGACATTGGCCAAAAAATAAAGGAAAAAGTAAAAATTAAAACCCTCCTTCTTTTCCAGCCTCCCCTTTCCCAGCGACACCATTTCCACCACCTTCCCCTCCCCTTTCCCGACCACCACCACCCGCCAGCCACCTCAGAAAAACCTGAATCCACCCATACCCACCCGAAACAACCACCGACCCACCCGATACCACCCTAGAACCACCGGAAGCCACACCCATGTCCGTAAAACAACCCTAGACTCACCCGAAAGCTTTCCCACCACCCTTAAACAAGCCAAATCCATCCCACAAACCACCACCACGCCGAAAACCAATTTCCACCCCCGAAAATCACCCATACCCAATTAAAAACCACCACACGAACCGGAAACTACCCAGAATTGCGGCGAAAATAAGGTGGGTGGTGGATGGTTCGTGGTTAGATCGGCGTGGTGGGGTTTTTTTGGGGGTGGGGAGAGGGACATCGGCGTGGTGGGGTTTTTTCGGGGGTGGGGAGTTGGAGATCGGCACTAGGGGAAGGAGATCGGCCGTTTTCTGGTGGTTTCGAGCTGGAAGAGATGGTGTGGGGCTAGTGGTGGGCGGCAGTGGGGGTGAGGTGGGTGGTTGTGGCAATGAGGGTGGGGGTGGGGGGTGGGTTTATGTTTTTTTTTTTATTTCTTAATTTTTATTAAAAAATTGATAATTTTAAAAAAATTTAATAAATGGACCAATCATAATGCGCTACGTGGCAGTGTTAACCGGTTTATCAGGTTATCATTTTACCTAGGACTAATATTAGAAGATACCCTAAATACTTGAGATTATTTTGGGAATTACTAAAGGTTAGATTAATTAGGGAAGAAGGACAATAGTTCAGATTATTCCTGTTAATTTTCCCAAATAAATATTCTATTTCACATCATAACCTACTAAATAACACTGAGATTGGAATTGTTGAAATCAGAGATCATTGGAGAAGAGTGGGAGAGGAAGAGGAGGGGAGGAAGGGGGTTGGTTTTGGTGGTGGGAGTGGAAAATAAAAGAAAAAATAAAAGAAAAAATAAAAGGAAAATAAATAAATTACCTTGTTAACAGGTTGCAAGTCACTTGGTGGTGTTGTGGCGGACCTCTCTAATAGTTGGGATTATACATGAATAACTCGTAACTGGGATTATTCTTGGCGGAACGTCCATAGTTTGGATTATTCCAGTTAATATACTAATTGTAAATATACTTTAAATATATAAAAATCATAAAATTACGGGGGATTACAAATTTTGAGTTGAGGATGGGGATAACGTAGAATGTTCTGAAATCTCTATGTGAAGGTAATCGTTGACGAGGTGGCCAACATTTGCAATCCAATCAGCTGCCCTGTTTGCTTCCCTGAAAGATGAGGTGGATTTCCTAATAAAGCTCTTGCTAAAGGATCCTCTAGAAGTTTTCTATGATGTTGGCTATCTTCCATGGAGGAGTCCATAATCGCTTAACCGCGTTGACCATTAGTAGGTTGTCTCTTTCTATGATGATGCTGCTATGTGGAATCGACCTGAGGTGGAGAAGGGCTCTATGAAGGGATGTTGCCTCTGCTACTATGATGTTTGCTTTCCCTAGGTTGTAAGTGGTTGCTGCTTTCGCATTATATAGGGAGATATGAGTCTTTTGGACTATTTTGATGTTTCTACAGGTGCTTTGTTAATACTAGAGTCCAATCTGATTGGTTTGAAAGCTTCTAACATAAGCTAAGTTATAAATCAGTTTTTGGGAGTAATGTAATCTCTTTTGAGAAGGTATTGGGTGAGACGCGTCCGACCATAACATTTGGTCGGACGACTTTCAGTTGGTTTCATTTTTGTTTCAGTTGGTTTCAATTTTTGTTCAGTTGGTTTAATTTTTGTTCAGTTGGTCTCAATTTTTGTTCAATTGGTCTCAATTTTTGTTCAGTTGGTTTCAAATTTTTTTCAGTAGATCTTTTTTATTTCAATTGGATGTCTTTTAAGTTTAGTTACTTATCTTATTGTTTCAATTAAATAAAACTTAAGTAAATAAAATAAAATAAGTTCTAAATGAAAGCAAATTAAAAGCAAATGAAAAAAAAGGGAGTAACTGAAACACTAACTCATGACAATTGGACGAAGCAGAGTTGAAGAGATTGGAATCTCAAGTTGAGCATGGTGGTGGAGGTGCTTGGGGGTGGCTGGCTGCGGCGGCGGCGGAGGAAGAAGATGAAGAAAAAGGAGTAGAGGCGCGGCGGCGGCGGAGGAAGAAGGTGAAGAAGAAGGAGCAGCGACGCGGCGGCGGCGGAGGAAGAAGATGAAGAAGAAGGAGCAGCGGCGCGGGGGCACGGAGGAAGAAGATGAAGAAGGAGCAGCGGCGCCGTTCTCACGGCTTCGTCCGATGAAATATATTGGGTCAGACGGTCTGACCAAATAGTTTCACATCTCTTTTACTTAAAAGAAAAAATCGAAAGATTGTTTTTGTTCTCTCCAACTGGGTGACTCTTACTATTTCCTAAGTCACCTATATACATGTGTGTTAATTTGGAGGGTTGGTGTTTCAGCCTTTTCTACTACATATCTTCTTCCCTATCTTCTTGTATCTTTTCTGCATAAGTTTATGTGACAACATTCTTTCAACTAGAAGTGACTTTTGTGTGAAACTGGAACGAATTGATACAATTAAGCACCATAGTTGCATGGAATAATTGTTTTTAAGGCACTTATTCCAAAAAGTTGTAACATACAATATTAAACTTTTAATATAATCTTGTTATAAACTTGGAAACACATTATATTTCTCTAGTAACAATTAACAACGAATGAGAGTACGTAACCAATAAATTATGGAAAATGATAAATACAATCATTAGGACTGTATAGAAGGAGTTATAAAAGAAAACTTAAGTAACTTTCAAACATTAATAAGTCCGATTTATTCATTATTTTGGCATATATACCCAAATTAATACCCTTTTAGAGTATATATATTTAATACTTAAATACAACCCTTATGAGTGCACAAATCATTACCCGTAAATTATTTATACAAGCTAGTTTGGTACAATTTTTATTACACCCGAGTGCACCTTAAGCATGATACCCAAAGCTATATTTTCACTCAAATAGTCTTGAGTGTATCATCCTCATAGTATACTCAGGTGTATAATGCATAATCTTCTAATTTGAACAAACAAATTTATTTAATCGGGGAAAACGCGTTGATGCTTGAAGAATATATCCGCTAATCCGTGCAACTTTTGATCCTCGGACAATATATTAAAGCATCAGTCAAGTTTCGAAAGGATAGATTGAAAATTAAACGAAATTAGAAATCCAAGACATGAAATCGTGAAATTCCCATTCTTTGTAAACTTTGTTCCTCTGTGATGCATCTCAATTATTTTGTCGACTGTAATGATATCAACTATCAACTATAAAACTAATAACCCTGATACCTAGGATTATTCACCCAATCTTCTGTCTACTATGATCCTGGCCCCTAGGTACACATCCGGGAAAAACTTTGTTTACCCACCCACCTTTAATTGTGAGAGTAAAAAGTAGTAATGGTGGAACCCCCACCAAACTAAATAGTAGTAATATTTTAATGGCTCTATTAGTAGTGGGTAGCTTACCCACTGAGTAGATGTAGTCAAGCCCGATACATCCCATTATATCCCTGTATTCTCCTGTTCCAAGGCAACGGGTACAGTATCCAAGCCCACTTCCACCGCATGTCTTGCACCTAAGTAATTAAACACACTTAATTGTTCAAATAGACAACTGCAAAGAATGGTTAAAAGGCTTGGTAACATTAACTTCCGAGTGCTAATTTTTTCCTTCAGGAGAGCCCCTAGGTATTTTATTTTACAACTCTTTATTCAAGGTACTACCCCAAACGTGACCACGATGATCCTTAATGTTTAAAAATTTGTTGATATTCGTAAGCTAAGATCGGTGATATTAGTGATACTTTATAATTCTAGGTTAAAAATTCAAACATATCAATACATAGTTTAACCATAAAGCATCAATATGATCGCCTTTTGGAAGTACGAGGCTGTTAATCTATCTATATAATAATGGGTAATGTTATATCAATTCTTAGGGTTGTATATAAGTTTTGAACACATTTCTTAAAATAGAATTAAGTTGTGAATTTATGTCAATATAACGTTGATATCACGTATTTATATAGAGTTTTCTCCCTTATTTACAAGCTAATTTGTGCGTCATTGGAGCTCTTGGGAGCTATTTTGTGCTAACTATCGTATATAGTTGTGGTTTCGTGTTTTAGTGTTGAATTGCAGGTTTTAGGGAGTTTTCTCCTTATTCCCGAGCCATTTGGAAGCAACCACGGCTTTACGAGATGTTACGGGGCACGTAGGATGGCTCACGAGCTTTATGGATAATTTAGGAGGTCCCAAGACCCCTAAACGTGAAGATTAGAGAGCCAAAGAGTCAAAAAGGAGGTTTCCGTACTCTGATCGGGCAAAAATGGCCCGATCGGGCGAAGGAATTATGATCGGGTATTGAAGTTGCGGACCCGATCGGGCGAGAAGACAAGTGCCCAGACCCGATCGGGTGTATCCTGCCCGACCCGATCGGGTCGGATGCTCATAGGTCTTATTTTGAAGCTGCTTGAGAGGCGACTGTGTTGGGCCATTTTGCTCCCAGGCCCGATCGGGTGGATGCCTCGGGCCCGATCGGGTGGGAGGCCCAAATTCCCCTTGTGACGTTATTGCTGTACGCGTGAAAAGAGAAAGGCTCTTGGATTTTCAAGCTGGGCCCACTGGTTTACTGTACGCGTCATAAGAGGACAGCACAAGGTGCTGAATGCGTCCAAAATTAGAGGAAAGCGTGCTGGGCCTTTTTGGTGCTGGACCCGATTGCCAACCCGATCGGGTGTGTGATCGGGTGGGCCAGCCTTTGTCTTTTTTGCTGCTGCGTGGCTGTGTGGAATCCAAAAGAAGTTTTGGGCATTTTTTTTTACTATGGACCCGATCGGGCAAAGCCCTTTGCCCGATCGGGTCCCGTACTCGTATTAGCGGATTTTTCTATCTTTAATCCCGTTTTAGTTAGACTTTTGGGGGGTATTATAAATACCTTTTTCCTCATTATTTAGAGACATCTTTATTCATCTCTTTACTGCTTTAGACTCTAGTTTTATTCCTCATTGTTCTTAGCTTAGTTTAAACACTTAGATTAGATTAAAGGTGATTGAACCTATTCAATTTCAATAAAAGTTCTTGCTTTCCGTCAATTGGTATTTTTCTCTGCTCTAATCTCTTTTATTATTCCTAATTGCTTAGCTTAATTATTTATTCATTCATGATGCAATTATTAGGGTTTCATATTAGATTGTTTATTGTTGACTCAATTATGAGTGAGTAGTTCAATTTCTAGGGTGTTAGAGAGGGAAACCATCAATTTCTAGGGTGTTAGAGAGGGAAACCATGTTTATACCATGATTATTTGAATTACTATTAGTTTTTAGGGTTTGATGAGATAGGTTATGGTGTGATTTGTTCTTATTGAGTAATTAACGTTATTGCGCAGTTTCTTTGATTACTTGAGGTTAATAATCGTTTACACATATCCGTCTTACTTTTAGAGGCCTAGTACACACCAGTAATTCTGATTATGTTTGTGAACATGCTGCATATGTTGAATTATGGACGTTGAGACTTAACCATAGCTTGACACATGTTCTAATCTATCGATTCTCGACCTAGGTTCCGATAGTTGTTTGATCCTTTGATTGGTATAAGCATGGTGGACCGAACTAATTCCCTAGACCTTTAATTCATAGTTAAATTCCGATCTTTATATTGCTTTCTAGTAGTTAATTATTAGTTCAGCTGAATTCTATCTGATTTTTGTCTGAAGTAGCTTTTTAGCTGAATATTAACTTAGAACTCCGTCTCTCTGTGGATTCGACCCTACTTCCCTTGACTACCATTGTTAGAGGACTTCGGTTTATCTTTGATTAGGTGATACGACTTTAGCCTATCAAACGTACACGTAAATAAGTGTTATTTATGGTTAAAGTTACTTAAATTTCCTTTTAAAGATTTGTATGTACAGCTTTAAGAGTTCAATTTATAATTTTTCTTTAATAATATAAGTATTACAATCATGAAATCCTATTGCATACTTGTATGTATAGCCCGACGCAAAAGAGTGATGTGGTGTTAATGGATCTATTATATGACACTTCCGTTTGTTGTTACAAAAATGCAACGAATCAGATTTGAAGTTACAACGTAATATTTAGTATACTATAACTTTACCACTATGACATTAATCTTTTTCTTATTTATCTATTTTAAATTAATTCTCCATCCGTCCCTGAATAGACTTTTCATTTGCTTTCTACACGGTCTCCACTCTCCAATGTACAACTTTGACTGTTAATATATAAATATGTGCGCTAATAAAAATTATAAAGGTTGATATTTTGAATGTACACATTAACGAGAAACTAACAAGATTCGACATATCTATTATCAGTATATGAATATAAACGTTTGCGAAGTTTGACTTAAAATAAAGCAAATGAGAAATTTATTAAGAAAACAACCCTTCTAGTTTATATAAATTGTGTGGACCAGAGTTGTAGGCAACCATGTGGAAGTCTTCCCTCTTTTAGCATTATACACTCCATAACGGTTTAATGAAAACAATTGGTTTTGCACGCAATTTAAGGAAATAATTTAAGGGTGTAAATGAACAAATTAATCAAAATGGTTTTAACACAATCAAGGATGAGATTAAATATTTCTAATCTTGAAAATATTTTGATTAGTTTTATTCATTTACATCTTTAAATCTTTTCCTTAAAATGCGTGCAAAACCAATTGTTGTCATTAACATGTTACGGAGGGAGTACATGTTACCATCATATAATTGAAAACTACAAATGTCATTACATCCAAAGTTTCGTACCCACAATCTCAAGTATGAAATAAAATGATTTATCCATCGGTCCATTACATTCTTATTGATATAATAATGTTATCATATATAAATACTTCTTCCGTTTCTTTTTATTTGTCCCACTTATTGTAGCTCCGAGTGCCAAATAAGATAATGTCATAGGCATGTGGGTGGGGACAATAATTATGGAGTCCACTTATTTTATAGTAAATGTGGCTGATTAAAGTACGTGAGAGAAAATTGTAAGGTACACGTGAGACCAAAAAGTGATAAACTTAAGGTAGATGGGGATAGGGGTGATTATTGAACGAACTGAGCCCAAACTCTACTTAGCTCAGCTTGTGTTCTATTAAGTTTATTCCAACTCGAATCGAGCTCAAAACTTAATGAATCGAGCCGAGCTTTAACTAAGCGCTGACCAGCCGTTGTCGAGTCGAGCTTTGACAAACCGTTGACCAAGTTGTTGTTGAGCGGTTCGCTAACAAGGTTGACCAATTATTATTCTTAGTTTTTTTTGCTATTAACTTATTGTTGAATATTTAGAACAAATATATTTTAGATTCATACATAATATAGTATTTCAATTATAAAAGAATAATCAATCTTGTTCCCAAACTTTTCGAGCCGAGCTTAGCATAACTCAACTCGGCTCGAGCCGAACTCGAACTCAAGCCAAACCACAACGAGCGGAGGTTTGACCGAGCCGAGCCCGAACTGTTCGCAAACAGGACAAGCTCATTCTCACTCCTAGATGGGTAATATAATTTTCCTATATAAGGAAAGAAGAAAATGTAGGACAAGCAAAAAGATACGACAAAAACATATATAAAATGTGACAAACAAAAAGAAAGGAAGGGAGTATTATATTATAGCGTTTATTAATGAAAGCCAAGACTTAAAGTACAATCAAATACATGGTATAAGTACGATGTATGATTTCCTGAGATCGATATTTATTCACGCCAAATTGATTCCACTAATAACTTTGATAGTAATTTGCCAAATACTAGTCAAACAATAATTATGGATATTACCAGAGGAACTAACAATTACGTTTATACTACCTTACTTTGAAATATTCTACTTTGTAATTAAATTTATAAATATATTACCTTATTCATTAAATATATGACCTTAACTTTACATATAGTACCACTTTGCTATGTTGTTATAACATTCATAAATATAGTACCTTTTTCATTAAATATTACCTTCATCTTTACGTATACCATTATTCATTATACTATATAGCGGCATCCTCATCAAAAGGAATTTTACCACTTTATCCCCGATAAATATATATATTGTTCAAATCGATCGGGTAGGAAGTGGGCATTCCTCATCACTGGAGTCACTTAACTAGTTATATCTAAAAAAACAGAGGTTACCGAATATAAAATGTGAAAAGACAAGGCTACCTGCCTACCCATGAGAGTTTTCCATCAATAAGATGTTGAATAACTTCCAGTTGGAAGGCCACCTTAAAGTGCTCAAACACAGACAAGCTACAGCCCTATTATGCAACCTTCGCCAATAACAAAAAACAATCAAGAGATGTTTTCTACCATACTTTCTCCATTCTAAATCATGATCATGGGTGAAGCAATGGATCATTTTCTTGATAAAATAAAAGTAATTAGTTATAGGATGCAGAATTATAAGATGCTAGAGCTGCTGAAGCTCTTAATACTAGTTCTGCTTTCTTTCATTGTAGATGCAGTAGCCGTACTTCGTTGTCCAGATTGTGGGAAAAACCCAGTACCTTATCCACTTAGCACTTCAAAAAGCTGTGGGGATCAGCTGTATAAGGTGAGGTGCACTTCTGGAACACTTTGGTTTGACACTCTCAATGGGTCAGCGTACATCATCACATCCATCTCGCCCATGACTCAACAGCTAATTGTCCGTCCACCAGCGTTTTATCAAAATAGTTGTACAAAAGTGGACATACGATCTGGAGGCCTCGAGCTTAATCAAAGCCTTCCGTTCAACATAACTGACAAAAATACCATCCTGCAATTCAACTGCACGAGTTCTTTGGTGAGAATATCAGCTATGGATTGCACGTCTAGTAGTCCATGCTACGCATACATGAATAGAAGTAGAGATGTAGAAACAAGGTGCAGTCGTCTAAATTGTTGCTCGTACACAACTGGAGGTTCCAAAACTGCATATAGAGTAGATATTGCATACGGTAGCTGCACAGCGTATGAGAGTTTTGTTAACCTGGATCCCTCTTCATCTGTAAGAGAGTGGCCAGAGCCTGGGGTTCAGATACAATGGGAACCACCTCGTGAACCTCAATGCACCTCGCCTTTAGATTGCCATGGTTTGGCAAATTCAATGTGTTTGGCTGATCACATAGTTAAAGGTCAGAAAAGATGCTTCTGTAATAGGCGATTTCAGTGGAGTACGATCAATGGAACATGTGACAGTGAGTAATTTTCAACCCCTGCAGAACCTTTTTTTTGTACTTTCAAAAATTCAACAGGTTTTCACATCTTTTTTTTTTGTACACTTCCAGCTAAAGACACAAGAGAATCTTCATGATCAATTATTATCCCAACTGTTCCGACCATATTACTAGTTTTAAGATTATGGTTAGCATAATTTTCTAAGAAATTATACAAAAAAATTAGCTGCATAGGGAAACTTTTAGGTTTGTAAATATTTTTACTCCACCTAGAGAAACACAAAACTTTACAACGCACTGTCCTCTACAACCTTTTACTCCCCCTACCTAGAATGGCTGGACTGATTTGTTCAAGGTGTTTCAATAGAAACAAGTCAAGAGAAAATGAGCTAGTTTCAGGTATTTCTGAGTCACATCATTCGCGTTCTGTTCTTTCGTTAAATGTTTAAACAAAAATTAAAGACCTGGTGAAGTAGAAGACAAAAATTTCGATAAAGATGCGGTCAGCTGTTTGTCTGAAGAAAATTTCTGTGTTTCTGAAATATTTTGTTTCTAGATTGAACTGATAGCAACTCACGTTGTTATTGCAGTAAAGAAGTGTAACGGAAGAAAACACTGTGTTCAATCCAAAAATCGTAAGCAACTATATCATGGTACACTCTCAAATCCTTACAAACACCACCTACCCTTGCTCCTCCATTCGATCATTATAAGATTTTTTTTTATTTTTTATTTTCCTGCAACCAATTCATATTTCAGATCAGATGGTCAATGTTGTCTCTAGGTTTAACATTTGCAATATCTGGAATCGTTATCATCATAATATTCTTGGTACTCGTTCACCAGCATAAGCTACACATCAAGAGAGAAGCTCATAACAAATTGGTCAAGCAGCGGGAAGATGCATTGAGTGCCAACAACCATGGGAAAACTGCTAAACTCTTTTCAGGTAAAGAGATAAAAACAGCGACCAACAACTTCGTGAAGGAAAATCTTCTTGGTATAGGGGGATTTGGTGAAGTCTACAAGGGTCATCTAGATGATGGAACATTGGCTGCAATAAAAAAGGCAAAGCAAGACAATACTCTGGGAATGGATCAAGTCCTGAATGAGGTCTGTGTTCTATGCCAAGTAAATCACAAGAGTCTGGTTCGACTGCTTGGGTGTTGTCTTGACCTAGAGCAACCCGTATTGGTTTATGAGTACGTTCCAAACGGAACCCTTTTTGAACACTTACATGGACGCTACTCTAACGAATGGGGAACTCTTACATGGCATAGGAGACTTTGCATTGCTAAGCAAATGGCTGAAGGTCTTGCTTATCTTCATTTTTCAGCTGTGCCATCCATTTTCCACCGCGATATAAAATCAAGCAACATATTACTAGACGAAAACCTTGATGCAAAAGTTTCTGATTTTGGACTTTCAAGGCTTGTTGACACTGCGGCTTCTCATATTTCCACTTGTGCTCAAGGAACGCTAGGATACCTTGATCCAGAATACTATCAGAATTATCAGTTAACTGATCGAAGTGATGTTTACAGTTTTGGGGTTGTTCTTCTAGAGCTTCTTACTTCAAAGAAAGCGATAGATTTTAATAGGGAGGATGATGTTAACCTTGCTGTATATGCAAGAAAGATGGCTGATAGGGAGACATTGTTGGATGCTGTTGACGTAGGACTTTTAACTCAGGCCAGCAGCTTAGAAATGGAAACCATGAAAGCATTTGGGCTACTCGCAGTAGCATGTGTTGATGAAGAGAGGAAGAATCGGCCTTCCATGAGAGAAGCCAACGAGGAACTCGAGTACATAATTAGCATCATTGCTAATAAACCATCTTAGACTTCTGTTTAGCTTAAAACTTGTTATCCTAAAAGCAATGCCAGAGAACTTGATTACAGATTTTTATGAACTTCAAGTAGTTATTACTTTGTAACAAATAACCAACTAAAACCTGGTTAATACCGCCAATCATTAACCATACAACACAAATGAATATAATGAATGTCGCATTGCTTGCAACTAACTGCTATGTCTAACGTTGTAGTTGCAGTATTTTACACGCCAATAAACTAAAACACATTAAATGTGTTGTTGATGACACCATGCCCCGAAATGTAATTTCGTCATATGTTACCATCGTTCATCTATCATTCATGTATTGTTTCACCCCTAACTCCCATGATATAAGTCAATTGAAAATTCTACATGCTAGCTTCCTATTTGCAATTTTCTATTTAGTGGCAGGGCCAGAAAAAAAATATTAAGTAACCTCCAATTTTACACAAATACACATAGTGACCTTCTTAAACTTATATTAAGCTAATCAATCACCGCGACAATCATAGCACAATCCAACCACCACTACAACACCCGCGAACCCCCAACACAAGAACCCAACTACTACCACAACACCCTAAAATCACTCCTTTCTCTCTCTTCTCTCCATTGCCCTCTTTCTCTCTCCTCCACCACCATAACCTCTTTCTCTTCTCCACTTAAATGGTCAATCGCGACATATCCACTACCACCAGCCCTTGCACGCTAGCAAGCGGACGAGCAAAACCGACACAGAATGTCGAATGGTTCATGATGATTGAGTTCTTCCCATAAACTTTTTATCTTACTGTAGTATTGAGACACGGTCAAGGACTTCGTTTGAGAGCACTTCGATATTGGCTTTCAAAGTTGTTGGGACCATTCATGAGAGTGTATAGTGTTTTGAGATGTTCCCATAATCGAGAAGCGTCACGAAACTTTGAGAGAATTTCCTTAACCTCCAGTGTTATGGTCTAGCCATGTTGCAATATTTGTTATTGTTTTTGGACACATGTATGTGGGCCTTTTTATGTTGGACATGTTATGTCTTATTTGGGATCAATTTTGACATGGGTCTTTTGACTTCCAAGAGAAGCTTATTGAGATGATGTTATAGACATCTAAGAGTATAGAGGGCAGCAAGTAATTTAGATTAAACACACACACAAAAGGTGAGAGAGAGTCTAGACTGTTGTGCTCGTTTTTCTCTAGCACCGTGTTTGTAATATGATCATCTGAGAATATCCCATCGTTGGATTTGGCTGAAATTTTGACATATTGATGAGGACCTTTGGGGTACATTCTGACGGTTCAGTTTTTCAATAGGAGTCCTGGTTCAACGGAAATCGTCTCTTCACGGAGGTGCTGTTTTTGGGTGTTTTTCTTCACCTTTTGCACTCTATTTGAAATCTCTTATTGTTGTTGTTTGTTGGTGGGTTGTGAATCCTTTGTAGAATGATTTGGGGTTCTTTTACCCTCAATTATCAATAAGAGAAGTTAAGGATGGACTCCTAAAGAGGTCCCGTGGTTTTACTCTTCACATCGAAGGGATTGACCACATTATATCGTGTGTGTTGTTTGCTACTGTTTCTACTTATTTGTTGCTAGTTTTATTTGCTGATTTTGTTGTGTGACAATTTGGGTTGATTGGATTGCATAATTGGTTAGTTGTCTTGATTGTGTGACTTGTGGTTGTCGTGGTGACCCCCTTCCGAGCCCTACAACTTGGTATCAGAACAAGAAGTTAAATTAGTCACACTATGGAGTCGAGTAGTAGTAGTTCAATGGTTAAATTGACATCAACCAATTATTCTATTTGGAGACTTATGATGGAAGACTTGTTATATTGCAAGGACTTGTATGACCCAATTGAAACTGTCATTAAATCAGATGGTAGTGTTTCTAAACCATGTAAACCAGATAAATGGAAGATAAAGATTGGGCAAAGTTGAAAAGAAAGACTTTGGGGACTATTCGGCAATGGGTTGACATTAGCATATTCAACCATGTGTCACAAGAGTCCGAACCTTATGATTTGTGCAAAAAGTTGGAAGGTCTTTATGAAAGGAAGACCGCTCATAACAATACTTCTTTGATTAAGAGACTTGTTAATTTGAAATTGAAAGGTGGGAATTCTGTTTCTGAGCATCTTAGTGACTTCCAGGATATTATTAACAAGTGTACTACTATGAAGATTGTTCTTGATGATGAGTGTAGGCTTTATTTTTGTTGAGTTCTTTGCCAGACAGTTGGGAGACCTTGGTTGTGACTATTAGTAACTCTGCTCCTGATTGTGTGATATCTTTCGATGTTATAAAAGAGAGCATGTTTAATGAAGAAATCAGAAGGAAGGAGATGGGAGTTGATAATTCACAAGCTCTTGTTGTGGAGAGCAGAGGAAGAAGTAAGAGTAAGTGTCCGAGGTCGAGATAACTCAAGGAGTAGATCAGAATCCAGTGATGGGAGAAATGTGGCTACATGCCATTATTGTAAGAAGCTTGGTCATATCAAAAAGTATTATTTCCGCTTGAAAAGAGAACAAAGGAAGAAGCATGATTCACAAAAGGAGGGAGATGATAAAAATATTGCAGCAACCGCTTCTTAGAGTGATGATAATGTCACCTTGATTTGTGCAGCTAGTGAGTGTCATCATGTTGATAGTTCAGACACAGAGTGGCTTGTGGATTCAGGTGCTTTCATACCATTGTGTTCCTAGAAGGGAATACTTCATGAATTACCAAGCTTGTGATTTTGGTAGTGTTAAAATGGGTAACTAGAGCTCAGCAAGTATTGTTGGGTTAGGTGATATTTGTGTGAAGACCAGTGTTGGGTGCATGCTTACATTGAAGAATGTGCGCCATATTCCTGATCTATGCCTTAACTTGTTGTCTGCTAATGTTCTTGATCAAGAAGGCTTCATACACACCTTTGGTGATGGTAAATGAAAGTTGTCCAAGGGTTCCATTATAGTTGCACGAGGTGAGTTGTGTTGCTCTTTGTACAATACATACTTGAGTGTATGTTCTGGTGAGCTTAATGCAGTGGAAGAGAAGAATTCTCCAAATTTGTGGCATCGAAGATTGGGACACATGAGTGATGTTTAGCAGGTAAATCAGTCATTCCTGTTGATACTACAATTGCGCTTGACCCTTGTGATCATTGTTTGGCAGGCAAGCAACATAAAGTTTATTTTTCTAGGAAGTCTACTAGGAGGCAAGCTGAACTTGAGCTTGTTCACTCTGATGTTTGTGGTCTTATTAAGGTGGAGTCTAATGGTGGCAACATATATTTTGTCACTTTCATTGATGATGCTACTAAAAAAAACTTGGGTCTACATGTTGAAGACAAAGAGCCAAGTGTTTGAAAATTTTCAGAAATTTCATGCTATGATGGAAAGGGAGACGGAAAGGAAGTTGAAGTGCCTTCGTTCTGACAATGGTGGTGAGTACATTTCACATGAGTTTGAGAATTATTGCTCACGGCATGGCATTTGACATGTGAAGACAGTTCCTAGCACCCCACAACATGTTGAAGATGTCAGATCTTCCTAAGTCATTTTGGGCTGAGGCAGTACAAACTGCGGTGTACTTGATCAACCACTCTCCATCCATTCCTTTGGGTCTCGATATTCCTGAAAGAGCATGGAAGGGATGTGATCCTACCTGTTTCGGGTACAAGAAACATAGTAAATTTGTAATTCGGGGGAGTCCAAATCCAGTTAGGGTAGTAACTAGTAACAAGTCCAAGGTCTTCGTATTTCCGGTACCTGCAAAACCGAGCACCGTGAACTACCCCAGGGATGTTCTCGGGATCGGCTCTCCGATTCTTAAGTCAGATCTGATCTCAAAAGTCAGAGAGTAGTACAAGTAAATGCTTTGGAATGTGTGTAAAAACGTACCGGAATGATCAGATGAGAGTATTATTTATAGGTAGTACTGAAGTGATGTCATCTGGTGAAGATGGTGATGTCATGAAAGCCTTTTTGTCAGTGGGCCTGACTGAAGACCTGTACTTTCTAGCCTGAAAGATCCTTAGGGGAAAAATGATAATTTTTCCCCCAAGGGTATTTTAGTCATATCACCGGTTAGGTGGGCCATGACTGGAATGGGCCCAAACATTAGCCCCACGCTCTACGTTGTAGTTTCAGATCGTGATGAGACTGCAACGTGGAGCGGAATGGTCTGCCTCGCTGTTAAAAACTCGACGTACCCCAAGCAGGGTTAGCTTCAAAAGTTCGAACGCCTCATAAGGAAGGGTTCAGTGAGAATTCGAACGCCCTCCTTGGAGGGGTTCAGTGAGAAATTCGAACGCCCTCCTTGGAGGGGTTCAGTGAGAATTCGAACGCCCTCCTTGGAGGGGTTCAGTGAGAATTCGAACGCCCTCCTTGGAGGGGTTCAGTGAGAACTCGAACGCCCTCCATAGAGGGATCAAGTGAAAATTCGAACGCCTCTATAGAGGGATCAAATGCAAATTCGAACGCCCTCAATACAGGGGTTCAATGAAAGTCGAATACCCTCCATAAAGGGGTCTAAAAAATTCGAGCACCCTCCATAGAGGGATCAAATGAAAATTCGAACGCCCTCCATAGAGTGGTTCAAATGAAAATTCGAACGCCTTCCTAGGAGGGGCTGTAAATTCGAACGCCCTCCTAGGAGAATGGTTCATAAAATTCGAACACCCTCCTAGGAGAGGTTCTAAAATACGAACACCCTCCTAGGAGAGGTTCTAAAATTCGAACGCCCTCCTAGGAGAATGGTTCATAAAATTTAAACGCCCTCCTAGGAGAGGTTCTAAAAAACCTTACACACCTATCATTGAGTGGCTTAAAAAATTCGAACGCCCTCATTAGGGAGGTTCAATATAAATTTCGAACGCCCTAATTAGAGGTTCAATATAAAATTCGAACGCCCTCTATAGGGGGTTCATATATAAATTTTAGACACTTTCCATTGGGTGGTTTAGAATAAAAACTCGAACGCCCTCCTAGGAGAGAGGTTCATAAAATTCGAACGCCCTCCTATGAGAGGGGTTCATTAAATTTGAACGCCCTCTCATGAGAGGTTCTATGCAAAATTAAAGCTCGAACGCCCTCCTTGTAGGGGGTTCTAATAAAATTTAGACACATGTCCTGGGATGGTTTTGATGAAAATTAGATCGCCCTCCTTGAAGGGGTTCTAGGAAAAATTCGAACGCCCTCCTTGAAGGGGTTCTAGGAAAAATTCGAACGCCCTCATTAGATGGGTTCTTCGAGGGGGCCTAGTTAGGGCTAATTGAGTCCTCTACTCAATTTGTTAATTCGAGGTAGCCTGGTTAGGGCTAATTGAGTTCCATACTCAATCTGATAATTCGAGGTAGCCTGGTTAGGGCTAATTGAGTTCCATACTCAATCTGATAATTCGAGGTAGTCTGGTTAGGGCTAATTGAGTTCCAACTCGTTTTCTCGAAGGGGGTGCCTTATATGAAGGGCTTAGCATACTTAGAAAAGTTTTTCAAAAGTATGAATTCAAAGAACATCCTTGAATTTACTCGAGGTAGCTCAGTCAAAGGGTTGTTCCTTTTGAAGAGTTCGAGGTAGCCCCGGTGAGGGAAGATTTGTACAGCTGAATTTCTTCGAAGTAGGCCCGGCGAGGGTCAACGCTTTAAAGTCAACGTTTTAAAGTCAACTTTTAGGGTGGTCAACCGTATTTGGACTGGTATTTATATGTTTTAACCGTATACATGACGTATCGCATCAAACCTCCTTCTACTTGTAACAGCCCGGATTCACCGACCAACTTAATTAGAGCTAAACACAGCGGAAACCTTAATCCGGACTATTACCATCACACTCATCGTCCTAAAACGACGAGTATGGAACTCTAAAAACCTGAACTATTTAAAACTTTAACTATAAAACATTAACACTAAATGAAGTTATCTAAATGATCTAAATAGTATTAATTAAATAATAAAAGTCTACAGAAAATTCGGCAGAGCTCCGTTTGAAATACGGACCGCCTAAAATTTAACTTAGGACTCACGTCCAAATTATATACCTGTATAACATTCTAATATATTTCCAGCAACTATTCCCAGCTTCTACTTTACAAATTCCTATTTAAAAACTATTTACAACATAACTAAATATTACACTATTACAAAGTCGATCGTCCTCGCCTCAATACATATAAAGATAATTGCAATAAGAATTCCTGCATCAAAGCTTCATAACTTCACTGCTTCCACCTGAAACTAATACGACACTGCCACCCACCCAAGTGACAGGCCACAAAAATGACAAAACAAACATTTGACTCCCATCAGCAACGCGCTGCGTACTAAACCCGTAAAATAAGTAAAACATGCTTTGGTGGTTTTTGTTTAAAACACTCTTCACATATATTCACATCTAACTCTTACAACCATGTATACTTCAAACCATTTACCGTAAAGATAATGAAACATCATAATATTCAATACCAAAATAGTACTTCATAACAAAATATATCATTGATATAATATATGTTTGGAAACTCAATTTACTTCCACAACAATTAAGTTTCTTACAAGAAACATCCATTGTTATTTATTATCTTGGTGTGAACGCGAATGGAGAGGGGTACCACGCAGTACCGGCTGTCTCCAAACTGTTGAGGGTCGTCACCCCCACCTCTTACTGTTCTGCTTGCAAGACTTACCCGGACATGTCCTATAACGCCAAAATTTCGCCCATTCTGCAAGGCAACAGCTAGGGAGCCCCCGCCAGGGAAGAAAATCGCGGATATGGTCGCGTTCGCGGTAACGGTCGCGATGACGCGGGAGCGGGTTGTAACGGTCGAAAAGAGACAAATCGCGATTGACGCGGCGTGAATTTTTAAAAAAAATTCACACAAATATAATTTTAACCTCAAAATGGCATTTTTAAAGTTTTATAAGTATTCTTATAACTTAATTTGACCAAAGCAATTATATGGGTGTTACACATATGATGAATTAAAAATTACTTTAAACATGAGATTCATATCATATTATAAATAAAAATTGATACTAAATCATATATATTACTCAATTTGGAAGCCTATGGCAAGTTTTTCTCCTTTCGGTGGTGTGTCCCTATTGTTTTTGTGCTACTATGCGTATATTCCCTTTCTTTTTTGGACCAATTTTCATATTATAACGGATGTAACGGGTAAAAAAACGCTCTAACGCGGCGAGTCGCCGTTACGTAACGGACAACGCGGCGAGTTGGACGTGAATTTCATCGCGGCGTTACGTAACGGCATTTCGCGTAACGGCAAGTTCAAAATCCGTTACATAACGGCCGTTACGTTACGTAACGGCCGAGTTTTGTTTCCCTGCCCCCCGCCCTAACTCGGGTGCATGTTCACACATTGCTTCATTAATAATATTGTTTTTAATATATGCACATTGGTGACTTTCACCATATTACACAAATCACACTTTCACACACTTTCCATAACACTTTCACATGATAAAATACACTTTTACTTAATAAAGTAGGTTTCACGTTACGAAAATAGGCTTTGGAAGACATAATAACATATCATAACCTTGTTGTATATCCCAAAAGCTCAAAACATATCCTAAGGGTTCCCGTACTAAACCCAATATGTCTCCAATAGCTTTTCACATGCCAATACACTCAGTTGAGTAAGAATAGAATATCCTCAAGTAAGCCAATTTAATCTTCCGACAATTGAGACATACTTCCTGTGAAACATACGCTATACTACTCCCATAAGATCGATATTTATCGACGATTTCATATTAAGGGAACTAAGTAATCAAATCCTTATACTGAACTCTATTCCTTGCTTCTAGTGTTCATCGACCTCAATTACTTCCAAGATAAAACTTATTAAGAAACAACTTAGACTTACCAAGATGCGACTGAATCAGTTTAATATATTAACTCTTAATCCATATAACTTTCATTAACTTACTGACCTCTATATATTGTTATTATTAACGACGAATAACAACTAGAACTAATGTTATTACATTCCCGATATATAGCCAATTCTATAATTTGAACTTTCATTTTAAGATTCTAAGTCGGGAACTCCCACGTTACTATAAATTATTAATTCAATTCTAAGACTCGATTCTTAGTGGTTCACTAAGCGATTATTCATAGCCAAGTTAGATTTTAATCCACACACTTTACTCTTAAGGTTATTAAAACTGATCCAATTCTAATGACGTATATAAGTTAATATTAAACTCTAGATGAGACTATTCAATACTTTTGGTTACTATTCATTTGACACCTAGGTCATCCTCGTTCTTAGACCAACCACAACTAATGACACTTATACAATATATTTAATTAAACGAGAACTCTCAGAGCTTATATTCAATTCATATTTATAGCTTGCTCATAACTAAAGGAAATCTTGAGACTTGGACTTAAGTTTCTTAATTACACTGAACTAACTAACTCCGTTCTTTTAGGCCAAGACTAATTAACTCAATTCTATAAGCCGATTCAATTTACTTTCCAAATCAATAATGATCCGATCCCTTACTCAATTTCTTATATCAACATCATTCAACTCGATTTTAATACACTGACTTGAGTTTTCTTATTGACATACTGATCAAGTCCCTAATTCAATTCTTTAATTCCAAATCTATCTTATTTCAACAACCTATTGATCATTAGATTTGATTATTAACCCGATTTCTGGTATATATATGGTACCTCATACTATTTACTAAAACTATACAGATTTGAGTATATTAGATAACATTTGTGAAACTCATAGTATTACCAATTTACTTGTAAAGGATCACGAGGCCTTCTTAATAACCTTGAAATCATACAACATGTAGTGTAGCCTAACCACTCATTCTTTCCACTTCCTACTTCTAATCTTCGCTACTAACTAGACAAAACGCAAGTCTGCCATTCCTCTTCTAATTCCTAGAATCACAACATTCCATAAACTTTCAACAAACACTAGTTTGAGTCCTCAATTCTAATCTTTACAAAAATCTAGGACTGAAATCATTCCCCTTCATAGTTCACATTCTAACAACAAGTCACCAACATCAACAAGTAATTACTCTAATTGAACCCAGATTATCAGACAATATCATACTTCACACCAACACCAACATACTACTGATTTCCATAATCATAAAATCAATACTTCATCTCCATTCGGTAATCGGCAATAACATCACAAATAGACTTCTCATATTCCACGAATAATATCACAAACAAACCTCACATATTTCATGAATAATTTGAGAAATCTAACAAGGGAAATTATATAAATTCAATTAAGTAAATTATGATATTTCATGTGAAAGTGTTTAGTACCTCAGTTAGGGTTTTAAAGTGAGCATAGGTGGCGGTGGTGTGGTGGTGGAACAGCGGTGGCGGTCGCCAGTGGCTCGCGTGGCCCTCCTCACGCACACTCCTTCATTCCTCTCAATAAAACCCCCAATTTTATTCAAAATCTCTAAAATAGATGAGGGTTTTGGTGTTTTGGATCTTACCCTATCTTACTCCTTCCCTTATCGCCGGAAAATTGGCCGGAAATCTTGCGCAGTTGCGCCACTACTTGCACGCGTCTTCCTCTTTCTTCCTCCTCCGCCTCTTGCCGGATTTCGCTGCGTCGCCCCGGCGAACCGTGTCTCCGTCTTCCTTCTCCCTCCGTCGGGCTCTCTTTCTCTCTCTCTCTCTCTCTCTTTCTCTTCCTCTGTTTCTTGCCTCCCCTCTCCCTCTGCTCTCTTTCCTTCCCTTTGTCTTTCTGCTCGACTAACAGGGGTTTAGCCCCCTTTGTTTCTCTTTTTTTTTCTTTTACAATTGATGGGTCATCCTACTCTTATTTCCCTTCTCACACATATCCCCCTAGTCTCTTATTCAATAGCCACGCCACCCTTCACTTTCCATCTCTCTCTTTTTTTTTTCTTTTTATAAATAAAATACCCACTCTAATATAAATACACATAAGTATATTTTAATTTACTATTGTAAAATATACATGTCATTAAAACGATAGCTCAAACACGTTTCTTAAATTAATATAAAAATCGATACTGTTAAAAGTAATTCCACTAATATAATTTAATATAATTACGTTAATCAATACAACATAGCTTCTTAATATTAATAATAAAATCAAATATAAGTTTTCATTTGAAACACAAGGGTTTCGATACTTAATTAAACTAATATTATAATTAATAATTAATAAAGGTGCTCTTAAAACAGGGCTATTACACTACTCCTTGGCACGAACTCCCATATTAGGTGATTGTTCATATTCGAGAGGTTATTGTTCAGGTTAGGTGAGATATAAATATTTCACTCCTTTCCTCATTTACTCACTTTGCAACTTCTCTCTCTAATTTTTGCTCTCTTAAAGAAGCCTTTTGCTTCCTTTGTGTGCTGCTCAGAGTGCGTCAAGAGTGCGAGGAATCTCCTTCGTGTAATTCGACCAAGGTATGATTTCTCATTCTTGACTCTTTTCCTTTCTTTTAATAAATTCGATAGGGGTTACTGTAATATAAATAATGAACCCTATTTTCGAACTGAGCGCCTCCTATGCTTTGCCCCTTCCTTATATGCCCTGGGTTGAAACATGGGTAGATGAGGTTCATGTTGTAACAATAGCTTATTGGGTCCCGAACTCTGATTTTTTACTCGACGCCGTTCCTATTGAGGAAGAGGAGTGTGAGGAAAACTTCAAGGGACCCGAAGAGTTTTTAGATCACCCGAATAAAGTAACGATAACCTTCCCTCCTTCTAAGAGGAGTTACTTAGATTCATTCCTTTCCCTTGGTGTAGTGCAAATAATGGAGGCGACGGATGAAGGGACTTCGACTTCCAATTATTGTGAGCCCTGCCCTTCCCCCAACATGATATTGGGAATAAGTGGCCACTTGTCAACGGGGAAGTGGCGAAAGGATCTACAAGGTGGGCTGTCGTTCCTGTCGACATTGTATGTTATTAAGCTGCCCTATGTAATGTGCCCTCCCCAAGTCACCGACTTGGTAGTGTCACCACCCCTTGGGTGTATTGGTGTATATAAGTCGTATTTCGAGCTGGGTTTGCATTTTCCCTTGCACCCATTCTTTAAGGAAATTTTAGAGGCGTATAACATCGCCTTATGTCAACTTATGCCCAATTCTGTTGGGACCATTATATCTTTTTTATGCATTTGTCGCATGCTTTGAGTGCGACCCTCCTTGCGCCTTTGGCGCAACATGTTCAGAATAAACGAAGTGTTCGAGGTTCGCCATGGGCCTGGTTGGTATTCTTTTCAAGCCAGACACATCATCATGGTTAAGGATGGTCGAAGAGACGAGAATTCATACAAGGTTACGACCGAGATGCCAACCAACCATACTCTTTTTCGTGTGGAGTTCCTCTTCATATTTCGAGGGGACCAGCCGTGGGATGTGCTCGTAACTCTGTCCGATAGCCCTCCTAATTTTGGCATGAACCTTAATGTGCCTGAAATGGATGCCGAGGAGGCTATTCTGGCCATTCATTTCCTAGCCACGTCGTTCCATATTGATGGGAAGCAGAAATACAAGACTGATTATTGGCTGCCCAATGACAAGGACTTGGCCAACGAGCACTTCCTGTCGGCTTTCGGCGTGTCCCCAGCCTATGACCAATGTAGGGGTCCATTACTTATCTGTTTTTCTTGTTTATAGTATCAACTTATTTCTTACCCAATTTCTGATTTTGTAGTGCTTGCTTATAACAACCTTGACGAGGAGATGAAGAAAAACACCGCGAAGGGTGGCATGGCTGCCATGGCTAGACTGTCACTGCAAACAGGGGAACTCAAAGTTCGCAAACCTCTTGTTGTAAGTTCGATCACCATCTTTTGTTTGGCTTTAGTTTTTTTGTTTTCCTCTAACTTGTCTTTTTCTTGTTTATGCAGAATCCAAAACACAAACCGAAGGCTAAATCGGCTCCACCGAAACCTTTGCCCGCACAAACTTCTTCTCTGCCTGACACTCGTCAAGAGGTCGAGGTTCCTGGCAGTGTGGGGTCCAAGAGAAAAAGTCCTACCTCTCCTATACTCGAACCCCTAATACAAGATCTGAGCTTCCATTTGGGTTCGAGCTCTGGTCCCTTGGACGAGCAGGACGTCGATGAGCCTGTTGTGGAAAAATACAGGACGTCCTGGTCGCATGATGCTGAGGGCTAATCTGGTGTCGCCAACATCGAGAGCACTAGAAGAAAGGCTCTTCGGGCTTGTTATCAACGAGTCCGAGAGGCATTGCTGGTGCCCGGGGACAAAGAGGACATCTCAAAGTTGGGGGTGGAGAAGGAGGTCGAAGCACTAAACGAGTGTTGGTTACAGGTGAGCCTCTTTATTTATTTGTTTTGTTCATATCTCAATTCTTTGACTTAACACTTTTCTTGTTACTATCGCAGATGTCTACCCGAATGGCCTGCCTTACTGAAAAGGAAGGCGTGATTCGGGTAAGCTGGCCGAAGAGCTTGATAAGTGCAAGCATGAGCTGCTGGAGGCTTCTCGAAGGGTCCGTTCTCTCGAGGTTGAGCTCGAGAAGGCCAAGAGGTTAAACAGTTATAACCTCGAAGCTTTTAACAGCGAGAGGACGAGCCTAATGACCAATAAGGAAGAGCTATCCAACCAGCTTAAGGCAGCTGAAAAGAAGCTCGAGGCCTCGCGCAAGGAGGTTGCTGATCTCGAAGGCCAACTGAAGGGCCAAAAGGAGCTGCTCGATCGCACCCTGGCTCAGCGGGATGACTTGATGCAGAAATATGACAAGTCCGTCAAGGACCTAACACAAAAGAGGAGCAAGTATATCTGTCGCTGGAAGAGGTCTCAAAATGGCCTCAACTTCGCTGACCAAAAGCTGGTTGAGGGTTTTAAGCCTGCTCGAGATGACATCCATCGTTGTTTCGAGAAGACTTTGAAGGACCTGGCTCCTGACTCGGACTTTCATCAAGTCTTGGCCAAGTACGAGGAGCATGAGAAGGCGGCCATTGACGAATTCATGGCGCAGGAGGGGGGTGAGCAGGACGCTGGTGACGCTTCGACCTCTGTTGCTGAGGCGGTCGAAGAGTCTAAGGAGGATCAAGCCCCTGCCAACCTTTCACCTGTTAAGGAAGGTGAGGTCGAGGCTGCCGAGGTTGCGGTTGAGGTTGCTGAGGGCGAGACTGAAGCTGGTGAAACTGACGATGCGAGCTCCTCATCCGAATCCTCGTCTGAGGAGGAGGATGTTGATATAGAGGCCTAGGTGCCTAGGCTTCCTCTCTATGACATCTGTAACTTAGCACTTTTGTAACTTAGTTAATTTGTTCCATGTATTCAAAGCTTGTAATCTCTGATTAGAATGGAATGAAAAGAATTGGTTTTCCTCATCGTGTTTCCTGTTCTTTTTGTATTTATTTCCGACCTGCTAGGTCTCTTGCTTTTTGAATGACGGAATTCGAACCTCATTCCTTTCATATGGGATGATAAAATTCGAACACCCCTTAAAGAGGGGTTTATTGAAAAATTCGAACATCATTCTTTAACAAAGTGATGAAAGTAAGTTCAAAAGACCGGTGAGGTCGTATTTATAATTTTGAACCTGTTTGGTGTAGAGAGAATTCGAATACGATACTCATAATACAAAATAAAATGCATATGAAAAATTCGAAAGACCGGTGAGGTCGTGTTTTATTCATAATTTTCAATAAGACTATTTGGACCGGCGAGGTCTACAAGTTTTAAGAGTATTACAAATACTTCGATGCATATAACAACAATTTAATCTTCATCTAGACCGGCTAGGTCGAAGTAGTATAAGGAATATCAACTTGCTCCTATATTAGCCCCTTAACTTGCTGTGGTTTGCTTCAAGTTCAAACATAGAACTTCCTCAAGTTGTCAACATTCCATGGTCGAAAGAAAGGATCTCCGTCCATGTTCTCGAGCCTGTATGTTCCAGGACGAATAACATCAGTTACTCATTATGGTCCTTCCCAATTTGGACTCAGCTTGCCAAGGTCTTGCTTTTTTCCTGTGGCTTCTATCTTTCGAAGGACTAGGTCTCCTACTCCGAACTTCCTTTCTTTCACTCCTCGATTGAATAGCCTGGTCATTCTTGCTTTTTGAGTAATTGATTTGAGCAATGCATTCCCTCTGGTCTCTGGTAAGAGGTTGAGTTTGACGCTTTTTTCTTCCTCGTTTTGTCCGTAATCATAGAAGGTTATCCTCAGTGAGGGGATATCCACTTCAACCGGCAGTACGACTTCACTTCAATAGACCAAGTTAAAAGGCGTGTGACCAGTTGCCTCTTTTACGGTAGTTCGAGCTGACCATAATATGCCTGGAAGGTCTTCGACCCACGACCCCTTTGCTCCATCTAACACTTTCTTCAGCCCTTTGAGGATGACTTTGTTGGCTGCCTCGGCCTGTCCGTTGGTTTGTGGTCGACTGACAGCAGAGAATCTTGTTTGTATGTCGAATCAAGCGCAATAGGCTTTAGTAGGTCCACTGTTGAATTGTCGACTGTTGTCTGATATGAGTGCTCGAGGTATTCCAAAACGAGTGGTGATGTTTTTCCAGATGAAGTCTTGCACTTTGTTATCTGTGATGGTGGCTATGGGTTCCGCCTCGACCCATTTGGTGAAGTAGTCGACTGCCACCAATAAGAATTTTCTTCCACCAGATGCGGTTGGGAAAGGCCCGAGGATGTCCATTCCCCACTGGTCGAATGGAAGCACATCCTGCATTGTAGTGATAGGAGTGACTGATTGTCGATGTACATGGGAATACACTTGGCAGTTGTGGCATTTCTTGACTATGTCCTTGGCATCCTTCATCACTGTCGGCCAATAATACCCAGCTCGAAGGGCTTTTCCAGCTATGGTTCGAGCTCCCTGGTGGCTACCACAAGTGCCCTCTTGTATTTCTCGGAGTATTTTTTGGCCTTCTTCGAGCGTCACACATCTTAGAAGGGGATGTGTGAAAGACTTCTTGTACACTAGATGATCATCCAACAGGAACAAACTCGAACGACGTCGCACTCTTTCCACCTCTTTTTCGTCCTCTGGTAACTTTCCCTCTTCGAACGGTCTATATTGCAGATGAGGAGTTGGCTGTTGATACTTGGTTTGTACAATACTTCACAAGAAATGGTTCGAGGTTCCAGTCCAGACGCTGAGCTAGCCATTCGAGATAAAGCATCTGCCTGCTGGTTTTCAGACCGTCGGATGTATTGTATTGAAAACTTGGTGAATTTTTGCTGCTGCTCCTTTACCTTGCCTAAGTACATTCTCATACTGTCCTCCTTTGCTTCGAATTCCCCTTTGATATGACCCACGACCAGCTGTGAATCTGTCTTGACGGTTATTTCATTAGCCCCATTCGAGAGGCATAGTTTTAATCCCAGCAAAAGGGCTTCGTACTGAACTTCGTTATTTGAAGCAGCAAAGTCAAATTTTATTGCATATTCTATTTTCTTTTTGAGAGGGTCTATTACCAGTAGACCTGCTCCGCACCCTGCCTTCGACAAAGAGCCATCTACAAAAAGTTGCCATGTCCCGGTTAGGGTGGCAGTTTCGACCTCTGTCGGGCATTCAGCAATAAAATCAGCTAATGCCTGTGCTTTTATTGCTCTTCTGGGTTCGAATTCCAGACCGAAGTCTGATAATTGATTAGCCCATTTGATAACTCGACTAGAGCCATTTCTATTTTCGATGAGCTTTCTGAGTGGCTGACTAGTGAGTACCTGTGCTTTTGTCTCTTTTAGCGACGTGGACATCTCTTAGCGTGGTTTCAGACACGGCGAGGTATACGAACAATGTTTCTCCCAGCAAGGGTGAAACGAGCTTTGGCAATGAAGCTAAGTGTGTTTTCAGCTGTTGGAAGGCGTTTTCTGCTTCACAATCCCATTCGAAGCATGGTTTCTTCAAGGTATTAAAGAAGTGTAAGCTCTTGTCCGCTGATCTTGACAGAAATCTTCCTAATGCAGCCATACACCCAGTAAGTCTTTGAACCTCCTTGACAGTTCGAGGGGATTTCATGTTGATGATGGCCTGTATTTTATCAGGGTTGGCTTCAATACCCCTCTCGTCCACCAAGAATCCGCAGCATTTTCCTCCTCGAACGCCAAAGACACACTTCTTAGGATCAGCTTCATGTTATATAAGCGGAGGGTGGACAAGGTTTCTCGCAGATCTTGGACATGATCTTCGACCAGCCTGCTCTTGACTATCATATCATCAACGTAGACTTCGACATTGCGCCCCAACTGTTTTTCGAACATTTTATTGACCAATCTTTGGTATGTAGCCCCTGCGTTCTTAAGTCCAAATGGCATGACTAGGAAATAATAAATCCCGGAACATGTAATACATGCGGTATGCACCTGATCTTCCTCGGCAAGGGGAATTTGGTGGTAACCTGCATTTGCATCCATGAAGCTAAAAAGCGCATGTCCTGCTGTGGAATCGACCAACTTGTCGATTTTGGGAAGGGGGAAGTCATCTTTGGGGCATGCCTTATTAAGATCAGTAAAATTGACGCACATGCGCCATGATCCGTTGGGCTTTCGAACCAGTACTACGTTCGACAGCCATTCTGTGTACTGGCACTCCCTTATCATCCCAGCACTTAGCAGCTTCTTCATCTCTTTAGCTGCCGCTTTGTTTCTTTCAGCGCCCTGATGTCTGAACTTCTGTTTGATGGGCTTGAATTCCGACTTGATGTTCAGCTGATGCTTAGTGACCGAGGGATCTATCCCTGGCATCTCATCAGCCGAAAATGCGAACACCTCATGATATTCTTGAAGGAGTTCCATAGTTTCCTTTCAAACGACCTGGTTAAGGTCTTTTTCAATTCGAACTGTCCATTTAGGATCAGATCCGAGTTGTATTTCTTCATCTTCGTCGACCGGCTGAGGTCGATTTTGGTTGGTTGGGTTCTCATTGTAGAACAAGCCCAATGGTGGAGGCAAACTTTTACCGGTTTCCTTTTGTTCTCTTTTTCTTTTCCCCGAGCTTGGCTCGACCGGCCTGCTCCTTCTCAAACTATTGACATAGCATTCTCGGGCAGACTTCTGATCTCCATGTAGCCTACCGACTGTCCCATCATCTGCTTCGAACTGCAGCAAGAGCTGGTAGGTCGAAATTGCCGCCTTGATTCTATTCAGCGTAGGCCTACCTACGATGATGTTGTATGGGAGGTCGATGTCAATAACAAAGAAATTGATTGGAAGGCATCATCCTTTTCCCTTGTCACCAAACCATCTAGGTAACTTGATGAGTCCAAGGGGGTAAACAGATTGTCCTCCGAATCCAACCAAAGATTGGTCGATGGCTTTGATGTCCTTCCTCTCGTACTTGAGCTTCTGTAGACATTCCAAGGTGATGATGTCCGCCGAACTCCCACTATCTATCAAAACTCGACCAAACCTGTGATTGGCCACTTTAAGTTCGATGACCAGAGGGTCATCATGGGGGGGTCTGTATTTCCTTCGAGCTCTCTCCGAACACCATTGTGGGGGGTGTCCGGCTTTTTCATTCTCTCACCATTTTTTAAATGGTAAAGGTGATTCTTCCTTGAGTTGCCGGTTAGGCCTCCGGAAGCGAAGCCCCCAGCTATGACTCCTACATAGCCTTCGGTTTCATCGCTCTTGGCTTGTTTCTCTTTTCCCTTATCTTTCCTTCGATCACCCTGGGGTTCTTTGAGGTATCTGTTCAACTTTCCTTCATCAGCCAATTTGTCGAGTGCCTTCTTCAACTCTCTACAGTCCTTGGTCGTGTGACCACAATCCTTATGGTATTCACACCATAGCTTCTTGTCCCTGCGATAACTCGACGTTTTGATGGGATTAGGCCGAGGTAACACAGATTTCTCTTTTATGGTAAAGGTGATTCTTCCTTAAGTATATTTCCCTGCGATTGACGTTGAAACGAGGGTCATGACCTCCGTCGGAGGGTCGATGTCTCTTTATCCTATCTGCCATATCCTTCGTATTCGACGGCTCGCTTCTCCTTTTGTTACTTCCCTCCTCATGCACATTCTTGCATTTGTCAAAGTAAGAGTTTCCCTCATGGCAAGCTCGAATTTGAATCGTCCAGGATGGAGGCCATTCATCAAGGCCGTAACAACGACTCCATCTTGGAGGTGGGATACCTTGAGGGACTCTTCATTGAATCGCTTGATGTAGCAGCTCAGGCTTTTCCCTTTTTGCTAAGAAACTGACATTAAGTGTACACTAGTCTTTTTGTGGCGTTTTGCCGCTATGAAGTGCTGAGAGAAGAGAGCTTCGAGAGACGAGAAGCTAGTGATGATGCCAGTAGGTAGACTAGTGAACCAATTGAGGGCCAAGCCTTTGAGGGTGGTCGGGAAGTACCTACACCACGTTGCCTCGCAAAAAGTCTGCACGCTCATTTGAGCTTTGTATGCTGCTAGATGGTCAGCGGGATCAGTAATACCCGAGTAATGCTCTTTCAAAGGAATTTTGACTTTGCCTGGGTTACGGGTCTCCATGATGTGTTGGCTGAAAGGTGATTTATGTGCCACTGCTGAACCAACTCGAAAACCTGATTCAGCTACCTCTTCGGGATCCTCGATGTGTTGCGGGACCCCTACTCTCAGTGTGTGACGGATAGTCACGGGGTGAGATTGTCCTGTGGTTCGTGCGGCTGCAGAATATTTTGAATTTCCTACTTGGGACTGCTCTCATATCTTTTCGATGATCTCCCGGGCGTCGAAGTTCTTACCCCTCATATTTTTCTGCTGTATGATATGTCGAGCGTCATCTTGGCTTGGCGACATGATAGATTTCCCTTTCGAAGCAGCAGGTATCCTCTTCGAAGGGCCTGTAGTAGCATGCTCGGTTAGGGCACGTTTTGGTTGTGCTGCCCTTCGATGAGCCTGCGGCTGATCTAAGACTGTCCCTCGGTAAGGGGGAGTAGTTTGTTGAGTCTTCATGACTGAAACGAGCTGTTGCATGATGGTAGTCATGTGCCTTTCCATTCGGAGTTCGAGTTGTCGAAGGTCCGAGTAAGTTACTGCAGGTGGAGGGGCCTCGAAAGATGCGTCAGCCTGGCTTCCGGTCCCTTGGACGTCAGTTTCGTCCTCGACGATAATTCCTCCTTGGTTCAGCAGAGTAGTCTGCGCGTTCTCTGAAGTAGTTTTTCGAGCGGTAGTCCCGCGGTTACCTTGTCCTCGTGTCATGGTGTTCGAAAATGCAGTTGTTATGTTAGATCCCCACAGACGGCGCCAACTGTTTCGGGTACAAGAAACACAGTAAATTTGTAATTCGGGGGAGTCCAAATCCAGCTAGGGTAGTAACCAGTAACAAGTCCAAGGTCTTCGTATTTCCGATACCTGCAAAACCGAGCACCGTGAACTACCCCGGGGATGTTCCCGGGATCGGCTCTTCGATGCTTAAGTCAGATCTGATCTCAGAAGTCAGAGAGTAGTACAAGTAAATGCTTTGGAATGTGTGTAAAAACGTACCTGAATGATCAGATGAGAGTACTATTTATAGGTGGTACTGAAGTGACGTCATCTGGTGAAGATGGTGATGTCATGAATGCCTTATTGTCAGTGGGCCTGACTGAAGGCCTGTACTTTCTAGCCGGAAAGATCCTTAGGGGTAAAATGGTAATTTTGCCCCTAAGGGTATTTTAGTCATATCACCGGTTAGGTGGGCCATGACTGGAATGGGCCCAAACACTACCTATTCACATCTTAGCGTATTTGGATGCAAGGCATACATGCATGTGCCAAAAGATTAGAGATTGAAGCTTGATTCAAAGAGTACTCCTTGTGTGTTTGTTGGCTATGGTGATGAAGAGTATGGGTTCAAGCTATATGATCCCGAGAAAAAGAAAGTAGTGAGAAGAAGAGATGTAGTATTCTTTGAGCACAAAAAGGGTGCAGATCTTCTGAGTGCAAGGTATCAGACTAACTCAAATTCTCTTGTTGATACTACTCATGTTTCCTCTGTTCCTACTTCTATTTCTGTTGAACAGCCAACACATGAAAATGTTGAAGCAACACTTGATGGTGTTGAGGAGGTATATCCTGATGATGATGGTGATGTACCAGAATTTGATGATCCTCATTTTGATGCTCCTAATGATGCTCAACCAGATGAAGAAGAGGTTTATGAGCAAGGGGAGCAACCTACCCCACCAGTGGAGGATATAGAAGTTCGAAGGTCAATCAGAGATCGCAAATCTTATTCTAAGTATCCTAGTTCTGAGTATCTCCTAGTCATCGATGATGGGGAGCCCGAGATTTTCCAAGAAGTGTTGTCTAGTGAAGTCAAGGATCTTTGGCTCGGGGCTATAAAAGAGGAGATGAATTCTTTGATGAAGAATCAGACTTATGTGTTGTTCCAGCTTCCTAAGGGCAAGAAAGTCTTGAAGAACATATGAGTTTTCAAGAACAAGACAGATGGTGAGAACATAGTGAAGCGAAAAGCCAGATTAGTGGTTAAAGGATGCAATCAGAAAAAGGGCATCGATGTTGATGAGTGTTGGTCCTATAGAACTTCTAAGTTTACTACAAGAGGGGGGGTGAGTTGTAGTAAAGACTATTGGGGACTATTTTTGCGGAATTAACAAGTTAAAATGAAATAAAGAGAAGTTAAAACAACGAACACTAGAACGACTTTTAAACAAGATCTTATTCCTATTTTCTCTGGGAATAAATCTTGCCCTTTTATTTATAATAGTAACTTACACCATATTATAAACAGCAACTCACTCTGTTCCTCTAGGAACTGGTTCCCAGTCACCTTGTTCCCCCTGAACACGTGACTTCCTCTCTTGACTTCACTCGAAGTCTTCTCTTTCTCTTTCTTCTCTTTCTCTCTTGAATGTAGAAATTTTCTCACAAAATTTCACTCACCCCAACTCAGATTAATGGAATACAATGAATTGTTGAAGAGAATAAAACCGAAATAACTTTCTAAAAGATTTACACAATTATCGTAGAAAGTCTTAAGAACTAAAATTGAGTTCTTCTTAATTTATATAGCTGTGATAAATCTTCAACGGTCTTCTTCAGCTTCTTTGTAGTGGACGCAAGTTTTTAGGCATTATCTTCCACCTGCATAGCCGTTATGGACAATGTTAAGGCCACGTTCCATGATCGTGTGTTTGCACGGTTTGAATGAGTCTTCGAGTCTTCCACGATCTTCTCAGCAGCTCTTGACTTGGTCTTTGGCAGTTAAGGATATACGTTTGATGTGCGGTTAGCTG
Source organism: Patellifolia procumbens (assembly GCA_947645195.1). Taxonomy (NCBI): domain Eukaryota; kingdom Viridiplantae; phylum Streptophyta; class Magnoliopsida; order Caryophyllales; family Amaranthaceae; genus Patellifolia; species Patellifolia procumbens. The sequence goes on from CANSGD010000290.1 coordinate 2,134,639, forward strand.
AGATCATGGCTCCTAGAATCTAGGACCTCAACCCATCAATTCAGCCACGCATCATCGCAATCTCTTCAACGTCTATTTTCCTGTAAACCATTAACAAACTCAACTAATATTATGGAATCCAATATCCCATAATATTAGAATATTAATTCTACACAAAATAACTAAATATCCTATTTTCCTGAACAAGTTAATTTTGGTTATTATAAAACGAATTCTCCATAAGTTTATTTTAGGCAAAATAAAATAAATAATTAAATAAAACTATATAAATAATTACACGAATAATAACTAATTAAAAACTAAGTTAAAAACTATTCATTTGTCTTCATCAAAATAACGAGTACAACAATATTCCCTCTTTTTAATGATGGCAAATAAGTTGGCAAAAAAAATTTTCTATCCTAAATCTAAGTCTAAAGTAAATTCTAAAACTAAAAAGTCTACGGCTAAGTCTAAACTCAATTTGGACTAGGGACTGGATCCACTAGAAACAGAGACAATCAGAAAGGCTCTAGGAACTAAGTCAGACCGGAAAATGTTTTTTAGATAGCCAACTAGTCTTTTCCCCCTTTTGTTATCATCAAAACTAAGTTATGTCCCTGCAGCACTAAAGAGTCAACAGTCTAAACATCAATTAAAGTAGGTCAAACAGTCATCTCATAATATTAGCCATCCAAACACAAGCAAGTACAAAAAAAAGAAAAAGCATGTGCAAGCAAAAAGGATCAGTTTGAGCATATCACAAGAGCAAGGAAAGAAGAGTTCAGAATGATTTGTGTCAAAAGAAGACACGCAAAAAGGAGAGAAAAGAAAAAAAGAAAAAAAATGTTCAACCAGATATTATAAACCCAAAAAAAATTATCTAGTAAATCATTGTTTTAAGAGAAGGGGGAAATTATGATTAGGGGCGTTTGAAGATGTTGGAGACAACGGAGTCAATCTTGGAAATCACTGCATCCACCTTGTTCCTGATCCCCGTGTCTGCCTGCTTGATGGCGTCTAGAGTCTCCTGCTGCTGTGTATCAAGAGTAGAAACTGACTTCTCCAGGACATTGATCCTTGTGTGCATAAGTGTAAAAGACTCCCTAATTTCCCTCAGAATCCCATGAAGTCAAGTGGTAGATATGAGAGGAAAATCCACAACAGTTGAAGGAACCTAATCCTCATCTAGATTGATCGTTTCAGCATGACCCGGATCCTGGTCCTTAAGAGACTTACCCCCAGCCAGTCTCTGGCTCTTCCTAACAGATCCCCCACCAGTTTCCTCAAATAATTTCCTTTTTGTCCCTGCCTCAGGCTTAGTCACAATAGCCTCTCCCTCAAATTCCAACTTTCCACAACCACCCTCAATCTAAGTCTAGTCAGCGTCTCCTTGGTCAAGTAATTTTCAGGTTCAAGGGTGAAAGAAGGGCTGTCAGACAATTTCACTTTATTTTTCTTTAAAATTGTGGTGATTAGATTGCCATATCCCACCTTGTTATTATGGGATGCAATAGGAAAGGTGAGAGAGCATAAGAGCGGGAAAGTTTATCTTGATATTCTTTGCTAAACAGTACATTATTGAGAGGTCCATTAGATTATCTTGGGTTCTCTTGGAAGATCGGGGTAAAACAAAACTCCAAACAAACTGAAACAAAAGTTTGTGATAGGGAGAGAGATCTTTTTGGTCAATGGACATAGAGTTAGGGTTTCCTTGAAAAAACTGTAGAATTTTTTCATTTGAGACGCCATTGATGTTTTAATTTTCCCTTCCCTTTAACATACTCCTGGTACCCATCTGAAGGTACTTCAAACCATTCACTCAATTTCTTTTCTGTAAAGGTGACCACACACCCATTCACAAAGCTTACACACACTCCCTCTGTTTTATTGAAGTTCTCACAAAAGGAACTCATCTCCTCCTCGTATAGTCCCTCATCTACACAAACTAACTTCATCCATTTTTGAAACTTTAACAAATTCAAAAACTCATTCCATTTTACTTTCTTGCACCATGCAAGATCAACACAAAATCCGATAATAAATTGAGAGGATTTTGGTTTGTTACCCCTTTTTGTGGGAATTTGAAGATCTTTCCCTTGACTGCTTTCTTGATCCTAGTCATCGTCCTCATGCTTGGGAGAAGCCGCTTCATTGTCAGAAATGGGTTCTTGAGAATGTGTGGAATCGTCTTCCGGATGAGAAGATTCTAGGTCACTTTGCTCGTCCATGGAGGGTGTTTTTTCGGCTGGGTAGTTTTCTTGAGGTTCAGAGGTTGCCTTTTTGGGTGCCATGGGAGAGAGAGAGAATGAAGAATGAAAAGAGATGAAGGAGAGAGAAGATGAACAGTGAGAGGTGAAGTGGGTCAGTAAAAATTGTCAGTGAAGTGAAGTGTTCGATTTTTATTGTAATGATGAGGCGTATTGAGTTGAAGGTGAAGAGGTGTGATTTGACTGGGTACGGTTTGGGTAAACTTGTTTCATTTATTGTTTCACCTCTTTAAATTAAATAAACTGAATTTGATTTTGAGTAAATAATTTGCTTGGCACAGTGAATCAGAGAAGTCATAATGAGAGGAGGAGAGAGAATAAAAATGTGGAAAAAGAAAAAAGATAGCTCTTGTGTACACGGACCCTTTTTAAACTATACAAGCAATTTGAATTTACGTACTCTATATATGTGCATGAACAATAAGGATCATAATTAAAGACAAATGTGGGTCCTTAGACATGACCCTAGGTGTATGAAATTTAATTCATGAAGATTGCATGAAACTCTTAGAAATGACTAGTACATAGGGTTCAAATTTGATAGGCCATTTTAAACAATTCTGATCATTCCTAGTTCCAAGCGAATCTTTTCAAATCTGTCCCTAGATAGTGGTTTGGTAAAAATGTCAGCAATTTGATTTTCTGTAGGACAAAATTCAACTTTGACTAAGCCCTTTTCAACATAGTCTTTCAAGAAGTGGTGTCTAATGTGAATGTGCTTAACCCTTGAGTGGTGAACTGGGTCCTTGGATATGCATATGGCACTGGTATTATCACAAAAGATTGGAACACATTTAAACTTAATACCAAAATCACGTACCTGTTGTTTGATCCATAAGACTTGGGAACAACATGCAGCAGCAGCCACATATTCAGCTTCAGCAGTTGACAAGGCAACTGTATGTTGTTTCTTGGATCCCCAAGAAACTAAGCTTGTTCCTAGGAACTGGGCAGTTCCTGAAGTACTTTTTCGATTCACCAAATCTCCAGCATAGTCAGCATCAGAGTAGCTAACTAGGTCAAATGTATCACTACGAGGATAGAGCAAACAGAGATCGTCACTTCCTTTCAAATACCTAAGGATCCTTTTCACGGCTATCAAGTGGCATTCCTTTGGATTTGATTGGAACCTAGCACATAGACCAACAATGAAGGAAATATCAGGCCTACTTGCAGTTAAATAAAGAAGAGATCCAATCATACCTCTGTATAATTTCTGAGCTACTGATTTACCGTTTTGATCTTCATCCAACCTTGTTCCTGTTCCTATAGGAGTATGGTTGGTTTTAGCTTGTTCCATTCCATATTTATTTAGAAGTTCCTTAACATATTTTAGCTGATGGATCATTGTTCCTCTTTCAGTTTGCTTGATTTGCAAACCAAGAAATAAGTTCAATTCTCCCATCATGCTCATTTCAAACTCACTGCTCATTAAGTCAGCAAAACCCTTGCACAAAGAATCATTAGTAGCACCAAAAATAATATTATCAACATAAATTTGTACTACTAAAATGTCTGTTCCTTTTGATTGAAGGAACAAGGTTCTATCAACTTTGCCTCTAACAAAATTATGAGCAAGTAAGAATTTAGAAAGTCTTTCATACCAAGATCTAGGAGCTTGTTTCAGCCCATATAAGGCTTTATCTAGCTTGTAGACCTGGTTTGGTAGATCAGGATTTTCAAATCCTGGAGGTTGTTCCACATAGACGTCTTCCAATAGATTTCCATTTAAAAATGCACATTTAACGTCCATCTGGTACAACCTAAATCCCATAAAAGCTGCAAATGATACTAAAATTCTTATTGCTTCTATTCTAGCTACTGGAGCAAAGGTTTCATCAAAGTCAATACCTTCTTATTGGTTGTAGCCTTTTGCTACGAGTCTGGCCTTGTTTCTGATCACTGTGCCATGTTCATCTAGCTTGTTCCTGAAGACCCATTTTAACCCAATTACCTTCTGATTCTTAGGTTTGGGCTCCAAGTGCCATACCTTGTTCCTCTGAAATTCATTCAGTTCCTCTTGCATGGCATTTATCCAGTCAGAATCTAGCATTGCTTCATTGTGGTCTCGAGGTTCTATCATGGATAGGAATGCTTGAAAGGCACAAAAGTTTCTAAGTTGAGATCTTGTTTGAGTTCCCTTCTCAATGTCGCTAATTATCAGCTCTAGGGGATGTGACTTTTGGTGCCTCCAAGATTTTGGTTCAAATCTTCTTGTTCCTGTTCCTTCAACTTGATGTTCTTCAGTTTGGTCCTCTTCATTCTCTGTGTGAGTTTCTTCAGCCTGTATTCCTGCATTTATTGTTCCTTCATTTACCTGTTCCTCATGAGGAACAGGCTCAGGAACGGTTAGTTCATTTTCAGGAATATGTTTCTTAACTGTTCCTGCAGGAGTCAGTTCCTCCTCAAGATTGTCAGTCTCTTGAGGATGAGTTAGCCCAATTTCAAAATCATTTCATAACATGGTTCCTGCAATGAGTTAGTTTCATCAAAGATAATATGGACACTTTCCTCTACGCACATTGTTCTCTTATTATAAACTCTGTATGCTTTACTATTTGAAGCATATCCTATAAAGACAGCTTCATCACTTCTAGCATCAAATTTGCCTAAATTGTTTTTACCATTGTTGTGTACAAAACATCTACATCCAAAGACTCTAAAGTAAGAGATATTTAGTTTTCTTCGTTTGAACAGTTCATAAGGAGTTTTCTTGGTGATGGGTCTTAGCATGACCCTGTTGATGATGTAACATGCAGTGTTCACCGCTTCTGCCCAAAAATTCTTTGGATGATTGCTTGATATAAGCATTGTTCTAGCCATATCCTCCAGAGTCCGGTTCTTTCTTTCAACTACACCATTTTGTTGTGGTGTTCTTGGAGCAGAGAAGTTGTGATCTAATCCTTCATTACTGCAAAAATCATCAAACTTGGAGTTTTCAAACTCCGTACCATGGTCAGATCTTAGGTGTTTCAATTTGAAACCATATATCCTTTGAACTTTCTTAGCAAATTAAATAAATTCTTAGCATGACCCTATTGATGATGTAACATGCAGCGTTCACCGCTTCTGCCCAAAAATTCTTTAGAAGATTGCTTGATATAAGCATTGTTCTAGCCATATCCTCCAGAGTCCGGTTCTTTCTTTCAACTACACCATTTTGTTGTGGTGTTCTTGGAGCAGAGAAGTTGTGATCTAATCCTTCATTACTGCAAAAATCATCAAACTTGGAGTTTTCAAACTCCGTACCATGGTCAGATCTTAGGTTTTCAATTTGAAACCATATATCCTTTGCACTTTCTTAGCAAATCAAATATATTCTTCAAATGTTTCATCCTTGCTATGAAGGAAGATTACCCACGTAAATCTAGAAAAGTCATCAACAATAACTAATACATATCTTTTACCTGATCTGTTTTGGATTCTCACTGGGCCACAAATATCCATGTGGATCAGCTCAAGTGGACTTTGAGTGCTTACCATTTTCTTGGATTTGAACGAGGATCTAACTTGTTTCCCTCTTACACAAGCTCCACAAACTCCATGGCTTGTTCCTTTTATTGTTGGCAAACCAACTACCAAGTCTTTACCACTTAGTTTATGAAGTAGTGTAAAGCTTGCATGACCACACCTCTTATGCCAAAGGTCTTGGTCATCTTCTAGTACACTAAGACAAGTTAGATTGTTCCCAGGAACAAGGTTTAGGTCAACAACATAAGTGTTTCCCCTTCTTGTTCCTTCTAGTATCTTGGTTCCTGTAATGGTGTCACTAACCACACAACATTCATTAGTAAATTTCACATTGTTTCCTTTGTCACAAAATTGAGAGATACTAAGTAAGTTATGTTTCAAACCCTCGACTAAAACTACATTATTTATGGAATGTGACTGAGATTTCCCAACTTTACCTATACCTACTATGTTACCTGTCAGGTTGTCTCCAAAGGTCACAGTTCCTCCTTCGTAGACTGAAAGTGAGAGAAATTTGGTTTTATCTCCTGTCATGTGCTTGGAACAACCGCTATCGAGGTACCACAGGTTGTTCCCCCTCACTTTAGTCTGCACCTACAGTAATTAGTCAGTGGCAGGAACCCAGTTAGACTTGGGTTCCTCTGTTGAGTGTACGTTCCTCTTAATTCTCCACTCTTGCTTCACTAAGCGAGTGTTCATTTCGATCTGTTCCTCTTTGGTGGAACAGTCAGACATTAAGTGTCCACTATTCCCACAGTAGGAACAGATTCTGTTGCTTGGCAGGTCAACATATTTTTTATGTTTGTTCCTCTTCTTATAATTGAAACCTAGTCCATTTCTTCCTTCATTTTCATATTTTTGTATCCAACTAACTGGATCAGGAAGCTTGATTCTTGAAGATTCCAATTTCCTCTTCGATACCATATTTTCATTCAGCACTAATTCGTGCTCAATTTTCAAAATTTCAATTTCTTTACTGGTACTATCAGAGGAACTGGTTCCTTCAGGAACAACTAGTTTCAATTCTTCCAAAGCAATATTCAAGAAGTAGTTGTCATTTTTCAGTTTTTCATAGGCTTCTTGAAATCCTCGGTATTTATCAAAAATTTCAAAGAACCGTTCCTCAATATCTGAATTTAATTTCTTAAACCAATTTGTGTGTTCCTTAGTACTTTCAAGGCCTTCTCCATATTCTCCTCTCTTATGCAGATTGCCTTGTAGTTATCAAAGGTTTCTAAAAGTAATTCAGTGAGTTGGTTCTTATTTAATTTTGATAATTCTTCTTCAACAACATTAAAGTTTACCTGTTTATGTGATACGTCCTCTTCACTATCTGGTTTTGCCATTAGACACAACTGAGCAGTTTCATCCTCAGGTTGTTCCTGTTCCTCATCAGAATCTCATTCACCCCAGGCTGCTACCATAGCCTTTCTCATTTCAGTTTTAGAGAAAGGTTTTTGTTGTTCTTTGCTTTTGAATCTGCTTTTTCCTTTCCCGTTTTCCCACAAAGGACATTCCTTTATGAAGTGATCTGGACTTCCGCATTTATGGCAGATTAGCTTTGAGGTTTTCCTTGTGCTCTTCCCTTTATAGTTCTTGTTTAAGAACCTTTTGAATTTCTTTACTATCAAGGCAGCTTCCTCTTCATCAGTTTCTGAATCATCTTGCTCTTCAGTCTTGAGAGCCAGGGACTTTGATCTGTTGGAGTCTGGTTCATGAGTTCCTAAGTGCAACTCATGTGTCATCAAGGATCCAACAAGTTGTTCTATGTTAAACTTGGTGAAATCCTTGATTTCTTGTTGAGCTGTCACCTTAGCCATCAACAATACTTTGCGTACTTGTTCCTCTGGAGAAATAGATTTTCCTAGAGAGTCAAGTTCATTTATGATATTTGAAAATCTTGTAAGCATATCATGAACTGGCTCTTTAGGTTTCATTTGAAATAACTCATATCTATGCATGAGCATGTCTATCTTTGATCTCTTGACCTCGCTTGTTCCTTCATGTGTAACTTGAAGGAGTTCCCACATCTGCTTTGCACTCTTGCATCCCATGGCTCTATTGTGTTCATGAGGACCAAGACCACAATGCCGAATCTTCTTTGCCATGTTGTTCATCTCCATTTTCTCAAAATCTTCCTTGTCATACTTTGAGAGTGGTTTTGTAACTAGCTCGCCTTCTTCATTGTTTTCAGTGACTTCAAAGTCACCTATCTTAACGACTCTCCAGACTTGATAGTTTTCTGCATTAATAAATATTTCCATCCAATTCTTCCAATAAGGATAATGTTTGCCATTGAACATTGGGGGACGTTGAGTAGAGTATCCCTCATCTAGCTTTTCTCCAGTTTTATTCATGTCCTCTAGGATTAGCCTCCCTAGTGTTAACTGTTTCAGAAGGAACATGCTCTGATACCAATTGTTGGTCCTATAGAACTTCTAAGTTTACTACAAGAGGGGGAGTGAATTGTAGTAAAGACTATTGGGGACTATTTTTGCGGAATTAACAAGTTAAAATGAAATAAAGAGAAGTTAAAACAACGAACCCTAGAACTGCTTTTAAACAAGATCTTATTCCTATTTTCTCTGGGAATAAATCTTGCCCTTTTATTTATAATAGTAACTTACACCCTATTATAAACAACAACTCACTCTGTTCCTCTAGGAACTGGTTCCCAGTCACCTTGTTCCCCTGAACACGTGACTTCCTCCCTTGACTTCACTCGAAGTCTTCTCTTTCTCTTTCTTCTCTTTCTCTCTTGAATGTAGAAATTTTCTCACAAAATTTCACTCACCCCAACTCAGATTAATGGAATACAATGAATTGTTGAAGAGAATAAAACCGAAATAACTTTCTAAAAGATTTAACAATTATCGTAGAAAGTCTTAAGAACTAAAATTGAGTTCTTCTTAATTTATATAGCTGTGATAAATCTTCAACGGTCTTCTTCAGCTTCTTTGTAGTGGACGCAAGTTTTTAGGCATTATCTTCCACCTGCATAGCCGTTATGGACAATGTTAAGGCCACGTTCCATGATCGTGTGTTTGCACGGTTTGAATGAGTCTTCGAGTCTTCCACGATCTTCTCAGCTGCTCTTGACTTGGTCTTTGGCAGTTAAGGATATACGTTTGATGTGCGGTTAGCTGAGATCATGGCTCCTAGAATCTAGGACCTCAACCCATCAATTCAGCCATGCATCATCGCAATCTCTTCAACGTCTATTTTCCTGTAAACCATTAACAAACTCAACTAATATTATGGAATCCAATATTCCATAATATCAGAATATTAATTCTACACAAAATAACTAAATATCCTATTTTCCTAAACAACTTAATTTTGGTTATTATAAAACCAATTCTCCATAAGTTTATTTTAGGAAAAATAAAATAAATAATTAAATAAAACTATATAAATAATCACACGAAGAAAAACTAACTAAAAACTAAGTTATAAACTAAGTTAAAAACTATTCATTTGTCATCATCAAAATAACGAGTACAACAATGAGATCTTCTATCCTGTTGTCAAGATGACTTCTATCAGAACCGTTTTGGGCTTAGCTGCGAGTCTTGATCTTGAGTTGGAGCAGCTTGATGTGAACACTGCTTTTTTACATGGTGACTTGCATGAAGAAATCTACATTGAGCAACCTGAAGGCTTTGAAGAAAAGGGGAAAGAGAAACTTGTTTGCAAGCAGAAGAAGAGTAATTATGGGCTTAAATAGGCCCCAAGGCAGTGGTACAAGAAATTTGATTCGTTTATGACTAATCATGGTTATAAACGAAGTTCTGCAGAACCGATAAGAGGTTTTTAGGGTGTCGTTAAGGCACTAAGAACCGCTTAGCAAACACAATTTATAAACCTAATGCGCAACTACTAAGAACGTAGTAATGGAAAGTCAAGGGTCGAATCACAAGGAAATTGGGATTGACTATAGTCCACTAAGTCCAAAACTACCTAAGTGAAGGGTTTTTGGGTTTGAGATTGAATAGGTTACCAACTAATTAACTAGCTAATAAATACCAACTAATAATCAAATAGGAGAATTAATATAATAAGGAAAACACTAGAGTTCGGGCTACTCGTATGAACATGGGTAGACAACGATAATCGACGCTATGGTGATTCACAACGGAGTCTATACAAGGTTAAGTTCCCCTCTAATTTACTTGAGTCCTCTCCCGAATGATCCTCAAGAGTAATCGATTAATCAACCAACCAAATCCTCTTTCGAATGGTCTTTGGTCCGTTGATTAATAAATTCATTAAGATCGGAAACCCCCTAATTAAAGGATCCCCTTAATTCCAATCCCTTGGTCTAGAAATCATGTCGAAACATGGGAATGACAAAAGGGATCAAAGTTCGATTAAGAACGATAGAAACCCTAAGTGCCCTAGCATTAACGTGATCAAGATCTATCCTAGGATGTAAAAACACCACATTCAATGCATAGACAAACAATTCAATCATAAAAAACATAGAAAATCTACATTAAGCCCTTAATTCATACTTTCGCTCAAACCCTAGATAATGAACTACTCACTAACCATGGATTCTAAGCAATTGAGATTCAATAAACTAAACATCATAAACAAAACAATAGAATTAAAGAAAAGAGATTGAAGAAAAATTACTTGAATTGAATAACGAATTCGATCTTCAAAGATGAACAAAAGAGATATCTAGTGTTTAGAGAGAGTTTAGGGCTAAGAGCATGTAATTAGAAACTAAGAGTAATAGGTAAATGTCGAGTCTAAGCTAAGAAAACTAATTAAAAGAGTCATTAAAGTAAGACAGACAAAACGGGTCAAAGCCCGAAAGCAGGTCCACACGGTCGTGTAAAAAACGACACGACCGTGTAGACCTGTTACACAAGTTTCTCAGCGCTTCTTCACAGCTACTGCCTCAGTGTAGAAAACACTACACGGTCGTGTCCAGAATGACACGACTGTGTAGACCTGGCGTCCAAAATGCCCACATCATCCTTAAAGTTTCTGCTTGTGTGCTCAAAACACTGCACGGTCGTGTCCAAAGTGACACGACTGTGTAGACCAGACGTCCAATGTGCCCCTCATCATCTTCAAAGCTACTGCCTACGTGCTCAAATGGCTACACAGTCGTGTCCAAAGTGCCACAACCGTGTAGACCTGACGTGTAATGTTCTTTGCTAGACAGTTGCAAACTAATCCTCCAAGTGAAAGGCTACACGGTCGTGGCCAATGCCACACGACCGTGTAGAGCTTCTTCAAGTTCTTCCAAGATCTAGCCTCCATCCAAGGGTCTCTAAATACCCAAAGTGCTCCAAATACCTGTTAGTTAGTCTGAAAATCATCCAAAACAACTAAACAAGTAGTGAAGCCACCATTTAGCCCAAAGTAATCAAAACCATGCAATGCAAGACTAAAATGCTCTTAATCTATAAGCATCGACACTAAAAATGCAGCATGGATAAGCAAAATAAAGTACTTATCAAGAACCTTGTGTGTATTTCAGAAGATTCCCCGATGGTAAGTTCATTATCCTTCTTTTGTATGTGGATGATATGCTAATAGTGGGACAGGATGCAAAGATGATTAGCAACTTGAAGAAAGCTACTTGTCCAGGTCATTTTACATGAAAGATTTGGGTCCTACTAAGAAAATCTTAGGCATGGAGATTTCTCGGGACAGGAAGGCTAGGAAGCTGTGGCTATCTCAGGAGAAGTATATTGAACGAGTACTTGAAAGGTTCAATATGAAGCATGCCAAGCCTGTTAGTACACCATTAGCAGCTCACCTTAAATTAAGTAAGAGAGCTTGTCCTACAACAGAGAAGGAGAAAGCAAGTATGTCTTCCATTCCTTATTCTTCTGATGTTGGTTCTTTGATGTATACTATGTTGTGTAGTAGACCAGATATTGCACATTTTTTTGGTTTGGTGAATAGATACTTATCCAATCCGGGTAAGGCTCATTGGGATGCAGTGAAGTGAATCTTCAGATATCTTTGTGGTACCTCTAAACTTTGTTTGTGTTTTGGAGGTGGCAAACTTATTCTTGAGGGATATACAGATACAGACATGGCTGGTGATCTTGATAACATAAAGTCTACCTCAGGTTATGTGTTCACATTTTCAGGGGGAGCCATTTCTTGGCAATCCAAGTTACAGAAGTGTGTGGCTTTATTAACGACTGAGGCAGAATATATAGCAGTTGTGGAAGCAATTAAGGAAATGCTTTGGTTGAAAAGGTTCCTTCAAGAGTTGGGTTTGAAGCAAAGCGAGTATGTTGTATTCTATGATAGTCATAGTGCTATGGATTTGAGTAAGAACTCAATGTATCTCGTACCAAGCATATTGATGTTCGATATCATTGGTTGCAAAATGTTATCGAGGAAATGAAAATGACGCTGAACAAAGTCCACACTGATAAGAATGGTGCAGACATGTTAACAAAGATGGTGGCAGGAAGCAAGCTATAAGTTTGTGGTAAGCTTGCGGGAATGAGCTTCAAGTGTTGATTGATGCATGCTTGTCTTCCCCGTGTTGGGATGGAGGGGGAGATTTGTTGTGGTCTAGCCCATGTTGCAATATTTGTTATTGCTTTTGGACACATATATGTGGGTCTTTTTATGTTGGACATATTATGTCTTATTTGGGGTCCATTTTGACATGGGTCTTTTGGCTTCCAAGAGAAACTTATTGAGATGATGTTATAGACATATAAGAGTGTAGAGGACGGCAAGAAACTCACATTAAACACACACACAAAAGGTGAGATAGAGTCTAGAGTGTTTTGCTCTTTTTTCTCTGGCACCGTGTTTGTAATATGATCATCTGAGAAGATCCCATCGTTAGATTTGGCTGAAATTTTTACAGATTGTTGAGGATATTTGGGGCTACATTCTGAGCGTCCAGTTTTTCAATCGGAGTCCTGGTTCAACGGGAATCGTCTTTTCACGGAGGTGCTATTTTTTGGGTGTTTATCTTCCCCTTTTACTCTCTATTTAAAATCTCTTATTGTTGTTGTTTGTTGGTGGTTTGTGAATCCTTTGTAGAATGATTTGGGGTTCATTTTACCCTTAATTATCAATAAGAGAAGAAATTAAGGGTGGACTCCTAAAGAGGTCCCGTGCTTTTACTCTTCACATCAAAGGGATTGACCACGTTATATCGTGTGTGTTGTTTGCTATTGTTTCTTCTTATTTGTTGCTGGTTTTATTTGCTGGTTTTATTGTGTGACAATTTGGGTTGATTGGATTGCTTAATTGGTTAGCTGTCTTGATTGTATGATTTGTGGGTGTCGTGGTGACCCCCTTCTGATCCCTACATCCAGATCTATAGTATTTGTAAGTCCATGAAACCAACATAGAATTGATGGTGGTCCAATCAGCCAAGGTGTACGCCGGCTCAGCTTCGGTGATAGTGTCATCGAGAAAACCAAATTTTCGTCTAGCTTCAAGAGCCATCTGGATGAATGTTGCCCAATCGTCATAGTTATCATGACGTAGGCGTATTGGAGTACTATAATCGCCTGATTTATCCCGAGCGCCGAGATAAAAAGGAGAATTAGGGTTAAAAGTGGGTGGTGGTGGTGGTAGATAGGGGGCGCCTGTTTTGTAAGGGAGAGAGAAATTTTTTTTGTCTTGTGGTCCTATACCATCTGAAGAATATTGTTAGGGTTTAATTGCTTGCATCGTAGTGTACAAGATAAGAAAACCTAACTAAGATAGATACAATCTTTGTAATCTTATCATTATCAATATCTTTGCAAAAATATCTTAACAAGAAAGCAACCATTTCGCACGCCCGCCGCGTCTCTTAGTTTTGTTTCTTTCCTTGTAAAAAAAAAAGGAAAAATTGACCAGGATAATCCAAACTATGCCCGTTCCTCCAAGAATAATCCTTACTAAACTTTATTCCTGTATAATCCCAACTATTGGGGATGTCCGCCACAAACACCCGAACCTGACTTGTAACCGGTTGAAAAGGTAATTTTATTTTATTTTTCTTTTATTATTCTTTTTGTTTTCTACTCCCACCCCAACTCCTACCCACCACTAGAACAGCCACCCCCTCTCCCTCCTCTTCCCTCCATTCCCAAAACCCCCTCACCATCCCCCCAACCACCACCACTCCTCCCCTCGTCACCACCCCAGCGACCACCGCAACCCCACCCAACAACCACCATGTTGTGGTCGAACTGCAGCCAAACCAGAGAGCACCGCAATTCGACCACCGCAATTCGACCACCGCCAAACCAGAGAGAGATGGGCTGGGCAGTTCGACCACCGCCTGCGACCACCGCAACTGCACTTCTCTTTCTCGCTCATTCTCCCTCTCACCCCATTCCCTCTTCCCTGGCTTCGAAAACTAAACCCCCCACCACCACCTTCAAAAACCTCCAAAAATCTTCAAATCTGGGTGGTTAAAGTGACGATTTTGGCGGTGGTCGCGGTTTAGGGTGATGATTTTAGGTGGTTAGGTTTAGGGTGGCAAGGGAGGCGATTTAGGGTGTCGACAGATTCCGGGGGTTGGGGGGAGAACGAGAATTGAAGCCAGAGGAAGGAAGAGTGTGGTGTAGCATGTTAGTTGTTGGGTGGGGTTGTGGTGGTGGCTGGCGAGGCTGAGTGAAAGAGTGGCTGCGATGGTTGCGTAGGTGGTTAGGAGTTTTGGTTGTTAGTTGGGTTGTAGGGGATGGGAGAGGAGGGTGGTGTTGAGGGTCGGGGTTGGTGGCAGGGGGTGGTGGCGAGGGGAGGGCTGGTAGTTGAGGGTGGTGGCGAGGGGACGGTGTGGATGAATTGCTGGAGATAAAATCAGGGGAAGGAACAAGGAAGGGAGTGAAAGGTTGGGAATTTTTTTTTAAAATAAAATAAATTATTTGTACACAGCCAATCCAAACATGACACATGTCATGTTTACCTGTTTAACAGGTTCCCTTCAGGTTACGGTGTATTTCTGGCAGACCTCCTCAATAGTTGGGATTATACAGGAATAAAGCTTAGTAGGGATTATTCTTGGCAGAATGGGCATAGTTTGGATTATCCTGGTCAATTTTTCCAAAAAAAAAGAAAAAGAAAGCAACCATTTATGTGCAAATTTTTCGAAAATAGCCGGAGGTGAGTTGGAGGTTTCAGGTCGCAGGTGACTGCTTGTTGCGCAGTTGTGTTAGTGGCGTGTTGTGGAGGGGCTGCCGGGTTGGGGCTTTTAGGGTTGCTCATCTTTGGCCCGATTCTGGGGGCCTTTGTGGGCATTCGATAAGCTGCTCAGCTTTGGTTGTCTGGTGTGGAATGGGGTTTTGGGAGATAAAGGGGATGAGGGAGGAGAGAGAAATGATTAGATCTAATTTCTTAGCCACCAAATAATAAAATATAACCACTAGGTAGAATTTCTCAAAAGTTGAGAGTCACTTTGTATGATAATTCGACAATGGCTACAATAAAATTGTAGCTACTATAACTAGTTAAAACTAAACCTTTCATTTGTATTATTTTCTTTGCCCAGCCACCCTATAGATAAATTTAAAAGTTAGAGGGCAATATATAGAATTTACCTAAATCAATTAATATTCCTAATGTGCCCATATTATAGCGGCTTGGCTATCCTATCTCACAAAAGATATGATATATAACATCAAATACATCAATTTAAATGCTAATTAGAACTCTACTTAACAATATATATTTAATATAAAGTGTAGTTTTCCCTCTTAATCAATTTTTTCATCTAACTAGTTGTTCGCGCACTAACGCACGCAGTTCCCCAAAATGTGCAATCTAATTTTGGTCTTTGTTGGATTAGCAATGATAAGAGTGCCATGTTGATACAAGTCAAGAGGCAAAGTCAATCATTAGAGATGAACTTATTTGCTTGGTTCTTGAAGCCTTTGGATTCAAGCTCAATTCCAATGCTTCCTTTGTGACCATGATTGCTTGGGATGATGATCCTAGTTGTGATGACTAATATGGGGCGTCCATATTTAGTTACTTGGAGACTTTTAAGAGTATTTTGTCATGTTTTTTTAAACATTTAATTAATGTTTTAATTTGTGTCCATATGGCCGAAAATATGGTTATAATTTCGGTATATGAAGAGGTTGAGTTGTAATTCAATTAAGATAAGAACTTGTACTAGTATATACAGGTGATAAGTGGACTTTAGGTTCACTTATTTGAATGTAGTTTTAGGGCATTTAGATGCATTTTAGGTCATTTAATTTTCTTTTCCTTCCCTTTTTCCTCATTTCTTATTATCTCATGTTTAGCATCTAGTTTAGCTCATTTGCATATAGTTAGGATGTATATATAGGTTGTTGCATATGCATATGCATACCCCCCTCCCCAGATAATATTTGCCTTGAGAGTTTTGAAGGTTATCAAGCAAAAAAGAGGCTTATAACAGGGGAGCGGGCGCTCCTAAGGACAGGGAGCGGGCGCTCCATGGGTCAAGAAATGAAGACAGAGGATCAGGAACTTGGAGCGACCCAAGAGCGATGAGGGAGCGGGCGCTCCATGTTGTGAGGAGCAGGCGCTCCATGGCCGAGGCTCCGTAGTTTTATTTCGTGTTTTACGATTTTGCCCTTATTTCTACGGGGTATAAATCTAATTTTGTAATAATCTTAAGATATCTTTTAAATTCCAGAATCATTATTAGCTTATAAAGAGAGAGAAACTTTAGAGAGAGAAGTAGTTTTTAGAGAGATAAAGTAGATCTTGAAATCATTTTGAAGCTTGTTGAAGGTATTTCTATGGAGTTTTTCATTTGATGTTCATCTATTTAGAGTATTTCTTCTATCTCTTTGCTTTATTTTGCCTTATTACTTGCTTATCTTGTTTTAGCCTTGATTAGTGTTGGTTAGTTGATGTTTAGCTCATTTATAATGTTTTCCACCATTGTTGATCTTCTATTGATAGCTCAAGCTTTTTATTTTGTTTCTTTAATGGCTTTAGAGTAATTTCTTAGCTAGGGGAAGGGGATGAACTAGGTTGATCATGAGTTGACCTCAAAAGTCAAGCTAGGGGGTTAGATTTAGGAGAAATTGGGTTGACTAACCTATTTAATTGCTTGTTTAATTGTTTGATCATCAATTGAATTAGATTAGGGGATCAAAAGTGAAGGATTGAGAGATGAAGCTTTTGATGGACCTTAGGTTAGTCAATAGGTTGACTTCACCATGAGAATAGGTGTTAGGCTTCCTAGGACCTTAATCGAATCGCTACGAGTTGTGGAAATACTTGATCAATTGATTTTACCATGAGAATAGGTAAAATTGGTTGATTAAGTCCTCCTAATTAGCTCGAGAGAGTAATTAGGAAACATCTGAGCGACCTTAGTCCCTTAGTTGAACCTAATGAATCCCCTTGACTTGAAGAATAGGTTAGTAATTGATTAACTAGTGATTCCCCTATCCCTAGTGCCTTCTTATTATTGTTAAACCCAAATCATTTAGTTTAATTGTTAGCTAATTAGTTCTTTGTTTCTTAGTTGATCAATTAATCTCAAAAATAATTAAAAATAGGCTTAGCTCGCTTAATTACTTTCAAACCTTGCTAATCTTTGCTTCCTCATGGAATCGACCCTTTCTTGCCCTAAACTAGGCTAAGTTAGGTTTATATTTAGCACGTGCAACGACCGTGTCAAATTTTGGCGCCGTTGCCGGGGAAGCAACGGATTACATTGCTTTGAATTGTGATTTTTGAGTCTAAGTCAAGTCTATTCCTCCTCCCTTTTTCTAATTTTTGTTTTCTTTTGGTTATCAATAGATTGCTTACTACTTGGTGGTAAGCCCTTATGTTACTAATCTCTCCCTTGAGCTTTTGTATTTGCATGTCAAGAAGGTTACGAGGAGATCCATTGCTTCCAATTGACCACAATCTTGAGGGCACTTTACGGGAGTTGAGGAGAATTTTTCGGGAACCAAGGGTACTATCTACTAGTGAGGAGCAACCGGGGGAGGTGTTTGAGGAAGATCAACCTCGTTCTTCAACTTCTAGTATTATGGCGGAGGATCCACCCGTTCCAAGAGCTTTGAGGGACTATGGTCACCCCGAAGAATTGATTAGAATGATCAAGCAAGAGCCTTATGGAGGATGTGCTCATAAGTGTCCACTTGACCATTTGGCGAACTTCCTTGAGCTTTGTGCCATGGTCAAGCAAAATAATGTTACTCAAGAGTTCGAGAAGCTTAATCTTTTTCATTTCTCTCTCATGGGGAAAGCCAAGAAGTGGCTACAATCTCTACCTCCCGATTCCTTGACTACTTGGGCACAAGTAACGGCGACTTTTGTTGATGAGTTCTACTCCCAAGAGAAGACTTCCGACGCTAGAAGGAAGATCTCTAATTTCATACAAGATGAAGATGAAAGTTTGAATGAGGCATGGGATAGGTTTAAAGACCTCCGAAGGTCGTGTCCGCACCATGGGTATAGTCAATGGATGTTGATGCAAAGTTTCTATGATGGGTTGCTTCCTATGACTAGAGCTAGTCTTGATTACGGAGCGGGCGGTCAACTCACCAAGCTACGGGTTGAAAATATTGAGCCCACCATAGAAGAGGTTGTGAGGCATTACTCTTGGGGGAACACAAGGTCTACAAGCAAGAAGGTTAGTGGTAAAGGGAAGTATGATGTGGAGGCCATGGATCATATCCATGCTAAGCTAGACACTCTGGCTAAGAAACTTGAGAAGGTGAACTTGGCATCCCCAAGCCAACCGCCTTCCCAAGCTTTTTCTTGTGAAATTTGTGGAGGCACCGATCATGCAAGCTCTTATTGCGGAGGATCTACGGAACATGTAGCATGGGTTGGTGCAAGACAAGAAGGGCCTTCAAACTTCAACAACCAATGGAGGTGGAACAACCCCTCTCAAGGAACATGGAAAAATCCCCCAGCACAAAATCACAACAACTACTCCAACTTTCGACCACCCGGTTTCAACCAACCACAACAAAGACCACCCTTTGAGCCTAACCCACCCAAGCCTTCATCACTTGAGTCTACACTTCAACTTTTCCTAGCCCAACAAACCAAGACCAATGCCGATAATGATAAGAAGTTTGGGGATATTCACTCTTCCTTACAACAAATGCAAGCTCACAACAAAATGATTGAGACCCAACTTGCCCAAATTGCCCAACAAGTAAGCAATTCTTCTTCTTCTTCTACTCAATTCCCAAGCCAACCCGTGATTCACGAGCATGCTAAGGCCATTAATTTGAGATTCGGAGCAAACTATGAGGGGCCTAAGATGCCTAGTGAGGTGAATGAAAGCCCGGAAGTTGAGAAAAGGGGGAGTGAAGGGGAGGTTGAGAAGCTTCTTGAGGAGGTAATTGTGGAGGATGGAGGTGATGTTGAGCCAAGCCAAGAGAAAGAGGTTCATGAGCAACGTAAAGAGGCTAGTCAAGCGGCACCCAAGGCTTATGTGCCTCCGGTTCCTTTTCCTCAAAGGCTAGCAAAGAAGCAACTCAATGATAAATTCATGAAATTCTTAGAAGTCATGAAAGGGCTTCAAGTGCACATCCCTTTTCTCCAAGCAATGTCTCAAATGCCTACTTATGCCAAGTTTCTTAAGGGGCTCCTCTCCAACAAGACCAAGCTTGAGGAAAGTACCACCATTGCTTTGACCGCCGAGGTTAGTGTCGTACTTCAAAACAAGCTAGCCAAGAAGCTTGAAGATCTGGGATCATTTTCTATTCCTTTGAAGATTGGGGACTTGGAGCCCAAGAGGGCCTTGGCGGATTTGGGGGCAAGTGTGAGTTTAATGCCCTTGTCCATCGCTAAACAACTTAATTTTGAGCTCAAGCCTACTAGGAGGGTCATTCAACTCGCCGATAGATCGGTGAAAGTTCCGGTTGGAGAGTTGGAGGATGTACCGGTTCAAGTTGGAAGGGTTTTCATCCCTTGTGACTTTGTGGTTATGGATATGGAGGAAGGCTCTCAAGTCCCTCTTATACTTGGGAGGCCTTTCCTTAAAACGCCAGGAGTTCTTGTTGATATGAAGCGAGATGTGCTTGCTTTGAGGGTACGAGATGAGAGCATGGAATTTTCTTTTAAGCAATCAATGAAGTCACCAATAATGGAAGAGGTGAAGAGGATAGATAGTTTTGATGAAGAGGTCTTGACTTTGAAGAGTTTAAGGGGTAAGAAAGACCCCTTGGAAGATGTACTTTTGGGAGAAGATTTGGAAGATAATGAGGAAGGGAAAAACTTCAAGCTTGCCATGGATGCCTCTCCAATTTATTGTTCTAAGGAGGAGAAGATTGAGGCTCTTGAGGTGCCTTCACCTAAGGAGGAGAGTTCTAAGCCTCCTCCCAAGGTAGAGTTGAAACCCCTTCCCCCTTCTTTAAAATATGCTTTTCTTGGTGAGGGTGAGACTTACCCGATGATAATCAATGCTACACTTGAAGGCACTCAACTTACTCAGCTTCTTAATGTCCTTCGGGAACATAGAAGTGCCATTGGGTATAGCATTGAAGATCTCAAAGGGCTAAGTCCTACTCTATGCATGCATAGAATTCATCTTGATGACGATCATGCTTCTATTGAGCCTCAACGGAGGTTGAATCCCAATATGAAGGAAGTGGTAAAAAAGGAGGTCTTGAAACTCCTTGAGGCGGGGATAATCTACCCTATCTCCGATAGTCGGTGGGTTAGTCCCGTCCATGTGGTCCCTAAAAAGGGAGGCATGACCGTCATCACAAATGAAAAGGGAGAACAAATCTCCACTAGATCGGTGACCGGGTGGCGTATGTGCATAGATTACCGGAGATTGAATAAAGCAACCCGGAAAGATCATTTCCCATCCCCTTTATAGATCAAATGTTGGAAAGATTGGCGGGCCATTCCCATTTTTGTTTCCTTGATGGTTTTCGGGGTTCTTTCGAATTCCCATCCACCCCGATGACCAAGAAAGGACTACATTCACTTGTCCATTTGGTACCTTTGCTTATCGAAGGATGCCATTTGGTTTGTGCAATGCGCCCTCTACATTTCAAAGGTGTATGGCCGCCATCTTTTCGGACATGTTGGAAGATACCATTGAGGTATTCATGGATGACTTCTCCGTAGTAGGTTCATCTTTTGATGATTGTCTCAAGAACTTGAAAAATGTGCTTCAAAGATGTCAAAAGATGAATCTAGTGCTTAATTGGGAGAAGTGTCATTTCATGGTTAAGTATGGCATTGTGTTGGGACACAAGATTTATTAAAAGGGAAATGAGGTAGATAGGGCCAAGATTGAGGTCATAGAGAAGTTGCCCCCACCTACTACGGTGAAGGGAGTGCGTTCTTTTTTGGGACATGCCGGTTTCTATCGCTGGTTCATAAATGACTTCTCTAAGATTGCTAGGCCTCTATCTAGCCTCTTGCAAAAAGATAATGAATTTGTTTTTGATAATGATTGCATGAATGCTTTTGAGACATTAAAGCATGCCCTTATTTCCGCCCCCATTATGCAAGCTCCGGATTGGAGCTTGCCTTTAGAACTAATGTGTGATGCTAGTGATTATGCAGTGGGAGCCGTTTTAGGGCAAAGAAAAGAGGGAAAGCTACATGTTGTTCACTATGCGAGCAAGACACTTGATTCGGTTCAAAAGAACTATGCCACAACGGAGAAAGAGTTGTTGGCGGTTGTGTTTGCCTTTGATAAGTTTCGGCCTTATCTTGTGTGCACCATAGTGGTAGTGTACACGGATCACTCGGCTATCAAGTATCTCATGTCCAAAAAAGATGCGAAGCCGCGGTTGGTTCGTTGGATCTTGCTCCTTCAAGAATTTGACATTGAGATTAGAGACAAGCATGGAACGGAATACTTGGTGGCCGACCACCTTTCCCGGTTGCCTTTGGATGAAGAATCCCCCTCTCATAATATGCCCATTGATGATAGCTTAAAGGATGATCTCCTATACTCCATCAAAGCCCTTGATACCCCTTGGTTTGCCGACATGGCGAACTACTTGGCTTGTGGGATCATTCCTTTTGAGTTTACATATCAACAACGAAGGCGGTTCCTCCATGATTCTAAGTTCTATGCGTGGGAGGACCCACTTTTGTTCAAGCGGGGGGAGGATGGTTTGTATCGGAGATGTCTTCCCGATGATGAGATCGCAAGTGTGATTGAGAAATGTCATTCATCCCCCGTTAGAGGACATAAAGGCGCCGACAAGACCGTTTCCAAGATCTTATCTTGTGGATTGTGGTGGCCCTCTATGTTCAAGGACGTGTGGGGCTTTGTGAAAGCTTGTGATAGGTGTCAAAGGGTCGGCAACATCTCCAAGAGGCATGAATTACCCCTCACAAACATTTTAGAATTGGAAGTCTTTGATGTTTGGGGGGTAGACTTAATGGGACCCTTCCCTTCTTCGTTTGGTAACTCCTACATTTTAGTAGCAGTTGACTATGTCTCCAAATGGGTGGTAGCAATCGCCTCTCCTACAAATGATGCTAAGGTAGTTACCAAACTCTTCAAGTCCGTGATTTTTCCGAGGTTTGGGATTCTGAGAGCCGTGATTAGTGATAGGGGATCCCATTTCGTCAAAAAAAGTTTCCAAGCACTCCTCTCCAAATATGGGGTGCATCATAACATGGGGCTCTCCTATCATCCATAATGTAGCAGCCAAACGAAAGTGTCAAATAGGGAGGTGAAGCTCATCTTGGAGAAAACCATGAACCGATCTCGCAAGGATTGGTCATTAAAGCTCGATGATGCTTTATGGGCTTATAGGACGGCTTTTAAGACACCAATTGGTACAACCCCCTACAAGCTTGTGTATGACAAATCATGTCACTTGCCGGTTGAGATAGAGCACAAAGCATATTGGGCCATCAAGCTTTTAAATTTTGATCTCAAGTCATCCGGGGAACAAAGACTTTTGGATGTACATGAGCTCGAAGAGCTTAGGCGGGATGCCTATGAAAATGCTAGGATTTACAAGGAGAGAACTAAGGCATGGCATGATCGAAGGATAATGAAGAGAGAGTTCAAGGTAGGAGACAAGGTCCTTCTCTTCAACTCTAGGCTAAGACTCTTTCCGGGGAAACTTAAGTCTAGGTGGAGTGGGCCATTTGAAGTCAGAACAGTGTTCCCGCATGGAGCGGTGGAAGTGTGGAGCGAGGAAAAATGGACGTTCAAAGTAAATGGGCAAAGACTCAAGGTATACCACGATGGAACTCAAATTGAGCACATTTGTCACATTGCTTTGGATGACTACCCCCTTCCCCTATGAGGATTAGGGAGGTCAAGCTAATGATTTTAAAGAAGCGCTTACGGGAGGCAACCGGGATTCTTAGCTTTTAGATTAAGAAAGTGTAAAAAAAAATGAGAAAAAGAACGAAAAAAGAAAAAAATATGAAAAAAACGTTATGAGAAAAATAGAAAAAAAAAAAAAAAAAGAGTGAATAAGAGGTTTTAGATGAGTGAAATATGAGGAAGATGGAAGAAAAGATGAAAAAAATGGCTAAGTGTTGAAAAATAATGAAGGAGCGAGCAAAAAAAAGGCAAGGAGGGGCGCTCCTCCCTTGGAGCGGGCGCTCCTTACAAAGGGGAGCGGGCGCTCCGTCCCCCGCAAAAAGAAGGAAGGGAATCAGTAACTTCGAGCGTGTAGGGAGCGACAATAGAGCGCCTCGCTCCAGGCCTGGAGCGGGCGCTCCCTTTCAGCTGGAGCAGGCGCTCCAGCTCACCAGGCCTATTCTTTCTTTTTTTTATGCTTCTCACGTGCCAACTTATCAAAACACACCCCAAATCCGTCCCTTTTCCCTATCACTCATCCTCACATCACCCTCACTCTTTCACTCTCATTCACTCATTCTTCCCTTTCAAACTCCCTTTCTCTCTCTATACTCCATTAAACCTCCAACTTCAAACCTCCATTTCTCCTTCATTTCTCAACATTTTCACTTCCTTCCTTCACAAAACCTTCATCTTTTCTCCTCCTATACACAAAGAACCCATTTTCGTCAAAAAACCCCAAAATCAAAAATTCATCATCACTTCAAAGTTGAAGTTTGGGGGAGATCTCTTGAAGAAAAAGGTTAAGGAACACGGTTGAAGCTTGAAGGCACCTAAATTGTTCGCAATTGTGGATTTTCTTCACCCCTCTTAAAGAGGGAGGTAAAACCCAACCCTAACTTTTATTTTTCTTCTAGATTTGTACTAGAAAATTGATAATATGATGATTGTGGTGTTGTTTGTGGATTTAGCTGCTAGATTTAGATAGATTTTGATTTTTAATTGATTTTTTTTTATTTTTATGTGTGATTTCTTTCCTTTTTTCTTTCTTGTTACTTACTCCTTTTAGCCTAATTTTTCCTAGTTTCTTTTATTTTTAATTTTTCTAGCTTCTTTTCATTATTTCTTTTTGTTTTCCTTCATTTTTGCTTTGAATTTTTGCCTTGGTCGGAGCTCTTCTTTTCGTGCTTAGTTGTTGGGTTGAGACCGTGGTCTTTTAAATTTCTTGTAATCATCTTGGTTGAGTTATTCTCTTTAAACTCCAAGTATGTTTGGTAAACGAAAAAAAAAGTAAAAAAGACCAAGGTTCTTCCTCCCAAAAGAACCAAAAGGGCACCCTTCCGGCCCTTAAGTTCGTCAACCCCGACCATAAACGTCGGTATGACGAACTTAAGCACCGGAAGATTAAGGCCTCTAAGTTCTTCCATGGCGAAACTCTAAATAGTCTCGGGATACTGCTAGATGTAAGGCGTTGTTTATTTGTTTTAGGCTTAGAACGCTTTTAAACCTTTAGCCCTTTGACATATGAGCGGCTCACATTGGAATTCTTAGCCTCTCTTGAGAGAAATGAGGTTGATGGACAAGAGGGGGAGTATGAAATCTCCTCCAATTGTTCAATCAACCCCAATGTATCTCTTTGGGGAGGCTCAATGAGATCTTCGAATGTGATTCCTCCAATGCCATCCGAAATCCCGAGACTTGGCAATACCCCGTCCACTATCAAAGGGACGCATTTTGGCATGATGTTGCCGGATACGCCCCCTTTGATCCCAAAACGGGATATTCCTCTCATATACATTCCCCCATCCTTCGCTACATTCACCGCCTCTTGGTTACCGCCATATTTTAAAAAAAAGAACCAAGTAAGGTAGCCTCGGAGGAGGTGAGTGCGCTCTACATTGCCTCCCTTCACCCAAGGGAAATAGGAGGCAAGTTGAATATCAGATTTCTATTTCTCCAAAGGTGTATTGCTATACGCCGTGGAGAACTATTTGAATCTGATATTCATTGTCGGGGGATGATTACTATCATTGCTTCCGCTCTAGGGTTTTGAGGAGCAAATTAATTTGTTGACTCTAGTTGATGATAACCCCTACCTCGATTTGAACTATATTAGAGCCGCCGGGTGGATTGATTTTACCCCTGATCCCACGCGGTTCGTTTGGAAGGTAAGGGGTCGTCATCATTGTTACCTCCCAAACCAAGAGGTGACAACATTTGACCGCGACGGGGAGGATGCCGAGATTTTTCTCATCCCTTATGAGCCCCCCGTCGCGGAAGCCCAGGCCGCACGCGGCAACTTAGCTCCTCCTCTCCATCGCGAGGAGCCGAGTTCCGGCCGACGTGCCTCAGTGTCGTCCTGCTCCTTTGACTATGAGGGGGCCTACTACAGTATTGCTCTCAACCAAGATCGTATGATGAATACGATCCAAGGCATGAGAGAAGACTTGACTGGTATGATGATACAAACTAATGCAATGTATCATCACCACGTGGAGAGGGAGAACGTTGACCCCTATGTCAACTTTCCAAATTGGCCTCCTCAACATGGGCCGGTACCGGGATGGAATGCACGCTAACCTACGTACCCCTATTGGCCCTACCGCGACCCACCCTATGATTGGCGGGCACCCGGGGGTTCTAACTTACTTCTTTATTGAAAAATAGGTGCATTCTGACACGGTCGTTGCACGTGCCAAATTAATAACCTAACTTAGCCTAGTTTAGGGCACGAAATGGTCGATTCCACAAGGAAGCAAGGATTAGCAAGGTTTGAAAGTAATTAAGCGAGCTAAGCCTATTTTTAGTGATTTTTGAGGTTAATTGATTAACTAAGAAACTAAGAACGAATTATCTAATAATTAAAGTAAATGATTGAGTTTAACAATAATAGGAAGACACTAGGGATAGGGGAATCACTAGATAACCAATTGCTAACCTATTTGTCAAGCCAAGGGGATTCATTAGGGTCAACTAAGGGACTAAGTCATCATATGTTTCCTAATTACTCTCTCGAGCTAATTAGGAGGACTTAATCAACTAATTTTACCTATTCTCATGGTAAAATCAATCAATCAAGTATTTCCACAACTCCTAGCGATTCGATTAAGGTCCTAGGAAGCCTAACACCTAGTATCATGGTGAATTCAACCTATTGACTAGCCTAAGGTCAATCAAAAGCTTCATCTCTCAATCCTTCACTTTTGATCCCCAAATTATGTTCAAATGATGATCAAGCAATTAAACAAGCAAATAAATAGGCTAGACAACCTAATTTCACCTAAATCTAACCCCCTAGCTTGACTTTTGAGGTCAACTCATGATCATCCTAGGTCATTCCCTTCCCCTAGCTAAAAACTACTCTCTAGCCATGAACAAGGTCAAATAAAAAGCTTAAAGTAACATATAGGGTTCAACAATGGTGAAAATCAACATAAATGAGCTAAACATCAACTAATCAACACTAATCAAAGGCTAAACAAAATAAAGCAAGTAATAAAGAAAATAAAGAAAGGAGATAGAAGAAGTACTCAATAATAGATGACAATCAATGGCCAAAACTCCATGGAAATACCTTCAAAAGCTTCAATTCACAATCAAGATCTATTTTATCTCTCTAAACTCTACTTCTCTCTCTAAAGTTATCACTCTCATTAAGCTAATAATGATTCAGAAAAATAAAACATAATTATAAGATTATTACAAAATTGGTTTTATACCCCGCATAAATAAGGGCAAAACCGTAAAAGACAAAACAAAATTACGGAGCCTGGGCCCTGGAGCGCCCGCTCCTTGTAACATGGAGCGCCCGCTCCTCACACGCTCCCGGGTCGCTCCATGTTCCTGCCTCTCTGTCTTCATTTCTTGACCCATGGAGAGCCCGCTCCCTCTCCTATGGAGCGCCCGCTCCCCTGTTATGAGCCTCTTTCTTGCTTGTAAATCTTCAAAACACTCAAGGCAAACATTAGATGGGGGAGGGGGTATGCATATGCAAATGCAATAACCTATATGCACCCTAACTATATGCAAATGAACTAAACTAAATGCTAAACATGAGATTATAAGAAATGATGAAAAAGGGAAGGAAAAAGGAAATTATATGACCTAAAATGCATCTAAATGCCCTAAAACTAAATGCATATAAGTGAACCTAAAGTCCACTTATCACATTCATATCAATTGGTATCAGATTTTTCCAGGAGGGTGAGGAAAGAAAGTGTCCGACTTTCTTGGTAAGCTTTTTAAACTAGTTCATTCTAGTTCTTGATCCTTGATTTGGCTTGTGTGGTTCTTTGGCTTCCATTCTTTTTGTTGGCGTGTGATTTGTGTGTGTTGTGTGGCATATTTGTTTGTTTTAAGCTTTAAATCATGTCTAGTATGGAGAAACGTGAGAAAATGATGCATGATTTACTTGTTGCCACTGAGGAGGACTGAGCTAGGACTAGGAGGTAAGAAACCGCCCATATTGCTCTAGTTGATGTTGTTAAAAGGAAAAATGACCCTAATCACGTTGACTATGAATTTGATCATGATGTTGTGCAAAATGTTAAATCCACTTATGATAATGATAGGGGAATTAAATTTGATGATTTTACTGGTGATGCAAATCCTGAAGATTTGCTTAAATGGATTCGACAACTTGAAAAGATTTGTGAATATAGGGGTTTTGATGATGAAAAGAAGTATAAAATTGCCACCATTAGACTAACTAAATATGCTGGAATTTGGTTAGAGAGTCTAAAATCAAAAAGCGCAAAACTTGGAAAATCTAAGCTTAAAAGTTGGGAGAAGCTTAAAAAGAAATTGAAAGAAAGATTTATTCCAAGTGATTTTATTCAAAGGCGATATATGAGAAAGCGTGATTTAACTCAAGATTCTATGAATGTTCATGACTATACTTTGGAGTTTGATAGATTATGCTAGCTTTGTGGTAATGAGGAGGTTGAGCAAGAAAATATTTCTAGATTTATTGGAGGTCTTCATAAATCTATTGCTAGAAAGATTGATATTGTCAACTATAGTACTTTTGACGATGTGTGTCAATTGTCTTTAAAATTTGAACGTCATGAACTCGAGGAAAAGAAAGCCTATGGGGGGAAAAGCGCCACTTTTAAAAGCCCTAATCTTATTTACCCTTCTTCTTCTAAGACCTTTGAAAAGAGAGAGTTTCCTTCTAAGGGTGATCACAAGGGGGAGCGCCCTAAAATGGTTATTTCGAGGGAGAAATTTGATGATACTCGAAAGTGTTTTAAGTGTCAAGGGAGGGGTAATATTGCTGCAAATTTTCCTACTAGAAAAGTAATATAAAACAATACATGACCTTGGAGGAGGAAGAGAGAACTTATGATTATGTGGTGGAACGTTACCATGAAAGTGATGAGAATGGAGATGAGGATGCCTATGCTGAAGATGACACTAGAATGATTGGAGTAATTAGGAGAACCTTTCATGGTAATCACTCTCCTAACCATGAACAAAGAGAGAACTTGTTTCATATTAGATGTAGAGTTGGTGAGTTTTCTTGCAATGTGATTATTGATAGTGGATCTTGCACTAATGTGGTGGCATCTAATGTGGTCTCTAAGTTTAATTTGTTGGTTAGAGATCATCCTTGTCCTTAAAAGTTGAGTTGGTTGGATGATAAAACTGGTTTGACTGTTAAGAAACAAGCCCTTGTTTCTTTTTCGATTGAAAACTACAAAGATGAGTTGTGGGGTGATGTTCTTCCTATGAGTTCTTGTCATATTTGTCTTTGTAGACCTTGGCAATTTGATCAAAAGGTTATTCATGAGGGGGAGACGAATGTGTATTCTTTTTTGATGGGGTCTAAGAGGATTCGACTTATGCCTTTGTCTCCTAGTACTATTGCGCCAAAGAGGGTTGAAAGCAAGCAAAGTTTGTTCCTTTCAGCCAAATAGTTCGAGAAAGAGGTCGAAATAGAGGGTCATGGTTATGCTTTGTATGTTAAATGTACTTTAACTAATGATGTTTCTATGAAAGATCCTAATCTTGCAGCTTTGTTAGAGGAGTTTGGGGATGTTTTTCCCGAAGAGTTGCCTCAAGGGTTACCACCTTTGAGAGGAATTGAGCATGTTATTGATCTAGTGCCAGGCGCACCTTTGCCTAACAAATCAGCATATAAATGTGATCCTATGGCTTCTAAGGAGCTACAAAAACAGATTGAAGAGTTGATTGATCGAGGCTATGTGAAAGTAAGCATGAGTCCATGCGTCGTTCCTGCCCTTCTTGTTCCTAAGAAGGATTGTACATGGAGGATGTGCATTGATAGTAGAGCCGTCAACAACATCACAATAAAGTATCGTTTTCCTATGCCAAGATTGGAGGACATGCTTGATGAGTTACATAGAGCCTTAGTGTTTTCGAAGATTGATCTAAGAAGTGGATATCACAAAATGAGAATTCGACAAGGAGATGAATGGAAAACAACTTTCAAGACCAAACAAGGTTTATATGAGTGGATGGTGATGCCCTTTGGTCTTTGCAATGCTCCTAGTTCCTTTATGAGACTTATGAATGAGGTACTAAGTCCCTTTCTTAACAAGTTCATTGTTGTTTATTTAGATGATATCCTTGTGTATAATACTAGTATTGAATCTCATTTAGCTCATTTAAGATTTTTATTTGAAAAATTGAGAGAACAAAAAATGTATGGAAAGAGGGAAAAGTGTGATATTCTTGTACCTAGTATTGCTTTTCTTGGCTATATTGTATCTAGGGATGGTGTACATGTTGATCCAGAGAAAGTCAGAGCTATTTCCTCATGGTTGGCACCAATTAATGCTCATGAATGTCGAACTTTCCACGGCCTAGCTTCCTTCTATAGGAGGTTCATTTGAAATTTTTCAATAGTTATGGCTCCAATCATTGAATTGATGAAGAAGGGAGAGTTTTCTTGGAACTCTCATGGTCAAAGATCGTTTGAAGAGGTGAAGAAGTTACTTTGCCATGCTCCTATTCTTGCCTTGCTAGATTTTAACAAGTTGTTCGAGGTAGAGTGTGATGCAAGTGGAGTTGGAGTTGGCGCAGTGTTGATTTAAGAGAAGAGGTCTATTGCTTATTTTAGTGAGAAATTGAGTGGTCCTAAACTCAATTACTCCAATTATGATCGAGAGTTCTATGCTATTGTGAGGGCCTTATATCATTGGTCCCATTACTTGAGGCCCAAGCCTTTCATACTCCATTCAGATCATGAAGCACTCAAACACATCCACGGACAACAAAAGCTCAATCATAGGCACGCTAAGTGGGTTGAATTGCTACAATCTTTTACTTTTTCTTCTAAGTATAAAGAATTAAAGAGCAATGTTGTTGTTGATGCTCTTTCTAGGCGATCCTATCTCTTAACCATGGTTGATGCTCGAATTTTAGGGTTTGATCACTTAAAAGAATTGTATGTGAATGATAATGACTTTAGTAGTTCTTTTAAAGACCCTAATGGCTTGTATGTAGTTCAAGAGAGATTTCTGTTTAAGGGGACCAAGCTATGTGTTCCTAAGAGTGGCGTGAGGGAGTTACTTGTGAGAGAAGTCCATAGTGGTGGGGTGGCTGGTCATTTTGGCATTCAAAAGACCTTAGACACTTTGAGTGAGAGTTTTTATTGGCCTAGCATGGTGAAAGATGTTCATATGGTGGTTAGTAGGTGTGCTAGTTGTCAACAGGCTAAAATTACCTTCCATAAAGGCCTATATACTCCATTGCCAGTCCCTAATTCTCCTTGGGATAGTGTGAGTATGGATTTTATTGTAGGATTGCCTCGAACTCAAAGGGGAAAGGATGCTATCATGGTTGTGGTAGATCGTTTCTCTAAGATGGCTCACTTTGTTCCTATGCATAAAACTCATGATGCTGTACATGTGGCTGATTTGTACTTTAGGGTGATCATTCATTTGCATGGTATCCCTAGAATTATCGTTAGTGATCGTGATTCAAAGTTCCTTAGTCACTTTTGGAGGAGCTTGTGGAAGATGGTGGGAACTTAGTTACTCTTCAATACTAGACATCATCCTTAAATAGATGGTCAAACTGAAGTAACTAATTGAACTCTTGGAGCTCTATTGCGTAGCTTGGTGAGCAAGACACAAAACGGTTGGGATATGAAGCTAGCACATGCTGAATTTGCTTACAATCGAGCTCATTCAACCACTACTTCTCAATCTCCATTTGAGGTGGTCTATGGTATCAATCCTTTTTTCCTATTGATTTTATTGTGCTAACTAAATCTGAAATTCTTGTGGATGCAAAGAAAAGGTTCGAAGCTTTCAAGAAGACACGTGAACAAGTCAAAGCTAGAATTGAGAAGATGAATACTCATGCCTAGGGCTGATGGTTCCTTTTGAGGTTCTTAAGGTGATTGGTGATAGTGCCTACAAGATCGATCTCCCAAGTGAGTATGGAGGTGTGAGTGTTACATTCAATGTTGGAGATCTTAGTCCTTACTATGATGATGCAAATTTGAAGACAAATTCTTTTGAAAAGGGGGAGAATGATACAAGTCAACAGGCACAGTCAACCATTAGAGATGAACCTATTTGCTTGGTTCTTGAAGCCTTTGGATTCAAGCTCAATTCCAATGCTTCCTTTGTGACCATGATTGCGTGGGATGATGATCCTAGTAGTGAAGACTAATATGGGGCGTCCATATTTAGGTACTTGGAGTCTTTAAGAGTCTTTTGTCATGATATTTTAAACATTTAATTAATGTTTTAATTTGTGTCCATATGGCCGAAAATATGGTTATAATTTCGGTATATGAAGAGTCCCAGTTGAGTTGTAATTTCTTTTAAGATAAGAATTGATCTAGCTAAAAGATAAGGAAGGTTAGGCGTGTAAAATAAGAATGAAAGGCCGAAAAATCCTTTCATTCTTATTAGATTATCTTCCTTATGTTTATCTTTATCTTTTCCTAAATTCTAGGGATTGAGATTTATATGCTTTCTAGATAGAGTTTGGCTTCCTAATCATACTAGAACTTGGACTAGTATATATAGGCGCCTATTTTTCAATAAAGAAGTAAGTTTGATTCAGTTAATGATTTTCGAGTGATTTTAATTGTTGTTTCAATTAAATTCGACCATTTATATAATATTTAGGATTGATTATTATTGAGTGTTAATCTACTTAATTCTAGGTAATGGTTTAAGGGAGTTTAAGAGTTAATTAAATCTTTCAGGAATGCTTGATTTAATTATCATATCCATAAACACATAAATACATAAATACATAAAATTTAGGACTTGTTCTTTAGTTTTAGATCCTTTGCTTTGGACCCCTTGAATGTTACTTCTCATTAAAGTTGCATTCATATCACATGTGGGGTGTCATATGGTGCGAAATTAATTGCCGATACACATTAAGGGTGTTTGGTTCAAATGTTTGGAACGATATGGATTCGAATCTATACCATTGGGATATGGATAGAAAACCCTATACCAAGCTCGAGTTGTTTGGTTCAATTTTGGAATGCATTCTACATCTCATTTTTGATTTCCTGTTGTTTGGTTCACTTATATATGAAATGAAATCGGTTGTATTTTCATTTTTTTATAATATAATAAATTAAAATAATAGAAGAAAAAAATACTAAAACCCTCCACCCCTCCCACCAAGTGTTCCCCGGCCAGCCACCCTTCCTCGCTCCTTTCCTCAACCCCATCAACAATTTTTATTCATAACACTTGCTATTTTCTTAACAAAAAAATAGAAATTTCACAATCAAAATCATGAACAAACCACTCAGATGATACAAATCTATAGAAACTAAAGTACTAGTTTGGTGCACGTCATAACTCAAATAAAGATTTATATAAACTTGTAAACATTCCTCAATCATATTAGAAATTCCTCCTGCATTCATACATCAGATATAAAATTTCATAACCCAAAAGGTTGATCAAATGCTGCAATTGATGGTTTCTTTATTTGCAGAAGAGCAACTGCGTTACTAGATGAAACCTCATTGGCATAATATTGTAGGGAAAATGGTTTGAAGCTAAATTATGGTAAAGACCTAGAAATGTCATGTCCTAGTGGCCTGATTTTGGTTCACCATAGCCTAACTACTATTTACTTTATCTAAAGAGACAGCCTAGAGCTACTCTAGATAGCAAGATCCCTCAATCTTAATTTTCTATAATGATACTGACTCTCTTCAGCAAAGTTCAATTCATCTCTCAAAGTCTTAGTACTTACCTTAATTGCTAGTAAAAAAAATAGAGATCCAAGTTAACCTTGTAGGAGCAGAAGTTCCTTATTTTGCATAGAAATTTGTTACCTTACTCCAGATATATAGTATGATATGGTAGTAATCACCCATCTAAAACTGCAATAATGGTTGGGGAC
This sequence comes from Patellifolia procumbens, assembly GCA_947645195.1. NCBI lineage: Eukaryota > Viridiplantae > Streptophyta > Magnoliopsida > Caryophyllales > Amaranthaceae > Patellifolia > Patellifolia procumbens. The sequence goes on from CANSGD010000290.1 coordinate 2,167,921, forward strand.
AGGATTCGGAAACTGTTTGGGGGAAGTAGACAGAATGTTTCGTATAGTATGGGTTGTTAACTGCCACCCAAAAAGTATATTTGTAAGGACAATAAACACATGCCTTATATCTCTCTTAAGTCCTTTATAGTCTAATAAAGCATTCTCTTTCTTCAATTTAGGACTCCACCCATCCCCACATCAATACTCATTTGATTCTTTCCATCTTTTTTTGGGTAAAACTTAGCCCTTTGATGTCAATAAGAACATGTAAAAGTGCTACTATAAATTAGCCTAAATGATCCTAACAATGTTAATTAAGGCTTTCTTTTTCTTTCTGAAAAGGCAATTAAATGTAGTTTGTTATTTTAAGATGATAGCGAGTATATTTAATTGACTAGTTTTATTTAAGTGAAATTAATTAGTGAGAAACTAAATTACTGAAGTTAAGAATGTGAAAACACAATTGAGAGAATAAAAGAAATTAATCCTTGAATAGAGAACATAAAGTTAATTATTACAGACCATTGACAATTAATACTCTAAAAAGATAATTAAGCATAATTGTATGAGGTGTATGAGTTACTGTTAAATTATCGCTTAATCGCTTGACTACTCATTAATCACATCAATGTATATATATACAACTTCATAACCTACATGCTAATCTAACTAGGATTATCAATCTAACTAGGATTAGCATATCGAATATCCTAGTATATCTAGATAATTATCTCTAATTATCTTTTCACATCACAATAATTAATTAACTCTAATTAATTATCCTAACACCCCCCCCTCAAGTTGGAGCGTGGAGATCTCGAACCCTTAACTTGCCTAAAAGAAATTGGAAGTGTGTCTTGCCCAATGCCTTTGTAAAAATGTATGCCAACTGAACCTTTGTTGATACGTAACAAGGAGAAATGCGACCATCTTTGACCGCATCTCGCACAAAGTGACAATCCACCTCTATATGCTTTGTACGCTCATGAAACACAGGATTATTTGCTACATGGAGTGCCGAATGACTATCGCAAAAAAGATGCATGCCTCTTTCTTGAGTCACGCCCAAGTCCGACAGGAGTGCTTTTAGCCACTTCAATTCACATGTAGTTGCCATCATCGAGCGATACTCTGCTTCAGCCGATGAACGTGCTACTGTATGTTGTTTCTTAGTCTTCCAAGAGACAGGAGAACAGACAACTGACCAAGACGCACAAACCACCCCGTTAAGGAGCGGCGAGTAAGAGGGCAACTTGCCCAATCCGAGTCATACCAACCTTCTAGTCTCAATTCACTGTTAGAGCGAAACAATATTCCTTGCCCTGGTTTTCCTTTTAAGTATCGTACGACTCTCAAAGCCGCTTCCCATTGCTCTTCACGCGGTGTCTGCATGTATTCGAGAGGATATGCACACTGTATGCCAAATCTGGGCGTGTCACTGACAAGTAAATGAGTCGACCCACGAGCCTCCTGTACTTCTCGGGGTCCAAAAGCAACGAGCCATTGGCAAGAGATAAGCCATGATTCTGTTCAATTGGGAAGTCTGCGGGTTTACCTGCCAAAAGTCCACATTCTTCAACTATTTCAAGCGCATACTTCCTCTGACACAAAAATATTCCTTCCGCACTTCGAGCTACCTCTAGTCCTAAGAAGTAATTTAGCACTCCCAAGTCTTTCATGTGGAAACACTTTCCCAAGTATGCTTTGAATTTTTCTATTGCTGTCACGTCATTCCCTGCCACAATCAAGTCATCCACATAGATCAAAACATTCACTTGGATCTTTCCTCTACGGAAAGTGAATAGAGAATAATCTGAGTGTGACTACACAAAACCATATTGCTTGAGCGCCACAGACAACTTGGCGAACCAACAACGAGGTGCCTGCTTAAGACCATATATACAACGACTTTTTCAATTTGCAGACTAAGTTTGAAGTCGAATTTTCCTTTCGGAAGCCAGGAGGAATTCTCATGTAAACATCTTCTTCTAAGTCTCCATGTAGGAAAGCATTGTGCACATCCATTTGATGCACCTCCCAATGCTTGACTGCAGCGACTGCCAAAAATGCCCGAACAGTCACCATCTTTGCTACAGGTTCAAATGTCTCATTGTAGTCGATCCCTTCCACCTGATGATTGCCTAATATCACGAGCCGAGCTTTTAGCCTTTCTATGCTGCCATCTGAATTATATTTTATCTTGTAAACCCACTTGCTTCCAAGGGCTCTCTTTCCAATGAGCAATGTTCGAAGTTCCCAAGTGCCATTAGCTTCGAGAGCTTGTACTTCCTTTGCCATCGCATCTCTCCATTCAGCCGCTTTCACTGCCTCTTTGAAATTGCGAGGTTCCTTTCCTGCAGAAATTGTTGCAAGAAAATTTTTGTGTCTAACAGAGAATCGTTCAAAAGTGCGTAATAGGATATTTCGTACCTGAGGAAGCCTTGGATGCAGACGAGCTGTTGGAGGGACTCACTCTTCGTATCGTGTGTGTATGGAAATCACGGAACTTGACATTTGGCAATTTCTCACACATCCCTTTTCCCAACTTCTCACTCCCTCTTTGTTCATGAACGTCCAAATTATCAACCCCTCCTGTTGCACGCTCACTCTCTTTGACAGCGTCACCGTCATGGTGCCCTCCTACCACCTCTGGCAAGTCGCTCACAACCCCCTCACACTGATCCCTGTCCTCGCACGTTGTACTCACAACGTCGTGACCTGCATCTACTACATCATCGAGAAGTGCCCCCCTCGTGTCCAAAACATCATCACTATCGGACAACCGTTCATCAAATCTTCGTCCAATAATGGGCGAGGGGGGAGGCGAATTTGTAAGAGGTATTGGTTCATTTTGTTAGTATGAAAATTCCGAATCGAAGAAATTTACATCCCTAGACACAAAAAACTCTTTAGTATCGAGGTCATACTACTTCCATCCCTTTTTCCCATATGGATACCCCAAAAAAAAACACTTTCGACTCCGACTCACAAATTTGTCCCCCTTATGTTTTTGATTGTGAGCATAACAAAGACATCCAAAGACACGCATGACATTATACGAAGGTATTTTTCCAAAGAGCATCTCAAATGGAGTTTTCTTTTTAAGTAATCTAGATGGTGTACAATTTATTAAATAACATGCCGCAAGAACACATTCACCCCAAAATTTCATCGGCAAATTTCCTTCAAATCTCAGTGCTCTAGCTACATTCAGGATGTGTTTATGTTTGCGTTCTACACGACCGTTTTGTTGCGGGGTCTTTGTATAAGAGGTTCAAATAATATTCCATTTTCCGAAAAATAAGCATGAAGGCAATTAAATTCAGTTCTGTTATCACTCCTCACGAGTTTAATATCTTTGTTAAATTGCCCTCGTATCAAGGCAACAAAATTCAGAAACGTTTGCTCAATCTCTAATTTATTCTTTAACAAATAAACCCATACTCCCCTTGAAAAATCATCAACAATAGTCATAAAAAGAGTAGCACCACAAGAGGAAACAGTCCTTAGGGACCCCACAAATCACAATGCACAAGTTCAAATTGTTCACTTGCCTTATTACGACTCAACGAAAAACTTAATCTTGATTGTTTAGCTCGCATACACACATCACATGCTTTATTACTATGGTTTCTACTCGAGCAATGAACACATGGAAGTATTTTCACTACTTCTAACGAAGGATGTCCTAACCTCCTATGCCATACGTCAACCGAATCATCTCCATTCACATTGAGAGCCTTTACTTGAGATACACCACGATAGAAGTAGAGTCCGTCCTTGCGCTCACCCGCTCCAATCAGCTTCCTCGTCCGTCGGTCCTGTATTACACATAAAGTCTTAGTGCATTGAATGGTACAATCTGATTCATCTATTAGTTGTACAACAAAAATTAAATTGCAAGTTAATTGAGGACCGTATAACACATGATGTAGTCGTAACCCGCCCTCTAACAAGATAGTGCCTTCACAACTTGCGTCTGCTATGTCACCATTAGGAAGTCCAACTGGGATTTTCTTTATATTCTTTGTGTTTGTCAACAATGTTCGATTTCCTGTGACATGATTAGTGGCACCGGTGTCCGCTATCCATTCACATTTTTCATACTTACCTGGAAGACGATCACTTGGTTTAGGATGGTTGAGGATCTCTTAAAGAGTCTGCCACTGGTCTTTTGTCAAGCCAGTCAGTGTGGTGGCCTCTGCCGTATTCATGGAGCATGCGTAGGATGTCGTACTGCCGGCAGCAACTGTTTTATGTGCGCGGGCTGATCCTCCTCTGCCTCGGCCAACGTTTTTTCTTCCTCCTCTACCAGTGGTGGAAGCACCACGTCCTGGGCCACGTGCACCTCTATGTCTATCTCCCCACCACTCTGGAAATCCAATTAATTTAAAGCAGGAAGCTTCTTCATGTCCCGACCGATTGCAGTGGTGGCAGAATAGATTAGGATCAGCACGCCCTTGTCCTTTGGTGTCCACCTTGAATGCTGCCATGGTTTCTTTGTCTTCACGAATCCCGACGCTTCCACCTCTGCGCAATCTTTCTTCTTGGGTCACACTCTGGTATGCGCGATTTAAGGAGGGAAGCGGATCCATAACAAGTAAATTTGAACGTACGGCACCATACGTTTCTCCATCCAAACCAATCAAGAACCGATGAAGCCGATCAGTTTATTGAATCTGGGCAAACTTTGCCCCTAAGTCACACTTACACGCGCCTCACTCGCAGCCCGGTAACACTTCGTAATGAGCAAGTTCGTCCCATAGTTGTTTAAGAGGTCCATAATAAGCCACAACTGATTCTTTCTTGCCTTGTTTGCACTCCCCTATAGCTGTCTTGAGTTGTTGAACTCTTGGGCCATTGATAACACAAAACCGTTCGCGCAAGTCCTTCCATAACAGTGAAGCATCTTCGTAATACGATATTGTGGATCGTAGAGATGGCTCGATTGTCTTCATGATCCAAGATACAAGCATAGTGTGTACTGTGGACCAATCATCGCCTGTCACTTCTTTCGGTTTTTCGACAGTCCCTTCGACAAAACCGTATTTACGCCTCGCCTTTAATGACAGTCGCATTGATTGTGCCTATTCGTCGTAATTGTCACCAGTTAATTGAATTTGGCTGATGACGTTGCTGGGATTGTAGTTTTGTCCTACTTGGTTTCTCAAACCAATGCTCTCAAAGATATGGATTTTATAATCTCTTAAAAAAATGTTTTTGACCTCTCAAAAACGGTTAGTTGTTTTCTTGTGAAACTAATTGTTGTTGGTGAGCTCTCACCAACTTTGTTCTAGAATCGTAATTCTTGGATTAAAACCAAGCTCTTGATACCATGTTAAATTATCGCTTAATCGCTTGACTTCTCATTAATCACATCAATGTATATATATACAACTTCATAACCTACATGCTAATCTATCTAGGATTATCAATCTAACTAGGATTAGCATATCTAATATCCTAGTATATCTAGATAATTATCTCTAATTATCTTTTCACATCACAATAATTAATTAACTCTAATTAATTATCCTAACAGTTACCTATTATTCTCACACTTTAATTAGAATAGACTTCAAGATAAAATTCTCATCGACATAATTAGTATGATTACAATTCTGTAGTGGCAGAACCAAAATGATGCAACATACCAAATTGAGTTATTAAAGATCGTTACCATGATAAATCTTTGAAAAAGAATTAAGGCAATTATGCAAGTATAATCAATAACTAAGCCAACAAAAGCTCTTCAAAAAAAGAAATTACGAATAATCTAAAGTGAGAATTCATGATGTAAGTCTAGGATATATAATGATGGAAAAATTGTCCAAAAATACTAAAGGTTTAGGTCATTTTCAAAAATACCAATCAGTTGCGAAATAAAAAATAAATACCAACTATTTCTATTTTTTTTATTTGCATACCAACTAACAGAAACCGTCAAATTTTCGGTCCATGTCAGTTGGTATAATAATTTGAAAAAAAATATGACGGTTTATGTATAATCACCATTGCTAGAGGCTTGACGGTGTTAAGCACTCTAGAGGAAATCATTAAAAATCTTAGTTGGTACGTATATAAAAAAATTTAAAACTAGTTGGTATTTATTTTTGATTTGACAACTAGTTGGTTTTATTTTGAATTTGACCTAAAACCTTGGTATTTTCTAACAATTTTTCCTATAATGATTGCATGATTCAATGAAGCAGGATAACCTATAATATGTGAAGCCCAATTCTTATAATTTAGCAATCAAACAAAATCAGTATAGATTTCCAAAGAAATAGCTAAATTTCAGATTTCACTTAAGAAATAGTTCAATTTTAATTATACACTCGTGTATACCGTGAGCATTGCACAACCAAGGCTATGTTTTGCTCAAATACATTTGGGTGTATCATGAGTATGGTACAATGCTATTTTTTTGTTCAAATAAAGTTGGGTGTACCATACTCATGGTACATCCGAGTGTATGATACATACTCTCTAGTTTCAAGGCTTGTAGCACCCTTGCCATCTCTAGCATATTTGTTGACCAATCACCTAGTGCGTAAAAGTTTTGTAAGCTCGCCCCCCTTTTTTCTAGGGAAAGTTAGGTGTTGGATTGAAATCTAGAGTAACCATAAAACTGACGCGTAGAAAGGAGCCTATGTTTTGATGCTTTATATACGTTAGAGTTTACGCGTCCAATCACCACCTACGGTCAAGCATAGCAAATAAGATTAAGGCTCTGTTCTCGTCAACTTATTTTAATAAGTTTCAGTAAGAATAAGTTCAGTTCAGCAAAAATATGTTCAGTTCAGTAAAAATATGTTCAGTTCAGTAATAATAAGTTCAGTTCAATAGTAATAAGTTCGGTTCAGTACCAATAAGTTCAGTTCAGTAAAAATAAGTTCAGTTCAGCAAAATTCAGTTGATGAGAACAGGGCCTAAGTAATACAAATAAACATCATCAGTACACAATCTCCTTATCAACATCTGAATCCAATGACATAAGTTGAGGTGGCTTTTAGAGACCAATGGTCATCAATCAAAGAAGTTTCTTCACAAATTCCTAGTTCTCAAAGGACAAACAATGTTCATTGAGTTGCAACTTATTTAAGGGACACACTCATGTAATTAGTAAAATCCTTAACATTAAACATTTTTCTCATCACATGAAATAGTGGTTTGAATTTCTTTTGGGAACTCTAAGTTACTCCGAGTAGATCAATAGTTATAGCAAACAGGGTGAAGGTAGGTATGAGAGCTACTTCTATCTTCATGCCATATCAGTTATTATTCCATTGGAAGTCATCCCATATTCTAACACAACCATGAAAATAACAAAAAAAATTGTTAATAAAAGGGGAAACAAATTAACAATAGATTGTGCCCTAATAAATACTACAGAGGAAAATCCGCAAATTTGTAGACATGGTGTCACGATCCTTTCAAACAAAGAAATTTATTGATACATATATTTGTGGAGCCGCGAATCAAGTGGTGGAAGCTCCAAGGGGAGCACAAAGAGAACTTCCTAGCTAAGATGGCTAGTAAAGATATTTGGTCTTGTAATACGAAAATGGACGTAGATTCGACATGGACAAAGATGGAACTTAGTGTAAAGGAAGTGGCGAAAGAGATCCTTGGAGAATCTAAAGGAACAGTACCATCGAGTAAGGACACATCTTGGTGGAATGAGGAGGTGAGACAAGCGATAAAAAACAAACGAGAAGGTTATAAACTTTTGGGAAAAGATAGAAGCGACGTGAACTATGAGAAGTACAAAGAGGCTCGAAGAGAAGCCAAGAAGGCAGTACGGGAAGTTAAAGCAAAGGTAAACCAAGAGCTTTATGCAAGATTGGATACGAAAGAAGGGGAAAAAGACATCTACATAATTGCGCGTATGAGGGACAAGAAGACAAGAGACATAAGAAAGGTGAAATGCGTGAAGGGTGTGGACGAAAGAGTGCTTGTGGAGGATGAGGAGATAAAGGAATGATGGAGAACGTACTTTGATACCTTGTTCAATGGTGATAACGCACAAGACATCATGGATGTACACATCCCGCCAAGTATGTTAAATCGATAGTTTATAAGGACGATTGAAAAGGGAGAAGTCGTTCCAGCATTAAAAAAGATGGGATTGAAGAAATCTACGGGGCTAGATGGCATACCTATCGAAGTGTGGAGATGTTTAGGGGGGAGAGGAATCGAATGGCTGACAACATTCTTGAACATGATTTAGAGACACAACAAAATGCCATTAGAGTGGAGGAAGAGTACTTTGATTCCTTTGTATAAGAACAAAGGCGATGTACAAGATTGTACTAACTACCGAGGAATCAAACTAATGAGTCATACGATGAAACTTTGGGAACGAGTGATTGAGCAAAGACTTAGGAAACATGTGAAGATATCGGAGAACCAATTTGGATTTATGCCAGGAAGATTTGACTATAGAGGCCATCCACCTCATGAGACAGACAATAGAACATTACCATGATAGGAAGAAGGATCTACATATGGTTTTCATTGATTTGGAGAAGGCATATGATAGAGTACCAAGAGAAATACTTTGGTGGGCGTTGGCAAAGAAAGGTGTTCCACAAAAATATATAGATATCATCAAGGATATGTATGAGGGGGCAACTACGAGTGTGCGGACTACGGTGGGGAGGACAGCAGAGTTCCCTATTAAGATCGGAGTGCACCAAGGTTCTGCACTTAGCCCCTTTCTCTTTACTTTAGTGATGGACGAACTAACGAGGTCAATTCAAGATGATATATCGTGGTGTATGATGTTTGCAGATGATATTGTGTTGATTGATGAGACAAAGGAAGGTGTTGAGAGTAAGTTGGAATTGTGGAGGGATGCATTAGAAGCCCGTGGTTTTAGATTGAGCAAAAGTAAGACGGAGAATATGGAGTGCAAGTTCAGTGGGGTTACAAGCAACGACGCAGGTGCGGTCACTCTGGATAGAAAAGTGGTTCAAGGATCGAATGTCTTCCGTTACCTAGGATTCATTCTCCAAAAGGATGGAAAACTGGATGGAGACGTGGCTCATAGAATTAACGCGGGTTGGTTAAAGTGGAAAAGCGCCACCGGGTTCCTTTGTGATTCTGGCATTCCCCAAAGATTGAAGGGAAAGTTCTACCGTACGGTAATTAGGCCTGCTTTGTTACATGGCATCGAATGTTGGGCGGTGAAATAATGCTACATTCATAAGATGAACGTGGCGGAGATGCGTATGTTGCAGTGGATGTGTGGCCACACAAGGAAGGACCGATTAAGAAATGAAGTGATTTGGGAAAAAGTTGGAGTTGCATCAATTGAAGAAAAGATGAGGGATAAACGGTTAAGATGGTTGGTTCATGTGAAAAGGAGATCAGGTGATGCACCGGTGAGAAGAATTGAAGAGTGCAGGAGTAATCAAATTGTAAGGGGTAGGGGAAGACCTAAGATGACTTGGATGCAGGTAATTGAAAGTGATATGAGGCTACTTGGGATTGAGGAGAGCACGGTGTTGGATAGAAGTGGGTGAAGGGGCAGTATCCATGTGGAGGAAGGGGCGTGATTACTGCATTTATTTATTTTTCTCAATTGTGTTGGCATTTAAAACCTTTTGAAAACCTCTTTTAAAACTTTTTGTTGTAAACCTTGTTTTCAAAAACTTTTTAAAAATTCTTAAAACTTAAACCCTTTTAAAAACTTTTTATCACTCTTGTCGATGCCATCTCCTTTGGCAACGGTTTCAGTTGACGATTCATGTTAGCCGACCCCAAATCACTTTGGGAATAAGGCTTAGTTGTTGTTTTTGTTGTTGTTATATATGTTAGTCTAGTATGAACACTAAATCAACTACATGAGGAGGTGTGAATTGTAGTTGTGGGGATTTTAAAAACTTTTTGCGGAATATAAAGTTTTTTAAATAAACAAAAGAGAATAAGCTAAAAAGAGTAAGATCACAGGAGATTAATTAACAAGGTATTCTTCCAAACTTCTCAAGGAAGAAACTCTGCTATCTTTAATTTATAATAGTTAAAACTCATTACAACCTATTACAAATTCTCACTCTGGTCCTCTAGGAACTTGTTCCCAATCACCTTGTTCCCCCTGAACATGTGATTTTTCTCACTCGACTTCACTCGAAGACTTTCTCACTCGACTTCGCTCGAAGTCTTCTTTTTCTCTTTCTCTCTTTCTCTTTTGATTACACAAGTTTCTCACTTTATTTCTCTCACCCAACACTCAAAAACGAATACAATATATTTGCTTATAAAGAGGAGTAAATAGAATGAAAATTTTCTAAATATTTATGAACTTGAAAACCTGAAAAGTTTTAGTGTTTCATGTGCAGCCTTCACACTATTTATAGGAGTTTAAACAACCTCCTATTCTTGCTCTTCAAGGTAGATATGGTTGCTAATTGTAGGCCATGATCTCCACGTTTGTAGCCTATATTCCCATGAAGCTTGCCCACTAATCCACTCTCAGTCAGCCTCATTCTCCACTAATATGCAGCGTGTAGTTAGTTGTTGATTGCTAAATGTTTGATGGTTAGTTAGACCACCTAGATTCCAGGAACTAACTGATAGCCAGTTTGTGGTCTTCCTAGAAACCAGGATCTGCTAACAGAATCAGTTTGTTGCTGAGTAAGACTTGGTTGTTACACGCTCTTTATAATCACCATGTTGTACTAGGTTGTTACACGTTCAGTTAACACTACCTCCACAATATGTGCGCATGGACAATAAGGATAATATTTAAAGACATATGTGAGTCCTTATACTTGACCAGAGGTGTATGAATAAATTTATGAAAGTTGCAGGGCACAGTTAGTAATAAATATTATTACATAGGGAGTTGATACTAAAGGGTAAAGGCACTTTCATATTATTCCGATCATCCCTTGGTCCAAGCGAATCTTTGCAAACCTGTCTCTAGAAAGTGGTTTGGTCAATATATCAGCTATTTGATTTTCAGTGGGACAAAACTCAACTTTAACTAAGCCTTTTTCAACATTGCCCTTCAAGAAATGATGCCTAATATGGATATGCTTGACCCAAAAATGATGTATTGGATCCTTACAAATACATATAGCACTTGTATTATCACATAAAATAGGAACACAATTGTACATAATACCAAAGCCACGTATCTGTTGCTTGATCCATAGGACCTGGGAACAACATGCAGCTGTTGCCACATACTCAGCTTCTGATGTTGATAGAGCAGTTGTTTTCTGTTTCTTTGAACTCCAAGAAACTAAACTTCTTCCTGGGAACTGAGCAATTCCATAGGTTCTTTTACGATTTACCAAGTCCATCAGAGTAGCTAACTAGACCAAAGATGTCACTTCGAGGATTGAACAAACAAAGATCATCGCTTCTTTCAAATACCTAAGAATTCTCTTGACTGCTGTTAAGTGACATCCCTTCGGATTTGATTGGAATCTAGTACATAAACCAACACTAAAAGAAATGCCAGGTCTACTCGCAGTTAGATGAAGTAAGGATCCAATCATATTTATATATTATTTTTTATCTTTAAATTTATCAGTTGAATCCTCATCCAACCTGCTTCCTGTTCCTATATGAGTATGGTTAGTCTTGACGTGTTCTAGTCCATATTTCTTTAATAGTTCCTTGACATACTTTTGTTAATGGATCATTGCTCCTCTTTCAATTTGCTTAATTTTCAATCCAAGAAAGAAGACCAATTCTCACATCATACTCATTTCAAACTTACTACTCAATGATCAACAAATTTATTGCATTGAGATTCGTTTTGTTCTACTAGAATGTCAGATCGAAGGAACGTAGTCCTATCAACTTACCTCTAATAAAATCATGAGACAATAAGAATTATGAAAGTCTATCATACCAAGATCTAGGAGCTTGTTTCAGCCCATAAAGAGTTTTATCTAAGTGGTAGACTTGGTTTGGAAGATCAGGATTTTCAAATCCAAGAGGTTGTTCCACATAGACGTCTTCCATTAAATAACCATTTAAGAAAGCACATTTCGATGAACCTTTGCTCCTGTTGCTAGAATAGCAGTTATTAGAATTTTGGTTGCATTTGCTGCATTTATGGGTTTTAGGTTGTACCAAATGGATGTCAAATGTGCTTTCTTGATTGATTATTTAATGAAAGACGTCTATGTGGAACAACCTCCTGGATTTGAAAATCCTAATCTTCTAAATCAATTCTACAAGCTAGATAAAACTCTTTATGGGCTGAAACACACTCCTAGATCTTGGTATGATAGACGTTTAAATTCTTACTTTCACATGATTTTATAAGAGGTAAAATTGATAGGACCCTGTTCCTTTTATCTAAAGGAACAAACATTCCAGTAGAGCAAATTTATGTTGATGATATAATCTTTGGTGCTACTAACAAATCTCTATGCAAGGAATTTGTTGATCGAATGAGTATTGAGTTTGAAATAAGTATGATGGGAGAATTGAACTTCTTTCTTGGATTGTAAATCAAACAAATTGAAAGAGGAACAATGATCCACTAACAAAAATATGTCAAGGAACCATTAAATAAATATAGACCGGAACACGTAAAGACCAACCATACTCCTATAGGAATAGGAACCAGGTTGGATGAGGATCGAAGTGGTAAAATTGTAGATCAGAAAACGATATAAAGGTATGATTGGATCCTTACTTCATCTAACTGTGAGTAGACCTGACATTTCTTTTAGTGTTGGTTTATGCATTAATTTCCAATCAAATTTGAAGAAATCTCACTTGACAGCAGTCAAAAGAATTCTTAGGTATTTGAAAGGAAGTGATGATCTTTGTTTGTTCTAACCTTGAAGTGACATCTTTGATCTAGTTAGTTACCATGATGCTGACTATGTTGGGGACTTGGTAAATCGTAAAAGCACCTCTGGAATTGCTCAGTTCCTAGGAACAAGCTTAGTTTCTTAGTGTTTCAAAGAAGCATAACACAGTTGCTCTATCAACAACAGAAGCTGAGTATGTGGCAGCAACGGCATGTTATTCCAAGGTTCTAGGGATTAAACAAAAGGTACGTGACTTTTGTATTAAGTACAAATGTGTTCCTATTTTCTGTGATAATACAAGTGTTATATGTATTTCTAAGGATCCAGTACATCATTCTTTGGTCAAGCATATCCATATTAGGCATCATTTTTTAAACGACAATATTGAAAAATACTTAGTTAAAGTTGAGTTTTGTCCCACTGAAAATCAAATAGTTAATATCTTGACCAAACCACTTTCTAGAGACAAGTTTGAAAAAATTCGCTTGGACCTAGAGATGATCAGAATAATATGAAAGTGTCTTTACCCTTTTGTATTAACTCCATATGTAATATTCATTACTAAGTGTACCATGCAACTTTTATGAATTTATTCATACACATCTTGTCAACTATAAGTACTCAAAAACTAACCATGTACAGCGCCCAAATTGGAATTCAATAAATCAAATTAAAAAGAAAAACCTTCATTAATTACTCACAAAACCCCCATAAACCCTTCATAAACCCATACCATCTTTTCGTTTAAAATTCACACTGCATCATCATTACCTTTTCGCCCCAATCCGTTACATCACTGAAAATTCACCTTTCACTCCATATCTCTCTAAACTTCACTATTGATCTTCTCTCATTCCTTCTTTCACCCAAGCGTGACGAAGACAAGGATGATGCTGAAACAGAGCAAGAAAGAGAGCTTCAAATTCCAACCAAGCATGGTAAGAAAACAAAATCCTCTCAATTCCTTATCGGTTTTTGTGTGGATCTTGCACGGTGCAAAAAACTAAAATGAATGTATTTTCTTGACATTTTAAATTTTTAAAAGTGGATGAAGATTGTAAGTTCGGATGAGGGTTTGTTTGAAAAATAAATGACTGATTTTTGTTTGAATTTTGATATTACCCAAGGAGTTTGTGTGAGTCTTGTTAATGGAAGTTTTGTGACACTGACTGAAAGGAAAATAAGTGAGTGGTTTGAGGTACCTGCTGAGGGGTACAAAGAATACATTAAGGGTAGATTTAAGTTGAATGTGAATGGTGCATCTAATGAGAAAATTCTTAGTTTCTTTAATGGAAACCCAACTGCCCTTTCCCTTGACCAAAAGGACCTTTCTCCATTTCATAAACTTCTTTATCAGTTTGTGTGGCATTTTGTATTGACCAGAACCTTCAAAAGAACCAAGGCTAGCCTTATGGATCTTTCTATAGCCAACAATATAAAAGTTAGCTTCCCTTCCTTTATGATTTCTCATCTCTCATATTGCATTTCTCACAACAACAAAATAGCTTATGATAATCTTGTTACCACCATAATCAAGAATTGCAAAGTGAAACTCCCTGCCAGTATGTCCGTCTTTTGATCTAGAGCTTGAGAACTATCTAACGAAAGAAACCCTATCAAGACTTAGCCTAAATATGGTCATACATTTCTACTCATGATTCTATACGATTTTATAACTTTTTTCAACTAAAGAAAACCTTAAAAATTTATATTAGATTTAATCATACCAACAAAGCTACTAATAACATACAACATCAGTTATCATTTATTTAATGGTTAAAAAATTATAATTTCTTTTGGCCTTTTAAACCTAAGTTATGAGTATAAACAATGTTTTAGATTGCTTTTTTTTAGATATATGCAACACTTCACATTATGGAATATTTCTGTTCAAAGAAAAGCAGTCCTTGTTAACCTTTTTCTTTAATAAGGACTGACTTTATGAAATTAAAACAATCCTTGATGAGTATCTTTTTTCTAGTATAACAATTATTTTATGCATACTTAAAGTGTTCAGTGACTTCAGGTTTTAGGTTCGTTTTAGGACAAATTAAGTTATCTTTCTACCAAAAACAACCAAACTCTTACAAATAAGGAAAAACTTGATAGGAATAATCCCAATTATGACCATTTCGCTCAAAATAATCCCAACTATGAGTTATTCTAGAATGATCCAAACTACTAGGGGTACCTTTCCAAAATAATCCACTTTTTTTTTCTTGCCTTCAATGATCCATTTTGGGACTATTATATATAGTATAATTAAGAGTTTGGATTATTTTGAGAAGCTACCCCCAATACTTTGGATTATTCTACTTCCTTCGCAACAGAATTATTGCAACAATTGAATATTTTATGCCTCACAAATAATACCCACTTGTTGCAATAATTCTGTTACGGAGGAAGTAGAATAACTCATAGTTGAAATTATTTTGAGCGGAACGGTCATAGTTGAGATTATTCCAGTTATTTTTTCCTACAAATAAAGGCTAAATTACATATATATCACTAACTTTAGTCATAGATAAAATATTTAGATGAATTGAAGGTCAAAATAGATTAAAGTTTCCACTTCAAGGTTCGTTAAAGGTCGTTTTAAGACATATTTAGGAACTTTCTTACCAAAAACAACCTAGCTCTTCCAACTAACGTCTAACCAACACATATATCAATTGCTTCATAAATATTTAAAAAGTAACTATGACTTTAGATCAAAGTTTTAAGTTTGGGGTTCGGTTTCAGTTGTTTTAAGACAAACTGATTGATTTCCTTCCCCAAAATAATCAAACTCTTGCAAATAAAAGCAGTGTAAAAGCAACCTCATTTTGGTCTCCATTTTCTTCGGTCATTCATCTTATAATAAAGTAATTAGTATGCAAAACCAGAAAAAAATACTGACAATAAAGAGGCCAAAGAACCAGTAGCAAAAGCATCACCATGCTAAGAAAAAGCTTTTCGGCCGCAAGAAGATCATAGCGACCCACTCCGGTAAAAAATTAACTAAAAAAGGATAATAATTCTAGTTGGGAGAGAACTCATTGTTCAGGTTCTTGCTCTATGGTAACGAACTTCCTCTTCCCGCTTTTCTTTGCATCTGCTGCTTCTTTATCTTTTTCTTCTAATACCAAAGATTCCCATCTCTTAGATTATCCAAAGAAAAACAGATTAATTTGTATATGAAAAGGGTAAAAGTTCATAAAGTTTACCTACTTTTGCATTAATTTTAAAGTGAAAATTGGTAATCCTTGGAAAATAACTGAAGTAGGATGCTGAAATTGAGGGTAGTTTCGGTAGGAATTAAAGTTCTGTAGTCATAAAGGAGGAAGACAAAACAAGTTTAAATGCCATTGTTATTAGTTCTGAATGAGTGTTCATATTTATTGGAGCATTAATCTTAATAAACCTCAACATTGAAAGAAGCAAAGGAGTGAAGGCACAACTAAAACTAGAGCTTGTAGACATGGAAACAACCTAAACAAATCATCTTAGCAGTTGAGAACAAAAGAGGGTGTAGCACTACAAGTAGACCAAACAAATCATCCAACCACCATACTAGGGTTATGTACAAAATCATAAAGGTTACATATCCCTTATGATAACTAGTAAGTTTTCCAACTAGAATGAAAGATCTACTATCTTTAAGCACGCCAGGTAAACTTCACATTACAAGTTACAATCGATATTTTTTTAGATGTAATGGCCTTGGACTACAAGCTGCTTCAGACTTCAAAAAGCTGATTCAAGCAACGTGCGACGGAGAGTTATCAGTCGTAGCTTCTGGTGAAAAGACATAATAACTTGCATAACAAAGACCCAGATGCACTTATTTATTTGATAAGTAGGAACTCAGACTTGTAAGCATATGACAACAAATAATAAGCGTAACAAATCTCAACCTTGAGAAGTCTAATGTAACAAATCTCACGCTGCCGTAAAAACCACTACGAAGCCTTGTTTTCTAGGACTGAAATAACATGAATTTAAGTCAATTTAAAAATTGGAAGATTAAATCTAAGAATATAGGTTTAGCTGTATAATCTAGCAAATTATTTGTATCGTTTACAAATTTTAACCAAGCAGTAAAAGATAGCTTCCTGATTACATAGACAAGCATTTCTTTTTCTTTCTTTTTCTGATGACACTGCAACTCTTACCATTGCATCAAGTTACCCTTAAAATTCATCATAATCCTCTAAATTAACATGGAACTTATTAAGTATTAGCTATAAGGTACTTGCTTTCTCTTTTCTCTAAATGCATGGTTTCTTGGTCACTAGTGGCTTAGATTGAATGATTCACATCCGTCTAAAATCTAGAGTCAAGTTGCCCAAAACAATAAGTCACATTTCAAGACTATGATATTAGCGTACTCAATGCGAATGAACCAAAGAAGTCATTTCCTGGGTTTAGAACAGTCACAGTCGGAATTCCAATTTCCATTAACTTAAGAAATGCATAGTTAGACAATATAATATCTTGTGAATATTAACTTTATTATCAAGAATACAAATGGTGACTGGCTGCACACTACTTCTGATATAAACAAGGCTTTTGTCAATTACCATGAGAATGTGTTAGGCAAATCTCAAGTTCCTTCTTTGAAAGTCAGATCATAAGTTATTGATATGGGGGAGCTTATTACTTCAGATCGACATGCTCATCTTTTTGATGCTTTCATTGCTGAAGATGTGAGTAAGGCTCTTGCTGCTATAAATGTCAATAATGCCCCTAGTCTAGATGGTTATACTAGTAATTTCTTTAAACAATTTTGGTATATTATTGGAGATGAAGTAAGCTCTATTATTCTTAACTTCTTCTCTTCTGGGAAATTGTTGAAGTCATTAAATGCAACAACCTTAACTTTAATCCCAAAGATTGATGCCCCCCAAGATGTTACTCAATTTAGACCAATTGTCTTCTGTAATGTCCTCTACAAATTCATTTCAAAAATATTGTGTAATAGACTCTCTGCTGTTCTTACCTCTACCATTAGCCCTTCTCAAGGTGCTTTCAATTCTAGTAGGGTCATCGTTCATAATATCCTTCTTGTGCAAGATCTCATGAAACAATATAACACCAAGTTCCTTTCTCCTAGATGCACTGTAAAAGTTGACTTGAGTAAAACTTATGATTCCTTGAATTGGCTGTTTATTGAGTCCCTCCTCATCAAACTTAACTTTGCTACACAATTCATAAAGTGGATAATGCAATGTGTTTCTACTCCATCCTATTCCTTATGTAGTGGTGGTGGCCTTTATGGTTTCTTTAAAGGAAATCAAGGTGTTAGGCAGGGTGTTTCTATTTCCCCATGGCTTTTTGTGATTTCTATGGAATATCTATCTAGAACTTTCTCTTAGGCTACTCTAAATCTCCCTTTCAAATATCACAATATATTTAAAAAACTAAAGTTGTCTTATGTTGTGTTTACTGATGATATCATGTTGCTTGCAAGAGGAGAAGTTCAATCAATCACTCTCTTCCTTAGAGTTTTAAAGAATTTTGAATTGTCTTTTAAATTATCTTCCAATAGTAGAAAATTTATTGTTTATCTCGGAAATGTATTCGTGGAGCACCAGCACATTATACTTGACATCTCATACTTTCAAAAGGGGGCATTTCCCTTTAACTCTTTAAGTATCTATGTGTGCCTATTACTTCCAAGAAGATACCTTCTGCTGACTGTGATGTATTGTGTGACAAACTATTAAATCGAATAATGGTTTGGTCTTCAAGGAATCTCTCCTATGCTGGTCGGGTGATTCTAATCCACTATGTGTTGATGAGTCTGCATGTATATTGGTCCCAAATTTTCAACTTGCTAAGGAAAATAGCTAGGAGAATTACCTAGATTTGTAGAGCTTTCCTTTGGTCTAGAAATGTAACTCTCAACAGGAATCCTTCAGTTTCTTGGATTGAATTTGTAAACCAAAAAATTATAGTACCTTGGGTGTAATTGAAGATCTCTCTTTATAATACTACTGCAATTGGGAAGTATGTCTGCCTTCCTGGCACATAAACCAAAAATCTGGTATTCTATGGGTGAAATGGGTGTATTTAATTTACAACAAAGATTGAAACTGGTGGAGCTATCAGCCTAAGAAGTATGATTTGTTGCGGTTGGAAGAATATCGTTTTGGTAAAAGAGAAACTAACTATAGGATTCTATGGTAATAACTGAAATCAGGGTCAATTCTACACAATCAAGTCACCCCACAAATTATTATGTAATCTAAGTACCAAGGTTGCTTGGAGATTTTGGGTGCGGAAAGGAAAAATATCCCAAAGCATACTTTCATATCAATGATGATTTCTCTAGATAAACTTAAAACAAAAGACAAACTGCTGAGAATTGGCTACTGACGGTACACATATTGCGGCTTGCATACCGGAGGCTATGCAAATGCCTTATAGAGGAAGGAAAGGAATTCCCACTTTCAATGTTATGGCTGCATGTGATTTTTGATATGTGTTTTACATTTATATCAGCAGGTTGGGAAGGCTCAGCACATGATACTCGTGTTTTTCTTCATGCAATTGAAACTCTAGCACTGAAATTTCCTAAGCCGACAGAAGGTGTGTATATATTTAATATATTCCTTCTGACTTGAATGATGATAAATTTTTAATATACATTTTGATTTTTCTAATAATGTTATCATGATTATAAATTTTTATATTCTAGATTGAATCATTGCGTAGGTAAATATTATTTGGCTGATAAAGAGTATCCAGATCGAAATAGTTATTTGGCATCATACCCGAAAATGAGGTATCACAAGTCGTAATTTCAACATGTACCTCCGTAGAATGAAAAAGAAACCTTTAATCGTTGGCACTCGTCTCTTCAAAGCTCTATTGAGAGATCTTTTGGAGTTTTGAAGCGGAGATAAAAGATACTTATAAAGATGTCACAATTTAGTATTGAGACACAAATATAAATTGTAGTTGCTCAAATTGCGCTTCATAACTACTCCCTCCGTCCCAAATTACTTAATACACTTTCCATATTCGTCTGTCTCATATTACTTGATACACTTCTAAAAAATGGCATGGCCCTACACTAAAAATATATATATTTTTAAATTATAGGATGGGTCCCACATTGTACTTTATGGACTTAAATAATACCTATATACTCTCTTTTACCTTTCTATTTTACTTTTGTCAATACACCCATGACCCACATTTGTCTGATATTGTACTTTATGGAGTTACATAATACCAACAACTAACTACTCACAATAAAATAAGGGTGTTACTAAACACAGCCCGTATTTACTAGGACACAGCCTGTATTTTTTAGTTAAATGTCTAGCATACCCTTACTAACCCCTCTCCTCCTCCTTCCATCCATCACTCTCTAACCTTCATTCCAACTCTCACTAACACCCCTCATCCTCCTTCCATCCTCTTCCACATTCACCATGCCTCCAAGAACGAAGAAGGCAAAGACAGGGCCGCCACCGCCACAAACATCCTCCTCAATGGAGGCGCCACCACCGCCACCTTTACGCCAAGTAAGTTTTTTTTTTTAAAAAAAAACATTAATGTTGATATTATAGTTAAGGCGTAATTTTTTATAAAAAAAAGACGAAAACACGGAACCGAAAACTGGGTCCGTTTCGTCTCAAAAATCAATTTTTTTAATAAAAATTGTTGTTTAATGTTATTTAGCGTTGTTTTACTTGAATTCTAAAAAAAATCAAAAAATTGGCTTTAAGGGGTATTTTTGGGGGATTTTGGGCGGTTTTCCGGAATAACACGAAACCAGACCCAGATTTCGGTTTCGTGTTTTTCTAGTTAATCATTTTTTTTATTTTTGGGTTCACGGAACCGGAATCTGGGTCCGGTTCCGTGATTTTCTGGAGAATAGGTTGAGTTTCATGCATTAATATGAATTTTATTTAAAAAAAGTTTTTTATTTTCAAAATTTGAAAGTGACGAAAACCGGATCCCACCATGGCGGAAACCGGATCCCCATCCGAATCTGTCATTTTCAAAGATTTTTTTTTATTTTTTCCGCAATATTATTTATATATTTGCAAATGAAAATTCAATTTAATTAGTTATTAAAAAGTTTTTTATTTTAAATTTTATTACTCCCACCGTTTTTTGTAATAACCACCTAAGGGTTTGCACTAGGACCAAGAAATTCTAAAAAATAAGAAAGATAAAGACTAAAAGTAAGAAAGAGAAAGAGGAAAAGTAAGAAAGAGAAAAAAAATCTGATGCAGACTTTATTAATTAAAAAATTAAGCATCCATTTTACAAACTAATTGGGCGCCACTTTCTAAACAAAGGTTGACCCACCTATTACATTTAAACAAAGAATGAAATAAACTTTTGGGGGGAAAACAAAGAATTTCATTGCCAAATGTGTTGGCACCACTAATTACATAGCCTTATAAATTAGGCTTAGTTACACTTGATTTCATTTCTGAATATTGACTTTAGTTCTTCTCCCTTCCTCCTCCATCATCAGCAGCCATTCAGCCCCATTCCCTCTCATCATCAGTCAACCTTAAAGAAAAACCAGGGGGTTTAACTTATGGAGGCCTCGGACCATAATTTTGTCATCACAAATGATGAACTTGACGTATTGCATCAACCTCGTCATCGGCACTGGTTAACGGACGATGAAAGTCAACGGGTTGCTGAATTTCTGATATCAAAGGCACAGGGACTCGAACTTAAGCGTGGGACCATCTCAGAAGTTGCTGCCAATTACGGTGTCGACATAAGAGTAATTTCTCGAATCTGGAAAACTGCCAAGGAACAAATCAGAACTAATGTGAAGCTCAATGTGAAGAAGAAGATTAGAGGGACAGTGGGCAGAAAATCAGCTTACTTAACAGAGGAAATGCTAACAAGCATCCCATTACGACATAGAACATGTTTGAGGGACGTTGCAAACAAATTAGAGCTCGCTCTTTCAACAGTTTGGAAATTAGTGAAGAAGGGCAAGATTAGACCACATACAAATGCAGCCAAACCCACACTCACTGATGCAAATATGAAACAAAGGGTGAAGTGGATTTTAGATTTAATCGAACAAGAACCAGTTGCTGCTCAACCAAAATTTAAAGACATGTTCAATTTCATTCATATCGGCGAAAAATGGTTTTATATGAAGCAAGCATCCGAGAAATATTATTTGGGTGCCAACAAACCAAACCCACATAGACAAATGAAATCAAAGCGACATATAGTTAAGGTTATGTTTTTTTCAGCCGTCGGGAGACCTTCCAACAACATGCTAGGGGAATGCACATGGGATGGAAAAGTAGGGGTTTTTCCATTCGTCGAAGAAGTTGCTGCTTAGAGAAATAGTATAAACTGGGAAAGGGGAACGCTTGAAACTAAAGCAATTTTGTTTGTTTCAAGGGACAAAATGAGGGAAATTCTAATAAATGAGTTACTGCCATCAATCATGGACAAATGACCACCTCACAGAAGCAAAGTAATCTACATACAACAAACCTCACATCACAACAACTGACCTAGAATGGGTGGAAGCTAGCAAACAGAATGGATTTGAGTTGCATTTAATCCAACAGCCACCAAATAGTCCAGACTTAAATATATTGGACTTAGGGTTTTTCAACGCATTAACATTACAATACAAAGAAAGACAAAACATAATTATGGAACTACTAGAGGCTGTCCAGAAATCATATGAGGAATTTCATAAAAAAAAAATTGGGGTATGAATGGTATAGCTTACTTAATTGACATTTTAAAAGTAAAAGGAAACAATAATTATGTTCATTCTCATGTCAATAAGGTCGAGTTAGAATCTAGAAATCTACTACCTTTGCAAGTACAAGTACCAAGAGAGGTCATTGAAGTGGCACTATTTTGGTTAAACACACAAGAGTAGGAGGGTTTTGGCAAGCAGAATACCAACAAATTTCAACATCAACAACAAAATAGAAGGGATATAAGGGGAACATCAACTTCTGTATGCAAAGTCAAGTATGAAATGGTATTTTGTTGTTTTTTTTGTTACCTTTTTGTGTAAAATATGAAGGAAATTAGTGAGTTGAACATCTTTCAATGTAAAAAAAAAGGATAAATTGTCAAAAAATACCAAAGTTGTAGCACTTTTTTAAAATAAATATCAAGGAGTTGCGAAATGTAAAATAAATACCAATAAGTTATGTTTTTCTTAGAAATCCATACCAACTAACAAATATCCGTGTATTTTTCCGTCTTAGAATTTCGTAGCAACTAACAGAAATCCATTCGACTTCATCTTTGAACAACAGATAATCTAAGGCGAGTTAAATTTGGGTGAGAAAGTGACGAAAAAGACGGATATTTGTTAATTGGTATGGATTTCTAAGAAAACATAACTTGTTGGTATTTATTCTACATTTCGCAACTCCTTGGTATTTATTTAGAAAAAGTGCTATAACCTTGGTATTTATTGACAATTTTATGAAAACTTTTTGGTAACTTAAACTTTTGTAAAGAATGTTTGAAAACCTTTGTGTATCATCATTGGGATTTATGGTGTTTCAAATTGCCTCATCAGATTTATAGGGTGTTTCGTAACACATGTTCTTATCAATGTTTTATTGTTAAACACCCTAACAAATCTGGTGGAA
This sequence comes from Patellifolia procumbens, assembly GCA_947645195.1. Lineage (NCBI taxonomy): Eukaryota > Viridiplantae > Streptophyta > Magnoliopsida > Caryophyllales > Amaranthaceae > Patellifolia > Patellifolia procumbens. The sequence goes on from CANSGD010000290.1 coordinate 2,191,301, forward strand.
AAATGATCAACCTACCCTCTAGTCTTTGCTATGAGGCCAAAACCATTTCCAAAAATCATATAAGCATATTAGGAATCATTAAAGCATACTAGGATAAACATATAAGCATATTAGGATTCATTAGAAAGCATAATAGGATTCATTAGAGCATACTAGGATAAACTTACAAGCATAATAGGATTCATTAGAGCATACTAGGATAAACATACAAGCATAATAGGATTCACCTTATAAGTATATTAAGATTCATTAAAGCATAATAAGATTCATAAAAGCATACTAGGATAAACATACAAGCATAATAGGATTCCTTATAGCATAATAGCATGATCTTATAAGCATATTAAGATTCATTAAAGCATAATAGGATTCATTAGAGCATACTACGATAAACATATAAGCATAATAGGATTCATTAGAGCATACTAGGATAAACATACAAGCATAATAGGATTCATCTTATAAGTATATTAAGATTCATTAAAGCATAATAGGATTCCTAAAAGCATAATAGGATAAACATACAAGGGTAATAGGATTCATTAAAGCATACTAGGATAAGGATATAAGCATAGGATTCATTAGAGCATACTAGCATGATCTTATAAGCATAGGTAGATTCATTAAAAAGCATAATAGGATTCATTAGAGGATACTAGGATAAACATAAAAGCATAATAGGATTCATTAAATAAGCATATTAAGATTCATTAAAGCATAATAGGATTCATTACAGCATAATATATCCATAGAAGCATAGTATTCTTTAGAGCATACTAGCATGATCTTATAAGCATATTAAGATTCATTAAAAAGCATAATAGGATTCATTAGAGCATACTAGCATCATCATATAAGCATATCAGGATTCATTAGATAAGCATATTAAGATTCATTAAAGCATAATAGAATTCATTATAGCATACTAGGATAAACATAGAAGCATAGGATTCATTAGAGCATACTAGCATGATCTTATAAGCATATTAAGATTCATTAAAAAGAATACTAGGATTCATTAGAGAATACTAGCATCGTCATATAAGCATATTAGGTTTCATTAGATAAGCATAAGAATCATTAAAGCATAATAGGATTCATTAAAGCATACTAGTATAAACATAGAAGCATAGGATTCATTAGAGCATACTAGCATGATCTTATAAGCATATTAAGATTCATTAAAAAACATACTAGGATAAACATACAAGCAGACTAGGATTGATCTTATAAGCATATTAAGATTCATTAAAGCATACTAGGATAAACATGCAAGCATAATAGGATTCATTAAAGCATACTAGGATAAACATAAAAGCATAGGATTCATTAGAGCATACTAGCATCATCATATAAGCATATTAGGATTCATTATAAAGCATAATAGGATTCATTAGTGAAACTAGGATAAACATACAAGCATAATAGGAAATAATATATAGAAAATGAACAACTTATCAGCAACAACACGAGTAGGTTAGAAATACTTAGCTCATATGGTCAGGCCTCAAACATCGAATCCAACCATGAAGAAGTTCATAAACCTCCTCTTTAGAAACCAATGAAGGCCCAATGACATTTGGTTGCATAGGCTGGTGCTTCTGGTTTGGATCCACATGAACCAATAGTTGCTGCTCAAGTTTAGGGTCACAACCTTCGTTGGAAGGCCCCCCTTTGCAAACCTTTTTTTTTGGCACCTCAACTTCACAGGAATTATCCGGATATGCCTCGTGTTCTGGGGTATCAGGAACATACATGTCATCGGATTCAGAATCCAGAACCACAATAACCAACAAATGAGATGTCGAAGGTTTAACATTTCTCCTTCAACTTCTACTACTACCAGAAATTATTTGATTCATTGGTAAAGAAAAAATCGATTTGTAAGACGTAGGGTTTTTTAGCAAAAAAATTTCCCAAAAACATAAATAGCAATTTTAGAAAAAGAGAGTTAGACAGATTTTAGAAAACTCAACCAAAACCTGGGATTTAATAGATCTACAAAAAAAACAAAAACTCCAAGAATACCTTTATTTTGTACAAATTAACCGATAATTGTCAAGAAATAGGGTTAAGTGTAGAACCGATTAATAGTGAAGAATTAGGGTTTCATGCAAAAACGAATAATGTCAAGAACTAGGGTGTCATCAATTTAAACAACCGAAAACCCTAAAAAAATTACTAACCGATATATATTCACAATTTACCCAAGATCTACAGTTTCATATAAAAATTTCAAGAGATTTAACAAAACTTAAGCCAAACCTTTACGGATCTTAAATTGCAATATGAACCGAGAAGAGCTTGATGATGAGTCACTATTTTTAAACCCGGAAGAGCTTGAGGAAGATCTTAAACCAACTTTTAAACTCGATGAAGGTACGCAAAGAAACCCAGATCTAGGGTTTCAGATGTCAACAAGTGTTAATTTCAGACAAAAGAGGAACTCATAATCGTTTTGTTAAATAAGAGAAGGAGATATGTAGCCGGAATTGCAAGAGATTATTAATGGGATAAACCAGATCGAGTATGAAAAGATTCAAGAAAAGAGAGATGAGAGATGAGAGGTGAGAGGTGAGAGGTGAGAGATGAGAGAGTGGCGTGCAAATGGGAGGGAGGGGTTTAAATATTTAGGTTAAGTTTTTTTAATGGGCTGATTAGAGGTGGTTAGGAGGATTAAATGGACTGATTAAGAGTGGTTGAGCGTAATTAAAACTGACGGTGGGGCCCACTTTTATGAATATCAATAAAAGCATTAATTGTGCACCCTACCTTATATGGAAAGGTGTACTAACATACCAATTAAAAAAACATCCTAAATTGACAAAACATGCATATTTAAAAAAGTTATTATATATATTAATAATATGAAATTGTGTAAATAAATTAACATACCAATTTAAAAAACATCCTAAATTGGCAAAACATGCATATTAAAAAAAGTTATTATATATATTAATAATATAAAATTGTGTAAATAAATAAACACAATTATTAATATTGCTTATAATTATTGAATATATGTAATAATAACTAATTAATATTCATTCATAATTAATAATATTTAATTATTAATGATAATAAGTTTATACTTTTTAATTAGTAATCTCGTTAAATAGTGTTAATATTCATTAATAATAATAAAAATTAGTTCATTACTATAATAAATAGTTTAGAATGTGTAATTTATTCGCATTTATTAATAATTAGTTTAGAATGATTAGTTGAGAAAATGTATTAATAATTAGTTGAGAATAGTAACACCATATGTTTAGAGTAATTAGTTTATAATAGATAATAATAATTAGTTCATGATTGTTTATTAGTTAGAAATGAAATATATAATATCATTGTTAATTAGTAACCTCATTAAATAGTGTTAATATATATTACTACAATAATTAGTTTAGAATTTGTAATGTATTCCCATTTATTAATAACTAGTTTAGAATAATTAGTTGAGAATATTTAATATTAATTATTTTAGAATAGTAACACCATATGTTTAGAATAATTACTTGAAAGTAAACTATAATAATTCGTTCAAGATTGTTAATTAGTTCATTTTCTATCATAGCCCAACCAATTACGAAGTTCTGGCTGCAAGGGATCATGCCAATCAACTCAACAAGTGCCATATTGTACTTGTTGGTTTTGTATGTTGCCGACTTAGGATGCACCATAAACACATGAGTAACTGCGTTTGTCGATTCATCACCTAATACCCAATGACTGTACTTCTCCTCCTTCGCCATATGAAGAAATTGATTCATGACGCTTCTCCCTTCCGCATTATCCTCCCTAAACGAAGATTTGTAGTTGTATATGTGTCTGATGTTTTGATGATCTTTTGGAAAGTTCTTCGTTACAGCAATCACGATGTTCGCTGGCTTTACTTAAGTAGCTGTCATCTCCCAAATAAGTTTCCTAGCACCAGCACTCAAACCGCTTAATGAACGGTGACCCTCGGGGTAGACGATGAACTCATGGTTGTGCATACCACTATGTCCCGCTGTTGGGACACTTTGTCCATGTGTATTTTGATGATGACAAACACATGTATGTTATTAACATGCTTTGGTATGTGTCAGTGAAATAATTATGATCGAGCAACAAAGTCATTGGAGTTTTTGATAGTTAGCTATTTAAACAAAGTATGAAAACAATTTTAGCATAATTACTTATTCTCTTAGAGTTAAGAAATGAAGTAATCATGTTAATATTATTTTTCATAAAAATATGTTTCTTGAAATAAAGATTTTGTATATAAAAGTTTTAGTTTTAAATAAAATCTTCTTTTTTAGAAAAGAAAATCTTTGTTTGAAATTAAAAAAAAAGATAGTTTTCTAAAACTGATTATGTGATTAGTTTCGGAAAATATTATCTTATCTTTTTTATGTCCAAGATGAAATGATTTATTCTAAAAATATATATCCTCTAGCAAAATCTCCCTAGATACATGAAGATCAGCTTTGAAAAAGATAGAAGACGAGTTTGGAAAAGATAGAAGATCAAAGATTAAGGCCCGGATTTTTCGAAAGAGATATTTGTCATCAGTGGCACTGAGCATGGCACTGAGCTGTTATATAGCTGGAACCAGTTTTGATTAGATCGGAACTTTTCTCATTAGCTTATCAAGAAGCACGATTTTAGAAGACTAAAATCTTTCTGTAACTTTCTTATTATAGAGAGTGTTGGGTTGGTTTGAGTATAAATCTAATTCAATTAGAAACACTTAGGGTTAAGTGTTGGGGGGCACTACTAGGGTTAGTAGTGAGGAAATCAAGTTGTATCATGAGTTTGGTATTTTGTGATTCAATTAATAAAAGAAAAGGTAGGGTGGACGTAGATCTCAGAGGTGAGATTGAACCACGGTAAATCATTGTGTTTGCTTCTTTTATTTTCCGCTGCTATATTGTGTCAAAAAGTCGATTCACTTAAAATTGAAAAACAAAATTAAACAGTAGCGGCACAGTGTATAGCACAGTGCCGTAACTTTATTTTTGCGAAAATCGATTAAAATTTTCCACTCAATTCAATCCCCTCTTTCTTGAGTGTCACCTTGTGCTCCAACAAGTGGTATCAGAGCAGATTATTCTCATAAGGCTCATCCCTAGAGAATAGAAGTCATGAACATGCAAGATGACTCTCAAAGAAGACACTCAAAGTACCTGGTTTTCAATGGAGAAGATTATGGATGGTGGAAGGCTAGGATGAGGATTTACATCCAAGGGTCGGATTATGAATGCTGGAAAATCATAAGAAAAGGACCCATCCTCATCCAAGCCAAAAATAATGAGGGAAAGTTGGTTGACAAAGACGAAGACGACTACGATTCAACCGACTATGCAAAGGCCTAGAAGAACTTTAAAGCTATGAATATTCTCCAATATGGAATTGGACCTGATGAATACTCAAGGATCTTTGCTTGCTCAACGGCAAAGGAAATATGGGATACTCACGAGTTAGCCCACGAAGGCACGAATGAGGTAAAACAATCTCGCATTGCTTTGTTAGTTCAACAATATGAATTGTTTACCATGGATAAAGATGAATCAATAAATGAAATGTTTACTCGCTTTACTATCATCACAAATGAATTGCGTTCTCTTCGAAAAATTTATTCTTCAGAAGAATTGGTTAGGAAAGTTTTAAGAAGTTTGACAAGTCGTTGGCTACCAAAAATAACTTCTATACAAGAAGCCAAGGACTTGTCGAAACACTACTACAAAAAGGGCCAAAGAAACCGGTCAAAATAGGCCTATGAAACCTAACCATAACCGGTCTTAAGGTCATAGGTCTCATAGGGTAAGATACAGGTGCTCAAAAAGGTTTCTTTGTTTTCAAAAAGAGACCAGTCAATGGTGAAGTCCGGTTTCTTTGATACCGTATTTCCAACTACCTTCAATACACACTAGGAAACCATTTTATTAAAATGTCCGGTCTCTCTGCTTTTTCTTTAAAAAATTAAATACAAGCGTCCAGTTTCCACTATCTTGCAAAAAATCCAGCATCATCAATCTTGGAATCAATTAACAAAATGAAAACTATAAATCAACACAAATTACAATTGTACCCGTAATGCATAACAAAACTAGAGGATCTTAATTTCCTATTAATTACAACTTGAAAGAGAAAAAATAACTTTGCTAAAATCAAATTGCATATATCAGTAACTATCTTAACAACACCAGCATCAAGAGTTCTACCAAAATCTAAACTCAAAAAATACTTAAATATACCACATTTAGATCTATAATTTGATTATAACATAAACTCTCTATAGGTGGAAGAAATTTAATGAAAAAAATAAAAAAAAAATACTAGCAAAATGAATATAGGTAGTTGAAATTAGCTTCATTAAATCCCGCCTAAAAAACCAATCGAGCACCCAATTGGAGATACTTCACATCGTAAACATTCAAAGGTTAAAGTTAAACATCGTATTTATCTGTTGATAAGAGGTTTTTAGTGTGTCGTTAAGGCACTAAGAACCGCTTAGCAAACATAATTTATAAACCTAACGAGCGACTATTAAGAACGTAGTAACGACAAGTCAAGGGTCGAACCACAAGGAAATCGGGATTGACTAAAGTCCACTAAGTCGAAAACTACCTAAGTGAAGGGTTTTTGGGGGGTTTAAGATTGAATCGATTACCAACTAATTAACTAGCTAATAAATACAGACTAATAATTAAATAGGAGAATTAATATGATAGAGAAAGCACTAGAGCTTGGGTTACTCGCATGAACTCGGGCAAGACACGACACAAATGCAACTACGAAGCTATAGAGAATAACATGCAAGGTTAAGTTTCCCTCTAAAGTCCTTGAGTCCTCTCTCGAATGGTCCTCAAGAGTAATCAATTAATCAATCGACAAAATCCTCTCTCGAATGGTCTTTAGCCAATTGATTAATGGATTCAATTTGATTGGAAAACCCCTAAATAGGATCCTCTTAATTTCTACTCAATCTCTTGGTCTAGAAGTTAAGTTGATACATGGGAATGACTAGACAACAACAATCAATTAAGAGTAATTGAAATCTAAGCCCTAGCATAAACTTGATCTAGGTCTACCCTAAGGTGTCAAAACACCAAGAACAATGCATATTAGACATGAATAAAGCAATTACAAGAACATCTACATTAAGCCCCTAATTCATACTTTCACCCAAACCCTAGATTAGGAACTACTCACTAACCATGGATTCAAAGCAATTAAGATTCAATAAAGTAAACATCATAAACAAAGCAATAAAATTAAAGGAAAGAGATTAAAGAAAAATTACTTGAATTGATTAACGAATTCGATCTTCAAAGATGAAAAAATTGAGTTCACTAGTGTTTAGAGAGAGTTTAGGGCTAAGAGAGTGCAATTAGAAACTAAGAGTATGATATAATGTCAAGTCTAAGCTAAGAAAACTAATAAAAAGAGTCATTAAAGTTTGACGGACCAAACGGGTCAAAGCCCGAAAGCAGGTCACCACGGTCGTGGTGCCTTAAAAACGTCCAGACAGAAGCTAATCTCCAAACGGACTGACTTGACGAAGTCAGGTCACCACGGCCGTGGTGATTTTGCCACGACCGTGGCCCCTGACTTTCATAGGATCAGTTCCAAATCTTCAACAGTCTGTTTTGCTTGCTACAGGTCCCCACGACCGTGATGATTTCACCACGACCGTGGTGACCTACTGGTCAGCGGATAGCTCAACTTCGAACGATCATATCTCTCTCGTCTCTTACTGGAGTGGGGCTCATGACCACTCGTTGGAAAGCTATCGAAACGAGCTAATACCTCCCGCTAAAATCACCTTAATCCGATTTATAAATCAAACGTTATGCCTATTTGAAGTTCAACAGTCCATAACTAGTCTTATAATGATCATATGACTTCAAAAACCTGCTAGTTAGCCTGGAAATCATCCAAAAACAACTAAACAGATAATGAAGCGATAATATAACTCAAAGGTGACAAAAACCATGCAATCCTAGGCTTAAATGCCCTAAACTACATGCAAGGACACTAAAAATGACCTATAATTAAGCACAATGAAGTGCTTATCATCTGTTAAGACTGAAGTCGATCGGTTGTAACTCGTTGTGGAGATGGCGACGAAATGCAGTCGAGCACCCAACCAGCGGTTTTGTCGAAATGGAGATCACTGTATCGTCGAAGGAGTTTGAAGGACACAAAGGAGTTTGAAGGAGACGACGCCATTAAGAGGAGACTGAGGTTAGTGAAGATGGTGAAAACGGTGGAGTTTAGGGTTTAGAAATGAAGAGGATGTATTGTGGGCGGTTAATGAGGTGAAAATGGGGGGAGTTTAGGGATTGGAAATTGTTGCGGGTAGAGAATTTATAATTCGGGGAAGTCCAATTTCCAGCTAGGGTAGTAACCAAATGAGTCCAAGGTCTTCGAATCCGAGAACCTGCAAAACCGAGCACCGTGAACTACCCCGGGGATGTTCCCGGGATCGGCTCTCCGATGCTTAAGTCAGATCTGATCTCAGAAATCATAGAGAATAGTACTAGTAAATGCTCTGCAATATCTGGAAAAACGTACCTGAATGATCAGATGGGAATACTATTTATAGGTAGTACTGAGGTGACGTCATCTGGTGAAGATGATGATGTCATGAAAGCCTTTTAGTCAGTGGGCCTGACTGAAGGCCTGTACTTCCCAGCCTGTGAGATCCTTAGGGGTAAAATGGTAATTTTGCCCCCTGAGGGTATTTTAGTCATTTCACCGGTTAGGTGGGCCATGACTGGAAGGGGCCTAAACATTAGCCCCACGCTCTATGTCGTAGTGTCAGACCATGATGAGACTGTGATGTGGAGCGGAATAATCTGTCTCGGTTGTTGACGTACCACAAAGTGGGGTTGATTTTAACAAATTCGAACGCCCTCACCCTTAGAGGATGAGAGCAAATTCGAACGCCCTCACCCTTAGCGGGTGAGAGAAAATTCGAAAAGGCTCACCCTTAAAGGGTGAGGGAAAATTCGAAAGCCCTCACTCTTATGGGGTGAGTGAAAGTTCGAGAGCCCTCACCTTGAGAAGGTGAGTGAAAATTCGAAAGCCCTCACCTTTAGAAGGTGAGTGAAAATTCGAAAACCCTCACCTATAGAAGGTGAGGGAAAATTCGAAAGCCCTCACCTTTAGAAGGTGAGTGAAAATTCGAAAGCCCTCACCTTTAGAAGGTGTGTGAAAATTCGAAAGCCCTCACCTTTAGAAGGTGAGTGAAAATTTGAAATCCCTCACCTTTAGAAGGTGAGTGAAAATTCGAACGCCCTCCTAGGAAAAATAGCTCATAGAATTCGAGCACCTTCCTAGGAGAGGTTTTAAAAGACTTAGCCATACTTATTCAATTTTTAGAAAGCCTTTTATGGAAGGGTTTGGTGCAATTTTGAACGCCCTCCACACAGAGGTTCAACTGGAATTCGAACGCCCTCCTAGGGGAATGGCTCATAGGATTCGAGCACCCTCCTAGGAGAACACCTCATAGAATCCGAACACCCTCAACACAGAGGTTCAAAGGTAATTCGAACGCCCTCCTAGGAGAATAGCTCATAGAATTCGAGCGCCCTCATAGGAGAGGTTAAAAAAAAGACTTGGGTGCACTATTCAGTGACTTCAAAATTCGAAAGTCCTCCTACTTGAGGTGCTCAGTGAATTCGATCGCCCTCCCAGGAAGGGTTCAATACGAGAATTCGAACGCCCTCGATAGGGTGTTCGATACAAATTACAAACATCCATCATTGGGTGATTTATAATAAAATTTGAAAGCCATCCTTGAAGGAATTATATGAAGGACAAAATTCAAACGCCCTTAATAGAGAAGTTTAACACAAAATTCGAACGTCCTCTATAAGGTGTTCGAAATAGAATTTGAAACGCCCATTATTGGGTGACTTGTTTTCTTCGAGGTGCCTGGTTGGGGCTAATTGAGTCCAATACTCAATTTGCTAATTTCGAGGTGGCCTGGTAAGGGCTAATTGAGTCCAGTACTCAATTACTCGAAAGGGGATGCCTTATGAAGGGCTTGGCATACTTAGAAAATTTTCTAAAGTATGGATTCAAAGAACATCCTTGAATCTACTCGAGGTGACTCAGTCAAAGGATATACCTTTTGAAGAGTTCGAGGTAGCCCCGGTGAGGGGAGAATTGTACAGCCGAATTTGTTCGAGGTAGGCCCGGTGAGGGTCAACGTTTAAAAGTCCACTTTTTGGGAAGTCAATCGTATTTGACCGTTTTTATACGTTTGAACCGTATAAATATCGTATTGAAATAAACCTCCCTCTATCCTCTGGCACGAACTCCCATGTTAGGTTACTGTTCACATTAGATAGGTTACTGTTCAGGGTAGGTGGGATATAAATATCTCACTTCTTTCCTCATTTAGTCAGTTTGCAATTTCTCTTTCTACTTTCTCCCTCTAATTTTCTCTCCCTTCTTAAGAAGCCTTTTGCTTCCTGTGTGCTGCTCAGAGTGCGTCAAGAGAGCGAGGAATCTCCTTCGTGTAATTCGACAAAGGTATGATTTCTCATCCTTGACTCTTTTCTTTGCTTTTAATAAATTCGAAAGGGGTCTCTGTAATATAAATAATGAACCCTGTTTTCGAACTGAGTGCCTCATATGCCTTGCCCCTTCCTTATATGCCTTGGGTAGAAACAAGGGTAGATGGGGTTCCTGTTGTATCGATAGCTTATTGGGTCCCAAATTCTGATATTTTGCTCGACGCAATTCCTACTGAGGAAGAGGAGTGTGAGGAGGATTTCGATGGGCCTGAGGAATTTTTAGATCATCCTAACAAAGTAACAGTAGCCTTCCCTCCTTCTAAGAGGAGTTACTTAGATTCTTTTATTTCCCTTGGTATAGTGCAAATAATGGAGAAGACGTATGAGGGTACTTCGACATCTGACTATATAGAGCCCTGCCCTTCCCCCAACATGAGATTGGGAATAAGTGGCCACTGGTCAACAGGGAAGTGGCGAAAGGATCTTCAAGAATGGCTGTCGTTTTTTTTGACTTTGTACCATATAAAGCTGTCCTACGTCATGTATCCCTCGCAAATCACAAATTTTGTAGTATCACCACCTCCCGGGTGTGTGGGTGTATATAAATCATATTTCAAACTGGGTTTGCGCTTTCCCTTGCACCCACTTTTTAAGGAGATTTTAGAGGCATACAACATAGCCTTATGTCAACTTATGCCTAATTCGGTTGGGACGATATTTGCATTTTTGTGTATATGTCGCATGCTTGGAGTGCGATCGTCTTTGCGCCTTTGGCGCAATATGTTCCGTATACAAGAAGTCTCCGAGCTTCGCCATGGGCCTAGTTGGTACTCTTTTCAGGCCAGGCATCTCATAATGATGAAGAATGGCCTTAGAGATGAAAAATCGTACAAGGTCACAACAGAGATGCCAACCAACCACGCCCTTTTTCGAGGGGAGTTTCTCTTCATCTTCCGAGGGGATCAGCCGTGGGACATACCTGTAACTCTGTCCGATAGTCGTCCTAACTTTGGCATGAATCTTAATGTGCCTGAAAAAGACGCCGAGGAGGCTATTGTGGCCATTCATTGTCAAGCCACGTCGTTTCATGTCGATGGGAAGCCTAAGTACAAGACTGATCACTGGCTGCCTAATGATAAGGACTTAGCCAACGAGCACTTCCTGTCGTCTTTTGGCGTGTCCCAAGCATATGACCAATGTAGGGGTCTATCACTTATCTATTTCTTTTGTTTTTGATATCAACCTTGTTTTTTGACTTTAGTTCTCTGCTTTTTGTAGTTCTTGCTTTCAATAACCTTGACGAGGAGATGAAGAAGAACATTGCTAAGAGTGGCATGGCGGCCATGGCCAGGCTGTCACTGAATACCGGGGAACTCAAAGTTCCCAAACCTCCTGCTGTAAGTTCGAACACCCTTCTTTGTTGGGTTTTATTTTTTCTGCTTCTTCTGACTTGTCTTTTCTTTGGCAGAATCCAAAACACAAACCAAAGGCGAAATCGGTGATACCGAAGCCTTTACCTGCTCCCCCTGCTACTCTACCTGATCCCCCTCTTCCAGCGGTCGAGGCTTCCGAGGGCTTAAAAAGGAAGGCCCGCACCTCTCCCTATGTTGATCTGTTAATACCGGATCTTAGTTTTCACCTAGGTGTGGGTTCGAGTCCTCTGGCTGAAGAGGAGAACGAAGAGCCCCTGGTCAAGAAGACCAAAACTTCTTGGCTTGACGACGTCGACGGTCAGTCCGGCGCCGTAAGCATCGAGAATGCCAGCCGAAAGGCTCTTCGAGCTCGTTACCAACGAGTTCGAGAGGCATTGTTGGTGCCAGGGGACAAGGAGGATATCTCTAAGCTGAGTGCAGCGAAAGAGATCGAGGCACTCAATGAGTGCTGGTTACAGGTGAGCCTTTTCGTCTTCTCTTATTGTTGATATCCATTTCTTTAACTTTTACTTAACCTTTTCTTGGCTTGTCGCAGATGTCTATCCGAATGGCCTGCCTTACTGAAAAGGAAGGTCGTGATTCGGGTAAGCTGGCCGAGGAGCTTGATAAGTGCAAACAGGAGTTGTTGGAGGCTTCTCGAAAGGTCTGCTCTCTCGAGGCTGAACTTGACGCGGCCAAGAGGTTGAATGCCGACAACCTCGAGGCTTTTAATAGCGAGAGGACGAGTCTGATGACCAACAGAGACGAGCTATTCAACCAGCTTAAATCTGCTGAGAAGAAGCTCGATGCCTCACGCAAAGAGGTTGCGGACCTGGAGGGATAGCTTAAGGGCCACAAGGAGCTGCTTCAACGGGTTCAAGCTCAGCGGGATGTCTTGTAGCAGCAATGTGATAAGTCCGTCAAGGACTTAAAGCAGAAGAGGGACAAGTACATCCGCCGCTGGAAGCGATCGCAAGAGGGTAAGAACTTCGCTGATCAGAAAATGGTCGAGGGCTTTCAATCGGCTCGAGGCGAAATCTAGGGTTTTTTCGAGCATACTCTGAAAGAATTGGCTCCAGGACTTGATTTCCAACAAGTTCTGGCCAAGTATACTGAGTATGAGCAGGAGGCCATCAACGCCTACATGGAAAAGGAGAAAGCAAAGGGAAATCGAGGAGCTGGTGAAGCTTCCTCCTCTGTCCCTGAGGAGGTCTCTGAGGCCGTTGAAGATGAAGCCCCTGCCGACCTCTCTCCTGCCAAGGAAAGCGAAGTTTTAACCGTTGAGGCTGCTTCTGAAGCTGTCGAGGATGAGCCTGAGGTGGATGAAGCTGATGATGCAAGCTCTTCTTCCGAGTCCTCGTCTGAGGAGGAGGATATCGACATAGAGGCCCCTTGACTTTGTAACTCAGCATTTATGTATTTAACTTTTTGTAACTCAGTTACTTAGCTTTCTTTTGATTCTGTTCTCAAAGCTTGTAATCGTTACTTTGCATGGAATGAAAAGAACTTTTGCTCATCTTGTTTCATACTTTTCGCATTTATTTTCGACCTGCTAGGTCTCCTGTTTCTTTTGTATGACAAATTTGAGTGCCCTCAAAGAAGGGTCCATAGAAGTTCGAAGGCCATCCTTAGAGGAGTCGCATCACTTAATGAAATTCGAGACCGGTGAGGTTATGAATCCGTTTTGAACCTGTTAGGTGCTAAAAATTTCGAACATGATGCATAACCTAAATAGATGAAAAATTCGAGAGACCGGTGAGGTCATATTTCATTCATAATCTTAACAATTCTGTTTGGACCGGCAAGGCCTACAAGTTCAAGATCATTACAATTATTCCAATGCTTATCACAACAACTTAACCAGACCGGTGAGGTCGAAGTAGTACAAGAACTATCTATCTCGCTGTCATATTAGCCCCTTAAGTTGTTGTGGTTGGCTTCAAACGTAGAACTTCCTCAAGTTGTCGATATTCCAGGGACGAAACAAAGGATCACCATCCATGTTCTCGAGTCTGTATGTTCCAGGATGAATAACCTCCGTTACTCGATATGGTCCTTCCCAATCTGGACTTAGCTTGCCAAGGTCCATCTTCTTTCCTGTCGCTTCAATCTTTCGAAGGACTAGGTCTCCGACCTCGAACTTTCTTTCCTTGACCCCTCGATTGTACAGCCTGGTCATTCTAGCCTTCTGAGCCATTGATTTGAGCAGTGCATTTCCTCTTGTCTCTGGTAGGAGGTTGAGATTGACGCTTTTTTTCTTCTTCGTTTTGCCCGTAGTCAAAGAATGTTATCCTCGGTGAGGGGATATCTACTTGGACTGGCAGCACGGCTTTACTTCCATAAACCAAGTTAAAAGGTGTATGTCCAGTGGCCTCTTTTACCGTGGTTCGAGCTGACCATAGTATTCCTGATAGGTCTTCAACCCATGACCTTTTCGCTCCATCTAACATCTTCTTTAACCCTTTGAGGACGACTTTGTTGGCTGCCTCTGCCTGCCCGTTGGTTTGCGGTCGACTGACAGCAGAAAATTTAGTTTGTATGTCAAATCGAGCGCAGTAGGCTTTGGTAGGACCACTGTTGAATTGTCGACCATTGTCTGATATGAGTGCTCGGGGAATGCCAAAACGAGTGATGATGTTTTTCTAGATGAAGTCTTGCACTTTGTTATCTGTGATGGTGGCTAAGGGTTCAGCCTCGATCCACTTGGTGAAGTAGTCGACAGCTACCAACAAGAATTTTCTTCCGCCCGAAGCAACTGGGAAGGGCCCGAGGATGTCCATCCCCCACTGGTCGAAGGGTAGCACAGCTTGCATTGTAGTGAGAAGAGAGGCTGACTGTCGATGTACATGGGCATACACTTGACAGTTGTGGTATTTTTTGATCATGTCTTTGGCATACTTCATCACTGTTGGCCAATAGTATCCTGCTCGAAGAGCTTTACCAGCTATAGTTCGGGCCCCCTGATGACTCCCACAGGTGCCTTCATGTATCTCTCGAAGTATCTGCTGGCCCTCTTCGAGCGTCACACATCTTAAAAGGGGATGTGTGAAGGACTTTTTGTATAGCAAGTGGTCGTGCAACAAAAACCAACTCGCACGGCGTCGCACACTTTCTGCTTCTTTTTCGTCTTCTGGTAATTTTCCTTCTTCGAAGTACAGGCGGATACTTTGCATCCAATTGTTCGAGCGGTCTATGCTGCAAATGAGGAGTTGGCTGTTGATACTTGGTTTATACAACACCTCCCAAGAAATGGTTCGAGGCTCCAACCCAGATGCTGATCTGGCCATTCGAGATAAAGCATCTGCCTGCTGGTTTTCGGACCGTGGGATGTGTTATATTGAGAACTTGGTGAATTTTTGTTGTCGTTGTTTTACCTTGCCTAGGTACATCCTCATACTGTCCTCCTTTGCCTCGAATTCTCCTGTGACATGGCCCACGACCAACTGTGAATCTGTCTTGACCGTTATTTCCTTAGCCCCATTCGAGAAGCATAGTTTTAATCCCAGCAAAAGGGCTTCGTACTCAGCTTCGCTATTTGAGGCAGCAAGGTCAAATTTTATTGCATATTCCATTTTATTTTCGAGAGGGTCTATGATCAGTAGACCGGCTCCGCAACCTGCTTTGGATGAAGAGCCATCAACATAGAGTTGACATGTCCCGGTTAGGGTGGCAGTCTCGACTTCGGTTGGGCACTCAGCGATGAAATCAGCTAAGGCTTGTGCTTTAATTGCTCTTCTTGGTTCGAACTCTAAACCATAGTCTGACAATTGATTAGCCCATTCGATAACTCGACTAGAGCCATTTCTACTTTCAATGAGCTTTCTTAGTGGCTGACTAGTGAATACTTTGATTGGATGAGCTTGAAAATAAGGTTTCAATTTTCGACTGGCCATCACCAGGGCATATATCATTTTCTCTGACGGGGGGTATCTACTCTCAGCCCCTCGAAAGGCATGACTAACGAAATATACTGGGTGTTGTAGCTTTTCTCTTTCAGCAACGAGCAAAACTTAGAGCGGTTTCAGATACCGCTAGATAAACGAATAATGTCTCTCCCGGCAAGGGTGAGACAAGCTTCGGTAATGAAGCTAAGTGGGTCTTCAACTGTTGAAAGGCTTTTTCTGCTTCACAGTCCCATTCGAAGAACGGTTTCTTCAATGTATTAAAGATGTGTAAGCTCTTGTCAGCTGATCTTGATAGAAATCTTCCTAGGGCAGCCATACACCCTGTGAGCCTTTGGACCTCCTTCACAGTTCGAGGAGTCTTCATGTTGATGATGGCTTCTATCTTGTCAGGGTTAGCTTCGATGCCCCTTTCATCCACTAAGAACCGTAGGAATTTCCTTCCTCGAACGCCAAAGACGCACTTCTTGGAATTCAATTTCATGTTGTAAGATTGTAGGGTAGACAAAGTTTCCCGCAGATCTTGGACATGATCCTCGACTAGCTTGCTCTTGACTATCATGTCGTCAACATAGACTTCAACATTACGCCCCAACTGCTTCTCGAACATTTTATTTACGAGCCTCTGATATGTAGCCCCTGCGTTCTTAAGTCTGAACGGCATGACCACAAAACAATAAATCCCGGAACTCGTAATGAATGCGGTATGCACCTGGTCTTCCTCGGCGAGAGGAATTTGGTGGTAACCAGCATTCGCGTCCATGAGGCTAAAAAGTGCATGTCCTGCTGTGGAATCGACCAGCTTCTCGATCTTAGGGAGGGGGAAATCATCTTTAGGACATGCTTTGTTAAGATCGGTGAAATCGACGCACATGCGCCATAATCCATTGGGCTTTCGAACTGGTATTACGTTCGACAGCCATTCTGTGTATTGACATTCTTTTATCATTCCGGCACTTAGCAACTTTTTCACCTCTTCAGCTGTGGCCTTATTCCTTTCAGCACCCTGATGTCTTAACTTCTGTTTGACGGGCCTGAATTCTGACTTGATGTTTAGCTGATGTTTGGTGACCGAGGGGTCTATTCCTGGCATCTCATCAGCTGAAAATGCGAACACCTCTTGATACTCTTGGAGGAGATCCACTATTTCTTTTCGAACGACCTGGTTAAGGTCCTTGCCAATTCGAACTGTCCGGTTAGGATCAGGTCCGAGTTGTATTTCTTCATCTTCATCAACCGGCTGAGGTCGATTGTAGTTAATTGGGTTCTCGTTATAGAACAAACCCAATGGTGGGGGTGAGATCTTGTCAGTTTCTTTTTCTTCTCTTTTCCTTTTTTCTGAGCTTGCTTCGACTGGCTTGCATCTTCTCAAGCTATTGACATAACATTCTCGGGCAGACTTTTGGTCCCCATGAAACATTCCAACCGTCCCATCATCTACCTCGAACTGCAACAGGAGCTGGTAGGTTGAGATTGCAGCTTCTATTCTATTCAGTGTGGGCCTCCCTATGATGATGTTATATGGGAGGCCGATGTCAACGACTAGAAAGTTGATTGGAAGGCAACGTCCTTTTCTCTTGTCACCAAACCGGCTAGGCAAGTTGATGACTCCGAGGGGGTGAACCGACCAAAGGTTGGTCAATGGCCTTGATGTCCTTCTTTTCGTATTTGAGCTTTTGCAAACATTCCCAAGTAATGATGTCTGCCGAGCTCCCGCTGTCTATCAACACTCGACCCACCCTATGGTTCGCCACTTTTAGTTCGATGACCAGAGGGTCATCATGAGGGGTCTGTATCTCCTTCGAACTTTCTCCGAACACCATGGTGGGAGTGTCCGGCCTTTTCATTCTCTCGCCATCCTTTAGATGGTATAAGTGATTCTTCCTTGTGTTGCCGGTTAGGCCTCCCGAAGCGTAGCCCCCAGCTATGACGCCTACATAGCCTTCGGTTTCATCGCTTCTAGTTTGTTTCTCTTTTCCCTTATCACTCCTTCGATCACCCAGAGGTTCCTTGAGATATCTATTCAACTTCCCTTCATCAGCCAACTTATCGAGAGCTTTCTTCAATTCCCTGTAGTCCTTGGTCGTGTGACCACAGTCTTTATGGTATTCGCACCACAACTTTTTGTCTCTGCGATAACTCGAAGTTTTGATTGGGTTAGGTCGAGGCAACGCAGATTTCTCTTTTATGTCCAAGTATATTTCCCGCCGGTTAACATTGAAACGAGGGTCATGACCTCCATCGGATGGTCGATGCCTCTTTAGCCTGTCTGCCAAGTCTTTTTGATTCGATGGCTCATTTCTCCTTTTGTTGCCCCCTTCTTCATGAACATTCTTACAGATGTATGACGCTTGGATATACTTTTGTGCCTGTCTCATGGCATCAGCCAAAGTGAGAGTCTCTCTCATGGCAAGTTCGAACTTGAAGCGTCTAGGATGAAGTCCGTTCATCAAGGCCGTAACAGCAACTCCATCCTGGAGGTCGGAGACCTTGAGAGACTCCTCGTTGAATCGCTTGATGTAGCAGTTCAGACTTTCCCCTTTCTGCTGGGAAACGGACATCAGGTGAACACTAGTCTTTTTATGACGTTTTGCTGCTATGAAGTGCTGAGAGAAGAGAGCTTCGAGAGCTGAGAAGCTGGTTATAATGCCGTTCGGTAAGCTTGTGAACCAATTGAGGGCCAAGCCTTTGAGGGTGGTCGGGAAATACCTGCACCTCGTCGCCTGACAGAACGTCTGCACGCTCATTTGAGCTTTGTATGCTGCCAGATGGTAAGCAGGATCCGTGATCCCTGAGTAGTGCTCTATCAAAGGGATCTTGACTTTGCCCGGGTTAGGGGTCTCCATGATGTGTTGGCTGAATTGTGATTTGTGTGGCACTGCTGAACCCATTCGAAAGCCTGATTCACCTACCTCCTCGGGCTCCTCGATCTATTGTGGGTTCACTATTCTTAGAGTGTGACGGCTGGTCACCGGGTGAGATTGCGTTGTGGTTCGTGTGGCCACTGTATGCTTCGAATTCCCTCCTTGAGATTGTTCTCTTATCTTTTCGATGATCTCCCGGGCGTCGAAGTCCTTACCCCTCATCTACTTCTGTTGTATTATATGTCGAGCATCATCCTGGCTCGGTGACATGATAGATTTTCCTTTCGAAGCAGCAGGTATCTTTCTCGAAGGGCCACCAAGAACATGCTCGGTTAGGGCACGTTTTGGCTGAGCTGCCCTTCGATGAGCCTGTGGTTGATCCAGGACTGTCCCTCGGTCTGGGGGAGTAGTCTGTTGAGTCTTCATTACTGAAACGAGTTGTTGCATGACAGTAGTCATATGTCTTTCCATTCAGAGTTCGAGTTGTCGAAGATCCGAGTAAGTCACTGCTGGTGGTGGTGCTTTGAGAGCCATGTCAGCCTGGCTTCCAGTTTCTGGGACGTCGGTCTCGTCCTCCACGATAACACCTCCTTGGTTCAGCAGAGTAGTCTGAGCATTCTCGAAAGCAGTTCTTCGAGCAGTAGCACCGCGGTTACCTTGTCCTCGTGTCATGGTGTTAGAAAATGTAGCTGTTTTGTTACGTCCCCACAGACGGCGCCAACTGATTCGGGTCACAAGAAACACAATGAATTTATAATTCGGGGAAGTCCAATTTCCAGCTAGGGTAGTAACCAAATGAGTCCAAGGTCTTCGAATCCGAGCACCTGCAAAACCGAGCACCGTGAACTACCCCGGGGATGTTCTCGGGATCGGCTCTCCGATGCTTAAGTCAGATCTGATCTCAGAAATCAGAGAGAATAGTACTAGTAAATGCTCTGCAATATCTGGAAAAACGTACCTGAATGATAAGATGGGAATACTATTTATAGGTAGTACTGAGGTGACGTCATCTGGTGAAGATGATGATGTCATGAAAGCCTTTTAGTCAGTGGGCCTGACTGAAGACCTGTACTTCCCAGTCTGTGGGATCCTTAGGGGTAAAATGGTAATTTTGCCCCCTGAGGGTATTTTAGTCATTTCACCGGTTAGGTGGGCCATGACTGGAAGGGGCCCAAACAGAAATGAAGGGGAAGTGGGTGGTGTTTATATTTCAAGAAAGATGGGAAACCAGTTTCTAATCAAATGTGTGTCTTTGTTATATCCAGTTTTAAAAAAAATTAAAGACATCAAGGAGACCAGTCATAGTAGTGTAAGGTTTCCTTGATTCTTTCTAAGAAACCAGATTGCTCTAATACATGGTTTCCTTACCTGAGAAACCGGTTTTTTGACTGAACCGGTATCGGAGTAGTGGTGCTTTATCAGGTTTTTGTAGTAGTGAAACTTCCCCTAGAATAATAAATTGGTTCTTTAATGACTCATAAACTTGTTTTAGATGCTAAAAATCCTACACCAAAGAGCAAAGGTCTAGCATAAAAAACTGAATTAGAAAGTGATGATAGTGATAGTGATGAAGATGTTACTTTTCTTACTAGGAGATTCAAAAAATTTCTTAAAAAGAACAAAAATAGTAATCCTAGAAAGAATGCGAATTTCAAAGGTAAGAGTACTACATCTAACTATAAGAAAAGTGCTACTAATTCTGGTTGTTTCAAGTGTGGTGAATATAGTCACAAGATAAAAGAATGCCCCTTATGGGATGATGAGAAACCCAAAGAAAGAAAGGAACAACCAAAGAAGGAATTCAAGAAGGCAATGTATGCAGGTGTTTGGGGAGACTCGGATTCGGAGGAAGAATAGTCGGAGGCACAGTGCCATACACAGTGTCGTGAAGCAAAGTTATGCATGAATGTTACCCAGACTACTCAGAGTAAGGCACAGTGCCTAGATGACTCTCACTTGTGTCTCATGGCTAAGAATTTGACCTCAGATGACGAAGACGAATCTAGTGAGGTAAATCTCCTTTCCTTAAAATCTTCAATAAAGCTGTTGTCTAAAAACCAATTGGCTACTTTGCTTGGGAATGTCATTGACGATTGTCAAGAAATGAATGAAGAATTTGCAAATATGAAAAAAGAATTGAAAAACATCTCCAAGCAAAAGGTAGGGTTGGAATTGGAATATAAAGATTTGTTGAAAAACTATAAAGCTTTAATCAAAACTAATGAAGACCTGGAAAAGGCCATCAAAGAGAAAGATACTAAGTTGAATGCCTTAATTTACGAAAAGTCTCTCGCTAAAGAACTCGTTGATTACACTGTGCCATACACTGTGCTAGAGGCAAAAAATCAAGATTTCGAAAACCAAATTAAAAATCTAAATCATGAGTTAACTGAGTTAAGGAATGAACGACAAGAGTCTAAAATTACTTACTTTCAGTCGCCTCAAGATTTGGATTTAAAAGTTGATTTCGAAAAGGCCAAAAGGGATTTGATCACGTTAAATGATAAAAGTGAAACTTCGAAAATCACAATTGATTCCCTAAAAGTGCAGCTACAACAAGCTTGCAAAGCTAATTCTGGAACTAAGATCCTAAAAGGTTTAACGAATTTGGTTGATAATCGAAACAAATAAGGTTTAGGATATAACGACCAGAAACACAGTGTACAGCACAGAGCTACAAACTTCGAAAGAGACTTTCGTAAAAGGAAATATGTTGACTTACCTGAATATTTGATTTGCTACTTTTGTGGAAAGAATGGACATCTCATGAATGATTGTAATGCAAAGAAAAAATATGTTGAGAAGAATGTAAAGTATGCAAATCAAATATGGGTTAGAAAGGATCTCTTAGATGCTCAACGAAAGAAGAAGGGACCCAAGCAAGTTTGGGTTCCTAAAACTAACAAGTGATCTTTTTGCAGGTGAAAGTGAGAGAAAGCAGCCTATTATCCTCCGCATTAGCTGCTTAAGACCTATGATTAGTGAAAATTCAATTCCTCTCACTTGTAGCCTTACCATGGAGGGTGTGTTACATTTGGCAACAAAAAAAAGGGTGAATTTATTGGCTTTGAGATATATTTCTAGCAATTGATTTGTGTTATATGTCTTATCTTCTCCCATAGATGTGTTGAATCGGAGTCTATAATATTTATCCATGTGAAAATTTGTGAAAGAGTCTTTTAATTGTGATTTAGGACTCGCAAGGTCTAATGATATTGTCCTGATGTCTTGATTCTAAGTTGCCAAAGTATTAAGCTAAATGATCCTAAGTTGCTGAACTATTGAGCTATGAAATGATAAATTCACTTTTCTATGACAAGCTTGATCTTTAGCCCGATATTTTAATTTGCTTATTTTGAGTTTGACATTTGGCCTTATTATTTCTTCTTTACTTATTCTTCATTTACTTCCCCATTACATCCTCGTTTTCATCCCCTATTGCTCCAAACAACAAGTGCTTTTAACCTTGATTCATGATTATGTTCGGGGCAAAGACTTTCTGTAAAAATGGTGAAAGAAGATGTCATGAGTTGAGGGGGAACTTGAAGAGGTCGGCAATGAAATTCTATAAGTGAAAGAAAGAAAGCAGTGGGGCACAGTACAAGGCACAGTGCCATGGACATTATTTGAAAGAAGATAAGATCACGTTTCACAACTTAATATTCTTTGCTGGTTCTCATTAATTGACTCTATGATTTCTATATAGTCTACATCTCCTTATAAAAAAAAGGAAAATAGGAAGGAAAAAAATAAAAAAAATAAATAAATCCTTCCATAACATCAAATATATATATATATATATATATATATATATATACTTCCTCCGTTTTAGAATCAGTGATACAAAGTCACTTTTACGTTTTTTGAGGCAAAATTTCTTAAGTGTAATTAAGCAATGTCAAGTGAGGGATGGGGCATGTAATTAAACCAATAATCACCACCCACCTACCACCACTGTCCCACTCTCTTTCCTCCAACTCCACCACCAGAAACCACCACCTTCTTCGAAATCCACCACCTTCTTCGAAATCCACCACCCCACCCACTGAAACCACCTTCTTAGCACCTCGAATCCACCAGAAACCACCACCTTCTTCGAAATACACCACCCCACCCACGGAAACACCTCGAATCCACCACCCCCACCCACGCAAACACTCGAATCCACCACCCCACCCACGCAAACACTCGAATCCACCACCCCCACCCACGCAAACACTCGAATCCACCACCCCCACCCACGCAAACACTCGAATCCACCACCCCCACCCACGCAAACACTCGAATCCACCACCCCCACCAATCACCAATCAAACCTTCTTCGAATCTCGCTTTCTCTCCTCGCTCCATCACTAGTGGGTTCGGTTTCGTTGGTTGGTGGTAGTGACTTGGGTCGATGTGCTTGGCGATTGGTGGGTTGCTCCATTTGGATGGTGGTGGGGGTCCGATTTGGGTCGAATTGGTGACTTCGGGGATTTGGGTAGTGGGGAGGGTGGTTAGGGTTGCGATTTGGTGGTAGGTTGAAGGGAGGGTAGCTAGGGTTTTGTTTTGGTGGGTGGCTGGTGGTCAGGTGGTGGAGAGAGATGGGGAGGGTGGTAGGTTGAGTAGAGAGAATATTTAAGTTAGTAGTAATTAAGTGTTATTAGGATCACTTAAACATGGTTTAGTAATTTTAATAAGGGTAAAATTGTAAAATAACACATTAAAACTTACCAAATAAGGAAAAAACCCAAAGTGTATCACTTATTCCAAAACACCCATTTTTAGAAACTGTATCACTTAGTACAAGGGATGAGTTTAGGTAATTGTCTATGTTTTAAACTTTTAAGCACATCTCTAAAATTATATCAAATACTCCCTCCGTTTGTTTTTAATTGTTACAGTTCACTTCTGGGGGATTACCAAGAAAATTTGTAAAATCTATGCAATGATTGTTTAGGGAATAGATAAAGTTATTTGGGGAATAGATAAAGTATGAGAGATAATGTTATAAAAGTGAAAAGTATGTGCTGGTTAGGTGTTTAATATAAAAATAAAAGGACAAGTGGGCCCAAAAGTATGGAAAAATGGAATATAGAGATGTGAAAGTTCACTAAAGATAGTAATAGTGAAAGTGTAACAATTAAAAAGAAACGTTCTAAAAAGGAAAGTGTAACAATTAAAAACAAACCGAGGGAGTATGTTTTAAGTTTTCTTCACATGTTCAATATTACTTTAGTACTTTACAACAAAGAAATAAAGAAAAACAATAGTGTTATAGATTCTTTTAGCACATGTGTTTAAAATTATCAAATGTGTATTGAATGTTTGTTCATATGTTCTAATTTACTTCAATTTAATCGTTATTTTTGGGTGGTGTTTATATATTATGATTGGGATTTAGTCCTTGTTTCATACTGTGCTCTAATATTATAATAACGTTTTATATTTCATTATTTTTCAGGTTGCAACTTTTTTTAAGGAGTTAGAGACGATGAACTCGACGTGGATTTTTGAATAAACAATTTCTATGTGAATCTGAGACAATTATAGAGATGATTACACTGATGTAATTGATATTTTGATCTAGTTTATGTTTTTAGCACTTGTTTTCAATTTTAAGTAGGTTTCTGAATTTTTGTTCTTATTTTATGAAATTTTGTTCTTATGCTCTAAAATCTTGTTCATATGTTCTAAATTTTTGTTCTTATGTTCTAAAATTTTGTTCTTATGTTCTAAAATTTTGTTCTTATATTCTAGAATTTTTGTTCTTGTGTTCTAAAATTTTGTTCTTATGTTCTAAAATTTTATTCTTATGTTCTAAATTTTTTTTCTTATGTTTTAAACTTTTATTCAAATGTTCTAAATTTTGTTCTTATGTTCTAATTTTTTTTCATACATTCTAAATTTTTGTTCTTACATTCTAAACCTTTGCTCATATGTTTAAATTTTTGTTCTTATGTTCTAAACTTTTGTTCATGTGTTCTAAATTTTTGTTCTTAGTTCTGAGTTTTTGTTCTTATGTTCTAAACTTTTGTTCTATGTTTTGAATTTTTGCTCTTATGTTCTAAATTTTTGTTCTTATGTTCTAAAT
The DNA here is from genome assembly GCA_947645195.1 of Patellifolia procumbens. Classification (NCBI taxonomy): domain Eukaryota; kingdom Viridiplantae; phylum Streptophyta; class Magnoliopsida; order Caryophyllales; family Amaranthaceae; genus Patellifolia; species Patellifolia procumbens. The sequence continues at coordinate 2,216,069 of CANSGD010000290.1, forward strand.
TTTTGTTCTTATGTTCTAAAATTTTGTTCATATGTTTTAAATTTTTGTTCTTATGTTCTAAATTTTTGTTCTTATGTTCTAAATATTTATTGTTATGTTCTATACTTTTGTTCTTATGTTCTACTTTTTTTTCATATATTCTAAATTTTTGTTCTTATGTTCTGATATTTTTTATATGTTCTTAGTTTTTGTTATATGTTATAAACCTTTGCTCTTACGTTCTAAATTTTTGTTCTTATGTTCTAAACTTTTGTTCTTATGTTTTGAATTTTCGTTCATATGTTCTATTTTTTTTTCCTATGTTCTAAATTTTTGTTCTTATGTTCTTTTTTTTCCATATATTCTAAATTTTTGTTCTTATGTTCTGAAATTTTGTTATATGTTCTTAGTTTTTGATATATGTTCTAAACCTTTGCTCTTACATTCTAAATTTTTGTTCTTATGTTCTAAATTTTTGTTCTTATGTTCTAAACTTTTGTTCTTATGTTTTGAATTTTCGTTCATATGTTCTATTTTTTTTCCAATGTTCTAAATTTTTGTTCTTATGTTCTAAAATACTGTCCTTATGTTTTAAATTTTTGTTCTTATGTTCTAAATTTTTATTGTTATATTCTAAATCTTTATTGTTATGTTCTAAATTTTTGTTCTTATGTTCTAAATTTTTATTCTTATGTTCTAAAATTTTGTTCTTATGCTCTAAACTTTTGTTCTTATGTTCTAAATTTTTGCTCTTATGTTCTAAATTTTGTTCTTATGTTTTAAATTTTTGTTCTTATGTTCTAAATTTTTATGGTTATGTTCTAAATCTTTATTGTTATGTTCTAAATTTTTGTTCTTATGTTCTAAAGTTTTGTTCTTATGTTCTAAATTTTTTATTGTTATGTTCTAAACTTTTGCTCTTATGTTCTAAACTTTTGTTCTTATAAACTAAATTTTTGTTCTTATGATCTAAACTTTTGTTCTTATGTTTTTAACCTTTGTTCTTATGTTCTAATTTTTTGTTCTTATGTTCTGATTTTCGGTTCTTGTGTTCTTAATTTGATTTACATTTTTTCATTAATATTTAGTAGATCTCATCAACTAAACATAAATAATTAATATTTCAAAATATTTTTTAAAATTTTAAGCACATGTTTAAATTTATCAAACATGTTCTAAATCTACAATGGTTCTTTATAATGGAAGCACAATGCACTAGTTATAAATTCATAACAAGAAACCATTTGTTCATAGCAAGTATTTGTTCCATTGATTTCTCATTCAAAACGTTCATAATGGTTCTTTCAAACACAAATGTATAGTAGTCACATTTTCTACAAAAGAGTAAGGAATTATACATTTTGAGAATCACTCTTAATACAATAATATCATTCATGACATCTAAATTGGGCTTAAAATTCCTTTGGTGCTTCTTTTTCCGTAACATCTAATATTTTGGTGACTTTTGTTATGTTCCCTATTCCTGCATGCCACAAAACAGAAAATTATCATAACAAAAAATTAATATTGGAATTCCTAATAATTCTGATATGGCGGGTTATGGAGAACAATCTTTCATGGGAGTTATTTCCGAAAAATCACCTTCTATTAAACATCAGAACAGGGAGCATAAATTCACAACCAACATCAATCATTAAAAATAAAAGACAAGGATAAATAGCGACTTACAAATTGCTGAAAATAAAAAATGGAATTGAAGCTTTAATAGTGTAGATGAAATCAATCTTGCCCATCTAATTTGTACTTGTCAAACACTTTTTTTCTTTTCATCTTTTTTTATTCTTGTTTCATTAGCTTATTTCATTGTTCATTCATGCAGGCAAGTCTTCTCGAGTACTTTTAATTCCCTCTCAAATTGCTCAATGCAGCACCTGACGGTTCATAACCAGAGGTGGTTCTCTTAAATCATTAGAAATAGAAGTATTGTTCGTTGTTCTCTTGTTTAGCTTTAGTTCTATCTATGTTTACCCAACTAAGAAACGTTAGTATGTACCACAGGCTACAGGCTACTAGCTAGATGGACAGTTAGGTTTTTGTGATTAATGTTGGGTGGAAGTCCTCCTACATGGATTGACAACCTAGGGCTGTCAAATGTACCTGCTTTTTTTCAAGACAAAACCGGAAATCCACTCTTTCCCTCCTTACAGTTATGCATATTTTGCGATTTACCATATGTTCACTTTTGAGAAACCTGCAACAGTTCTGTATGCTATTACTTAACTACACTTCCCTCCTTACAGAGATGTTGCAAAGAAAACATGAAGATTCTTCTCAACTTCAGAATGTAAAGAAGAGATATGTGAAAATCTGAATGCATATTTCCAAGAGTAATCTTACGGCAACACAAAGTGCAATAACACCTTGGTGCTCAAAAATTATAGCCTCCATTCCATGTTCCCAATGTGAATAAAAATTCGAAGTAAGCGTGATAGAAAAAATACATTTATTAACGTAAGTATACAATTAGTCGTAGTTTTATTCGCTGACAAATTTCCCCGTAAAATCATCTATTCGTAACCAGTAGTTACGTTTATATATGTTCTTACGAGTATAATCACAAAGAACTTAAAGTTAAAAGCTCGGTGATCCATCACCTGAAGTTGGAGAACTTGCCTGTCGAGCATCATTGGTCAATGATTCGCAAGTTAACACTTATCCAGATTACCATTTCCTAAAAGAAAACGATTTAGGAGACATTATAACACATATTAAGAGCCCATCATCTCTAACAGATACCAACTAGAAGGTCTGAAGATGTCCATCTATCTTTTGGGTCCTTTTGTATACTGTAATAGGAAACCATAACATGTTAGATAATAGGCTCCTCAAATATTACTTTCGTTACACACCGAAATGAATCATACTGATCACATAAAACATAACACATCATAGGGATCTCGCATTGATCCATGAGAATCTATACCTTCAGGATTTCCTTGTTCCCATGCATCTAAGTCTAAGTGTTCCAAATATTTAATCTGTTTTATGAGCCTTTATTGTTGTATAGACACATTGCTATACAGAAAAACTGCCCCATAATTTTCTTTGAAAACATATTCAAAAAGGGAAGGTAAAAACAGTAGCTTTATACCAAAAAACACATCGATCATGTAATATACATTCCGGCAGAAGTTAGAAATCTCAAGTGCAGCTGAGGAATGATAGCCTACTATGACATTCGTAAACCAAAATGGATGTTATAATATTTCAAATATGTCCTAAATTATTTGAGTATGTTATAAATTTTCAAGCCCATGTTTGTGACCGTTGGTGTTTGTATAATGGAATTTCACTACTTATATTTCCTAGTTACCTGATTTTTAGTGGTGCTTTCAATATTTTTGACAAGTTCTATTGTAATTTATTGGGGATCTAGGCCTCGTAGTATGATACGTACTTCCAGTTTCATGTTCTTTAACTTATGCCTTCATAAATTCCTTGTCATTCTATTCTGGATTCTTATAAGCTCCTTTCTTTATGATGCATGGCAACTCATGCTTAGTTTTCATGCTCTTCTATAGTTTCATGTTCTCTAGCTTAATTCATATAATCATATCATCATACAATTTGTTTTCTAGCAATCAAAAACAAAAATTCAACCATATATTCAGCTATGAATCTATCAGCCTTTAATAGAAATTCAATCAAAACAAAACTCCAACCATACATTCAGCCATGAACCTATCAACCTTTAATAGAAATTAATCAAAACAGAAACTCAATAATGAAAGAAAATAAATCAACATCGATTCAACGCTTTTATCCAACGAATCAACAATTTGTTGAAAACTAAATTCGATCATAAAAAGAATTGATTTGATTGAATTCAGCAAAAATAAAATCAGATTCCCACTCATCTATCGAAAAAACAAACAAAGGAAAAAAAGCATACCTATAAATCATGAAACATCAAAGGTTGGGGAAGAAATCGAAATCACGGAGAAACATTTTGTTGAGAAGAAACCGAAATCAGACAGATTAATGCAGATGATTCTGAATGAATTTGGGGATGTTAGAGCTTGAGAGGAACTCTGATACGTGTTAGAGAGAAAAATCATAAAAAAGATTGATTTTGAGCTTATATACTCTATAAGGACTACAGCTATACCCTTTAATGAAGAAAAATAAAAACTAATCGCAGCCTTTAAATTTAATCCATCTAATAGTTAGGATCTATTCTCATATAAGTGGGTATTCTCACCTAAGATGGGTATTCTCACAAGAGCCTACCCCTAAATATATATATATATATATATATATATATATATTTATATAAGGAAAGAGATGAGACAATTCATATTAGAGTTTAATTATGAGATGATGAAAAGAGTTGTGATTACCATGTCTTTGGATTATTGAATATACAAAGCAAAGCTATCTTTGAAGGAAAGAGATTGTCCAGTGGCACAGTAACATATACAATGTTGAAGTGAAGAAAGTTCCAAAATCTATGCGTGATGATGTCAAAAAGGTGAATAAGGTTTGAGCATTTGTTGAGCATGTCTCCATTCCAAATAATTCAAGCTTGCTTACCTTATTTCTTTATCCTACCATAATTCTTCACTTTTACCTTATGATCCATAACTTTGAATTGTGAATTGGATTAATTCTTGCTTCATAGTTTCGGATTGTGAGTTGGATTAGTTCTTGCTTCAAAACTTTGGATTGTGAATTGAATCTTGACTTAGCACCAGCATCACTAGATTGATTTTTGCTTGAGCTACTATTTTGCATGGACAATTGACTTCGAACTATGATACTATGGATTTTTATGCCTCCTTTTTTATAATGTCAAAAGGGGGAAGATTTGGTATATAACACTATGTTAATGCTAGATATTCATTCTCATGAAATCGTATCATGTTTGCCAATGTAATATTTGCTTATGTTGAGGGGGAACTATTATGTGTTTGTCATCATCAAAGAGGGGGAATTTGTTGGGACACTTTGTCCATGTGTATTTTGATGATGACAAACACATGTATGTTATTAACATGTTTTGGGTATGTGTCAATGAAATAATTATGATCGAGCAACAAAGTCATTGGAGTTTTTGATAGTTGGATATTTAAACAAAGTATGAAAATAATTTTAGCATAATTACTTATTCTCTTAGAGTTAAGAAATGAAGTAATCATATTAATATTATTTTTCATGAAAATCTGTTTCTTGAAATAAAGATTTTGTATATAAAAGTTTTAGTTTTAAATAAAATCTTCTTTTTAAGAAAAGAAAATCTTTGTTTGAAATAAAAATAAAGATAGTTTTCTAAAACTGATTATGTGATTAGTTTTGGAAAATATTATCTTATCTTTTTTATGTCAAAGATAAAATGATTTATTCTAAAAAGATATATCCTCTAGCAAAATCTCCCTAGATACATGAAGATCAGCTTTGAAAAAGATAGAAGACGAGTTTGGAAAAAATAGAAGATCAAAGATTAAGGCCCGAATTTTTCGGAAGAGATATTTGTCATCAGTGGCACTGAACTGTTATATAGCTGGAACCAGTTTTGATTAGATCGGAACTTTCCTCATTAGCTTATCAAGAAGCACGATTTTGGAGGACTAAAATCTTTCTGTAACTTTCTTATTATAGAGAGTGTTGGGTTGGTTTGAGTATAAATCTAATTCAATTAGCAACACTTAGGGTTAAGTGTTGGGGACACTACTAGGGTTAGTAGTGAGGAAATCAAGTTGTATCAAGAGTTTGGTATTTTGTGATTCAATTAATAAAAGAAAAGGTAGGGTGGACGTAGATCTCAGAGGTGAGATTGAACCACGGTAAATCATTGTGTTTGCTTCTTTTATTTTTCGCTGCTATATTGTGTCACAAAGTCGATTGAGTTAAAATTGAAAAACAAAATTAAACAGTAGCGGCACAGTGTATAGCACAGTGCCGTAACTTTGTTTATGCGAAAATCGATTAAAATTTGCCACTCAATTCAATCCCCCCTTTCTTGAGTAACACCTTGTGCTCCAACACCCGCTCTAACAACAATCTGCCATCCACTCCCATCTTTAAGTTGCTAGATCTTCAAATTAAAGGGACATTGACAAAATTTGGTCTTCGTGTTCTTGCGTTGTGCGGTTTCTAGATTTTGCTTTTTTCTGCATAGGGGACACCACGTTTACAACGCATTTGGACATTTACATATCCATCCTTTAACGGTTATGAGAAGCCGTTAGTAATATGAAGCCTATGCTCAATGCAACTTCCTTACACCATTATGTCGCCTCATTAAGCTCATTGAACACAAAGTAAGTCTGAAAACGACCACTATAATCTATGTCATCACCACCATAATCTGGTTCGGGAACCTACAAATTGTAATGTACTTCAATTACTAAATATTATAAACCTTAAATAACTAAATTTACATGCAATTTAAATACAATATAATAGTAGAATTTAAAGTGTAATGACAATTAATTAACTTACATGCATTGTTAAATATTAAATACAATTAAACATCAATATTTATAATTAATTAATAAACAAAAATTTATTTATTATAAATTTAATGTTTAATATTTATTATTTAACATGCATTTAAAATAACAAGAATATTAAAATTAAATATAGAAGGAAAATATCGATTATTTCCGTGAAAAATGTCAAATTCACGGAACCGTCTAGGTTTTTCGGTTCACGGTACCGAAAAATCTAGACGGTTCCGTGAATTTGACATTTTTCACGGAACCCACGGAACCGGATTGTCTACTCGGTCCACGGTACCGGAAAACCAATTCGGTTCCGTGAAATTCAATTTTATTTATGAAACCGGATTGGTTTTTCGGTACCGTGAACCGAAAACCTCATCCGGTTCCGTAAAAAAATTGATTTTTACGGAACCGGATGAGCTTCTCGGTTCACGGTACCGGAAAACCAATCTGGTTCCGTAAAATTCAATGTTTTTTGAAAAAATTTCAACAAAATTACGGAACTGGATGAGATTCGGTACCGTGAACCGAAAAGCCCATCTGGTTCCGTAAAATTCAAATTATAAAAAAAATTCTCTAACCGGTTGTGCAGGCGACGACCACTCATCGTTGGCCATCGTATTCCAAGAAATTCCGGCCAATGTGGTGGTGGTGGTGGCAAATGTGGTGGTGGTGGGCCAAGGTGGTATAAGGGGAAGAAGTAAGTTGGTGGCGGGCCAATGTGGTGGTGGTGGTGGTGGTAAATGGAGAAGAAGTAAGGTGGTGGTGGGCCTAGGTGGTAAAAGGAGAAGAAGTAAGTTGAAAATGTTAGAAAATGATTAAAGGGGAGGGGTAATATATACTTTTAAACTGCGTATTCATATGAATACGGGCTGTGAGCTGGTAAATACGAGCTGTGAATAGCCGCACACTAAAATAAACAAGTCAAATAACACTCCTAAAACTTTTTGCAGGTCAAACTGTATCAAGTAATATGAAACAGAGAGAGTATATTAGAATAAATTCACCAGATGATCCTTTTTTTCGAGTGTTAAAAGAGTATCCTAATTTTATACCTTCATCTGAACTTTCAAATATTCATGCTGCTTCACAAGCCGAAGTTGCATTAGAAAGGTGTACAAAGATGAAGGTTATAAGTAACCAAATAGCTAATTCTTTGTGAGAAGATAGACGACGCAATTAGATTATCGTAAATAGTGTAGATTTTTTCATTATATGGAGCACATTAGACACTATTTTTCATTCTATGAAGGACTGGATTTATGTATTGAATTTTATTACAATCATAATTTATAAGTCTTGTACCTCTTTTTCGAATATGAATAAGCTATTTAAAATAAACTGTTATTTTGTAAAGACATAATTGATTAAATTGAACTTTATATTTTAACAGCTAGTTTTGCTAAAAACTTATACTTTCGTCATCTATTTAGACAGTTAACCTTTGATAGATACACTTAGGGGTGTTAATGAGCCGAGCCGAGTCCGAGCTTGGGGTCGCTCAAGCTTGGCTCGTTATACTTTGCTCGAACTCGAACCGAATCTCGAGCTTTTTTGAACTTAGATGATAAAGTCCAAGTTACACAAAACTCGACTTGGGTTCAAAAATTATAACAAAATATAGTATATTTATGAGATATAATATATTATAACTAAGTTTATTTATTTTTCCTAGACTTATTAAAAGTATTCTACTAATATTTAAGGTTACTATGCTAAAAAATATAATTAAAAAAATATTTCGAGCCTGTTCACGAACTTCTCGAGCCGAACATAGCTGTGCTCGGCTTGTGAAAATTTCGAGTCGAACTCGAACAGCTCGCAAACAGTCTAAGCTCATTAACACCCCTAGATACACTTAATAAAATTACAACTTGTAGACAATTGTTTAACCAAACCAACAGTATTAATGAAAAAGACCGGTGTAAACAGAAACGAAAAAGAAAAGAAATGTGAAAGCGAAGAGGTTGAGTTACAGGGACATGACGACCAACAAAAGAGTGAATCCGTCCTTTTCAGTGTGAGAGAGAGAGAGTATGCCTAAATCGACTCCGCGTAGTACACCGTAAAAGAATTAAACAAATTCCAACCGAAAAGCAAACCAATACAGACAAATTGCTAGTCTGAGAAGGGAACACTGAAGAGAGAGATCGATCACTTTTAAAACCCAAAAAACATAAACAAATAAAAAGAAACCCCCCTCAAAAATCCATCTCCCCAGGTGTGACCAAACAAAAACAAATACACCATCGTTTTCCCGTTGCTTTGCTTTGCTCCCTCCCTCCCCCTTTTTTCCCATTTACCATTTCACTCACTCACTCACTCACTTCTCAAAATGCAGCTATAATCTTGCAAAAGGGCAATATCAATTTGGGTATGAATCCCGTAACGTCGGAGCAATTGCTTCCACCACCCCAACAACAACAACAAACTCAGTTGAAGTCGAGCAGTTGTGAGCGTCACCCGGATGAGCAGTTCACAGGGTTTTGTCCCTGTTGTCTATGCGAGCGTCTCGCAGTTTTAGACCAATCATCCTCAGCGACCGCTTCATCTGGTCGTAAATCCGCTTCTTCAGCTTTCAAATCTCTCTTCAAACCCGGTAATAACAACAACGACGCATTACGAGGTAGAGCAAGTTCGAGTTCGTTTCTTCCTGAACTCCGAAGGACTAAGTCGTTTTCCGGGAGGAAGAACGACGGTGGGTTTCTCGGGATTTCGGGTGTGTTTGAGCCGCAAAGAAAGTCGTGTGACGTTCGTGGAAGGAGTACTCTTTTCTCTTTGTTTAATCAGGATGATGTGAAGCGTGTTCACCACCCTCACCCTCACCCTCACCCTGTTGTTATTAATGTGCCGGTTGAATTGAAGGAAGAGGTGGTGGATCACGTGGTTGCTGAGGAAGAGGAAGAAGAAGAATTTCATGATAGTAATGATAATTATGATGGGTGTGAAATTGTTGAAGAAAATATTAGTGTGGATAAGTTGAGAAACTCTTCGGGTGAGCAAGAGGGGTGTAATTTGCCCGGTGCGAAGGTGGATTTGAAGCCGATGAAGGATCATATCGATCTCGATTCGCAGAATAAGAAGGTGGGTAGTAAAGATTTTAAGGAATTAGCTGGGAGTTTTTGGTCTGCAGCTTCTGTTTTTAGCAAAAAGTTGAGGTCTTGGACTAGGAAGAATAACAATCAGAAGATGAAGAAACACATGAGTGGGTTGAGTGGGTCTCATACCGTACAAGTCAGTGGTAAAAAGGGGAGGAATTTTAGGGATACGCAGTCTGAAATTGCTGATTATGGGTTTGGGAGGAGGTCATGTGATACTGATCCAAGATTCTCTCTTGATGCTGGGAGGTTTTCTGTTGATGCGGGGAGATTTTCAGTTGATGCTGGGAGAATGTCATTTGATGATCCTAGGTACTCTTTTGATGAGCCGAGGGCGTCTTGGGACGGTTATTTGATCGGTAGGACGTTTCCTAGAACGATTCCTCCGATGGTTTCGGTTGTGGAAGATGCTCCTGTGACTGTCCCTACCAAAGATACAACTCTGATTCCGGTTGATGAGCCGAGGAGGAGTTCAGTTTCGATTAATGGGGACGATCCTCTCCCAGGGGGAGCTATTCAGACTAAGGATTACTACTCTGACTCTTCCTCAAGGAGGAGGAAGAGTCTTGATAGGTCTAGCTCGATTCGGAAGACTGCGGCTGCTGTTGTTGCTGAGATCGATGATATGAAGAATGGGTCTAATGCAAAGATCTCTCCTGCTTGTATGGAGTATCTGCAGGGGACTAGTGTTGTTGCTAACGATAGGGAGTTTAGAGACATGGATTTGAACTCTAATTCTAATTTACTTAGAGATGATTATTCCGAGAGCTTTGATATGGGATGTAGGGATAATGCCTCAGTGATTGGTAGTAACTGTGAGAGAAAGGGATCGAAGAAGTCTAGCAGATGGAGGGCGTGGAACATTTGGGGTCTCATATATCGACGTGGGAATACCAAAGATGAGGATGAAGATAGGTATAGTAGAGGAATACCAAATGGAGTGGAGCGCTCATACTCGGAGTCTTGGCAGGATTTGAGAAGAGAAGGGTATGGTGATCTAAGGGGGACAGGTTTTAGTAGAAACATTCTTCGTAGTAATAGCAGTGTTAGCTGGAGGAACTCGTATAACATGGGTGGATCATTCGGAAGGATTAAGAAGGCTGCATTTGATTCCAACGGACATGGCAATGGCAATGGCAATGGCAATGGCAATGGCAATGTCAATGGGAATGGTAAAAAGAAAAAGGAGGAGTTTGTATTGGAAAGAAATCGCAGTGCAAGATACTCGCCGAGTCATGCTGATAATGGGATGCTAAGGTTCTACTTGACACCGATGAGAGGCAGCCGAAAGGGCAGCTCAGGGAAACCTAAACCTGTTTACTCACATTCGTTTGCAAGGAGTGTGCTACGATTATATTGAATCCCAACTTTCATCTCATCTCATGTCATGTTCCTTTTGATTAAATGTATCTAAGAAATTTCTATTTTGTTGTACAAGAGATCCAGCAAAGCCTCTGTTGTTACTGTTTCCTTCCTTTATGGTTGATATTATAAACGCGCAATCTGCATTCAGGTCTCTCTAGTTAGTACATTGATTTCATTATTCAGTAAAATTGCTGTGTACATGTTCTTTTCTTGATTTTACAACTTGATTTCTCCTTGCTTATTCGAAGTCATAGTAGTGTACAAGTGATGGAAATTCGCTTATTTATCATCATCACATGAAGCTGAATTCCATCCATCTTATATTCTTTCAAATCTGATGAAATGTCTGGAACTGCAGTTTATGCTTGTGTCATCTAATTTCTACAAAAGAAGGTTAGTTTTGATTAGAGAGATGAGGAATAGTAATCATGGTGAAAAGGAATTAAGAAAGAAAGATGAATTGTGTTGACAAGGAAAAGGTTGATTGCCCAAATCCCGTGAGAAAAATGGGGACAAACTAAGCAAAACAGTAATGATTAATTTGAAACTGAGTGCTTGCTTTGGGCCAATTGGGAAATCAAAAGAATCAAATATAATTGATTGTCATAAACTGAATATGTTTTGAGATGATTTCCTACTCCTTTTTCCTATGTGGTTAAAAAGCGGGTTAGTGATCAACTATCAAATTTTGCCTCTAAAGTCAAAAAGTGAGGAGAAACAACTCAAAAACATGCTCTTTCATGGGTTAGATAAAAAAAGAAAAAGGAAAAGAAAAAGAAAAAGAAAAAGAAAAAGAAAAAGAGATAAAGACTAAAGAGGGCTCGTAATCCGATGGGCATCTACACGCTAGACTTCTTTGCCTCAGTTCTGCTTCCTTTTTTTTTTTTTTTGGATTTTTCAATTGTGGTATTTCTCGATTTTAACATTATATCTCAACTTTTTCAAAATTTCACATATTACACTTAAATTACATATATTTTGCATTAATAATTTGGTAAGTTTACTTTCATTTAGGATATGTTTAGAATAAGAATACCACATAACCAAGTTTGGTTTGGTCTAGTGATAAAGGTTTGATGTCATGACCTTACTAGGGGCATTTGGGGGTGGGGATTCCCTTACATTTCCCCTTACTCTCAACTGTCGGGCCCCGCAAATACCAAATCAAAAAACTGTGCTAGTTGAGATCTGGCTACGGATCCACCACATTACTTTTTTTTAAAAAAGAATAAGAATACCACACTGGACAACTAAATGATGTCCTGCATTTTCCTACTAATGCCCTTGTATTTAATATACTTGATTACCATGTATTTACTCCTCTCCCTTGTATAATGTGGTCCATACCACTACCCCTTATTGACATTTCTTCCACAACACCGCCGCCGCCAAAGTTACCATCAACGTCACTGCCATCGCCAGTATACATGGAGTCTGTCACCGGAGTTTGGACTTTCATTTTGGCCACCGTTAATTACCGCTTCTGATGGCGGAATCGGTAGTCCTGAATCCGACCATAAATTTAAAATCCGACTATATAGGCCAATCTTCTCTGATAAACAGTTAGCACAAATATGTGTTTAATTTTTTTGCTGAATTTAATTAATTTTTTAGTTAAATAATATAATAGAATTTATAGGTTTTTGTATTGAATAGTTTTAGGGTTAAATTGCATTATATGATTGTAATATAATCCTACAACTTAGTGACTTAAATTATGATTTAGTATAATATATTATAACATGTAATTTGTAGGAAGAAAATTTGTTAGTTTAATAATATTAGAACTGTTTCGGGTACAAAAAACACAGTAAATTTGTAGTTCGGGGGAGTCTAAATCCAACTAGGGTAGTAACCAATAACAAGTCCAAGGTCTTCGAATTTCGGTACCTGCAAAATTGAGCACCATGAACTACCCCGGGGATGTTCCCGGGATCGGCTCTCCGATGCTTAAGTCAGATCTGATCTCAGAAGTCAGAGAGTAAAGTACAAGTAAATGCTTTGGAATGTGTGTAAAAACGTACCTGAATGATCAGATGAGAGTACTATTTATAGGTAGTATTGAAGTGACGTCATCTGGTGAAGATGGTGATGTCATGAAAGCCTTTTTGTCAGTGGGCCTGACTGAAGGCCTGTACTTTCTAGCCTGAAAGATCCTTAGCGTAAATCGGTAATTTTGCCCCCTAAGGGTATTTTAGTCATTTCACCGGTTAGATGGGCCATGACTGTAAGGGGCCCAAACATTAGCCCCACGCTCTATGTTGTAGTGTCAGATCATGATGAAACTGCGCTGTGGAGCAGAATAGTCTGCCTTTGTTGTTGAAAAACTCGACGTACCCCAAGTGGGGTTGGCCTTGTCAAAATTCGAACGCCCTCACCCAGAGGGGTTCTGAAAATTCGAACGCCCTCTAAGGGAGGGGGTTCTGAAAATTCGAACGCCCTCACTTAGAGAGGGGTTCTGAAAATTCGAACGCCCTCACTCAGAGGGGTTCTGAAAATTCGAACGCCCTCTAAGAGAGGGGGTTCTAAAAATTCAAACGCCCTCACGCAGAGTTTTAATAGAGTTCTATACTCAATCTGATAATTCGAGGTAGCCTGGTTAGGGCTAATTGAGTTTTATACTCTTTTGCTCGAAGGGGATGCCTTATATGAAGGCTTAACATACTTAGAAATTTTTTCAAAAGCATGATTCAAAGAACATCCTGGAATTTACTCGAGGTAGCTCAGTCAAAGGGTTGTTCCTTTGAAGAGTTCGAGGTAGCCCCGGTGAGGGGAGAATTGTACAGCTGAATTTCTTCGAAGTAGGCCCGGTGAGGGTCCACGCTTTAAAGTCAACTTTTAGGGTGGTTAACCGTATTTTTACCGGTATTTATACGTTCCAACCGTATACATGACGTATCGCATTAAACCTCCTTCTACTTCATGGCACGAACTCCCATGTTGGGTGACTGTTCATATTAGAGAGGTTACTGTTCAGGGTAGGTGAGATATAAATATTTCACTTCTTTCCTCATTTACTCACTTGGCAACTTCTCTCTCTAATTTTCTCTCTTTTAAAAAAGCCTTTTGCTTCCTTTGTGTGCTGCTCAGAGTGCGTCAAGAGTGCGAGGAATCTCCTTCGTGTAATTCGACCAAGGTATGATTTCTCATTCTTGACTCTTTTCCTTTCTTTTAATAAATTCGATAGGGGTTAATGTAATATAAATAATGAACCCTGTTTTCGAATTAAGCGCCTCTTATGCTTTGCCCCTTCCTTATATGCCATGGGTTGAAACGTGGGTAGATGAGGCTCCTGTTGTAACAATAGCTTATTGGGCCCCGAATTCTTATTTTTTACTCGACGCCTTTCCTATTGAGGAAGAGGAGTGTGAGGAAAACTTCGAGGGATCCGAATAGTTATTAGACCATCCGAATAAAATAATGATAGCCTTCCCTCCTTCTAAGAGGAGTTACTTAGACTCTTTCCTTTCCCTTGGTGTAGTGCAAATAATGGAGGCGACTGGTCAAGGGACTTCGACATCCGATCATTGCGAGCCCTGCCCTTCCCCCAACATGAGATTAGGAATAAGTGGCCACTGGTCAACGGGGAAGTGGCGAAAGGATTTACAAGGTGGGCTGTCGTTTTCATCGACCTTATACGCCATTAAACTGCCATATGTAATGTACCCTCCCCAAGTCACCGACTTGGTAGTGTCACCATCCCCTGGGTGTATTGGTGTATATAAAGTCGTATTTCGAGTTGGGTTTGCGTTTTCCCTTGCACCCACTCTTTAAGGAAATTTTAGAGGCGTATAACATTGCCTTATGTCAACTTATGCCCAATTCTGTTGGGACAATTGTATCCTTTTTATGTATTGGTCGCATGCTTGGAGTGCGACCTTTGTTGCGCCTTTGGCGCAATATGTTCAGGATAAATGAGGTGTCCGAGGTTCTCCATGGGCCTGGTTGGTATTCTTTTCAAGCCATACACCTCATCCATCATGGTAAAGGATGGTCGAAGAGAAGAGAAATCATATAAAGTTACGACCGAGATGCCAACCAACCATGCTCTTTTTCGAGGGGAGTTACGTTTCGTGTTTCGAGGGGATCAGCCATGGGACGTGCCCGTAACTCTGTTCGATAGCCCTCCTAATTTTGGCATGAACCTTAATGTCCCTGAAATGGATGTCGAGGAGGCTATTATGGCCATCCATTGCCAATCCACGGGGTTCCATATCGACGGGAAGCAAAGATACAAAACTGACTACTGGCTGCCCAATGACAAGGACCTGGCTAACGAGCACTTCCTATCTACTTTCGGCGTGTCCCCAGCTTATGACCAATGTAGGGGTTAATCACTTAATCTGTCTTCTTTTGTTTAAAGTATCAACTTATTCTTAACCCACTTGTCCTCTTTGTAGTGCTTGCCTTTAACAACCTTGACGAGGAGATGAAGAAAAACACCGCGAAGAGCGGTATGGCTGCTATGGCTAGGTTGTCACTGCAAAAAGGGGAACTCAAAGTTCCCAAACCCCCGCTGTAAGTTCGAATACCATCTTTCGTTCGGCTTTTGTTTTTGTTTTCCTCTAACTTGTCTTTTTCTTGTCTGTGTAGAATCCAAAACATAAACCGAAGGCAAAATCGGCTCCGCCGAAACCTTTGCCTACTCCATCTGCTACTCTGCCCGACCCTCCTCTATCAGAGGTCGAGGTCCCCGAGGGTGTGGGGTCTAAAAGGAAAGCCCGCACCTCCCCTTCACTCGAACCCTTAATACCAGATCTTAGCTTCCATCTGGGTGCGGGTTCTAGTCCTTTGGGTGAGGATGATGTCGAGGAGCCCCTGGTCAAGAAGACTTCTCAGTCCGGCGTCGTGAGCATCGAGAGTGCCAGCCGAAAGGCTCTTCAGGCTCGTTATCAACGAGTCCGACAGGCATTGTTGGTGCCTGGGGACAAGGAGGACATCTCTAAGCTTGGTGCAGCGAAGGAGATCGAAGCACTCAACGAGTGCTGGTTACAGGTGAGCCTCTTTATTTATTTCTTTTGGCCATATCTCAATTCTGTGACTTAAACACTTTTCTTGTTACTTTTGTTGTCGCAGATGTCTATCCGAATGGCCTGCCTTACTAAGCTGGCCGAAGAGCTTGACAAGTGAAAGCATGAGCTGCTGGAGGCCTCTCGAAGGGTCCGTTCTCTCGAGGTTGAGCTCGAGAAGGCCAAGAGTTTGAACACTGACAACCTCGAGGCTTTTAACAGCTAGAGGACGAGCCTAATCACCAACAAAGAGGAGATATGCAATCAGCTCAAGGCAGCTGAGAAGAAGCTCGAGGCTTTGCGCAAGGAGGTTGCTGACCTCGAAGGCCAACTGAAAGGCCAAAAGGAGCTACTCGATCGAGCCCTAGCTTAGCGGGATGACTTGCAGCTGAAATATGACAAGTCCTAAGGACCTAAAACAGAAGAGGATCAAGTATATCCGTCGCTGGAAGAGGTCTCAAGATGGCCTCAACTTCGCTGACCAGAAGATGGTTGAGGGTTTTCAGTCTGCTCGAGACGACATCCACCATTGTTTCGAAAAAAACTTTGAAGGACTTGGCTCCTGACTTGGACTTTCCGCAAGTCCTAGCCAAGTACGAGGAGCATGAGCAGGCGGCTCTTAACGCATTTATGGCACAGGAGAAGGGTGCACAGGAGGCTGGTGATGCTTCGACCTCTGTTGCTGAGGAGGCCGAAGAGGCTAAGGAGGTCGAAGAGGCTAAGGAGGATCAAGCCCCTGCCAACCTTTCACCTGTTAAGGAAGGTGAGGTCGAGGTTGTGGCTGAGGCTGCTGAGGGCGAGACTAAGGCTGGTGAAGCTGAAGATGCGAGCTCCTCATCCGAGTCCTCGTCTGAAGAGGAGGATGTTGATATAGAGTCTTAGGTGCCTTGGCTTCTTTTCTATGACATTTGTAACTTAGCACTTTTGTAACTAAGTTTTTCTTTTTGTTCCATGTATTCAAAGCTTGTAATCTCTGATTGGAATGGAATGAAAGGAACTTGTTTTGCTCATCGTGTTTCATATTCTCTTTTCATTTATTTTCGACCTGCTAGGTCTCTTGCTTTTTGAATGACGGAATTCGAACATCGTTCCTTTTGTATGAAATGATAAAATTCGAACACCCCCTAAAGAGGGGTCCATTGATAAATTCGAACACCCTCTTTGAGGGAGTTTAATGAATATACGAACATCATTCTTAACATGGATTTACGAAGTCATGAAAGTAAGTTCGAAAGACCGGTGAGGTCGTATTTTATCCATAACTTCTTTGAACCTGTTAGGTGTAAGGAAAATTCAAATACGATACTCATAATAGACAAAAAATAAAATGCATATGACAAATTCGAAAGACCGGTGAGGTCGTGTTTTATTCATATTTTTCAACAAGCCTGTTTGGATCGGCAAGGTCTACAAGTTTAAGAGTATTACAAATACTTCGACGCATATCACAACAATTTAATCCTCATCTAGACCGGCTAGGTCGAAGTAGTATAAGGAACATTAACTTGCTCCTATATTAGCCCCTTAGCTTGTTGTGGTTTGCTTCAAATATTCAAACATAGAACTTCCTCAAGTTGTTGACATTCCATGGACGAAACAAAGGATCACCGTCCATGTTCTCGAGCCTGTATGTTCCAAGACAAATAACCTCAGTTACTCGATATGGTCCTTCCCAATTTGGACTCAGCTTACCAAGGTCTTGCTTTCTCCCTGTGGCTTCAATTTTTCGAAGGACAAGGTCTCCTACTTCGAACTTCCTTTCTTTGACTCCTCGATTGAATAGCCTGGTCATTCTCGTTTTTTGAGCTATTGATTTGAGCAATGCATTCCCTCTGGTCTCTGGTAGGAGATCGAGTTTGACGCTTTTTTCTTCCTCGTTCTGCCCGTAGTCGTAGAAGGTTATCCTCGGTGAGGGGATATCCACTTCAATCGATAATACGGCTTCACTTCTATAGACCAAGTTAAAAGGCGTGTGACCAGTTGCCTCTTTTACAGTAGTTCGAGCTGATCATAATATGCCTGGGAGGTCTTCAACCCACGACCCCTTTGCTCCATCTAACATTTTCTTCATCCCCTAGCGGATGACCTTGTTGGCTGCCTCGGCTTGCCCGTTGGTTTGCGGTCGAATGACAGCGGAGAATCTTGTTTGTATATCGAATCGAGCGCAGTAGGCTTTAGTAGGTCCACTGTTGAATTGTCGACCGTTGTCCGATATGAGTGCTCGAGGTATTCTAAAACGAGTGATGATGTTTTTCCATATAAAGTTTTGCAGTTTGTTATCCGTGATGGTGGCTAACGGTTCTGCCTCAACCCATTTGGTGAAGTAGTCGACTGCCACCAACAAGAATTTTCTTCCTCCTGATGCGGTTGGGAAAGGCTCGAGGATATCCATCCCCCATTGATCGAATGGTAGCACAGCCTGCATGGTAGGAGTGGCTGATTGTCGATGCACATGGGCATACACTTGGCAGTTGTGGCATTTCTTGACCATGTCCCTGACATCTTTCAACAGTGTCGGCCAATAATATCTGGCTCGAAGGGCTTTTCCAGCTATGGTTGGAGCTCCCTGGTGACTACCACAAGTGCCCTCGTGTATCTCTCGAAGTATTTGTTGGCCTTCTTCAAGTGTCACACATCTCAACAGTGGATGTGTGAAAGACTTCTTGTATAACAGATGATCATGCAATAGGAACCAACTCGAACGGCGTCGCACTCTTTTCGCCTCTTTTTCGTCTTCTGGTAACTTTTCCTCTTCGAGGTATGAACGGATGCTTTTCATCCAATTGTTCGAATGGTCTATATTACTGATGAGGAGTTGGCTGTTGATACTTAGTCTGTACAATACTTCCCAGGAGATGGTTCGAGGTTCCAGTCCAAATGCTAAGCTAGCCATTCGAGATAAAGCATTTGCCTGCTGGTTTTCGGACCGTGGGATGTGTTGTATTGTAAACTTGGTGAATTTTTGCTGCTGCTCTTTTATCTTGCCTAAGTACATCCTCATATTGTCCTCCTTTACTTCGAATTCCCCTTTCACATGACCCACGACCAGCTGTGAATATGTCTTGACGGTTATTTCATTAGCCCCATTCGAGAGGCATAGTTTTAATCCCAGCAAAAGGGCTTCGTACTCAGCTTCATTGTTTGAAGCAGCAAAGTCAAATTTTATTGCATATTCCATTTTATTTTCGAGAGGGTCTATTATCAATAGACCTGCTCCGCATCCTGCCTTCGACGAAGAGCCATCTACAAAAAGTTTCCATGTCCTGGTTAGGGTGGCGGTCTCGACCTCTGTCGGGCATTCAGCAATAAAATCAGCTAAGTCATGTGCTTTTATTGCTCTTCTAGGTTCGAACTCTAGACCGAAGTCTGATTATTGATTAGCCCATTCGATGACTCGACTAGAGCCATTTCTATTTTCGATGAGCTTTCTGAGTGGCTGGCTAGTGAGTACCTTGATTGGATGAGCTTGAAAATAAGGCTTCAACTTTCGACTGGCCATTATCAAGGCATATATCATTTTCTCCGACGGGGGGTATCTACTTTCTGCTCCTCGAAAGGCATGGCTGACAAAATATACTAGGTGCTGTTGTTTATTTCTTTCAGCGACGAGGACAACACTTAGCGCAGTTTCAGAAACTGCGAGATACACGAACAATGTTTCTCCCGGTAAGGGTGAAACAAGCTTTGGCAGCGAAGCTAAGTGCGTTTTCAGCTGTCGGAAGGCATGTTCTGCTTCGCAATCCCATTCGAAGCAGGGCTTCTTCAAGGTATTGAATAAGTGTAAGCTCTTGTCAGCTGATCTTGATAAAAATCTTACCAATGCAGCCATACACCCAGTAAGTCTTTGAACCTCCTTGACCGTTCGAGGGGACTTCATGTTGATGATGGCTTGTATTTTGTCGGGGTTGGCTTTAATACCCCTCTTGTCCACCAAAAACCCCAAGCATTTTCCTCCTCGAACGCCAAAGACACATTTCTTAGGATTCAGTTTCATGTTATACAAGCGGAGGGTGGACAAAGTTTGTCGCAGATCTTGGACATGATCTTCGGCCAGCCTGCTCTTGACTATCATACCATCAACGTAGACTTCGACATTGCGCCCCAACTGTTTTTCGAACATTTTATTGACCAGTCTTTGGTATGTAGCCCCTGCGTTCTTATATCCGAACGACATGACTATGAAACAATAAATCCCGGAACTTGTAATAAATGCGGTATGCACCTGATCTTCCTCGGTAAGGGGAATTTGGTGGTAACCAGCATTTGCGTCCATGAAGCTAAAAAGTGCATGTCCTGCTGTGGAACCGACCAACTTGTCGATTTCGGGGAGGGGGAAGTCATCTTTGGGGCATGCCTTATTAATAAGATAACTAAAATCGACGCACATGCGCCATGATCCGTTGGGCTTTCTAACCAGTACTACGTTCGACAGCCATTCTGTGTATTGGCATTCCCTTATCATCCCAGCACTTAGCAGCTTCTTCACCTCTTCAGCTGCTGCTTTGTTTCTTTCAGCGCCCTGATGTCTTAACTTCTGTTTGATGGGCATGAATTCCGACTTGATATTCAGCTGATGTTTAGTGACCGAGGGATCTATCCCTGGCATCTCATCAGCCGAAAATGCGAACACCTCCTGATATTCTTGAATGAGTTTTACTATTTCCTTTTGAACGACCTGGTTAAGGTCCTTTCCAATTCGAACTGTCCGGTTAGGATCAGGTCCGAGTTGTATTTCTTCATCTTCGTCGACCGGCTGAGGTCGATTGTGGTTGGTTGGGTTGTCGTTGTAGAACAAACCCAATGGAGGAGGCGAACTTTTGTTAGTTTCCTTTTCTTCTCTTTTTCTCTCACCTGAGCTTGGCTCGACCGGCCTGCTCCTTCTCAAACTGTTGACATAACATTCTCGAACAGACTTTTGATCCCCATGTAGCCTTTATTCTGTTCAGCGTGGGCCTCCCTATGATGATGTTTTATGGGAGGTCGATTTCAACAACAAGGAAGTTGATGGGAAGGCATCGTCCTTTCCCCTTGTCACAAACCGGCTAGGTAAATTGATGACTCCAAGGGGGTGAACAGATTGGCCTCCGAATCCAACCAAAGGTTGGTCGATGGCTTTGATGTCCTTCCTCTCGTATTTGAGCTTCCGCAGACATTCCCAGGTGATGATGTCCGCTGAACTCCCACTATCTATCAATACTCGACCAACCCTGTGATTGGCCACTTTAAGTTCGATGACAAGAGGGTCATCATGGGGGTTCTGTATTCCTTCGAGCTCTCTCCGAACACCATTATGGGGGTGTCCGGCTTCTTCATTCTCTCACCATTTTTCAAATGGTAAAGGTGATTCTTCCTTGAGTTGCCGGTTAGGCCTCCGGAAGCGAAGCCCCCAGCTATGACTCCTACATAGCCTTCGATTTCATCGCTCTTAGCTTGTTTCTCTTTTCCCTTATCTCTCCTCCGATCACCCTGGGGTTCTTTGAGGTATCTGTTCAATTTTCCTTCATCAGCCAATTCGACGGCTCACTTCTTCTGTTATTACTTCCCTCATCATGCACACTCTTGCAGATGTCCGACACTTGGATGTACTTCTGCGCCTGCCTCATGGCATCTCCCAAAGTAAGAGTTTCCCTCATGGCGAGTTCGAATATGAATCATCCAGGATGGAGGCCATTCATCAAGGCCGTAACAGCGACTCCATCTTGGAGGTTGGAGACCTTGCGGAATTCTTCGTTAAACCGCTTGATGTAGCATCTCAGGCTTTCCCCTTTCTGTTGAGAAACTGACATCAAGTGTACACTAGTCTTTTTGTGGCGTTTAGCCCCTATGAAGTGCTGAGAGAAAAGGGCTTCGAGAGCCGAGAAGCTGGTGATGATGCCAGTAGGAAGACTAGTGAACCAATTGAGGGTCAACCCTTTGAGGGTGGTCGGGAAGTACCTACACCACGTGGCCTCACAAAACGTATGCACGCTCATTTGAGCTCTGTATGCCGCTAGATGGTCAGCATGATCGGTAGTGCCCGAGTAATGCTCTATCGAAGTAATTTTGACTTTGCCCGAGTTAGGGGTCTCCATGATGGGTTGGCTGAAAGGTGATTTATGTGCCACTGCTGAACCAACTCAAAAATCTGATTCAGCTACCTCTTCGGGATCCTCGATGTGTTGCCGGTCCCCTATTCTCAGTGTGTGACGGTTAGTCGCGGGGTGAGATTGTCCTGTGGTTCATGTGGCTACTGAGTATTTCGAATTCTCTACTTGGGACTGCTTTCTTATCTTTTCGATTATCTCACGGGCGTCGAAGTTCTTACCCCTCATCTGTTTCTGCTGTATGATATGCCGAGCGTC
Organism: Patellifolia procumbens; assembly: GCA_947645195.1. Taxonomy (NCBI): domain Eukaryota; kingdom Viridiplantae; phylum Streptophyta; class Magnoliopsida; order Caryophyllales; family Amaranthaceae; genus Patellifolia; species Patellifolia procumbens. Next base: position 2,238,325 of record CANSGD010000290.1, read on the forward strand.
ATCTTGGCTTGGTGACATGATAGATTTCCCTTTTGAAGCGGCAGGTATCCTCTTCGAGGGGCCAGCAGCAGCGTTCTCGGTTAGGGCACGTTTTGGTTGTGTTTTCCTTCGATGAGCCTGCGGCTGAACTAGGATTGTCCCTCGGTCGGGGGAGTAGCTTGTTGAGTCTTCATGACTGAAACGAGCTGTTGCATGACAGTAGTCATGTGTCTTTACATTCGGAGTTCGAGTTGTCTAAAGTCTAAGTAAGTTACTACAGGTGGAGGGGCCTCGAAAGCTGCGTCAGCCTGACTTCCAGTATCTTGGACGTCAGTTTCGTCCTCGACGATAACTCCTCCTTGGTTCAGTTGAGTAGTCTGCGCGTTCTCTGAAGTAGTTTTTCGAGCGGTAGTACCGCGGTTACCTTGTCCTCGTGTCATGGTGTTCGAAAATGCAGCTGTTATGTTAGATCCCCACAGACGGCGCCAACTGTTTCGGGTACAAGAAACAAAGTAAATTTGTAGTTCGGGGGAGTCCAAATCCAGCTATGGTAGTAACCAGTAACAAGTCCAAGGTCTTTGAATTTCCGGACCTGCAAAACCGAGCACCGTGAATTACCCCGGGGATGTTCCCGGTATTGGCTCTCCGATGCTTAAGTCAGATATGATCTCAGAAGTCAGAGAGTAAAGTACAAGTAAATGCTTTGGAATGTGTGTAAAACCGTACCTGAATGATAAGATGAGAGTACTATTTATAGGTAGTACTGAAGTGACGTCATTTGGTGAAGATAGTGATGTCATGAAAGCCTTTTTGTTAGTGGGCCTGACTAAAGGCCTGTACTTTCTAGCCTGAAAGACCCTTAGGGGTAAAATGGTAATTTTGCCCCCTAAGGGTATTTTAGTCATTTCACCGGTTAGGTGGGCCATGACTGTAAGGGGCCCAAACAAGAACATTAGAACCAAAGTTATTATTTAATATCCTGTTGTAGATTATTATATTCATTACTTTGTTGAACAAAAAAAAGGTAATGGCATGGTAAAATAAGATTTCATAAATTTGATGCAATAGTGCCATAATTTAGTATAATGAGCGTAAAATAATAGTTCTTTGAAATAGATTTCATACTCGAGTAATGACGACCATGGAGTTAACTACAATTATAAATTCAGAACAAAGGAAACTTTTTTCAGATGATAAGGAGGCCTTTTCTTATTGTGATGAGATAGTTCTAGGAATATGATTTACACTTCTAAGATTTCTTGGAAGCGAAATGATGGTGGTCCTTGGGTCTTCAAGGTAGATGCGCGTGGGGTACACGATGTAAAGCATATTTGACAGATTTGAATTTAACCGAACATCTTAATACTTCTACGTAGTATTGCGGTTGTCCTTTTCATATTGATATACAAGAAAATCGTAAGGTGGCTTATTAGGACTATGACACTTGTTTTTGTCTTCCATAACCATGCTCTGAGGTGTATCCTAAGGGTTGTAGATGTACGAGTGGTCTATCCGATGAGGCTAAGGCGTTGGTGCGAAAGTTGATAGATGCCCATACAAAATGAAGCCAATAACATACATAGGGTGGTCATCAATCAATATCCTGAGTGTCATCGTACCATCAAGCATATATACGATGAAAGTTACTCTTACAAGATGAAAAGAAATGACGGGCGATCTTCAATTGAACAACTTCTTTACCTTAGAAAATCTATGAAATACCTTTGGTGGACAACCGATGATGGCGATAACCTTTCCACACATGCATTTATGGTGCATTCAGAAGGATGTAAGTTGGTTCGTACTTATCCCTGGGTTGTTGGTATTGATTCCACATAGAAAACATACCGGTATGAAATTCCCTTCATCGAAATAGTTGATGTCTCGCCTTGTAAGCATAACTTCCTCATTGCATATGCGTTTGTTAAGGATGAGACAAATGTTAGTTGAACATGGGTTCTGGAGCGCTTAGCTAACTTGATTGTTGTTGCCATTATTCCTACAACTATTGTCACCGATCGTGAGATGGGTTTGATAGGACACATTCTTATTGTCTGTACCGATTCGGCTCATTGTCGTTGTACATGGCACATAAACCGAGATGTGGAGGCACATTTAGGTAGGCTATCTAACAACACAAAGGCTACTGGTTACTCATTTAAGAATGAGGCTTGGAAAAATATCATTGATTTTAAGTATTGGGGTGATCTCTGCCTTGCTAAGATTGTTAAATCCCTTGGAAAGATTATTAGAGTTGATCAAGCTACCAAAAATAGAGATAGGCTGGGATTTGCTAGAGTTTTGATTGAAATGTCTGTGAATCATTCTTTTCCTGATCAGCTATCATTTATAAATTAGAAGGGTTTGGAGGTTGTGTTTGATGTGGAGTATGCTTGGAAGCCTGTGAAATGTGCTGTTTGCTCTATGATTGGTCACTCTACTGCGGCATGTAGAAGGCAGGTTCAGTATAATGTGAGGAAGGTTTGGAGACCTAAAAAGCCTCAACCAGTGGTGGTGGAGAGTGCTGGTGACAAGGCTGTGAATAAGGTGGCTCCTGGTCCTGATGAGGGGTTTGTAGTTCCTTTTAAAACTCTGAAAATGCCTGTTGAGGCTGCATCTGCTCCTGTTCTTGTGGCAAATGCTTTTGACTGTCTGGTTGCTGATGAGGTGCCTAAAATTGTGGAGGTGGTGGAGGGGGATGGGAATCCTCCTCTTCCTAATGGATAGTATTGTGGCTTGGAATGTAAGGGGCACCAATAGTCTTAATAAGCAGATGAGTGTTAGGAATTTCTTGAACTTACCTGCTTTGGGACTAGTGTGCCTCTTGGAGACTAAGGTGAAGCCTCAGAATCTTGGCTCACTTTATTCTAATGTGTTTAGAGGATGGTGTTTCACTTCTAATTCTAGTTGTCATAAGGGTGGTAGGATAGTGATTGCCTGGAATCCCCTTTCCTTCTCTGTGGATTTTGTCATGATTACTAGTCAATTAATTCATTGTGTTGTTCACCCTGTTTTGAACAGGAGTGAGTCTTTTAGGTGTACCTTTGTGTATGCCTTCAATGAAGCAGTGAAGAGACTGGTACTATGGGAGGACTTAGATAAAATTTCAAGGTTTGGTGATTTTCCTTGGATGGTAACTGGGGATTTTAACTGTGTAATGAATGTTGATGAGAGGATTGGGTCTGCTGTCTCTTTGAGGGAGACAGAGGATATCAGGAGATGTTGTTTTGAGTGTGATCTTTCTGACATGAAAGGTGTAGGGCAATTTTTTACTTGGTGTAACAAGCAAAATGGTGAAGCTAGGGTGTTCTGTAAACTGGATAGAGTGTTGATCAATAGAAATTGGGGTGATTATTTTCATGCTGCTGAAGTAAGATTCCTGCCTGAAGGAAATTTTGATCATACTCCTATGCATATTCACTTGGTCCAGCCTATTGTGCAAGCTAGGAAGGCCTTCAGATACTTCAGAATGTGGAAAGAGTTAGATGGGTTGGAGCAGAGATTAGGTGAAGTCTGGAATGAGAATGTGATTGGTTCTAGTATGTATTCAGTGGTATCAAATTTGAAAGCCTCTAAGCAGGTTATAAGAGAGCTGAAGAGGGGTTGTGATGATATCCAAACTCAGAATGCTAGAGCTTTACATCATTTGACTGAGTGCCAGAGGCAACTACATAATGATATACATAATATTACTTTGAGAGATCTTGAGAAGGAAGCTGCAGTGGAGTATAGGAGGATTAATAAATTGTATGTTGCTTTTTTAAGACAGAGAGCTAAAGCTGCATGGATTAAAGATGGGGATGAAAACAATAAATCGTTTCATCAGGCCCTTAAATTAAGGAGAATGCAGAATAGTGTGTATAGTATACAGGATATGAATGGTCATTGGGTGGATCAACCTCAGTTGGTTAATGATGCATTTCTGGACTATTACAATGAATTGCTGGGTTCTGTTATGACTGACAGGAAAGGGGTGGTGCAGGCAATTGTTGATCTGGGCCCAAAAGTTACTAATTTTCACTCTTTAGAGCTGTTGTCTCCTGTTTCTCCTAATGAAGTCAAACTAGCATTTTTTTCTATTCCAGGTGATAAGTCACCTGGTTTAGATGGATTTGGCTCTCACTTTTTCAGAGACATGTGGCACTTGGTTGGTAATCAGGTAACCTAAGCCATTATTGCTTTTTTCCATAGTGGTAAATTGTTAAAAGAGATCAATGCTACTATTTTAGCTTTGATTCCTAAATGTAAAGTTCCTGCTTCTGTAGTGGATTTTAGACCTATTGCTTGTTGTAATGTGATTTACAAAGTAATTTCTAAGATTATGTGTATGAGGCTTAAAAAGGTTTTTCTGACATTGTGGCTGAGAATCAAGGTGCTTTTATTCATGGTGGAAGCATTGTGAATAATATTATGGTGTGTCAAGATATGCTTAAGAGCTACTCTAGGAAGAATTGTATTCCTAGTTGTTTGATCAAGATGGACATGAAGAAGGCTTATGATACTGTTGATTGGAGTTTTCTGCAAGAGATGTTGATATGCTTGAATTTCCCTCAGAATTTTGTTGAGCTTATCATGGTGTGTGTGACTACTCCAAACTTTTCTCTGATGATAAATGGAAATCTGCATGGTTTTTTTATCTCTAAGAGAGGTCTTAGGCAAGGAGATCCTATCTCTCCTCTCCTCTTTGTGATATGCATGGAATATTTATCTAGGATTATGATGTTTGTGGGTATGAAGGATGGTTTCAAGTTTCACCCTAGGTGTAATCCTCTTCATCTAAATCACCTCATTTTTGCTGATGATGTGTTGTTATTTTGCAAGGGGAGTTTGCTTCTGTGTATCACTTATTACAAGGGTTTAAACTTTTCTCTGATTCTTCTGGTCTTAGAGTGAATAAACTAAAAACTGCATTGTACTCAGCTGGGGTGTGTGAGAGGGAAGTCCAAAGGATTCTTGATGTGTCTGGTTTTTCTAAGGGGTCTCTCCCTTTCTCTTATCTTGGTATGCATCTCTTCTCTAAGAGATTAAGTGCTGCTGACTGTCAGATTTTGTGTGAAAAGATGACTCACAGAATCAGAGTTTGGAGCTCAAGGAATTTATCTTATGCAGCTAGAACACAGCTTATCAACTCTGTTTTGTTAAGTATTCATAGCTATTGGGCTCAAATCTTTCTTATTCCTAAGAAGGTTATTACTAATATAGAACAGATTTGTAGAAAAGCTGGTAGTGTAAGCTGGGAACATATATGTTCTGCAAAGAAGTATGGAGGTTGGGCTTCAGATTGATTAGAACTTAGAATCAAGCTTCTATTGGAAAGCATGTGTGGGCTATCTTCAAGAAACAAGACTCATTGTGGATTAAATGGATTAATGCTGTCTATTTGAAAGAGGCTGGTTGGTGGGATTATGTTCCCCCTATGGAAGCTAGTTGGTACTGGAAGTGTGTTTGTAAGATTAGTGCTTGTATGTCTGATTTTGTGTCTAGCTTGGATAGGGCTTGGTTTGACAATATTTGTATGGTTTGTTAATCGTTTTTCAGGTCTCCTTGTAGTGAAAGGTCCATCCTAGATGGTTCGTTTACTCTTGGTGATCTTTAGGTTGTACTCCTTGGTTTGAGCTTTAATATTTCTTACTTGTTCAAAATAAAAAAATGTATCTTGAACTCAAGAGAATTTTGTTGAGACCCCTACAACACATACCTACCTTAAGAACGTGCAATCTCCTCGATACAACACAATCACTTTATAGCCATGCGCACACATTGGGTCTCATAAGTGGTCTAGAATGACAACCTAGTCTTTCATAGAAGGAGGATTAATCTCACACTTACATAGGTACCATCAAGTGTTCCTCAATTACACCACCCAAAAGGGATATGGAACCATTAAGAGCAAAATCTTAACCTCACAATATAAATCCATCAAGTGTGTCTCAATAGCACCACCAATAGGCTATGGATTTAAAAAATCACTACCAACACGCCATAGGGATGAGAAATGTAGTGCAAGTTAAGATTATATGGATTCATTTGACCACAAAGGGGTATCCACCATAGAATCTCAACTAATGGACTTTAGCCCCATCCCCTCTCGATGACTCTAGGACAACTCTCCTAGACAATCCCTTAGTAAAGGGATCAACATGATTTCTTTCGGACCTCACATAGTCCAAGGAAATCACCCCATTTTTCAGGAGTTATTTCACGAGTCTATGTCTAATCCGTATGTGTCTTTTCTTACCATTGTAGACATTGTTCTTAACAACACCAATAGCTGCTTGAGAATCACAATGAAGAGAAACAGGATCACCCTGCCCTCCCCATAATGGAACATCAAACAATAGGTTTCTCAACCACTTAGCTCCTTGCCCTGTCAACTCGAGGGCAATAAACTCAGACTCCATGGGGGAGTGTTCTATACAAGTCTTCTTCGAAGACTTCCACGAAATAACACCACCACCAAGAGTAAGCAAATAACCACTAGTTGAACTAATCTCATCATTACCCGAAACCCAATTTGCATCATAAAATCCTTCAAGTACGGTAGGAAATTTAGAATAATGCAAACATAACTCAACAGTTTCATTACTAGAGTTATGAGTATACCGACTAAATTTACTCACTGCATAAGCTATGTCAGGTTGAGTATAATTTATGGGATACATCAAACTATCTATGACTTTCGCATATTCACTTTGAGAGACGTTTTCTCCTAAGTTCTTAGTCAAATGAATACTAGGGTCATAGGGCATACTCACCGAAATATCATTTTTGTGTCGCCAAAGAAAAATTTCTCCAAGATCCGCCACTGTGTATACAGGTTCAAGTACATCGAACGGGAATGATGTAGTAAAGTGGACCATGCGGGACTCAAGGGGTGAAATTAGGATTTTCCAAAAAGAAATGCAAGGAAGAGATTTTAAAGGAGCTATGGTCATAAAGCTAAATGAAGCTGTGTCACAAGCTATTGTTACAGGTTGTTATCGCATGAGGATCCAAACAAGCAACAACTAGATTCGGCAAGTTCTACTAGACGTTAAGTTGGGGATCTCGAAGTATAGATGATCATGTAGGAAGTAATTAGAAACTATTAATAACTTTCACTGTTTTTCAATTTTCAATGTCTCTACCAACATTAGCATCAAACATTAGTCTGTTTGTAACCTTTCCCAAAATTGAAGGTACGACCCATTTTAACTATGTAAGTATTTTATAGGTTTTAAATTTAATATTTTTTCCTTTTTATTCTAAAAAATTGGATTCTACGTTAATTTGGATTTTTCTAATCCTAAAAGACAATTTTGTTTGATAGATTTTAAATTAATCTTTTTGAAAATTTGTTATAGTTAATCTTAAAAGATATTTGGTGTGAAGTACTATTGAAATTTTCTAATCTTAAAATTTTATATTCAAAGGATAAAACCTTAAACTATCATATGGATTAGTAACGAAAAAGATAAGATTATGTACTCAGATATATTATAAGTTATCTATCAGTTTGAATACTTATTATAAATAGCTATAAATATTATGTCGAATCATAAAAATCTAGCAATATCTAATCTAAGCTAAAGCCTTAAGTAACCAACCCTTTCATCAAAGTAGCTACTATATTTTTACAAAGAGAGTTCAGTATCTAGATAACAACTAATTAACTAATGAGTAATGACATATTAGTTTATAGAGGCATATAACCCACCTCTTGTAATGTTTATACGGATTATATACATAAGAAAGAATATATGGCTTGACTTTAGAAAAATAACTACTCAATTTGGTGTTGTTAAGAACAAGTTACAATACAAAATCACATAATATAATGGATTGTCGTAATAGCATCATCTCAATTACAATATAAAAAAAGGAAATAAAAAACTAAAATCTCAATTATAATATTACAAAAAAATAGGAAAGAAAAAAAAAAGAAAAAAACCTAAAAATGAATGATGATAGTACCATCAAATTGGCCTTCTTTCCATTGATTGTTTGGCACATCAACTAACTTCAAGTTCACATTCAAATACAAGCGGATCTCATATAAAAATCAATCACGCTTTTTTCCCAATAGTGCAATTGTGGACGTTTGCCTAGCCGAATCATCATTCTTTGAACCAAATTTATATCCCAGACTCGCCACGATTTAAAATTCCGCTCAAATTATTCCAACCTACTGTGCTTATCCAAATTGACCTTACATGGTATACGAAGATTCTCCTCAGCTGCAAATTGGAATTAGATAAAATTAAGTATCTAAGTACCTTAATTAGGAATAGAAACAATTATTCATAAATTGCAACAACTATCCAACTTTTTGATAAAAAATCTGATCATTACAAGATGGTACTAGAAATAAATTACTGCAATTAACCATTGTAATTACCAGGGGGAGAATCTTCCACATGAGTCAACAGGAACATAACCCCTAATACAAACACGACAAAAAATAGTTCAAGTTTCGATTTTTTGGTGTCTAGTCGAAATTTGGTCATTTGGAATAAAACGGATCAATCACCTTTTGAGTTTTCATGTTTATATTATATCAGGTCAATTTGATTTATGTTGTATCAAGTTCAATTTTAACCGGGTCATATTGAGTAATGTACTTATTCAAATCGAGTTCATGTCAATTAAATTTTGGTTTGACTTAATTTAGATTTCGGGTAAGAATCGGTTTGAGTTAAATTACTTAGAGTTATTTGGATATTGGGTCAATTTTTGATCGAGTTAGTTTTTTCATCGGATTAGATTAATTTTGTGACGTATATATTTTTATTTAAATTATCTAAATCATATATTTTAAAAAGTTCAGCCACTACACCAAAAAAAAAATCAAGATCTGCCACTGGATAACAATGAAAGAGTTTTTACCAAATGCCAAATACAGGTACCTTCAAAGTAGCGGCAATCATATCGATTCATTTTCCAACTCCTTCTCTAAGCTTAAGTATAACAACTTTCACTTCATCGTCATCCACATTCTTGAATCGATTTTGTACCTGTAGAAATTCAAGAGAAAGAAATTTTGTGTTCACGATGATAAAAAATTTAAATAATAAAAAGAAAGAACATTAAACACATACACTTGAGCGCACGCATCCAAGAAGTATTCATCTTGGGAGATATAATAATGGAAGGAGTCAATATCAAGATTTCTAGCCGCCAAACTAAGTATAAAAGGAATGTAAAGAGAAAAATGAAATATCTCCAACACTCCTTCCAAAGATATTTTGAGTTGATAATGTGTTCATCATAAGCTTTTGATGTGAAAAGAGCAAAAAAGGGAGAGACTGAGTTCCGAGTTGAGGGTTTTAACAATTTTTAATTAAATTGTGAGAAGGGTAGGAAAGAAGATGACCATAACAATTTGTTTGAATAAAACAGAGGAAAACATGAAAATTTTGCGCTGAAAAGTGAAAAACAAGATTTGTAGAGTGTCATTGCAATGGTGAAGATGCAAAGATAATTTTGAAGAAGCATGCAATAAAACGTTGTGGGTATTGTGGAAGGAAGAAAGTTAATGGTGATGGACGTTATGGGAAATGGGGGGTACGTAGTAATATGTGACATGAAGTTGTATGAAGTTTATTTTTGAAATTTCCACAAAAAATAATTAATACTAACTAATATCCTTTTATCTTTGTTGTATGAATTTGCTTAAATTTCACAAGTGTGACATCCCTTTCTACTTATTCCATAACTTATCTAAATTAAACTAGATATAAGTCCGTGCGATGCACTAGTTACAATAATTATATTATGCTACTAGGTTTTAGACCCGTGCATTTGCACGATAATTTGTTTGTTTATTCAATGTATTTATAATATTTAATGGTAAATGGTTGTGGTTATTAGAAGGCAAAAAAAATTGAGACGATAAAAGGTAAATTTACGAAATTTTTTGATCATCATGGTGTACAAATTGATAACTGATTACTAAAATAATATTTACATAAAAGTGGTTACACAATCATTATGTAAATAAAATAAAAATATAATCGACTATAAAATAGGATAGAGTATCTATTGGGATAATAGGAGAAAAGAAACGGTGTTCCACATAAAACTATACATTAAAGTTCATAAAAAATTAAACTTGAGAAATTTTGACAATAAGTTGATCGCAGGTTTGGTAATATATTGATCTAGTACCAAACTTTGCCTTTTTGGCTACCCTTCCTCTATCAACAAACAGGAAAGGTATTTCTCTCTTGAAGAGAAATCAAACTTTAGACTATCATTTTAGCTATCGATACATGAACACTTTGTGCTTGCTTAGCAGATGACTAGGAGAATGATTCTTGAATAAGGTGAAACTTATCCTATTTCCCACTCCGCCAATGGTATGATAGCCAAGGATTATGATATAGTTCAGTCAATGGTATGATAGCCAAGGATTATGATATAGCGGGAACAGAAGAATTAAAAGTTAATCACTAATAGAACCTGGCTCTGCTCTGCCGGATGATATGAGCTCCTTATGAAACAACTCACTCTGGGGTGATTCGGGTTTAGTCATAGAATAAAGTAAACCCATGATTTTGTCTTCGCCTTTCCCAGTCTTTGTAAGCAGCACATCAAGCTCGGAAACCAGAGCGGGCTACTAGCATTGACCTTGCCGAGCTAACAAGAAATGATCTGACCTTGGGCAAAAAGCTCGCTGATAGGCATGGAGATGGCTCTTTGGAGTCTGAGTTTCGATTTTACTATCTGAAAAAAATATCCCTCTCTCTATGGGTGACCATAAAGACTAATCACTTTCTTGAGTGCCTCTTGAATCTCAGCTTACCACCATCCTACCGAGCTCGAGCGGGGAGCCAAGTCATCAACCAACCTACCTAAAGGTAGGGGCTTTAGCCTCACTTTTCTTTCACCCCATACTTTCTCATACCACTTTACATGATGGCGTCAAGGAGAAAATCCCATCCCACATTCAATCGATCGACGTATGTAATCGCTAAAGCGAAGATTTTGGAAAGATAATCAAAATCGAAATCGGATATTTGGTTCCAGCGACTTATATGCACTACTAATCCAGGGATCCTCTACTCCCAGTTCTCCTTAGATACGACAACGTGGCGCAACTAACGTCGCCCCTCGTTTACACTCGTCTTTGACTAATCTACAACCAGCCTCACTACCATCTTGAGAGAAGCAATCGGCTTGGGATGAATGCTCGACAAGACGAGAGGGAGAGTAAGTGAACATGCTAGCTACTGCTTGGAGCTCTTTGCAAGAAAGGGAGAAGAAAATTCCTTCTTCGACGAATAGCTAGTGCTCTAGCCAATAAGCTTAAATCATCTTTTCTTTCCTTTTTTAGTCTTCATGCATTACTTGATTTCCTGTTGCTGCAAGGAAGCTTTTGTCTCAAGTTTGACATTTTATAAAGATAACCAATATATGGGCAGTTCTTTACCTTGAAAAATTGACTTTTAGAAAATAATTTTATTATTATTTTCCCATATTTTCTTTTATCGAATTTTTGTTTTAGCAAAATTTTGATTACCATAGTAATATATCTTACAATAGTATCTTGCCATATTATTTTCCATATTTCGTCTTTCAAAAATTTGTTTATGAAAAAAAACTTTCATATATTATTTTCTGTAGTATCTTCTTATATAATGTTTTTGGTAATTTTCTTTTAAAAATCTATTGTTCATAGAATATAGTTTATAGGTTAGATCTTTATATTATGTGAAACAATCTTTCCCCTATGTTTTTTTGAAATACTGATTTATTGTATAGTATCTTCTCATCTTCTTTCCCATATATTTTATTAAATTTTGCTTGAAAAATGTATAATTTTTATATAATATATTAATCGGTTAAGATGGTTTGGTCATGTGAAAAGAAGATCAGGTGATGCACCGGTGAGAAGAATTGAAGAGTGGAGGAGTAATCAAATTGTAAGGGGTAGGGGAAGACCTAAGATGACTTGGATGAAGGTAATTGAAAGTGATATGAGGCTACTTGGGATTGAGGAGAGCATGACGTTGGATAGAAGTGGGTGGAGGGGCAGTATCCTTGTGGAGGAAGGGGTGTGATTATTGCATTTATTTGTTTTTCTCAATTGTGTTGGTATTTAAAACCTTTTGAAAACCTCTTTTAAAACTTTTTGGTGTAAACCTTATTTTCAGAAACTTTTTAAAAGTTCTTAAAACTTAAACCCTTTTAAAAACTTTTTATCACTCTTGTCGATGCCATCTCCTTTGGCAATGGTTTCAGTTGACGATTCATGTTAGCCGACCCCAAATCACTTTGGAAATAAGGCTTAGTTGTTGTTGTTGTTGTATATTTTATTAGTTCTTTCCCTCATGTTTTCCCTATATTTTCTTTTTGGAAATTTTAATTATAAACAATACGATTTTTTTATATATTTTATTAGGCTCTTCCCATATTTTTTTCCTATATTTATTTTCCAACAAATTTGTTTCAATTTATTTTGATTTTAATATCAATTGTATTATTAGTATCTCCTCATGTTATTTCCTCGATCTATCTTTTTTTTTCCAAGAAATTGGTTTTTAGCATTTTCCCATATATAGCTTTTCAAAATTTTGTTTTAGAAATTTTGATTTTCATATAGTAATATACTTTTATCAGTATCTTTCCATTTTTATTTCCATTCTCTATTTTTTGAAATTTTTTTATTATGATTTTTTTTAATATTATATACTTCCTGTATTCTCTAAAGTTCTATTATCTTTTCGTTTAAGTATGCTCTCTAAAATTGTGTCCACTACTTTATTACTAAAATGACAAAGATTTGTTCTTTTTCACACCACTTTACTCCATTTCTTAGGCTTGTATAATTATATACTTTCTAACAATCACATCACCTCCTCTATTTAAATAAACAAAAAGGATTCACTTTTATAGTCTTTCTTCACTTTGCCTTGATCTTTGTAGGAATAATAAGTGGATAAACATTAGAGACTAAAAAGTGTAGTATTTTATTAGTATCTTCCCGTATTCCTTATTAAATTTTTTTGCCTAATTAATTAAATTATATATATATGACTCCCTTCGTCCCATACTACTCTTTTTCTTATACTCTTTATACTTCTATTAATGCTCACACCTAATCTTTTAAAAAAGATGGCCCACCCACTATCATATTTTATTTGCTCGTCTAGTAATTCCTATCACACTACTCTTATAATTTGTGCCCATATATTTGCTTCTGAATTAAATAATAATACTAATTTCTGTCACATTTAACGAATATACTATAGTAAGCAATCGTCGCTTATTTTTATAATATAGGCTTATGTTATCCCATAATATAGTGTAAGCAATCTAGTGTATTAAAAATCTCAATAAATTATATATCTTCTTACTATAAGATCTTCCCATATATATCTTAGATTTATACCCGTGCAAAATATGTTAATTTAAAATAAATCTTTTTATTATATCAACCAAATGGTTTGACCCTAAATAAAGGATACATTAGCATATAGCTAAATTATGGTTACTACTTGTAGTTTTAAGATTAAAAGATTATCTATACGAAATCTCTTATTTTCAGGTAGTGATATTATATGCTAATTATTTGGCTTAATATTGATCTAATAAATATGTGAAAAATAATAGGCTAGAATATTTCATCCCCCCTTTGATCTCAAAAAAAAAATGGAGTGTGATCAAATTATCTTGATCTTATGATAGTAAAACCCATATTGTCCACTATGGCATGTGTCCATTGATAAGTCATATTAATATAGGTATTTCATGAGGCATTTAGGTTGCATTTTAGGATCATTTCGTTGCATTTTAGTCCATAATTGCTTATATTTACTTAAAGTTGAGAAAATATTACGCTTGTGTATTTTCGATATCTTCGATAGTTTTCAGGTACTAAGAACACAATTGGAGTATTATTGGACAAGGTTAAGCATGAGGAACATATAGGAAGGAGCTACGTCAAATGAGAAGTCCAAAGGGCATTTTCAAGTTAGATTGCAACCCAAAACATAGCGGAAATATGTTAAAAGAAGTATGGAAATCGAGTCATGTGCACTCTTCTGATCATAATTCATTATACATAGATAGGAATTGAGTGATTCTAGTGGTGTTGGAAATTAGACTTGAAAATCTTTTCAACGGTGTAACACACACCCCAATACGACTTATAGTTTGTGAGATATGGTCTTTGCAAGTTGACGCTGTTTTGCAGGATGAAAACCCTCGCACGCGGTTATTCCGTGTAGCTTATAGTCGAATAAGGCCTTATCTTTTGACGAATTTGGCTCTATTTTTCTAGTTGTTTTAGGAAATAGAAAGGTATAAAGACTCAAGGGAATTTATTATTTCCTATCTTATTTTTCCTATCTTATTTTCCATCATTAATTCATTTTAGATTAGAATTCTTTTTCTCTCAATTAGTTAAGAACCCTAGTTTTGCTTTTTCTCCAATTACATTGAATTTTCAATAGAAGCTTTGATTTTGCAAGATTGGTTCTACAATTGGTATTATTTCTCTTCTCTTATCATTTCTATTCAAGTCTTGATTATTAATTCATGTCTGCTTATTTAATTATGAATATGTTTTCCCCAATTATGATTGAGTAGTCTATTTCTAGGGTTTAAGGGGATCCATGATCAATTATGAAGGGATATTTATAAAGTATTGATTTTTATTAATGTATGTTGATTCCTCTTGAATGTTTTTATATCTATTCAATCCAATTTCGCTAGATTTGATTATTATAGTATTGCAATATTAGGTTATGCGCCGAGAGGTATAAACTTGATATTAAGGCTAGTTTCAATAGGTAGAGTTGGTATTAAAAATTGCGAGAGCCTGTTAATACCGTTCTATGATTGATTTGGATTCGAGAGAGCAAATCAACCTATTCAACTGCATTGTTTATTATTGATTGTTGTGTTTCATCTCGAAATATTGTTCATTGGTGAAACTGTGACCTAGACTCTTTATTATTGATATTATTGATATTCTTGATTTAGTTATAGTCTAGTTTAGTATAATCACCCAGAACACTCGTTCCCTATAATGTAGATTTGACTAACAATTAGGAAAGGAACATTGTTTCTCTGTGGATTCGACCCTACTTCCCTGAGTACTATTTGTTAGAGGACTTTAGGATTACTTTTGATAAGGTGATACGAGTTTAGCTTGTCAAAATTTGGCGCCGTTGCCGGGGAAACGGTTTGTTTATTTTTCTTATTGTTTGTGAGTCTAGTGTATCTATATATATATTTTTTTTCTTTTCCTTCTCTTTTGTAAATAGTTTTCGTCAATCTTCATGGAGCCATGTAATTTTCATAACGAAAAATTCCCTTAATATGCAATATAGTTGTGATTCTTTGGATTCTCATGTTTCTAATTTTGATGCATCCTTTCCAACTGCTCTGAATTTTTGCATGAGTTCCTATGAATTATCTTATATTGCACATGGCTCCAACATGCATGCTAGTACACCCAAAGCAATTTTTTCTTTTCCTCAATTTGACAATGAATTGTTTTAGAGGTACTACAATAGACTGCGCGATTTTATTGGTCCTAATCATGGAATTGAAGAATGGGATATGCAACTAGTGATCTATGAGGGTTTGAACGATGAAACGAGGAAGATTTTTAACTCCACGAGTAACGGGAAATTTTTGGAAAAGACACTGGAAGATGGTTGGGATTTGATTGAGCGATTAGTTAGAGAAACTTATGAGTGGGACATGACAAAATTTGTAAACCCACCCCTACTTTCCTCTAGCTATGATTCTCATACCTCTCCTTCTTAATATTGTTCATATTGTTACTCCTATGATCATGATGTTTCTTGTTTTCCATATAATGAGCTGTATCTGCAAGTTAATAACTCTTCCCCTCAGTTTGATTTGATTAATTCTTCATCTGAATCGTATGATAATTTTACTGATTAATTTTATGATTTTATGAAATAATTCTACAAGGATCGGGAAGATCATACATTGAACTTAGCGTCGATTATTGATAGTCAAAGATCAATGCAATTTGGACTAAATTTTATTCGCCAATCTATTGAGAAACAAGTGGATTACAATGATAGTTTGGTCGATAATGCCTATTTAATAGAGGAAGATTGTAATTTGACTTTTAATACTCTTAATAATGGTCTAGATAATGAAGAATTGGATCTAATAGGCATTTTCAAAGAGGAAGATTTATTAGCTGTAGAATCAATGAATGAAAATCAATCAGTTATGTAACTATTTGATGAAGACTCTTTTGTGAGCAAACCTATTTATGAGGGTGAAGTTTTAGGTAATTCTAGCCAATGGAAGGATGAGGTGGATGCCTTAGAAGCAGCTCTTGAAGGTAAAGAATTTGTTAATACTGAAAGCTTGCTTGATTCTAATTGTGACCATATCCCACATCACCCTTATATTCAGTTTTCAACAAGACTTGATATTATGCCTTGGTTTCATGTTGAATTCCCCTTATATCCTCAAAGAGTCATGTTTACACGATAATTTTAATCAAATTGGCATATATAATCATCCTTTGCGATCTACTTTGCCCATGGAGCAGTGAGAGGGAAGTTGTAAATCTTTTCTTTTTAGGTTTTCTTCTTCCTATTTCTTTTCCTTTATTTCATTTTTTCTAATGATTCTTCTCAAACCTGGTTTTTAAAGATAAATGTGCTTTTAATTAAACCATATCTAGTATTCAATGACATGTTTGCAGGGGAATTTGATAAGTTACTCAAGGCATTGAATTCTTCCGAACGAAAAGGAGTATATAGTGGTGTGATGCCTTTATAAACCAATGCTTTTCGGGAGGCATCCCGAATTTCTCACCCTTCTTTTCAATTTTTTATTTTAGATTTTGAATTCATTTGAATTTGTTTTTCTAGTTTAGTTAGTTTTGTTTCGTATTTTGTTTTAATATTTGAATTCACTTGAATTTGATTTTTATATTTTAGTTAGTTTCTTTTCGTATTTTATTTTAGTTTTTTTTTAATTCACTTGAATTCGTTCTTTTTATGTAGTTTAATTAGTTTCTTTTCGTAATTTATTTTGGTTTTTGAATTCATTTGAATTCAATTTTGATAACTAACCATGCTAAGTCGTTTAGTGGTTTTGGTGTGCTAATGTTGTTCCTAGGTGAAAGCGCGAACTCAAACATGCGCCCACGGGGTCTCACAACAATTTCATGGCCACAAAAACCCGCGACCGCGGGATTTCGGCTCTCCACGCTGAAAATTACTGCCCACCTGCGGGATTTAATCCGCGCTCGCAGCTCGCTACTCCATCCTCAAAATTTTTGCCCACGCGCGGGGTCGAGCCTGCCCCGCGGATTTTCAAGTGCTGTGCAAAAAAAAAACCAAAAAAAAAGAAGGAAATTGAAAATCAATCCAAGGATTTGCAACACTCAGCGAACCGAAACTAGACCCCAACCCCACAACTTCGGCTCTGCTTCCTCCCTCACTCTCACCCCCTGCCGGACCACCTTCACCGGTCGCCGGTTTTCCGTCATCGTTTGTCGGTCTTTCCACCGCCACCCTACCACCGTCAGCCTCCATCGCATCGCAAACCCCAACCGCAAACCCCACAACTTCCTCTCCCTCTCACACATTGCCGGAGCAATCTACACCACCAATTGTGCCGGTGACCTTCGGCATCTCCTCTGACAACGACGGCCACAACCACCGCCCACGGTCCACCCCACTACCGCCTCCACCAGCCGCACATAAAACAACCAGCACTCACGTTCTCTCTCACCCACTACCGGTGCAATCGGCACCGCAACCTGATGTTGGCAACCTCCGGCTTTCCTGACTTAGCCGCCCACCACCACGCTGCCAGTTGCCACCACTCTCGTTTAGACCTGGTTATTGGATAGGGTAGTCCAATGGCATAAGGGTCGGGGTCAATCTTATAGGGTATCTATTGGACAGGGTTTTTTTAGGAGGGCCCTTATTGGACAGGGTTCATTTATAGGGCCAATAAAGATACTCTATAATTTTAAAAAATAAAATATATTTTGCTAAAAAAAATTACATGTATGTTTTTGTATCCTTATGTACTTACTATTGGCTATCTTTGTTTATTGTTTTTCTTATTCGTTTACCGACCCGCCCAATATTGACCCGCTATCGGCCCATTACCCATTTTGGCCCGACCCGCTATCAACCCGCTAGTAGACGACCTCTTATGACCCGACCCGCTTTTGCCCCCCACCGACCCGCCCCGCCCCGCCCAATAACCAGGTCTACTCTCGTTATTGGAATTATTTGGTTGGTTTTTATGTTTGCTTATTGTTAAAAAACTGTTTTTGGTGAATACATCGTGAATTTCACATTGGACTTGCTTGAACTATTATTTTGATTAATCGTTATGCATCACATTGGATTCTTGATGGAGTGAGCTTTCTTTTTCCCTTCCCTTAGTTTTTACATAGTGGGACACTGTGATGTATCTAGCTTGGGGGAGGGATATTCTATCCTTTATTGCTTTCTAGTGTAGTCTTTATCGCTTTGTAGTTGTTACACGCTTTTGCTTGTTTATTAGGAATGAGATTTTATGTGTAACCAAAAAAAATGTACTGCTTTCTTAGTTGCATTTTAGTTAGTTCATCTCATATTAGTATTCATCTATGGGATTATTGTTGGCACACTTTTGAGAACCTTGTTGATATCTCTACTACAATTCTTCAGCTTTGTGGTACAGTTGTTTCATGATTCTTCATAGCATAATCGTGATACGATTGATTGGCCTTGGTAAGACTGTTTGATCTCTCTCTAGCTGGCTTTTACTTTACTATGCAGACTAATTGACCCATGTGAGCTTTTGTGCCTAATAAACTGACGTATCTCTGTCAGTTATGTTCTTTCATTAGTGATTAGTTCCTCAGTTGATATATTGATCTTGATTTTGACCTGGTACTTCTTGATACTTGATTATGTACACTATTTGATATGATTGAGGCGTTCATTTCATGATTTTAGCTCTAGAGTTCTACTTGTCTCCATATTTCCCTCTCTAGCCCCGCTAAGCTTTCTTGACTGTTGTTTGATACTTTTACCCATGTTACAAGCCTTGACCTCATTTGATTATTGTACCAAGCCTAACTTGGGGGAGCGAGTGTTAGTTTTGGTCAGATTGTATTACATGGATGTAGTTGATGCGTGGTTTTGTTGAAGGAAAATGTTATTAATGAGCTTTTTCATCAAATTCGAATGTAGTTCAAAGGAATTTTGGCAATATCGAAACATAAAGAAAAAGGAAAACAATGAAGAAAAAAACTATAAAAAAACAAAAGAAGTGAACATATTTTGAAAGAAAAGTGACAAGGTTATATATGAGTTATTATGCGTGGAAGATATTCTGGCGATATTTTGGTAATGATGGTGTGTAGAGTTGTGAATGCCTTGTTAGGCCATATTTACATTGATATTTGCTCCCCTTCTTAGCTTTTCCACCACATTTCCCAAAATATGATCCATACCCTCAACCCTAGCCTCATTACAACCCTTGAAAGTCCTCTTGATCTTTGTGTGTTGCATTTTCGTGTTGAAGGTGAGTCAAAAGGTCAAAGTTAAAGAGTATTGCTTTTTCTGAGTTGATATATATAGGTTGAGTGTCATTGTTTTTCTCCCAAAACACATGAGGGTATGAGTGCACATATCTATAGCGAGGTCTGTCAAGTTTTGTTAAGTCCATCTTGGGGGAAAAGGTTTGTGGTAAGATTTTTGAGTTGATTGGTCACATGACTTGCTATGCGGCTTTGTTTCGTAGATGCTCGATGCTTGGTTCGTGTAGTATTGATATCTCTCGTGTTTTAGATTGTGTGCTTAACCCTGATTTAGTCCCGTATTGTAGGTTATCATATTCTTCCCGTGCCTATTGTCTGATTGCTTGGGGACAAGCAACAATTTAGCTTGAGGGAGTTTGATGAGTCATATTAATATAGGTATTTCATGATGCGTTTAGGCTGCATTTTAGGATCATTTAGTTGCATTTTAGTCCATAATTGCATATAGTAACTTAAGTTGAGAAAATATTACTCTTGTGTGTGTTTTCGGTATTTTCGATAGTTTTCAGATACTAAGAACACAATTGGAGTATTATTGGACAAGATTAAGCATGAGGAGCATATAGGAAGGAGCTATGTCAATTGAGAAGTCCAAAGGGCATTTTCAAGTTAGATTGCAGCCCAAAACATAGCGGACATATGTTAAAAGAAGTATGAAAATCGAGTCATGTGAACTCTTTTGATCATAAGTCATTATATAGAGATAGGAATATAGCGATTCTAGTGGGGTTGGAAACTATACTTGAAAAGCTTTCCAACGTTGTATCACACAACCTAATACGACTTCTAGTTTGTGAGATATGGTCTTTGCAAGTTGACGTTGTTTTGCAGGATGAAAACCCGCGCACGCGGGTTATTCCGTGTAGCTTATAGTCGAATAAGGCCTTATCTTTTGACGAATTTGACTCTATTTTTCTAGTTGTTTTAGGAAATAGAAAGGTATAAAGACTCAAGGGAATGTTATTATTTCCTATCTTATTTTTCCTATCTTATTTTCCATTATTAATTCATTTTAGATTAGAATTCCTTTTCTGTCAATTAGTTAAGAACCCTAGTTTTTCTTTTTCCCCAATTTAAATTGAATTTTCAATAGAATATTTGATTTTGCAAGATTGGTTCTACAATTGGTATTATTTCTCTTCTCTTATCATTTCTGTTCAAATCTTGATTATTAATTCATGTCTGCTTATTTAATTATGAATATGTTTTCCCCAACTATAATTGAGTAGTCTATTTCTAGGATTTAAGGGGATCCATGATCAAATAAGAAGGGATGTTTATAAAGTATTGATTTTTATTGATGTATGTTGATTCCTATTGAATGTTTTTATATCTATTCAATCCAATTTGGGCCAGATTTGATTGTTATAGCATTGCAATATTAGGTTATGCTGCACCGAGAGGTATAAACTTGATATTAAGGCTGGTTTCAATAGGTAGAGTTGGTATTAATAAATTGTGAGAGCCTGTTAATACCGTTCTATGGTTGATTTCGATTCGAGAGAGCAAATCAACCTATTCAACTGCATTGTTTATTATTGATTGTTGTGTTTCATCCCGAAATATTGTTCATTGGTGAACCTATGCCCTAGACTCTTTATTATTGATATTCTTGATTTAGTTATAGTCTAGTTTAGTATAATTACCCACAACACTCGTTCCCTATAATCTAGATTTGACTGACAATTAGGAAAGGAACACTGTTTCTCTGTGGATTCGACCCTACTTCCCTAACTACTGTTTGTTAGAGGAATTTAAAATTACTTTTGATAAGGTGATGCGACTTTAGCCTATCAACATTTAACAATAGTTTACTTGACATGTGTATTTGGCCAAACTTATTTGACATTATTATTATTTAATGGAAATTTATTTCAAAATGTAAATTGAGGGTTCAAATCATGATCTTATGATAGCTAAACTCAATTTGTGTATTCGAGGACGATAAAATCATTATTTTTGGAGATTGATTTTTGTCTTAATTATTAAACTCCACCTAAAATCATCTAATAAGTTTTAGCCTAAAATATGATTTTCACTTCATTAAAAATTGTAGGACATTTAAATCTTTTATTCGTTTTTGTATATTTTGTTCCAAAGTAATTTTTGCAACTCTTATTGGCCGAACTATGATTTTTCCATATTATTCAAAGCCCAAATAGATAAAATACACAACTAAACTAAACAAATTAAAAGTAATAGCCCGTAATCCATAAATTAAATAACTTATTAATATTATTATCATTATCATTATTATTGCATTACATAAATTAAAATTGCGAATAAACATCTATAGTTAGAATTTAAAACTAAATACAATCGTGAAAAATACTAAGAACTTTGCCGTCAATGTTTCTTGTGATGATTACTACTATGACACAATCGATATTTTACTTTGGTTCAGACACTTTCTTCGATTCATCACTGTTGTAACATATCAAAAGGAGGACACGTGGTCCAGTCACAAACTGCCACCTGGCCCAATGAATTGGTGACACGTGTCTCGTCCCCTCATTGACACTTGACATCATATTAAAGGATAGCTGATGACATCACCAAACTGAATAAAAGAGGCCCAATTATTTCCTAAAAGGAGGAATAATCAGCCCAAATCCCCATAAGAGGAAGAGAGTGATTGGATAAAGGGCTCAAGGCAATAAAACCATGACAAGTGTCGCCCTCTCATTGCCCAACCAATCACATCTCTCTATTTTAGGGTGCTCCTTTTTTTACATAGATACTATAAATAGCTCCTCATAATCAGGTAAAAGGGACACACAAATACTCTCATAAACTTACTCTGTCAAAATTCATACTAAGATTTTATCTTTAGAATACTAACTTAAGCATCGCAGAGGGAATCAAACCCAAACCTCCGGTTTGATTTTCCCCTTTTTTGCAGGTTCGGAAACGAAGCTACATCTCTGCACAAGCCTCCAAGAATTCATCAACCCTACACTTGTCCATCATCCGGACAAACACCATTTACGAAAAGTAAACAGAAAACATTTGGCGCCGTCTGTGGGGAGGCTTGGAGATGACAGATTGAAACTCGTCCAACCGAGGAAAAAGAATTAGTCCTTAAGTACAAGTTAATGACACAGTCGATGATGAACGTCCACCTAGAGGACGAGACGGTCCTCGTCAGAACGATCCAGTCGGGGCAGTGTTAGAGCCCAATTCTGCTCTTCCAGTCACTGCGGCTCATTTGGAGAATGCTCTAAACGAGTTTCAAGCCAAAATGGCCCAAGTCGTCCAAGAGCAGATTAAGAACAATATGCTGTTCTTTAGAGTAGGCACTCAGCCTGATTCTAGGCCTACACCTAGAAGAGGAGCCTCCCAAGAGAATGTAGCTGGACCAAGTGGAGCTAGACGACCAGAGGAAGCTCGAAGGTCGTCTAGGGGAAGGCATCCTGCTCGTAGTGAGCAACGACGTCGTCTAGACTGGAATCCGGGGGTCACCAACCCGGTGAGCAGACCATTAGACGATCGTCGGATGGAAACTGACGCTCGGGAGTACCTACAAGCAAAGAGGGTAGCGGCCCAACAAAGGTCGGCTACTGGATCAACGCCTTACTTGCAGGACCCCACCCTGAGGATCTGGAGTCATACTATGGAGCAAGGAAAGACTCCATCTATCTATGAGCCTCGTCAGGATCGAACGGTGGTTCAGCCCAATGTCTACCGGAGGACTTCTTAGCAGAATGTTTATAAGCGAGGGTCCCAGGAGGTCAGTTCGTCAATTCCAGTTCTCAGGGAATGCAGGAGAGATACAGTACCAGTTGATGCACGCTTCAGGGAGCTCCGCATAGATTGGCCAACGCCTTTCTCAGCCAGAATAATGCAAGCCCCTCCGTGTGCAAAGGTTAAGCTACCCACCATTGACCCGTTCGATGGCACTACCAATCCAGATGATCATCTTTCAGCCTATAAACATCAAATGTATGTTCAGGCTGTGGACGATGCCACATGGTGTAAGAACTTCCCAGCTACCCTGAAAGGGGTTGCTCAGAAGTGGTTTAACAATTTACCAGCAAATTCTATCAACAATTTTACTGAGTTGAGTTACTCATTTACTAGTAACTTTGTAGCCAATCGGCAGGAACATAAAACCAGTATTCATTTGGGGAAGATTGTCCAAGCCCCTAAAGAGTCTTTGAGAAGTTTTGTGAAGAGGTTTAATCTTGAAGCTCTCCTGATCCACGACTTGAATGCGGGTGTAGCATTTGATGCATTCATTCGAGGACTTCGTCCAGGAAGCTTTAAGTTCGACTTGGTCAAGAAAAAAGTAAGCACCTTGGCAGAAGCTCTAAGAGAAGCTGAAGCTTTCATACATGCGACAGAGGTATGTGCTGAAGCTAAACACTCAGAGTCTAAGAAGCCCGAGGAGCCCGTTCAAAAATCTAAGAACAATCCTAAGAAGGCTGAGACCTGAGTAGCATCTTCAAGTACAAACCCGTCAAGAAGAGAGAAAAGAAAGGAAAGGGCTGTGTCAGCTAAGCCTATTGAGTTTAATAAGGATCAGTACTCTATCCTTATGGAGATCAAGGACCAGCATGAACTTAAAGCCCCAGCTGAGATGAAGACACCTTACAAGAATCGAGACAGAAGCAAGTATTGTCACTTCCACAAGGATTGTGGGCATGAAACCAATGAGTTTAAACATTTGAAGAGAGCTTTGGAGCATCTTGCAAAGCAGGTTGCAAAGCAGGGAAAGATGAAACAGTATGTGTCTCGGGAAGGTCGTTTTCAGAAGAAGGATTTTCGGCAAAGTAAGAAGATAGAAAGTGCTAGCACTGATGAAGATGTAGTTTTGGTGATATCCGACGGGTTTGCAGCCGGAGGACCAACTTTGAGAGGGCACAAAAATTATGTTAGGGAGCTCGGCCAAGTGTTGCTAACAGGAAAAACTAAGGTGGACTCGTTCCCCTTGATGACGGTGAGTGAGGGTGATCGTGGTCAGATTAGAACTCCTCATGATGACCCTCTGGTCGTAGAGATGAAGATAGCCAACCTGAAAGTACGAAGGATCCTTATAGACACTGGCAGCTCGACTGACATTATTAGTGCTGATTGTTTGTCAAGACTAAAATTTGATGAAAAAGACCCCCTTCCAGTCCATCATCCGATTATAGGATTTGGAGGTGGAATCATTCATCTGGTAGGGATGGTGTCGTTGCCCAAAGAGGCTGGGGCAGAGACAATAGGAACGTCCAGAATGAAAGAAGAGAAACGTCATACGCACGCTACTTCCGTAAGGAAGTCGTCAGCAGAAAGAAATGAACTGTATGTTACTTTCGAAAGGAAAACGGCAAGAGATCTGCCCAGTAAGAAAAGGAAGTTCGCCCAGGTCAAGGAAGAACCAAGGTCTTCAGCCGAGGTGATGACGATAGCAAGCTTGACTCTTGATCGTCCTAAGCCTGCTGAAGCTCCTTTAAGCATTTGTTTAGATGATTCTCGACCGGAGAAGACGTTGCAGATTGGAGCGGGTTTGACGCCCGAGTTACAAGGAGCTATCATCACACTGTTGAAGGAATATCAGGATATCTTTGCCTATGGAGAATAAGAGATGCCGGGACTTGACCCCGAAGTGGCTGTTCATTGGCTAAACGTTGATCCAGCCAGAAAACCGGTCAGGCAGAAGAAGAGACATTTGGGACCTGTCAGGAATCAAGTTGTAGACAATGAGGTCAGAAAACTGCTTGAGGCAGGTTTCATCAAGGAAACCCACTATCCAGATTGGGTTGCAAACGTGGTAATGGTCCCCAAGCCGAATGGAACTTGGAGGATGTGTGTTGACTATACAGACCTAAACCAGGCTTGTCCCAAAGATAGTTTTCCTTTGCCCAAGCTGGACTGTCTAGTAGACTAGACTGTCGGGCATGCGTTGCTGAGCTTCATGGATGCTTATTCAGGGTTTCATTAGATCCCAATGCTGCCTAAGGACCAGGATAAGACCTCATATATAACATAAAAGGGGTTGTATGGCTGGCTAATGATGCCTTTTGGTTTGAGAAATGCCCCGGCAACCTTTTAGAGGCTTATCAACCATAACTTTTCACCTCAGTTGGGACGTAATCTGGAAGCATACATTGACGATATGATCGTCAAGAGCCAAGAGGAAAAAAATTATGTCGCAGATCTACGCGAAACTTTTGAAACATTGCGCAAGTATAAACTAAGATTTAACCCAAAGAAGTGCGTTTTTGGGGTCTCGGCTGGCAAGTTCCAGGGGTTTCTAGTAGATCAGCGTGGGATAGAAGAAAATCCTGAAAAAATCCAAGCTATACTCGATATGAAGCCTCCAACAAAGGTTAAGGAAGTACAGCGGCTGTGGGACGATTTTTGTCCAAGTCGGGTGACAAGTGTCATCATTTTTTTGCAACGATAAAGAAGAAAGCAAAGTTTCAGTGGACTCCTGAAGCAGATGAAGCCTTACTTTAAATGAAGAAGCATTTACAGCAGCTCCCTCGTCTGATAAGTCCGGTGGTCGGGGAGAAGTTGTATGTCTATCTGGCTGTTTCTCCTGAAGCAGTCAGTGCCGTACTGTTAGCTGAGAGAGATGTTATACAAGTCCCAATATACTTTGTGAGTCAAGTACTCAAGGATGCAGAGAGAAGATATACTACAGTGGAGAAGTTCGATCTGGCCTTAGTAGTAGCTAGCCGTAAACTAAGGCCCTATTTCCTGGTTCATAGTATAGTTGTTTATATTGATCAGCCGCTAAAGCAAGTTTTACAGAAGTTGGAGGCGGCTGGGAGGATGCTCAAATGGGCGAATGAACTAAAGATGTTCGACATTACCTTTGAGCCAAGGAAAGCGATTAAGGGACAGGCTTTGGCAGACTTTATAGCTGAACTAACCCGTCCAATACTTAATCCAGTAAAGGATCCCTCTGAGGGCAGCCAAAGTTGGAAGCTGATTGTGGATGGTTCATCTACTGCCCAGGGTAGTGGGGAAGGCCTGGTATGTTAATCACCTAAAGGTGATAAATATGAATACGCCTTGCGGTTTAAATTCCCAGCCTCCAATAACGAAGCCGAATATGAAGCCTTGCTGGCTGGAATTCGGATATGCCGGGCAGCTGGAGCAAGGGAATTGGAAGCAAAGTCAGACTCCCTTCTGGTAGTCAGCTAGGTGAATGGGGAATATGAATGCAAAGAGGCCTCCATGGCCAAGTATGTTCAGCTGGTGAAGGAAGAGATCAAGCAGTTAGAACGGTTCACTTTGGTACAAGTACCTAGGTCTGAGAACCATCAAGCTGATGCTCTATCAAAACTGGCTAGTTCAGCTTTAGGTGACGCTCCTTGAACTGTATTCTGGAAGTACAAGAGAAGAATAGCATAGATAAGGAGGAAGTGATGTTTCTAAGTAGAGGAAACAATTGGATGGATCCCATACTTCATTACAAGAAGACCTGACAGTTACCAGAAGATCCGGCAGAGGCAAAATATGTTAAGGCTCGTGATAAGTGGTTCGAGGTTTGGGATGAAACATTGTACAAGAAATCATATGATCGTCCGTTGTTAAAGTGTATTACAAGGGAAGATGGCCTTGAGTTACTGAAGGACTTACCTGAGGGCTCTTGTGCCTCACATATTGGTGGCCAAGCACTGGCTAAAAAGGCACGCAGGACTGGCTATTTCTGGCCGACATTAAATGCGGACGCCATGGACTTTGCGAAAAAATGTGACAGCTGCCAGAAGCATGGCCATCTCTTTAAGCGACCGTCCAACTTCTTGACCCCTGTCCTGACTCCTTTGCCATTTGCTAAATGGGGAATGGACATTCTAGGTCCTTTTCCTATGGTGTCCGGCCAGAAAAATTCGTGATTGTGGCTGTGGATTACTTCTTGAAGTGGGTTGAAGCTGAAGCAGTTAGGGGCATAAAGACGAATGACGTAAAAAGGTTCATCTGGAAAAGCATCATAACAAGATTTGGGATGCCCCAATCGATAGTGTTTGACAATGGACCCCAGTTTGAGACTCCTAAGCTGAAGGATTGGCTCTCAGAGAGGGATATTAAATCCCACTTTGCTTCTGTTGCCCACCCACAGGCAAACGGCTAGGTAGAGGCTTTCAACAAGATCATATCAAAAGGCATCAAGAAGAAGTTAGAAAATGCCAAGGGTTTTTGGGTGGAAGAGCTTCAACTGGTCCTTTGGTCCATCAAAACAACTGTCAAGAATTCAACAGGGGAAACGCCATTCATGCTAGTCTATGGAACAGAAGATGTCCTACCCATTGAAATTGAAGACCCACCCTCCGCGTCATGTTATATTCAGAAGAGACCAACTGGGCAGCAATGCGTCTGGCATTGGACAAGTTGCCAGAAGTCCGAGGTAATGCTCTCTTGAGAATGAAATTGTATAAGCTACGGATGGCTAGGGAGTTCAACAAACTGATAACCAGACGACCTCTCAAAATAGGGGATCTGGTTCTTCGAAAGATGGAGGCTGTAGGACGAGCAAAGGAATTGGGTAAATTAACCCCGAATTGGGAAGGTCCTTATTTGGTGGTCGAAGAAGTTCGTAGCGGTACGTTTAAGCTACAAGACTTGGATGGACGCCCCATACCACGAACCTGGAACTCTGATAATCTAAAGAAGTACTATGTTTAATCAAGTACGAGTTTTTTTTTACAAAGTTGTAAACGAAGTGCTACGGCACAGAAAAATCATTTAGAAATTTATTACATGTACCTTAGCCTAGGCTAAGCAAACTTCATATCCATACATATTCTAAATTCTGGTCTATAGTTTGAGTTGCTAGATTATATATGGGATAAATGTTAGTCTATAACTCGTTCTACCACACACTCAGCAAGGGGCATTTTATTATCCAAAGCCATTTTGGGGCATTTTACCATTGATGGACGAAAGATGGTTATTGGATAATAAACCATAAGGAATCATTATGCAAGACAGATATTGCTTCCTAAAGGAAGGCGTCTGCAAAATCCATCACAATTTGTCCAAAGACATAACTGATGAATAAAGACTCCTTGTTTAAAGATTCCTACTTTAAACAAACAGCAGTTAATAGATCGTCTAAATCCAAGTTCACTAAAACTTAGAAAATAGACGAACACTGCTTCCTAAAGGAAGCCGGCCAGAGAGACGTATTTCCTTAGTAAAGGAAATCCCCGTCATAACACCTAAAATTATTCAAGGAGTTATTTCCTAAAGGAAACCGGCCAAAATGAGACGTCTTAGTAAAGAAGGTCTCATCACTTACAATAGGGCTGGACTAGACACTCACCTTCATACGATGCCTTTGTCTAAGGATATACCAACAGCCATCCTAAGAAGGGGGGCATACAATACCAGTCCAGGAAGGAAAGAACAACCCTTGGACGTTCTCCCTTGAATCTCACTTGGTATTTAACCAATAGTTAGTTCAAGAAGGAAAGAGTCTAAAGAGTAATCCTTAGACGTCGTCCTTTGAAACTCACTTTTGGTATTTAACCAATAGTTAGTTCAAGAAGGAAAGCGTCTAAAGAGTAATCCTTAGACGCCGTTCTTTGAAACTCACTTTTGGTATTTAACCAATAGTTAGTTCAAAAAGGAAAACGTCCAAAGAATAATCCTTGGACGTCTTCCCTTGAACCTCACTTGGTATTTAATCAATAGTTAGTTCAAGAAGTAAAACGTCCAAAGAGTAATCCTTAGACGTCATCCTTTGAATCTCACTTTTGGTATTTAATCAAGAAAAGGCAAGACGGGGTCGTTGCCAGAAGGAGGCAGGACGAGTATATGTCAAAATCTGACATAAGACTCGTCCACGATTTATCTTGGCCGCTTTCCTTCATGGGGCAACGGTTGTTAAGACAATTTGTCAAGCCAAGACGAATATCTTTGATTCCTATTAGACGAGTATGTTGATTACTTAACAAAATTTACATGCTCAAGTTCCCTCGTCGGAGCAGCTGTCATCCGTCTTATGGATATGACCCAAGACGAGTTATGCTGGCCATTGGCTCCTATTGAAGTCCTCGTCTTAGAAAATTTTATTGTCTAATGGAATTCAGTACAAGACGAGTCAAAACTTGTCAAAGGTTCCTTTAAACGAGTAAGTTGATTACTTGGCAAAAAGTGGCATGCTTGATGCTCCTCGTCCACTGAGTATGTTTGTCGTCCAAAGAATCGGATCAAGAGTGTCTTAGGTTGATCTTTGATATCTCCTTAGATGAAGAAAGAGTACACAGAAAAAATTATTATTGTTCTTTGTATGATTGTCTAGAATATTTTCGTCCAAAAAAGTGATACAAGATAAACAAGAGGGAAACAAGCAATCACTTGGAACTACTTTTGAGAGAAGTTACTAGAATAAACATTGGACAAGCGAGTTGAAAGAAATATTCTCATTTGGGCTACTCATTCAACATTCACAAAAGTACAGCACTAAGTTTCCATGCTACTACAACAAAACCAAACGGCCAAAGAAACCTCCTAATGTGATTACAAAGCATTAGAATTTCAGCAAAATATCCATGAAGTACAAACAAAATACTTAGTTAAAATTACAGCAAGAGGAGCATCCTAATCTGGTTGTGGGCCAAGACTTGATGACAGTTGCGTACTTCTTCAACTTGTCAAGCTGAGCCTGAATATCTTTCCTGCCCTCCTTGCTGAGTACCTGGTGCAAGCTTTCTTAGACTTGCACCAGTTCTTAAGGAGCCGCTACCTGACTTCCTCACTCAAATGCGTAGCCCAAATGAGAAGAGAAGGAAGCACGAGGACGGCTGTTTTAGACGTTGGGAGGAGGAATAAGTTCATCCCCCTCCATGGCGGCATCATCTAGAGGTTCTTCGTCCCCCAACCCCTCTTCCTCGTCTGACTCCTCAAAAACAAGGGATCTTCGCCACGAACTCTTGCCTTGTGACACTCCTCCGAGAAATCAAGCCGGCGTTGAAACCGGCTCACTTGGTCAGGTTCAGCCATCATTTCCATGGCTTTGATTCCCCATCCTTTGGCTGTTTCCAAGGACTCAGAGAAGGCTTTGAGGGCATCCTTGAATTCCAACTGAGCTTGATTCTTCAACTGGCCCACTTCTGCTGTGAGTTCAGAAATTTTGGCCCCAAGCTCAGCCGAGGTAGCAGCAGAGGCATCCTTCTCCTTCTTCAGGTCTTCCATGAGAACATCTCAAGCCAGGAGCCACTCTTCCTTCTCCTTCAGCAGAGCAGCGATCTTTTGTAAGTACAGCTTGTTGGATTACTCCAGCTCAGCCGACCGCTTCTCCAAGGCCTCTAGACTCTGCCTGTGATAGATGTTCATCTCCTCAACAGTGACTATGGCCTGGTCTCCGGCCTTAATCACCTTTTGAACACAGGAAAAGTTCTCCTTACGAAGGCCGCTTACATACCCCTCCAAGGCCATGCTCCGGGCGAATGCCTGAACAAAAAGGAAAATTTACCAAGTTAGCAAGCTATGTTGTGAGAAGTTCAACACAATAATGAAGTTAAGAGAAGGAAGTACCTCGGCCAGGAGTTGAGACAAGTAGCCCACGTGTCCAGCCGTGGCCCCCCTCAGACTGTCGACGTACTCATGGGGAAGACTTCATAGACGTCCTTCTTTATTTTCTTCCTCTTAACCGAGGAGTACTTTGCAAATGAGGGGATGGCCTCGTCGGGCTCGGAAGCCGACTCATCCACGGCTGGAGCTTTTCCCTTATCTGAAAAAAGATGAAGCATCAGTTCGGCGAATAGGGATGACCACTGCAAGCTTGTTGGACGGACTCATCGATCGTCCACCAACCCGCAGCGTTCTGACAACGTTGGAATAGTATAACTCACCCGACGAGACAGACTTTGTCCTGAATGGATGAGGCATTTGCGCCACCAGCTGAGCTACAGCCCCAGAATAGGCCGAGGTACTAGGAATCACCGCGTCCGGATTTGGCAGCTCTTCATAATTCAAACTGATATCACGTATTTATATAGAGTTTTCTCCCTTATTTACAAGCTAATTTGTGCGTCATTGGAGCTCTTGGGAGCTATTTTGTGCTAACTATCGTATGTAGTTGTGGTTTCGTGTTTTAGTATTGAATTGCAGGTTTTATGGAGTTTTCTCCTTATTCCCGAGCCTTTTGGAAGCAACCACGGCTTTACGAGATGTTACTAGGCACGTAGGATGGCTCACGAGCTTTATGAATAGTTTAGGAGGTCCCAAGACCCCTAAACGTGAAGATTAGAGAGCCAAAGAGTCAAAGAAGGAGGTTTCCGTGCTTTGATCGGGCAGAAATGGCCCGATCGGGCGAAGTATTTATGATCGGGTATGAAAGTTGCGGACCCGATCGGGCAAGGTGTGCCCGATCAGATCGGGCGAGCATCAATGCACCAGACCCGATCGGGCATAGTGTGCCCGACCCGATCGGGTGGGGGTGCTGCTAAGAAGCTGCGGACGCTAAGAAGCTGCTGAGCTCGTTTGTCGCCTGGCCCGATCGGGTGGCTGCCCACGGCCCGATCGGGTGGGCCGTAATACTTGGATTGCTGCTTCGCTGCCACTATACGAAGGCCCAGGAGCGCAGATTGGTGACTTTGTACGTCGGCCCGATCGGGTGGATGCCTCAGGCCCGATCGGGTCTGGCGCTCTTTATCGCGCTTTTTCACTTTTTGTTCCCGTTTTTAGTGAACTTGAGGGGGTATTATAAATACCTTTTCCTCATTATTTAGAGACATCTTTTATTCATCTTTCATTAGGTTTATCTTAGTTTTATTCTTCATTGTCATTAGTTTAATTCAAACACTTTAGATTAGATTAGAGGTGATCAAACCTATTTCGATTTCAATAAAAGTTCCTGCTTTCCGTCAATTGGTACTCTACTCTACTCTTTATCTCTTTAATCACTTTGATTGCTTAGTTTATTTATTCAATTATTCTTGATGCAATTGTTAGGGTTTCATATTAGTCTTATTGTTGTCAATTCAATTATGAGTGAGTAGTTCTCTTTCTAGGGTGTTAGATAGGAAAGCCATGTTTATACCATGATTGTGATTTAGCTTTCTTTCAATTTCTAGGGCTTGATTAGGGTGATTGTGATGTGGTTTGTTCTTATTGAGTAATTAATGTCAGTGTACAATTTCATTGATTGCTTGTGGTTAATAGTTGTTTGCACAGATCCGTCTTACGACTAGAGGCCTAGGACACGTCAGCAGTTCTGATTACGTTAGTGAACATGCGGCGTATGTTGAACTATGAGCGTTGAGTCTTAACCATAGCTCAACATAGGCTCTAATCCCCGACTCTTGACTTAGGTTTTGATAGTAGTTGACCCTATTTGATTGGTATAAGCATGGTGGACCGACCTAATACCCTAGACTTTTATTCCATAGTTTAATCCTCGATTTATTCAGTCTTCCGTAGTCTATTCTTTAGTTCAATTAATTCCTTCCTGATTTCATCTGGAGTAGCTGAATTGGTTGATTATTGATTTAGAAACTCTGTCTCCCTGTGGATTCGACCCTGCTTCCACTGACTACCTAGTTAGAGGTCCGTAGGTTTATTTTTGATTAGGTGACACGACTAAAACCTATCAAATTTTGGCGCCGTTGCCGGGGAGACGGCTAGTTCTCTAAGTTTTTATTTAATTATTTGGTCTACTTCTATACCTCATTGGAACTTCATTGTTTCAATCGAGGTACGTTTTACTGCTGCTTTTTGTTTCATTTGTATGCCCAGGTCCCAAAGAAACGGTTCCCCAATTCCAGCGGACCCCGATCTTACTAGGACAATCAGGCGGATCCGAAAGATAAAGCAGAAAGAAAAGCAGTCTGTTCAGCTGAACACCTCTGGAACAGACACCTTTAGTTCAGTCATGTCAAAGTCACTGAAGTCATATGGGGTGCCCAACCCAGATGGTCTCTCCATTGGACCTACTATGCCCACCATTGCCGCAGCAAATTTTGAGATTAAGCCTGGACTCATCAGCATGGTCCAGCAAAATCAGTTTGGTGGGCATCCTACTGAAGATCCGGCAAATCATTTGCAACGGTTTAAACAACTTTGTCGAACCGTTAAACATGCCGGCGTCACTCCAGATCAACTCAAAGTCATGTTGTTCGAGTTTTCACTGAGAGATAGAGCCCAAAAATGGTTGAACGATGTGAAAGAAACCGAGTGGAGTGAGATTTCTGCTGCATTTCTGAGAGAGTATTACCCACCCACTAAAACAGCAGAAATCAGAAATAAACTAGCCACGTTTTCCCAAGAGCCTGATGAAACATTAAGGGAAGCGTGGGCTAGGTTTAGAGATTTACAGAGAGAGTGTCCACACCTTAATATGGACAAATGGTTCTTGACGCAGACATTCTACAATGGTCTGCAGCCTCAGACGAAGTGTATTGTTGATTCGTCTGCAGGAGGAGTGTTTTTAGACAAGGCAGTTGATGAGGGTTATGAATTCATATCAAATCTTGCAGCCAATGACCATACATCATCTAGGAGTTTGACTAAGAAGGTACTTGAAGTTGACGCTATTTCATTGCTTACATCTCAGATGGCGCAACTAACTCAGCAGCTAATGAAGTCTTCTAGTCCGACACCTCCACCCATGAGTATCAATGCTATGTCTGCATTAGCACCCATTACCTCATCTTACTGCGAGGTATGTGGTGTTCAGGGTCACTTTGGGCATGACTGTCAGTTCAGTTAATTTCAGATGGAGCAGGCCAATGCCTTCCAACAAAGACCACAAACCTTCCCCCCTTCACATAACTACCAAAACCCACAAAACCATCAACCTCCACCTCCACAAAACTACCCTAAACCTTCATACCATCAAACCCCACAAAATTTCCAAAGACCACCACCACAAAACTTCCATCATCCCAATAACTTCCAAACTCCACAAAATTTCCACACCCCACCTCCACAAAACAACCCACAAGAGCCTAGCAATTCTGAACTGATGAAACTGATATTGTCTATGCAAAAGGAAAATGAGGAAACAAGGAGGGCTCAAGAGAAGCACATCCAACTTCTCGAGGCTCAAGTTGCTAAGTTGGCAGAATCTAATGCACAGAGGCAGCAGGGACAATTGCCAGGGCAACCAGTTCAGAGAGAACATGTGAATGCCATCACTCTTCGTAGTGGCATTGCATATGATACCCCTCCAATGCCCATTGATGAGGTTACCCCGACTGCAGGGAAGAAGAGGGTGGTAGAGGAAGGAAAAAGAAAGAATTCGACGTCTGAAGTCGATTTGTCTGCAGAAGCTGAACAGACAGGGAAGAAAAAGGAGAAGGTTTCTGAAACGCCTTTTACACCAAGGCTACCTTTTCCTCACAGGATGCAACAGTCCAAGGTCGATCAGCAGTTTGGTAAGTTCTTGTCTATGGTCAAGAACCTTGAGGTAACGATTCCATTCACAGACTTAATTACCCAAGTGCCTGTTTATGCCAAATTTCTGAAAGACATGATTACTAAGAAAAGAGACTTTGGTGGGGTAGAACGTGTCGCTCTTACTGAAGAGTGTAGTGCTTTTATTCAAAATAAAACCCCACCAAAGTTAAAAGATCCTGGTAGTTTTTCTATACCCTGCCATCTTGGACCTATTTTTATTGATAAGGCTTTGTGTGATTTAGGTGCTTCTGTTTCTGTTATGCCATTGTCTATTTATAAGAAACTGAACATGGGCGCCCTTAAATGCACACAAATCACTTTACAGATGGCGGATCGTTCTATAAAATACCCTCTAGGTGTTTTAGAGGACGTTCCTGTTAGGGTCGGGAAATTCTATATCCCTGTTGATTTTGTGGTGTTAGATATGGATGAGGATGCCCAGATTCCTATTATCTTGGGTAGGCCGTTTTTAGTGTACTGCTGGTGCTGTCATTGATGTCAAGTCTGGGTCTTTAACTCTTAGTGTTGGTGATGACAAAGTGATTTTCAAACTAACCAATGCTGTTAAAGCACCTATGCTTGAACAATCTTTTTGCAGGGATAAGGTTTTAGATGAAGTAGGGGTGGAGAAGGCTCCAATTCCACCTAAGGTTGCCTCACCGTCTGGAGGCATTGTCAAGAACATTTGGAGGAGAAAGATGTTTGATGAGGGTGGCACTCATTGCCAAGCCCCTCCTATTTGAGAGAGGGAGGATTATGGTCGTGCGGGACCTTTATAAACCAGCGCTGTGCGAGAGGCAACTCGTATTTTTTTTCTTTCCCTTTTCCTTTTCTTTGTTATTTTCTTTTTTTTTTGTGAGCGAGAGTGAGGGTACTAACATTTTTTTTCCTCTTAGCATAGTCCTTATCACCTTTTGGCATTGAGGACACTGCCAAGTTCAGCTTGGGGGAGGAGTTCTGTTTGTATTCCCTATCTCTTTTACTGCTTTCTAGAATAGTTTTACTGCTTTCGAAAAATACTGAAAAAATCAAAAAAAATATGTTTCCCATGACTGGTTTAGTTGCCTCCCTGTGCCCCTGTTGTGCTCTATTTGAAATTGATTTGGCTTTGTTTTCTGGATAGCTGGGCATTTGTGATCTTGAGGCTTTGATTTGATGTTTGATTGCTATGATTTCGAGCATTTTTGGATTATATTAGACCACTTTCTGCTGCATACCTGAATTGGTTAGACTGTGAGGCCTCTTTGTAGCCTATTGGATTCATATTATTATCCAGTCTATTCTTGTGTGTTAGTTCCTCTTTAATGGATTGATCTTGACTTTGACTTCGTACTCGTCTGATTTTAGATGACTTGTAGCATGTGCTGTGATAGAGGCGTTCTTTTGTCTTATTCTTGAGCTTCAGAGTGAGTTTTTGATATACTTTTATCCTCCTTAGCCCCGCTGAGCCTAATGACTTGTTTCGTTTTACTTAAACCCCTATTACGAGCCAAAAGCCTTCACTTGATATTTTTCCAAGCCTAGCTTGGGGGAGCTTTTGTATGGGTTGAGTTTGAGATTGGTTTGTTGGTTTAGTTTGGTTTTTGAGGAGTTTAAAAATGTATTTGCTGTGGTTTGAGAGTGAGAAAGAGAAAAGAAAAAGCAAGTTTAGAGTTGCGTGAATGAAGTTCAGAAAAATGAAAGAAAAATGAAATGAAAGTTCAAAAGAATTCTAGTTCTTTCATTCACGTACATTCATAAAGGAATATTCGCTCCATTGCTAGAAAATTGGGTTTGTTATGCGCTTTTCATTGATTTATGAGAGTTGGGTTATTTTACATGGTTTTATGGTGGTTGTTGGGAGTTGTGAAGGCCATCTTAGGCCTTGTTTGAATGGTTTATGCTCCCCCTTTCTTGGTTTTTCCACCACATTACCCAAAAGTATCCCCTACCTCTCACCTAAGCCCCATTACAACCCTATAAAGTCCTCTTGAGCTCGTGTCTGCAATGTTCATTTGATTGATTTCGAGTTAGTTTGTCAAAGTTAAAGAGTATTTCTGCTAATTGAGTCGACTTGACTAGGATGAGCGTCATTGAACCTTCTTAAACACATGAGAGTGTGAGTGGGAAGGGTATTTATGGTCGGGTTGGTGAGTGTTCGGGCACATTCTTTGCCTGCCACAAAATTGAGAGGAGTGACACCCTTGTGAGTGCCTTTTCAGGACTTGTATGCTTTGTGGATGCTTGAGTTTGATAAATTGCTTGAATGATTGGTGGTTGGATGGATTTGATGAGCCAAACTTGAATTATGCCTGCTTGAACGATTCTTAGTCTTGAAAATGTTTTGAGCTTTGATTTGTTTTTATCTTTGGGGTGAGGTAATCTATTCCATGTTCATGTGCTGTTTGCTTGAGGACAAGCAAATGTTTAGCTTGGGGGAGTTTGATATCACGTATTTATATAGAGTTTTCTCCCTTATTTACAAGCTAATTTGTGCGTCATTGGAGCTCTTGGGAGCTATTTTGTGCTAACTATCGTATGTAGTTGTGGTTTCGTGTTTTAGTATTGAATTGCAGGTTTTATGGAGTTTTCTCCTTATTCCCGAGCCTTTTGGAAGCAACCACGGCTTTACGAGATGTTACTAGGCACGTAGGATGGCTCACGAGCTTTATGAATAGTTTAGGAGGTCCCAAGACCCCTAAACGTGAAGATTAGAGAGCCAAAGAGTCAAAGAAGGAGGTTTCCGTGCTTTGATCGGGCAGAAATGGCCCGATCGGGCGAAGTATTTATGATCGGGTATGAAAGTTGCGGACCCGATCGGGCAAGGTGTGCCCGATCAGATCGGGCGAGCATCAATGCACCAGACCCGATCGGGCATAGTGTGCCCGACCCGATCGGGTGGGGGTGCTGCTAAGAAGCTGCGGACGCTAAGAAGCTGCTGAGCTCGTTTGTCGCCTGGCCCGATCGGGTGGCTGCCCACGGCCCGATCGGGTGGGCCGTAATACTTGGATTGCTGCTTCGCTGCCACTATACGAAGGCCCAGGAGCGCAGATTGGTGACTTTGTACGTCGGCCCGATCGGGTGGATGCCTCGGGCCCGATCGGGTCTGGCGCTCTTTATCGCGCTTTTTCACTTTTTGTTCCCGTTTTTAGTGAACTTGAGGGGGTATTATAAATACCTTTTCCTCATTATTTAGAGACATCTTTTATTCATCTTTCATTAGGTTTATCTTAGTTTTATTCTTCATTGTCATTAGTTTAATTCAAACACTTTAGATTAGATTAGAGGTGATCAAACCTATTTCGATTTCAATAAAAGTTCCTGCTTTCCGTCAATTGGTACTCTACTCTACTCTTTATCTCTTTAATCACTTTGATTGCTTAGTTTATTTATTCAATTATTCTTGATGCAATTGTTAGGGTTTCATATTAGTCTTATTGTTGTCAATTCAATTATGAGTGAGTAGTTCTCTTTCTAGGGTGTTAGATAGGAAAGCCATGTTTATACCATGATTGTGATTTAGCTTTCTTTCAATTTCTAGGGCTTGATTAGGGTGATTGTGATGTGGTTTGTTCTTATTGAGTAATTAATGTCAGTGTACAATTTCATTGATTGCTTGTGGTTAATAGTTGTTTGCACAGATCCGTCTTACGACTAGAGGCCTAGGACACGTCAGCAGTTCTGATTACGTTAGTGAACATGCGGCGTATGTTGAACTATGAGCGTTGAGTCTTAACCATAGCTCAACATAGGCTCTAATCCCCGACTCTTGACTTAGGTTTTGATAGTAGTTGACCCTATTTGATTGGTATAAGCATGGTGGACCGACCTAATACCCTAGACTTTTATTCCATAGTTTAATCCTCGATTTATTCAGTCTTCCGTAGTCTATTCTTTAGTTCAATTAATTCCTTCCTGATTTCATCTGGAGTAGCTGAATTGGTTGATTATTGATTTAGAAACTCTGTCTCCCTGTGGATTCGACCCTGCTTCCACTGACTACCTAGTTAGAGGTCCGTAGGTTTATTTTTGATTAGGTGACACGACTAAAACCTATCACAAACCAGCTGCGTCCAGCTGGTTTTCCAGATCAATGGGACTGGACGACGCTTCTTTTCCAGCTCCCAGTGTAACGGCCGGTGGCGGCAGGACCACCGGATTAGTAAGCTTTCTCCCTTTCTCGCCGGAAGGGAAAGGTGCCTTGCGGACAGACGAACTCGCCTGCCCAACCCTCTTTGCCGGAGCAAAGGACTTTGGTTTTGGTTTTTTGAGGGAAGAGGCTTCTTCCCCTGAAGCAGCAGGCCGCTTTTTTGACACGGTCGGCTTGGCAGTAGCCGCTCTTGCCGATGGCGAATTCTTCTGCACAAAAACAACAACCAAGTCACAATAAACCTAAGATGGCCCCGAGAAGGAAACCGGCCACACAATCTTCGTCGAGAAAAATGGTTTAGAACCAACCAAAGGTTGTTCAGTGAAGGAAGCAGTCTGGGTCCAGACGTTTTCCTTCAAGGAACCACCTTCGGTCAGAAACATGTCAAGGACGAAGGCATACACCAACCAAAGGTTGTTCAGTGAAGGAAGCCGTCTTCATCCAGACGTTTTTCTTCCGGGAACCACCTTCGGTCGCAATCATATCATGGACGAAGGTCTAATATAGATCAAAGCCTGTTCGACAAAGAAAACCGTTTGGCCTGACGTTTTCCTTCAAGGAACTACCTTCAGTCAGGAATGGGACAAAGGTCTAGACGAACACAAACCCAAGGGCCTACGAAGAAGTCCGTCAACATCCAGACGTCTTCCTTCACGAAGAGACCTTGGTTTTATGATCGAACGGACGGAGATGATTTAGAAAGCGGTCCGTCTAAAATAAAATAAAAAAACAGCGAACTTACCAGAGTTTCCTCTCGTTTCTTATGTGGAGCCTTTTAATGCTCCGCCCATAGATCGCCGCCAATCTTACTCATGTTTATTTCTCCTTTCCAAGCGGTTGGAATCCTTCTTCTTGCCGGTTCTGCACAAATAAATCATTTGGTTAAATTCAAGAGTGAAAATACTTTAACAGGCAGTTAGGGCCAGACCAGGACAATACCTAGATCTTCGCCCTCCTTCAGTCCAGCGGCCACCAAAAATTCTTCATTGAAAAACATGTCTTTGAAGGGAATCCAACCACTTAGTCCCTTCAAAGCTATCTTTTTTGGCTTTGGGCACCCGGCTTCCCCATGCCCAGGGTGGATGTACTCCATGTCCGTAAAGTGAGCTACTAGAACATCATCATATTTATTCTCTAAATCTAGTATTGGGGCACCTCGTCCAACATTGGTTACAGCTCGGTTGTAGTAGCTATAAGGCTCAGTTGTCTCTGCGTATGGAGCTTGGACGAATAGAAACTCCGATTTCCAGTTATGCAGCTTTGTTGGTTTCCCAAAAATAGTCATATACCCGGCTCTATTACAGACGCTATACCAGGTCCCTTCTATGGTCTTTTGGAGTTGACAGACATAGTGTATGTGGGTGAAGGCATTAAGGGACAGGACCAGGCCATATAGCTCACAGGTAGCAATAAAAGTTAGAATATTCGGCCAGGCATTGGGGGCCAGCTGATTATGACCTAAGCTATAATGTCTAAGAACTTCATGAATGAAAGGGTGAAAAGGAAATCTAAGTTCGGCATCTAATGCCAGTCTATACACAGCGAATTGATTGGGTGCTGCATGGAAAATTGTGTCCTCCTTTTCAGGAAGGACGAGTTTGAAGCCAACCATGGGCATTTCCTTATTTAGACGACTTGCATTCGCCCCATACTTCTCCAACCAGTCTATATCCACACATACATATGCCGGGTCAAAAAGAGGACCTAGACGTTCCCGAAGTTCAGCTGAAGTGGTAGAAGGTTCTAATCCTTCTTATTTGTCCTCATCTTCCTCATCGGCTGGGTCCCTTCCCAACGGTCCGACTTCACCTTGATCCTCCGAAGTCTCGAAGTCATACTCGACTAGAGGGTTAACCTCTAAGGGTTGAATCTCTTCCACTCTATCATTTTCCTCTCTCTCAGGAACTCTCCCGGTTGATTCTTCCATCTCAGAACTGGAGGAAGGGAGGATTAGTGAACGTCTCAGACGCGTCGTTTGCTTGACGCGCGCCAGATTACCCTGCAAAGGAATAGACTGGGTCGTCGAAAATGGGTCGAATGTTCTTATTAAATTGAAGAAGTATTCGGCCAAGATGTGCCCAACTCTAGAAACAGCGGAGGATGAAAAAGAATCCGCTCTAGGGTTAGCATCCTCCATGGGTTGGCCGGGGTTATTGGATGAGGTAAATGACACAATTTTATTTCAAAAAAGAAAAGAATCAAAGAAAAGAAGGAAAGTAAAAGGAGAAAGGGGAGATACTTGACTAAATATCTGGACGGACCCTCTTCGCTTTTTTTATAAGTCACGCCGTTCTCAGCAATGGTCAAAGTCAAAACCCCCAAAGTCAACTTTCTCTGACAAATAAAGGGAGAAATGCTCTTTTTACCAGAGCTTATCTCTCAAAAAAACTTTCTCTCTCTAGAATTTTCACAAAAATGGAAGTGAAAAATGAAGAGGGGAGGGGGGTATTTATAGGGAGGTAAAAACCTTCCCTCACCCCAAACAGTGTCATCACACGTGTCAGCACCGTGTGGTGTACACGTCATTTCACTTACTTCTGATTGGATGAAAAGCCAGTTAAACTTCTAAACAGTACGATGAATATTAGAAGTTACTCTCAGTAAAAGGGCTTAAATCAGATAAGACCCAGATCAAATCCCTTTTAGGGGCAAATGTTGTAACATATTAAAAGAGGACACGTGGTCCAGTCACAAACTGCCACGTGGCCCAATGAATTGGTGACACGTGGCTCATCCCCTCATTGACACTTGGCACCATATTAAAGGATAGCTGATGACATCACCAAACTGAATAAAAGAGGCCCAATTATTCCCTAAAGGGAGGAATAATCAGCTCAAATCCCCATAAGAGGAAGAGAGTGATTGGATAAAGGGCTCAAGGCAATAAAACTATGACAAGTGTCACCCTCTCATTGCCCAACCAATCACATCTCTCTATTTTAGGGTGCTCCTTTCTATACATAGATACTATAAATAGCTCCTCATAATCAGGTAAAAGGGACACACAACTACTCTCATAAACTTACTCTGTCAAAATTCATACTAAGATTTTATCTTTAAAATACTGACTTAAGCATCGGAGAGGGAATCAAACCCAAACCTCCGGTTTGGTTTTCCCCTTTTTTGCAGGTTCAGAAACGAAGCTACATCTCTGCACAAGCCTCCCTGAATTCATCAACCCTACACCTGTCCATCATCTGGACAAACACCGTTTACGAAAAGTAAACAAAAAACAATCACGGTTCACCAAAAAGTGGTGCACAAATAATTTAGCAAGGTTCCTCTTGCATACTATATATGTTCCTGTTGGAGAGGGTTCAAAGCAACAATCTTCCATTGCTGACATCGCCACCAGTATTTTTTTTCGAAGATAAAAAAATTTACCTATAAAGTTCTATTTATATAGGGATGTTGAATTTCTATGCATGCAAATATATACTGAATTTAGCATGATTCCAAATATTGTTCTATATATTCTGCCATAGTATGCTTTTATTCTCTAGGTTAGATAATTCTATAATTTCACATGCTCAAACTTATATTGGCTTGATTATTGCATTGCAAATATAGCTAGCAAATATAATCATGTCATATTCTATTCTCTTAGTATAATCTTTTCTTGCAATTTTCCCATATATTACCTAGTTGTCTTCCACTTTCTATAGTAAGCTTCCACACGTTTAATCATCTTTCTAGCAAATATAATCTTTTCCTGATATTATGATAATAAGTATCTAAATTGGGGTGATTGCATTGCATTATATATATTATCGTGATTCTATTTTTAGTAGGATGACATGTGTCGCTTTAGCTATACTTACTTGACATGTGTCCTATTTAGCCCTATTTACTTAACACGTGTCTATTTTGATTTTGCTTTAATAGTAGTTATAGATAAATTATAGATACAAATTATTTTCTTATAATAATATCATCGTATTTCTAAGAATAATAAAGTCCTTCTCTTGTTATAATTTTTTTATTGTTATATTTCATGCACGGATTAGACATAATAAATAAATAATACTTAATCGTGCATCTAAAAATTTTAACTATTTAAAGTTTGTATAACTATACACATAGGTAGTTCATTCAACAACAAACTCTAGTTTTGAATTATCCAAAACTCTATCTATGTATTTTTATTATGTAAAACTCTATTTTTTAATATTAATTTATTATCTTAAATATATTGGTCAAATTAGCTTACTTGACGTTACATTTTGTTATATCTAAAATAAATTATTTATCATCGATTTCATTGGTGTAACAGAGGTGTCTACTTATGTAGCGCTCCCAATGCTCTCGAAAACATCATCTTTTCTATTATTATATTAATTTTATCTAGAACTTATTTAGTTTTACTGGAACCTAGACGTTCACTTCACCTTAAAACAATAATATATAGTAAAAGTAAGTTCAATTTAGAAAAAAACTAGATTTGAAGCTCGTGCGATGCACGGTTTGTTTACAAAGAGATGGATTTAGTATACAAATAATTAGTATAAAATGTCAGAAAAGGTGATGAAGATGAGTTCAATTTTGTAATTAAAATTGGGGATTACATATTCGGTAATTGAATGTACCATCAGTGGTGGGTCTAATATTAAGTTAAATGGTGTACAATACACTTTAAAATATTATTGTTTTAGGTCTACTACTTTAAAATAAAAATATTGTATTTATGATTTGCAACTACAAATCAACAATTATATAACATATGGAGTAATTAATGAATTTGGAATTCCGTATATGTCGTTGACATCGATTAAATAGATCATTTCCTTCTATATAATGTACTAATTACTTTGTAAGTAAGATAATGCTTTGTTATTATGTGGTGTATGAACTTTTATGTTCAAGGTTTGTGAATAATTAATAGAAAATGTTAAAGTAGTTGATAAAGTTGTGTAATAAGATTTTGTAAGTGAGACTTTATGAAAGTAATATGATAATTGAAAAAGAAAAGAAAAAGTAATAC
Source organism: Patellifolia procumbens (assembly GCA_947645195.1). Taxonomy (NCBI): domain Eukaryota; kingdom Viridiplantae; phylum Streptophyta; class Magnoliopsida; order Caryophyllales; family Amaranthaceae; genus Patellifolia; species Patellifolia procumbens. The sequence goes on from CANSGD010000290.1 coordinate 2,282,287, forward strand.
TTCCTCCGTTTTTTCTTATTTGCTACACTTTCCAAATAACAGAATTTCTTATTAAATGATACATTTCTTTATTTGACTTTTCCTTCTCTCTATCTCTGTCCTACCACATGTCTTTTCCTCTCTATCTCTCTCACATAAAAAATAAAGCAATGGAGTCCGGGAAAAAGAGTGTAGCATCTAATTTGATACGGAGAAAGTATGATAAATTGAATATTATTAATAAACTAATCTAATACATACATAGTATTAATCTAAAATTTTCCTCTCTTTCTTACTTATTTCATTGCCCAACCCAAAACAAAACCTAACCCATTCTGACTTTTTGGCCCAAACACAAACCCATTTTGACCAGCATCACCCTTACCCATTATAAACTTTTAAAGATTTAATTATCTTTATCCTTTTTTTCATTAAAAATTAGATACCATCAGATATCAAGCCATCAAGGGAAACAAATGCTGGTAATAGTTACAGAGGAATGCCTAATCAATATCGGATATATACATATATCCATCGGCTCACTTTTTTGGCAGTACATTCCATGAAAATGGCTGTACATTCCATGAAAATGGCAGTACATTTATTGAGAAACGTAGTATATAAAAATCGATATTTTCACAGCTATATAACTATATAGTTTGTATTTGGCATATGAAAAAATATACTACCATATATATTAGAATATACTACCATATATATTAGAATATACTACCATACATAAGAAATGTACTGCCATTTTCATGGAATGTACTGCCAAAAAAAGTAAGGCAATAGATATATGCATATATCCGATATTGATTAGGCAACCCTCAATAGTTACATATCCAAATCCTTCTTTTTCATTAAAAATTAGATACCAGCTAATCACCCTTTTTTTTTATCATCCTTTGTTGCTTCTTTGTCATCATTATCATCATCATCAATCCTTTGCAAGAGCCGATTGTTTCTGGGTCGAAATTTTCCAAATAATTGCCTTATGGGTTGTTGCCTTGTTGGAAATGACAAATTAAGAATTTGAGAACTTTCTATGTAGAAAACGCAGAAGGGGAAGCTTTTGAAAATGGAAGACGAAGGAGAGAGAGATAGAGAAAGTGTTATCGCCATTGCATGCAGATAATTGAGTGTAAATTTTATTCTTTGTAATCTGTGTGTAGCATTTCATTTTTTGTATATGTTGTTCTATGATAAATTGATAACAACTCACCTTAATCAGTTTTGAAGCTCGATTTTGAGTAAAGAAAAAGAAATAACATGAGCCTGATTTGTGTCTGATGAATTTTAGTAAGATCGGAGGGTATATTTGTTGAAAGAACTTGTGGATTAGTTCTTTCATTGCTTTAGTAATTTATCATTATTTTGAGTGAAAGTTTTTTGACTAATATTGGTACTGGGGAAACTGGAATCTTCACTACATCATTTCGTTTTCTACGATATCTGTCTTTTTGAAACTTGTTTGTTCATGTTTTTTCTTTTGGCAGTTCGTAACCTTTATTCAATTGTAATTGTAATTAAAATGGCTTTTGTAGGAAAGTTTTCTAAGAGGGAGGGTATTGGGGTTTTTGGTGATGAAGGGATAGAAACAAATATACCTATTTTGGTATGGAGATACTACTTGATTAGTGTTCGACCAGAGGCTACATTTCGAGGTCATTGTTGACACTTCTCTCCCCTTCCCTGAAATTGCGTGGAAGTTATAGAGATTGGTGACTAATTATGGATCATGTACTAAGCGGCATGCATTGACTATAATCTACATTTGCAGGCCTCTAAATTCAAGATTTCTTGGGAGGGTTTGCAAGCCAAGCTTAATGGCGAGCTTGCTGACAATCTAGGCAATTTCATGAACCATGTGCTCTCATTTGGTGCCAAGCCCCTTGGTGAATATCTTATCTCTATTCCTCTTAACTATTGCTTGGTTGGTTCTGAAAAATGCTTTTGATTGAATATAGTGTTGTATAGTGCAACATAAAGAGAGGGGTGAAGTTTTTCATGTATTAAAGGAAAAAAAAAAATCAATCCTCGCTGCTTAAGATGTTCCCCAACCTCATTATTGGTCATAGTAGTAAAGACTCAAGTAGGACATCATCTGGATAAGACAACCCCTAAAAATTACAGTTTAAGGAAATATTAATTAGAAGTAAGCAGGTCATGTATAATTTGTTTGGGATATCGTCATTAGTATTTGGGTAAAGTAATACAAAAAATGTCATTTTTACCGAAAAACATGTAATAGACTAAAGCACCAACTACCAGTGAAAAAATGCCCTATAAATTATGCTAAAATACGGTAGGCAAGTTTGAAAACACCTCCTTGTATACGATGTTCCTTGTATGGCCTTTGTATTTCTGTGACGAATCGTCGATGAAGAACTAGCCCTCCAGGGAAGTTGTTCTCGATGCGGTCAAATAGAGCTGTCCATGACTAAACACGGGTTTCGGTAAGTAAACTTCTACGTAGGAGATAGACTGTCCTTGGCTCTTGTTTATCGTCATGGCATAGAAAGGCTTTAAAAGGTATTTTCTTCTTTTCAAATTGAAGGGTAATTTGATGTCTGATGATGTCATCACAATTTTTGGAATTAGGATTTTATTTCCCTATTTCGACCCCGTTATGATTTTTCCTTCAATAACAAATTTTCCAAGGTGGGTAATGATAAGGCGAGTTCCATTGCACAACCCCTGTGACGGGTTGATATTTTGGAGAAGCATGATCGGCATTCCCTCTTTGAGCTTTAGCTCGTGGTGCGGTAAACCTGATAGATTGAGAGTGTTCAGATATTCTGTTGGATATGTCGTGTATTGATGGTCAACTTCAGTCGAAGACAGGCATATTTCGTCACTGCTTTTGTAAATGTGTTCTGGTAAGGTTAAAAGGCTCATCATGTATTCGTTTATTGTGTCTGCAGTTTCTTTTAAAGGAGTGAGTATTTCCCTCTCCCTTAAATAGTTGTCGTCACTTCTTCTTAGTTCAAAATCTGGGTAAGTTGTCTCCATGACCCTATCTAGATCTCTCACCTTCACGTCAGCTATATATTCATTCGGTATTTTGATCCATGTGTCCTCGGCTTCGTGGTCCTCACGTTGTGCTTCAAGTCTGTCGTCACCCATATCTAGGAGCCATTGATTGAACCATTTGTTTTTACGGTAAGTCTCCGTCCCAGAATCCCCTTCCTGTACCCTCATGCTTTGCTTAAGAGTGAATACTTTGCACTCATTCCATACGTATGACATGTTTATTGAAGCTTGCACGACATCTTGTCTGCCTCCTTTTGGAACGATGGGTAGTACCTGCCGGTAGTCTCCTCCAAGTAAAACAACCTTCCCTCCAAACAACTTAGATGCCGCTTCCGAGTTATTGTATCCTGTTATATCCCTCATTGTGCAGTCAAGTGCTTCGAATGCAAACCTGTGGTCCATGGGGGCGTCGTCCAATATAATCAATGACGTATGATGAAGTAGTTCTGCAAGCTGAGTGTTGCGTCGCACGTTGCATGTGGAGTTGTCTAGTAGGTCAATTGGTATCTCAAATCGGCTGTGGGTTGTCCTTCCTCTGGGAAATAGCAGTGCTGCGATACCCAAGGTCACATTTACGGTTAAAAAAGATGCATTTTGTTAGGTTTCATAATGTGTATTTGTACTTTTGACTAATATGATGTGGAATCAAATTAAAATGAGTCAAATGAGTAGTGTTGTACCTGATGATGCCACATTCAAAACTATTTTTCGCTCTGCCAGTAGCCTTGCAGATATAGTGGAATATAGAAATGTCTTTCTGGTCCATTGTCATTGTTCTTGGTGGTGACATCCTTTCTTGTAACTTCCTTGTCCTGCAAATTAATAATCTGTTGATAAGGTTTTCATAAAAAAATTAATATTTGCTTCAAACAATTTTAATGATTACTTAATACCTCAATAATACTTGGGTCAAAAGCTTTGCTTGCGTTAAAATTGTGTCGCACTGCGGTGCGATGATAAAGTTTGATTTTAACTTTGAATATAAATTATCTGCCGATGATATTTTCAATCATTTTCGGAATTTCCATATCATCATCTATGTCGCTATCATCATTACCATCATTAGCCTGAATGTTTAGTTTACAAACAATAAATTAGATTATTTTTTTTGAAATAAACGTCAAGATAGAAGTAAAAAAAAAAGTATAACCAAACAACCTTTTGATAAGTATGAGCCTCAAAAACACTACTTGCATCTTGTCCAACGAGTTTCTTGCTTTCTTCATCAAAAATGACAAAAATAGTTGACCCACTATGATCATGAACACCAAGTTCGAGTCGGTACCTAATGCATGTATAATAATTAGATAAATAAATAGAAATAATAAGCTTTAAGAAAAAGAACACTAATATTGGTAGCATGTGATACCTTGGAATAGGCCTCTCGATTGATTTATTGCACTCCGAGCAGTAAAATTCGATAATTCTTGTAGTGATACCTTTTATACAGTCTGGACATGATATATAATACCACCCATTCTCACCCATAATTTTTTTCACTTTGGCCTTTACAATAGAAGATTAAGTCCTACAAATATCATAAAATAAGAAACTAATTAATCTTAGGTTAAAGTTAATAATATAAAGAAAGAATAAATGATAAAGAAACCTTTTCAATTGCTTTTGGAACATGGTGGAGAAGAGTAGCAATATCAATTTTCTTGGAGATTATTTCCTTCGGGTCCACTTTGAAACTTTTGATATAAGTTTTTCAATAGATGCACTATCTGACTTTTTACTACAACAATGATAAAAGATAATTATTGTTAATAAAAAAGGTGGTTAGAAGTCTAACTTTATCTAAAAAAATACAATTGGATTATACCTCCATAGAAGTTTAAGCTCGTTAACCTCGGGAGTATCAAGATCTATATAGAATTTAGTCGATTGTGAAGTGGCTAAATTGATCACGCCTATATAAATAATACATGCCAATAGTAAGTAGAAGTTAATCATAAATTGCTTATATAAAAAAGACAATATATTGTACTCACCATTAAATTCTTTCACCATTGTAGAAGTAACAACTATAGGAAAAGGATTAGAGAATCACCAAGTAGGTATTTTTTTGTTTTGAAAATTCAACAAAGCAATTATTCCACATGTTTAATTGTATTCTTTGTCCACTGATAGGAAATAACAAAAATTGTCAACCATTAAGAAATTGAATAAAATAAAATTTGTATGATATGCACACCATAGTATCTTGATAATAAAAAATTAACATAAATGTTTAAAATCTAATTAACAAATGTGTTAGTTAATAGAGGATAACTCAATAAGTTGATCTATGTAGTGTACTCGAATAACCAAAAAAGTGTACTATTTGTCTTCTATTTCAATTGTATCACCAACTTCATTAACAACCATGCCAACCACATCTGGTGAAAAAGGTAAAAGTTTAGAAATATAATAATAAATAACAATTATTAGATATATCAAAAATAGATTAAGTTATAAACCTGGAAGTGTTGCATTATTACGGAAGCGATGTACATTGTGAAATTCTAAGAAATCAAATCTATGTAATAGAAATTTGTCATCATCCTTGCTAATAGCCCTCATGATTGTATTTTGAAAGAATTGGATCATTATTTTATTATCACTGACCACGCGGTATAATTCTTTGTTCGGGACAATGGAAAAATAACTAATTGTGTAGATTTTTCCCTCCACGAGCTTTGTACGAAAGTGTGCTGAAAATTTTGCTTTTATAGAGGCATGGACGTAGTCACCCTTCAAATAACAAACAATACAATAAGTTCATGCAAAATATTAAATGTATAACCCTATAAAGACTATGAAATAAGAAACTCATAAAAAAAACCTCTTCATCTATGAGCACCATGTCTGTACTTATTAAGCTATTTTGTTGCCGAAAGTTAAGAACATCAAAAAGCCTTGTAACACGTACTTTAATTTTCCACTCTTTCTTGCTCGAGTTTAACTGACGAATGAGTGAATTCGAAGATTTAGAACTGACAAACACAAAGGCATTATTAGGCACATCAATATACACATTACCATACGAAAACATTAAGATTTTATGAGGAAAACATGCAATTGCAAAATTACCTTGGCATTGAAATTGTTGGTGTGAATTGTATTACCTTGCCATTAACATTGTTGGTGTGAATTGTCGAAAATTTAGGTAGCAAAAAAAGTTAGGCAAGGAACATGGGTATAGGTGTCACTATTTATACTCGGTGTAATTCCATGTAGCACTAATAGATAGATTTTCTATTGATATAGATTTTCTATTTAGATAGCAAAGTTATCATGCGATACATAGTTAGTATAGATAGATCTTCTAATAATAAAAAAGTTGTTATTTTTTTAACCTACGTAGACTAATAGATAGATCATCTAAGATAGTTTTTTTTCCAATTCTTTTTTTTAAACACCTAACACATCCAATTTATTTATCTTAATATTTTTGTTGCTTTTATAATATACAGTCTGATTGTTTATCACAATAGATTTTTTAAATTTTGAGATAGACTAATAGATATAGATTTTAATAGATAGATTTTTTTACAATTCTTTTTTTAAACACCTAACACATCCAATTTATTTATCTCAATTTTTTTTTCTTTTATAATATACGTCTGATTGTTTATCACAATTTTTTTAATTTTTTTCCAATTCATTTTTTAAACACCTAACACATCCATATGTAAAGTTTTTTTTTTTTTGAGAAATCCAACGTGGCGCTCTGAATGCTCCCCAAAAAAGCTTCTTTTTTATATATATATATATATATAGAAACTATTAAAAATTAGTTCAACTTATACAAATGTGTTCGGTTTAATTTAAACTAGGTTTGAAGCCCATACTATGCACGGAGTAGCTATAATATCTAAAAAAAATCTTGTTTGTAGTAAAATTTATCCATTATGTTATATTTTAGGCATAAGTTGGTGTTTAATTATCAAATGTTATTTATGTAAAAAGCTAAATATAACGGGATATAATATGATATAATAATTGAATAAGAGAGGGCATAAAATCCTAAACTCTTAGAATGAGAAATGGTTTTTTGTAAATATAGTATACCATTGTCGAAAGTAAAAGTATATAACTTGACTTTTGAATATGTAATAAAAGTAAGCAAACTTTTATATGATAGAGGGAGTATAAGTATATTTTTTTACATAATTACATTGAAAACATAATAAAAAAGGCTGATAGTTATCTTATTTTCTTATTCACAAGACCTTTCTTAATCTTTAAGATACATATAGGATATCAAGGAATGAGTATAATTTGTCCTGAGTCCAAAGATATAAAAGTTAGATTTTTTGAGTTGTATAACTAAAGTTACGGTTAGTTTATACATTATAATAATCCTTGTAATTCATTGAAACTCAAACTCTATGTCTTATTTATCCAAAACCCTTAAGATTATAAGTTTAACATATATGGGGATATGGCAATCCCACGTAGCGTGCCCAATGCTCTTGAAAAAAGCCTATATATAGGGTTAGGATCCAGTGAGAAAAATCTTAAAATGAAAAGGGTGAGAAGGATCGATGTGCATACTTTTTGAATTAGATGTGCATATTTTTGAACTGGATGTGCATATTTCACTTTTTGAGTTGTTAGTTTATGCTCTAAAAATATAAAATGCACATTCAGTTAAAAAAAGATGCACATGATAAAAAAGTTGCACATCTTGTTAAAAAAATATGCACATTCAGTAAAAAAAAATGCACATAAAATCCTTCTCACCCTTCTCATTTTAAGAATCTTTTATTTGATCGTAATTTTATATATATATGGTTGGGATCTGGTGAGAAGGATCTTAAAATGAGAAGGGTGAGAAGTATCGATATGCATTTGAACTACATGTGCATATTTTACTTTTCGAGTTGTTAGTTTATGCTCCAAAAAGATAAAATACGCATTTAGTTAAAAATAGATGCACATGATATAAAAAATTCACATCTAGTTAAAAAAATATGCACATTCAGTTCAAAATTTGCACATAAAATCCTTCTCACCCTTCTCATTTTAAGAATCTTTTTATTTGATCCTAATTTATATATATATATATATATATATATATATATATATATATATATATATATATATATGTTGATAAGTTCAATTCAGTATAAAAAATTTTAATTTTAATTCAATACAAATAAGTTCCGAATAGTTAAAGTAAGTTTAGATTAGTAAAATAAGGTGAATTAAGCAGGGTCATATCTAAACTGATCTATTAGAACATACTGAATACTAATTATCAGGTGTTAAAACTTATTTAGGCTTATGGGAACTAATCTAAACTTATCTCTATTCTATAAGTGAAGAGGAGGGGGACACCAAAAATCAACATTTATGTTTTTTTAATTCCTAAATAAATGGAACAACTTTCTCAATAACTAACTATTTTCACTTTTTAAAATTTTGAAAAAAGAAATACAAAACACCCTAAACAAAATTATTGTTATTTATTCATGCAGAATTTTACATTATTTCGCACGCATCGAGTGCATATATGCCTAGTATGAAACTATTGGAGCTTATTAGAACTTATTTAAACTTAGAACTTATTTAAACTTATGTGAACTTACTAAATCTAAAACCTTTTATTTTGAAAGTGAGGAGAAGGCAGCGAAAAAAATTTTTATCATACTAATTTGAGGTTTGCTATCCTTTTGTAAAAAGGTGCTAAATTGGATGTTCAAGGTTTCAACGTACTATAGTAGAAATTCCAAAGAACTACGTCCACTATTAGGGCAGTAAGACTTGCGTGGACCTGGTCCACCTTACCCTTAGTGTGGACCGGCCACTTGCACTCGCCGGAAACCTTCATTAAAACGCCGGAAACCTTCATTAAAGCGCCGGAAACCTTCATTAAGGCGTCGGAAATCGAAATCGACATTCACCGGCGACGCTAGCATCTTCTCCGACAACGCTTTTCAAGTATACTTCAGAAATCGACACAATTTTTCACATGAAAACTTTCAAAAACCTAAATAAGGTACAAATTGAGTTCAAAATTGACAAAATCGACCTCATTGTGAGCATCGAGGAAGGAGAAGACCGCAAAAGCAAAAGAAAATGAAAGAATGTATGTTAAATGGGGTGAATAACATGAAAGGGAGTGTTAAATGGTGAGGCATAAGAAGAAAAAGGCGAAATAGTTGCTTAGGGTTTAAATGATGATGGAGAATAACAAAATGAAGTAATCATCTCAGATCTAAAAACATGGAAAACATTGCAAGTGCATAGAGAAAAGAGAGAGAGAGAGACCAGAAGATGCTTGACTGCTAGGTATAAACGGCGAAGATGGAGGCAAAGGAGCGACGGATCTCTTTTTGCCCTTCTCTTCTCTCTCTGAGATAAGTATGAATACTTCATGTTTTACTAAACTTTTATTTTTAATTGCTAAATTTTAATTAACTTTTAGTTATAAAATCTTAACTTTTGTTAAAAAAATCTTAACTTTTCATTCTTAACACTTAATTATTGATTGCTAAACCTTAACTTTTATTTATAAAATCTTAACTTTTGCTAAAGAAACCTTAACTTTTCATTCATAATACTTAACTTTTGATTACCAAACCTTAACTTTTGCTAAAAAAAACCTAACTTTTCATTCATAACACGTAACTTTTGACTATAAAAACCTAACTTTTAATTAAAAAATCTTAACTTTTGGTATAGAAATCTTAACTTTTGGTGAGCAAAAATTTAACTTTTGCTAAAAAAAACCTTAACTTTTGAGACCTACCCTTGGTCTACAATAAGTTTAGTGTAGACCGGGTCCATATTAGACTTTACTCTATTAGGGAGACTAGTCGTTACACGCGTGGCATGTAAGAATTCGACCTGTATTTACTTGTATTTTTCTTAGTTTATGGTTTCTTTATGTTTCATAGTCTTTACCTCTAATGGTTTTTTCTAGGATTTATTCATTATTGATTTTATATAAGAAGTCTGTTCGTTAGGGTATGTCTCAACTCATAGTTAACCCTCTTTAGGGGGATAATGAATGAATAAATGAATTCGCTCACTCTCTAATATGTTGCTTGCTTTAAACATTGTTCTTGATAACCCAACTCATTGACTAAGCCTCTTCTTTAATTTGTATTAAAGCCCCAAGTTGTAGAAATTAATGTACTTTCTTTTTTTCGGTTTCGCCAGTGCCTGTCCTGCGCACACGAGCGCTCTGACAGACCCACATTCCTCGTTTTTTTCGCTAATAAGAAAGAGAGTTGCTTTATATAGATACTCACTAATGTGTTTTAAAATGTATACAATAAGTGCACAACGTGTATTGTTAGCAGACACTTTACAAGAATGATTCAAATCCTCGGGGAGATGGGTTTCCACAGTTTAAGTTCGTTCAAATTACTACATTTAGGCAAAATCGGGGAAGAATTAATTATCAAAAGATTAAACTAAGAAAGCAGATTGAAGTTTATGAATATCATAAAGAATTAGGGCATTCTTTTGGTTCACCATGTTGTATCAATAAAGGGGTTCATGAAACTAATAATATGTAGGTACAGAGTCGAGCTATTAGAACAAGGTATTAATCCTATAGTCGGGTGTTAACGCTCTCAAGGCAACATATACAGTATGATCACCCTGGATAATTTCTAGGCATCTAAAAGTAAGAGCTTGGTCCATATATACAAATCTTATTACCCAGATTGCAATTCATGAAACCGGCAGATGACATAAATCATTGATTAAAACCAATCACATTGAAATTGCTCTAATCACAATCTAGATACTACTAGATAACAAGAATATTAAATCATGGTATAAACATGGCTTCTTTCACTTAGCCCTAGAAAAGAACTACTCACTCATGACTAAGGGAACAAAACTAGTATTCATTGCAAGATTCATATTTAAGCAACTAATAGTACTTGAAAGCACAAATAATTGAAAGTAATAAAGAATTATGAAAGAAATAATTACCGATTGAATGAAAAGATAATAACTTGAATTAAACTTGGGTGAATCTCCAATAGTTCCACAAACTAGATCTAAAGAGAATAACTAGAAAGATGTAATGTGTTTCTACTATGAATTAAGCATAAATTGACATAAACTAAGATAGCCCTAATTTCTGGTTTAAAAGCATGTTTATAAGTTTACATAATTGGGCTCATTATATATAGGCTTAAAAACGCGAAAACCCAGAGTGATACCCGATCGGGTAAATGGAAACGTGAGAGGGTTTTGGTGATTACCCGATCGGGTTTTTGTTTGCATATGGAAACCCGAGGTTTTTCTTCCGATCTTTCATAATTGCTCCAAAAGGTATAAATACCCGATTAGGTTTTGGGTTACCCAATCAGGTTTTCTCACTTACCTGATTGGAAATTCAACCATCCGATCTGGTTTTTGCCCGGTTTTGGCACCATAAGGACCCCTTTTGGCCTCTTTGTCATTCATGAGATATCCTGCGAACTCAACTACACATCTTAAATGCTCTAGAATGGCTTCATTCAACCTCTAAATAGCTTAAATGATCCTGAAACAAGTTAGGAGACACTAAATGACAAAGAAGCATAAAATCCAGTGGAAGATAGTAGAACAATTCATGGAATGTGTTAGTTTAGTAGGGATATAGGGAGTGAAAGTGGTGAAATACAACTATATCAAACTCCTCCAACCTAAAACTTTACTTGTCACTAAGTAAATAATCATCCAAGACAAGAGAAGGAAATAAGACAACTAATCTTATTTTCCCCAAAGTTCTCAAAAGTCATTTAAAAGCAACATCAAAGACGCAACGACTCGGCATCAATATATGATTAACATCAAAACGGAATGATACAGTAAATATGCCTTCACAATTTGTCCAAAAAGGTAACCAGTTAAGACCATAACAAACACACCATGAATCAAACGAGAAGGAACTCACGGGGCAACTCACCACAGAAGCGTTTACCTTCCCAACTCTCAATGCTCATGCGTAGAATAGCGGCACGAGTCAAGCAGCAGATATAATAGCTAGAAATTTAGTTGTGAGGTTTTGAGTTAAACACTGGTTTTTCTCGAATGAATTTGTCATTGTCGGCGGAGTGACAACGTTGGCAAAGCTTAGTTCAATTTCAGTATTCTCTATCTAGTTTGTTAATCAACTTTGGTAATTTCGTTCCTTTCTTTAATTAATCTCATTTTAATTTTGCTTTATGTTCTTTTAATCTGGTTTACAATTTGCAATCTTGCAATATAGCAATAATCAATTTTTTAGTTCTTTTGTTTCCACATGTTTTCGTTTGCTGCACCATTAGGAGATTGCTTATCAATCATGATTTTTAGTCTTTGATGGTATCTTAATTGGTTTATGAACTTTGTTTTTTGGCCTTAGCTTGATTGTTTTACCTGAAAATATGATCTCACGTTCAAGCCTATTTGCTAGTTTGTTAGTTTAGTTCTCAATGGTGGTGTAAATTAGTTTTATTTGCTTTCGCTTTGGTTTTTTTACTTGGTATTAGATGCTTATTAGTATTCAAGCTAGTTATTTGTTCTCTTGTTTTGTTAATTTATTGCCAGAAGTAATTTAATCTAATTGATCAATAGTTCATATAATCAAGTGGGTAACTTGACTTAATACAACATCTCTATGGGATCGACAAGTATTTGCTAGTTGTGCTACATTTGTACATCGTGCACTTGTGACACTAGTATTTATTCATACGGTGGTTGTTCGGTGCATATGACTGGAATTAAAACAAGATTTCTCTAGTTAATGGTTTAAAGCATAATCTGCTAATGAAAGGTAACATAGTTGCCATTGGTAAAGTTGGTAGGTCACCATCACATTTTGTAGATAATGTTTTTCTAGTTAATGGTTTAAAGCATAATCTGCTAAGTATTTTCTAGTTATGTGATAGGGGAAATTATGGGAAATTTAATATTGATAAATGTCTGATCATTAACAAAAGGACATGTGATGTTCTCTTTGAGGGAACAAGGAAAGGGAACACATATGTTGTGGATCTTGACTTTAATCTGATTGGCTCAGGGCAGTCCCAATTTCAAGTTTGAGTCAAACTATGAATGGCAAGATTTATCCTTATGTTGTGTTATCAGTTGAGTATCCTTTATTTTCTACTTTGAGGTCGTGCTCTGCTTGCTCAAGGTTTTTGATGCAGATATCTATGACGACCATGGTGTGTCGTGTGCCGATATTGTTCGTATTAAACATCAAAATAATTTAGTTTGTGACACCTTATTTGATGTTGGCTATAGGTCTGGGATTTCTGCTTGTAATGAAGTTGGTATTCGGTTATGTGACGGTGATAAGCACTTTATTGTGCTTAATCATGCATCATTTGTAGCGTCTTTACATGTGGTATAGAGCATTTTAGTCTAGCATTGCATGGATTTTGTCACCATTGGGTCATATTGTCGCTTCATTATCTGTTTAGAAGTTTTTGGATGATTTCCAGGCTTACTAACAGGTTTTTGGAAGTATTTTGGTCCTTAGAAGACTTTTGGTTGAGGCCTTGTCTTGGAAGTGCAGAGAAGCATGTCTACACGGGCGTGTTGTCTTAGACACAGGCGTGTAGCCTTTTGATGAAGGAAGCAGTGGAGGCTGATTTTGCTGATTGATTTGGCGTTCTGAAGAGGACACAGGCGTGTCCACATTGACACGCCCGTGTTGAGTTTTTTCCCCACGAGCAGTTTCTAAGCTGCCTATTTCTAAGCAGGCCAACACGCCCGTGTCCATATTGACACGCCCGTATTGGCTAATTTCTACGGAAGCAGTAACTTTTATGAAGACTTGAGAATTCTGAAGAGCAGGTCTACACGTCGTGTCATTTTGGACACGCCCGTGTCGACCTGTATTCGGGTTTTTTCCCGATTTTTTGTCTTCATTTATGGAACATTATAAATAGGTTTTTGGCGTTTTTCTTTGTATTAACTCGCAAAACCCTTATCTCTTACATTGTGACATTCATTGAAGATTCAATTGTTCAATCAATCCAAGTAATTTCCTTTCAATCTCTTTTCTCTATTTTCATTGCTTTGTTAATCATGTTTTTTTTTGAATCCCTTTTGCTTAGAATCCATGAATAGTGAGTAGTTAGTTATCTAGGGTTTGGGCGAAAGTATGAATTAATGGCTCAATGTAGATTGTTAATGTATTATGATTCAATTTGTTTTTTATGCATTAAATCGCATGTGTTTTGACAACCTAGGATAGATCTTGATCACATTTATGCTAGGGCACTTAGGATTTCTATTGTTCTTCATTGAATTTTGATCCCTTTTGTCATTCCCATGTTTCGACTTAGTTTCTAGGCCAATGGATTGGGTAGGTATTAAGGGGATCCTTTAATTATGGGTTTTCCGAACTCATTGAATCTTTTAATCAATTGGCCAAAGACCATTTGAGAGAGGATTTAGTTGATTAATTAGGCGATTACTCTTGAGGACCATTCGAGAGAGGACTCAGGTAATTTAGCGGGAGACTTAACCCTGTATATTCATCGTTCTTGAATCACTATTGTGTTGATTATCGTTCTCCGGCCCGAGTTCATACTAGTATCCCGAACTCTAGTGTTTGCCTTCTTATATTTACTTCTCTTACTTAATTGTTAGTTATTATTCCTGGCAAGTTATTAGTTGTTAGTTAACCAATCCTTCACACCCCCCAAATACCCTTCACTTAGGTAGTTTTAGACTTAATAGACCTTAGGCAATCCCTTTTTCCTTGTGGTTCGAACCTTGACTTGCCATTGCTACGTTCATGATAGTTGCTCGTTAGGATTATAAATATTGTTTGAAAAGCGGTTCTTAGTGCCTCAATGACACACTAAAACCTCTTATCCGACGGGCATGACAAACCCCTCCGTCCCGCGGATCTCTTACTCTATTCTTGGGATTGGGGGCTTGATGTTTGTGTTGACTTGACTGGGTCATCGCCCTTGACACAATTTTGGATGGATGACTCGTGCCTAGACGTGTGGTGATTGATGTAGCGCAACGCAAACTTGTCAAGTATCAGGCTAAATTTGCGACAAATTGATATGGTTTCTTAGCTTTCTCGTTCTCTTCTTTGGGAGAATTAGAGACATATGCTATTACGGTGCTGAAACGAATATAGAGGTTTCCGATGGATCAAGATCTTCGGGCACGGGTTGGCGCCCACATCTTCACTAGGATCGGTTTTGCTATTGCCAAAGGAGTGGGGGCCCAGATAGTACCTTGGCTCCCCTCTAATTTTTGTAAATATTTTGAGGTTGTTTGATTTATTATAATAATAAAAATAATAATAATGTGAATATGAGTGAGATAAATAACGGTTTTTCTAACTGTGCACCAGATGCATATGATTAGGTATTTAGATTATTCCCCATCCCCCATAAGATTGCTAACCATGTATAAGCTAATGTAGGAAATTTTCTTTCTAATGATTATTTTAAGTAGGAAAATTGGTAAAAATATAATACTTAATTGCAAAGATAATTTTCTATATTGGCTTATATTTGTTTAGCAAGTTTTTTGTGAGATGGAGAATCTAAATAGCTAATCATTTGCACCTGGTGCATAGGTTAGAAAAACCATATAAATAATATGAATAAGAATATTAATGAGAATAATTAAGGAGTTAAAACATTTAGATAATAATATTATAAATTATTAATTAAATCACTTAAATTAATGTAATAGAGATATTTAGCTAAATGAGACAAATGAGGGTCAAAGAAAAGCAAAATTGACTTTTCCTATTACTAAGAACTAAGAAGCAGGAACTCCAAAAAGGCTATCAATGCCAGTTACTTACATGCTCAAAGAGGAAGACGGCGCAGGGACATTTGACGACAAGGATGGTGGGCAAATGGTTGCCTTGGTAGAGGAGAGCGTGCAGTGGGTTCCGTAGGTGGGCGTTTATATGTGGCGGTGGTCAGGTGTGGAGAGGCATGGTGGTTCTAAGAAGGAAGGAAAAACTAGGGAAACGAAAGAGAAACAAGGGGAGTGGCGGCTGGTGGCGATGAAGGAGATTTCTAGATGGTGTTGATGATGTTCCTCTACAAATGGGTTTGTCTGATTTGTTATTATTGAGCTTACTACTACTTTTATCTTCCAGTTTTATTTTCCTTTATTTTCTGTTCAGAGTTTGTTATTATCTGAAACAAACTCCAGCTCATTACTTGCTTCTTTTCCTCTTGTATAAATACTAGGTTGTAATAATTCTCATTCTCTAAGATTCTATGAAATAAATTTCCTTCTTATTCTCTCTACTTCTCTCTCTAAATTCTCTGATGAAAACTTCAATGTAAGATGTTTTTCATGGTATCAAAGCTAGATGCTCCCTTTTTCACATCCTTCCGCCTAATCTGAATCTTCTTTTCCATTTCTTATTCTTGATTTCATTTTCTGCGATTTATCATGTCTGAATCCAGAAATTACTTCTAATACTCAACAGAATTCTAACAATTCTGCAATCAACTATGATGATCCTTACTTCATTTCTCATGGAGATAATCCACGAATGCAGCTTGGAACAATTTTCTTTAATGGCGACAATTACGTTAATTGGTCTCGAAGTGTTCGATTGGAGTTAGGAGCTAATAATAAGCTTTCTTTTGTTGATGGAAGTCTTCCAAGACCTGCTGAAGATTCTAAAGATTTTGAGAAATGGATACGCAATGATTATATGGTAACATCTTGGATTTTACATTCTATGAATTCTTCAATCTCTGAGAACTTCATTTTTAATGTTTCTGCTCGTCAATTATGGATTAAGATTCAGGATAGATATGGACAAACAAATTCTCCTTTTCTTTATGATCTACATAAGAATATGATGTCAATTTCACAAAATGATTCAAGTATCGCTGAATATTATACGAAATTGAAGGTTATTTGGGATCAATTGCAAGTTTTGGAGCCTTTTCCTAACTGTAGCTGTGGAGCTTTGTTGAAATGTAGTTGTGGTTTGCTAAAGAAAATTCTGGAGATTGATCAGTTAAAGAAACTGATTCAATTGATTGTAGGATTACATCCTGATTATGATCGGGTTAAGATGAATTTGTTGAGTATGGATCCATTGCCAAATGTGAATAAGGCTTATCATATTTTACAACCAATTGAGAAGCAAAATTGCCTTCACATTTGATCCTCACCTGAAGTTAGTGCTCTTATGAGTACAAAGCAGTACACACCACATAATACCTCCTATAAATCACAATCATTTCAGAGGAAAAGAATCAACTAATGAGCTGGAGTTTGTTACAAATAATAACAAACTCAGAACAGAATATAAAGGAAAATAAAAGTGGAAGATAAAACTAGTATAAGCTCAATAGTTATACATATCTAACAATTCACATCTGATTCTTGCTTAAGCTTATCTGGCTGCAACCAATGGTGAAGAAGAAGGGAAGTAGGATGTGCATGATGCTCTTCATTTCTTTTTTCCCTATTTCTGGTTTTCTTTTTGGGTTTGTTTAGTGGTCAACTTGGGTTGGTTGGGTTTGGACTTGGATTTGAGCTCTAGGATTGCTCATGACCCATGAGCATATAAACCCAAACAAAGTAATTGATTTTTTTTAAAATTCAATTATCAATAATTAGCATAAACCCATAACTTAAAATAACCTAAAAATTTAGCCAAAATATATTTTATCAAGAATTCATTATACCTTTTTTACTTAAATAAAAAGTTCAAATTTAAGTAAATAATCTAAATTAGTTAATAATAAAATAAGATTAAAAACTCGGTGTATTACATAATTGAAAAACAAAAGTACCTTAATTTGTCCTAAAATGAAGTAGGTGAATCTAAACATGAAACTTTAATCCATTTGACCAACTATTTTACCCTAAACACCTCAAGTATTCATAAATAAGATCATATATGTTTAGTTTAGCTTTTACCTTAATGAGTTAGATTATTTTGGTAAGAAAGTACATCAGTTTCTCTTAAAACGTCCTACACAAATACTAAACTTGAAACTTAGTAGCTTTTGACCATAAATTAACCATTAAAAGTTGAAATATTCATAAAATAAGTGACATGTGTAGTTTATCTTTTATTTCGAAGATTTAGGTTTTTTGTAAACCAAGTACCATAATTTGTCCTATAACAACTTAAATGAACCTAAATTGCAAAGTTTGATCCATTGGACCATTAATTCACCTTGAACACTACAAATATGCATGAAGTAAGTTGTATATAATCTGTAACACCCTAAATTTTCCACAAGGACAAAACCTAAGGTGTTACGTTAGAAAAATAAGGATAGTTACTCTTCCCGTCAAACGAGTACCTCAAAACTCTTAATAAACTTTAATAGACATAAATAAAGTTCCGGACATCCACTTAATAAAACCAAACACTTTAAATAATAGGATCTTGGTTTGTGAAACCAAACAAAGTCAACGTTTAATAAAAGTTAAACTAGAAAAATCAACCTCCTTAAAAGTCAAACCAATTTCAAAGCCAAACCTTAAAAGTCAAGCTTTCCTCAAACAGTCGCAGCGGAAAATAAAATTTAATCAAATCCTCTAAACCAAATCCAAAATAACCAAATATCAAATACCAATGAGATAAAGTGAAATCAACATAAGAAACTCCATTACGCTCTTCACGATTTCCCCCAACGAATGATGAACTCCTCGAACGATCACCTATATTGCAACCGTCTAAGATGTCTTGATTGCTCAGCAATATGGACAAATTTCCAATGTGTCATCACATGATCATCGTAGATGGAAGCAACGATCAAGACAAGAAATGAAATACGGATCAACTACAGCTGAGTGCATAACATAAAACTAGCCATTCACATAACACATAAACATGCATCATACATCCTATCAATCATAGTCTATATCCTAACAAATTCAATAACTAATAACTACTTCCATAATCCAAATTCAATTTCATATTCAAATACAATTAGGATCGTAATACTCACAGTTAAGCCTTCGTGACTAGAAGGCCGAGATATGTTGGGTTGGCTGACCCAAATCTCCTCACCTTACATACATGGAATACAGAGCTAACTTTGGGCTAGATGTACCCAACATAATGTGTACACATCCCCGACCTTAGTAACCATAAATGGTTCACCCCTCAGGCCTAATTACAAGTAGGGGATCCATCCTACAGGGTTACCGTCGTTTCAGTTTACAAGACCAATGGTCTCGATAATAGTTCATAAAACATTTTCATAGTTTTTAAATCCCAATCCAACATTCCATTCAAATCATTCCATTCCAAACTCAATAGTTCATAATATAGAAAAATATACATCATCCTTTCATGTGAACATCCTTAATACCAAATCACATACAAAGTTCTCATGAACTCTATCCTAGGTTCTCATATTCATTTAAACAATCTCATCTAATCATATAGATGTCAAGTGCTATGTCATGTACCTTTCTACGTAAACAAGTTCACTTAAGAAGTTACGATCAACGCCTAACATCCTCTAATGAATTGAGCTACTTGAAAACAATTAAACACTAACTTTAGAACTCTTAAAAATATTTTAACAAATATAATAAAATATGAGCAGCATTTAAAGTCCTTTAGAACTCTTTCAAAACTCACTCTAAACAACCCTTACATACCTAAAACGTTCCACCATAAAATTCCCCTTCAAAAGCTATTAAAATAATTAAAGACTTAAACTTTAATTAAATCACAGCAATATCAAATATAAAAATCAAAACTTTGAAACTTTAAACCTCCATAAAATGCTAAATTAGGTTTAGGTTATCATACATAACTTATACTTTATGTATGATCATAAAATAATCCCTTTTAGGTAAGAAATTAATTAAATTAACCAAATCAAATCAAATTAGGAAAATAGATTTAGTAAATTTTTTCAAAAAATAAAATAAAAATATCGTTTTTTTAAAAGGCGGGCGGACAGCAGCGCAGAGAGCCAGAGAGGCACGCGCATGCGGTGGCGCATGCAGCCCCACAGCGTTAGCGGCGGACAGCCGCCGGTCTGCGGTGGCTTGCCGGCCATCCAACGTCCATACGCGTCCCCCTTAAACCCTAATCAACTGAAAACTTTAATAAATTTAAATTCCGATTTATCTTTTGAAAATTTCACAATACTAATTTTAGACTATAATCCCTCCGTCCCATAATAGATGATACAGTTTGACTTCCACATAATTTTAGGAGTGTTATTTGACTTCTTTATTTTATCGTGAGTAGTTGGTTGTAGGTATTTGCTTAAGTATATAAAGTACATGGTGGGGTATATGTGGTCTCGAAGTACGTGCCCAAAAACTCGGCTTGTTGGTACTCGTTTTATAGGAATTCTCAAAATTCGTGTCCATAAAGGATGCATGTCGGTGTCCGTTTTTCAAAAAAAACGTTGTATTCAGTCCCGAAAAACCCGTCTTGAAGTACATGCCTGAAAACTCAGCTTGTTGGTACTCTTTTCATAGGGTTTTACGAAATACGTGTCCTTAAAGGGAGCACTGAGGTGTTCGTTTTTCGAAAAAACGTCGTCTTCGGTCCGAAAAACTCTTCTCGAAGTACGTGCTCGAAAATTCGACTTGTTGGTACTCGTTTCGTAGGGATTCTCGACATTCGTGCTTATAAAGGGTGCACGGGTGTCGTTTTTCAAAAAAACTCGTCTTTAGTCTGAAAAATGCGATCAATTATCGTCTCGAAATACGAGTCAATTACGATGTCATATATCAAAAACATATACTTTTAAAATATTGTAAACCTGAGTAAAAAATATTTCTAAAAGGTTAAACATGGTTTGACGGTCAAAGTATGCATTAGTGGTGTAATTAGTAAAAATGGCTAGAAGTTATTACTTAGAGATTAGTCTTTCATGGCAGTAAATCACAAGAAAAAGAAGATGATGGCTATAAATTAACAAAAGGGGTACTTCACATGACAGTTTTTGGCAAAAACTTCTAATGAACTTGAACATGAAACTTTGATCTATTGGACCAATATTTTACCTTAAACACCACAAATACGCATAGATAATAATATACATGTTTCGTTTAGCTTTTATTTTTAAGAGTTAGATGTTTTTTGGAAAGAAAGTTCATCAATTTCTCCTAGAATGACCTAAATGAATCCTAATCTAAAGACATTGAAGCTTTTGACCATAAACTAACCTTTAACACTTGAAATTAGTATAAAGTACTTGATATATGTTTAGGGGGCGTTTGGATGAAAGAGGGGTAACGGAAAGGAATCAAGAAACGGTTAGGTAAGGTAAGGAATTATAAACCCTTTAATTGTGCAACATGTTTGGCTAGGCAAAACAAAGGGTTTCGAATCTCAACCTCCCTCTCTTCTCGATCTTCATCTTCCACAACCGCTCAGGCATAGACGCACAGTAGCCCCACCCCACCAACGACTGAAGAGGGGTAACTGCTCGCAATTGTCTCCCTCACTAGGTGCACCATACGCTGCTCATCATCACCGGCACTAACCCTTTCCCTCTCTCACGAACTTCTCTCTCCACGGTAGTTGTGGTTATCGACGGTGGTTTTTAACAGTTGTCCCGTCCCTTTTCTTTCTCTCAGATCTGAAGGTTGTGGCTGCGTTTTAGTGGCTGGTTGGTGGCCTGGTAAAGTTGGAGCAAGCCTAGCATAAAGTAAATTGATAGCACAGTAACATAATGTCAAATTAACAATATGGATGCATGGTTGATACATGGAGACCTGACCTAGTTGAATTCTAATAGTAGAATTGGCAATTTTATATTTCGTAGATTCCATAGACATGAATGTATCTTAATAACCATGATATGATTGGTTTAAATTTCATAGTGTCAAATGTCGTGCCATAACAGGAGGCTATAAAGGCAGTGATCAGGTTACCTAATTAAGAATTGAGTGGGAGTTACGGTCATATAAGACTAGCTAAGTCCTCCTACGTGCAAAAGTGCATGACCATGCTAAATGAGACCATAATCTTTATTTGAACAGTTCAACCTCCGGGGTTCAAGAAACGGAATTTGTGTAAATAAAATTGTGTTATCAAATTTGGCATTAAAAGACTCCAGGAATTGTAGTATTGCAAATAAACTTGTCTCAAGACAAGGGGGAGATGAAATATGTGTACTTGACAATTAATGGAAAATAATTGTTCGGGTACCCTCTGGTTTTTGAGCTAGCTCAAATGCCACTAGAGTCACTATCTGTGTCTTGAATGCCCTTACTACTAACAGAAGTTAAGTTTTCCGTTAACTTTCTCTATAAAATTAATAAATTAAACCCCACCCACTCTCTCTCCTCCCCCCTTCCCCCCTACTCAGCCACGCCCTCCCTCCCACCCCATTGACTCTCTCTCCTCCCCCACCCCTCTCTCTCCTTTAGGGTGTTACCGCCGCATAAACATGCAAGGCTAAAAAAATGAACTAGAAGAACTAAACATCTCATTATTAAAGAAACTCAAAGCTACCAAAGCTAAGTCATAATACTAAAGTTACCAAGACTCAAATAAAGAGTATTAGTCAAATAACACTATTGTTGTCGGAAACTAGGTGATCCTAAGCTAAATTGCTCTCAAATGCCCAACGTAATCCCCTTGTCAAGAACCTGCAAAAATATTGGAAAACAAAATAGAAACAAATAAACTAAAATTAGTAAAAACTAAGCAATTGCAACTCCATCCCGTAAAATAATAATAGTTTTGTTTTGAAAATAAATTTAATAATCAGAGTAGTGCAGCTATACGTAAAACGTAATTAATAGATAAATAATCACAATCATTCACAATAATTCACATAACTAATTATTAATTAAGAAAGGGAAATGGAACGCCAGTAGGCCGGGACTAATCCCAGTAACCACCTACTTGTCTTTGGGTCGTCACCCAAAAGTCATATAACATGGCCAGAATATTTCACAAAGAGTCCCTAGTGTGCACACCCCTCACTAACAGCCTAATGATCTAACGCAAAAGCGCGCCAAAAGGTTCACTATTAGGAGGAAGACAAAACAGCATTTTAATAGTATAAAGAAATCAAAAACCTAAATTAGTAGCCCAATGATCAAACGTCATTAGGTTCACTACTAAACAGGGCAACTTGTCCATCACCTATGGAGGATCCAATTCCATAAGCTACATTCCCTTCTTAACATTCCACTTCAAGTGATTAATGGATTTTAACAAGGTTACAAATACATACCACGTAACAACTAATTTCATATTCATTAAAATTAGTCAAACTATAGTCTCGTGGAATCCATAACGTCCATAATCAAATCACAAACACAAATTACTTAATAATTGTTACGTCAAGAGATCAATTGTTAACTCAAGTTATTACTTGTTACCCACTTATTATCATAATAGCGGTGCCAATAGTATTGAATGAAAATTAATAAAACAATAAGCTTGACAAATGATCATAATCATAGGTATATACGAGTATAGTTGTTAATAGTTAAATGATATTAACGACAAAACGTGAACATCATATTTTAGTTTATAGTAGTACATATATAGTAGGTTGTACACAAAAATCACACTTACAACCCATAGCACATAATATTCCTATACGGGAATACTATAGTACATGGATATTGCGAATTACCTTGATAAGCGCACTCTTAAAAATTACTGGTTCTCTGTATAGTCCCTTACGAACCCTTCGTCTAAAATAAAATAAAATAACTCTAGTCAGTTGAATTGTATAACCCCTTAACTCGCAACTTAAACAATTATAAACATTACTTAAGTCAGATTAGTTAAAAATAAATAAAAAGGTAGAAGTAAAATCATAACTTTAAGTTTTAAAATAACAATAGAAGATTAAAATGATAATAAAATAAGAGTAGGTAAAACAAAAGTTGAACTAAAACCATCGTAAAACAAAAATACAGAAAACCAAAACATGAGTTAAAACAAAAACTGCATAGGTATTTGAAAGAAGACAAAAGAGAGAAAAAGTGAAATAAAAATTAGATTAAAAAAATGAAAAGGACACAAAAGCCAAAACAAGTACAAAGAGGAAGTAAAGTAAAAGAAAACAAGACCCTGTGAACCAAACGCAGACCAGAGAAAAAAGAAGGAAAGGGAAAGAAAGAAGGAGAAGGAAAGAAGGAGAAAGAAGAAGAAGAAGGAGGTACACCGACCGATGCAACCGCCGATCGAAGGCCGGTATCTCTAAAATTCTTTTTCTTTCTCTTTTCTTTACTAAGTTCCGAAGATCTGGAAAAAGAAAGGGTTAGTATTTGAGTTTTTTCTCACCTCGTGAAATAGAGTAAGGAAGAAGAAGGAAAATATTTGGAGAGTTGTAAACTGATTTTCGAGGGGTTTGAGAGGGGGTTTATATAAAAAAAATTTAGGGTTTGTAACTCTAACTTATTTTGAAATTTAAATTCATAATCGAAAATTTTAAAACTGGTTTGAGCTAGAAAATCTGATCTTTGATTTTGAACTCTGAAAATCCAAATTTATTTTTTAATCCGAAAATCTGATGGATTTTTATCCGAAAATCATATTTTTATTTTTTAAAAATTTAAATCTGAAAATAAGATAAAGATTGTGAAGATTTATCTGAAAATGAGTTTTCAGATTTTTATCTTCCTTTTTGCTAAAATAATTCCGAAAATAAAAACGAAATTTTCATTTTATTTTCTTTTTGTAAAATAATTTCGAAAAAAAATGGCTATAATATAAATTTGTAAATAAATTATACTAGAAAAGTAGTAGAAATTTGGGGTATTACACTTTCCACCATCAAAACACCACGAAACCATCGCCAAATAGTGCCTATGAACTGTAACCACAACCAGAAAAATACTTCCTCCGTTTTTTATTAGTTGACCTGTTTCTTTTATCACGTTTGCCAATGCGTGATTTCAATCACTTTTATCTTGGAAAATTGATGAGTAAAATTTATAAAAATATGATATTTTGAAAATATATAATGAGACGAATCTAACAAGACCCCACATGACCATATTTCTCTTATGTATAAATCACAAAAGATAGTCAAAGTAGATTATGTGAATAGTGTCAAAAGTCAAAACGTGTCAACTAAAAAAAACGGAGGAAGTATTATGCATCAAACTCAAACCAAAACGAGAGTAAAATCAAGGGAATAATTGTACTTAGGGTTTGCAATTTAGAAATTGAAATGATTTGGAGATGGTTTTTGGTTAGCAAATTTGGTGATAAGAATGTGGTTTAAGACTGCGTTTTGAACTGCTGATTTGTAGCTGCAATTGGGCGGTTTATGGTTGGGTGGGGTGGTCGACGGCGACACCGACGGTGGTGCTTCTGTTATCCAGGGGAGGATAGGGGAGAGATAGAGAGAGTGGGAGGGATGGGGGGTTTCAATTTTTGTTTTCTTTTTCTTTTTTTCGGTTCTTTTAAATGAAAAGTAATGTATAATTATAAAAAGTTAACTGAAAACTTAACTTCCGTTAGTAGTAAGAGCATTTAAGCCACAGATAGTGACTCTGGTGGCATTTGAGGTAGCTCAAATACTAGAGGGGTATCCGAGGAATTAGCCGTAACTCCAGCATTACCTCAAGAAAATTTTCATAAGATTAAGTTATGGAAGTAATGAATTCAATTGTACTAATAATCGTATTTACTTGCTAAAGAATAAATATCATTTAGCAGGCAAATATGATTTGGCCTACAACTAAATTAATTAATTTTATGAGGTCATACTTAATAATATTGATTAAACAAGAAAATAAAATTCCATTAAAGGGTTAATAGTGGCAGACCATTAGGAGGAATCAGAAAGGGATTAAGTTTTCTCAATTTAACCTAAATCAAAAACGATTAGGTGTAATTGATCTCTGTTGTATATACGAATATAATATTAGAGAGAGGTAAGGAAAAAGTTAATCAGTAACTTTTGTCATACAAATTAAGAGGAAATAAAGCCCTCATTCCTCTCTAGTAGTAGGCGCCCAAAACATGAAATCATAGGGTGAAAATAGTTCATCCTCTTCCGTTCTAGCAGCGATGAGCTTTAATGAATGTTCATGGACCTACTGGGGGGAGAGAAATCGAAGTCCTTAATCTCTAATGATTAGCAAAATCAAGGATGTTAGAAAAGGCTTGTGAGGATTTGAAGAAAGCAATGATGTTGGAACCAAAAAACAAGGACATAGTTAAAGAGGTTAAAAGCCTAGAGAAAATTTATTTATAGGGGAAGATCAAAAATCCAGTGAAGCTTGTGATTCAAAGCTACTAGAACCTCTATCCAAAGAACCTGCGAAAATCAAAAACCCAAACTCTCTACCAAAGACAAAGGACGCGTTGGAATTGGTCTATTAAACCTTGGTCTAGAGAAAACGTGTTTTGAGGGAAGCAATAGTCTCCAAAGCAACAACCATCTTGAGTAGAGCCACGGAGGATCTAAACTCAAGGAATCAATGGTTCTAGCACAGGAGGAAAAATCTTCAACTGGTGCAAGACTCACTCTCATAGACCATCTCAAGGATGGTGAAAAGGATAGGAAATCTACAAGGGACAATGAAAAAACCACAAAGAAAAATAAAGAAGTTCATAACAACATAATTGACAGGCTAAAGTCGTATCACCTAATCAAAGATAAATCTTAAGTCCTCTAACAACAATAGTCAAGGGAAGTAGGGTCGAATCCATAGAGAGACAGAGCTTCTAAGTTAATATTTAGCTAAACAGCTACTTCACACAAGATCAGATAGAAATCAGCTGAACTACTGATCAGACTAAAGAAAGTAATATAAAGATGGGAATTAAACTATGAATTAAAGGTCTAGGGTATTAGTTAAGTCCACCATGCTTATACCAATCAAAAGGATCAAATAACTATCAGAACCTAGGTCAAGAATCGATAGATTAAATCACGTGTTAAGATATGGTTAAGACTCGACACTCATAATTCAACATATGCCGCATGTTCACTAACATAATCAGAATTACTGAAGTGTATTACGCCTCTAAAAGTAGGACGGATCCGTGCAAATAATTATTAACCACAAGCAATCAATGAAACTACGCAACGACATTAATTATTCAATAAGAACAAATCACACCATAATCAATCTAATCAAGCCCTAGAAACTAATAGCAATTCAAATGTAATTCATGGTATAAACATGGCTTTCCTCCCTACAACCCTAGAAATAAGACCATGCAAACATAATTAACTCAACAATAACAATTCTAAGGAAAAACTGTTAGAAAATACCAAGGTTTTAGCACTTTCAAAATAAATACGAAGGAGTTGCGAAATGTAGAATAATTACCAACAAGTTATGTTTTTCTTTTAAATCCATACCAAATAACAAATATCCGTCTATTTTTCCGTCTTAGAAATCCATACCAACTAACAGAAATCCATGCAACTTCATCTCTGAACAACATGAGTTAAATTTGGGTGAGAAAGTGACGGAAAAATATACGGATATTTGTTAGTTGGTATGGATTTCTAAGAAAAACATAGCTCGCTGGTATTTATTTCACATTTCGCAACTCCTTGGTATTTATTTTGAAAAAGTGCTAAAACCTTGGTATTTTCTGACAATTTTTTCCAATTCTAATAAGAAACCTTAACAATTGCATCATGAATGAATCAATAATTAAACTAAGCAATCAAGAAATAATTGAAGAGATTAAGAGAGAAGCATGGTACCAATTGACGAAAAGTAATAAACTTTATTGAAGATAATCTAACGTTCAATCACCTTTTCCAAACTAATCTAAGAGTCTTTAATCTAATAAAAGCAATTAACACTAAAACTCA
The DNA here is from genome assembly GCA_947645195.1 of Patellifolia procumbens. NCBI lineage: Eukaryota > Viridiplantae > Streptophyta > Magnoliopsida > Caryophyllales > Amaranthaceae > Patellifolia > Patellifolia procumbens. Next base: position 2,309,994 of record CANSGD010000290.1, read on the forward strand.
TGAATAGGAAAATAAAGATCTCCACTAATTCTAAGATTAAAGCCAAATTAATCTCTACCTAAAATAAAACAAACTGAAACTATTTATACCTCCCACTCTACTTTTTTTTTTGAAATACCTCCCACTCTACTTAAACTAATTAAAACTTAAAAGAAATTAAATATAGAAGTCAAACTAATTGAAAGAAATTTTTTTTTTGGTGTTTGCACCCGGTTCACCCTTCGGGCTACATCCAGATCGAGGTCAAGTTCGGGGTGGTTAGGTTCCATTCCTCTCCCAATCGGTGTTACGGGGATTCGAACACTGGTCCGTCCTACCAAAGTCAGTCCCCATCACCACTGGACCAACACTTACTTGGTTAATTGAAAGAATATATCCCTCAAGTAAAACAAGGCGGCAGATATTTATTCTTCTTCAGCCCAAATTCTTTGCACCCAGCTGGCACGCGGATTAGCAGAGTATTATGCGCAACTTTTATTTGGGCTTCGCCTGATGGTAGAGGCCAATGTTGCCCGATTGGGCTGAGGCAAAGAATCAGCCAACTCTTCCTTGGCAAACAGCAATACGCAGCAGCAACTAATTTGGCCAACCTGATTGGATCGGGCCTGTTTTGCCCGATCAGGCTGAGCCAAAACGGCCCAGCAATCTTCTCCTTCTTATTTCCTGGCGAAACACAGCAGCCATGAATTTGGGCTCGCCCGATCGGGTCGGGCCATGCCTGTCCGATCGAGCCCGAGACCCTAGCACCCGATCTTAATATTCTTTGCCGATCGGGCCATATTATGTCCGATCAGAACGCGTCTTTGGTCCTTAGCTCTTTGGCACTCAATTCTTTATATTTTAGAGGTCTCGGGACCTCGTAAACCATCTATAAAGCTCGTAACCACTTCTACGTGCCTCGTAACAAATCTCAAAGTCGTGGTTGCTTCCAAATAGCTCGGAAATAAGGAGAAAACTCCCTAAAACCTGCAATTCAGCACTAAAACACAAAACCACAACTATATACAATAATTAGTATAAAATAGCTCCGAAGAGATCCATTGACGCACAATTTAGCTCATAAATAAGGGAAAAACCTCTATATAAATATATGATATTAGTAATTCAATCGAAAGAAGCAAGTGGTGCACTCCCACGGGAAAGGTACGAAATGTTTGGAAAAATGGAAATGGAGGCGGCCGCCCGTGTAGTAAGAAAACCGCTGGTCATCACTCTGCTAAGAACCTAAAAGGTCACGGAAGGAAAAAGAACCCCGAACTAACCAAATCTCATGCAGGGTATGAAGAAAAAGGTTGGTATGTCTTCCTCGTTGGATATCATTAGCCGCCCGAGCGAGAAGGTGTTTAGCTTTATGTTATTGTTTTAGTAATTGTTATGTCAAAGTTTAAACTGTAATAAGGATATCCATGATCTAGCTCGTATAGCTAGAGAAGAGTCTAACTGTGTTTCTGTTCTCCCTATATAATATTGCCTTCACGTTGCCAAAATAAATAAATAAAAGTATGATCCTATTATAGATGTTAGTAATCATTTCGTTAAATTATGTTGTATGCATCTATAAATTTCTACGTAACCTTAGGTCCCCGGAGACAAGAAGTTGCATAATAAGTAGTACAATTCTGGCATATGAAGTCTTTTGATTACTATCTTGCAATAAATTAGGGAAGCATGAGGCATTGACCCAACAATTTATTGTTGTTGATGCTTAGAAGTATTCACATAAACTTGACATGTTTTATGATTTAGAACCCTGGTCTTCAATGATGTGAAGAATATATTCTATCTCCTCACTGACTTCTCTTACAGAAGGACGATTGTTCCTGTGATCGTCCACACACGTAATCCCCAAATTTCCTATAGCATTCATAGTTTCTAACTCCATATTGCTGGCTCCTTCCTTTAGGAAAGGATCAACAACGTCCATTACTTTCTGTATTTTCCCCATTTTCTTCATATAGGAAGCAAGGCTTACACCTTCTACCTCTCTGTGAAAATCGATAGCTTTCCGTGAAGTAAGCAGCTCTAGCAGAACCACACCAAAGCTATACACATCGCTCTTCTCTGACAGTTGCATATCGCGATAATACTGAGGATCAAGATACCCCAAAGTTCCCTGAGCACAAGTAGTCATATGTGTTGCCTCCACGTCTACTAGCCTTGACAGGCCGAAATCTGAGATCTTTACATCAAGTTTGTGATCAAGTAAGATGTTGCTTGTTTTGATGTCTCGATGGATAATTGGAGGAACAGTGCAAAAATGTAGATATACAAGGCCTTCAGCTATCTGACTGGCAATAGCCAATCTCTGTTTCCAAGTCAGAGGTGCCCTTTGCAAATCGGCAGTAGAAGGTTCGTGTAGTTGATCATAAAGTGTTCCATTGGGGATGTACTCGTACACAAGAACTGGTTCATCCAACTCGACGCAACACCCATGTAGCCTTACTAAACTCCGATGGTTCACTTGGCATAGAACTCGAACTTCGTTAAGCAATTGATCATCCCCTTTTGTCTTTCCCAATTTTGCTCTTTTTACAGCTATCAGTGTCCCGTCTTGTAACTTGCCCTTGTAGACTTCACCGAAACCACCCGACCCAAGGATAGTTTCTTTTGAGAAATTATTCGTGGCTCTTTTAATCTCTTTTGCTGAGAATAACTTAGCTGATCTTCCACTTGTATTGTTTGCATTTAAGATTTGTTTGCGTTCTTGAACTAATTTCTCACGGGCCTGTCGCTTTCTTCGCTGGACCTGGATGTATACTAGGACTCCAAAGGATCCTAGAATTGCTATTGTACCTCCTGCGTAAGTTAAACCTAACAACAATGGAAACAATTAACAGAGTATTTTTTTTGGTAGGGAAAGTGACAGAAAAAGAAGTTGATAAAAGAGATCATGGCCTCCAATTCATTTTCTCTGTGTAAGGTTGCCATGTGTATTGAGGCATACATCTAATACCTTTCATCACCTGTTTTTGCCTTCTTTTCCTGCGACATTGGTTAGTTTGACACTTCACTTCTGCAACAGCAAACGATATGACAGTGTTACATGGACATCTAGAGTAACGCATTAATAAAAACATTACAGAGACTAATTAACGAGAGATCTCCCTCTTTTGCATGTTGGTTTTGCGCGATTATTATCTATGCATCCATGTATAATAATTAGTTTCTTTCTTGATTTTTCCTAAAGAATGAGTTATTAGCTACTCCTGAACATGTCTTTAAAATGAAGGTGCATTTAAACCAACACTGTCCATGATTATAATAAATCGTAGGCTATCTCAAAAAAGGCAATTTTTCAGTGATTTGGAGAAATTGATTTTGCGCTTTAATAAGAGTGCATTGAAGCTTGAGTTTTTTATAACACCATCAAGTTTCTCTCCCATTGAAGTCTCCATGTACATATAACACTTCATGTCTAAAACAAAATGACTTATTTACTTAAAGAGTATTCCTAACTCAAAGGATATGTTGGAACCTTGTCCATAGAGGAAAACCTAGTTTCAAGACCTTCGAAAAGTATGCTCAAATCATGTCATTTTACATTTTAGAAGGCACTTATCGAGGGTTTAAATTGGCTCTCAAGAGCCGAATACTAAAGTGTTTCAAGTCACTCTGAGTTAATCTCCTAGAATCCCTAATCTTCCCAACAACAAAAAAATGCAATACCACTCATAAATTGGCTATGGTAGTGTTTAAGGCTTGGGGAAGGCTTTGAGAAGGGCTTTAGCACAAGAATGCCATAAGCCAAAACAAGATATTTGTTGCAAGAAACTCGAGTATGAACTATGAAGTGTGAGATTTTATATGTCATAATGTCAAGCGTCTTAACGTATGAAGAATCCATGAAAATCTACTTGTTGGTTATTAACTTATTATGGTCCAATATCTCGGACTTTAACCTGTTTCTGAAGAACTGTACCCCATACCGGATCTGTCTGATTACAAGAATAGGATACCAGGTTGTTTTGCTCACCCGGATCGACTGCTTAGGAAAGCGGAAACAAGTACCATGATCTCTTAATTACTCCAATTATGATACTTCTGTTGCAGCAGCACATGCAATCTAATTAACTAATCAACTAAAATATTGGAGTTGTTCAAAAGAAATGATTACTAAATTAAGAAGCTTTAATCCATTGTTGATACCTGTGTAAAGAATTCAGACATGTTTTTCCCAACTGATTTTTAGTTTTGTTCGACCAGCTCCAATCACTTGAGTTCAATTCAGTTTAGTTCAGCTACACATTTATTATTTAAACATTTATTGATCTAATTTATACTATGAATTACTCTTTATTATTATTATTTTTTGTTATTGCTAAATATTATTTTTCTAATTATACTTCACTCACCATTATTACTCTTATCATTATTATTATTGCTAATTTTTGTTAGCATATTATTAATTTTTATTATTATCATAGTAATTTAATAAATTATTATTTTTAGTTATTATTATTATCATTAATTATTTATCACTATTATTTATAGCAATCAATTAATAACAACTAAAATATTATTATCATTATTTAATAATTAATATTATACTATATTATTTATTATTTATTATTAATTATCATTATAACTATATACTTCATATTTTTAATTATTCATTTAAGAATTATTTATTATTGTTTATTTTTTTGAGGGGGTCCTTATTATTGTTTAGTTATTAATTTCAATTCAGTTCTGGTCAGTTTAGTTCTGTTCGACTCCGTTCAGTTCAGCTTTATTCAGTTTAGTTTAATTTAATTTATTTATGTCAAAGAGAACGGTCCCTCATCACTATATATATTTGACATAACTCAAATTTAAGTTTATTTTTATTATTCTTTGGGGGAAGGCACAAATTCTTACATGAGTCTCATCAAAAGGCCAAAACTAGATTTAAGCCTAATAATTTGTTTAAAACATTATGTGAAACCTCCAACTTATTATTAGTTGAAGGTGAACTTAGATCTACGGGTACATGTCTTCTTTTAAGAGAACAAAACCGTTATAGATTTGTAAGTTTGTGTGAGCAATATTTTTTTTTTGACAGGTGCCTGCCAATTGTTTAGCTCGTGTATTTTAATAGATTATTGATTGTTCCACTGTAAAATGGTCATACATCCAATTAATTTCACAAACCTGTATTGTACATTTTGCTATTAATGTAAGATTAGTAAGATTGTCCACTTTCGTTGGTTTGCCAGGTTTCACCTGATATATCTGACTAAGAAAAATAAAGGAGAGAAAATATTACTTACTAGAACACATTCCATAAATGGGATCCCACTGATACTTTGCTTGGCACAGGCACCTTTTCTGGCGAGTTGCAGCAACAGGCATACAAGACGACTTTGGCAACTTCTTGCAGTCCCATTCCGACGAGCAGACTGGTTCCGGAGGCAGCACCCACTGAATTTTTACTCCTGGCTCGGGCCATTTACTTACTGGCTTTAATGTATTCAACGGCAATCCTACAAAACTCGTATATGCGGCACATTTCTCCGGTGTAATCTTTATGTTATGATCATTTTGGGAGCCTCCTCCTGTAAAAGAGCAACATACGCGGATATCACCACATCTTGCTGCTATCTCTCGCTTTTCCTTCACATACCTGCTCGCAAAAAGATCTAACTTTATCTTGTAAAATTGGAAGTATTGAATATCAAGAAGGCAAAAAAAGAGGGAGATGAGCGTTGTCATGCCTGTAACAGATGTTGTTAAAGGAGCAGTTCATGGCTGAACTATAAGCAAGAACTGTACAGTTAAATTTAAGAATAGTATTTTGGCTGCTGATATTGAAAGGTAGCTTTTCGTCAAGCCAGATACCTCCAGAATGAAAATCTGAGTTGATGCACGCATTCTTATCTACGCTTTGTGGGCGAATTATCAGCTGTTGGGTCTGTGGAGTTATAGAGCTTACCACGTACGATGAACGGTTAAGAGTATCGAACCACAACGTTCCTCGAGTGCACCGAACTTTGTATAGTGGATGGCCACAGGTGGGTGAAGTGCTGAGTGGGAAAGGTACAGGCATTGCACCACAGTTAGGGCAGCCTAAGCTAGCAAACACTGTACATGTGAAGCAGAGAAGCTGTGCTAGAATGAGCTGCAGTAGTTTCTTCATCATCATGTGTGTTGGAGCTGCTGAAGGAGGATGGTTATGGTGTTTCCACTTCCCCAGAGTATGAATGTACTGCAAATCTGAATAGTGATCGCAATTCGTAAACGGGGCTCGTTAGGCAAGTTGTAACAATATTTTACTTGTAACAATGCACAATTTTTGTTTAGTATTTTCATCATGTGTTTCCTTTTATTTTTTTGCTTTTACCTAGAATAGTTTACCCGCAACATTGCACGAATTTTTCATACTTTATTGTTTTTTGGTTGTGAATTTCGGACACTTTTTATATGGGAGTGACACATTTTTTTGCCATCTTTTTTCTCTATCTCTCTTCCGTCATATAGTATTGGAGTACAATGTTACAATCAAGAAGGTGGATGAATTGAGTGGTGACTTTTTATCGATTTTCGCAAAAACAAATTTATGACACTATGCCTTTATAGACTTGCAGATTAGTGTTTAACGTTTTTGCTTTATTAAATTCGGATAGGAAGTAATAATATCAAATAAAAGAATGAGACACGGCATTTAGACGTGGTTCAATCTCAACTTTGAGATCTACGTCCACCATACATATTTAATCCTCACAATGATTCCCCCACTCCTAGATCTATTACTACTCCCCCAACACCTAATTCTAAGTGTTGATACAATGACCTCACTACCAAATCTAGCAATACTCCCTAATAATTCATTCTAAGTGTTGCTAATCAAATTGGATGCACAATGAACCCAATTCGATACTCTCTAAAATAAGATCACAGAGAGATTAATTTAATCCTCACAAATGTGCTTCTTAAATAAGCAGATAGAGAGAAAGTCACAATCTTCAGAAATTACCTTCAACTCTGATGAGACTTTGTACTATGTTATGTGCTAAGGCAATACGTTTTAAGCTCAAAGCTTCAATGTTTTTTTCTAGAAAACGTGAGTATCATATCAAATTGTTATCACCTTATAAAAGTTGATAATCTGATCAAAGATAGCCCTAAAATATATGGCCATCCTTTCGTAATAATATTTTCCTCATTGAAAATAATTTTCCTCAAAACAAGGGATAAAATTTTAAGCAAGACAAAAGATTTATCTTTATAAACTCTTTTTTAACAAAATTATTTTTTATTTTCCTTGAAAATTAAATGAGATTTTACTTCACAAAATCGCAAAATTGATTTATTTTTAAAGATGGTAAAAACAAAAATTTTCTTTTAAAAACTAAAAGATCCAATTTTATAATTTCTAACTAAAACTCTGATTTCATATAAATCTTTTAGAAAGAAATATTTCAGAAAATATTTTTCCAAATTACTTTGCTTTTTAGCGATTTTAATTGTTTTGTAAAAATTTATTTTTCAAAAACATTTAGAGTAGGTTTACTATAAAACGGTCTTAGGTTAAACCTTAACCTCAGACCAGCCCAATTACGCGCGCCACACGCTGAGCAGTCCCAGACAAACTGATTTTTTAACTTTTCGATCTTAAACCTTAACTTTTGCGTTTTTTAACTTTTCAACCTAAAACCTTAACTTTTGCATAAAAATCCATAACTAATACTATATGTGGAATAGATATTAACAAATAGGCTAAAACATGTTAACTTTTAAATTTAAAAACTTAACTTTTGAACCGAAAACCTTTAACTTTTAAATATTGACGTGACTTATTTTGTTTAACAAATAAATTTTAAATATCAACTTTTAAACCTTGAAAGTTAAATATTAAATCCAAACATCAACTTTTGGAATATACATATATAATATATAATAAATCTTAACTGTTCGGCAAGAAACCTTAACTTATAAGCAAAAAGTATTAAATTTTCACCCTAAAATATTAACCTTAATTAGAAATTGGAAACAGGTTATGATATTAACAAATGGGTTAAAAACCATAACTTTTGAACCTAAATCGTCAACTTTTCAAACTGACACGTGTAACAGGGGAGGGAAGACGCCTAATTTCCATTTCCGCCATTAAAGTACAAAATAAACCTTCATATTTGACTCTAATTCTGCAAAATTCGACTCTTAGTATCACCCTTCGTTAATGGCGGATTGAGGCATATGGTAGCCCGAGCATGGTTGCATTCATATATGCCGTTAAAGCATCAGATGATGATGATATAAGTTTGACACCATCAAATACACTCCTTGAGAATTGCATTCGACACCTTACCAGTTACAGGCGTTTGGGGAAGTAGTACTGTAGCGCCCGATGAGGGTTGATTTGAGTGATGTGAGGGATGCTGCGTCGATTGGGTTGGCATCGGCGGGTGTGGCGATGGGGAGGAGAGAGAATGTTATGGTAAAGAGGAGGAAGAAGAAAGGTAGAAGTTTGGTTGACTCCATTGTTTTGTTGGTAAGGAAAAACAACAAAGATCGAAGAGGTTTGGGTTTAATTGGTGGAAATGGTACTGGTAATGGGTTGATGGAGATTGTAAAATGGGTCTATTGGACTGGTTTTACATTAAGCTTAATGTAAGACCGTCTTTTATCAGACTTTGCCTTCTTAAAAACCTTCAGACAAATCTTTTTCATAAACCAATTTTTCTTTTTGAAACTCTTAAAAATAAAATCTCCTTTTCATTTTTCAAGACGCAAAATATAAAATTATTATTATTAACTATTTTCCTAACTTTAGTAAGTTAGATAATCATACTAATTTCATATTTTAGCCGTAGCACAAACTCCCAACGAACTGATTTTACACATTATTCCTATACATGAATAAAACAATATTACTAGACCTGAGCTTCAATTTCTTCAAATCGCTGAGCTTCCATGATCATCCGATCTCGCTTGACAAATGTTCTTAGATCACTGTCACATAATTAACCATGTTATAGCACAAAGTTTTTATCATCATCAAACTAATACGAACATAGAGTCACAACAATTCCCCTTTTTGATGATGACAAATATGTAATACTTCCCCTCTCAGTATATACATGCACTCTTAATCACTATAGAGAATTACTTGCACAATTCATAGACAATCACGAGTAATATACGACCACGATAACCAAATAGCTAAATACTTGCATGTGAGACAATTCTAGTCATTTTTTAAAGTACTTCCTCCGTTTTTTTTTTTAATCGCTACACTTCTCAAATCACGGTATCCTAGGCAAAATTTGGTAGTGGGTTTAATTGTGTGTAAGGGTATATGATTAGGTAAATTTGTGGGGACCATTTGAGTAAATTAACAAAAAAAAAAGCAAATTAAGTCACCGCCACCAGCCACCAGCCACCCTACACCCCACCCATCACCACCAAGTGAAACCTACACCACCACCACTACCACCAGAAACCCCCAATCACCACCCACCCTCACAGCCCTAAACCACCCACCCCAACACCAACCACCCTCTCACAACCCAAAGATTCGACCACCACTGACCCACCCACAACCCTAGACCCAAAATTTCGACCACCCACAACCCTATTCCCGGCAAATTCGACCCACCCACAACCCTAAACCCAAAATTTCGACCACCATAACCTTATTCCCGACGGGTTCGACCCACCCACAACCCTAAACCCAAAATTTTGACCACCACAACCCTATTCCCGGCAGATTCGACCCACCCACAACGCTAAACCCAAAATTTCGACCACCCACAACCCTAAACCCAAATATTCAACCCACCCACAACCTTAAACCCCGAAGATTCGAGTAAGAAGATATAGAGTGAAAAGAGGAAGAAGAAGAGTGGTGGCGAAGAGTGATGCGAATGGTGGTGGCGAGGAGTTTAGCCGTTGTGAGGATCTGAATGGTGGTGAAGAGTGGAGGTGAAGCCGCCGTTGTAGATGAGTTGAAATGGAGGTGAAGTCGTTGCGAATGGAGGTGGTTGCGAGGAGTTTAGCCGTTGCGAATGGAGGTGGGGGCCGAGCGCCGGAGAGGGAGGTGGGTGGGAGGAAGGTGGACGGGAAATGGGGGTGGTGAGGAAGAGGTTGGGGTTTGGCAGTTGTGTTGGGAACGGGAAAATGGGTGAGGAAGATAGGGAGGTGGTGGTGGTGGTGGTGGTGGAAAGAGAGAGAGAGAGAGAGGGGTGGTTGTGGGTGGGGAAATGGGTTGGGTTTATGTGTTATAATTTGTAATTAGTGAAGTATTAGTTTGTTATTTAGAAAGTTATAATTAGTAATTAAGTAAGATTTAATTATTAAAGTAAGGGTAATATGGTAAATTCATAGCAAAAAACTTACCAAAAATGGAAAGAAATAGAAGTGTAGCGATTAATTCCAAATTGCCAAAAATGGGAAGTGTAGAGATTAAAAAAAAAACGGAGGAAGTATTATATTTATGTTCCCCTTTGTGACATTATCAAAAAGAAAATCAACAACATGTCAAGCTATGCAAAATGAGTTACGGTTAGTGAAATAATTCTAGAAGCTCGACAAAATTTCGTTAGTGAATGGTGCTACAGTTTAACTAGCGCACAATCCTCAAAAACATATATACAGTGATCATCCACGATAGTAACAAAAATTAGTTCTAAAATCAAGTTTCATAAAAACAGAGCTTAAGAGAGAAATGTGTAGTAAGCAGTTATAAGCAACAGAGTCAAGAAAGGTCATGTGCTGAGCATGGAAAGGAGATTCATAATTTAGCAAAGGTGTTGTGCGCCGACTTGCTCCTACATTTTCAAACAGTGCGATTAATAATTCCCACCACTTCATTTTGCTGAGGAGTTCTTGGAACGGAGAAGTTATGATCAATACCATTTCATTGCAAAATGTTTCAAAATCAGAATTTTTGATCGTTGTGCCATGATAAGTTCTCACAAACAACAATTTGCAATTATTTGATTTCGTCCTTTACGAATACGGAAGGAAATACCTCAAAGATTTCATCTTTCCAACCAAGTAATAGAGTCCATACAAATCTAGAAAAATCATCCTCAAGCACTAGCACATAGTATTTGCTACCATCTCTACTCCTTACTCTCAAAGGACCACAAAAGATCCATATGAATCAACTTCAAAGATTTGGAGGTGCTAACAAATCTCTTTGGTTTAAAAGAAAATTGGACATGCTTACATCTAGCACATGCTCTAAAAACTATATCCGAATCAAATTTTATGGAGGATAAACCATCAACTAATTCCATTTTTCTTAGTTTGTTAAGCAATCTTGAGGTCACATATCCGAGTCTTTTATGCCAAAGCCAAGGATTATCTTGCAAAACAGTCATGCATGGAGTGGTATTATAAGGTAAGTCGTTCAAACAAGCTAAGTCATAATGGGGATGTCTCTCGAATCCATGCGAGGTCCTGGACGAGATGCTTTTGGTGACTCCAGATTTCGTTGTAGACCTTCCATGGTGTGTCTCGTGGACACTGATTCTTGGGCCTAACACGCGTTATGCTAATTCAATAGGTCATTATTGAGTTTGTCCTCTACAACCTCGACTTAAAGCCTGTCAAGAACTTCTTATAACTCTTCGGTTGACTATGAATAGTTTCTTAGGAACCGGAGGTAGTCATTCTAATTAAACTCTTGATCTAGTGGTAGTGTAGGATTTTGAGCAATCTTTGTAGTAAAATCCCCATGGTGTGCACCAAATTATTTATGTCAAATTTCAGCTTTTCGACTGCAACTAACGTCGGGACTGTTCTAACTAATTAGATGTGTTTCAACAAGTAAAGTACGAAATAAAAGAAAAGTGCAAAATAAATAACACAAGAATGGTGATGCAAAAAACCTCGATGAAGATGTGTAAAACCGGTGGTGGCATTTAGTCAACCAATCCACTATGTTTGTCGTGAGTTACAAGTACAAGGAATTAAAAATAATAGTTTATATGCGAAATGTAAAAGAGAACTAATTATCAAATTGCTATGAGTATTTGTAGTTTGCAATGAGATAGACCGTGAATGAATAGCCATTGTTTTCTCATCCCTATTTATATTTCTACAACTAATTCTCGACCTTAAGTGAGTTCGTGAGCTTAGGGATGGTCTCTCTATTTGTTGTCGCGATCTCCTGAAGATGGGCTACCCTTTCCAGGGGTATTTTAGACTCCGTCTTCCCAGGTTTCTTATTCAAGATAATTATCTTCAAATAAATTGTCTACTTTGACTCGGTATTCCACGCAACTCGACAAGTTACTATTAGTCAGCACACTAGAATGTCTTGTCACCTCGCGTCAACAGGTGGCGTAAAAACTTGTTGCGATATTTTTTAGCCCCAACAGCTACTTAAGAGAAAAGACTATAACTAAGGGTTACCATTAAATTAGATCTTAGCTCATCCCTATTCAAATCGAAATTGGCTCACACTTACTTTCTGAGGCAGCTTGCAAAGGGGACGATGCAAATCACACTTCCATTGTATGGAACTCTGCGCAACTCTTTATGTTTTCTTCGAAGATCATCAGACTTGTTTAGGCGTAAAATTTGATTTGCATCCTTTGTATGAGTGTGAGGAGTATCTCTGAGTCACACCCTTAAAATGCCTTTCATTCCCATAGATTGTCAATGATTTTCTTAAGGAAATACTATTTCAACCAATTTATTCTGATTCTCAAGGATCATATTACTTTACACTTTATTTTATTCATATCACATTATGATTGACATGATTGAATTTTAAAAAATACATAATATTATTTTTCTTCATTTAAAAAATAATTTGACGTAACACGTATTATGGCACCAATAAATATCAGCACCGATCTTTGTACTATGTATATAAATTTATATTATTTAATATCAAATGAATACAAATATACATGGTTGATAAATCAATGAAATTTAATAAAATTAAAATAGAAATATTAAACCACATCAAAAAAAAATCATTTATGGAAAATTTAAATTGACATTAACTAAAGTTTTCAAATAACCGTGCAAGGCATGACATTAAAACTAGTTGTAAACTACTCTAAAAACCATTATCACAATTTTACACGGCGGTAAGCCAGCACAAGTTTGACACAGCCCAATATGAAAGTTTATTGTATCTCACCACCACCACCACCACCAACACACACCCCCCCCCCCCAACCTCGTCCTCTAAAGTATTACGCAGCAGCCACCAGTCGCTCTCAAATTACAAGACTAAGAAGTTCTGACACTTGAGCTTATCTTGATCTGGAGCAATACAATAAGGCTCCTTAGTCCCAACATGATTGGATCGTTTAAGGATGTGAAGCAACGCAAGAACAAGAGACATGACCAAAATGCATAACAGAAAAGGCAAATGGATTTTAAATATTAAGCATAGCTGCGCTCAGCTCCAATGTTAGTCGCTACTTTTGATCCGCTGTTCAGACTTCTACTTGAACTCCCATCTGATTCTAATACCCTTTCCATCTCAGCTCTAAGCTTCCCATGCTTCTCAACTAACTCTGGAGTATTTAGAGCCTCTGTAAGACTGTCCTTTATTTCTTTTACGATAACCTGAACTCTGTTTCGCAGTTCTCCATCAGGGTTCTTTCCCGCCTTTGCTAACTCCAACTTCAACAGATCTATTTTGTTCATCAAACCTGATGAGTTGACAGTACCTTCAATTTTTTCTTGTATCTCTTCATCTAGTTCTCCAATCATGCTTTTTATATTCACGGGCAAACTCCCTTCAACAGAATCTCCAGCATTTGATTGTACAATCTTCAGATCCAAATCCAGGGACCTAAGAACAGTTGCAAATTTTATTTCAATCTCTTTCTTCACATCCGTGATCTTATTCTTCAGTCCATTGTCCATTTCATCAACTGTGGAGGCTCCAGATTTCTCAATTTCAGTCTTCAGCATTTCAACCTTCTCCTTTATATCAGGGTGATCTAGAATCTCTTCGAATTTCTTGTTCACCTCCTGCTTCAACGTGGTTGACTTGCTCTTCGTTTCAGACGATTTCTTCGCTTCGGATAATTCTTTGAGCATGTCGAGCTTATAACTAAGGCTTGCGAAATTAGGGGCTGCAGATAGGCGTTGATTGAACTCCTCCTTAAACCTCTCAACCTTATCCAGTAGCTTTGGATGCATGAGTTCATCCTGGGAATTTCTTGCTCTTGAAAGTTCTTCCCGCAACTTCAAAAGCCGGTCCTTCAAGCCTAAGGCTTGAGTGGCTTCAGAAAATTCATTGTCAACCTCCAGCTTGAGCTTCTCTATCATCTCATCCATATTTGAAGTTTCTATTGAAAAAGCCTTGGATTTCAGTATTTGCTCCTTCAGCTTTTCAACCTCGCCCTCCAGCTCCATGGATGAAGCCTTGCTTTGACGTGGTTCTTCTTTAATCTTCATGTTCACTTTTCTCTTAGGTTCAACAGGTAAACCCTCTTGAAAACCCCCAATTTTCCGGAACTTCTGTGTCCTATGACGCAGAAGCTCTTCTATGTCCATTTTCACAAACTCCTGCCAAGGACCGACAATTGATCATAACAGCTTAAATGAAAAGCATTTCCCCTCAAATTCTAATATTGCCTTTGTAGCATGCTTCGTGGCCCATTTATTAGCCAAGCAGCAATAGCAATTTCTTTTAATATTTATTTTTGCAAATGATATTAAAAAGACACAAAGGGGTTGTCACCTAAAAACAAGGAGTATGATCAAAATTCTCATGCCTCCAAGCTATAAGAACTATCATGAATACTTACATCCATTGATTCCACTATTGCCTTCTTTATTTGCTGTGAGGTCCATGATGGATCAGCATGAGCACCACCAAGCGGCTCCTGCCAACGCAGAGAAGTCAAGTAGGGTGCCTAACTAAAGGATTGCTACAGAAAGAACTTTGCCATGTATAGTCGAGTAGCAAGAGATGGAAAATATCTGAACCAATGGGATGTATGAAGCAACTAGAAGGCAACTGAACAATAAAAGATGATTCATGGTTCACCCACAGACGAAAAAACACCAAAAAAAAAGTAAGTGAAAAACAGGGTGTCATGGAGAAGTTCATTACAGGGATGACACCGTCAGCAATCTGTAACCTGCACAACTCTGAACTAGTTATCCTCAGCTTTTCTGCTGCCTGCATGAGACAAAAAGAAAACATTTGAGCAACCCTTCGTATTTCCCTTTCCGTTTATATTTCAGTTAGAACAGACCTTGGGAGCGGCTTTAGCACTCTTCCACAAGATAGCTGCACATGCCTCTGGACTGAATAAAGATACAGAATGTATTAATAATATTATTCAACATAGTCTAAACAAAATCAACTTAAATCAAGCAGTGAAAGGGCATGTAAGCCCAGACACCTTCACCTACACCAGTTCTTTTGTTCTTCTAGCCTTCCAGGGAAGGGGGACTGGAGATTGGGGTGGAGGAGCAGAAGTAAAATGAAGTTGGTTTTGTAGTTTACTACTACCTCCGTTCCAAGTGTATTGCAACTTTTACCTTATCTGACAATTTCATATTAATTGCAACCTTTCTATTTTAACAACCAAAAAGATCACATGTGCAACCCTTCTCTCTCTTCATTACTTATTATCACATGATGCAAGTGTGGAAGATGGCCCACTTTTTTGCTCTTCTTAATAAATGTGTCAACCTCCTATGTTGCAATACACTTGGAACGGAGGTAGTATTTCATAATTAGAAATTCTTTGTACTGTATAATATATATAACAATAACAACAACAACTAAGTCTTATTCCCAAAGTGATTTGGGGTCAGCTAACATGAATCATCAACTGAAACTGTTGCCAAAGGAGATGACAACGACAAGAGTGATAAAAAGTTTTTAAAAGGGTTTAAGTTTTAAGAATTTTTAAAAAGCTTTGAATACAAAGTTTACACCAAAAAGTTTTAAAAGAGGTTTTCAAAAGGTTTTAATACCAACACAATTGAGAAAAACAAATAAATGCAGTAATATATAAGGCTTTTTCGATGTATGCTCTTAATAAGTTCAACTTTAGATAATCCTGGGATAAGTTAACCTTTTGGGGGTATCCGCTTCTAACAAGTTCAATAGGTAAACAACCTGTTATTGTAAGTCACCTATCCACGTGTCATAATTTTATTAGTTTGATTTTTATTTTTTATTTTATCTTAATTCTAAATGATAATCTAACTAAAAAAATAAAAAATAAAAAATAAAAAACCAACCCCTTCTGCACCCTTGCTAACAGCTTATCCATGCCACCCCTTCCATCCAAACCCCCTTCCCACCCCTCCGCCACCCCTGCTAACACCTTCTCCACTCCCCCCTATACCGGGACCCCCTGCCACCCTCTGCCTGCAACCCCCACACCCCCACTAACTGCCCTCACCGCCGCTAACAGTTCCTCCCACCGAAAGGTAAGGGTAAGAATATATATGATAAATCACAGAAGAAATCAAAGATTTGGGGTTCAATTTGGAGCCATTAACAATCAAAGTTAGAAATCAAATATGTAGGTTCCGATTTGATTTCTGCAAAATAAAGGCAATGCTATTCCAGCTAGTGCAAAGGGGGTGTGGGTTGCACAATTTGATTTCTGCAATTAACTTATTCAGGATTATAATGGGAAGGCGTTTTGTGGGCAGCAAAACCGAGGAGAGGAGGTTGCGACCACAACGAGGCTTGGAGGTTGTTTTTGGTGGTGTGGGTGCAGAGGAGGTGATGGTGGCTTCCTACTGTGGTCGGAAAAGGAAAAGGGAATGGGGGTGGTGGCCGGAAAAGGGAATAGGAGGAGGTTGAAGAATGGTAGTACACCGGAAAAAGGAAAAGGAAGGAGAGAAAAGAAGAAAAAATATTAAAAAAATAATCAGGTCATTGATCACCTGAACTTGTTAGAAGCGGATACCTCCAAAAGGTTAACTTATCTTATTAGTAGCAGACAGCGAAAAGGTTGATTTATTCTTGACAATTTTTCCTATAATGAAATTATTTGAAACCAGGAGTTCATATACACACAACAAAACAATTTCAAATCTTAAAGATGGCTCGAGCAAAAACTTATGGCCCGTTCGTTATAGTATTCTGTTTTCACTTTTAACAACCAAAAACCATATTATGGAAACCAAAAAAAGTAGTTTCCACTTTTTAGTTGTCAGTTTTCAAAATTAGCATGATTAGAATCATTATGACCAAGTTCAAGTTTATAATACTACTTATAACATGATTCTAAAATCATAAAAACTGAAAACTGACAGTGATACCAAACGGGCCCTTAGCGATATGGTGCCTTTTCTGAATTCCTGCAAGACTTAATACTTAAGTGCATTCGACCCCCCAACCCCAAGAAAGGAGCTGAGGAGAATTAAATTCCAAAACTTCTTAGGTTTTCGCCATGTACTCGGGTTATATCTCAAGCCCCTTTCGATTTCCAATGTTAAGTCATTTCCTCACAAACTTTTAGTTCTCCTAACATCAATTATTGAAATGTTTGACGTGATTTGCCTTTCACAATTAGTATAATGTATACAATAGGTCTGTCACATAGGAAATAATTTCTCCACTGTAGCAACCCACCCCCACCTCTTTCTCACTTTAGTCGTTGTAGTTTCTAAGACAATTTTAATATACTCCCTCCATTCCCATTTAATAGTTACACTTCACTTTGGGCGAGAATCAAGGAGGGAGTTGAAATATATGGGGTGCTATTTTGAAGAGTAGAGAAAGTAAGAGAGAGAAAGTTGAATTGGTAAACAAGGTGGGTATTTGATGTTAAGTGGGTTATTAAATGGGATTATCAGAAGAGTTTGTGGGCCCAAAATTGTAGAAAAAGAGGAGAAAAGGGATGTGACATTTACCTAACGAGAAAAAGTACGAGTGTAACTATTAACAAGAAACACTCTAGAAAGGAAAGTATAACCATTACATAGAAATGGAGAGAGTACTCATTATCAATTATGACATCGGAGGAAATATACTATGGGGATGTTTGACAATTAGAGAGGGATGTTTGACAATTAGAGTTTTGGGGCAAAAAGGGAGTTTTGGACCACTTTAAGAGTTATGACTAGTCAAAACTCTAACAGAGGTGTTTGGTAAAGAAAGTTTCAAGATAGAGTTTTTGAGTGAAAACTCTCCAAGATTAAAAAACTCCTAATTAGAGCTTTTTCTTTAGAGGATTATCTAAGATAATGTGTAAATTACTTTTTTACCCATAACTATAATACTAATATATTAACATGTCCATAAATATCATTGTACACAAACAAACGGCAATCAACTTTACCAATCGGCTATGTTTTACTAGACACATCTATATTAAAAGTTAGTCAACTCTGCGGTCAAATCAGCTCAACAAAAAGGTAAAGCTCTAAACTCTATCCGCTAAACTCTAAACTCCTCTATTTGCCAAATAGAGCCTATCTTTGTCACCAACTCACTATATAATTTACCTGCTTTGACTCTGACTTTCACATTTTCCAATGCAAAACATTGTAAATTATCAATGACTATATTTTTCTTTATGTATGAATCACAAACGATGGTCAAAGTAAAGTGTGATGCTAAAGTACACAGTGGATAAATTAAAAAGAGACGAAGGGAGCATGTAACAACTAGAAAATAATGTGAGAGAAGTGGATACAACATCCCAAATACAAAGTGATGGACTAACAATTTTTACACTAATTCGTAGCTGGTGAAAGCAAAGTGGCAGAAAGAGACAAACACAAACCAGTGTGATGCTAAAGTACAAAGTGGGTATATCAAAAAGAGACGGAGGGAACATGTAACGACTAGAAAATGATGTGAGAAAAGTTAAAACAACATACCAAATACAAAGTGAGACTAAAAATTTTACAATAGTTCGTAGCTGGTGAAAATAAAGTGACAGAAAAAGACAAACACACAGAATGTGAGAAAATAAGAAGCGTTCATGAGGGTTAGGCATGGCTACATATCAAACACACCGAGGCTAAAAAAATCATACACGTGAACAATGTCCTATTGGACACAGGTGCTAGAAAGATGGCATGAGACATGAGCGATCTCTTACATGGACTCCAGTTTTAGTATAGGATACAGGTAGTATCCCACACCATTGAATGTCAACTTTGGAAGCCGAGGCACCGCCCTAAGTTTAGACACTATTACAAGGACATGGAATTCATTGATAGTAGCATTGTCCATACATATCGTTCATTCATACATACGCAGATACACTGTGCAGCTTTATCAACGTTTTTAGATGACGATTGTTAGCCGACCCAAATCATTTTGGGAATAAGGCTTAGTTGTAGTTGTGAAATTTTGGGAATAAGGCTTACTTTAATTAGTAAAATTGTGAAATAAGGTTCGAGGAGACGATGGGAGTCATAGGAGTTGATTTTTTTCTACCATTATAAGGTAGGAGGGGTGGTTCATTTTACTACCTACGTTTGTTTTTAATTGTTAAACTTTCCCTTTTAAAACGTTTCTATTTAATTGTTACACTTCCACGTTTACTATTTTTGGTAAATTTTCACATCTTTGTATTCCAATTTCCCACTTTTGGGGCCCACTAGTCATTTTCTTTCCCATTAAACACCCAATCTCTCCACACTTTTTACTTTTAAAAAATTATCTCTCATACTTTATCTATTCCCTAACAACTTTATTAATTCCCAAACAATCATTGCATAAATTTCATAAATTTTCTTGGTTATCCCCCCAAAGTAAACCGTAACAATTAAAAACAAACGGAGGGAGTAACAATTTGTGTAAGTAGTGGGGTTAATTTCCACTTCACGAATCACGATTGTGTTTTTTTCATTGGTCCATTTGCTTTTTTTCCAGTCTTTAACACACATATTTCACCAGTATCTTTAGTTACATTTAGAGAAAAATACACAAATAAAGTTTATATTTTGAAAATAAACATCGAAATGAACTTTACAAGATCCCACGAGATAATAATTGTATATAGATTAGTACAAATATGATTCAAAGATTTTTTTAAGCTTAAACCATGAAGGAAGATGTAAAACAATTACAAAGAAACAGAGGAAATATAAGCCCATGTCTTACCATAAATCCATCATGCATCAAATCCCTCCATATAGTGATATAGAACACATTAGGTTAGTATGATTTATATGACAAACAAAAGCAACATTTGTTAATTACTAGCATTTTGCTATTAATTCTCATATCAAGTAAAGTTTAGGCACCCAAACGAGCACATGAAAAAGATATTTGATCGGTGCATCTTAAACATTAGCCTTGCAGCTTTAATCTGACTATACAGCTAGAAAGAACACCGAGAGATACACAAGGACCTTTTCTTCGGAAGACCACCAAGAAAAAGAATAGAAAAACTAATAAGAAAATGAAAATTGGGCCTTTTATGATTGATCGACGAAATATTCAAGACATGAAGACAACAGAGGAAGCATCACCTGGCTACATAGAAGACTGCATTTTCTAGCATCAGTAATTTGTTAGCACAGCCGATGGCTAGAGCACCACCAGAACCACCTTCACCAATAACGATGGAAAGAATTGGTACTTTCAACCCAAACATTGTCCTTAAGTTGTGAGCGATGGCTTCTCCCTGGATTCAAGCATAATAAATATTAGTTAAACAAAATTGAACTTATTAAGAGAAACTGCAAATTGTATACACATACTTGCCCTAGCTCCTCCGACTTCAAGTCTGCATATGCCCCTGGAGTATCAATAAAGGAGACAATGGGGAACCCGTGATGATCAGCATAATACATCATGCGCAGAGCCTTCCGATACCTGTCATCACATATAAAACATTGAAAAGGAAGACATTTAAGGCCATTGATATATTGTACATGCATTAACTTGGGTGTATGTCCGTTAAAATCTACTCAGTACAACATAATTATCTATTCATTTACTTTCTAGAAATCATCAATATTCACAGTATGTAACCACAGACCCATGAGGCGTAGGCATCCCGAAATTGCGCTGAATATTCTCCTTCGTGTTTCTTCCCTTTTGATGACCGATGAACATATAGCGCCTACCATCTATAGTACCAATACCAGTAACTATAGCAGGATCATCATAACCAGCTCGATCTCCATGCAGTTCCACAAACTGCTTAAACAAATATTAGCATAAGATTGTGTGAGCAACCTCAGTAATTTCCATTACAAATTGCATGTAAATTATTGAGGATAAATGAATATTAGATATCTGAGTATATAAGGAGTCAGAAACCTTCTCTGTGATATTGAAAACGTGGTCAAGAAAAGTTGGGCGATTGGGATGCCGAGCGATATTAACACGCTGTATAGGAGTTAGATGTATGTACAGCTCCTTCAGTGCCTATAAAAAGAGGTAACAGCAATCAGTAGGACTCGTAGTCAGGAATCATAATCAGGTTAATAAAAAAGACCTTTGATAAAATGCAATATGAAGAGCTCTACATCTCTGAAGGGTCTTTTTAGAAAAATCAGGTTCTGGACATTAGGATGCAGAAATGAAAAGGACGGCATGTTAATTAAATCAAGGAAGGCTGTGAAGGTAATTATTGAGTCGGCAGGCTTCCTGTAATCAAGCCTAAGACATGATCAATTTGATAGAAGCTCAGCATAAGGAAATACAGTCCTATCTCCAAATAACGACACCAATTTACAACAAAAATTATAAGATGTTATCTCTCCCAGCTGCTAACCAGATGCACTCCATATTGCCACACTCCTGACTCACATCTGCTACATACTTTGATCCAGAACCTTGTTGGTTCCACTTCAGAGTTCCAAATTTATTTATTTTTGGCAATCAAAGGTTTATTAATAACCAAAAAAGGGATAGTACAACCTCCAAATCTACAACCTCAAGAAACAGCAAAAAACAATACTAAAGAGCCAAACGTGCCTCATCATTTTCCAAGTCAAGTAGCCGCACCTTTTGGGAAGGGTTCTTACATGGGAGACAATAAAAAGCTAGCACGCAGTGACTCAACAACCAAGAAATCTACAAAATTTTGCATTTGCTCTAGAAGTCTACAAGCCACTCCAAACAAAATCTGTTTGACAGCTTGGTCTACATACATAGCATTATCAGAATCCAAATCTTATATATAGCCTCAGCCATGGTTCGACCGGTTCCGGTCACAGTTGCTGTAACGGTCACGGTGTAGGAGTTTGTCGCTAGGTATTTGACCAAATAGGATCGTCCAGTTCCTATAGAATCTATCACTAATGAAAAGAGGAAGGAGTCGAGCAACTAGAAAAATCCCCGCTGCTACCATGGTAGCAGCATGTATGAGAGCTGAAATAAGAGTAGGACCCTCCATGGCGGTTGCCATACCGCTAAGTATCGACTGAGACCACAAGATATCGTTTAATTCAGCCTAAAATGGGGCTTTTTACACCTTTACAATTAGGGCAGTATTGGTTCAGAAGATTTGAAAACCTTTACAATATGTTCGATATGATAAGGTATGGCCTTACTTTGACACCATAGCCTCAGCAAAACACATACCATAGACCCCACCTTTTTCACTCTTTTTCCTACTGTTCCGCTATAGAAATTTGTTGCTCAAATCCACCAATTCTTCTATCAACTTCCATAGCCTACCGAACTTGAGTCCAGATGGCATTAGCATAACTAGATCAAAAGAAGAGGTGGGAAACAGTTTCCACAGCTGCCTTACATAGGACACAGTTTGAACCCCCCATTTGAGCAATCTATCCTTAGTAGCTAATCTATTTTGAATGAAGAGGCTTCCTGGGCTAACTCTGTTGAAGCAAAAAACTACTCCAAGAAACACGCGGAAGAGTAGACCAACCATTAATAGAGACTTGCTCTCCCTTAAGAAACTATGAAGGATTGATGTTTTCAATGGCCTCTTTGCTTGCAAAAATTTTCTTAACAACCCATGAGCATCTCAATGGAATTTGCAAACATCATGCATTTTAACATAGTAAGGATTTGTTTCTCTTCGTCTAAATCTAGCTCAATTGAACTCAACTAATTGGAGGTGAACTGAAGTGCAATGATTGGAGCTAAAATAAGCTAAACTGAATACTAAACTAATTGAAGGTCCGAAAACCAACAGAAATCCTTCCGACATCCGCTGGTTTACATAGCTTCTAATTACCGAGGATAATGAAAAGATGATGTAATTGTCATATGGAGGCATAGGGTAAGGAGAAAGAAAGAAATGCTGGAGAATATGTAGAACCAATGACCGGAGAAGTAAAGTTAAAATAGAAAAAATTGTACGACAATAAAGAAGATTTTAATTAGGACAAACAAAAAGAAACGGGCAAAAAATAGGACAAACTAAAACAAACGAATGGAGTATTATGTTCACACAAAGGTACAACATAAAAACTTTCCTTATATACTACACAAGACGCCTAAGCTTGCTTAGGTGTCCAAGAAAAGTCATGCCAAGTTGCTTGTTATTCAATCAGCCATGTTACCATGAATAAGCTTTGCACCACAAACCATCCCTTCACTTTCTCACCAAATCTTAACCGTTTCACTAAAACATTAGATTTACAAATGTATAAGAAGGTCATGTGAAAAAGGATTTTCGCAGCTAAAGTATGACTTCGGCTCGAAATAGACCCGACAAAGTTAGGTTTCACACATTCAATTTTAACCCCAAACCCAAAAGAATAATTTAAATATAAAAAACTCCAATAAAGTGGGTCCAACACATTACACAACCCCATTTATGTAATTGGTTGGATTGAGAGACTAAAATTGTTTCAAGAAAAAAGCACCCACATAAAGTTGCTCTTCCATCATGCCCCAACCTTCCACTAGTACTTCTCCATCTTTGCTTAATGCTCACCTTAACGCCACAACACTCTTCATTACCCGGATTTTTATATAGTTGTTTATATTTATATTTCACCTTCAAAGCATATTAGTTTTTAACTTCCGGCAAAGATAAGTCGTACGTACCATGTTTAGGTTGTTCAATTGTCATCATTACTTCTAACTTAGATTAGGACCATTTAAGTAGTTTCGTAACCAGAAACTACTACAAATTAAAGTTGTTTAACATAATATTATCATGCATATTTATATTTTAAAAGAAAGAAAAGAACTTTTGACTAACATAGAAAATAAAAACCACATTCACCCATTGGGTTAGCTACACCAAAGATATCATGAGATGGTCAACGTGTTGTAAATGTGACATTAATCGAAAATTATTGGCAAAATGACCTAGACTCTAAATCATTGTTTTTCCACGCGAGTATCACCATGCGTGAATATCCTCCATTTCTTCCAATGATGATCTAAATGTGGAGATAGGTAACCCTCTTGCTCGTCCTTAACTAGCTATGAAAAAAATGTACAGGTTGTGAAAGGAGGCTTCCCTTTTTGGCACCAGGATATAGAGTCATAAGGTAAAGCAAGGCATATGAGGGAATAACATGCTAAAAAATCTTCCACGCTCGAGATACAAAATCCAAAATATTGAAATCAAATCTATTATCCTTTTATTAAGGATAGATTAAAAACTTTGTGAGCATGAACTAAAGCACGATATTGGTATGTGTGAATTCAATCAATTCATACGCCAATTCTCAGACCGTGTACCACTATTAATACGTATACAATTAGATTACGTGTTTACTCCGATATCAAACTATACTTAACCTCCTTCTCTTCTTAGGGAAGAAAGTTTGTCCCTCTTCAAGGCTAAGGTTAATTTTCTTCAACATATATGTAAGGGATGGTTTATACTCTAGCCTAATTATGCAAAATAAACATTTAACGATCGAGCTGACGTGGTGGGTTATTTGTCAAGTTCGTTGCACATCACTTGATCACTACTAAGAACAATCTTGTTAAAACTCAAAGTTACAATGGGAAACTAGCACAAAATTACATAGAAAAATTTCACAAGTCCAAAATTATCTTTAAGTTGATACTATTTAAGCATTAAATAATTATTCCAAGAGCATATTTCCAATAATCGCTTGATAGTCTTAAGAGTCCATTATCCAACTCGATTCTTTTGTCACTTTATATCTTGATCCTCAAATGAGCATAAGATGGGAAGTAGTGTAATCTTAATTGGGCTCAAACATGTTTTCCATACTTCAAACGAACTAAGGAAATGATTAGCATTGACCTCATTTGAACATGGTCATGCACTTTTCATATAAAAAGCTGAAAGATATATTTTTCGTATAGGATTTGGGAGGGATGAATTCCTATTCATATTCCTAATAGTAGGTCTGTTTGCGACCTTAACACGACGTTTGATACCCTCCTGACAAGGGATTATACTCAATAGTCCTGATAGGAACCTTGTATGACACTTGCATAATGATGCTTTAAAAGTTCTCAAACATCGTGTTTATGAGTGTTACATTGAACTGACTTTGATTTGATTGAATACAAAGTACAAAATGGATGGATTTATGGAATGTAACTTAGTGAATCGGGTACGATGGGTTACAAAATAAATAGAATATAAATGAGGTGTAATTTGAAGATGTTTGGTAACATTTTTTATGTTTTTATCATCCATATGTATAAATTGTAAGGAAGATTACTCCCATTCATCGTTTAGGTGGCACCAGATTGACCTAAATAGACTTTGTCTTCATTGATTATCTACTCAACTAAGAACTATCGAAGACAATTTTGAATTTGGTGCTCATTTTCAGCCTAAGAAACATAAGGAAACCAACAATGTAAGCTTATGTGTTTTATACTATGTCACGCCCCCTCATATGAAAGCCCTTTGGGTTTCAAGAGGATGATTGCGCTAATATTCCACTTTCGAAAGGAGAGATGGATGAGATTTGAACTTGTGACCTTCTCATTGCTCTTGATGCATTAAGCTTATGTTTGGAGTCCTATGTGTTGGAGTTATATTCCCCAAAGTCCAACCTCCAAGTATTGCTTCAAAAGAGCTAATCCCAAATTTCGCATTCCTTGATTTTCTTCTCTCTTTATACAAGTATACCAAAAGTCCCACATTGAAAAATATATGACCACTTTCCTTATTTATATACTTATATATCTATTCTACTAGTATAAGTTTGGATACTTGACGGAATACTCTATTAACCACCACACACACGCTCGCACACAGCCTGCCGGGCTTGGGTCGTGGGCATGTGGGCGTGTCGGCGTGGAGCAACGCTTTAGCAAGTGTTGGTGTGTTCTTTTTGCACCCAATTCTTTCGGAGCCAAACGGCTACTAAACTTCTTTATTTTTTCTATTGAGAGCTATTTAGGGTCATGATAATTGTCTTCCGTTACTATGGCCTCAGAATGTTAAGAGCTATTTCCGGCCATAGTCTTTGTCTTCTGTGACAGAATATCTCAGCAGATTAAGGAGCTTATTAAAAGGACGGTTCCTCCTCCTTGAGTTACATAGAATACATACACAAAATCCTATTCTCTTCTCCTCTCTTTCGGGCAATATTCAAATCGGTTCTCACTATGTGTTCATTTATCTCCTCTCCTCTGGATGAGGTCCTAGGAATTATTTGCTAAGAGTTTGTGCATTCATAACGGGGAAATACAACTTTAAGGCAATGATCTTCACGCCACAACGCGGTTCACTTAAGTTATTGCAATCGCTACCAATTCACACTCCTACACCATGAACAGTTTTATGCTCTATCACTAAATTCATACCCTTTCAATCATTCACACTAAAATCTTGATGTTCCTGTGTATAAATTTGCCTCCTATTAAAAAATAATCATCTAGCATAATATCAGCAAATATTACCTGCTGGTATTTATTTTCCAAAGACGCAATCTGATCACTGAAGTCCAAACCAGTCTCATTTGCCATCTTCCTAACCTGCAAATAGAATTACATTTCATCACAGGTAATAAAAACAGCATAATAACAAAGATAAGTAAGAAATACAAAAAAAAAACAGAAAACAAACATCGATAATCTTCTTCTGAAGGTCCATAAGTGGTTTCTCGAAGTCCAAAGTAACAGGTTTAGGTTTCTCCTTCAATGGCTTAAAATGGGACAAATGCGTAAGAACTCCACCCTTAACATTGAGATCGGGATCTTTAGGCCATGGATAGTCGTGTTTCTTCCCCTTCCTGAGCTTTGCAGACACCATAAAGTAGTCCATCTCTCTCTTACCACTGAGTATCCGTGTCCTTCCAAGCTCCCTCAAGGATACGCCATTGATGCAACTATTAGAGCTTCGAAGGTGATCAGAAGGTAAAGATTTCGAACTTGATATAGTAGCTGGAATTATCGACGCCATCTTGAATTGGAGTAATTTTATGAATGTGACGAAAACAATAAGAATTGAAAGAGAGAGGGAGTATTGAATTTGAAGAAAGGGAATTAGCGCATAGAGGAGATCGCCGTCCCGTCGGTAATCAATTATGAAGTTCACGTTCGATTTAGTCGAGAGGAGAAATAGAGTAGGAAGGCGATACTTCTTATGCCACTACTTTTTTTTATTATTTTTTGAAGTATGAGAGTTTTCTGGTTTAGGCAAGGGTTTATGCATAAGCGGGGGTGTTAATGAGTTTAGCCTGTTCGCGAGTTATTCGTGTTCGACTCGATATTTTTAAAAGGTGGGGCTAGTTATTTTGTAATTGGGGTTCGTGAACAAGTTCAAAATATTTTTTAAATTATATTTTTTAAATAATGACCTCAAATATTAGTAGAATATTTTAAGTAAGTCTAGAAAAATAAATAAACTTAGTTATAATATATTATATTTTATAAATATACTTTATTTTGTTATAATTTTTGAACCCAAGTCAAGTTTTGTGTAACTTGGACTTGATAATCTAAACTCGAGATTCGGCTCCAGCTCGAGCAAAGTATAACAAGCCAAGCTTGAGCGCGCTCAAGCTCGGGCTTGGCTTGGCTCATTAACACCCCTATGCATAAGCATTAGACTCTAATTTTTCTGGCCCACAAAAAACTGAAATTAATTGAAATGAATTAAAGTGCATTTAACTTCAATTCCTGACTCGGCCGGAGCTGAAGTGAACTAAACTGAAGTTAACTGAATTTCAGTCAATACTGGAAAAAGAAAAAAAAACAAGGCCTTAGTGATTAAATTTCATTACCGAATTTATGATGATGTTATGTTTTCATCATTCTTATCAATCAATCAATCAATATCAATATATATACTATATAGTACTAGATAATAAAGTCGTATCAAAATGAGACATTACATCGCTCCGCATCATTACATATAAGTAATTAATAACTCAATTTTTAATAACCAATAATTGAAAAGAAAAATTGTATCCTAAATAAGAATTTATATTTCTTATCTAAAACTACTATTGATACGAAATTATAAATTAATCATAACTTTCATTTTAATTTCATAAAATTCTAAGCACAGTTAGATTTGTCTCTAAAAAACTTTGATTCAAGATGCACTTATGATATGTTTTTCTAGCATTGCACAAAATCTTATATTAACATATTAGGGCATGTTCTATTTGGTATAAATGAAGTAAATTAAAGTAAATTGAACTCAACTGATGAGTTGAACAGAACTTAAGTGAACTGAATGTAATGGAATAATAAAATGTGAGAGTAACAATATTGTCAAGAGCTGAACTAAACTGAACTTAAACTGAACTAAAGATAAGCTAAGGAAAATAGGTTCATTATAACGATAAAAAAAAGTAGGAAAATTTGCCAAGAATAAGTCATCCTTTGTTAGGTCCGCTAAAAGTAAGTCCATCATTTGATTATTCTGGAATAAGTTAACCTTGAATATCTATCTATTTTGCACAAGTCATGACATGTTATTAACCTCTTTTACAGGTTAAATTTGCATGTGTCATTTTTTATTTGTTTATTTATCATTAGTTGTATTTTAACAATTAAAAAATGCATTTATCATTCTTTTCTCTCTCTCTTTCTTACCGCCCACCAAGGCCACCACCACCCAACCTCTTTTTCTCCCACCACCACCTAAATTATGGTCTTTCTTCTGATATGGTGGTTGGTTGACGTAGGAAGGCTTGCGGCAAAGTCCGACGAAGAAGTCAATCGTCAAAAATAGGGGAAATGATTTCTACTAGTCGGGCTCGTGTTGTCAGAATGCTTAATAAAATACCTTTTCGGAAAGGTAATGGCCCAACTTAGCAAACTCACCATTATGCCGTGACTCATAGGCTTTTTAAGCCATCCGAGTTCGTTTAGGGCTCGAAAACAGCATTTTAATTATTTCTGTTCTTAGTTTTTTGCTTATTTTCATATTAGTGTTTTGTTTAGACTATTTAAACGTTTTTAGCCGTCATTAGAAGACATTTTTCAGCTGAATAATAATATTTCAGAGTTAATTCTCTTTTCTGGTGGACTCCGAAGTTCTCTACAGGTTTATCGCTTCTAAACCTATTTGTTCGTTTGAGGGATTGTGTTTGCTTTTCCTTTGATACTTCCAATTGCATCTAGGGGTGTAAACGAGCCGAGCTGAGCTCGAGCTCGACCAAGCTCGGCTCGGCTCGAACTCACTTTGATCGAGCTCGAGCTCGGCTCGAAGCTCGACGAGCTCGCCTACATGAGGCTCGAGCTCGGCTCTTTTCCAAATGTTCGAGCTCGAGCTCGGCTCGGGCTCGGCTCGTTTTTCTTTTTACCCGTCTAATGGTTACGACTCTTCCTTAAATAAAGTAAAATATGCAAAATTTCACCAGACACAAATTTAATGCAATCAAGGTCTTTCATAAGATAACAAACAACTTAATACAATAGACTAGTTAAGGTTCAAAATATAGGAATAACAAAGTAGTCCACTAAATAACTCCAAAACGAGCCCGAGCCGAGCTCAAATGAGCCGAGCTTTACTGGGCTCGGGCTCGAGCTCGAATGACTAAAGTATAGCTCGGGCTCGGCTCGAGCTCGAAGTTGACCGAGCTCGAGCCGAGCTTTGACCGAGCCGAGCTCGAGGGCTCTACGAGCCGGCTCGGCTCAGTTACACCCCTAATTGCATCACTGGTGTAACTTTCCTCACCGGCATTTTGAGATGTCAGAAGCTTCATTTACTGAAATTGTTGTGAAGTCAGCATATTTGATTTCAATTCAATACAGGAGGAACTAAATTGCACTCAATTCTTCTGATATGTTCTATAGATGTAAATTGCATTCACACAAGTTGGTAATGGTTGAATGTTCCTATGTGTGTAGCAATATAAAATTTAGCTTCAAATTTCAGGCGTAATGTTGTAATAGTGTTGGCAAAATTGATCCTACTAAAGTATTTGGATTTGGATATAGTAATATGACCCCAAAGCTTAAAATAATTGAAATCAAACAATTCAAACCAATTAGATGTTCTTGTTTTATTGTTAGCTCTGCATAAACTTTAGTCTCGTTTTTCCTTTGGAGTAGTGTTTTGATAAAGTTAGCAAAAATTGACCCGACCGATATTCAATGAGCTTAACCCAGCACCCCCCCCACCCGAAACCCCTTTCTTAGCCATGGCGCATCGCATAGAGTTCCATTGCTTGGAAATGCAGAATATGGGAAGGAGGAGAGTGATTTTGGGATTTTAGAATGGAAAAATTAATAGGAATAATCCATACTATTACCCGTCTTCTATAATTAAACCCAGTTTTGAATATTCTCAAATTAATCCAAAAATTGTTTAAGTATTCTTAAAACAGTCTAAATTAACCTGCTACCTAGAGTTCTCTTTTATTTCCCTCCAAAAGCATTTAGAAACTCATTTGACAAAGGAACCCCACCATAAAATGACAAACGATTTGTCTTCTTCGTTGTTCATTCTGCAAAATTCCCATCTCCATTGAAAGCTCTCATTTACTCAACCTGCAAATCAATGTAAGTCTTCATAGCTGTTTCTCTTTTTCTTTCTTTCTTTCGCTTTCTCTGATAACCTTTCTTTCTTTTCCCCATTCAATTTTGTTTTTCATATTTCAGTTGTGTATCTTCTTTGCTGAAGGGCATTGGATTCTACTTATGTCCTCTTCGTAGCTTTACAACACAGACTTTTGGCAATGGTAAGTAAATTATTTCTTTCCTTATTTAATCGCAATTTTGGAATGCCAAAACCTAATTTTATATTGTTGATGTTGGTAGCTGTTGTTGTTGTTTTTTGTTTAAAAATCTTGGTAATTGTGAATCAATTTTTTTAATTTGTATGAATCTTAGGTTAAAATTTTCTTTTTTTATTGCTTAAATAGGCAAATATTCTTAGATTGGTAACTCTAAAAATGTGGCATGGTGGGGTATTCAAGAAGGAATCCAAGGGGATGGGGTATGTTGGTGGTAAATGTAGGACATTTGGGGTTGATTGTAACACCCCGCCCAAACCGAACCCTTATTATATTAATAAAACTCGTTTGAGGGGAAATCAATGAGGGTTCGAGTCGGACGGATCGTTACCGCCGCACTCAACCCCTTGGAACCAAGTGCAAGGCTAAGTAACCAAAACATATTCATTCCAAACTTAATTAATCCTTACAACCAAATTTAAATTGTTTGTTAAGTGCTAAATACTACGAGTTTCAGAGTTCCAATGGAAGCAAAAATATTAAACTAGGTGGATGACAACTTCTAGTTGATCTCTCATATTTCCCTCGATCACCCACCTGCAAATGAACATTGAAAAAGACAAGAGAGACAAGCTCCCAAAAATCAATTAACTGAGTAATTCCAACTCCATCCCGTAAATTACTTAAGTTAAAATAATTGAAAATAATATATAAGTCGACTTTAAAAGCATTGCACATAAACTTATACAGTTAAAAGGTCACATTAATATAATATTCCATTTCATTTACGAAAGGGAAGGAGAACGCTAGCAAGCCGGTGATACGCCACGTAAATCCACTTGCTAATGTGAGCCGGTGATACACCACGTAAATCCACTCACATGTGGGCCGATGATACACCACGTAAATCCACCCACAAAATTAAAATTGGCCATAAAACAGAGTCCCTAGTGTGCACACCCCCTCTAACTTGGAACACATCAAGATAGAAGGATGACAAATAACATCGAGTTTCAGCACAGTAACAAAAGAACCTGTAGGTGGCCGTTGAACCTCCCATATAAGGCAACCTGCTCATCACTTCCTTCGGATATTTCACTTTAAGTGTTTTATAATTTTATTACAAGTTATCACAAATCACATGTTCACATATATATGCATCATTCATTTATCCGAGAGTGAAAACCGTTACTCCATTTCCAGAACTCATTTTATACATGGCTACTACCGATAGCCTATACATATTCATAATAATAACCGTCACTTGGTTACATTCCATCATCACATATCATCACAATTTCATTCATCATTTCCATATTGATAATAACGATAATAAGAACCATGTTAAATAATAACGATAATAATAATAACGATAATAATAATAACGATAATAATAATAATAATAATAATAATAATAATAATAATAATAATAATAATAATAATAATACATAAAACCTATATCGAGAATAAGGATAAAAGATAAAGTCGTTATCGAGTTTAATTACGAAGTTAACGACGCTATAATAATCATTGTCATAGTCCATAGTCCAACTTCCATATTCATGGTTCGTAATCAAAACCCACACTTGTTATCCATTTTATTTCTCATAATTCATACTTAAATTTGATAATCATAACCCATAACTAATCCATAATCAATATCCACATATTAACTTCATAATCACATATTCACATGATTAATTCACATAATCTCAAGATTAAATCGTTTTATTTATACGGAATCTACTTGTTGATGAATATTGGTAATTACCTCTTGAAGCGTGCCCGAAGTTAATCCACGAGTTGATCGCACTCTTGATAATCTTCTTCTCCTAGATTGGATCTACAATTAAACGGGATCTAAAAATTAGTTACCTAAATAACCCCCCTCATAATTTTTTTTTAAATAAATAACTTGAATAATTTGAATAACATAAAGAAACTTTTTATTCATTTCAAAGAAGTTTATAAATCAAAGATTATGTTTTTCGAATTTATTTATATAAATCATTTTAAGTACTTAAATATTATTTTAAAATTAATATTTATTTAACTAAAACATTATAATAAATAATTTAAATAAACATAGAAAATCAACTTTATTATATTCATAATTTTATTTTAGAAACTTAGAAATATTTTTAAGTTATGAAAAGATTAATTTACTCATTAATAGAAGTAATAAACTTAATAAAACTTTTTATTTTATTTAAACAAAACAAGCCAAGTAAAGAAAGACGGATTCTCTTTGTTTGTTGGGCTAACATAAATAAAATCAGATTTAAGGTGGAAGTGAATTTGAACTTTGGGTCAATTAGAACACAATGACTCTTATTTCATTTTGGGTCATTTGGGTTATGTGGAAACAAAATAAGAGAAGAAAAAGAAAAGAAGTAGTAGAAGAGGAAAGAAGAGAAGGAAAATAAAGGAAGGGATGGGCTGCTGATTTTGTGCCCGGTTTCCGGCGAACTTGGCGGTCGGAGGGTGGCCACGCTGGTGCTGGGCGTCGCGGGCTGGCTGGCGGCAGCAAGGGGTTGCGGTTTGGGGCCGAACAGGGAGGTCTAAAGGGGGGGTGCTTGTTTCGGTTGGGATGCGGGGCTGGCAGGGTGGGGCCGTTGCTGGGTGCGCAGCTGCAGCAGGACGGAGGTGGTGGTGGCGTGGACGAGGGTGGTTGGATTGTGGTGGTTTAAGTGGTGGGTTTATAGTGGTGTTTTAAGCTTGTTTCTTTGTTTTAATGGTGGTTTAGAAAATTTGATTTTTATATTCAGATTTAAAACATCAATTAAAAGAAAGAGGAAGGAGAATTGAAGCAACCTTTGTTTGTAGTAAGTTGCTTGAGAAATTCAGTGGGTTTGACTTGCTATTTATAAGAGAAATTTGTTAGAACATGTGAGCTTTGGTCAAGTCCATCAATGGTGAAAATCTTTGACATTTGAAATTCTGAGATTGCTTTGACTCTTTGCTCAAATTTTTCCTGAGTTTTTGCTTGAGTGTTGATGAAATTTGACAAGAATGATGAAGTGTTTGGATTTTTGCTCTTAGATGTCTTTTAGTCACATGAGGGAGGAAGGTTGAAGAAAGAGATGACTCAAATTTCTATTTTCTGATTTTTGGTGATTTTATTTTTCCTTTATTTATTTTTGGGCTAAGGTACTTGGACATGGTGTAGGAGATTGGGCTTGGCACTTAGATGTTTGGGTTACAACATCTTCTAGCTTATGGATCTATGACTAAACAATGTAGAAACTTCAACATAAATGATCACAAAAAAAATTATTTAGAATTAGAATGACTAACCAAAATATTTAAATAACTTCAATAGTTAAATCACTTTAACAAATTCATTTAATAAATATTTCAAGAATGAATTAATCATTTTTAATAAATATATTATTAAATAAAACGAAGTTATTTGTAATTTTACGTAGAAATAATATTAAAGCTTGATAAATAATAAAATAAATTTCGAAAATTCGGGGTATTACATTGATCCTAATAAAGTAGGTTTTTTTATTTGGATAAATGTGCACAGAAATGTGATGGTTATATGGAGAAAGATGAGGTGTATTATTTGGTACTAAGCTGTAGTTATGAGGCTAGGTTAAAGAAGGCTGATAATGATGTTGAAGTTAGGGCATTGATTGAGTTAGTTGTTAAAACGAGAGCTATTGACTGTTGTGTTGTACATTTGACTGATGTCACAAAGTTAATGCAATTGCTTGAAGTTGGGGGAAGTCAACAGAGCACAGTGAGGAAAAAACTGACACCTAGGAGATATTAAAAGAAAGATGCTGCTGAAAGTAGTGGGATCCCCCAAGTTCTTCTTGTTCTCAAAAGCAACTAGCTCTTTTTCGGACAAGCCCTATTAGGATTTTAAACAGAAAGCCACTTCAAATAAGCCACCCTCTCACAAGTAAAACTAGAACTTGGTCTTCACCTACACTTAGGAAATGCAAAGAAAAAGCCATCTCAACTGAAGAATCAGTTACACTTATTAGTAGAAATTTTTATGAACAAGTTTTAGGAGATGGTAAGGTAGATTCAGAAGAAGTGGATCTGGTAATGGATCTTGATGTGTTTAGGATAGTGAAGATCCTGATTATGTTCTTGGGGATGAAGATTTGATTGGAGAAGATCTGAGTGAAGGAGAAAAGGTTACTGATGATGATAAACAATTGAAGAGGAAAGGGACAAATGTAAATGAAGATATTGATGCTCATAATCAGTAGAAGAGGAAAGGGAAAAAGTGAGTGAAGATAATGAAGCTGCATTTTTATTAGAGGGCCAATTAGGTTATGTTGGAGATACCTTTGATATAGAGTTCGAAGAAGAGTTCCTTGAGGGTTTGGTTGGGTCAAATTATGAAACTGAAGATGATGAGTTTAAGGAAGGCAGAGAGAGAATAAAGAAAGGAATGCTAATGTTGTACACATAGCTAAGGATTTGGAAATTAGAAAGTCAACAAAACACCGAACCTACAACAACATTGCTTGGTGAATCTGGTGAAGGGTTTGCTAGTGAATATGAGGACAGTGGAGATGATGTGAATAGACCGGTTGAAAGTGAAGGTGAAGGTTTTTGTTATAGGAGCAAGAAATTTGTAATACATGTGGTGGATGAGCATACTGATTTTAGAAAGTTGAAGTGGAGTGTTGGAATCAAATTCCCAAACAGGAAGGTGTTTAGGGACTGTGTTGCTAGATATGCAGTAGCTCAAGGTAGGAACCTGTTTTTCAATGTGAGTGATAAAAGTAGACAACAAAGACTAGGTGCAAGGTGTGTTTCTGGTTGTCCTTTTTACATATATGCAAGTTAGGATTGTAAGGTTCAGAGCTTTGTAGTTAAATCTGTTGATCCTAATCATTCTTACATTAGAACAATGGAGTCAAATAGACAACTTAAGTCAACCTGGCTAGCAGAACAACTTCTTGAGGTATTTAAATCTAGACCTCATTGTGTCCAGCAACTAAAATCATTGAGATTGTTAGGAGGGTATACAGAGTTGTAATTAAGGTTGGGTTTGCATACAAAGTCAAGTATTATGCTCACAGAAAACTTCATGGATATATGAAGGATCATCACAACAAAGTTGGCTTTTATTTGGAAGCTTTGAAGCAAGCCAATCAAGATAGTCATTTCATATTACAAACCAACCCACAAATTATTTCAAATCCTCTTGTATTCCAAAGATTCTTTCGTTGTTTTGATGCTTTGAAGGATGGGTGGATAAATGGTTGTAGGAGGGTGTTTTGTGTAGATGGCTGTTTCATTAAAACATTCTTGGGTGGGCAAGTATTAAGTGCTGTTGGCAGAGATCCTAATGAGAAAATGTTTCCCGTGGCTTGGGCTGTTGTTGAGGGTGAGAACAATGACAGTTAAGAGTGGTTTTTTCAACAACTTAAAAAGGCAATTGGTGAAACTGATGGAGATGGGTGGACTATCGTATCTGATGAACATCAGGTATCATCCTTTTAAATATAAATTCAGTTTTGTTAAGTTTGATTAGCACTTTTTATTTTTTTAAATATATCTTTATGTTAAAATGAATGTCAGAGTATACTTCATGGGGTGGAAAAGGAATTACCCTTAACAGAGCACAGACATTGTGCCAGGCACATCTTTGCAAATTGGAAGAAGATTTACAAGGGTGAAGAACTGAAGCTCCTTTTTTGGAAAGCTGCAAAGGCATACAATGAGGGAGGTCAATGGTGATGTTGTTGAAGCTTTTAAAGCTTGTGAACCAAAGGTGCTTTGTAAAGCTTTTTTAAAACAAGATACAAAGTGTGATGTCATCTGTAGCAACATGGCAGAGACTTTCAACCCCTACATTATTGAAGCAAGAACAAAGCAACTCATTTGCATGATGGAAGAGATTAGGACAACTTTAATGCAAAGATATGTGTGAATAGAGAAGCAATGTAAAAATTGGATATTCAAATCTGCCTTAGGGTCCAAAAACTACTTGAGAAAGAGAAAGAGAAGGTTGCCAAGTGCACTGTAATGCCATCAAGCTCGACTGTATTTCAGTTTATCTATTATATGGATGTGCTAACTGTTGATATTGAAAATAAGAAATGTACTTGCAGAAAATGGGATTTAACTGGAATCCCTTGTAGACATGCAATAGCTGCTTTGTGTTTTATTCATGTCAATGCTGAGTTATATGTGCTAGATTATTATAAAAATAGAGGACTACCTTAAGGTTTATAGTGGTTGTATAACTCCAATTCCAGGAGATAGGTACCGACCTAAGGTAAATTTTCCACTAGATCCACACCCTATTAAGATTGGTCCGGGGAGACCTAGGAAGAACAAAAGGAGGGACCCCCATGAGGATCCCAAAAACGCGGGCAAATTAACCAAACATGGCATGGAAATTACTTGTAGCATTTGCAAATCTAGAGATCACAACAAGAGAAAATAAACGGGCCAGGATTTCAGAAAAAAAAACGGGCCAGGTCACTGGCTGCTGTTACAAAATGACGGGTACCCGTTTGACCCGCTTTTTAATTTCTTTTGCTGTATCTTGGCCAAAGAATGCTTGAGAATATATATTGCTTGTATGTTACAAACTGACGGGATTTACTTCTATGTAAGTTTTTTCTTTTTATTTGTTTTGCTGCTTGTATGGTGAACCCAAAATCATCAAAGATCTAAGTTGCTGGACCTCGCTCTCAACAGTCAACAATCTCAACTCATGTTGCCTTCTAATCTCCACCTAATGAGAGTAACATAAAATAAGGAAAATAAAAATGTTGTAATGGCAGAGTTTGGAAACAAAAAAAGATGTTTTACAAAGTTTGGGAACTAAAAAAAGAAGAAGGTGTTTTACTGATTGGTTTAGAAACTAAAGAAGAAAGATGAAGTTTTACTTCGATGATGATTGCAAGGCTCCTAAAACAGAATCAGTTGAAAAGAAGATAGATAACCGAGAAGAAGCATGGAGACAAGGGAGTTAGTGATTTTTAGATAAAACTTCCTGTCCTTCAAATCTTTAATGCGGGTATTAGGTACCCGATTTTCCGGGTCGGGTCATGGACCGTCTAAATAACTACCTGTAAAACCGGGTATTCGAAAAGTCGGGTACCCGGTTATGAACTTCCCTAATAAGTAGTTAGATATTACCACCCAAACAAGTTAACTCAAAATTAAAGACTGTTAAGTGAAACCTCATTACAATTTTTGTATTATTTTGAGAATATTCAAAGCGGGGATTAATTATAGAAGACCGGTAATAATATGAATTATTCCTCTTAATTTATTTTAAAGTGGGAGCTTGAGTGACGAGGAAATTAGGAACAACTTGAGTGCAAAGACTGAAGTAGAAACAAGGCAATGACCGTTGGGGATAGAAAGTAGGAGAAGAAAGGGAAGAAAGAGAAAAAGAAATTTTAAAATTAAGGAATAACCTCACAATTACCAATTAAACCAGTTACAAGTTATTTGACTTGTTAAAAGTTTAAGTGATATCGAAGCTGGCTTATTCCAAGAAAGTCAAATGGTTGACTTATTTTTAGCAGAACGTGCAAAGATTGACTTAATCTTGACAATTTTTCTTAAAAATATTACATTAATGATTGAAGACTCCGTAAGTCAGAGACCTAAAAAAAAAAATAACTAGGTTGGTGTTTGTATTCATGCCCTGGTTTTGAGAGAGTCCAACCTATTTGCTTTGCCTCTTCCTTGACATGATTTGTTGTAATTGTTTCTTGGTGATCTTTTTTTCTTACTTACCAAAAAAGGAAAAAAGCATGTCCAATATGGTTTTCCTAAACAAAATAATAACATATTAAAAAGAATGATCTAATCTTAAAAATTGATCCAACAAAGTGCCAATGAAAATGATGATGGTTTGTTAATGCGGAAAAACTCAATTTCAAGAACAAGTTGATCTAATATAACACAATCCAAACATATTTTCAAAACTGAAATAGTACGAAATGAACTTAACTCAATACCAAAATAACAACCTAATATCAACGGAATTCGAATTGACTTGTACGAATTCGTCCATTACCCAATCTAGATAGACTAACCCGAGCTTGCTAAGATCCGACATGAACCCGTATCTAACCCGACTCGCTAAAATGTTGGTAGATAAATACGATCCAACCCGAGCAATTTTGGGCGCTCCCGGGTCAACCCAAAAAACGATCCAATCAGCCGGAATTCACACCTCATAGCTCTTACATCATGCATGTCTACACTGCATAAGCAAAAGAGACAAGGACTGGAGTCAACATTACTCATATAACCATAATCGTTATACTCACAATTCACAATTCAGAATTCACAATTCAGCAATTACGGCATCATGGAGGCTGAGTTAAAAGATATTCTTAACGATCTCGATGCTATCAAACAATCTTTTCATGATTCATCTCTTGATAATTCAATCGATCGGGTATATTTCCTGTACTTCTAATTTGATCTGTTGTATTACCTTCAATCTATTTTGTTCTGCTCATTGTTTCTTAGCGGAATTTTTGCAATTTGGAACATTGGGAATTCAATTGCATTCAGATACTCACATTTTGCTGAATATGTATAACAACTTCATTTTTCCATGCTATTCTGATTTTGTTCGCTGGTCCTTTATTTACTGCAAGACAAGAGTTACAACTATAATATACAAATCTTAAAGAAAATGTATAGTATATCAATTCTTACAAGTTATATTATCTGATTTGAACTATAACCTTATAATTTGGTAATGTGGTGCGGGATTGGATACAATGAAAATTGATCTAGATGTGGAGGTGTGATCGATTCGAAGAAATGGAAAGTCCCTGGTTTTCTGGAGTCTCACTTGAACTCTCAAGTACTGAAGCAAGAATTGTTGTTATGTATATGTAAGCTTTACCAATATTCACCATAGTGTACAATTATCACTGTGCCTAAGGCCGTGGGAGGTTGTGGAGGGGGGCGTGGCGGATGGAGGGGTATTTTGACTTTGCTTTTATGCTTGGATAGAGTGCATTTTTTCCTTAAAATGTTTTCTAACACTTTGTATTGTAACGGCATTGATTGATTCACTACTCCATTGTATACATGAAGTGAGTCTGTGATACTTGTGATGTAGCTATTATGATGTCTAATGATGGCATTGCTCACCACCCTTCTTTTCTCTTTTTGATTGTTTGAATTCACAGTTGCGACTTCGAGTAGAGCATTTGGCCAGTCTTGCAGAGTCAGCACCAGTCCGACGTTCCAAAGTCAAGGTCAGAATGTTGTCGATTTGAGGTGGAGTTTCACTTAAAAATGTATCAGTGGTGGTAGATTATTGATCCATGAATGGATGTGCTTCTAACAGGATATGAGTGCAGAGGTTGTAGATAGTAATCCTTACAGTAGACTAATGGCACTTCAGAGAATGGGCATTGTGGCTAATTATGAAAGAATACGGGATTTCTCAGTCGCAATTGTTGTATGTGTTTGATTCTTCTTTTGCTGCTTTAGTTGTTGATTTTAGTTTGAGATAATCTTTTCATTTGTGGAGATGAAAGTAACACTCGTGTACCGTTTATATATTCCCTTTGTATGTTTTCAGTTGTTCCACCTTCACTTTTGCACTATTCGTATTTCATATACTCCACTAGACTATATTATTTTACTAATACGAAAAACAAATGTTAAAATGTACGAGGTTATTGTATTTGGATGTATAATTTCAGATTTTCATTTTTCTCTTTGATTTTACGAATCGATGGCTAAGAGTATTATTGGTCAAAATTGTGCATTGTCAATGTAAAAGTCAAAGTACAACAACAAAAAACCCCACAAAGTATATATTATTATGTATGTGAATGTTTTAGATGTAACAACAAGATGTTTAGGGAGATAGCAAACACATGGTTTAAGCTTGTTTTTTGTATAAAAGAACGACTCCTTACCTTTGCTAAGAACAAGTCCTTTTCAATTATGCACATAGTTTTAAATGATTCTTACAAAGTGTGATCCCCCTTCCATCTTCCCTTTATGAACAACTACTAATTGACTGCATCACAGCAAAAAGAGGTATTCCATCCGTCCCTTTTTGTTTGCCACAATTTCCTTTTTGGAATGTCCCCAAAAGATTACTCCATACTATAAGTGACCATGGGGACCACTACTTTACTCTCACATATAACTCTATTTGGTCCTACCATTTTTGTCTTTAATTAACTCCACTTAACCAAAAAATATAAAGGAACCCAAACTCTATGGGGCAAACAACTGGTGACAAAGAGAGTAATACTGTGTCATATAAAACAAGGAGAGAAAGAAGATTATAGCTTGCTTGTTCTTCTATTCCTCATACCAAGAAAGAACGTAGAGCGATACAAATAGCACATCTAACAATAACTGAAAATCGGAATTCGGAAATCCAAAAGCCTATCACATGAAAAGCCTAATTAAGGTGAACCATTGAACTATCCATCAGTTGTTACGCACTCATTAAAACACTAACAGTAACAACAATCCAGTAACTTCGAATTACTTCGTACAATAGTCCCTCTTGATACAAAGTTACTAACTCCTAGCTCCTAAGTGTGTGGGTAACCTGTAGAAACAATGCTTGGCTTGCGAAAGCGATTTTCTGAAGGTAGGTGCTACTTGAGCACCACAAAACTTCACTATGATGTTCTTATCACTTAGAGCTTATGGATGAAATGGTGCTTCACATCAAGGTGCTTCGTTTTACCATAAAAAGTAGGAATTTTGGCATGGCAATCGCTAACCTACTATCACAATATATCATCTCCGTAGCATTCTTTTGTTCATTATAAAAGTCACCAAGAAGTTTCTGGAGCCATAATGCTTGTTGAGGTGCTGCACTAGTATAATAACACCACTATTTCTTGCTTCTTTGAACTCCATGTTACTTGCTTTAGACCTAAAGCTAAAAACTTGACCAGACGTGCCCTTGCGATGTCAGTCAACCCCATTTACCTGAAATTTGCCACTTTATTGTACCATATAACAAACTTTACGGTCCCAACAACATAGCGAATAATTCTTTTAGATGCACCAAAATGTTGCCTTGTCGGATTATGCATAAACCTGTATACAACACTTGCACAAAAAGCAATCGTCAGGTTGAGTATGGTTTAAGTATCTCACAGTTACACCACCGACTAGACTTCTAAATAATCTTGTGTCTGCAAATTAATTCAGTTCCATCATCTTGCTACAGCCTATTTAATTCATGGGTGTGGCTCCCACTTTGCAATCTGTCATATTAAACCTTTTCAAAAAACCAGTTGCATATTTTTCTTGACAAACAAAAATCCCATCTTCACTTTGCTTAACCTCGAGCCCCAAAAAGTATTTCAACAAACCCAAATCTATCATCTCAAATTCTTACATCATACTCGACTTAAAAGCATCGACAATGGAATGCGATGAACTCATGAAC
The DNA here is from genome assembly GCA_947645195.1 of Patellifolia procumbens. NCBI lineage: Eukaryota > Viridiplantae > Streptophyta > Magnoliopsida > Caryophyllales > Amaranthaceae > Patellifolia > Patellifolia procumbens. Next base: position 2,352,295 of record CANSGD010000290.1, read on the forward strand.
CCATGTAGATCATATCGTCCACATAGAGACAAACCACCAAAATTTCTCCGTTATCTTGGGACTTCAAGTAAAGTGTGAGTTCATTTTCACACAAGGAAGAAAATCATGGATGTGGTCGCGTTTGCGGTAATGGTCACGATGACGCGGGAACGACTTGTAACGGTCAAATACAAACAAATCACAGTTGACGCGACGTGAATTTTTTCAAAAAAATCACACTATTACATTTTTACCCTCAATTTTGCATTTTTTAAAGTTACTTAAGTATTCTTATAACTTAATTTGATCAAAGCTATCATATGGTTGGGATACACCTATGGTGAATAAAAAATTACTTAAAACATGAGATTCATATCCTATTAAATGTATAAAATGATATTAACTCATATATATTCTCCAACTTGAAAGCCTACGACAAGTTTTTCTCCTCTTTTTGGTGTGTGCCTATTGTTTTTGTGCTACTATGTGTATTTTTTCCTTATCTTTCTTTGACCAATTTGATAAAGTAACGGGTAAAAAAAGCTCTTACGCAGCCAGTCACCGTTACGTAACGGACAAGGCGGCAAGATAGACGTGAATTTCATTGTGGCGTTACGTAACGACATTTCGTGTAATGGCAAGTTTAAAATCTGTTACATAATGGCCGTTACCGAGTTCTGTTTCCATGTTTTCACTTCTCGTGAATCCGCTAGACAAAAATAAGACATCAATCTTGCTATACCATGCGCACAAAGCTTGTTTCAGTTCGTAGAATGCCTTACTTTGTCTTCCTCATCATGAGTAACAAAGCCTTTAGATTGACATAAACCTCCTCTTCTAAGTCACCATCAAGAAATGTGGAATTCACATCAAATTGAAGGCCATTGATGAGGCTCCCATTGTTTTAAATCGAGCATAATCGAGCTCAAATCGCGCAAAATTGAGCAACAGGCAAAAAAGTCTCCTCATAGGCAACTCCTTGCTGGTGTGTTGTGAGTATGAGTAACTGAGTATCCCTTCGCCACAAGCTGAGCTTTGTGTTTTTGAACGCTCCCATTAGAGCTGTATTTTGTTTGGAACACCCACTTGAGCCTTATGACATGGGTTTATCAACCAATTCCTAGGTCTTATATCTATCTATGGCTTGCATCTCTTCTTTCATTGCATTTTTCCATTCATTACTTTATGTTGTATTTCAGTCACAATTTGAATTTCTTTGGAGTTTGATCATATGTGTGTGGGTGAGAAGCTTCCTAGAGATGAATTATTGTTGGATGAAGGGGTTGAAAGTGTTAGTGACGGTTGCTGTTGTCACGAGACGAAGGGGTTGAATGTGTTGATGACGAAGATGAACTTCGCTGGTTCTCGTACTGACCATGTTTCGTAATTTGTATTATGTGGTGTTGCAATTGCTGTTGCAAATAGTGTTGCTGCACTTGACATCCCTTATTATATCAACCTTAAAAGGGTTATATAGCTTATATGCTTTGGAGTATGTACTATAGCCTCAAAAATGTATTTTTCAGATTTGCTATCAATTTTGTGCCGTAAATTAGAAGGAAAGGAACCAAAGCATAAGCTACACATTTAAGGATTTCGAAATGTCTTACCCGGGTTTTCTTTCCTCTCCATGGTTCAAATGGTGTATGGTCCATGCTCTTGGTGATATATTGAGGCAACAAAATAAAGCTTTCTCCTACTTACAGCCCCCTTAGCTTTCACTAGCCATTTTGACCACAATCCCCTATTTTCGCTTAGCCACACCAATTTTCTCGGGTGTGTGTAAGGTCTCTAAGCTCCCTACGTATTCCATGCTCATCACAAACTTCATTAATGTCAATAGACCAAAATTCACTATCACAATCAGTTCGGAGTGCCTTAATGAGCTATTGTTCTCCATGAACATCTTTGGTTCTCCATGAACATCTTAAATTTCTGAAATAATCAAATGCCTAAGATTTCAATTTCAGAAAAATAGACCCAACTCATCCTAGTGTTATCATGCGTAAACAACAAGAAACATCGACTTCCCCAATCGACTTAGTTTTCATTGACCCACACAAATTACCATGAGCCAAGTCTCGGAAATTTGAATGTCGTAGTTGGTTCATCATAACCGCTATCCACAAAATTCTATAATACTTGGGCTTCAAAAATATATTCTTCATTTGAAGACTCCGTAGATGATGTTTCTTCCCTATGAAAGTGGGAACCGAAGGTTGAGAGGATGGGTTTGGTACCCTTTGCTGCCCCTTTTTTCTTTTTCAAAATCTGAGTTTTTTTTTCTTATTTTTTGGTGCTTTCACATGTGGGAAACTTTTGCTTGGTGGTTACTCAAAAGATAACCTAAGTCTCTCTCTCTTACTAGTTACTATAGCTTTCACCCTTTTGTTTTGTTTGTAGCTCTAAAGCTCTTTGATACTATACATTTCACCCTTTTGTTTTGTTTGTACCTCTCATTAACCTAAACAGCTCTCTGATATCACAAATGTTGCGAAGGACAAAATAAACTATCGTGTAATATAAAAACAAGGAGAGAAAGAAGCTTAAGCTTGCTTGTTCTTGTATTCCTCACACCAAGAAAGAACATAGCATATAAGTAGCACATAAAACCGTAACTGAAAAAAAGGAAATCCAAAAGCTTATCACATGAAAAGCTTAATTAAGGTGAACCATTAAACTATCCACCAATTATTATGCACTAGTTAGAACTGCCGCCTCCAGTAACTTCGGATTACTTCATTCTAAAGTTGGTTTTCTGATGGTTTTGCATTGTCAATTCAGGGTATAGGCGGAGTTGGAAGTGTTGCGGCTGAGATGCTCACCAGATGTGGCATAGGTCGGCTTTTGCTTTATGATTATGACACAGTGGAATTGGCTAATATGAATAGGCTCTTTTTCCGTCCAGAGCAGGTCTATTTCTTATCCGCATTACTTCTCATATAGATAGTGTTTTATGTATAGAGTGAGCATAGTTTTCCATATACTGATACTCTTTGATGTAACTTTCTGCTGTTCTTTAAATTATTGTGTGCCTGTTGACTTCTGAGGTTTTCTTTTCCTGGGACTTCACACTATTGAGCTTTCAATGACGTACACGAGTTCCATGCTAAATTAACATACATGAGATGGATGTTTGGTTACAGGTTGGTATGACAAAGACTGATGCTGCTGTCCAGACTCTATCAGATATAAATCCTGATGTTGTACTTGAGGCAAGTGTGTTGTGGGTTTGGTACAATCTGGTGAAAATTTGAAATCTGCTCTCTTTGGTGGATTTCTTGATTATGCTGTTCTCTTCAACTTGTTTTTGCTGAACTCAACTTGTTGAACTTAGCTTATCTTTGCTTAACTCAACTTGTTGAACTTAGCTTATCTTTGCTTAACTTATATAGCTATATTTGCGGAACTGAACTTAATTTTTCTGAAGATATTTTTGCTAAATCGAACTTATCTTGACTGAAATTAGCTTTTTTTTGGCTCACTCAAACTTATATTTGCTGAACTTAACTTACTTTTACGGTTATTTTGGTTTATTTAATCTGAAAAGAACAGCCCATGATTCCTCATTTAAATCTGACTGATTTGTGATAATATCGTAAGAAGTTGAGATTTTTTGGTGTTGGGACTTGGGACCATGGCTCGAAAATACGGTTTTGGTCGCGGGAACGGTCGCGGTGTCGCGGTAACGGAATTGATGCGGTTGTCGTACCGCTAAGTATCGGCCGAGACCACAAGATATTGCTTGAATCGGTCTAAAATGGGGTTCCTTTTACCAGCTCGTCGTGAGAGACCGCCTAATTTTAAGTTAAAATTAGGCAGGCCCAGTAACTAATCAGCCACGCGCCACATTAAACAGCCCACCCACTCGTAGTAACTTTGTTTTAATTAGTAACCATTATATGTCAATTGGTGACCATTATATGTCTATTAGTGACCATTATATGCCAAATGCAATAAGTGACTGTTAAAGCATAAGTTTGTTTGCTATGTTAGTAAATTACTATTATTTCATTTAGTCACTAGTTGAATCTATTTGGTGCCTAAATATATCCATTTAGTACTTTAATTTTTCTCCCATTGAAACATTATAGACTATATTAACATACGTCAATATGGGGTTACTTTAATCCATTAAGTCACTAAATTAGTCCATTTAGAGCCCAATTAGTGACCATTATATGTCAAATATAATAAGTGACTATTAAAGTATAAATTTGTCTACCATGTTAGTAAATTACTAATATTTTTCATTTAGATATTAGTTTAATCTATTTGGTGCATAACTCTATCAGTTTAGTACTTTAACTGTCTCTTATTGAAACATAAGAGACTAAATTAACATACGTCAATAAGGGGTTACTTTAATCCATTATGTCACTAAGTTAATCTATTAAGAGCCTTAAATTCACATCAGATAAAATTCAACTTAATAGTAAAAATATATTGCTAAAGAATTAATAAATTGTAAATACTTCCTAATTTAATTCATTTCAGCCCCACTTTAATCAATTTTAGATTACTTTAACTTAATAACAAATTAAAAGATAAAACAAATCAACATTAAAGTAGGATAAAGAATATGCCGAATATCACTGCAACATTGCTTGGAGATACAACCAATTTGTTAAACTCCATATTCTTCCATTTTCTAGGATTAAAACCCAACATTTGCATTTTAAAAAGAAAGCATGGGATTTCAAACATTCTTGCCCATTTCGTAAAGAGCATAAACTCGGTTGAAGGGCGAGTCGACACAACCGCCATTGAAGAACACCTATATCAGCGTGAGGACAGGGAAGGGAAGGGAAGGGAAGAGAAAATTGTAACGCTAGTTTGAACGTCGTGATTGATTGTGAGTTTGTCAATGGTGGAAAATTCTAAGTTATGGAGGAATTGTGGTTTTGGACCTTGGAGATGAACATATGTCATATGTCTGGTTCATAATTTCAATTGGACAACACTACTCCCGCACAGAAAAAGATGATGCCGGCAGCAGAGCAGCAGCAACAAGGTTATAATTTTGGGTTGATCTTCGGAGTGTCGCCGAGAGAATGATCGCCGCCGGAAATTGAAGCGCGGTAAGACAGGAAGGAAGAGAGAGGACGTGGCACAGGAGCTGAAATTGAGGAGAGCCTCTTTGGACTGATTTAATGCTTTGGGCCTTGTCTATTTAATTGGGCCTGGGCTGCCTAATTTTAACATTAAAATTAGGCAACCTCTTTAGATAATTTGTGTCCTTTTACACCTTTACAATACGGGTAGTATCGGTTTGGTAGATTTGAAAACCTGTACAATACGGCTGATACGATACGATACGGCCTTGTTTTGATACCATGCTTGGGACTCATTAATGGTTAATTCAGTATCCCTAATTCCATGATACAAAAAAATATTTTCTTTCTCTGCCCCTTTATCTCACACCTTGTCATTTTGGCTTGATTAAGAGCTTGAGGATGACTTATATGGGAGCTGTGACTCTGGAGGATTATCCCATTGTTTCCCTGGGCGCTCTCTCATTCTGGCATTTTATGTTTTATGTACAATACAGATATAAGGTCGATGTCTTCTCATTCTGGAGGATTAAAGTTTTTGTCAAGTCTTAAAATGTATTGCCAATTCCACTACAGGATTCTGTCAGTCTGCTATTGGCCTATGCCCTATATAGCATTACACCAATATACCTAGTGATGATGAAAGATGGAGTAAGTTACATGTATAGTACGAGTGTCAGAAAAACACCTAAGATTAGCTGCTAGTCAAAATTCTATCTTTGTGTACTTTGTTTCTCAACTTCAGCTAACATTCTGTACATATTTCAGAGCTATACAATGAATATAACAACAGTGGAAGGGTTCAATACTTTTATGTCTAGTTTGAAAAAGAAAACATTCCGCCCAGAGAAAGAAGGCTGTGGGGTGGATCTCGTTTTGAGTTGTGTGGATAATTATGAAGCAAGGATGGTTGTAAATCAGGTTCACATCATTTTTTTTCTCATGTTGCTTGATCGCAGATCCTACATTCAAATTATTCAACTTTATCTGATTTGGAAGTACTTTTGTTTTGTAGGCATGCAATGAATTGAATCAGACATGGATGGAGTCTGGTGAGCAACATGATCCTCAAGCTTCTTGAATTTCCTTCGTGATAAATATTGTGTCAACTCTTTGTTTGATCAGTTCTGGTAACTAGGTGCAAGTGTCATGCTTGACTGAGTTCCACCTCAAGCTATTTATGTGCTGGAGTAATGTGAAAGCATTCTTTTTCTTTCACGGATTAGTCTAAAATTTGTATTTTACCCTCTTCTTTTTTCTTCCTTTTATGCTTGCTTGTTGCCGTGAGCAAAACACCTCATGATTGAAGAATGAAAAATAATCTTGGTCATCAGTTAGAGAGAATACCGAGAGAGCACCGCAATATCTAGAAACATGGCTTATCCTATAACAAATATTGATATGAATTTTGCTGGACCATTCCATAAAGATGAAGCTTTTGAAAACCAAAGAATATATTTACGATAGTTTATTGGAGCTGAGCGTTCGTTAATCATGCGTTTTGTTTTCACTTTTTAACTATGTACTCCGTATAATCTATCATGGAATTCAAAGTCGAATCTTTTGTATTTAAAAGGAGTTCGTGGACACTTTCTAGTCAGATATGGCATCTGTTTTAGGATCATTTTTGTGGTATATCCCGAGACGTCTGGAGGGGTTTCTTCTTACACGCAAGTTCTAAATCATCAGCTCGGGTCTGATTTTATCCACTTGGGGATACGATATAGTTTGACTAAAGATCTTAGAAAGATGTAAATATGAATCCATAAATGCATTCAGCTATCCATATGGATACTTTGGTCGATAAGAATTAGCTTCTTGGCCAAAGAGAACTATGGGCAATTCACTTCTGGGATTCTTCACTGTTTTCCCTTTTCATTTGAAGTGTCAATATTTCTGGATTTTCTAGTGTTTCTGTGCCATGAAAAATGCTATGTTAATGACTTAGACTATTATAACATGATATGGGAGGAAATATAGGAATTGTTCCAACTAAGTTATGATTATAAAGATAAGAAAATTCTTTTGGTTTGATTCTGCAGAAATTAATAGATGTTAGGGATAGTTACATATTAAACCTCCAAACAGCATGGAATTAAAATCCAGTCTTTCGCGAAACTCCATGACATAGCGCCGCAATAAATATCATGTCCTTCTTGCTTCGTCATGTTACATAGTGGCGACTTGTCGCGTTAAACTTTCTTTTTCTTGTTATATCTGACAAGTTCCTTATTAAAATTGGCCAAAAGAAAGGTGAAGACATACGTTGCAACAGAAATGCAACATGCAAACACTAAAGGGAGTAGAGTTTAATGTGGCCTTTCCAGTTGGGTAATTTATATGACTCGTTTCTGTTTATCTTTCAAATATCCATTTCAAATAATATATCTTTGGTCATATTATGACGAAAGAATACTTCTTCAACTAAAAATTCCCAAATCTAGGGCTAAAATTCCATTATTGCAATTTTTTTTGAAAGTTTACACGACATTAGCCGCAATCCGTTCCATGCAATAATTACAAGCCATCCCGCTACATCATGGCTGTGACTGCAACCACGACAACATCTATGATTCTTTTCCTTGCCAAATAGCCATTCAACTCATTCTATGACTTTTTACAGATGAGTTGAATGGCTATTTGGCAAAAAATATGAAGTTTCCTAAAATAGAAATTCTCTCTCTCTCTGAAGGCGATTTCTCCTTCCCCTCCACAACCTGTGGAAGCCATGGCAGGGGGCAAGAGAGGCAGACCCCCACAGAGGAAGAATGCAAGAAGCAAGGTAGGCTCTGATTCTAAAGATAGTAGCACTACCATTGATCTGAAACTGAAAGGGAAGCAGACTGAGGAAGATGAGGACATCTCTGATCTGGACATCACAAGTGATGAGGAGTTTAACCCAGATACTCCTATTGTACACTCTGATGGTGATGAAGTGAATCCTAGAGCTCTGAGGAGATTCTCAGAGTGGGTTTCAGCTCTGAAAACCAACAATGGTAATCAGACCTCGACTTCTAGAGGTAAGTTTATACATAGTAATCCCAGTAAACATATCATATTTGGCTCTGCTGTTAGTGTAGAGATGGAGGCTGGAAAGAAGGGATTAGATCTGTTAAATGTGATAGAGGAGCAGACCCTGTTCCAACTGTGCAGACCCCTATTCCAGCTGTGCAGATACCTAAAATAGAGATTGATGATGTTGCAGAGGAAGTAGACTATTGGCAGACTGCCATTTTCTGCTTTGTGGTTGGAGATAATCCTCCATTCTCTGTTATGGAAGGGTTTTTGAGGAGGATTTGGGGGAAGATGGGCATTGATAAAGTTCCTATAGTAGGGAAAGGAACTATCATGGTAAGATTCAGTGACATGGGAGGAAAAGACATGGCTCTTAATGGTCATTTTAGTTTTGATTCAAAACCTTTGATTGTGAAATCATGGGATATTGATGCTGACATTAGTGATTAGGTGGTTAAGAAGGTTCCTATTTGGGTTAAACTTCCAAAACTCAATGTGAAATATTGGGGAGGCAGAAGTCTAACCAAAATAGTTCAGTCTCTTGGTGATTTTGTCAAAGTAGACCAAGCTACAGAGAGGAGGGATAGGTTGATGTATGCCAGAGTGCTGGTGGAAGTGGTGGTTGATCAGATTTATCCTGTATCATTTGTGAATGAGCATGGAGTACTTCTTCATCAGGTTATTGAGTATGAATGGAAGCCTGAGATCTGCATACATTGTAAGAAGATAGGCCATAGAGGGGAGGACTGCAGAGTGGTCAAAAAGAAGCAGGAATGGAGGCCTAAAGTGGCCCCTAAACTGAATAAGGAGTTATTGGTGGATGAGGATGGATTTAGACAAGTATCCAGCAAATTTAAAAAGCAGCAACAACCTACTGTAACTGCTACTGTAAGCCAGGAAAGCCCTAACAGATTTGAGGTTCTGCAACAGGTTACTCCTATTGAAGCCGATAAAGTTGGCCTTCACACTGATGACAGAGGTAATGATGAGCTGATAGATAAGGGGTTGATTACCCCTATGGTGAATGGATAATATCCTATGCTGGAATGTAAGGGGGCTAAACAAGCTAGCTAAACAGAAAGAGGTTAAGAATCTTATCTCTTCTCATAAAGCTAAGCTTGTTTGTCTCCTTGAAACTAAGATCAGGGCTCATAAACTGAGAGCCTTGTATCTGAACTTATGTCCAGGTTGGAATATAACTACAAACTTACCATGGCATGGTAGAGGTAGAATCATTATTGCTTGGGACCCTAGAGCTTTTGAGGTGGATATCAGATTCTGCACTGATCAGTTAGTACATTGTATTGTCACTTCTTGCAGTTCAAGAGTTTCCTTTGCTTGTTCTATAGTGTATGCACATAATGATAATGCTAGCAAATGCATTCTATGGAAAGATTTGGAGAGAATTGGTGGCTCTTTAGTAGGCCCTTGGGTGATGATGGGAGATTTCAATACTGTGCTCACATATGAGGAAAGAGTTGGGGCTGAAGTTACTAGAAGGGAAATTGAGGCTTTTCAAAAGTGCCTCAACTCTTGTAATTTGACTGATGTCAAATTTCTTGGTAGGTTCTATACATGGAATAATAAGCAAGATGATGAAGATAGGGTGCTAGCTAAGCTTGATAGGGTTGTTGCTAATGTAAACTGGTTAACTCTTTTCAAATCAGCTGAAGTGATTTTCCTTCCTCCTTCCTGAGGGATATTTTGATCATTCCCCTGCTTTGATCAAATGTTTTCCCACACCTCAAGGTAAAATCCCCTTCAGATACTTTCCGATGTGGAGTAAATGTGATAGTTTCCTAGCTGTTGTTAAAGAAGCCTGGCAGCAGCAAGTTGTTGGTTTTCAGATGTTCAAAGTATGGCATAAACTGAAATCCTTAAAGCAAGATCTGAAAAAGCTCAACAAAGAGAGGTTTGGGGATGTTGAGGCTGCTCAACTACAAGCTGCATTTTGCCGGGACCAGCTGCATCTTGATCCCAGCAATGTAAGCTCTGTTCATGCTGAATTTGTAGCTCACCAAAAATTTAAAGAAGTTCAGGCTAATTACATCTCTTTCTTAAATCAGAAAGCAAAAGGGGACTGGATACTTGATGGTGATAGCAATACTAGAAAGTTTCATAATAGTGTGAAAATAATGGCTCAGAAAAATAATATTAATGCTATTGTGTGTAAAGAGGATGTATGGATTTATGAGCATGAAGAAGTGAAAAATATATTTTTGAATCACTTTAGAACTTTTGTTGCTAATACAAGAAGTGAAGTCCTTCCTATCAAGAGTAGGTTTATTCAACAAGGACCTATTCTGGTGGAAGCTCAACACTCTATTCTTAACCTTAATTTCACAGGAGGGGAGATTAGGTTAGCACTCTGGTCTATCCCTAATAACAAATCTCCTGGGATTGATGGTTATGGGAGCAGCTTCTTCAAGGATGCTTGGGATGTGGTGGGACAAAGCATCATTTCTGCAGTGCAAGAAGTCTAGAGTTCAGGCAGACTGCTTAAAGCTATAAACACTACAACAATCACCTTAGTTCCTAAGGTTGCTTGCCCCTCTCATGTTGGAGACTACAGACCTATAGCTTGTTGCACAGTGCTATATAAAATCATCTCTAAACTCTTATGTTCAAGATTGAAAAGAGTTTTGCCTGGTTTGATTAGCCAGAGTCAGAGTGCATTTGTAGCTGGTAGAAGCATCATTGATAATATACTTTTGTGTCAGGATCTTGTCAAACATTATACTAGGAAACAAGCTGCCAGAAGCTGCTGCTTGATGAAAGTTGATCTGCAAAAGGCTTATGATACTATTGAGTGTGGGTTTGTGCATGATTTGCTTCAGGCTCTCAACTTTCCTAAGGACTTCATTAATATTTTGATGGAATGTATATCCACTACTAGATATACTCTCCTCTTTAATGGATCCTGTACATATTTGTTTGAGGCTAAGAGAGGTTTAAGACAAGGAGACCCTATATCCCCCCTGTGCTTTGCTGATGACTTAATGATTTTCAGTAGAGGAGACTATAGAAGTGTCTACTTGATGCTCCAAGGTTTGAGAATTTTTGAAAAATCTTCAGGATTAGCTGCTAATCAGCAGAAGTCTGAAGTTTTTCAGGTTAACATGAAAGCTGCAGAGCTGTACAGGATTAAGAAGCTGTCTGGGTTTGGTTCTGGTGCCTGGCCTCTCAAGTATCTTGGTGCTCCCATAAGCACCAAGAAATTAAGAACTGCAGACTGTGAGAAACTGGTAGAGAAAATGCTTTTTAGAATCAAATCATGGCAACATAGAACTCTGTCTTTTGCTGGCAGACTCCAATTAGTCAACTCAGTGCTGATGAGTGTGTGCAATTACTGGATGCAGATCTTCATTGTACCTGAGGCTGTTCTGGCAAGAATAAATCAAGTCTGCAGAGTCTATTTATGGCAAGGTAATGATAGATACCTAAAGCCAGGCTATGTCAACTGGGATAAGGTCTGCAGTAAGAAGAGCTATGGAGGTCTGGGAGTCAGAGATATAAAGCTCTGGAACCTCCTAGCAGTTAGCAAGCAAGTTTGGGCTATTGCTGAAAAGAAAGACACCCTGTGGGTGAGATGGGTAAATTCAGTGTACATCCAAGGAGGGGATTGGTGGCATCACCACCCTAAGACCACTGCTAGTTGTATATGGAGGTAAATCTGTCAAGTCAAAGGCTTATGACAAAGGACAGACTCAGAAGATATGGGGTCTTGCTGAGGACACCTGTATTATTTGTGGCTCTCATTCTGAGAGCCTTAATCAGCTTCTCTTCCAATGTTGCTTCAGCAGAATGGTTTGGGAGGGTTGTCTGGATTGGATCAAGATTAAGAAGAGATGGACTGGCATGTCAGACTGCCTCAACTGGATCAGCAAAAGGGGAGGTCTGCCTCAAGCTAAAAGGAAAGTAGCCTTTGCTGTAATTGCTGCTGTCATTTATAATATTTGGCTTGCTAGAAATCAGGCTTATTGGAGTAGTTATGTTCCTAGTGTTGATAGTTGTATTGCTTCTATCAAGTTTGTAATTAGAACTAGGATGAAGTTAGTCTATAATTCTAAGGCCTTTACTAAGTTTCAACTCTGGCTATATGAGCTCAATTGTAATAGTTGCTCTTAGGTGTTTGGGGAGCCTTCCTAGAAGGGTTGTCATCACCTTTGAGTAGATTGTAAGTTGTGTTTTGTGCTTAATATATCTTTTCACTTATCTAAAAAAAAATAATATGAAGTGGCAGTTTTGGGTGGGGCCGCGTAGATAATTAGACCACTTCTATGTTGTGATATAAGAGTGTTTCGATTTCTATTTCTATCTCTTACCAAACAATAACCTTTAATATTACCGTTTCCCTTTCTTAACTAATACCATTCCATTCCATTTCCACCGTTGATACCAAACGACCCCTTAATATGATTACTCCTGACATAAAGCATCTGAACATTGGAATTGCCTCCTTACAACAGTAAATTAATTTTTCATATTTTGACCAAAGCATTTTAAAGTAATATAGTAATCTGGAGATGTATATGCTTATAACTTCATAACAAGCTTTTGGAATTTTCATATAAAAAAAATTCTGTGCAGGTGTCTCTGAAGATGCCGTGTCTGGTCATATACAATTGCTAATCCCAGGAGAAACAGCTTGTTTTGCCTGTGTTCCCCCTCTGGTAAGCTCAATGGTTTACTGACTTGTGCCATAACAACTAATAGGATCTATCTTATGATATCTATTGTATATTTGAATGAGTACCTTGCAGGTCGTGGCGTCAGGAGTTGATGAACGGACTCTTAAGCGTGAAGGTGTCTGTGCTGCCTCTCTCCCAACTACTATGGTAGTTATTCCATTCCTTGCAAGCAAAGAACCTTATATTTCTTTTCTTTTGGAGGATGAATGAACTTACTGCTTTTTAATGATTCTGTCTTTCCCTAATGCTACATCATGCTCTTTGTCCTTCATACTAAAATAAGCTTAGAGTGGTTCTGTCTTTCTCTAAATGCATACATGCATGAAAATTGAAGAACTTTGGGAGCCGACTTTTTGTTGGTACACTTTGATGATTTTATGCTTTTACATTTACTCATTCATATTATATTGAGCTTAACCAATTTTCTTTACTTATGCTCTTTTGCTGCTCAATTGTTCTTTAAGGGGGTTGTTGCTGGTCTTCTTGTTCAAAATACACTCAAGTACCTCTTGAAGTTTGGACAAGTTTCACGTTACTTGGTAAGTCTGTCTGAAGTTTCTGCATCATGAGCTATGTTTCTTTGTTCCTCAGATTTTCTTACATCTTTTTGCTTTTAAGTGTACAATGTACTTAAAGCTAGACAACTATGTTTGAATTTTAAAGGTTTTTTTTGTTGACCTGTTTAACCATAGTGCTGTTGTATACTCGCATCAAAATTATAGATCTGAATAAACAGCTAGAATCTTTCCTGCTCCTACCCAGGGAAGAAAATCGCGGATATGGTCGCGTTCGCGGTAACGGTCGCGATGACGCGGGAGCGGCTTGTAACGGTCGAGAAGGGACAAATCGCGGTTGACGCGGCGTTCACACAATAAAAATTATAACCTCAAATGACATTTTTGAAGTTTTATAAGTATTCTTATAACTTAATTTGACCAAAACAATCATATGGGTGGGTTACACATATAGTGAATTAAAAATTACTTTAAACATGAGATTCATATCATATTATATATAAAAATTGATACTAAATCTTATATATTACTTGACTTGGAAGCCTATGGCAAGTTTTTCTCCTTTCGTTGGTGTGTCCCTATTGTTTTTGTGCTACTATGCGTATATTCCCTTTCTTTTTTTTTGACCAATTTTCATATAGTAACGGATGTAACGGGTAAAAAAACGATCTAATGCGGCGAGTCACCGTTACGTAACGGACAACGCGGCGAGTTGGACGTGCATTTCATCGCAGCGTTACGTAACGGCATTTCGCGTAACGGCAAGTTCAAAATCCGTTACATATTTGTTTCCCTGCTCCTACCCCTTGGCGACCTATTTGGTCGGTTGTAATAAATGAGTAAAATGACGGTGATTGCAATCAGCTTATAGGTAACTGGCTAATGCCCGAGCAATATTTAAAGATTTATTGGGAAAAACTACCTTCTAATTAAATTAATAAAAACTTATTTCACTAATTAAGCACTTGTTGATCAATGTCTTATAAAATCCCTACTTACTTTTCCAATGGAGTCGGTTGTTAAAATTTGACACGTTTAGGAGGGATTTTAACAGGGAAGATTTCTCATATAGGAGGGAAATTTTGCTTTAGTGGATTTTGTTATAGTAAGTAGCATAGATTTTATAAGATCTTTTGCATGCCAATTTCCGATAAATTTCATTCACTCAATATCACCTTTTAAAGTTGTAAATTTAATATCATTATTACCATCCGTTATCATGGTTATGGATAGTATTGAAAATTGATGATTGAAGAACACAAGAATGTACGTCTAATGACGGGATTTCCATTGTCTGGTCCATGAACGCCACATGGAACTTATTTTACAAACTAGATATGACTTTACACTAGTATTGCTTCTTTATCAATGCACTAAACAGGCCATTAGAACTTGAATCTTTTTCTAATGACAGATATCTATTTCTGTTGTGTTACTCCAGTTTCTGATTTCTTGCTTTGTATTTAGGGTTATAATGCTTTGAAAGACTATTTCCCAACTATGGAAATGAAACCAAATCAACAATGTTCAAATGCAGCCTGCCTGGAGAGACAGGTATGGAAGCAGAAGCACAATCATTTTCCATTTAGAATATCTAGGACAAATTTCTTCCTTTTGTCGTTTTTACTTTGGATTTGTTCTCTGTTATGCAGAAAGAATACATGTTAGCAAAACCTGTCAGAGAGGCTGCAGCCAAAGCCAAGATGGAGGCGGAATCATCAATTGCAGTGGAGACCCCACTTCATGCTGATAATGAATGGAATATCAGGTACATGTAGGAAATAAATCTGTAGAAATCAAAAACAATAAACCTGTTAATCAATCACAAGTTGTGCCATGGTATGAGAGCCACTGCCTTAGAAACGAATTTCGCCACCTCCGGTGATTCTTGATGACGTTCGTTCCCCAAGGCTAACACAACGATCCCTAACTCCGTGCACTCGGATTAAGGATTGAAATTTCTCAAGAACTGCTCAAGTTCAAAGGAAGAAGGTAGGCTTGTGTTTAAGGTTTCAATTGTGTGTGTATTAGCCACTAAAACCGGTTTAGAGAGGAGTATTTATATAAAGGTTCAAGAAATAAGATAGGATTTGGGGCAAATTACACGGCCCCGACCTGCGCGAGCCACATGCGCAGGTCGCGTATTCGGGCGCGCGAGGCTTGCATAGACAGACTAGACACTGGTCGTGCTGCTTCCTGTTGCTATGGCTGTGCAGGTGCGCGAGGTGTGCGCCAATACGCGTGGGTCACTCATACTTCCGGCTGAGGACATTGCGAGGCGATTGCTTTTGCATTAACAAACACCAACAATCCCCGACAAATGCAAAGGAAGACAAAGGAAGACAGAAAGAACTTTGGGCAGTAAAAGGAGAGCTAAGCACTTACATATTAGTGTCCGAGGATTGAACTAACATGTTAGTGAGATGGGATGTTCCTTCACCTACAAGTATCCTAAGGATTGAACTTGCAGAAAAGAAAAGTGACCCGATAACACATGCCTTGCTTTCAGAGCTTGAGAAACTACGCGATAACAACAAGGAGTAATAAATACGTCCTTTTCTCATACGGCCATCATAATACCTTGGGATTTTCATGAGCGCTCTCGGAAGATTCACATATCAACCATAGAAAGAGGCGAGCCCTTCACCCTCAAATAGGTGAAGTTATCAAGCTCAATTCCAATTGAACCTCCAAATTGGATATAACTTCATTAAGAACTACGTTCAACCTCACCATCCAAACAATATTCTATATAGTTTAACAACATTGAACCACCATTCATGGTTATAGAAACACTGAGTTCATTAAGTTCAAAACAGAACCGCACTGCCACTTAGCTATGAACTCCCATGTCACCACTGTGACTAGAGGTGTATCCATCAAATCCATTTCATGGACCACCCAGAGCCTCGGATATGGAAACATTAAGAGCCACCACGCTCTCAAAAACACGTAAGGATTCCGTCAAGTTCAATAGGCAAATCGCCCAATCAATAAGGACTATGGATTCTTACATATCCGTCAAGTTTAAGTAGGTGAACCACCCAATGACCCAATCAATAAGGGCTACAGACATCCATTCAGCAATACGATGCACATAGCATCACAACATGACATCTCAATAATATACACCAAAACAGTTTAACAAGAACTTACTCCATTTGAGCAATTATATACTTCCTTCGTTCCTTAATAAGTGACACACTTATATAGTGTTTACTATTCACAGTTTAGACTTTAATTAGATTTGGTGATTTATCTTTTAGGAAAAACATAGTCATGTGGGATCTTGTTAGATTCGTCTCAACGTGCATAAATTTAATATCAACTTTTTATAATTTTTACTCATTGATATTTATAGATATTAATGTTTAAAATAATGCATTGGCAAGCGTGAAAACATGAAGTGTGTCACTTATTAAGGAACGGAGGAAGTATTAAAGAGTAAACATCAAAAAGAGTTTAATTTAGAATTCAAAGCAATGAAAATAATTACATAGGTTTCAAACCTATTCCACCAGCGAATTCCAATACTAACTTCCTGCTTAGTCCTTCAGTGAAAGGATTAGCCAGATTCCTTTCAGACCTGACAAAATCAAGAGAAATGACACCATTCACAATAAATTGCCTCACAGACTCATGCCTTACTCGAATGTGTCTCTTCTTACCATTGTAAACGCTGTTGTTGGCAACCCCAATAGTTGCTTGTGAGTCGCAGTGTAAGGTTACTGCAGGAGCAGGTCTCACGCACAAAGGTCTCACGCACAAAGGAATATCAGCTAACAAATGCCTCAACCAGTCAGCCTCTTAAGTAGCAAGATCTAAAGCTATAAACTCGGCTTCCATGGTAGATCTCGCAATACATGTCCACATTGCAGACTTCCAAGAAACCGCACTTCCATTCAAAATAGTACCCACTGGTAGAGCTTACTTCATCACTGTTTGTCACCCAATTTGCATCACAATACCCTTCTAGAATGGTAGGGAACCCCACAAAATTTAACCCCCAATTCATGGTACCTCTCAAGTACCTCACCAGTCTGTTAAGAGCACCCTAATGATCCTCATTAGGATTATGAGTGTAACGATGAGTGTAACGATTAAGTCTGCTTACAACATAAGCAATAGCAGGACGAGTTCAATTCATTAATTAAGAACATCAGACTACCTATGACCTTGGCATACTCACTTTGAGACACACTGTCACAATTGTTCTTAAGGAATTGAACACTAGAGTCATAAGGAGTTCTCACAAGGGTCTCATCATAACAATTGAATTTCTTCAATATTTTCTCCACATAATGGGATTGAGACAGAGAATAACCCTTGGAAGTCTTAACAACCTTTACTGCCAAGATTACATCAACTTCACTTAAGTCCTTCATTTCAAACTTAGAGGACAAGAAGTTCTTAGTCTCCTTTATGGCATCAAGACTTGCACTAAACATTCATGTTGGCAAAAGCAGGGGTTTCGGCCGGGTTTGCCTACTATTGGATTTGAACCAATGATTCTCGCCGTATGAAAGCGATACTCTAACCGCTGAGTCAAGTAGGTACCGAGTCAAGTAGGTACCGAGTCAAGTCAGAGAAGATAGACCCCTATAAGAGAAAGCCGCCTGCTGCCGAATACCATTTTCTTCTTTTTCACTTTAGCCAATATGAGTTTACCTGGTACTAGCAGCTTTATCCGGGAATTTCTCATCTTAGTAGGAGCTTTCCAAAGAAATAGCTTAGTAGCCATATGTCATCAACATATAAGCAAATGATTACACAATCAGATCCTATCACCTTTGAATATACACATGCATCTGATCCATTCACAGCGAATCCAAAACTAAGCATAGTGTTATGAAATATTTTATACCATTGTTTTGGAGCCTGCTTGAGGCCATAGAGAGACTTTTTCAACTTGCAAACCTTTTGCTCCATTCCATGCATAGCGCATCCAGGAGGTTGCTCCATGTAGATTTCTTCCTCCAAATCACCATTCAAGAACGCTGTCTTCACATCCATTTGATGCACTAACAGGTTAGAAGAAGATGCTAAAGCAAATAAAACACGAATGGTAGCAATTTTAGTTACAGGAGAATAAGTGTAAAAATAATCCACTCCAAACTTTTGAGTGAATCCTCTGTGACCAGTCTTGCCTTGAACCTTTCCACAGTTCCATCAATCCTCAACTTAATCTTGAAGATCCATTTGAAGCCAATCGGTCTATTCCATGGTTCGAAAATACGGGAACGGTTTCGGATACGGGAACGGTTTCGGATACGGAAACGGTTCGGATTTCGGTGTAACGGAACGGATACGTTCGTCGCGGACCGCAATACGGTTGTCGCGGCAGGAATTAAGTTTTAAAGCCTTTTTTGGTGTTTTTAATGATTTTTCCACAAAAACAAAATAATAACTTTCTTCTTACAAAAGAATAAAAAAAAATCTTAAATTAAAAACATGTGCACTTGGAAATGAAAATTTAAAACGTTTAAGTAAAAAAAAGAGGGGGGAGGACGTGAATAACCCACTTGACCACCTGCCTTCTCTCCCATAATATTAAAACACAACATTTTTGGCAAAGAGGAGAGAGAAGAGAACACGCAAGAAGAGAACACTTCGCCATCGACGACCAACATCAGATCTACCGCTTGAACTGGTCGACAATGTTGGTCGGCCCTCTCTGTCACCACCGGCAACACACCAGCCGTCAACTATCACTCCAACGCGAATTAGGGTTTCTCCATAATTAGGGTTTTCTGATTTATGCTTCAATTCAAACCATTTGAGTGAAATTAATTGAGGGGTTCGCATTTGTGTTCTGAAGCATAGGTAAGGTTCAATTTGAAGAAAGCTTTCTTTTTTTTTTGAATTTTAACTCAGATCTACAAAAATGTGCGCAAAAAGCTTCCGTTTTGATGCGGAAAATGCGGGCGAACCGTGTTGTCACGGTCAATACGGCCGTTACGGCCAAAAAAAACGGGGTTTTCAAATCCACCATGCTAAACCGGAGTAAAACGGTTCGGTGAACTTGAAAACCGTTCCAAAACGGCCGAACCGTTCCGGAACGGCCGTTTTTTTGCACCCTGGTCTATTCCCCTTGGATAGGTCTACTAATTCCCAAGTGTTATTTGCCATGATGGACTCCAATTCGCTGTTAACTGCTTCCCTCCAAAAGGTAGCATCAGCAGAACTCATTGCTTCATCAAAAGTTTTGGGATCCTCATCAACCATGAGCAAAACCATATCCACCACTTCTGAAGTGAGACAAAAGCAGTGACAAAGTCTAGTCCGAAGCTTGATTCTACCCTTTGTCGCTTACTTCTTCTAGGTTCATCCAATTGACTAAGCACACTAGGGGCAACCGTTGAGCTTCCAATAGAAGGAACCCCCATAGTAGGAACACTTCCACTAACCTCTGTCTTCTTCAAAGGAAAGATCCCTTCAAAGAACTCTGCATCTCGAGCTTCACACAAAGATCGATCATCCAATCTCATAAATCTATAGGCAGCACTATTTTCAACCAATGAACACGAAAGTTCTAGCACCTATAGTAGTCCTCTTAAAACAAGGTAAACCCACCTTAGCTAGACACCCCCACACTTTCATGAATTTCAGATTTGGGGCAAAACCTCTCCACAACTCAAATGAAGTTTTATCTAACTTTTTGTGAGATACACGGTTCAAGATATGATTTGCAGACAGAATGGCTTCCCCCATATATTATAAGACAAGCCAGAACTTAGAAGCATAGCATTCATCATCTCTTTTAAAGTCCTGTTCTTTCTCTCTGCCATACCATTCTGTTGAGGAGTATATAGAGCACATAGTTCATGTATAATGCCTTCCTTTTCACATAAGTCTCGAAGGAAGTCAGAACCATACTCCCCACCACAATCAGACCTAAGTCTTTTAATCTTACGGTCTAATTGATTTTCGACTTCTGCTTTATAGACAAGAAATTTCTGTTCAGCCTCATCTTTAGACTTTAACAAAAATACTTTACAATATCTTGAGAAATCATCCACAAAGGTTATGTAGTATTTCTTGCCACCCCTACTCTCAAGATTCTTGAAATCTGCCAAATCAGTATGTACAATCTCTAATATTTTTAACACTCTGTTATTAACGGTTTTGAATGGCTTTCTCACAAACTTAGCCTCAGCGCATATTTCACACTTGTTTAGTCCATCATCAGTCACATCATGTAGCAGATTCATTTTCTTTAGTCGATTGATTGAGCTACATCCCACATGACCCAAACGACTATGCCACAAACTTACAGACTCGACAATATAAGTAGAAGTGGAAATCTTATTCATTGAAACATGAATTACAATGTCTAAGACAAATAAACCAGCATTTAGATACCCCTTCCCCACAAACTCGCCATTGTGAGTCAAAACAAGTTTATCAGCATCAAAGACTAACTTAACTCCTACTTTGTTCAAAAGACTACCAAAAATTAAATTTCTACGAAGCGAGGGGACATACAGAACATTTTGTAGGGCTAAAGTCTTTTCCGAGGTCAGCTTTAGAAGAACCTTTCCCTTTCCAAACACTTCTGAGCTGCTGGAGTTTCCCATGTATACTTGCTCACCTCCATTCATCTTCTCGGACTCGACAAAGAGATCCTTGTTGGCACGGAAGTGACGGGAGGTCCCAGTATCAACTATCCACTCAGAACTGTTTTCAACCGGATTTACTTCTGACACAACTGTAGCTATCACATCATTAGCTTCAAGGCCCCCTTTATTCTTGTAGCATGTAGCAGCAAAGTGACCAGGTTTGCCGCAGACGAAAGAATAACCTGCCTTTTTTCCTATCTTTCCACCCTTGTGGAACTTCCCCTTCTCTACAGGCTTCTTTCCCTTTCCATTAAATTTCTTAACCTTGGAGTTTCCCATGTATACTTGCTCACCTCCATTCATCTTCTCGGACTCGACAAAGAGATCCTTGTTGGCACGGAAGTGACGGGAGGTCCCAGTATCAACTATCCACTCAGAACTGTTTTCAACCGGATTTACTTCTGACACAACTGCAGCTATCACATCATTAGCTTCAAGGCCCCCTTTATTCTTGTAGCATGTAGCAGCAAAGTGACCAGGTTTGCCGCAGACGAAAGAACAACCTGCCTTTTTTCCTATCTTTCCACCCTTGTGGAACTTCCCCTTCTCTACAGGCTTCTTTCCCTTTCCATTAAATTTCTTAACCTTCCCGTTTGCCTTCTCAAAACTAGGCCCCGAACCAGTCTTCACGAAATTTGCCTTGACTACCTGTTTATTGGCGGTTAAGACACTTAGAATCCTTCAATCTATTTGCCTCCTCAATCTGCATATGATTTATCAGTTCCTCAAAAGACAAACGCCTTCGCTTATGCTTTAATTGGTTTCGATAGGTGGACCAAGACTCATGCAACTTCTCAATTAGCACCTGTGCCTGAAGAAACTCACACAATTTTATCTCCTGACACAATCTCTCATATTCACGAACTTCATCTACAATTGGCTTATCATCAACCAATTTAAAGTTCAGTCAATTACCAACAACATATTTCATCTTACCAGCACCATCGGTACCATACTTCTTTTTCAAAGTATCCCAAATAGTCTTATAATACTTGACATCCACAAATAAATCGAAAGTGTTATTCGCCATGCTATTCAATAGATGTCGTCTAACCATCTTATTATCCCTCTCGAACTTTTCCAAGCTAGATTTATCATCAGACACCACAGTTTTCTCAGAGGGAGTTTCAGAAATAACAATAGTAGTAACCTTAGATTTCTCCTTAGGCGGATCATTGAACAAAACATATTCAAGATCAGATTGTTCACAAGCAATAAGAATCCTTTGTGCCCATCGTCTATAGTCCATTTAAAGGTTTCATCTTTGACGAATCAGGAAAATACCTATTCATACTACTAGACATGATTTCAACGGAACAAATTCGTTTCTAAATTGTAGGAAATAAATCTGTAGAAATAAAAAACAATAAACTTGTTAAGCAATCACAAGTCGTGCCGTGGTATGAGAGCCACTGCCTTAGAAACGAATTTCGCCACCTCCGGTGCGGATTCTTGATGACGTTTGTCCCCCAAGGTTAACACAACGATCCCTAACTCTGTGCACCCGGATTAAGGATTGGAATTTCTCAATAACTGCTCAAGTTCAAAGGAAGAAGGTAGGCTTGTGTTTAGGGTTTCAATTGTGTGTGTATTAGCCACTAAAACCGGTTTAGAGAGGAGTATTTATATAAAGGTTCAAGAAATAAGATAGGATTTGCGGCAAAGTACACGGCCCCGACCTGCGCGAGCCAAGCCCAGACATGCGCGAGTCGCGCATTCGGGCGCGCGAAGACACTTTTCGTGCTGCTTCCTGTTGCTATGGCTGTGCAAGTGCGCGAGTTGCGCGCCAATACGCGCGGGTGTCGCATACTTCCTGCCGAGGACATTGCTTGGCGATTGCTTTTGCTTTAACAAACACCAACAGTACATGTAAACCAATTTATAGATGGAGTGGTGCTTACTTTTTGCTTGAGTTTCCGATACATAAATCAAGAGAACTCTTGATGTTACCAATCAAATCTATGTCCACTAGATAGGCAGTGTATATAATCATTGATTTTAAGGATTTGATTTAGGATCCTTTGCAAGTTTCACTTACAAGTTTATTTGGTGCTTTAGTGTTGACGATGACATTATGCCGGAAGGATCATCAAGTCAACTTGCAGGTAATTTTGTCATTTGATAAGACAATGCCATTATCTTATCTAGTAAAGAATTTAATTTGGTGCGTTTGGTTGGATGCCTGCTAGGCATTGACAACAAATGAGGCGTTCCATGTCAAGGAACAAAAGCTTAAATTTCTATTGTCATTTTCTGACATGAAACTACTTACAGATACCCTTCCAGAGGGTCTTGTCCATGAGCTCCCTGCTGCAGATGATTACAAACAAGCAACTTTAGTGGAACAGAATGCCCAAGGTGCTGATTTAGTTGATGACCTTGAAGAGCTTCGGAGACAACTTGAGGCCCTTAATGCAGATTAGGGTATTAGGATTTTTCTCGCTTTGGCACCAAGCCACCAACAAAAAAGTGGAGCCTCAACCAAATAGGGAGTTTATATCTAGTTATATACTGTCGTTACAAAACGATCTTTTACCGTGTTCTGCTAAACTATTTTGGAGCAGAATTTTGATATCTTCTGCTAAAATGAGAATTGTAACTTCAGACTATCGGTGCATGGTTTAGCATAGACTTCAAATCCTAAACGTGGTCGATCTCTTGTTTTGTTTCAGTTACTGTGGAACTAAGAAATCCAATTTATAGAGGCGAAAATTACATATCTCTTGTATTTCCTTTTAATTGCAACCTTTGACTTCTGTAAGACCCTACAATTTTATTTTCGTTAGTATATGAAAACAAATGTTAGGCTATCTTCTTATGGGCTTACTTTTCAGTTCAATTCGGTTTCTTCTCACATTTTATTTAGTTCAAATCAGTTCAACAAGATTTTTGTATGCAGCATATCAGATTCATCAATTATATTCTCAATATATGAGCTGTTAATGAAGTACTATTGATACTGATAATCAAAATTGTGCATCAGAGACCAAAAAAAAAAAACAATTTGTTGCCGTTAAGAAAAAAACATCACAATAGGATGAGTGTAATCTTAGTGCTTGAGAAAGAGCATGCTACGACCTGTTGAAAAGCCAAAATTTCTTGTGACAGAAAAGTCCTATGCTTCTTGAACCAGGGTCCAGTTGGCAATACAAGCCAGGTGTAACATTGAGACAACTGTAATTGTGCAAACCAACAAGCTACATGTACAGCACCAACATCAAGCAATTTCTCATGGCTCTTCAAATTTTATGCTGATCTGATCCATTTCTGGTTGATGTTTCCTAACCTGCATTAGAATCCAGTCAGAAACTGCATCAGGACTGCACAGATCATGCTAGTAAAATACATGTACGTAGAGGAAGTTTATAAGCCTACTGTGCACTTAGAAATTTCGTGTATGGCGAAAACAGGCTTCATCTAGAGATATTGAGGGACGGTTGTTAATTAGTAACTACAAAAACCAAGTATAAGTCCTGCTTTTGAAGAGGGATCTATCTTATTGATTTCTTAGGAGTGGAAATACATGCTTTTGAATATTCTTGTAAATATGGGCAGAACTTATATTGGGTTGTTGTAAGTCTTTAACAATGTTTAAGAGTATTATTTAATACATTAGTAGCCATTTGGCTTGACGAGAAAAAAGAATAGCATTGGTCACGAAGTAGTTAAAACCATTGGCTCTTGTTAGTAAGCTTACCTTTACACCAGCCATTGATAGTAGCTTGTGAGACGCGGTATAACATTTGTCAGAATTTTGGAACCTCTTCTCTACGAAGTAAATAACTTCAGAAACACCTGACTGTAGATAATTCAGAAATTTAGCTCTAATGAGCTAGGTAATTAAGACTTTTCTAAAATAAAAGCAGAGAAAAATATAAGGGAATGCCTGAACTAGAAACTATTTGAGGTTGTAACATTATATCTATGAAACACAGTGATAAGTTTAACCAGTGGTCAAAATCTACAAGAACCTTCTAAAAAATGGAGAGAAATCAGCTAAGCATAGATTTTAGGCAAAACAATACATCCAATCTACATGCTTCTTCCCATGCAAGATCACTCTAAAATCTGTCTTTTATTCCCCCACCCCTTGAAGCATATCCCATCAACACATCATCTGAATACGTTTTTCTTGTTTTTGTAAGGGCATCTCTGCAGTTGAGCGCACTTTGGTTTGAGGACACTGGACAGCTCTAATGCATATGCAAGGCTCAAAGCCTCGAACAAATATGGTAATGGCATACACCTAAAGGACTCTGTTACATTTCATTGTGAAAAGAACTAAAGTCATAAGAACTACCTGAATAATTATTTTAGCACATTCATTGCAAGGGAACATAGTAACATAAAGTTTCTGCAAATGCAAAAACAAAAATTCAGATATATTTGTTTGACAACCAGATATTTAGCTTGGAAATGAAAATGCGGGACACAAATTCTCTCCAACAAAAAACCAAGTTTTACATGAACTTCAAGAGAAAAAACACATATTTCAGCTACCTGTCCTGCAGCAGAGGCATGATTTGTGTTAAGAATTGCATTCACTTCAGCATGACAAACATAACTGCAAGTTCAAACCAAAACAAAAAAAACTTTTCAGAAGGAATGACTCAAACCACATTAAAACATCTTCAAAAACAGAAAATTTCATTTTTGAAAGTTAGCAGCTTGAAAGAGAACACCACTCACGGATACTTTGTCTCCAAAGGATCTTCAGTTTTTGACTTCTAAATGGAGCAAACAAAAATTGGTAAGAGTTAGTAAGATCATATTTAGGATCTAGCTTAAAATAAAGAAACCGACCTTGGCCCATGGAAGCTTATCATCTGAACAGCCTCGCGGAAATCCATTATAGCCAATGCCTGACTAGAGAGCACATTGTGTGTAGTTAATGAATATTAAACTCACGCAATAGCAACATCTATCATCATGAATTTTTGCAAGAAATCTTACCAAGTATTACACCGTTTTGACTAACCAAGCAAGCACCAACCTATATAAAGCAACAATTTTAAACTGTGGCGGTTAGATTTGTGCCCAGGGATATGCATAATTCAGACGTCAGAAGCTCAGGTTTCACACTCTGCTTGCTAATCTCCTTTGTGATAATAGTAATGTCACATACTCAACTATTAATCCGGCTCAGTTTAGCTGCGTAAGCATATTAAGATAAACTATCATTTCTTTTGGAAGCATGTTGCTCAGGAAGATTTGGCTGTTTGCTTTGTCCCTAGTGCCTACTCAATCACAATTAGTAGCTAATTTTGAGATTTTGAAGTCCAATTTGCACGCAATTTTCTTTTAAATATAATAGAGTAGTAAGAGTACTAGTGTGTTATTATGAGATGTGTAAAGTAAAGCTAATTATTTACTATATACTTATATACAATGTTAGGCATCTGTTTGGGGTAAATGTTACCATTTATCATGTTGACCATGCGTCGAGCTATGAAAGGACCATAAGAAAAAGCATGGACCAATGACATGACATTTTCAACCGATACCCAAATCTATGACATGTCAGCAGTCCAATTTGACATCTAAGCATACATCAAACTGACTAAGTTCAAAATTCCAACAACTAGTTAGTCAAAGATCCACAAGATGAAGATGTAGTTGCATGATATTCTCAGCAAACTATAAAGCCCAAGTCTGTAGCATGTCAGCAGTCCAAGAATGACACTTAAGCAAATTGACGAAGTCCAGGATGTCAACAACCAACCAATCAAGATCCCACAGATCTAGGAGGTTGTTGAGATATCTCCTCAATAAACTGTAACTTCCTAACGGCCAGTTTAGATGTCTATAAAAGGAGATGTAACGTAGTGTTTATTCATCCACTCACTCCCTTTCACTCTAAAAACTCCTATGTACGCACTTCAGTTATTATTCTCTCTTTCTTGTTCTTTTTATACTATTCACTTTTCATATTATCTTTTAATTGTTTTGCTTCGTTAATTTTTAACTTGTTTCACACGTCAGCGTCCGACACCTCTGACCCGCCGAAGTCTGACGCCTCAGATCCGTCTAACGTTGTCGTCCAACACCTCTAAGATGTCGTCCAAGTGCGATGGACCACCTTGTCGACGCCCTATTCGACATACCATTTTCAACTCGTCGGTCCGACCATCGACCAAGCAGTTTGTCAGTTCGTCATCTCAAGTCCGTCACCGATTATCTACGGCGACATATTCCATTAGAAGTATAAAGGTATGTAAATTTTCCTTATTGTTCATTATCGTTATTAATATTTTTCTGTCATTTTATCATTTAATCGTTGACCCCTTTTTCTATTGACAAGTTGAGTACTAATTATCTGTCGTAGACTAAGGACATGTTTGGTATGGAAATTGAATTCGCATATGAATTTGCTTTTCATGTCCCTTGTGAAATTCCTAAGAATTGTTCTAAATTGTTGGTTCGCAATTTTGCATTTCATAGGAATTTTCATTGACCAAGGGAAGAGTAAGTAATTAAATTCCCATGAATTTCTACTTCCCATATTTTCAGTTTTGCTATCCAACCAAACAACCACCCTATTTGCAAATTCAGGTGAATTCTAATTTCGGCCATATATTTTGAGCAACCAAAGAAGCTCTAATATATAACTTGAGGGATGAACATTTACAGACGAAGGAAGTGAAGCAAATGAAACCGTTCCTCAAAAAATAAAGAGTGAGAACAATATTCAACAAGTCTAACCGTACCGAATAAAATTAAAGCTGCAGGCAAGAACACAATTAAATCAAGATAGAATAGATGAGAAAGGGGAGAGCTGAGACCTGGCGATTAGGATCTTTGGAGCGTTCAGCAGAGAGGAAAGCAATGGCCATGAAATAGTCATCCCAAGATAAGTACCTAATTTCCCTCAACAAAACATTATTTATATTAAATTCAGCTAATAATAATAGATTACATAGTAATTTCCAGCATAAAACTAACCCTTGGCGCTTGGAAGGATCAAAAGGAGAACGAGAAGGAGAAGGAAGTCTGCGTTGAATTGATTTAGAATTATTAGGGTTGTTGTTGAAGAAGAAGAATCGAAAAACAAAAGCAGAAGCAACAGCACCGATCAAAGTAGCTGAAGAGATCAAAGTTACATCTCTTGAGTTCATCACTTCACTTCAATAAGGGAGAAGGATTATTACAGTTTACAGATTACAGATTACAGAGCGCGCGCGAAACAGGATGGACTGGCGGCAATGGCAATGGAGCGGGAAAAGTTTTTCAGTTTTAGGTGCTCGCTTTGCTTTCTGGGCTTATAATATAGGTGAAAGTTCACATCAATGAGGCAGGCCTAATTACAAAGCTTTAAGCCAGATACATATCATATGCCATAACTTCATCTCTGTCAAACCCACCACCACAACCCATTCTTAGCCCACCCACCTTCTTTCTCTTTTCATCATTTTATAAAAGAGAATCTATTCTACTCTACGTAAGTATTTTGTAAGAGATAATACTTGCTCTTATTATGTAAAGTAGTTCTCGCAACATTGAGTTTATGAACACCAATATGTAATAGACTAGTTTTAAGCCTCTGCGGTGCACGGTCAACTATAATATTTAAAATATTATGTTTTTTCTATAATTTTTTTTAAATTTTGGGCATAAGTTGGTCTTTGATCATCGTATATAGTAATATAAAGGGATATGACAAGATAACAATAATCGAGCAGGAGAGGGTTAAACCCCTAAATTGTTAGAAAGACAAGTGATACATACTAATAAGTATATATATTTTTTTGGTAAGGAAAAGTGGCCCGGACCCCGCTCGGGTCTTATTGGGCGTCCGGGCCAGGCACTTGAGTTGAGAGTAGGGGGGAAGGGTAAGGGAAATCCTTACCCTCCAAGTGCCCCTAGTGGGGATTGAACCCCCAACCTTGAGGTTGAAAGGGTACAATCCTTTCCACTAGACCAAGTACTACTTGGTTACTAATAAGTATATAACTTGACATGTAAATATGTTATAAATGTATAGAAACTTTTATATGATAGAGGGAATATGTTTATAATATTTATTTACATAATTATCTAGCGCAAGGATTGACCAAGTATGGGGTCTCCTGAGGTTTTTGGTGCATGCAGTTTAGTAAACCTTTTATGTTTTGGGTTCGGTTTTAGGCCCGTTCTGTTTTAGAAGGTATTTCATAAATCCTACTCCCTCCGTCGCAGAAAGCTTTATACACTTGATCAGGCACGTTATTTTAGATGATATGTTGTTGTTTGGTTATCAATTGTATTTTTATTAAAAAAAGTAGATCTGATAGGAGTTAGTGGAGTATTATTTTATTTGGATATGAGAGTGTAGTGTGTCATGGTTGAAAAGTCAAAAGAATAAAGTAGTAGTGTGTCATGTCCAAAAATAGAAGTATATAGAGCTTTTTAGGACGGATGTAAAAGGAAAGTGTATAGAACTTTGTGGGAAGGAGGGAGTATATTATCTCTGCCCCAATATTCTGTGATACTATTGGACTCTCTCTCCTCAAAATGATAAAAATCATTTCCCGGCTACATGTGGACATATCTAACGATACAATGTTTGTGAATTATGTTAAATTTCTATATTTTTCTTCTCTAATTCTTTTTTCTAAATGGCGTTTCATAAAAATGATTGTTGTATTTTTATTTTTATATTCATGAGACATTTGTTGATCTTTATCTTTGTAGATTTTTCATCTTTTGGGTTGAGTCACAAGCCTATTTTACCCGTTAAATAGGTTATTCTGTAATAAAATATTAATATGTAAAAATGGATCTTATTTTTAAGAGTATTTCCAGCTGAGTCCAAAGATATCGCTAAATAGGTTATTCTGTAATAATAAAACCAGTATATAAAAATGGATCTTATTTTAAAGTATATTGCGGAGTCCAAAGGTATAAAAATGGATTGATTGCTTCCCTACTATTGTGGTCAATTCCTACTTGAAGGAGAGTTTGATCATAGCCATTCCCTGGTTAAAGTGTGTACTGCTAGAATGAACTGTAAAATACCTTTTAAATATTTAACTATGTGGAAAGTTGCTTAAAAAATTCAAGATATAGTGAGAGGTGGTTGGCAGAATTATATACCTGGTACCATGATGTTTAGAGTTCATAAAAGATGAAAATATTTAAGGAAGCTGTGAAGAAACTGAATAAACCAGGCTTTCACCAGATCCATGCTGCTGATATTGCTGCCTTTTCACGCAATGAGGAAGCACAGAAAAATATGCATATAAATACAGCTGATACCGTGCTTGTTGATATTGAAAGAGCCGCTGTTAAAGAGTATAATTTGAAGCATAGAACTAATATAGATTTCTTCACACAGAATGTTAAGGCTTATTGGATTAAGGATGGAGAGGAGAACTCAACACTTTTTCATAAAGCTATTAAAGTTAGGAGAGTACAAAATAATGTCTACAAATTTCATGATTTGAATGGAGATTGGGTGCATTCAGAACAGGGAGTTGTTGATGCTTTTTGTTGTTGGATAATTTAGAGTATTTGGTTGATTAAATTCATGTAACGTATAACTTGAATTACTTGGTTATGGTGTCGTTGTTCAAGTTACGTTAAGTATGTACGTAGATTGTTTATGGTATAGTAAACAATGAAGTTATCGTAAATCGTAAGATTTGAAGTAAGAAAGAAAACAAGCACAAGGTGGCAGTGACGGGTCGCGACCTGCGACGGGCTACTGCTCACGCGTGCTTCTGTTTTGCCGTTTGTGCTCTATGAGCGATTTTTGACGGTTTTCTCTTATTTTGCGTGCATAAGAGTGGCATTTCACCACAGATGAATGTAGGTTCATATTGTTATTCTCTCTCAAAGCACTTTCTCTCAAGTATATCTTTACATTGATCATCAAAGCAATAATTACAAACACATTTGTTCTCATTTTGTGATTCTCATACGAGCGTGATAATCACTGATTTCTTCTTTGTATCTCGGAGGTGAATTTCATGTAACCCGTGCTTCGTATAGGGTCGGAATATCTCTTTGGGAAAGTGTTCCCATACACGCCTAGAGGACGATTTGTTCGTTGTTGTTTTCATTGTGTTCATCTTTGTTTTCCCCGTTACGAGTTATAACAATCCAAAAGCGATATTTTCATAAGATGGCTACTCTTCGTGAGATGACAACGAATTTCCACAAACTTGACAAGTTTGAAGGCGTGGGTTTCCGTAGATGGCAAAAGAAGATGCACTTTCTTCTTACCTCTTTGGCGGTGGTGTACGTTCTCACATCCCCGAAGCCTATTGAAGTGGATGATGGGACGATTGAGGCTACGAGGAAGAGGAAGAAGTGGGAGAACGACGACTTCATATGCCGTGGTCACATTCTCAATGGTATGTCCGATGATTTATTTGATGTTTATCAATACTATGAATCCGCTAAAGTTCTTTGGGATGATTTAGAGTCTAAATACATGTCCGAAGATGCTTCTAGTAAGAAATTTCTAGTTAGCAATTTTAATAATTTTAAGATGGTTGAGTCTAGGCCAATTATGGAACATTTTCATGAAATCCAAAGAATTTTAGGAAGCTTTAAACAACATGATATTAGTATGGATGAAACCTTTGCCGTTTCTTCAATAATCGACAAATTACCCTCCTCTTGGAAAGATGTTAGAAATAGCTTGAAACATAGGAAAGATGAAATGACTATTGAAAAATTTGGTGATCACCTTCGGATTGAAGAGGGCATTCGGGTTCAAGATGGTCAAAAGGAGGTAAATCCTAGTTTTTCCACTATTAACATGGTGGAGGATGGAAAGTCTAACGACTCTAATCCTAAGAAGAGGGCACATAACTTCACCAAAGGAAACTATGGTAAGAAACCAAAGTTTGGTGGAGGAGGACAACAACGAGCTTGTTGGGAATGTGGAAAGCCCGGTCACTTCAAGAAGGATTGCACCATTTGGAAGAAAAAGATGAACAAGAATGGGCATGGTGGTGGGAAAGGCGAGTCAAGCCATACCCAACCCAAGCAAGGATGATTGTTCATGGTACATCGATTCGGGAGCTTCAAGACATGTATGCAAGGAACGATCTCTTTTCAAGATTTTCAGGGAGGCGGATGAAGGAGAAGTTCTTTACATGGGAAATGATTCTACTGCTAAAGTCTTAGGAGTAGGACAAGTTGAGCTAGTTTTTCGTTCCGGAAAGTCTCTTGTTTTAAGAGATGTTGTATTTGCTCCAGACCTTAGAAATAATCTAGTCTCGGGAGCTATCTTGAATCGAATAGGTTTTAAAATGGTCTTTGAGTCAAACAAGTTTATTTTATCTAAAGGAGGGTCTTTTGTTGGTTTGGGTTATTTATGTAATGGTATGTTCAAGTTAAGTATTTCGAATACTTTGTTAAACCATGTTTGCGTTGTTAATGATAGTTCTTCTCTTTGGCATTATCGGCTTGGTCATGTTAATTATAGAAAGTTAAATTCTATGTCAAAGGATGATTTGATTCATAGTTTTGATCCAAGCATAGAGAAGTATAGAACATGCATGCTTACAAAGATAACCAGAAATTCTTTCCCAAATAATGTGGAAAGAGATACTAATTTGCTTGATTTGGTGCATAGTGATCTATGTGATTTCCATAGCACTCCTTCTTTAGGTAATAAGAAGTATATCATAACATTTATAGATGATTATTCTAGGTATTGTTATGTTTATCTTCTATTCACTAAAGATGAAGCTCTAGATAAGTTTAAGATCTATAAAAACGAGGTTGAATTGCAACTAAATGACAAAATAAAACGGCTTAGAACCGATAGGGGTGGTGAATACCATGATCCTAATTATTTCCAATCATTAGGAATCATACATGAAAGAACCGCGGCTTATACACCACAACAAATGGTATAGCGGAAATAAAGAATAGAACTTTACAAGAAATGGTAAATTCTATGTTATCCTATTCGGGTTTGAGTGATGGGGTGAAGCGGTTTTAACGGCTTGTTATTTGTTAAATCGCGTTCCTATGAAAAAGAACAAAGTTACACCCTATGAATTATGGTACAAAAGAAAACCAAATCTAAGTTATCTTAGAGTTTGGGGTTGTAGGGCAATTGTAAAAGTGCCGGAACCTAAACGTAAAAAGTTAGGTGAAAGGGGAGTTGAATGCATCTTTATAGGGTATGCTATTCATAGCAAGGCCTATAGGTTCTATGTTATAGAACAAAATGACGTTTGGTCAATTCATACTATTGTGGAGTCTAGAGATGCAATCTTTGATGAAAATCGATATTCATCAATTCCTAGACCAAAGGATGTAACTCCAAGTACCATTATTCAAGATGTTGATCGGTCTTTAAATGATCAAGAATTAGATGAACAAACTCTAGATGAGAATGTAGCATCGACTTCATCACAACCTAAGAGAAGTAAAAGGGCAAGAAAAGAGAAATCTTTTGGCCCGAATTTTCATGTATATTTGGTTGAAGGATCTAGAAGTTCTATATTAACTAAATTTCCATATGTGTTTAATGTGGAAGGTGATCCTTTAACTTATGATGAGGCCATGAGATCTCAAGATGCTCCTTTTTGGAAGGAAGCTATTGATGATGAGATGGATTCCATCATGGGGAATAACACATGGGTTTTGGCGGATTTGCCTCCCAAGTGTAAACCTATTGGGTGTAAATGGATTTTCAAGAAGAAAATGAAAATCGATGGAACTATTGATAAGTTCAAAGCCCGGTTAGTGGCTCAAGGCTTTTCCCAAAAGCCGGGTATCGATTATTTCGATACATATGCACCAGTTGCTAGAATCTCTACTATAAGGTTGTTGATTGCTCTTGCGGCTATACACAACCTTGTGATCCATCAAATGGATGTTAAGACTGCGTTCTTAAATGGAGAGCTAGATGAGGAGGTTTACATGAGACAACCCGAAGGGTTTGTTGTAAAAGGTCAAGAAGGTAAAGTATGCAAACTCGTTAGATCTTTGTATGGGCTAAAACAAGCACCCAAGCAATGGCATCAAAAGTTTGATGAGGTTGTGTTGTCTAACGGATTTAAGTTGAATAATTCGGACAAGTGCGTATATAGCAAATTTGATGACTTAGGTCATGGTGTTATGATTTGTCTATATGTAGATAACATGTTGATTTTTGGGACTGATTTGTCACAAGTTGAGTGGGCAAAGACTTTTCTATCATCAATGTTCTCCATGAAAGATTTAGAAGAAGCGGATGTCATTCTAGGCATAAGAATTAAAAGAAGCAATGGAAAATTGAGTTTATCTCAAACACACTACATTGAAAAGGTACTTAAGAAGTTCAATGTTAGTGATTGCTCTTTTGTATCAACTCCTATGGATCCAAGTGAGAAATTAATTCCAAATGATGGTAGTGCGGTATCTCAACTTGAGTATGCACGGGTCATAGGTTGTTTGATGTATGCTATGACGAGTACTAGGCCGGATATTGCATTTGCGGTAGAAAAGATTAGTAGGTATACTAGTAACCCTAGTATGAAGCATTGGCAGGCTATTCGTCGTGTCTTAAGGTATTTGGGGAAAATCAAAGATTATGGTTTATCCTACAGTGGATATCCTTCGGTTTTAGAAGGTTATTCGGATGCAAGTTGGATCTCTAATAGAGAGGATCACTCTTCCACAAGTGGATTCGATTTCCTACTTGGGGGAGGTGCTATCTCTTGGGCTTCTAAGAAGCACACTTGCGTTGCGGACTCCTCTATGACTTCGGAGTTCATTGCTTTGTCCTTGGCTAGTAAAGACGCGGAGTGGTTAAAGAATCTCATGATTGAGATTCCTTTGTTGCCAAAACCAATATCGCCCATAGCGATACATTGTTATAACGATGCAGCTTTGGCAAGGGCATATAGTCAAGTTTATAATGGTAAGTCAAGGCACATTGGTGTGCGGCATTCATATATTCAAGGACTTATCAAGGATAGTGTTATCACTGTTGACTATGTGCGGACTACGTATAATCTAGCGGATTGTTTTACTAAGGCCTTGGCTAGAGATACGGTGAAGAGGATAGAAATCGGTCTTAGATTGGAGCCCTTAGTTAATCAGGAGTGAGGGAATCTTAACTTAACGCCCAATAAGACGTTGGGTCTTAAGTTCAATAAGATTAATTCCTTCATTTGATTATTGAAGAACATTTGTAAGTATCCTCGAGTATTGTTCTTGTTTTGACTATGATGTTGATAAGAGGTTGTAAATCTTAATATTCTCTTGTTATGCCTTGTCATCGTGGCATGTTTATTTAAGAGTTCTACCTATGTAAGTGTGAAGTTTAGCCGCTTCAAGTAGATATAGGGGCATAGCTATGACACACTTATGAATGATACAGACACATGGCTTAAAGTGTCAAGTTTAATGAGTTCAAGTAGTTAATCTTGTGTGTATGGTAGCTTCAAGTTTTCCACTATGTATTGAGATTGGTTCAATCGCTTGCGACACCTTTCGGATAAGGATACTTGGAATGTGTATTATACTAGGTGGAAGTTCAAGTCTTCGTACACTTTCATTGATGCATGAGGTTGTTGTTTTGATAATGTTTGGTGCTTATTATCTTTTAGAATACTCTAAATGGGGGAGGATTGTTGGATAATTTAGAGTATTTGGTTGATTAAATTCATGTAACGTATAACTTGAATTACTTGGTTATGGTGTCGTTGTTCAAGTTACGTTAAGTATGCACCTAGATTGTTTATGGTATAGTAAACAATGAAATTATCGTAAATCGTAAGATTTGAAGTAAGAAAGAAAACAAGCACAAGGTGGTAGTGACGGTCGCGGCCCACGACCCAAGTCGCCCCCCCGTGACGGGCTACTGCTCACGCGTGCTTCTGTTTTGCCGTTTGTGCTCTATGAGCGGTTTTTGACGGTTTTCTCTTCTTTTGCGTGCATAAGAGTGGCATTTTACCACAGATGAATGTAGGTTCACATTGTTATTCTCTCTCAAAGCACTCTCTCTCAAGTATAACTTTACATTGATCATCAAAGCAATAATTACAAACACATTTGTTCTCATTTTGTGATTCTCATACGAGCGTGATAATCACTGATTTCTTCTTTGTATCTCGGAGGTGAATTTCGTGTAACCCGTGCTTCGATAGGGTCGTAATATCGCTTTTGGGAAAGTGTTCCCATACACGCCTAGAGGACGATTTGTTCGCTGTTGTTTTCATTGTGTTCATCTTTGTTTTCCCGGTTAGGAGTTATAACATTCTTCAGTATTATGAGCAACTACTTGGCTCAAAATCTCAGCATAGAGTACCAATTCAACTAGACATTATTGATTTGGGGCATGTTTTAAAAGAAGATCAAATCAGTAGCTTGATTGCACCTTTTACTGCAATGGATGTCAAGAAGGCTATTTGGTCAATTCCTGGAGATAAAGATCATGGTTCTGATGGGTTTGGTGCTTATTTTTTAGAGATGCTTGGGATACCATTGGTGGTGAGGTGACTCAAGCAGTGCTGAATTTCTTCTCTTCTGGGAAGCTGCTTAAAGTGATCAACACGACAACTTTTTCTCTTATTTCTAAGGTGAAATGCCCAGCCATTGTAAGTGAGTTTAGACCAATTTCATGCTGTAACACCTCATATAAATGCATCACAAAAATGTTATGTGAGAGACTGAAAATGTTGTTGCTTGATCTGATTGCTATTAATTAGGGCGTCTTTGTGCATAGTATATTTATTATCCATAATATTATGATTGTGCAAGATCTAGTTAGGCAGTATGGGAGGAAAAAAGTTTCTTTATGTTGTATGGTGAAGATTGATATTGAGAAAGCTTATGGCATAGTAGAATGAGATTTTGTTCAGGAGATGCTAGTTGCTTTGGGATTCCCACATAGTTTTGTTGCTTGGGTGATGGAATGTGTTACTCCTTAATTCTCTATTGTGGTGAATGGATCTCTCAATGATTCTTTTGCTTCTGAAAGAGGATTGAGATAAGATGATCCAGTCTCACCTTTTTCGTTTGTAATCTGTATAGAGTATTTGTCCAGGTTGATGCTCAAGCTGAGTGCGTTAGCTCAGTTCAACTTTCATCAAGGATGTAAAAGCTTAGGGGACAATCATCTTTGTTTTGCTGATGACCTAATTATGTGCTATAAAGGGAAGTTTTTCTCCATTTATTTGATGTTGTAAACCTTCAAACTCTTCTATGACACTTCTGCTCTTAATGCTAACCCAAAAAAAATTGTTGTATACTGCTATGGTATGAAGGAAGATGAGGTTAGGAGGGTTTTAAAAGTTTCTGGTTTTAATAGGGATTTTCTTCCACTGAGATATCTTGGTATCCTTATTTGCTCTAAAAAAGTTTAGTTTGCTCAATGTGAGAGTTTAGTGAAGAAAATGACTGATAGAACTAGAGTATGTAGTTCTAGAAATATTTCTTATTCTGGTAGAGTCTAACCTATTAATGCTGTGTTGCTTAGCATTCATGTTTATTGGGCACATGTTTATGATTATTTCCAAAGCTATTCTCAAAGATATTGAGAAAGTGGACATAGCATTTTTTTGGTCTGGTAACTTCCAATTGCAAAGAGCTAGTTTATTAGCTTGGGATGATGTATGTAAAAGCAAATCTCATGGTGGCTTTGGGCTTTAGGGAGGTTAGGATTCGAAACATGGATGCTTTGGGGAAATATGTTTGGGCTATCGCTAAGAAGCAAGATAATCTTTAGATTAGATGAATCAATGTATATCAAAGTAGCAGATCGGGAGCAATATCAACCTTCAAGTAGCTACTGTTGGTACTAGAGAAAGCTGTGTGTTGTTCAAGGAGCACATAAAATAAAAAATGGCCTGGGCTGCTTTCTGTCATTTACATGAATACTCAATCAATAAAATATGTAAGTTGTAAGTTGAGAGGTGATGATACTCAAGCATTATGGGCAAAACAAGTTTGGAATAGGTTTACTGTTCCAAAGTTCAAATTCATCTTTTGGTTGGCTGTCAGAGAAAGGCTTCAAACAACAAGCAAATTGGCTTCATTTCGAGTTTGTGCTAGAGTTAGTTGTCTGATATATGGTATGGGAATTGAGTCCCGTACACACTTATTTTTTAAGTGTGTTCCAAGTAGAGAATGTTTGAAGTAGTTGCAGGATTGGACTAGTATAAAAGGTGGCAGAGACAACTTGATTGATATTATCAGATGGATACACATATGTAAAAGGAGTAAATTTCAAATAATGGTCTTTAATGCCGTGATAGCAGGGGCAATTTATTGGATCTGGTGGAATAGGAACAAGTGCTTCTGGGATAAAATAGATGATACAGTAGATCATATTGTAAAGAAGATCACAATTTATATCAAAGCTAGAATTTTAGCTTGTATACGTAGGAAAGTTTCCAGTAAAGATAGGAAATGGTTGGAGAAGCTGTAAATACCTTGTATAGTTTATTTGTGTATTTCTGTTTTAAGGGGTCCAACTTAGTTAGTTCGTTCATATAGAAATACATGGTTAGGTGGCAAAACTTTTTTTTTAGTGATATAAGTTTTTTTCTTACTTAGCAAAAAAAAAAAAAAGGTATCAAAATGATGATTTTCTGGAGTTGTATCAC
Source organism: Patellifolia procumbens (assembly GCA_947645195.1). Lineage (NCBI taxonomy): Eukaryota > Viridiplantae > Streptophyta > Magnoliopsida > Caryophyllales > Amaranthaceae > Patellifolia > Patellifolia procumbens. The sequence continues at coordinate 2,390,708 of CANSGD010000290.1, forward strand.
TAAGGTTACAATTAGTTTAGAAATTATAATAATTCTTGTAGTTACCGATAGTCAAACTTCATTTTTTATTTTTACAAAAAAAAATTTAATATTTTTTTAATTTTTTTTGGAAATATATAATATTTATTATATTTTGTGACATGGCAAACCTACATGGCGCGCTCAATGCTCCCAAAAAAGCATTTCTTTGAAGTTATATATGTTGAGTTGAGCCTAAAGGTATAAATATTATAATGTTTTGAGTTGAATAACTAAAGTGAAGATTAGTTTAGAAATTTTAATGATTCTTGTAGTTATCAAAACTAAAGCTTTATCTTTTAATTATCCAGAACTTTAATTATCTTTTCGAAAATTTTGGAAATATATAATATTAAATATATTATGACATGACAATCCTACATGGCGGGCTTAATGCTCCCGGAAAAATCCTCCTTCATATATACATTCATTTATGTGATTAATTCAATTAAGGAAAACTCTATAATCTAATTAACCCTAAATTAACCTTTTATTTAACGGACTGTTCACGGTAGGGAAGATCTCAAACTACGCGTTTACCATCAAGAAGTCAAAAAGATAGAAGTGTACCAGTAAGAGAAGTCAGCTAGGAGTGTACCATTGAGAATATCCATTAAAATTTTCAAGGAAGTTCAGTTAATCATCTTAAGATCAAAGATTAAATCTTTATTAACTAAAATTTTAGGGTTTTTTTCTATGTGGTACCCCTGGGGTATCAGTTTTTCCAAGTGGTACCTCTCCAAAATGAAAGGTCCACATTGTACCCTTGAAGTGCAATAATTGTCTAAGCCATGCCATTGCCGTTAACTAACCGTTAACTTAAGTTAAAAAATTCCGTTAGCTGTAGTTAGCTTAGGTTAGGTTATGTTAATTTTAGTTTTGGTGGGAAATTTCCCCCCAATTGTCTAGGGTTTAGGAGTATTAAACCATCAGCTTGCCATCTTCTTCATTCATCATCTTCTTCCTTCTTCACACTTTTCTTTCTCTGCGAAAATGTCCAAATCTTCTGGGAAATCATACTCGCCAATTTCACCTTGCAAGTTAGAGTTTTTCAGACCGTTGAGTGTGTATAATGAATCCAGATGATGATAGAGAGCTTGATGATTTTAGGGTTTAATTTTCCAGTTTATTTTTGGGGTTTTTCGAAACAGAGATGATGGAAGTTGAATTAACTGATCAGTTAAGGGCTTTGGTGGTTTTAGAATTTAGTTTTCTTCTTTTTTTAAAGCTATTAAAGGCTGGTTATTGTATTACGTTAACTATGGTTAACATTCGTTAATCACCGTCACTAATTACAAGATTAAAGGGTACTGTTCAGACAGTTATTGCACTTCAAGGGTACAGTGTGGACCTTTCATTTTGGAGGGCTACCACTTGGAAAAATTGATACCCCAGGGGTACCACATAGAAAAACCCAAAATTTTAAAACATCCGGCAATTATCAACTTTAAGCATGATATGCAGCCAACATGATAAACAATTAGCAACAGGACACGATCTTTAAGCAATTAACTGTAAATTAAACAAACATCATTGTCAATATCATAAGTAGGCTCATGAGTCATGATACCTATGTAGGAGAATTTTTAGATTATTATTAGACTAATTAGAGAGGTTGTAGTGAGAGAAATTACATTTCTAGTAAGAGAAAGTAGACCTACTTTGTGAATGTTGGTGATTGAAGGTCCATCAATGGAGGTTCTTGAATGATTTTCATCCATATTTGAGTATTACTTCTTACTCTTCTCTTTATTTGCTTTGATACTTTGTTTTAGTTTGATTAAGGATTGATTAGTTGTGATTAGTTGTTGATTAGTTTTAGTTTGGTTAATATGATTTCCACCATTGTTGGTTCACCATTGTTGCTGCAAGCTTTGTATTTCTTCTTTTTATTAGTTTGGTTAATATGATTTCCACCATTGTTGGTTCACCATTGTTGCTTCAAGCTTTATATTTCATCCTTTTTATGTCTAGTTAGTAGATTATTAGTTAGGGGAAGGGGATGACCTTGTTGATCATGGGATGACCTTGTTGATCATGAGTTGACCATGAAAGTCAAGCTTGGGGGTTAGATTTAGGTAAGATTGTGTTGCCAGCTTATTTCATTGCCATGTTTATTTGATTGATCACCATTTGAACTTGTTATGGGAATTACAGGTGAAGGATTGAGAAATGAAGCCTTGGATTGACCTTTGTCTAGACATTAGGTTGACTTCACCATGAGAATAGGTGATTGACTTCCTTGGACCTTAATTGAATCACTATGAGTTGTGGATATACTTGGTTGATTGATTTTACCATGAGAGTAGGTAAAATTTGTTGACTAAATCCTCCTAATTAGCTTGATAAAGTAAATTAGGAAACATTTGAGTGACTTAGTCCCCTAATCGACCCCTTTCAATCCCCTTGACTTGACAAATTGGTTAATTTATGATTAGCTTGTGAATCCCCTATGCCTAGTGTCTTATTTATATAGTCTAAATCAAATCGTTTAAGTTTAATTGTAAGCTAATTAGTTCATTATTTGTTAGTTAATCATCAATATCTAAAACACACCAAAAATAGACTTTGTTCGCTTAATCATATTCAAACCTTTATTAATCCTCGCTTCCTCATGGATTCGAACCTCTCTTACCCTATATTAGGTTGAGTTAGGTATCTAATTAGGCATGTGCAACGACCGTGTCATGTAGTCTACCCACAATGACTTGAATTTGCTCGATCAACTTCTAGGTAGAGAATTGAACTACTCAGCTTCTATACAAGGAGATTAATTTAGTGGATGAGATTGAAGGAGGAAAAAGCAAATACAAGCGAGAGAGCAAATATGGTGCGTCTAATAGTAGGTGGATGGGGCCTCTTGCTAGCCTTTTCTTTATATAGTTTTTCCTTTTCACTTCCCTAGTCCTACTGGAACTTTAATTGGCCAGCGTTGGAATTACTTAACCGAAATTTCCAATAATTAATAATGTTATGTGTGACCCAGTAGACTTAAATGATTAAAGAAATAACATAAGCTTTTTTTTATTAGAGATCGTAGTTGTTTTTTTTAGCAAAACACTATTACCACCTAAAGTCATTTAGGTTATTGTTCGTGAAATATTCATCAATTAATTATTAAATACATCATTTAGGTAATTAACTTGATCCTCTAAAAAAAAAAAGGTAATTAACTTGATCGAAGGATATTTCTTTCATGATCCATGGTATCAAAACCCACGACTCCCATTCTATGGGATCTACCCCATAATAAGATGTCCAGTCAAGATACCCCTTGGACAATACGTCCCATGCCCAAAAAAATTCCTCTGTCTACCTAAGGACAAGGCCAAAGGCATCCATCAGATAATAAAGTGATCACTTGTCAGGACATGTCCAAGATGTCCGTCAGCAAGGCATGCTTCGATTTAGATTAGAACCAACATACCAATAACAAAGTGCTGAAGACGACCCTCATCTTTGTGAAGGAAAAGATTGATGGTTATTTTGTTAAACAAACGACCTACGAAAAACTACCCACCTTGCATGTTAAGCATAAGGCTAGTGTTTTTGGCCTAGTTCAATATGGGCCCATAGAGGTAAAACTGTCATGGGTTACTTAAGCATGTGGCTATCATAAGGCCTAATCCCATAAATTCAGATCCTATACGTCACCACAACTTGACCCCATTATCAAAAAGGCTCTAAGTAGGGTATATAATTTCTCATTTAGCAAGGTAACTTTTTAGTTACTAAAGAGAACTTTTCTAACTATGTCTCACAATTAAAATAGTTTCGTACTGATTTAAGTGTTGAAGGGTCTTTCGAGTCAATCTTAACCAAGTTATTCGTTGTTTAACAGGTGTCAGTCAATCACCGACTAGCAAGGAGAGATTTCAGCCTATACAGGAGCCAGGTCCGTCTCAATTATCATGGAGGCCCTGTGCGACTATGACGAAATTGGGCCCTCGATTTATGAATATGAACTTTAAAAGATTGTGACACCCTTTTTTGTTTAAAGTTGGTCGTTGCCGATTTGTGTGAATTTTTTAATTATCTTTAAAAAAAAAAATTTCAAACCTAAACTCTCTTTTAAACTGCTCATAAAATAAACATATAATCAATCATATGATTAATGAAACTACTATCTAGTCCTAAGTTTGTTGATAACACATTATATTGTTGTAGACTTCACCAAAAAAACATTATTTTGTTGTAGAAGGGATTCGGGTTCTCAAATTATTAAAGGGTAGTAATTACTCCACTAGGTAGTGCAGCATCATCAATAAACGATTATTTTCCATTAATAATATAGAAGTTTAAGAGTTTTATTGGTAACTTTTTCTAATTGGTTAAATTGATGTAAAGTTAAGCATTATTTATGACATAGCCAACAATGAAGATTCTCTACTTTAGTTATAAATGCAGTAGCATTGGTTAAGGAGATGAAAAAAATGGGTTGTTTGGATTCGAACTCCAGCCCAATATAATCATCATAAACTCTGTCTTTCATATGCTAACCACTGCGCCACACTCACTAGTTTGGTTAATTACTGCAAGTAGTAACATTATCTATAATTCATTTTGAGGCCCTGTTCTAGAGCACCGGTTGGACTCCCTCTTAGCCGGGCTTGGCAGGAGCCTGTCCTATCCTCGACATAAACTAATATCCCTAGTGTTTCTCGAACCAAAAACAAAAATATATGTATATATAACATAGTAAAACCTATTTTCTTACTTTTCTTAATTATTAATAAATGATATTGATTACCTCAGTATACAATATAGATGTCTAGCAACGTATTTACCTAAGAAAGCCTACAAATAATACCCATATAGTTCTAAACAAATATAACAATCCTTCCTCTTAAAGTATTGGGACCCAGGAATAAGTTGTTAGGATGCATTTGTCTGCAAGATACTCTCTTAATTGCACTCTTATAAAAGCAACTTTTGTAAGAGCTAAAAAGAGGTTACTACTTTGCTAGTTGCTACAAATGAGCTGTGAAGGATGATGAAGGAGGTCATGGGAAGACTTTAGGAGGGCACGTGAGCCTTTTTACGATGGCATAAATAGTGTTCTCTTTTTACTTCAATACTATGCCCCATTTGACTCATAGTTAAATATGATTTATATATCATAGTGTCCAACCATTGGAGCTACTAGTTAGTATTAATCTTTTTGTACGTTGGGGTCCCCAATCCCTATAAAATTTTGATAATGAAGTACTCTTTACTTAGTGACGTTCATGGGATGAGATAAAGATTACTGATTCTTTTGGATTTTGTCATCATTATACTCATCTAGCCATTTAAGTGATCAGTTTAACTGAGCAACGATTAAACTAAATTTTGTTATGAACAAAAAACGAGGAACTAACATGACTCATGCATGGAGGCTAAAGAAATGTCGGAACTTTAATTATGAAAGGGCAAGTCCTTCGTACCAAAAAAACCCAAAAAGGAACTAGGTCTTCTAATATTTTTTCTCCGAGAAACAATGTCTAATATGCTCCCGATTTGAAAAGAAAAGTGAAGGGAGCAAATATCATAAAAGAGAAGGGGTATATTTTATACATCCTCAGTTTCCTAAAAATCGTTACACTTGTAAAAACACAAGAATCAAGGAAGTGAGTATAAAAGCATGACAATTATAGGAAAAAGTAACTTTAGGACAGAGAATAAAGAATAAAAAATTAACTTTAGGAGAATATAAAGAATAAAAAGTTGGTGGGGCCATATATCCCAAAAAGGTAAAAGTAAAGTGTAACAATTTTTGTGAAACGTATTAAAAAGAAAAGCGTAACAATTATTGAGAAACGGAGGGAGTATAACTTTTAGTCCTAGTCTAATGAAATTGTTCTACTTGTTGGAATATATATATATATATATATATATATGAGTATATGAGATACTCCATAAACTTGATGGTTTAAAAGAAGTAAAACCTCAAGTTTCACGTAGCAAAAATAAAAGCTTTGTGCCTTTCGTATTTATTCTACCACTCTTGTAAGATTTGGTGGGAAATTAGAGGTTAGACTATAGTGACCACCACATGTGGGATTTATGGGTTAAAATCAAGTTTGGGATAGCTGTCCAAACTTGGTTAAATATGGAATCCCACGTTTGTGGTATTCTTATTAGTGGAAGTCCTACATGGATGGAATACTCTAGTTTGTCTTTGTATATTTATGAGACTACTGTATGGAGAGAGAAAGGGACCTCCCTTCGTGTGTGCCGCTACCACCGTTGTCCGGATAGCATGACACGCATTTGAAATTAACTTTTAGGTATTTGCATGGTTTAATGTTGTCCGAAAATAGTTGTTGGCCTTCCTTGTCTATTTCGTTTTGTGAACATAACTACCTCTTGATAAGCTCTGCCTTTTTGTTTTCCTATTTGCTCCTATAAAATCCCTGGCCATCTTCTGTTTCCAACACACATAAATATCCTCCATAATTTTCTCTCTTCTTTCGTTCTACACTGTTACATACACGGAGCTCAGTTCCCACTCCATTTTCCTCGGTGCAATCCGGTCGTGCATGAGACATTAACCCTCAAGTCGGTGTCTGCTACTGTTGTATGGAGGTCTATCGACTTAGGGCAGTGATGTAATACCCCGTATTTTAAAGGATGACTTTTTTTATTTTATTATTATTATTATTATTATTATTATTATTATTATTATTATTAAAGGATTTTATTATATTATAAGAGTTGATTTTATAGAATTAACTTTATAATATATTTCAACTTATGAGGAAAGGATTTTATTAAAGTCATATTATATATATAAATATAATATGGACTTAGTTTTAGGCTTTTAAAATATTAAAATGGCCTTTGTATTTGATGGCACGCTTTAAAAAGGATTTTTAGGCTCAATGGGCTCGTAGTCTTTTTATGATAGAAAAAAGTTTTAAAAGGGCAGATTCTCCATGAAACCCATTAGGGTTTATGGATGGTCTATAAATAGAGAGGTGAAGGAGAGAGAAATATTTGTTGCCGTCATCTTTTCAAAATCCTAAGTAAGCTATCTCTCTCTCTTCTCCATCTTTTTCTAGGGTTTATAGTTTTAATTATGTTTTCATGATTCATTAATTTATGTTTTTTCATGAAAATCATATCTTCGGATCTATAATTGTTTATTGTATAGTTTAATATTAAATTCTTGAATGGTGCAAAAGAAAAAAGAAAAATTGTCAAGAATAAGTCAACCTTTGCGTTGACCACTTCTAACAAGTCTACCTTAAGATATTCCAATAACAAGTCGACCTTGTAACCTCTCTGCTTTTAACAAGTTAAAACCGGCTATCACCAATTGTTAACCTTTTTATCAGGTTAAGAAGACACGTGTCGTATTATCCTAAATAATTTTTTTTAAAAAAATTATTAAAAAAAATTAAAAAAAAAAACAAAATAAAAACCAAAACCCCCTCCCCCTCCCCCAGACGTGAAATCACCACCACCAAGTAATCATCACCACCGGTGACCTTCGCCGTCACCACCACCAAGAACCACCCCAGCGAAGGTCGCCGGCGAGCAACCAAAACCCCCTCCCCCTCCCATTGCCCAACCAAAACGCCGCCGAATACAAGGCCCATGCAACCCAGCCCGTCTTCGACGGAGACTCGCACCCACATTGCTCGCCGGTGTCCTTCGCCCACTAGCGCAAATGGGGTGGGGTGGTTTTCGGCGAGGGAGGCGTTGGCTGGGGTGGGGGTGAGAGCGCAGGGGATGGGGGGTGGGGCTGAGATTGGCAGGGATGGGGGGTTTGGGGCTGAGAGCAGCAGGGGGTGGGGGCGAGACTTATCTGAGAGCGGCAGGGGGGTGGAGTGGGGGTGGAAGGTGGTTATGGCAGAATGGGAAGGAGGGGGTGGCAGTGGGTGGGGTGGCAGTGGGGGGTGGGGTGGGTTTAATTTCTTTTATCTCAAAATCATTCAAAAGTCAAGAAGTCAAAGGAAAGTGGGGAATTAAGAAGTGGATTTACAGGTTTATCAGGTCACCGGTTAAAAAACTTGTTAAAAGAAAAGTGGTTACAAGGTTGACTTGTTAATGGAATAAATTAAGGTAGACTTGTTAGAAGCGGTCAACGCAAAGGTTGACTTATTCTTGACAATTTTTCCAAAGAAAAATCGGAACTTTAAATTAATTAAAGTTCCGGGTTGGTTGTGGTGTTCGGACCCCTTAGGTGGGGGAGGTTGATGGCCGCTGTTGCTGTCGGCAGCGCTGCCGTGTGTGGCCGCGAGCCACCGCAGGCTGTCGGTGCTGCTGGGCCGCGCGTGCCACCGCGTGCGCATGTGCCGCAGTGAGACCGTCCGCCCACTGGTTTTTTAAAAAAATTATTTTATTTTAGGAAATAAATTACTGATTATATTTATTTTTCTGAATTGATTATATTTGGGGAATTTAACTAGTTCTTACCTAAAAAGGGATTCTTTTGTGATCATACTTAAGGTATAAGTTAAGTATGATAATCTAAACCTAATTTTAGGGTTTTATGGAGGTTTAGGGTTTAAATGTTTATACTTTTATATTTTTATATTGCTGTAATTTAATTAAAGTTTAAGTCTTTAATTATTCTAATAGCTTTTTAAAGAGGATTTAATGGTGCAATGTTTTATATATTTAAGGGATGTTTCAAAAGGGTTTTTAAAGAGTTTTCAAGTACTTTAAAGGCTGCCCATATTTTACTATATTTGTGTAAGTATATTTAAAAGTGTACTTTAAAGGTTGCCCATATTTTACTATATATGTGTAAGTATTTTTAAAAGTTCTAAAGTTTAGTGTTTGATTGTTTTCAAGGAGCCCAATTTATTAGAGGACATTAGTTGTTGATCGTAGCTTCTTGAGTGAACTTGTTTACGTAGAAAGGTACGTGACATATCACTTGACAGCTATATGATTAGATGAGATTTTTTGATTATATGTGAGAACCTAGGATGTAGTTCATGAGAACGTTGGATCTGATTTGATTATGAATGTTTATATGAAAGCATGATGTATATCTTTCTATATTATAAACTGTTGAGTTCAATTGGAATGGAATAGTTTGGAATGGAAAGTTTAAAATGGAATAGTTTGGAATGGAAAGTTTAAAATGGAATAGTTTGAATGGAATAGTTTGAATGGAATATTTGGATTGGGATTTCAAAACCTAGAAAGTTTTTTAATGAAAATTATCGAGGTCATGAATCTCGCAAACTGAAACGGCAGTGACCCTGTAGGATGGATCTCCTACTTGTAATTGAGCCTGAGGGGTGAACCAATTATGGTTATCGAGCTCGGGGATGTGT